>JARJIL010000007.1:46793320-48290820 GCA_038502395.1 Dittrichia graveolens
AAGAGCATGGGGGGATTGAGTGTGGCAGGGTGTATGTAAGGAATTCATGGGTGGGCAATCCAATTGAAGGAGGGGGAATTGGACGACTAAGGATTCCCCAATTGAATTGCTCGTTTTATGGTTTAGACTGAAAACCTTTTTGAGTGGATTGAAAACTTAGAGTTTTCAATTGAGTTGAAAACTTAGAGTTTTCAATTGACTTGAAAACTAGGTTTTCAATTGAATTGAAAACTAAGTTTTTCAATTGAGTTGAATCAATTGAAAACTAAGGTTTTCAACTGAGTTGAATCAATTGAAAACTAAGGTTTTCAATTGAGTTGAAAACTGGGGTTTTCAATTAAGTTGAATCAATTGAAAACTAGAGTTTTCAATTGAGTTGAAAACTAGGTTTTCAATTGAATTGAAAACTTGAGTTTTCAATTGAATCGAAGACTTAGGTTTTCAATCCAAATCACATAAGGTTCCATGTTTGAGCCGTAAACCGAACTCTTAAGACATGTAAGTGGGCCTAGACCAATTCGACTTAAGTTCGGGTTATGTCGAGAGTTTCGTATAGTCAATCATGGGAAGAAATAAAATAACTGAATGGAATATATATATATATATATATATATATATATATATGTATATATATATATATATGTATATATATATGCAGAGATATAAGAATATTAATGTTACTGGACCCGCTCTTGTAGGTGTTTGCCGGTAGAAGTTAATCTTTCGGTTACGTAAATTATTTGGATTATTACTGTTTTTCCCGTTGAGCTACAGTCAGGTGAGTTACACTAACTTATACATTATATTAGTGTGAAATGTACATGTGTTTAATTATGTGAAAGTGTGAATTATATGTGGTGATATGTGAAGTGAAGGGTTGTGTTATATTATGGTGAAAACACAACTCGGGCACAATCAAACACGTGAAATCCTTGGTACGGCTTGGATAGTCAACTGTGACCCAAAGTGTGAAATCGTCGTCAGTGCACTGCGTCGGTATGATGTGATATGATTTCTGATCATGGATTGTGTGTGTTATGTACATGCCTAGTATGGTGTGTAAGTATGTGTGCTCGCTAAGTTTTATGCTTACTATTGTTGATTTATTCCTTTCAGGACAAGATCGTGGGAAATCTCCAGCAGTGTGAAGACAGCTCAACTTTTATCAAACGTTTTCGCTGTTTAACTAAATAGACATTTCTGAATATCACATTTGTAATTAAATACTTTTAAGAATTTCTTTTGCATGACGTGTACTTCCGGGTGCGGGACCTCGTCTGGGATTTTGTCCGATTGACTTGAGTTATTCACGTGATATGGCTTATATATATACTTACAATTAATTATACTTGTTGCAAAAAAAAATTGGGACGTTACAACTTGGTATCAGAGCCAGGTTTAAGAGATTCGAGCATGCAAGCGTGTGTGCTTGGACTTAAACCTTGGTTCTAAAAATTTTTAAAAGTCAAATTTAACTACTTTCTCAACAAACTGTCGGGTCAAGAACTGTAACTAGGGTTTCCTGCTTGTATTTTTGGTTTGGGAGATCCAATTTGCGGTTCGAAAACCCGATCAAAATTTTCAAAACGACTGATGAGCTGTCAGCTGGAGCTTGGTCCTGGTGAGCACAAGGTGAAACATAGTATATGTGTATTGCTAGTGAAATATACTTTGTATTTGGATCCATAAAAGTATGCTAAGTAATGTATAACTATATCCATGTTTAGGCAAATCATGAATGTTGTACAATGTGTATAATGGTAACCATATATGTTTAGAATGGACGATTTGGCCTTGCTTTATGTTCTCGTTTGATGTTAGGGTAGGATCAGACACTCGACTTCTTATATGACTTAACATTTTTACATGGATGTATTCGTGATATGGTTAAACTAGGGTATGATAGCTTGGATGTGAAACTTGATGTGCTTGCATGATATTGTATTAACATGAAAGCATAAGGTGTAAGTGGAATGTTATGTGATGCATGACCTAAGCCTGTGAATCGGGATTTTGAGTGGTAATGACAAGACTCGGTATGTGTAATGTGTTTAGAATAATATAAGGCCAATATTATTACAAGCACATGATACATGTCGGAGCTTGTCGGAATCGTGAGAAATCTTGTGAATCAAATGAGGGGTACTTGTAGGACAGTAGTGTGCCTGTATGAATGCCTTAGAATGATTAGGGCTACTTTAGATATGAGTAGGGCATGCTAGAAGTATGTGTAGGATGCAGATAAGAATTGTGGTGTGAATAGGAAAGTATGGTAAAGCTACCTGTTAACGAGTGCATTATCTATACTTCCAGAATGGTGAACAGGAGATGAAACCGCAATTTGATTACCACTGGAACTTGAACCGGCCACACGCTAGATGGGATTGAGACTAGTGTCACTAACGAGACTGATCCTCACCAACAACTGATACTGAATAAGGAAGAGTACGAGGAAGTTCACCCGGAAAATGTGATTCCTGTTAACGAAGAAGAAACGGAACGGGAAGTGGTCATAGCTGCTAAGCTAACTGCTGATGTAATGAAAGAACTGAGGGAGATGTTACCTCAGATTGTAGCAGAGATAAAAGAGGATATGGGAAAGATGCTTGATCAGAAACTCGGCACTCTGTGGGCTGTAAAGGAAGCTGCTGCTGTTACTACACTGACAACACCAACAACAAACCAGGCTTAAAAGGGTTGCACTTATAGGGACTTTTCGGCGTGTCAGCCACCTACTTTTAAAGGGACCCCGGACCCCATCAAGAGTGCGCAATGGATCTCTGAAGTGGAAGGAGCTTTCCCCACATGTCGCTGTGCAGAGGAAAGTAAAGTATGGTTTGCATCAAACTTATTGAGGGGAGCTGCAAAAACCTGGTGGAATTTGTTGAGGAAACTGAAAGGAGAACTAATTACTACAGTGACTTGGGAGGAATTTACAGGATTGTTCAACGAACAGTTTGCACCAAAGGTGGAGAGAGAGAGAGACTGATGAACGAATTTCTGAAGCTAGAGCAGACTACTAATATAGTAAACGAGATCACTGCAATATTCAAGGAGAAGGTCTTATATTGTCCTGCTTATGTGACAGGTGAAAGTTTACAGATGCACTGCTATACTCAGATGTTGAGAGAAGATATCCGCGAGTTTGTGACGACAGGAAGGTGCACTACCCTAGACCAGATGATCGAGGTTGCAAGAAAGAGAGAAATGGACTTGGAGCTGAGGGCCAAGAAAAGAACTGCAGGGTAGGCTGCGTTGAGTGCCACTCACTGGAAGGCACCAGAAAAGAAGTTCAAGACAGGGGGTTCCAAGCCAGTGCTCAAGAAAGAGGGTACTAAGTGTCCAAAGTGCGGAATGGACCATGCTGGGGAATGCCGTTTGGGGCAAATGAACTTCTACAAGTGCGGGAGATCAGGTCATCTGAGCCGAGACTATCGGACTAATATGAGTCTGTGCTTCCGATGAAACCAACCGGGTCACCGTATGGCTGATTGTTCGGGAGCTGCGGTAGGGAGTGGAAGAGCAATTCAACAACCACCCTTGATGATCACTAGTGGGGAGAAAGGGCAAGCACCGGAGGCTCAAGGCCGAGCCTTTCAAATGATATTGGAGGAAGCAAAAGCAGAACCAGATGTGATCGCAGGTATTTTCATTGTTAACTCCATACCTGCATTGTATTATTTGACTCGGATGCGAGTAAATCTTTTGTTTCTACTTCATTTTGTAAAAAAATTTGTGTTGCACCGGTGAAACTAGAAATACCCTTAGAGGTAGAGATAGCAGATGAGAAAGCCGTTAATGTATCTGTTATTTATAGAAACAATGTAATAGAGGTAGGTGAGGTCAAATTCCCTATAGACCTCATTCATATTCAAATGCGAGAGTTCCAAGTGGTGGTGGGCATGGACTGGTTGGGGCGTCACCAAGCCAGCATTTTATGCAAGCAGGGAATTGTGTGGGTTCAAACCCCAAGTGGGGGAGAAATCTTGATCTACGGAGAACACAAGAAGGGGAAAACAACATTATGTACGATGGTAAAAGCGGCCAAGTATCTTCGTAAAGGGTGTATAGCGTTTCTAGCACATGTGGTCGACATCAAATTAGAGAAAAAGAAAAAGGGTGTTTCAGACGTACCGGTAGTATGTGAATTTCCGGAGGTGTTTCTGAAGGAGTTTCCAGGGATCCCTCCTGATCGGAAAGTAGAGTTTAAAAATTGACTTAACACCGGGTGTCGCACCTATAGCAAAGACTCCTTATCGGCTAGCACCACCTGAAATGCAGGAGCTAATGTCTCAGTTATAGGAACTCTTAGACAAAGGGTTTATTCGTCCAAGTACTTCGCCGTGGGGAGCACCGATTTTATTTGTGAAGAAGAAGGATGACACATTCTGTATGTGTATAGACTACCACTACCCAGGATTGACGATTTATTCGATTAATTACAAGGAGCGTCGTGGTTCTCAAAGATTGACTTGCGGTCAGGCTACCATCAACCGAAGGTGAAGGAAGAAGACATTGAGAAAACAACGTTTAGAACGCGTTATAGTCATTTTGAGGTTGTGGTCATGCCTTTCAAGTTGACGAATGCGCCAGCTGCATTTATGGATTTGATGAATGGGGTTTGCCGACCAATGCTGGATAAGTCAGTAATCGTGTTTATCGATCATATTTTGATCTATTCCAAGACAAAGGAAGAACACGAAAGGCCTTTGCGGGAGATACTGTAGACACTGAAGCGAGAAAAGTTATATGCAAAATTTTCAAAATGTGAGTTTTGGTTACAAGAGGTTCAATTTCTAGGGCACGTGGTGAATCGTGATGGCATTAAAGTCGACCCTGCTAAGATTGAATCGGTCATGAAGTAGGACGTGCCAAAGAGTCCTATCGAAGTCCGAAGTTTCTTGGGTTTAGCTGGGTATTATCGAAGATTTATCCAAGACTTCTCTAAGATCGCGGTACCTTTGACAAAGATGACCAAGAAGAGTGTACAGTTTGATTGGGGCAACCAACAACAACAGGCATTCGAGACACTTCGAGGAAAATTATGTGAAGCACCGATATTAACCCTACCTGAGGGAATGGACGACATGGTGGTTTACTGCGACGCGTCACATGTAGGGCTTGAATGTGTATTAATTGAACGAGGTAAAGTAATTGCATATGCTTCTCGACAGCTGAAACCACACGAATGTAATTATCCAGCCCATGATTTGGAGTTAGCAGTGGTAGTATTCGCATTAAAGATATGGAGACACTATCTGTATGGCGTCAAGTGTACTATCTTCACGGATCACAAGAGTTTAAAATATTTCGCGGATCAAAAGAATTTGAATATGAGACAGAGAAGGTGGATTGATCTAGTAAAGGACTACAACTGTGAGATATAATATCACCCCGGAAAGGCCAACGTAGTAGCGGATGCTTTAAGCAGGAAGACCAGTTTCCTATTATTAAAGGTACAATGCATGAGATTATCGATAACTACAACGTTATTAGACTCAATCCGAACCGCTCAACAAGAAGCTCTGAAGGAAGAGAACCAGAAACAGGAGCGAATCAAGTGTCAGAAGGCGTTGATGACAAGAGATAGCCGCAGATTGTTGACTCGGTATGGGCGTATCTGGGTACCAAAGATGATGGATGTGCGTATCATACTACTTGACGAGGCCCATAAATCCAAGTTTTCTATCCACCCAGGCACGACAAAGATGTATCGAGACCTAAAAATGGATTACTGGTGGCCAGGGATAAAACGGGACGTGATAAAGTAGGTGGAAAAGTGTTTGACTTGTCTGCGAGTCAAGGCCGAGCACCAAAGACCTCACGGGAAGTAACAACCGTTAGAGATACCAGTATGGAAGTGAGAGCACATAACGATGGATTTAATCATGAAGCTACCGAGAACTCCGAGGAATTTTGATGCAATATGGGTAATAGTGGACCGTTTGACAAAGAGCGCGCACTTTATTCCAATAAAGGAGGCCTTTTCAGCATAAAATAAGGCAAATGTGTATGTTAAGGAGGTGATTTCACGGCACGGGGTGCCAGTTTCTATTGTATCGGATCGAGACGTACGGTTTACTTCATGGTTCCGGCAAAAATTTCACAAAGACTTGGGTACAAGAGTGAACCTCAGCACTGCTTACCATCCACAAACCGATGGCCAAAGCGAGAGAACGATACAGAAAGTAGAGGATATGTTACGGGCATGCGTGATCGACTTCGGGGGAAGCTGGGATTCGTATTTGCCGTTTGCGGAATTCTCATACAACAATAGCTACCACGCTAGTATAGGAATGCCTCCATATGAGATGCTATATGGAAGGAAGTGCAGAAGCCCTATCTGTTGGGGAGAAGTGGGTCAACGAGAACTTGGAAACACTGAGATCGTGCAGAAAACGTCTGAATATGTACAACAAGTTAGAGAAAGATTAAAAGCTGCTCAAAGTCACCAGAAGAGTTACGCGGATAAGAGACGATCACCACTCGAATTTCAGGTTGGAGACTTCGTGCTATTAAAAGTATCGCCGTGGAAGGGAATAATTCGGTTTCGGAAGCGAGGAAAACTGAATCTGAGATACATTGGACCATTTAAAAATATTGCTAGAATTGGAAAGGTTGCTTACCGGTTAGAGCTACTAGAGGAACTGTCAAGAATTCATAACACGTTCCATGTGTCGTACTTACGGAAATGTTTAGCCGATGAATCTGCGTTTGTACCCCTAAAATATAACGGTGGATGATAGATTGAACTACATCGAGAGACCAATCGCAATTTTAGAACGAAAAGTTAAGTAGTTGCATAGAAAACAAATTGCAACCGTCAAGGTACAGTGGGAACATTATAAGGGTTCCGAGTGGACTTGGGAGCCTCAAGAAGAGATGAGAAAGAACTACCCTGCATTGTTCAAATAGTGACTTCGAGGACGAAGTCGTATCCAAGTAGGGGAGAGTTGTAATACCCGTTTTTAAATTTGATCTCATTTAATGTTAAAGATGTTACATTATTTATGTGTTTGGGTGTGTGTATATATATATATATATATATATATATATATATACGAAAAGAATTTAAATGTATACAAGCTACTTAATTGGACCAAGATTTAGTGTCAATACATATATAAATGGATATTCACGTAATAAAGGAGGTTGGGCCAAAGCCCATTATGTTACCCAATACCCATACATATTAAATTAGGTTGAGCACAACCGTTGCTAACACTGTAGCTGCCCCCTTCATGAGAGAGAGAGAGAGAGAGAACCAGAGTTTTTGTGTGTGTTTCGGTGGGTGAGCAGGAAGAATTCAAGGGTGATTGCTACGACAGGTTCCTCGGGTTCAATCGTGGGCAAGAACAGGTGACTCTCGGTACCTTATTGTGTCGGTATGAATCAATTTTGTAGCTATCTCATGGTTTGGTTCGGGATTTAGAGCAATGAGGTAGTCGATGCTTCGGAATGAAATTGAGGTTTCAAAGAGGGATTTAACCATCTAAAACATGTTTTAATCACAAGCTCTTGATAACTTATTGCCGTTCCCAACTTGGAAAACAAAAAAACAAAGAGGCGGTATGATTATGTGTAGTTCGTGGGGTGTAGGGGTCTCGATGGAGGTCGACGACTCCAGCAAAATTCCCCACTCCTTGATGATTGAAATTGATAATCTTAACACAATGAGGAGTCATGATTTATTTGATAGCATTAGCTTGTTTTGTGGGGTTGAGGCTGCAGAGAAGATATATATATATATATATATATATATATATATAACCGAAAGCTTCAACCTATTTTCAACTAGTGAAGTTGTAATTAAGGATTAGATTAAGAATGTTAAGTTAAGATAATTTATTCTACGATGGTTTAATGGAGCTGCTTAGATTATGAACTGGGTTTTTTTATATATTACTGTGAGTTATAAAAGACGGTAACCAGGTATGAAGATGGAGTGAAAACTTTAGGGTTGAGTCCCTAGGATTCCCCAATTGAATTGCTCGTTTTATGGTTTAGACTGAAAACCTTCATGAGTAGATTGAAAACTTAGAGTTTTCAATTGAGTTGAAAACTTAGAGTTTTTAATTGAGTTGAAAACTGATGTTTTCAATTGAGTTGAAAACTAGGTTTTCAACTAAGTTTAAAACCTGAAAACTAAGGTTTTCAATTGAGTTGAAAACTAGGTTTTCAATTGAATTGAAAACTTGAGTTTTCAATTGAATCGAAGACTCAGGTTTTCAATCCAAATCACACAAGGTTCCATGTTTGAGCCGTAAACCGAACTCTTAAGACATGTAAGTGGGCCTAGACCAATTCGACTTAAGTTCGGGTTATGTCGAGAGTTTCGTAGTCAATCATGGGAAGAAATAAAATAACTGAATGGAATATATATATATATATGTATATATATACAGAGATATAAGAATATTAATGTTACTAGACCCGCTCTTGTAGGTGTTTGCCGGTAGAAGTTAATGTTTCGGTTACGTAAATTATTTGGATTATTACTGTTTTTCCCGTTGAGCTACAGTCAGGTGAGTTACACTAACTTATACATTATATTAGTGTAAAATGTACATGTGTTTAATTATGTGAAAGTGTGACTTATATGTGGTGATATGTGAAGTGAAGGGTTGTGTTATATTATGGTGAAAACACAACTCGGTCACAATCAAACACGTGAAATCCTTGGTATGGCTTGGATAGTCAACTGTGACCCAAAGTGTGAAATCGTCGTTAGTGCACTGCGTCGGTATGATGTGATATGATTTCTGATCATGGATTGTGTGTGTTATGTACATGCCTAGTATGGTGTGTAAGTATGTGTGCTCGCTAAGTTTTATGCTTACTATTGTTGATTTATTCATTTCAGGACCAGATCGTGGGAAAGCTCCAGCAGTGTGAAGACGGCTCAACTTTTATCAAACGTTTTCGCTGTTTAACTAAATAGACATTTCTGAATATCACATTTGTAATTAAATACTTTTAAGAATTTCTTTTGCATGACGTGTACTTCCGGGTGCGGGACCTCGTCTGGGATTTTGTCCGATTGACTTCAGTTATTCACGTGATATGGCTTATATATATACTTACAATTAATTATACTTGTTGCAAAAAAAATTTGGGACATTGCAGTATGTCGCCCTTTTCTTGATAAATTTGTGATCGTGTTCATGGATGATATTCTCATTTATTCTAAAACCGAGGCGGAACATGAGCAACACCTTCGTCTTATTCTAGAGACTCTTAAGCGCGAACAACTCTACGTGAAGCTATCTAAATGTGAATTCTGGCTTAAGGAGGTCCATTTCTTGGGCCATGTTATATGTAATGAAGGTGTTAAAGTTGATCCTGTGAAGATTGAAGCAGTTATGAACTGGGAAACTCCTCAGAATCCTTCTGAGATAAAGAGTTTCTTAGGTCTTGTTGGATATTACAGGCGGTTTATCCAAAACTTTTCTAAACTTGCTGGTCCATTGACTAAGATTGAAGCAGTTATGACTCGCAAGGATGTTGCATATGTATGGAGTGAAGATCAAGAGAAAGCATTTCAAACTCTAAAGCAATTGTTATGCCAAGAACCTATTCTAACATTGCCTAATGGGTCAGAAGACTTTATTGTTTGTTGTGATGCTTCATATGCAGGTCTAGGTTGTGTTTTGATGCAACGAGACAAGGTGATTGCAAATGCTTCTCGTCAATTGAAGCCACACGAGAAGAATTATTACACACATGATCTGGAGCTTGCAGCTGTGGTATTTGCTTTGAAGATATGGCGTCTTACTTGTATGGCACCAAATGTATTGTATGCACAGATCATAAGAGTCTGCAATATGTGTTCACGCAGAAAGAGCTTAACATGAGACAAAGACGTTGGTTGGAGCTAATCAAAGACTATGATTGTGAAATCAAGTATCGTCCGGGCAAGGCAAATGTGGTAGCTGATGCACTGAGTCGAAAGAACTCTCTTGCAATGGCTAAATTCATGAAAATCACTGTTGAATCGAATATTATTGCTCAGTTGAAAGTAGCACAACAAGAGGCATTACAAGAAAACAATTTGAAAGCTGAAACAATTATCAAAATATCAAAGCAATTAGGAGAAGACAGTCGGGGTCTGAAGACATTTCAATCCCGAATCTGGGTAACGAGTCTTGGTGGCAAATCGGGAGACAATCTTACATGAGGCACACAAATCTAGATTGTCTATTCATCCCGGAAGCAAAAAAATGTATCAAGACTTGAAATCTTTATATTGGTGGCGTACATTGAAGCGCGACATAGCTTCATTTGTAGAAAAATGCCAAATCTGCGCGCAAGTTAAAACCGAACATCAAAAGCCCTATGGTAATCTACAACAAGTAGACATCCCGAAGTGGAAACGGGATCATATTACCATGGACTTTGTTACCAAGTTACCCCGAACTGCAAAAGGGCATGATATGATTTGGGTTGTGGTAGATCGCCTTACGAAGAACCTATGAATCGTTTGGCTTAATTGTATATCAATGAGGTGGTGTCACGATATGGCATACCTCTATCTATTGTTTCTGATCGAGATTCACAGTTCACATCAAACTTTTGGCATAGTCTTCAACATGAACTTGGTATGCGGGTGAATCTTAGCACAGCATACCATCCTCAAACTGACGGACAGTCCGAAAGGACTATTCAAACTCTTGAAGATATGCTGAGAGCTTGTATTCTGGAATTTGGTGGTTCTTGGGATTCACATCTTCCCTTGATTGAATTTGCCTATAACAACTCCTATAATTCGAGTATAGGCATGCCACCGTATGAGATGTTGTATGGTAGGCGATGTCGTACACCTATGTGTTGGTTAGAACCTGGCGAAAAGCAATATGCAGGTCCTAATAATTGTGCAGATGACAGCTGATATGGTAAAGATGAGACGTTAAAAGCTGAAAGCTGCACGAGACATGCAGAAGATGTACGCGGATCCAAAACGGCGACCTATTACTTTTTAAGTGGGTGACCGGGTTTTCTTGAAGGTTTCACCTTGGAAAGGGGTGATTCGATTTGGTCGCAAGGGTAAGCTAAGCCCGAGGAAGTTCAAGGTTGATGATGATCAGATCCTACCTCTGCAAGAGTTGAAAGTTGATTAAGTTAAACGCCTTGTGGACGAACCTGTTGAGATTTTGGAATCCAAAATCAAAAAGCTGTGTAAAAAGATGATCAAGTTAGTGCTCGTCAAATGGAAGCACAATCTGGGTCCTAACTTCACATGGGCGGCCGAGGATGAGATGAAAGCATGCTACCCGCACTTGTTCATAGCTGAGCAGATTCCGAGGGTGGAATCTTCTTAAAGGGGGGTAGATTTGTAACATCCTCAGAAAGGGCCTAGACACATGCTGTTGTGGTACGTATAATAAAATATTTGTAGATATTAAAGAAGAATAACTAAATTAGTTATTTAAATGAGTTAATAAAAATATTGGTAAAAATAGAAAAGAATAATAGAATATTGAATGGTTTAGAACGAGGTTTCCAAAAATATCCCCGTTAGTTAAAACGGGTACTCGTGCGTTAAGTTGTAAGTTGGAAGTGGGAACAAGATATTGTGTTGTGGATAACTTAGAAGCAAAAAGCAGTTCTAACTTACCCACATACACAGATACGTGTACCACACACACACAACTCTTCCAAACCTTCTTCTCATCTTGTTCTTGTGGCTTTGAAGGAGAAATCAAACAAGGAATTATCAAGTTCAATCTGCTGCAATCCAAGTGATTAATCCAAGTTCTAATCTGCCTTAATCATCTTCTTCAACCTACTTGTTCTTGTAAGTCTTTATTTCTTCAAGTTTCTAAGTTTTGGGTAATTGGGTTAGATTGCCAAATTGAAGCCAATAAATGAAATTGTTGTTACCAATTGATTTCTAAGGTGATGTTAGATTCACATAAGTTAGTTTTGTTAATTAAAGACTTGATTTTGATTGAGTTTGTGAATTAAAGTCCAAATGGGCCAAAGTAAAGAAATTGGTCCCAAAGTCTGAATTGATGTTTAAATGATGTAAAAGTGTGCCTTTAGCTTGTATTTGATGTGTTGTTTCATATGTGAACCATAGAAAATGACTGGAAATGAATTGGTAGTTTTTTGGTACTGAATTGGCCGGAAAACAGCAGGCTCTGGTCGAACCTGCTGCTACAAATGGAAAGGCACGGGCGTGCCTTTCAAGAACAAACCGTGACCAAGGGGGTACCTGGGGGGCACGGGCGTACCTCCAAAAGGTACGGGCGTGTCTAACCCTAGAGGGTCCGGGGGAGTGCCTGTAGTCACGGGGCGTACCTGAGTATCAGGTACGGGGCGTGCTTGCCCAAGTCCGGGGCGTGCCTCGCAAGGCACGGGCGTGCCTTAGCTACGTACGGCCGTACCCTGCCTTCTGGCAGATTCTGTTTTAGTGTTTAATTGTATGTATTAACTTGTTTAGGTGTAACAGTTGATCAAGAATCATCTGTGACTTACTGCTTACCTGTTATAACTCCACAGGTGAGTAATAGTTAACTCGAGCATGATATTGATAGTGTTGGGGAGATAATCACTTCACCCTAATAATCAACTCTGCCTATCTGTAACGCCGGTCTTTCAAATTATCAGAGTATTTTATTTATTTAAAACACGTGCGGAAGCGATTATTATATTCACATTATACAACTTATATAAATATAATTTGTAATATAAAAGTATTGTTTTACAAACCTTCCAACGTTACCAACTAGTTCGACCTTTACATAACTATTACATAACATTATCCTATTACAGTGTTCCCCAAGAACCTAACATGTCATCCCTACAGGTACCCGTGCTCACCTTTAGTCTATTTACCTGCATTAGGAATGAACATGAGTGGGTTAGCTATAAATAGCTAGTGAATAACAATTAAAGCAAGAGCAGTACATTAACAGTATCATAACTTATTTCATGCATCACATAATCTTCATTCAAGTCTATCCTAACACACGTTGAAGTACCGGTTGTCAGCAGTCATCACGTCTTGCAGGTTATAATCCCGGCTCAATGATCCTGACTGGGGAAACCGTTACTGTTGGGGTTTGTTCGGTTTTTTAAAATATATTTTAGCAACGGAAGCATAAACAACAATTTTTAAACTTTTTAAAACTCCCCACCAATGATCCATATGCAAGCCTTAAGAAACAAAACAACCATAGGGTGTTTAGAACTACAACCTTTGTAGCGTGAGTAAACCGTTGATGAAGTGGTTGATCTATGAGAAGCCAAGAGAAGACTTCCTCCAAGGTATCCACAAATCAATGAGTCCAACACCTTTGAGATGCTAGTCTCTCCAACCCTTGAAATTCAAGCAAGCAAGCAACAACCTCTTGTTCTTCTTCTTGAACTTACTATGTATGTATATGAGTATGTATTCTAGCACCACACTTTGCTCACTTGAAGAACACCAATACAAGAATGTAGAGATGTTTTCAAAGCTTCAAGAATACTTAGAATCTTTCTAAGAACTCAAGGAAAGGTGGTAGCATAAACTTGTTAGAACAAAGAACCATGCATGTACTAAATAAGATCAAGAAGTGAAGCAACAAGAGGGAGGCCCCCTTTGGCTCCCATTTTCGGCCGAAAATGGGTGAGGGGGGGAGGGTCCCCTCTTGTCTTCCTTCCATGCTTGTACATCTAGTCCATGCCTTGGTCCATTCCAATCAAGAAGCAATACATGGCCCCTTTGAAGGATTAATGTGTGAATTTCTAGTTTTCTTTCAATTTATATAAAAGAGTATACTAGATATGTCATACTAAGTATAAAATACATCTACATGTATTTTATATACATACTTGATTGTTACTAGTAACTCTTTACTTGTAACAAAGATATACATACATTTATATAATTGTTACTAGTAACAATTTACTTGTAACAAATATATATTTATACATATATATATATACATATATAAAATCATATGTTTATATTTATGTATTTCATATGCATTATCTTGTATCAATATACAAGAGTGATATTATTATTTCACATAAATAACAATATGCAACAATGCATATATACTTATATATATAACGAGTTGGAAACATATTTAAATCATATTCAAATATGTAATTGGTGTCCATTGATTGTAAATGTGTGACCCTATGGGTTTATTTATTATCAGTAATATCGTATTAATTTGTGTCTTGTGCACATAGAACCAACAATCTCCCACTTGCACAAGTTACAACTTAAGCCGATATAGACAATGGTAAGAACGTCTAGCAACATCTCATTGACCCTAATAATAAATAAAGTGTGTTGATCAACACTTTCAATATGTGTCTCAGGATTTACTTATGACACTGATCCATGAAGCGATCTTAAGAGCGGGTCATGTCCAATGTTTGTTCCCTAACAGACATTAGTGAATTTGGCTGCAAACCCTTTTGCCTACTTTCATCACGAATGAAAGTCAACCAACTTATTCACATTAGTCTTAATTCATAACTATTCCCATAGTTATAACCGACTATGGACGTTTTAGAATAATGAATTATTCATGGATTTAAACATGCTAATAAAGAACACAATATATATTAATGAAGTGATCATATCCCATACATCATTCAGATAAAATAGATATTGTCATAATGTTCCAAAATATCCAAATACTAAATTACAATTCAAATCCAATCCCTCGCAAAGCGAAGACCTATTGCCCTAGTATGAGACTCATGCTTAGTCGAGGCAAGAGGTTTCGTAAAAGGATCTGCAAGATTCTGATCTGTATGAACTTTGCGAATACACACATCTCCTCTATCCACTATATCCCGTATATAGTGAAAACGCCTGAGGATGTGTTTGGTGCTGTGATGTGATCTAGGTTCTTTTGCCTGGGCAATAGCACCTTCATTATCACAAAATATTTCTATGGGGTCTTGAATGCTTGTTACTACCCCAAGGTCAGCAATGAACTTCTTCATCCATGCAGCTTCTTGTCCAGCCTCAGAAGCAGCAATGTATTCAGATTCTGTAGTGGATTGTGCAACTACACTTTGCTTAGAACTTTTCCAAGCAACCGCGCCTCCATTCATAACGAAGACATAGCCCGATTGTGATCGAGAATCATCTCGATCCGTTTGGAAACTAGCATCTGTGTAACACTTTACACAAAGATCTTCTTCCAAACCCCCATAGATCAAGAACATGTCTTTGGTTCTTCTCAAGTATTTTAAAATGTTCTTGACTGCCATCCAATGGCTATCTCCTGGGTTTTGCTGGTATCTGCTCGTCATGCTCAAAGCATACGAGACATCTGGCCTAGTGCATAGCATGGCATACATGATGGATCCAATTGCAGAAGCATATGGGATCTCACTCATTCTATCTAGCTCTTCTCTTGTGCTAGGGCTTTGAGCTTTACTCAAAACCGTGCCTAGTGCCATTGGCAAGAATCCTCTCTTAGAATTCTCCATCTTGAATCGTTTCAAGATTTTGTCAATATATGCACTTTGACTTAGGCCAATAAGATGCCTAGATCTATCCCTATAGATCTTTATTCCAAGAATGTAGGCGGCTTCTCCCAAGTCTTTCATTGAGAAACACTTCCCAAGCCAAGACTTGATGTCTTGCAAGGTCGGGATGTCGTTTCCAATGAGTAGTATGTCATCAACATACAAGACAAGGAATGCTACTGCGCTCCCACTAGTTTTCTTGTAAACACACGGTTCATCTTCTGATTTGATAAAACCAAACTCTTTTATTTTCTCATCAAATCGAAGATTCCAACTTCGAGATGCTTGCTTTAGTCCATAGATGGATCTTTTAAGCTTGCACACCTTATTAGGATACTTAGGATCTACAAAACCTTCAGGCTAAACCATATAGACATCTTCACTTAAGTGTCCATTTAGAAAAGCCGTTTTGACATCCATTTGCCATATCTCATAGTCATAATATGCAGCTATGGCAATAAGTATTCTAATAGATTTAATCATGGCTACCGGAGAGAAAGTTTCATCATAGTCAATACCATGAGTTTGAGTGAAACCTTTCGCCACTAGCCTTGCCTTAAATGTGTGTACATTTCCATCCATGTCTGTCTTTTTCTTGAAGACCCACTTTCTCCCTACAGTCTTACTATTGGGAGGAAGATCAACCAAGTCCCATACTTGATTCTCATACATGGATTGCATCTCAGTGTTCATGGCATCAAGCCATTTATCGGATTCCGGATCCGATATAGCATCTTGGTAGTTAGTAGGCTCAGAAGAGTCTACCAAGAAAATCTCATCATTGGACACGAGAAATCCGTATCTCTCGGGTTCTTGACAAGGTTTACCAGATCTACGAACACTTTGTGTTTCAGTAGGTTCTTGAACAACCAATTGTTCAGATTCAACAACCGTTTGTTGAGTGCTAGTGCCAACCTTACTTGTATTTTGTGGTTCTTGAATTTCTTCAAGGTCTACATTGCTCCCACTTGCCTCTTTCGAAAAAAACTCCTTTTCTAAGAAAGTGGCATGCCTAGAAACAAACACTTTGTTCTCAGCTGGGTTGTAGAAATAATATCCTAATGAATCTTTAGGATATCCCACAAAATTACATTTGATAGATCTAGGATCGAGTTTGCTTAAAGCTTCTTGTCGTACATGAGCCTCACAACCCCAGACTTTCAAGTAAGATAAGTTTGGAACCTTTCCATACCACATCTCATATGGTGTCTTATCTACCTTCTTGGTTGGAACCATATTCAATATGCGCGCAGCAGTTAATAAAGCATAACTCCAAAAGGACGAGGGTAGAGTACTTCGGCTCATCATAGACCGAACCATATCTAGTAGAGTTCGGTTCCTCCTTTCAGATACACCATTATGTTGTGGTGTTCTAGGAGGAGTAAGTTGTGAGATTATCCCACAATTACTAAGATGATCCATAAACTCTTGGCTTAAGTACTCACCACCTCGATCAGAACGAAGGGCCTTGATTGTTTTGTTGAGTTGATTTTGTACTTCGTTTTGAAACAGCTTGAACATGTCAAATGTTTCATGTTTATGTTTCATCAAATAAACATAACCAAATCTACTATAATCATCGGTGAATGTAACGAAGTATCTTTCACCATCCCTAGACATTGATCTAAAAGGACCGCATACATCCGTATGTATGATTCCTAATAGATCTTTGGCTCTTTCACTTGAACCGGAGAAAGGAGCCTTAGTCATCTTCCCATATAAACATGATTCGCAAACTTCAAATGAGCTAGAATCGTTTGATTTTAAAATTCCATCCTTTTGAAGTTTTGCAATGCGTTTCTTGTTTATATGACCAAGTCGACAATGCCATAGGTATGTTTGACTTAAGTCATGCTTAGGTCGTTTGGTGCTAGTGGTATATATAGAATTATCATCAAGAGATCTTTTAAGATTAACTTCATATATTCTATTAAGAGGCCGAGCCTCAAAATACAAGATGTCGTTTTTGAAGGCACGAATGCCATCATCAACGAAACCAAAAGTGAATCCAGATTCTCTTAACCGAGCTACTGAAATAATATTCCTAGTTAAACTAGGTACATAACAACAATTGTTCAATATTAAGTACAGGCCATTTGGTAATAATAATTCAAAAGTTCCAAGGGCTTCAACAGCAACATTTGCTCCATTGCCCACGTGGAGATCCAAATCGCCTGGCTTCAGCAGCTTACTTTTTCTCAACCCCTGCACATTGTTACAAATGTGAGTTCCACAACCGGTATCAAATACCCAGGAATTAATGGAAAAAGTATACATTTCAATCATATATATACCTGAAGTGCTAGCCTCGCCAGCCTTCTTCTTTTTCAACTCTGCAAGGTAGGTTGGACAATTGCGCCTCCAATGTCCTACCACCCCGCATTCAAAGCACGGGTCATTCTTGGGAACCTTTCCCGCCGTCTTGGGTGTAGGAGCCTTGGCAACTTGCTTGCCTTTGTCCTTTCCCTTTGCCTTCGCTTTGCCCTTCCCTTTTGAGTTGTTTTTGCTTTTCTTCTTGATTCTCCCTTCTTGAATCATCAAGACTTGAGGTGTTTTGCTTGGAATCTTACTCTCAGCAGTTTTAAGCATCCCATGCAACTCTGAGACAGATTTCTCCCAATTGTTCATGTTATAATTCATGACAAATTGATCATAGGCTTTGGTCAACGAGTTAAGGATCATATCCTGTGCAAACTCGTTGGTTATGGGAGATCCAAGCCTAGCAAGCTGGTCAATGTATCCTTTCATCTTTAGCACATAGTCGCTAACGGATTGACCTTCCTCCATCTTGCATGCATGGAAAGCTCGAGTGACCTCAAAGCGTTCTTGCTTCGCTTGCTTTTGGAACATTTCCTTAAGCTGGCCAAGCATCTCATATGCTCCATGCTCCTCAAGGTTCTTTTGAAGATCCGGAGACATGGTAGCAAGCATGAGGCATGAAATTTCGACCGAGTCGTCGGAATGCTTCACCCAAGCATCCCTAACGGCTTTGGCCGCAGTCAATGGAGGTTCCTCAGGGACGGGATCCTCAAGTACGCACAATTTCTTTTCGTGCTTAAGAACGATTCTCAAGTTACGATACCAGTCTAAGAAATTTGTACCATTGAGTTTTTCTTTCTCTAAGATTGAACGAAGAGATAAGTTGTTAACGGGCGTAGTTGAGTTAGGGGCCATCTACAAAATTAACAAAGTTCTATTTAGTATTTTCGATATTTAATCCTTTAATAATTAATACCCTTTAGAATTATAAAATTCTTTAATTTTTAAAGGCTAGGATCCAAGTTGAACTTAACCTTGAATGTTTGGCTAATGCTCTCTCCATCAAGTTAAAACAACAAGGTAGATAACGTTTACCAATTACATCTCGTATGTAATTCCTAGATCTTTATGGGATCCTAGACAACGATTGTCAATTTTGACATGTTTGATCCCATCTATGCCTCGGGCTTCCTTACGTTTGGCTAATGCTCTCTCCGTAATAAGATTCCGATTAAGTCGTCCTATTTCAAGACGGTGAATTTCCGGCCCAAGACGTTCATGGAATTCGCGGAAAAACACCTCGGTTGTTACAAAAACAATCCACGCGTTTGGCTAATGCTCTCTCCACGTGAGTGTCGTTGCAACAAGCGAGTGTCTTAAATGGGATGGCATAGACTTACGTTTTGAAAAAGGGCTTTTACCGTTTTGTATATTTATTAAATAAAACAAAACGAGTCGTGTGACTAGTATTGCATGCATACAATAATAAGTCCACATTTTGATAAAATCATATTTTATATATTGGTCTTGAGTATTCTTAAAATCCATATTTTACGAACTCTCAACGCGTTCAATTTTAAACTAGTATTAATATCCTATATTAACGTGTGTAGTTTCGAGCGCGCAAATACGGCCAATTTTAGCTTGTAATAAAACCATTTTATTATTAAGCTTGAATGGAGTTTGGTTGAGTTTTAAAATCTCTATTTTATAAAACTCATATATATATATATATATAAAGATATATATTTTGACATAATGAATTTTAATCTTTACAAAACTCCTTTTATATAAAATTCATTTTACATCTTATGTTATGTCAACTTAAAATACCAAACTCCCATTGTGTGATTTATATTATGTAAAAATATTATCTAGCATGCAAAAAATCCTATTTTCAACCATGCATAATAATATAAACATAAACACACACAAATAACATGTATAAGTGCATAACCAAGCCATTTGTCCTAAGTGGTATTTTGTGAGCCATACAAAAAATACCAAGTCATAACTAAGGACCAAAAATTCCTCTTGTGATGAACTTGAAGCTCCCACTTGCCAAAACAACTCCTTGTAGTGCAAATGACTCCAAGCTTTCATGGTTGACTCCACCACACTTGAAAACTCCAACTTGGTCATTTCTTCATCTTGTTACATTTTTATAAAAGTAAACTAGTCTAAACTATTCTACTACTTACAAAATACAACAAGATGAAACAAAGCTAAAATTATTATTACATACCAAATCAAAATTAATATTACAACCAAATCGAATTTCCAACACATCACAAAAGGTCTATGGCTTGTTATGCACAACATACACTCAAACAAACATATATATCAACACTTGATATTTAGGCAACTTTTACAACCAAACATGCATGTGGTTTGGTTGTTTTCCAAAATAAATATATAAACATATATAAGTTGCCAACAAGAAAATCCACAACTTTTCTAACAAAAGAAAAGTTGTCCATTTTCTTAAACAATACATACTCAAAAGTTTCTTAAAACTATACATAAGTGGCTCTGATACCACTGTTGGGGTTTGTTCGGTTTTTCAAAATATATTTTAGCAACGGAAGCATGAACAACAATTTTTTAAACTTTTTAAAACTCCCCACCAATGATCCATATGCAAGCCTTAAGAAACAAAACAACCATAGGGTGTTTAGAACTACAACCTTTGTAGCGTGAGTAAACCGTTGATGAAGTGGTTGATCTATGAGAAGCCAAGAGAAGACTTCCTCCAAGGTATCCACAAATCAATGAGTCCAACACCTTTGAGATGCTAGTCTCTCCAACCCTTGAAATTCAAGCAAGCAAGCAACAACCTCTTGTTCTTCTTCTTGAACTTACTATGTATGTATATGAGTATGTATTCTAGCACCACACTTTGCTCACTTGAAGAACACCAATACAAGAATGTAGAGATGTTTTCAAAGCTTCAAGAATACTTAGAATCTTTCTAAGAACTCAAGGAAAGGTGGTAGCATAAACTTGTTAGAACAAAGAACCATGCATGTACTAAATAAGATCAAGAAGTGAAGCAACAAGAGGGAGGCCCCCTTTGGCTCCCATTTTCGGCCGAAAATGGGTGAGGGGGGGAGGGTCCCCTCTTGTCTTCCTTCCATGCTTGTACATCTAGTCCATGCCTTGGTCCATTCCAATCAAGAAGCAATACATGGCCCCTTTGAAGGATTAATGTGTGAATTTCTAGTTTTCTTTCAATTTATATAAAAGAGTATACTAGATATGTCATACTAAGTATAAAATACATCTACATGTATTTTATATACATACTTGATTGTTACTAGTAACTCTTTACTTGTAACAAAGATATACATACATTTATATAATTGTTACTAGTAACAATTTACTTGTAACAAATATATATTTATACATATATATATATATATACATATATAAAATCATATGTTTATATTTATGTATTTCATATGCATTATCTTGTATCAATATACAAGAGTGATATTATTATTTCACATAAATAACAATATGCAACAATGCATATATACTTATATATATATAACGAGTTGGAAACATATTTAAATCATATTCAAATATGTAATTAGTGTCCATTGATTGTAAATGTGTGACCCTATGGGTTTATTTATTATCAGTAATATCGTATTAATTTGTGTCTTGTGCACATAGAACCAACAGTTACTTCCTCCGCGCCGGTGGAGAAGCGGGTAGCGGTCCACCATTGCGTTATCGGGAACATATCCCATTTGGGATTAGTGGGAAACTGAGAGCCCCGAGTTAGTATTGAGGGCGGCGGTTTAGCTAGAACCAAGATTCGTGATCATCAAATCCCACACCACAATCTCTACAATGTACTACCGGCACTCAAACAATAGCCTACTCTGGCCTCATCACAAACACAATGGCCTACTCCGGCCCTTACATATCAAGAGTGACCTAAACAGGCCTTTTTACATATCAACAATGACCTACAAGGTCTTTCACATGCATACATATCACTTAGTACTCATAATAGGTTCATAAACCTCTAAACATGCATATCTACAAATTCATGGATTATAACATACAAAACATCTTTTAATACTATTAATATCATACTTGAGTTAACTGTTACTCACCTATTGAGCTATAACAAGTAAGTACTATGTCACAGGTAATCCTTGATCAACTGGTACACCTAAACAATTCAATACACACCATTTAATACTTAAAACATAATCTTCCAGAAGCAGGGTACGGCCGTACCTTGCCAAGGCACGCCCGTGTTTGTAAACGGGAAATGAGTACCCTGTGACGTAGTACTTACTTGTTATTCTTGAATATCTTAAACACAAAGAACACAAATGGGAAATGAGTTCCCTGTGTTTGTAAACGTGACTAAGCAAGAGAGATGCCTACTTGTGGTTTCATTTATCCACAAGTGGGTATCTTGTTCCCCTTTTTAACTTACAACTTAACGCACGAATACCCGTTTTAATAACGGGGATATTTTTGGAAACCTCGTTCTAAATCATTTAATATTCTTTTATTCTATTATATTTTTATCAATATTTTATATTCACTTATTTAATAACTAATTTAGTTATTTTCTTTTAATATCTACAAATATATATTTTATTCAATTTATCTAATTTATTATACGTACCACGTCAGAATGCGTCTAGGCCCTTTTTGAGGATGTTACACTATCCTAAAACATAGAATTTGATGATAACCAAACCCTACATTCAGTATGACTTAGAAAGAATTCAAACATGTGTTGCTTGAATCAGATTCCGTAAAAGTATGCTAAGTATGGAACCATCAGCTGACCATCAACTGAGCATCAGATCCTTCTCAAAGTATCAGCCACGGGATATCAGCCAAGGAATATCAGATGAAGAATACAAGTAAAGAAGACCATCAGCTGAGGAAAATAAACCATCAGCTGAGTGAAGAAATTTGATCAGCTGAGTGTTTACACCATCAGCTGAGCAAGGACTTTGCTCAGCTACTCCATCAGTTGAGTGAACAAATGGATCAGCTGAGGCCCAGAGCATCAGCTAAGTAATTCTTCTCTTACATAAGTCATCTCCCCACATAAACTGATGTATTTGAATGATCAGCTGAGCATTATTGATCAACTGATCATACAAATACATGAGCTTATGTCCTCCTAAGTTTACTATTGATCAACTGAGCATTTATACGATCAGCTGAGCAATATGTATCAACTGAGTCCTAGCAAAAAGTGATCAACTGATATGTTTTGTCAACTGAGTAGTGAAATCCATAGTTCCTAGTACAATCTGTTAGCTGAGTCGTGCAAAATGTCAAATATGCACTATCTTTTCAGATTGTAAGTCATATGTAAAAGGCAGAACATATGTTGTTCTATTATGCCTTAGATCTTTGTTTGTAAAAGTAAAATGCACTTTTTAGATCAAGTATAAGACAAAAAGGTTTGATCTTATCCTCTGGAAAAGGATAATGATACCTCAAGCAGACGAAGATCTTGAAGATTTGTTCAACAACTAAGTATGACTGGCAATCCCATACTTGGTAAAGTCAAATCAAACAGAAGCATGGTGTTGTTTAAAGTACAAGCATGGAAAGGAAAAGAAACTTTTATACGACAGTAGACGTGGGTTTTAATATTTTATATTGTGAGTGGGTTGCATTTTTGCAGAAAAGTACAATTACTTTTATCAAACAGTTGATTAAAGTAACTTTACTTTTCACCCACTACCTTTACAATTAAAATATTATATTTCCACATCCTCTTTGTCTATTTTCTTCATGCAACCAAATACATGAAGATTTCTATATATACTCATGCATGGTGGACATGCAAAACACAACACAGTGAAGTCTCTACTCCACAGAAAGAAAATCTCATCAGTTGAGAAATTCGTAGAGTTTAAGCATTGTGTATAATCAAAGTTGTTCATTTGTTGAACACTCTATATACATTAGTTGTTTTAGAGTTAGCTTGTTTATGTGTTAGACAAATAGATTGCCACCTTTTATTGTACTTAGAATTTCCGCTTCTAGTACATGTAATTCTTGATTCAATATCAATAAGAATTATATAAAAGTATATCGGTGTGTCTTTAAATTTTTTAAAAGCTAAAGTTTGTATTCAACCCCCCTTCTACAAATATTTGTTGTTGTGTACTCAATCTGGGACTAACAACTGGTATCAGAGCAGGTTAGATAATCAATATCTAGATCTGTTTTGCTTACTCTACAACTGCTTCTACCCCTCTCAAAATGGCCTCATCAAACAACATGAATATCTCAAACACTGGGTCTTTAACAAGATGTCCCATATTTGATGCTGAAAATTTCTCCATGTGGAAAAGTAGAGCACATCTTTTCTTATCCACCCTTGATATTCAAATGCTTAAAATAGTCATTGATGGTCCTTATGTTCCAACATCAGTGTTATCCATTCCATCAGAATCTGAAGGTCAAACCTCCACAACAGAAAGAATCATAACCAAACCCATGCATCTGTGGACAGATGAAGATAAGAGGTTGGTTAGCCTAGATGTTAAGGCTAGATCAGCTCTTGTCTCTGCACTACCCAATGAGATCTATCATGAAGTGCTTAACTGTACTTCTGCTAAAGAGATGTTAGATTCACTCACAATTGCATATTAAGGGACTGAAGAGGTGAAGGAAAACAAGAAGCTCCTCCTCAACAGAGAGTATGAATTCGTCTTTGCTCAGAAAGGTGAGAGTCTTACACAGACATACACCAGGTTCAACTGCCTACTTAATGACTTAAAGAGGGTAGACATAACCAAGAGCAACTTTGTTTTGGTGAATAAGTTTCTAGACTCCCTCCCTGAAACATGGGATCACTTTGTCACTGTATTAACGCATAGTGAGAAGATAAAGGGAATGTCTCTTGTTGCTCTCTATGGTAACTTACTAAACCATGAGCAATCAGTCAAACAAAGGAAGTTGTCATCCAAAGAGATGAAGGAGGTCGTGAAAGCTGCACCAACTGCCATTGTATCAAGAGATAGAAAGATGAGAAGCTTTGCAGCTATTGGTTCTAGTTCTGATGAAGAAGGAGATGAAGAGGAGAGTGCTGGAGAAAGTGATGAGGAGAATGATTGTGAGGAGAATAACTTGGAGGAGTTAGTTGAAGGTGTAGCAATGCTGGTTAAAAAGTTCAGACCTTTCAAGAAGGGAAAGGTTGTGATTCATTGAGCCGGGCTTATAACCCTACAATACGTGATGCCTGCTGACAACCGGTGCTTCACCATGTGTTAGGATAGACTTGAATGAAGTTATGTGATTCATGAAATGTGTTTATGATACTCTTGATACACTGCTTCTGCTTTAATTGTTATTCACTAGCTATTTATAGTTAACCCTCTCATATACATTTCATATGCAGGTAAATAGATTGAAGGTGAGTACGGGTACCTACAGGGATGTCATGATAGGTTTTGGGAAACACTATGTAAAGACAATATTATGTAATAATTAGGGTAATGGTCGAACAAGTTGGTAACGTTTGGAATGTTTGTTAAACAATACTCTTTTGTTACAACTTATATTTATGTAAGTTGTAAAATGTGAATTAAATATTTAGCTTCCACACGTGTTTTTAATAAAAAAAATATACTCTGATATTTAAAGACCGGCGTTACATGTTGTTTCCAAACAAATTTGTCAAATTACAATTTCTAACAATTTCCTTTCATTCACATATGAAATTACCCTTCAAAACTAAGCCAAAACAACAACTTTGATACATCTAAACATCCAATCAGAGTTTGGGACCAAAATCATCATTTTGACCCATTTACCATTTCTTTCTAAAATCAATCAAAAACTCTAATTTAATTACAGATTCTGATTGTTATTGACTTAGAAACCAATTAGGAACTGATTAGAATCTACAAACTTAATTATTGGTATCAATTTCAACCAAACCCAATTGAACCTAAACTTCAAGAAAAATGAAGAACTTGAAGAATTTACTTACAACAAAGTGGAGATTAGGACTTGGTGATTTGCAGCAGATTAGAGACTTGAATTAAGTAACAAGTCGGATTACTCGATGATTCTTCAATGAATTCTTCTTCTTCAAAGCCAAGTACATAAGAACACAATTAGAGGAAAGAAATGAATTGTCTGTGTTTGTGAAATGGTGGTACACGTAAGTGTACACTAAGATGCCTGCTTGTGGTTTGTTAATATCCACAAGTAGGTATCTTGTTCCCCTTTCCAACTTACAACTTAACTCACGAGTACCCGTTTTAACTAACGGGGATATTTTTGGAAACCTCGTTCTAAACCATTTAATATTTTATTATTCTTATCTATTTTCAATAATATTTTAATATTATCATTTCTTTATTATTTTCTTCTATGTTTCCCATTAATCAATTATTTATATATAATTTCTTTTATTCAATATTTAAATAGAATTTTAGACGTACCAGATTCGAACATGACTAGGCCTAATCTGAGGTTGTTACACGAAATCTCAAGCCAATTTTTTTTAAAATCGTTGCGGAAGCGTTTTCTAGTTTCATTTAAACAAACACCCACAAAGTACAAAGTACTATTTACGAAATGCTACATCAAGTTGTGTTACAAAAGATATATAAAACACGGCTCGTCTCTTCTCAAAATACAATATCAGAGCGTTGGTCAAAATTCCCCTTCCCACAAACATAGCTAAACAGCAAATCACACAATCCTGCAAAAAGCAATCAACCATGGGGAATTAGAACTAAGCTAAGTGAATTGAAGAAACAAACAAGCTAACAACAACAACAGTTCACAACTGAACTTCTGAGCAACAATCCGTCAATTCAACAATTTCTCAAAGCCTGAGGATCGGCGGTTGTCACACCCCGCTAAAGCGGAAACACGAGGTGTCACAGCACAAGATATCATCGCACAAGGTAAATAGATAATAACCATTAGATTAAATTAACAAAATAAGTAGTTCGGATGAAACATAAATAAAAGTTACACAACCGAATAATATTTAAAGGAAATTGTCTTGTACGATGCGTAAATAAAATAAATATGGTTTTTATAAAATGTGACGATGAAGATGAAGATGCCACACATCATGTTTGTAAGCATAAGGTACCTAACGGCGGTCACCTGAAAGCACGGGTAAAAGAAAAGTGTCAACTACTAGAGTTGGTGAGTTCATAGGTTTTTAATGTATGCACAAAATATCTTTTAAATGAGAAAAGTTTAAATAATTGATGGAAGTTTTTGGATAAAAATCCAAGTATGAAATAATGATAGAAGATGTATTATATTGCCCAAAACGTTGCACATGGTAGTAATAGACTATGATGATTATTGCTTGAGCCATTATCCAACCTAGCCGACAACCAATTGCCCATGATAAACCTAACGCCTATATTAAATGACGTTAGTAGTGGTAAAGTACATCTATAGTTCGTCAACCATAAATGGGAGACGTCGGAATCTCCAAATAGCGCTACTTACAAATACCATCGGCTCACTAGCGGAGTTAAGGAATAATGTCCAACGAAAGGGCCTTACAACGATCACCCAAGCACATCAAAGAATAATACCATAAGTGCTCAAAATAATATTTGAAATAAATAAAAAGATAGGCAATAAACTTTTCATGAAATGTATACACATGCTTTCACCCCAAAATAATATGAAATACGGTAAAAAGGGGCTATGATACTCACTCGGTATGCAAAGGTGTTCACTCGTAAGGATTTCTTGTTCCTACCGAAGCTCCTTTCCTAATATAAGAGGTATGTAGCTCTATTAGACTTATTTTATTTATTATTTTGTATTATTTATTTGTTGTTAACTTATTTATTTAAATAGTTAAAGGTTGTCTCTATTTTTCCATTATTCATAAATGTTCACTGAAATTTTCAGTTCTTTGAGTTGAACTTTAAAAATTAAAAACTGTAATTTAGGAGTCATATTAAGGCTTGATATTTTAATATAATCTTGCTATATGTTTCTAGAATGTCCAGTAAAAATATAGGAATTTATAATCCATGTTTGGTATTTTTAATAATTAAAAGTGTATAGGATGTCCACTGATCAGTGTCTGGATGACATGTTGTTACTAAAACGTCTGTTTAGGGCTCATACGACCTCCTTTTTACATGATTCAAACTGGGAAATAACCACGACTCAAAGATTAAACTTTTAAAAAAAACTAGACGTATTTTGACCCAAGAATGAGTAAGTTACACGCGTTTAAAGTGTACCCTTCTAAATCTGCCAGATTTCCAGATTCAACATATGGGTCTTTTTAAATATGTTTGAAGGATCAAACGTTCATGAAAATTAGTGAATCCAGGTTTAAATGAAAGGTAACACTTTAAACTAAGATTAGCAAAAAGAATCAACTGATTTTGATACCTAGAACTCCAGATATAACAAAAACAAGTGAGGAGTTCTAACATCAGATTCTGCCAGATTTGTGATTCTTTTTGCTTATGGGTCATAACTTTAATATGGCATGTTTATATTCATGATTAATCATATTGTATGAGTATAAGCTTTGATAATCCATGTGTTCTTACAACAATGGTAGGATGATACACATTTTATGTGTTCCTTACAACATTTGTTGAGATGAAACACATGCATGATCAAAGTCTTATTTTCTTGATTTTTAGTTGATTAAGTTCCATACAACAATGGTAGGATGATGCACATTTCATGTGCTCCTTACAACATTGGTAGGATGTTTATATTTACATGATTATAGATATATATAAAGGAAATAAGATGAACAACAAAGAAAATAAATAAAAGAAAGAAGAAAGAAGAAAAGAAGAAAGGTAGAAGAGTAGAGATGAGTGTTTTATGATCATCTTACCAACTCTTTTCTTTGATTTTGTGTTTGATCTTTAAGAGATGATCAAGACTTGGATGTTCTTGGGAGATTTTTGTTGGTGAAAGAAGAAGAGAGAAAAGAGAAGAGATGGAGTGTGGTGGTGAAGGAAATGATAAAGAGTAGTAGGGGGCTTATATAGAGCATGGGGGAGATCAAGTGGTGATTCTTGGGAAGAGAAGGAGGCAAGAGAAAAGAGATGGGGGGTTTCTTTTATTTTTTTTTATTTTTTATAAATTTTGTGTAATTAGTTTAAATAAATTTGTATAAATGGTGATTTTGTTTAAATCTTTTAATTAACAAAGTTTTAATTATTTTGATGAGTTTATATATATATATATATATGTTTTATATTTTAACTTATTTATATTTATTATGATGTATTTAATTATTTTTATTGTTATTATTATTATTATTATTGTATATGATTTGTAATTCATGACTTTTAATAATTCGATTTTTCGAGCTCGGGAAGGTTCTAACCATATAGGCGGGATTTCTACGAAATCTAATATTATTATGGATGTATTTAAGTCATAAATACTATTTTTAGTCATACTAGGCTTAAAATTGGAATTTCTAATGGCTAACCTCGGAAATTTGTTGCCGAATGTCACAGTCTCCCCTGATTAAAAGAATTTCGTCCCGAAATTTACTTTGTACTAACGTTATTAAAGAGGTGAGGATATTTTTTGTTTCATGTAGTCTTCGCGTTCCCATGTGTATTCGGGTCCGTACTTGAATTCCAATCGAACTTTTGTAATTTGAATCTTACTTTTTCTAAGCTGTTTGACCTTACGGTCAAGAATTTCAATTGGTTCATGTACGAAATTTAACCGATCATCTGAACATACTTTAGGGGTAGTACTAGAGTTTTATCAGCTAATAATTTATTTAGATTTGACACATGGTAGGTTTCGTGTATGGCATTTAGTTCTTGTGGAAATTTAAGCATATATGACCCTCGCATATTTCTTCTAATTATATCAAATGGTCTAAAGAATCTGGGATATAGTTTTCCTCTTTTCCTAAAATGTGCTATTTTCTTCCACGGCAATACCTTTATAAGCACTTTTATCGCCCACTTGGAACTCTAAAGGCTTACGGAGATTATCAGCGTAAATTTTCTAATGATCTTTGGCAGTCTTAAGCCTATCGTTCATAATTGTATTCTTGTCGATGACCGCTTGCATGATATCAGGTCTAGTTAATTTCCTATCGCCAATTTCCAACAAATTAAGTGGGGATCTACACTTGCGCCCATACAAGACTTTATATGGTGCACACTGGATGCTAGTGTGACACCTATTATTCTAAGAAAACTTAACTAATAGTATATGTGAATCTCAAGTTCCACTAAAATTTATTACGCATGCACACAACATGTCTTCTAGTGTCTAAATCGTTCTCTCCGATTGCCCATCCGTTTGAGGGTGGTAGGTGCTGCTCAGGTTTACTTGCGTACCTAACGCCCTTTGTGACGATTGCCAAAATCGGGATGTGAACCGACTACCTCTATCGGATATTATTGCAATTGGTACTGCGTGTCGGGCAACAACTTCGTCAATATAATTCTGAGCCAGTTTTCCACTTTGTAATCTTCCCGTATAGGGAGAAAAGGTGCCGATTTCGTGAGTCGATCTACTATAACCCAAATGGAATTGTACCCTTTTACAGATCGGAGTAATTTAGATACGAAATCCATGCTTATATGTTCCCATTCCATTCTGGCTGTTGCAACAAACCGGATGGCTTCTGGTGTTCTGTCTTAACCCTTGCGCAAGTTAAACATTTCCCACGAACAAGGAGACGTCTTTCTTTATTCTAGACCTACCAATAGTATTCCTTGAGAACATTTTGTCAGCTCCAGGGTGGATTGAATATTATAAGCCTCGTCTAAAATTGTTGATTAAAGGTTATTAAACTTAGCTATCCAATTCTTGTTTTCGAAGTGGTGCACTCCATCTGGCCTGTTTTCAATCATCGCTCCAAGTGATATAGGGTCTCGTTCTTCAAATTTTCCGTCTTTGATGCTTCTTTTTGAGCTTCAACTATTCTTTCATTTAGGCTTGTTTGAATGGTTGCTCCTAAAGCTTGTACCCTAGATGGATTCACTCTTTTGTTTCTTCATAGAGCATCAGCGACCATATTGGCCTTGCTAGTATGGTATTTGATATCACAATCGTAGTCACTAAGCCATTCTACTCATCTTCTACGCCTCATATCAAGCATCTTTGGATCAAGAATATGCTGAAGACTCTTGTGGTCTATATAAATAGTTCGCTTAGTACTATAAAGGTAATATCTCCATTTTTTTAAGGGCATATACTACGGCTCCTAACTCTAAGTTGTGGGTAGTAAATTTCTTCTCATGCACTTTGAATTGTCTCGAATCATATCAATGACTTTCTCTTTTTGCAACAACACACAACCCAATCCTTGGTGTGACGCATCGCAATATACCGCGAAGTTATATGTTCCTCCGGGTAACGCCAAAATTGGTGCATTGCTAACTTATTCTTAAGCGTAGAAAATGTTTTTTTTTTCACCAAACAAACTTCTTATCCTCTTGAGTTAATGCCGCGAGTGGTTGCGCAAATTTTGAGAAATTTGCTATAAATAAATGTACTTAACCGAGAAATTTACAATTTCAGTCGGGATATATGGGGTTCCTATTTCTTTATGGCTTCGATCTTTGTTGGGTCAACATGAATTCCTATTAATTACGTGGCCTAGAAAACGTAATTCCCGGCATACAACTTCTGATCCTTAAGTAACTTTAGTATCAACCTTAAATGCTTTTCATAGTTGCTCTTGTGTCGCATGTAAATGAGTATATCATCAACAAACACAATCACAACTTATCTAAGTATAGTCTGCATACTCGGTTCATTACGTCCATGAAGACAATTGGTGCGCTTGTCAATCAAAAGGGCATAACTATAACGTGTTCTAAACGCAGTTTTGGGCACGTCCTCTTCACAGATTCTTAATTGATGATATCCAGATTGAATATCGATTTTAGAAAAATAGGTAGCACCTTGAAGTTGATCGAAAAGGTCATCGATTCGAGGAAGAGGGTATTGATTTTTGATGGTCAATATGTTGAGTTCCCTATAGTCTATACACATTCGCAGCAATCTATCTTTCTTTTTGACGAATAGGACTACGGCTCCCCATGGTGAGGTACTTGGTCGAATAATTCCTTTGTCGAGTAGCTCTTGAAGATGTGCAGGCAATTTCCTACATTTCCAACGGGGCTAATCGATATGGTGCCTTTGCTACGAGCGCGGCTCCAGGGATTAAATCAATCCAAATTTGTCTTGTCTAACTGAGGGTAATCCAAGTAATTCATCCGGAAACACCTTGGGAGAATCCCGAACGATTGGAAAATCGTGAATGTGCTTTTCCTAAACCTCCGTTTCTACAACGTGAGCGAAGAATGCGATATAGTCCTTTCTTAAATATTTTTGCATTTTCATGCATGATACCACCTTGACGTTCTTCCTAGTCTTTTTTTTTCCTTATATGACAAGCGTTTCATCTTGTGATAGTGGAATCTGAATGATCTTTGCAGAACAAAGTATTTCAGCTTGATTTTTGGATAGCCAATACATACCAACAACTACATCAAAGCTCCCTAATTTGATTGGTATGGTCTACGTTAAAGTTTTTGCTAGCTAAGTTCAAGGTACACTTAGTGATTATATCTCTAGTCTTGACTTCTTGTCCATTAGCAAATTCCATGATATAGGCCTCTTTCAATATTTGAAATTTTAGATTGAGTTTTGGCCTAAAAACTAGTGGTACTAAGCTTCTATATATTCTAGAGTCAGATAGCATTGATGCATTATAATTGTTCAGAAGAAACATACTAGTAATCACATTCGGGTCTCTCCTTTGTACAAATTCTACTTAGCTAGGTTATGGTGATCCTAAGATATAAGGTCTAACAACTAACACTCCCGTTCAATCATATAGCAATGCATGTAAAATCAAACATTTCATAACGTGATTTAAGCAACATATGTTCAATCATATAGTTCCCAAAAGTACCAAAATGATTTCCTAAAAGACATCAAGTGATTAATGTTTAACAAATCATCAAAAAAAAAAAAAAAAACCACCAAGTTTAATAATCGAAAGAAACTCCAAATCTTTCACTAATTCAATCTCCTTAAAAACAACCCTAGCGTACCATCATACTTACTAGCAATCTCACCATCACTATAACGAAATATCCTCCCAAGCACATATATAATTAAATCATCTACACGGCCCTCCTTGTTGCAATGGTAGTCCCCACAGCTCTTAACGCTTCACGGTGTTGCGACTCCGAGAGCATAGACAAAAAAATTTCATAGGACATGGTGCCGGTGGTCTAAACTAGTATGATGAATACTCAGTTCTAGTGATATGCTTTGTATCCACCTTCCCTCTTTAGGGGTCACCCTTAATGTCCTTACGATAGTTCCCGTTACTACTCAGGGTGCTTCTATGTGCTCCCTAAATTAGCAGTTCTCTCCCTCCTAATGAAAAGGTCACGATGTTACTCTCGTTGGTAAAGAGACTCTTTTCCTAGCCGTGAGCCAAACACATGCTTCACAGGAAGTTGGTGTTGATAATACACTAGGTTGTGAAACTCGGGGACTCTCCTACTAAGTTTCTATTCTAACCTCCATGGATAAAGAATATGTAATCTTAGTGCGTCAACCTAATGATGACATTACAGACTTCGATATATATAAAATTGGTTACTAAGTGTGCTAATATATGCAAGTACTTATGATATGCCATGCTTATGCACACACACAATAATCATGTTCTAGAAAGAAGATAAATAAAATTTGTTTCTAAGTATATTGTTATTATAACTAACCTAAGTCCCATATCGTACATAGCTAAATTAGACATAGGTGATCAAGCTTTGTCTAATTGAGGTATAACAATGTGGTACTCAACTTAATTATATTATCAATACACTTGATGTATTTTAAACAAAATTATTTTAAAAATTATTTTTATATACCTTTGGTCATAGTTGTTGTTTTCCCCCCATAAGGAAAACAACATTCTCTATAACCTTAGGCTCTGATACCAAATCTGTCACACCCCGCTAAAGCGGAAACACGAGGTGTCACAGCACAAGATATCATCGCACAAGGTAAATAGATAATAACCATTAGATTAAATTAACAAAATAAGTAGTTCGGATGAAACATAAATAAAAGTTACACAACCGAATAATATTTAAAGGAAATTGTCTTGTACGATGCGTAAATAAAATAAATATGGTTTTTATAAAATGTGACGATGAAGATGAAGATGCCACACATCATGTTTGTAAGCATAAGGTACCTAACGGCGGTCACCTGAAAGCACGGGTAAAAGAAAAGTGTCAACTACTAGAGTTGGTGAGTTCATAGGTTTTTAATGTATGCACAAAATATCTTTTAAATGAGAAAAGTTTAAATAATTGATGGAAGTTTTTGGATAAAAATCCAAGTATGAAATAATGATAGAAGATGTATTATATTGCCCAAAACGTTGCACATGGTAGTAATAGACTATGATGATTATTGCTTGAGCCATTATCCAACCTAGCCGACAACCAATTGCCCATGATAAACCTAACGCCTATATTAAATGACGTTAGTAGTGGTAAAGTACATCTATAGTTCGTCAACCATAAATGGGAGACGTCGGAATCTCCAAATAGCGCTACTTACAAATACCATCGGCTCACTAGCGGAGTTAAGGAATAATGTCCAACGAAAGGGCCTTACAACGATCACCCAAGCACATCAAAGAATAATACCATAAGTGCTCAAAATAATATTTGAAATAAATAAAAAGATAGGCAATAAACTTTTCATGAAATGTATACACATGCTTTCACCCCAAAATAATATGAAATACGGTAAAAAGGGGCTATGATACTCACTCGGTATGCAAAGGTGTTCACTCGTAAGGATTTCTTGTTCCTACCGAAGCTCCTTTCCTAATATAAGAGGTATGTAGCTCTATTAGACTTATTTTATTTATTATTTTGTATTATTTATTTGTTGTTAACTTATTTATTTAAATAGTTAAAGGTTGTCTCTATTTTTCCATTATTCATAAATGTTCACTGAAATTTTCAGTTCTTTGAGTTGAACTTTAAAAATTAAAAACTGTAATTTAGGAGTCATATTAAGGCTTGATATTTTAATATAATCTTGCTATATGTTTCTAGAATGTCCAGTAAAAATATAGGAATTTATAATCCATGTTTGGTATTTTTAATAATTAAAAGTGTATAGGATGTCCACTGATCAGTGTCTGGATGACATGTTGTTACTAAAACGTCTGTTTAGGGCTCATACGACCTCCTTTTTACATGATTCAAACTGGGAAATAACCACGACTCAAAGATTAAACTTTTAAAAAAAACTAGACGTATTTTGACCCAAGAATGAGTAAGTTACACGCGTTTAAAGTGTACCCTTCTAAATCTGCCAGATTTCCAGATTCAACATATGGGTCTTTTTAAATATGTTTGAAGGATCAAACGTTCATGAAAATTAGTGAATCCAGGTTTAAATGAAAGGTAACACTTTAAACTAAGATTAGCAAAAAGAATCAACTGATTTTGATACCTAGAACTCCAGATATAACAAAAACAAGTGAGGAGTTCTAACATCAGATTCTGCCAGATTTGTGATTCTTTTTGCTTATGGGTCATAACTTTAATATGACATGTTTATATTCATGATTAATCATATTGTATGAGTATAAGCTTTGATAATCCATGTGTTCTTACAACAATGGTAGGATGATACACATTTTATGTGTTCCTTACAACATTTGTTGAGATGAAACACATGCATGATCAAAGTCTTATTTTCTTGATTTTTAGTTGATTAAGTTCCATACAACAATGGTAGGATGATGCACATTTCATGTGCTCCTTACAACATTGGTAGGATGTTTATATTTACATGATTATAGATATATATAAAGGAAATAAGATGAACAACAAAGAAAATAAATAAAAGAAAGAAGAAAGAAGAAAAGAAGAAAGGTAGAAGAGTAGAGATGAGTGTTTTATGATCATCTTACCAACTCTTTTCTTTGATTTTGTGTTTGATCTTTAAGAGATGATCAAGACTTGGATGTTCTTGGGAGATTTTTGTTGGTGAAAGAAGAAGAGAGAAAAGAGAAGAGATGGAGTGTGGTGGTGAAGGAAATGATAAAGAGTAGTAGGGGGCTTATATAGAGCATGGGGGAGATCAAGTGGTGATTCTTGGGAAGAGAAGGAGGCAAGAGAAAAGAGATGGGGGGTTTCTTTTATTTTTTTTTATTTTTTATAAATTTTGTGTAATTAGTTTAAATAAATTTGTATAAATGGTGATTTTGTTTAAATCTTTTAATTAACAAAGTTTTAATTATTTTGATGAGTTTATATATATATATATATATATGTTTTATATTTTAACTTATTTATATTTATTATGATGTATTTAATTATTTTTATTGTTATTATTATTATTATTATTGTATATGATTTGTAATTCATGACTTTTAATAATTCGATTTTTCGAGCTCGGGAAGGTTCTAACCATATAGGCGGGATTTCTACGAAATCTAATATTATTATGGATGTATTTAAGTCATAAATACTATTTTTAGTCATACTAGGCTTAAAATTGGAATTTCTAATGGCTAACCTCGGAAATTTGTTGCCGAATGTCACAGCGGTTCTGTTGAACCTACAACTAGTGCGGGCTAAAGCAAAAGTTTACCGATAGCCCTCTGCCGATCAGCACAGTGAAATTCCCCCTGATACAATGCATGCATCAGGAGGACTACCACTGTTCAACCAACCGCAGACAAGCCCAACTCTTTCAACAGCAGTTGACCCCAACCAGCCTTTCACAGTAGCTGATCACTTCCAACTCGTTACAACAACAGTTGGTTCTCAAACAATCCCAAATACACATTCAACCACGAACGCAAAGCATAAGTCTACCACATAATAACACGTATGCAAACATATAACTCTTGATCAACAATTACCAAACTAAAAGTCTTATCATGGTTTCATACGAAATCATATATCCATTTAATCACGTTATTAACCATAAATACGCATAGCCAAATACACTTTAACTTACCATTGGTCCGCCCACAACTAGGTAGGGTTTTCGGATGTTACATTCATTCTTTTTAACCCCATTTTGTTCTTCATTCCTGGTACCTTTCTTCTTAGCTTCATTATTAGGTTGCTCAACTGGTTTCTTACCTTTCTCCTTTTTTGTCTTTTTGGTTTGATCAACTGTTTTATTATTTACTTCTATGGTTTCATTTACCGATTTCTCTTCCTTTAAGGTTTTATCACTTGATTCTTCTTTTGGATCTATCTTAGGAAGACCTGTTGATACTATCTCTGTAACATCCCAAAATAGGCCTAGTTATACTATACGTTTGTAAGATTGTAACTAGGTAAATCAAATAAGAAATTGTAATTTAAAGGAAAATGTATTATAACTATTAAAGTGAGGTGTTAAATAAAAGTCGATGAAAACAATTAATAGTATTAAAAGGTTTTAGATAAGGATTTTAAAAATATCCCATTAGTTGAAACGGGTAAGCGAGGGTCGAGTTGTAAGTTGAAAAGAGGAACAAAAGACCCATTGTGGATATATTTGAACCCCAAGGGCGGTTCTCCTCTTTACGAACATAGACACACAAACATACGTACATACATACATACTAACACACACACACACACACACTCCTTTCTTTGTTCTTGGCACCTTTGAAGAGAAATCAAGAGAGGATCATTCAAGCTTCATTTCCAACATCAAAATTCATGATCTATCATCAGCTTCTAATCTATCTTCATCATCTAATCTAACTTGTAAGTGCTAGTTCTTCAAGTTCTTGTTTTTGGGGGTTTTAGGTCAAAAATTGGGTCTAAGTTGACCATTTGGAATTGATTTCTATACTTCTAATTGTTCCTGTAACACTTATAGATTGTTAGGAACTCAAATTATGGGTTGTAAGTGTTGGTTTTGCTCAAATTCAAGAAGTGGTTCAAATAGGTCAAAAATTGGATTATGTAACGCCCCCAAATTTTTTTTATAATATAATTCACCATAAATATTCGTTCGAGTAAATGAATAATAATACCATTATTACATTTATCCCAATAATTAAATATTAAATCTCAGCAGCGGAAACTGATTAAATAAGAGTTTGAAATAAACATATAAAATTATTTAAACTTCGAGCGGCTGTCACGTTGGTGCCTTGCTCTTGTCTTTTCCCGAAGGTCCTGAAAAGAATTAAATATCAACGGGTAAGCTATAAGCTTAGTGAGCAAATAAGGCCCACTCGGCCATGATGTCTAAAGACATCCATCAAGTTGGTCTACTCGACCTTAATGCCAGGCCCACACAACAGATATACGATTATCACATCAAATAACGCATACGCGTACGAACAAACATGACACACACGGATATATATATATATATATATATATATATATATATATATATATATATATATATATATATATATATATATGGGAGGGTCCAAACGAGAACTGTTTTTCGTACGAGAACCGCGAGAACCAATCTTGGCTGTTCATTTTGGATAATGGAATTCATGGATGAAGAGAGTGGGGGATCGAGTGTGGCATGATGCATGTAAAGAATTCATGGGTGGGCAATCCAATTGAAGGATGGGGAATTGGACGGCTAAGATTGATTCTCGCGGTTCTCGTACGAAAGACAGTTCTCGTTTGAACTTATATATATATATATATATATATATATATATATATAAGTTCTCGTTTGAACCCTCCTCTATATAATATATATATATATATATATATTCAATCATCACATATATATAAACATCACATATGTACAAATATATCATATGATAAGAGTTAGAGAAACTCACTTGATGTGTAGTTTAAGAGTTGACTACAGACACGCAACGAGTTATTGGAAATCAGTTAATACCGACAATCACCTACAATCAAACCATATCTCATAAATTCTCGGTACCCACTACTTGTACCTCAACTTGAAAGTGAATTGTGATTCCCTTCTAAACCCCAACTCCTACATTGAGCCTATTTAAATTAAATACTAACTCTAATTTATGATGGATGTACACCGATTACAATTTACTATTTATATATAGGGTAAACTTCTTCAAAATGTATTAAACTATACCCCAAATGTTAATGTGTGTATCCACTTTTCAAAATTACTATTCTGTGTATCAAACTTTCAAAAAACGTGTTATTGTATGTATTAAACTTCTTTTGTATGTACTACACTTATACTTTTTTTGATTTTTTATGTAATCAAAATACGTACAATAACAACAAATTAAAAGTTCAATACACATAATAGCATTTTTGGAAGGTGGATACACATTAATATTTGGGGTATAGTTTAATACATTTTGAAGAAGTTTACCTTTATATATATATATATATATATATATATATATATATATATATATATATGGGAGGGTTCATTTAAGAACCGTTTTTAATGCGAGAACCGCGAAAACCATTGTGAACCAATCAATTTAGATAATGTTTTAATAACCTTATTTATATCAAAAGGACAAAATTGTAATTAAAAAAAATATATATTTGTGTGCTTTGCTCTAACTCTGCCTTTTTTAGTGTTTAAATTATTTTAATTTGTATTTTTTTTCTTCAATTTTTGTAAGCTACAGTAATTACTTTTTTTTATTTTTTTTCCTTTATCTCCTTCTCTATTTATTAATCATAACCATTTATATTTTTATTGAATTTTAGTAATATATAATATATTAGATACTTATACCCCACCGATCTTTTTTGTTATAATTTTTTAAGTTAAAATAAGTTTGACTAAACAAAATTTGTGTTGGACGTGCACTAGAGTTCTAAACGAAAACAAATGGGGGCTTGTTCGTGTTTGTTCATTTAACTTTAGCCGAACAAAAAAACAAACACGGACAATATTTTTCTTTCGTTTAATTAACGAACGAACACAAACAGAGCTCTCGTTCATTCATTTATGTTCATGAACGTTCGGTTATCCGTTATTTATGTTCGTTTATATTATATATATTTATATTATATGTGTGTGTGCGTATATATAGTGTTTATTTGTGTTAAATAATGTTTGGATTTGTATTATAACGTGTGTATTTTCTTTTACGTTTGTTTATCATTTAAAAACGAACAAAAATATACACGAACGAACGAACACAGAATTCCGTTCGTTTCTCATTCGTGTTCTTTTATTAATTCAGCTAAAGTTAAACGAACGAACACGAACACAGAATTCCGTTCGTGTTCGTTTATGTGTTCGGCTAAAAATAAACGAACAAACCCCGTTCGTGTTTATTCGGTTCATTTATAGCCTTAGCAATGAGTTTGGCTAAGCCAAGTTTGAGTTGCACGTGCACACATGCATCTAGGTATACATGTTCATGTGCATATATGCACACGTGCATGGTGCATATATTCACCTAGACGCACATGTGCGAAAATAAAACCTAGTAGTATGAACAGTTTGTGCACATATGCACCATGCATATGTGACTTTATTGTATGTGCTGAAAAAAGACAGTGGTATATGCAAATGTGCACCTACTGTAATTTGCACATATGCACCTGTGCTCGAAAAAAAGACAGTGATATGTGCACATGTGCAAATATCTAATGCTATGTTGGAAAAGAAACCCGGAAAAAATGAAAAAAATTTATTTGAAAAAGTATAGTAATATGGATGTCATATTAAAAAGCACAATTTTCTCGTTAATTTGGTATAATTTTCGTATTATAATACGTTTGCGTTTGGTAGATATTTTAGTTTTAAAAACTTGGGGATAAGTGGTCCCCCTTTAATTAGGTAATTTGCCTAAAATACACTTTCAACATTTTTATAAACTAAAAATGACGACTGTGTTTTAAATTAATTACATGTTTGTCATAATTAATATAAATCCTTGATTAATTATGATCAATGACTACAAATGTCTCGCAATAAAACTGGTATATATATATATATATATATATATATATATATATATATATATATATCCACTTAAGTGACTAATTTGCAATTCATTACCCACTGCCATTTGTGACCCATAACAATATAAAATTTGTGAGTGTGATTGCTATCAAACCCTCGATCTCCAAGCCCAACAAATATTAAAGTGCAACCCATTAAGTTATAGTTTGGTTCCTGTAGTTTGAAATTTGCGATGGCTGTGTGATAGTGTGTATATATGTGATTCACTACTGTCAAGTCTACATCCACAGCCCAATTGATTTCATTAGCCCAATTTGCTAGTCCAAGCTACTCTACTCTACCGGTCAATATACACGGCCCAATATGTCATTTGTTGTACGCTTCCTTCCTCTTCACCAATACAGTGAAGAACATCAACAACAAAAGGTCACACCTGCACCTGAATTTCAAATTTAACCCACACAACCATTTTACATAATTCTTGTTCATGTGGGTTCCTAGGCTTATAAAAATCAAGCTCCATCAATTAATTGCATTTTCACAACAGATTCGGGGTTCTAATGTTGATTAATAATCTCGGTTTTGGGTGTTCAATTACCGATAGCAGCTAACTCAAGGGCCTATCGATTTATTTTTTGTTGTTGTTCCTAATGGTTACCAATCAACAAACAAGTTAATCCTACACGATTAATTGAACCATAGCTGCAGTTTCGTAGGTCTACAGTCAAATAAATGTTCGGTTTTAGGCTCATGACGTCAGCCCCAAAAAGAACCCATAAATTGATGATATGAAGCGCCGTTAAATCACTAACTGGTTACCAAAGAGGTGAGGTTTACTTACCTGATGATCTCCGATTGAATCCCAACGAAGAATGGTGGTTTGCTTCCGTCCTCCGTCCCTCGTAACTCTCGGTCGACGCAGAAACACCCACGCACAACAATAAAACGAGATAGTGTAGTAGGCTAGAGTTAAATTAGGTTTATGGATCTCTTGGTTGGGCTTGCTTACTTAATTTAAGTCTTATGGGCCTAACACACTTGGTATTTAGACCCAACTACAAGGCTATCAAGTATTAAGCCCACATGACATTAATCCTCTTAATAAACTCTAAACACAAAATAGTAACCACTAATACATACCACAAAAATAATTGCTTCAAAATTAAAAGAATTAGTACGTGTAACATTTGATACTTAAAATCACTACAACTTCGAAAATGGGTATTATAGATTTGCTATCAAGGATTGAGTTTTATTGCTTCAATAAGTTCCTATAGCTTCTACAAGTCATATTAAGTGAGAATTATGGATTAGAATTTTAGAATTGGTGAATATCAAGAATTGGCCAAATTGGATATTTCTTGGTTAATTTAAGTTGGATTTTTGTATGAATTAATTGAGTGAGTGTTTTGGATGTTAGAAAGCTCCAACATGTGTTAACTGATGTAAGGAATCACTGAAAATTGACTAATGTTGAATTGGAAGTGAAATGGGTTGAATTGGTAATGTTGTGCAGAAAGTTGTGTTTTGGCACAACAATTATCTTGCAGCGCGAGCTCCCCTGCAGACAGCAACAGTTGTTGTTTCTTGTATGTTTTGATGCATAGGTTAATGTTATAATTAGTAAATAGATTAGGGACATTATTAGGGCATTAATACTTATAGTTTACTTGATGTGTCGAGGTCTAAATGTAAACGATGTGTAATAGGTAAACCCGACGACAAAGAAGAGCTGGAACATAATACTTGCATATGGTAGCTTTACAGGTGAGTACCGACCTAACCCTTAAACATGATGTAGTACTCATGGGTTTGTTGATTAACTTGAGATGTGTGCAATATATGATAACTTAAAGATTATGATATCAAGGTTGAAATGTTGAATATGAACATGTGTAAGCTAGTTTGAGTTGTGGTTGGACTATTGACATGAACAAGAGGTAGTATTGATTATTGGTAGCAATTGATCGATACCTACAAAGATAAAAATTAAAGATAATTAAATATGCTCCCAGCCATAAGGAGCTAATGTCATCTATAATGGTATGATATCCAATTTAATGCGCAAGTATCAATAATTCAAGAACGTGTGTTTAAGGAAATATAAAGCATAAACGCTAACAACATGTAAGAAGGTAGTTCATGAGTGCTTGGCACTTGTGTATACTTAAATGTCCACTATGTTTAGGATCATGATGATATGATCAATATGATGCTTATGTTGACTAGGTTCACATTGATAGTGAACAAATATATGTTGTTATGTATGCGTGCTGTTGGATCCTGATTGGATCATCCATGTTGTATTTGTGTGCTCTACTCATCGAATGTGAGTAGAACTTGTTGCTATGTTGTGAATGCATGCCTGCTATGAATCCTGATTAGCTCAGCTTTGTTGAACTTGTTGTTATGCATGCGTGCTATTGGATCCTGATTGGATCATCCATATTGGACTTATGTATTCTGCTCATCGTGTATGAGTGGATCTTGTTGTTATGTTATGAATGCATGCATGCTATTAGATCCTGATGGGATCACCTATGTGTGTGTGATTGTCCGCGGGCCTCGAGTCATAGTTTGGGATCAACGGTGACTTAATGGTGTATTCCGGGTCGTAGGTTCTATAGGACCACCATTCCTTAACAGTTGGGGGTATTCGGCTATTCGCTGAACTTGAAGGAGCCTATGGCTCTATAACGATGCTTCGTGGACCGCTACACAACCTGCAGAACAACAACAAGCAGTATCTGCTAAGCTACAAGAGCTTAGTGAGAAAGCTAAACTGTAAATCATATAAGCATGCGCATACACATATACGAATGCTGTAACAGTTCTTATGGATACAGTACTGCACCATCTTAGCATCTGCCAAGAAGGCTAAAACGCTGTCTGTAGCTATTACTGCACAAAGCAGCATGCTAGAGCTCTCTTTCCGTGATCCTCTTATCACTAATATAACACATTGCAATGTAACACATATATCACAGATATGAATCAGAGTTTAGAAAAACTCACTTTGAAGTTAGCATACGTGAAAAATAGCGTAAATTGTTTAGATAAGCAGTCAATCACCCTCCTATACAATTAATACAGCAAGGTATCACAAAAATACCCTCCCTAACCAAGCCACATGGTCTGTGTTGACCAAAACACCTACATGGGCCTTGTAACTCCACATGAGACCACGACCATGTATACCCACATGGCCCTGTGACCGCCTTCAACGCTACACGGGCCGTGTACCCTACAGACTCAGCCGACTGTGTTCTGCACAAACGCTGTTTCCGGCCAAAATACTCAAAATCTCAACTTTCAATCAATTAAATTCTATAGGGGTGTTTTCCTACACCCCAAACATCTTCTAAACAAGTAATAACAACATAAACATGCTAAAACTTGATTCAATCCTTGAATCTTCTTAAAAACCCATAAAAACTCAAGAAATGGTTTAACAAATTCTTACCTCAAACATATATGGTTGCTATGATTAGTTTGTATTTCCTCTAGTTGTTGTTTTTGATCAAAAGATGAAGGAAAATGGGGCTGCTCTAGAAGTTACGTGAGTTTGCAAGTGAGTTTGGGTGGTTTGACTATCTCAAAGTCAAAAATAGCTATATATATACATCTTTGGAATAATGACACAAATGGTCCCTCAACTTAAAATCTTTTGTTTTAACAACTTTTAACCTCTCAAGTTTCTAAACACCTCCTAATCTCAAATAAGCAATCCAATAAAACTATAATACTCATTTAATTTATTAAATCATGAAATTCGAACTTCGGGTGTTACAATTCTCTCCCACTTGAAATGGATTTCGTCCTCGAAATCTACTGCTGAAGATTACTGGATAACTGCATGTTATATCTTTCTCAAGTTTCTCAATATATTTCAACCATCTTTGATTTTTTACTGGACTTGACTAGTCCAATGCATTATTGCCAATACTCATATTTCCAATAGTATAAACACATATGCAGACTCGTCTGCTCAACACTTTCTGAGATATAACTCGTGACAAATATTCTGGTGACTCACAGTCTACACGTAACCTTTTCCATATAAGCAATAACTCTAAATGGTCCAATCAACATCGGACTTAATTTCCACCTTATTCTGAATTTATTATTTCTCTTTTATAGTGACATTTTAATATAACATAGTTTTCCCACTTGTCACTCATCAACAATATACATTATTTGTATAGCTCTTTTATCAATTTGGGCAACATGTTTCCCATTTAATAAATTGTTCTGTTATTCACTGTAACACCTTATTGTTACTCATTTCTTTCTGATCCTGAGGTTTAACCTCTCTTATCGTATAATATGCCGTACGGCGATAATCCGATACTAAAATAATAATTTGAATAATATATAAAAATTTAGCTATCACTAAATAAAAACTCCAGTTTCTTTCAAATTTACAACATACGTACACCACTTACTTTCAATCGATTGAATTGTTCTCTCACTTTACTTATATAATAAAATATGCTTCTCATCTCTTAAAAAAATCCTTTTCAAAATTTGGACTAAACCGGTTTTCTAACATAACGAAAACAGAGACATATAACCAAAAATAATTTCTTTATATAAACCTCAACTAACGTAAGAGAAATAAAATTTTCTTGATGGGATATAAATTTTTAAATAGTCGGCTTACAACCACTCATATCATTATATAATCTAATCCAAGTTGGAACTTCTCATATGTTTTGATATTTATCCTTCATTTTCAAACTTTGTAACACCTTTGCCACATATTTGGCTACCTTCGGCTACAACTAGCCACCAATATTTCACTTTTAACTCTTTATACCTCTTATTCATTTCAGATGAATTAAGAATTTAATTCGGTATGTTCTGCTCACAAAGCTTTAGCTAGCTTTCCACTATTAGGTGCTTGTATTCAATGATAATGATTTAATAAATCATAATTATTCCCGTTAGGGTTAACTACCTGTTCCTTGATCCGCTTTTGCCGTGGTCTTCATATTTACTGTTTCAATTGTGTATTTCATATTATAATAGTTAAGGATATATTTTGATCTTTCTCAAAGATTCATTTCTTTAATTCAACTCTGCTGAGTAGAAATTACATTTCCAAGAATAATTATTCTTTAACTGTTCCCGCTCTTTCTTGAGCAATAAATTTACTCTCGTAATAATCGATAAACATTGTTTATGCTCATTTATCTGTCAGGTCAACACCCGACCTTCTGTTCAAATTCATATACTCCATCTTATGCCTAGGCCAAAGCCCATAAAATTTAAATTTCACATCATTCCTATCCTGTTCTTTTGGTCTTACTGTCGAATTATTTCTAAAAATCAACACGTACATGACTTATTATTATATTTTACTTCAATTAGTATGATTAATTTATCAACATTTAATCCGTTACTCACTCAAATTTTCTCTGTAATAATATAAGTCACTACCACATCTTTTATTACTCAAAGACAGTAATCTCTTTCATTACTCTTTATTCATTTTACCAATCATTTAACATTACATATTGTGGCTTTAAAATTTTCTTGCAACGCAATGTTATGCAATTTCTTCGTTTAATTCTGTAACTTTTATCAACACTCATTTCTACCACGATCACGGTGTTTAATATGAATTATTTTAATATAATTAATCATTAAAAATCTTCTCACACTACTCTCCCACTTGGAGTCAACTTATAATATAGATACAAAATATTCATCACCCGTACTTCAACCAATAACACAAAATCTTCCTAGATTCTGCCTCCTTCGACTTTTTATTATCTAAGAAAAGTACATATCAGTTCTACATAATTTACATACATTTTAAAAGAAACCATACACTGTATCTACTTATTTATTTAACATCTCGACTAACAGATTTTAACTAATTAGGACATTCTGAAGACTCATGCTCGTACTGAGCACAGTCATAACAAAACTTTCCTAAGGATAAGCAATCCTTATAATTATGTCCTACTTCTCCACATGTATAACAACCTTTGGTCTTATGTTTACACTGACCAGTATGGTTCTTACCACAAGTTTCGCATCCCGATCTTCTACGGGATCCCTCAGCTTTAACCTCTATTTTATCCTCTTTCATCTCGTTAATCATTTCATCCTCAATATATGAAATTCTTCTCTAACTATACTTCTTATCTCATTCTTCATTTCTGTCATAATAGACGACATAACTGTCTTAATACATTTTCTAAACTCATCCGCGATGACACCCCTAAGGTGTCTGGTAGGTATGGCTCCACGTCTTTTCCCATAAAGAGAAATATAATCTTCAACCTCTTCTATGGTAATCATGTCAGGGCTTTCTTCGTTCCTTACTTCATTCTTTGTCCTAGGATTCGCATTAGGATCCATTGCACTGAAACAAAACAACCCTTGGTCATTCATAATATCAATTACACCTCTCATCATTTAATCTTGTCTTTGTTTCACAAACACTCTACTCTTTTACCACCTTTGAATAATATTATAGATTCATACCAATGTATATCTCTTTCCACCTTCTGGTTAACTTGCTTCTCATAGTTCTCATAATAATTTCACATACATGCCATCTGTACATTTAGCTTTATTCTTATTCTTACTAACACATCATATATTATATTATCTTTTTGAAACATAAAGTTTCAGTAATTATTATACCTTCACCATCGTACTATTCATTTTCATCTTATAATCTCACACACCATTACTTGCATTTGGCCAATCCATTGAGACTGGTATATTGTATTATACATGCCCACACTCTCAGGTTTTTATGTTCTTTTCAAATTTATACCCCTTTCTCTTTATACATAATATTCTCGATGTTATATTATTCATATTGTAACTCATTTCGTGTTTATTTCATAACCATCCTTCATCTCGTTTATATTTATAGGATTAAGCCACTTACTCTTTTTAACGAGTTTATTAAATCATACTCATTTTATTCTCATTTGCATTTCAGAGTATGACCTCTTTCTCAGTTAAACACTTTATGTTTTCTCGTTAAATACCTTCTTGCTAATATTAATTTAATTTTGACTATCGCAGTCATTACATATTTAATTGTTTTTCTCCATCATCACCTTTTCTCATAATCATGATCTCTTATTCTCTTTATATAATACTTTCCGCAACAATATATTTTATAACACCACATAGTTTATAGAATCTTGTACTATTTTATTCATACTCAAATCTAGGCTTAGTAAAACTCCGTATCATTTTTCCCTCTTATTTAGGTATATCATACCATCTTCATCATTTATATTATCAACTTTTATTAGCATGTCTTTCTGACATTATCAATATTCGCCTTACTTTGATAAGTTATCTTTTATTGGTGTTCTCTCACCAGTCACACTGATTCTGTTCTCTTTGGCCTACTATTAGGACCATTCTTAAGAATATTACTTACTCAAGAATCTCTTATATTCATCATACTCTTATAATAAGAAACTACTCAGGTTTCCTTCTAACTTCTTCTCGTATTCACTACCCTAGAAGTATAGATAAAGCATTAAAACATAAGGTAACTTTACCACACTATCCTCTATATCAAATAGTTATACTCAATTAACATATTTGTACACCTATCCTCATATCCGAAGTAGCCCTGCTCATACTAAGGCACTCCTATGTTATAGGTGTACTATCTCCTACAAGTACCCCTCACTCGATTCACAAGATTCCCCAGGATTTCATCAAGTTCCAACATATATCATGTGTCAATAATAATATGGGCCCATATATTACTCCGAACACACTATATACATTCGATCTTAACTTTACCGCAAGAAGTCCCGATTCATAGTCTTAGGCCATGTATCACATTGTTAATTATAATACACACATTACATATAACCAACACCTCCTTTATCAGTCTAGTCTCATGCATTGCGTATAAGCATTCAACACTAACCACATAAATCATAGCATCTACTCACATACCCTCTCATAGCACTTAAAAGTGCATCAATCATCAATATCTCAGGTATTACAATGCCAATCATATCAATATGCAAAATTAGCACAAACTCCGCAGAATACACAATATACTCACCAAGCTGCAAGCCTAGAGTTTGACCAAATCCTCATAACCATGGTTTAAGTCCAGACGATGCATAACACACCTCTAGATCCCTCAAACCGTGGCTCTGATACCAAGTTGTAACGCCCCAATTTTCAAAAGTCGAAAGAAAGCTTTAAACAAAAGCTATTTGATTAAAAACGGAATTTGATAAGTTAATGGAAACACATAAAATATATTTGAACCCTTTAGTTCATACAAAAATGATACCACCACGATTATAATAAAAGCAGTTTCCAACAAGCTTGCTATCAGCGGAAGCAAATAAAACATTTCGTATAAAACCCTCGGATTTGTATAAAAGATATGCGCGCTCTTAAATCAAAAGTAATATCATTTCACAAATAGGAGCGTTATTCAAAATACGTTTAAGCAACCAACCATCAACGGTCAAACTGGGACCTTGCGTTGGTGCTAACATAACCTGCAGAACAACAAGCAGTATTTACTAAGCTACAAGAGCTTAGTGAGAAAGCTAAACTGTAAATCATATAAGCATGCGCATACACATATACGAATGCTGTAACAGTTTTTATGGATATAGTACTGCACCATCTTAGCATCCTCCAAGAAGGCTAAAACCCTGTCTGTAGCTATTACTACACGAAGCAGCATGCTACAACTCTCTCTCCGTGATCCTCTGATCACTAATATAACACATTGCAATGCAACACACATATCACAAATATGAATCAGAGTTTAGAAAAACTCACTTTGAAGTTAGCATACGTGATAGCGTAAATTGTTCAGATAAGCAGTCAATCACCCTCCAATACAATTAATACAGCAAGGTATCACAAAAATCTGAAATCTGTTCTGAAATAAGGCCTACACGGGCCGTGTACCTTGAAAAATACACGCCCTAACCAAGCCACATGGCCTGTGTTGACTAAAACACCTACATGGGCCTTGTATCTCCACACGGGCTGTGTACCTCAAATGCTACACGACCATGTATACCCACATGGCCCTGTGATCGCCTTCAACGCTACACGGGCCGTGTACCCTATAGACTCAACCGACTGTGTTCTGCACAGACGTAGTTTCCGGCCAAAATACTCAAAATCTCAACTTTCTATCAATTAAACTCTATAGGGGTGTTTTCTTACACCCCAAACATCTTCTAAACAAGTAATAACAACATAAACATGCTAAAACTTGATTCAATCCTTGAATCTTCTTAAAATCCCATAAAAACTCAAGAAATGGTTTAACGAATTCTTACCTCAAACATATATGGTTGTTATGATTAGTTTGTATTTCCTTTAGTTGCTGTTTTTTATCAAAAGACGAAGGAAAATGGGGCTGCTCTAGAAGTTACGTGAGTTTGCAAGTAAGTTTGGGTGGTTTGACTATATCAAAGTCAAAAATAGCTATATATATACATCTTTGGAATAATGACACAAATGGTCCCTCAACTTAAAATATTTTGTTTTAACAACTTTTAACCTCGCAAGTTTCTAAACACCTCCTAATATCAAATAAGCAATCCACTAAAACTATAATACTCGTTTAATTTATTAAATCATGAAATTCGAACTTCGGGTGTTATAGCTTGATTCCCCAGTTAAGATTGTTGAGCCAGATTTGCAACCTGGCAAGATACGTTGCTTACTGATCATGTCAGCACACCACAATGTGGTAGGATAACACTATTTTTGTTGCCATGCGATATGATTTAAAGAATGTGACGCCCTCTGTGCTACATAATGCTTATGGTTGTGTTTGTACTCACTAGATTTTAAAGGTAATCCCCTTCTAGTATGTATGCTTTTGCAGATGCCTACGTTTGGTTATGCCTTGGGTTGTTTTTGTGGTGCTAGGACATTTGTTGATTATTGGCAGGTATGATGGTCAGTCGGTATTGATGTTGGTAACACCCGTATGTAAAATGAAAACTCGGTTAGGTTGTTTTAAATAAAGAAAATGTTTGTCAAGAATTCTGCTGTTTTGTTTATCAAACTAAAATATGTTTGAATTTAGGTTTTAAAAAGTAAAAAGTTGACCCTGAAATCGCGGTGTTATAACCTCCTCTTCATGCTTTTCTAATGAATCTGGTGTGGGTTGGATATAATTTTGATTGTATGGTGGTGTAGTGGTTTAGTATCCTAGACCTTTCTTGACTTTGTCTTGAATCTGAGACTTAATCAAATTATCTACAGTCTTGGATGCACCTACAAACTTTTCTATGTGAACATTTGCCTTTTCAAATTCACTTCTTACTCTATCTAACTCTTTCTTAATTGTTTCTAATTCTTCCTTAAGTTGCTTTTTTTCTCACTTATAGTAGGTTAAATGAACATGGTATTTAACCTCATTTTTACTATAGGCCTTAACTTGCTCTTTTAAACTGCCTATGATTAGACTAGTTTCCCTTCTTCTTTCTTCCAGCTTATTAATGGTATCATACATCACTTGGTTGTGTTTCCTATACTTTTAAGAGTATAAATACAAGCTTTAGAACAGAGTTTAGTTTTTACCTAAGATGGAAGATCACCGGTTAAAACTTTTGCCATAAGAGCTTGATTATGTTAAGAATCTTTAGCTTGATCACTCCAATCAAAACCCATTCCTTCTTGAGACCCCAAAGCTTGTGATGTATTATTCTGAGTAATTCTGTTGTTGTTGGAAAATCTTGATTGTTGAGGAGTTGAACTTCTACATTCTCTAGGAAAGTGTCCTAGTTTGTGACACTTGTAACATTCCACCTTTAACTTATCAAACCCCACACTATCTTCTCTATTAATAGAAAAATCCTTCCTTCTGTCCTATTAATTAATCTTTTAACTCTCAGTTAACATGGCCATCTGCCATTTAAGATCCATATCTTCCATATCATTAGGATAAAGTTGCTCAAGATCATCATTTGTTAGTGAAGAATTTGCATGACTTGCAAGAAAAGGTCCAAGAACAGCATCAGTTGATCCATCTTGTGTGACAGTAGATCCCTTGTTAGTAATAGTATCACTTGTTGAATAAAGCAAAGCAGCATTGTGAGAGTATCCAGTTGGCTTCTTCTTAGCTTCCACTTCAGATTCAAATACTCTTAGATCATTATATAAGTCATAAAGTTCTTTGAACTGAAGTTCATCACTATGTCCGAAAGAAACAATATACATGATCCATTCTTCACCTAAAGATCTCAAAAACTTTCAATTGACATCATCTTGATCAATAGAAACTCTAATAGTTGCTAATTCTCTAATAAGTTTGTTCTAATAAGTTTGTTAAACCTATTGAAGGTTTAAGTCATTGTTTCGTTGTTACCCGTCATGAAGTTCTAATATTGTTGTTTTAGAATAGACTTCTAGTTTCTCTTAGTGCGTTTTGTTCTTGAAAACCTCTTCTCCAAAGCTTCCCATAACTCCTTAGCATTTAAACACCTATGGAATTGATGTTGCTATTTATTAGGTATTACTAAAAGCAGAGTGCTTAAAGCCTTCATCTCTGATTGAATCTCTTTTTTTTCAACATCATTCTTTGGAAGAGATCTCTTCTTCTATGATTCAACATTCATATCTACACCAGTAGTAGGACCATGCTTAATGATATCCCAAATAGTCTAATCTATAAGTAGAATATACTGTTTGATTCGAATTTTCCACATGTCAAACTCAATAGGTTTATGCATGGGAACCTTAGACACCAGATGTAACACTAGAAAACCAAAGCCATTTTTCCAACTGACTCAAAATATACAGAATGTCATTCCAACTTCTGTTTTCAATCCCAAACACTTCTAAAACATGTATAAACTTTAAATATATGATTTTATGAGTTAATTAGTATTAATTAAGATAATTAACTAAGAAGTTAGTTAATTAATTAAAGGCAAGTGTTACTGAAGTTATATGTGTTTAGTATGTATGTATGTATGCATGAATTAAGAATGTAAGTATGTATGCATGTAAGTTGGTGTATACGTATGCGTGCAAATGTGTAATATGGGAGATTGTAATTGAGACACCACATGCTTAGAATTTAGCAATTATGTGTACGTGGGTATAAGGCAATTTGAAGAAACAATCCTCTGCTCATTTTCTAACAAGTGAAAAAGTGTTAGTATGTGAAAACTTCTTGCCAAAGAAAGCTAAGAACAAGTGGAATTGAATTGAAGAAATTGTTGATTGATATTACAAAAGAAGGTTAGTTTATGATTATAGCATGATTAGAACCATTATGGTATGTTTTTCTATGGAGTTACATCTAAACATGAAGAATCACCATGAATGGATTTTTGAAGAAATTTGGTTAAGTGGGGTTTGCTGAATTGTTGTTTATGATTGTTTAAAAGTGTTTATAATAACTTATGACATGTTATATGAGTGTTAAAAGTGTTTTGTTTCAAGAAAATAAGATTCTAGTTATGGATTATATGAGTTTGTGTTGGCTGGAAACGAGTTTGAGGAAGAAGATGAACTACAGATTGAAGATCGCGGCGCGACCCTGTCGGAATCCGACATTTCCAAATCCGGTCTCATGAAATCCGTTAGTTTCAAAACCGAACTTGTGAAATCTGATGATTGAAAAATCCGACCCTGAGAATCTGATTCTTTGAAAACCGATACTCAAATCCGACTCCTAGAATCCGGGATTCCAAATCTGACAGTGGCGCGGCGCAACGCATATGTTGGTCGCGGTGCGACCAGGCGATTTCAGAAAGTTTCATTGTTTTGTTATGTGTTTGTGTTGAACATGTTGGGGTATAAATTGTATGATTATTATTAAGTTGTTTATGAGAAATTGAGATATAAATATATGTGGACAAATATATTTATACATTCGAGACTGATTTCATTGTTACTGTGTTTTCAGGAAACACAAACTTAGTAATATAAGATATCTGAGTTCATGTTGAAATCACGAGGTGAGTGAACGCTAATCGCGGATGGTAAACATTATGGTTGTTGTTATTGATGTGATGCATGCGTATGTGATTGATAGACTGTTGAGTCTAATTGTTGATTGTGTTTGTGATTGATTATATCGGTTGCATGACTATTTGGCCGATACGTGCTCGAGGTATGATATCGAGTTCCATTTGAGAAGTTAGCTATGCGTGGAATTGGGTTGGGCTCGTCTACTGGTTGGTTAAACAGTGGTAGTATTACTGGTGCATGCGTTGCATCAGATGGGAATTTCACTGTGCTAATTCAGTAGAGGGCTATAGGTAAACCTTTGCTTTGGCAAGCATTGGTTGTAGGTTCTGTGCCGAACCTCTGGTCTTCTTAATTGTGTGATTACATGCTTTGATGTTGACTATTGATGTTTGCTTTTGTGTTTGACTTCTACTCACTTAGCTTTGTGCTAATTCCTCTCAGTTGATGCTTTTGCAGGTTTGTGAGTTATTGGTGGTTGTAGAAGGAAAGCTCGACCCTGCTCTCATAGTTTTTGAAAAGGAAACGAGCCAGTTTATTTTGTAACACCAAACTAATGTTTTGATTGTTTGAACGATGGTTGTTATTGTAAATATTCGTAATGTATGTAAACTGAATCTGTTTAATTAAGCTTCCGCAACGCAATAAAAAAAATGTCTTTGGTTTTCCGGTTTTACAGTTTTGGTATCAGAGCATTGGTTTGGTGATGCATGCACGGTTAGAGTGTTGCATTCCTAAATCTTGGCTCGTGTCGGGTCAAACTTTACTTCGGGGGAATTAGAGTGAGTTGGAGATGCTTGTGGTAGTTAGTATTTTGAGTACTAACGGTTTATGCTAATGAATTGTGAGATGATGTGATTGTAACAGATATGGCTGATAGAGAGTTCCCAGTCCTTCCTCCTGTGACCCAGGCTACATGAGAAGAACCGGTGATCAAAAACTTGGATAATACAAAGATTGTAGGAACTTCGGGTCAAGCTCACGAAGAAGATCAAAGTGAGTATATTTTTAAACTTGAGAACGAGTTGTTGGATTTAAGAAACTTGGTACATAGTTTGGAACAACAAAGGCATACTCAACCCGAACCAACCCCAGTTCTAGCTGCGATACCAACACCATAAACCACAACACCACAAACAACGCCATTACCACCGGTAACCCAGATGATACAACAACCATTTTACTATCCATTCATGCCATAGGGAGCTTTACCATTTGCATTTCCTGGATACAAACAACCCTGTACGTATAAGAAATTCTTGGATTGCAAACCTTCAGAGGATAGAGGGAGTTCTGATCCCAATATTACCCTTAACTGGTTGAGAGAGATGGTTAAGGTGTTAGACGCCTATAATTGTGAAAATGAGATAAAAGTGAAGTATGCAACGAGAATGTTAAAAGGGGATGCTATGGTATGGTAGGATTCGATTACCAGCCATTTGACTGAGGAACAGCAGGAGAGCATCACCTGGAGCCAGTTCCAGGAGAAGTTGTGTGAACAATACTGCAGTTCATTTGAGATTGCCACGATCAAGAAGGAGTTCATGGATTTACAGATGACAGGGAATATGTTAGTGGATGACCTGATCAAGCAGTTCAATGAAAAGTTGAGATTTGTAAAACAGTGGGTGCCGGATGAGGCATCAAAGATTGCTCATTTTGTGGGAGCATTACATTCTGACTATCGCAGTGCTACCAGATGGGCCAACACACTATCCCAGGCTTTCACTTTGGCCAAATCAGCTGAAGGGGATATTCTTGCGAGAGACAGATTGAATTGGAGGGCAGAGCAGTGGTTCAAGACAGGGAGATCAGAATAGGAGGCCTGCTTCAGGTGGGTCTACTTAACGAGCACCATGGTGTGGTAGGTGCAAGTCTTACCACAACGGGTAGTATACGCCACAAACTTTGAGATGCGTAAAATGTGGCCAGTTCGGCCATGATCTGAAGAATTGCAGACTATCGAGGAGTGTCTGCTGGAATTGTCAGAAAGAGGGGTACAGGATTGGTGAATGCCCAGTGGGTAAGAAAACCGGGTCAGGGTCAGGAGCGGGAACGACTGGGGGATCATCTTCAGCGTTTGGTCAGAAGAGAAAGAACCCACCCACTACTTAAATGACGGTGGATGATGCCACCACCACTGACGATGTTATAACGGGTATGTTTCTAATTAACTCTACTCCTGCTAGAGTATTGTTTGATTCTGGAGCTAATCGTTCCTTTGTTTTTGTGGAATTCTGTGATAAACTGAACATGCTTGCTATTAAGCTTGTTAATACATTAGAAATAGAAGTAGCTGATGGCATGATGGTTCCGGTCACAACTGCTGTGGCTGGAGCTAAGATTGATATAGATAGGGTATGTTTTCCTGTTTATTTTCTTGTCATTCCTTTATCTGGATTTGATGTGCTCGGGATGGACTAGCTGAGTTTGAATCAAGCCAGTATTAAGTGTCAGAAGAAGTTGATTTCCATCCTATTGGTGGATGGCACGTGAGTGGTAGCAAGAAGTGAGAAAGTTGGGTCTGTTATTCCCATTATTTCGTGCTTGAAGGCTAAGAAGGCGTTGGATAGAGGATGTGAATCTTACATGGCGTATGTTATTGACGGAAAGAAAGAGAAGTAAGCTATGAATGATATTCGGGTGGTAACGGAATACCCGGATGTATTTCAAGTGGAATTGCCAGGGTTGCCTCTCGTTCGTGAGGTAGAATTCAAGATTGACTTGATCACTGGGTCTCGACCAATGGCGAAGTCTCCGTACAGATTGGCACCTTTAAAGATTAGAGAAATGATGACATTGATCCAGGATCTGTTAGACAAGGGTTTTAGTCGTCCGAGTTCTTCTCCGTGGGGTGCACCAGTATTATTTGTAAAGAAGAAAGATGGTACATTGCGTATGTGCATCGACTACCGTTAGTTGAACAAGAAGACGATAAAGAATAAGTATTCGTTGCCTAGAATTGATGATTTATTTGATCAGCTACAGGGAGCTTCGTTCTTTTCAAAGATTGATTTGAGATCTGGTTATTATCAGGTACGTGTATCTGAAGAAGATGTGTCAAAGACAACTTTTCGTACGCGCTACGGACATTATGAATTCTTAGTTATGCCGTTCGGCTTAACTAATGCAGCTGCAATATTCATGGATCTTATGAACAGAGTTTGTCAACCATTTCCTGATGAGTTTGTGATTGTATTTATCGATGATATCTTGATTTATTCAAAGACGGAATTGGAACATGAACAGCATTTGAGACAGGTTTTAGAGACTCTGAAGAAAGAACACTTGTATGCAAAGTTCTCAAAGTTAGAATTCTGGTTGAGAGAGGTCCAGTTTTTGGGGCATGTAATCTGTAACGAGGGAGTGAAAGTGGATCCTTCAAAAGTGGAGGCAGTGATGAGTTGGAACGCTCCAAAGACAACTTCTGAGATAAAGAGTTTTCATGGATTGGCGTGGTATTATCGCATATTTATCAAAGACTTTTTCAATATTGCCGGTCCGTTGACTAAGTTGACTCGGAAAGATGTGAAGTTTGTATGGAGTGATGAGCAGGATAAGGCTTTTTAGACATTGAAGCAGTTGTTATGCCAGGCTCCCATTCTTGCTTTGCCAAGTCGATCAGATGATTTCATTGTGTATTGCGATGTGTCGTTTGCTGGATTAGGATGTGTTTTAATGTAGAGAGATCGGGTGATTACGTATGCTTCAAGGCAATTGTAACCTCACGAAAAGAATTACCCGAGTCACGACTTGGAGCTAGCAGCTGTTGTGTTTGCGCTTAAACTGTGGAGGCATTACTTGTATGGTACCAAATGCGTAATCTGCACTGATCATAAGAGTCTACAGTATGTGTTTACACAGAAAGAATTGAACATGAGACAGAGGCGATGGGTGGAGTTAATAAAAGATTATGATTACGAGATCAGATACCATCCTGGAAAGGCGAATGTGGTGGCAGATGCTCTAAGTCACAAAGGAGCTGGAAGTCCTATCCAATTCATGCATATAGAAATAGTATCAGATTTAGTGGATAGACTAAAATCTGCACAGTTGGAAGCTCTAAAGGAAGAGAATCTGAAGGCTGAATTAATGAAGAAACGAAAAGATGAACTAACTGACGATTCTTGTGGATTGAAAGTGCATAAGAACCGTGTTTGGGTGCCTATGCTTGGAGAGTTAAGGAAGTTGATTTTAACTGAAGCACACAAATCGAGATTGTCAGTACACCCAGAAAGCACCAAAATGTATAACGACCTGAAAGTGCTTTACTCGTGGCCAACGATGAAATCAGACGTGGCACATTTCGTGGATTCTTGTCATATATGTGCGCAAGTTAAAGCAGAACATCAGAAGCCATACGGGTCATTGAAACAGTTGGAGATTCCCGAGTGGAAGTGGGAACTCATAACGATGGATTTTGTAACGAAACTTCCGAGGACTCGGAAGAATCATGACATGATTTGGGTGATAGTGGATCGTTTGACGAAGAGTGCTCATTTCTTGGCTACTTGTGAGACGGATTCCTTGAGTAAGTTGGCACAACTGTATATTGATGAGATTGTTGCCAGGCATGGTATACCGTTATCAATAGTATCTGATAGAGACTCCGGGTTTGTTTCACATTTCTGGAGGAGTTTACAGAGAGTGTTGGGGACGAGGATTAACTTGAGTACTGCTTATCATCCCCAGACTGAACGAACCATACAGACACTCGAAGATATGTTACGTGCCTGTGTAATTGAGTATGGTGGATCTTGGGGCACCTGCCATTGATAGAGTTTGCGTATTAAAATTCTTACCACTCCGGTATTTGTAGAGCAATAAACGAGTACAAGTAGAAATCAAGATGAGAGAATATATAGAAACACATTTAAGTGTGTGTATTCTATTTCAATATATGTCAAAGGCTTTATTGATAGAAGGCTAATGATACTATTTATACTAAGTACAAAATTAACCATAAAAACACTAAATTGTATTTAGACCATAAACACAAATACAGTTCTAACATTCTCCCCCTTGTTTATGTCTAGCTTGTATTTCTCTGCCCCATCTGAAACACCGGAAAACTCAAGTCATTTTTTTTAAAATGCACTGCGGAAGCTTTAAGTAAACAAACTTAATTACATACAAACCAATATTAACAAATACATATTGTTGGGAAAAATAGGCTTATAAATATATCCTCTTTTGTTGACACAAAAATATACAACTTGTTTATATAATTGTATGTATTAACATTAACATATGTGCACATATACATAAATATATTTAATCAAATATATTCTCATCTATAATCTACAAAACAAGCTTCATCAAATGACCAAGCTCCAATCGTCAAGATCCGAGTTCAAGTAGAAGCCGATGTCGAAGATTCCTACTAACAAACATTCGAAGTTTATGAGCTTACAAAATAAATTTAAGTTTTTATAAAATAATTTTTATAAAAACTTTTATAAAAATTGAGATTTTTTTTATAAAATCACAAGCTTGGTAGTCAAAGCAAATGAATTTTCTATTTTGGCAAATACTAAACATAATCTTCTATTGAAATAAGCCAAAACCATATTTAGCAAAAGTAATCTCTCAAAGAGGTAAACTTCCAACATGCTTTGTGCATTTGGTTTCCAAACTACCATTTTCATGATTAAATTCAAACTTAAGAAGTATGACACTAACCCAACTTTTCTAAAGCTTCTTTTCAGTGCATTTTTATGGTAAAAATGGGTTGTGTGTGGTTTTGGTAAAAGGCCAACGTCTATATTCACAAGGCTCAAAAAGTTCTAGCAGGCTGACGGTCGATGCCACGGTCGACCGTGGATCGACCGTGGACAGTCTGGACACTTTTTGAGCTTGCACCTTTTTCCTTATTTAAGGCAACTCAAGTCTTGTCTTTTACCAAGCTCTTGAAATCTGAAAATCACAGAATACATACAAAATCTTGTGAGCTCATATTCTTTGATAAATATTCAATCTTTCAAGATCAAGAATGAAGCAAGAGTGAAAGCCTTCAAAGTTCAAACACTACATTACCTACTTATACATTTGTAATAGTGTGAGGATCATCTCTAGCCTTAGAATTAGAGAGAAGTGAGGATTATCTCTAGCCTATAGAATTAGAGAGAAGTGAGGATCAACTCTAGTCTTTCCAATTAGAGTGAAGTGAGGTTTATCTTAACCTTGTTTGCAAGAGTGAAGTGTAATTCTTGTAAGCTAAAGAGAGAAGTTGTAAAAGGTTTATCTCTACCTTTAAAGAGAGAAGTTAGTGGAGCAACTCTTGGTGGGTGAGGCCAAGGAGTGGATGTAGAGCAAGGTTGTTAACCCTTGCTTGAACCACTATAAATCATTGTGTCCTAGCCACTTACATTGGTGATATCTTTCTTCCTTAAACTCTTTAATTACTTGCAAATATTGTTAAGAACTTCAAAAAGAGGGCATATAACCTATTCACCCCCTCTAGGTTCTAACAATTGGTATCAGAGCAAGTTGCTCTAGATAATTTTTGAAAAGTTGTTTAAATCTTCTAAAAATATTTTTCAAAAATTTTTGAGTTGATAAAATGGGACAAAATTATATAGAGGGGAATTCTATGGTTAGACCTCCACTTCTTGAAGAAGAAGACTTTTGCTATTGGAAGCAAAGATTCATGACCTATGTAAAGGCCAAAGATATTGACCTTTGGGAGATTATTGAAGAAGGAGATCATGTTCCAAAAACCATTGATTCTAAACAAAATGCTTATGTTCCAACCCCTAAAGAAAAATGGGATCAAGAGGACAAGAAAATGATTTCAAAAAATTTTCCAGCAAAACTTTTTCTATACAATGCTTTACCTAGAAAAGAGTTTGAAAGAGTTTTCATGTGTGAAAGTGCAAATGATTTTTAGAAATCTCTTGTCATCACACATCAAGGAAATGCCCAAGTTCTAGATAACAAAACCGAATTACTTGTTCAACAATATAAACAATTTCAAATATTTGATGATATGAAAATTGATGATGCTTTTACAAGGTTTAATACTATTGTTACAAGTCTCAAGGCACTTGGGACTACTTACACTAACAAAAAGATTGTAATAAAGTTTCTTAGGGCTCTTTCACCAAAATGGAGAGCAAAAGTGACGACTATTGAGGAGTCAAAGGACTTGAACATACTACAAATGGATGAGCTAATAGGAAATCTCAAGGTGTATGAAGTAATCATGCAAAAAGATGATGAAATTGCCAAGCTAAAGAAAGAAAAGAGCAAATCCATTGCACTTAATGCTAAACATGTCAAAGAATCCTCAAGTGATGAAGAAGAGGAAAGAAACGAAGAAAAATGTCTCATGGCTTTTGAGACAAGTGAGGTACATTACGATTCTAGCTACTATAGTGATAATGATGACCATCATTATGATCAATTATGTGATTTTAGCTCTAAAATACTTGCTAAAAATGAGGAGTTAAAAAATGAGAACCAAGAGCTTGAAAAAGGAAAATGTCAAGTTAAGAAATGAAAATGATGACTTGAACTTGAAAATAAAAGATCTAGAAAGTAAAATTGCTTCTCATATATCTCCAAGCTTGAAAGATTTAGAAAGTAAGCTAAAGACAAATTTTGACACAACCACCTTGTCAAAATTTAAAGATAGTTCAACCAAGTTAGATGAGATGTTAAATATTCAAAAATCATCAAAAGATAAGGGTGGTCTTGGTTTCTCAAGTTACTCAAACAACATACCAACTAGTCACTTAACACCTATCAAATTTGTGAAGGAAAAAGCGGAAGAAAAAATCCAGGAGCCTCACGGTCGACCCACGGTATCGACCGTGCATAGACCGTCAGGTCACTGGAATTTTCCAAAAGTTTCAAATTGCAACATTGTTTCTAGTTCTTCCACTTGTATGCCAAAGGTTGCAAGTAATGAATTAATAAGAAAGTTTTATACTCCAACTACAAGGCATGGACTTGGATTCAAGAAACCTAAATAAAATACAACTCAAAAATCAAGACATTCTCATAAACCTATTAAGTCTATGAACACCTGGTATCATAAAGGGTTCAAGATTACACAAAGGTGGATTAGAGTAGGAGTTTTTGATACTAACCATCCTAGACCCATGAAACATTGGGTACCAAAAGCTTGAATGAAAATTGCACAAGTGTAGGGGTGCAACAAAAATGAGATTATGTCTCATTAATGGATTCTTGATAGTGGTTGCTCAAAACACATGATTGGTAATAGAGAACTCTTCACTTCATACAAGGAGTATGATGGAGGACATGTGGTGTTTGGAAGCAACCTAAGAAGAAAGGTAGTTGGTAAAGGTAACACTCTTCATGACAATATCAAGTTCTTGAATATTGAGCATGTTAATGGTTTAACTTAAAACTTAATAAGTATTGGTCAACTATGTGATAAAGATCTAAATGTTAAATTCTCTAAACATGAAAGCTTGATATGCAAAGATGATAAAGTTTTAGTAAAAGATGGTTGGAGAAATGGTCTCTATACATGTAGACTTGGTGATAATTCTAACACACAAGTATGTCTTGCATCTATAATCGATAGAAGACTATGACATGCTAACATGAGATTAGTACACACATTGACTATAAATGAGCTTGTTAGAGTCTTACCAAATGTTAAATTCGATAATCATTTTTGTGATGCATGTAAGATAGAAAAACAAGTGCACTTATCTCATAAATCTAAAATGCTATAAAAACTAAGAGATGTCTTTGGGCCTTCATCAATTCAAAATTATGGGGGAAACTTTTACACACTAGTTGTTGTAGATGACTTTTCTAGATATACATGGACATTATTTTTGAAAATGAAAATTGAAGCTTTTGACAAACTCAAAAATCTTGGCAAAAAAAAAAAAAAAAAAATCAAAACCAATTGGGTTGAATGATTATCTCAATTCATACCAACCATGAAAGAGAAATTGTCAATAAAGCGTAATTTGGAGCATTTTGTGATAAACATGGTGTTCCTCATAACTTTTCGGCTCCTTACACTCCCCAATCTAATGAGGTTGTTGAAAGGAAAAATAGGTCTTTACAAGCTTTGATTAGACCAATGTTAAGTAAAACACCATATGAAATCATCAAAGGTAGAAAATGATCCAATAACTCAAGTTATAGGAAACCTAAATCAAAGACTCACTAGATCCCAAGCCGAAAACCTTAATACCTTCTTTGCCTTTGTGTCACACATAGAACCCAAGAATATTAAAGAGGCAATTAAGGATAAAAATTGGGCAATGGCAATGCAAGAAGAGTTTAATCAATTCACTAGAAGCCAAGTTTGGGACTTAGTACCTTTACCTAGTGGTCGCACAATAATTGGAACTAAATGAGTATTTAGAAACAAAGCTAGACTAGTAGCCCAATGATATAATCAACAAGAAGTGATAGACTTTGATGAATCCTTTGCTCCGGTTACTAGATTTGAATCCATTTGGACTCTACTTGCTTATGGTTGTGCTCAAAATTTTAAATTATATCAAATGGATGTCAAAAGTGCTTTTCTAAATGACTTTATAAATGAGGAAGTTTATGTATGTCAACCTCCCGGTTTTGATTTTTGAAGACCCCATCCTATGTATATAATCTTAGAAAAGCATTGTATGACCTTAAATAAGCACCTAGAGCATGGTATGATAAATTAAAATCATTCTTGTTGAAAAATGAATATAGTATAGGTCAAGTTGATAATACATTATTCACAAAGAAAAAGAAAAATGACATCTTGCTTGTGCAAATTTCTGTGGATGATATCATATTTGGGTCAACATGTCAAGATTTGTGTGATGAGTTTTCAAATCTTATACATAATGAAATTGAAATGAGAATGATGGATGAGTTGAATTACTTTCTTGGACTTCAAATAAAACAATATGAAGATGGTACATTCAAATTAGGCATCATTTCCTACGTGACAATATGCAAAAAGGAAATATAAATTTATAAAAGGTTGCTTCATGTGAAAATATTGTCAACATATTCGCTAAACCGCTAAAAATTAAAATGTTACGAATTGGTTTAGGAATGATGGAACATGTTCCTTGAAAATAACACCTAAATGCATGAAAATGGTCAAAATATACATTCCAGAAGTACCACGGTCGACCTACGGTTGATACCGTGGATCGACCGTCGGATCACTGCCTAAATTCAAAAACTAAGCAAAAGGCGCGGTCGATATCACGGTCGACCGTGGATCGACCGTCGTAGGCCTGACGGATTTTTGACCCTATTTTGCCTTTTCTCTCTCTTTCCTCTCCACTTCATCTCATCTCATCTTCCCCCACAAACCCTAGCCGCCATTTTCAACATTTATATTTCAAAAAGCTTGAAAATTATCAAAAAAAAAATGCTTTACCTTACGGTTGAAGTTGCGATCAAAGGCTCGGTTGGATTCACGGTTGAAGATTCTTCGTCTCGTGATTTCTTATCTTCACAAATTTCTTGTTAAAGGTATACTTTTATCTCTTCCTCCTTTTCTTAGAACTCTCTTTGTGCACCAAAGAATCATGTAATCTCATGGCTTTTGGAGATTTCTAAGAAGAAAGTATATTTGGTTTGAAAATGATGTTTTTCTTTGTGTAAAAGAAAATTAATAGATGATATTGGTGTTGGTTAAGTATGATAAGTATATAAATATAATATCACAAAGGACAAAAAGTCAAATTTCAAACAGCTCACCTACGGTTGATACACGGTCGACCGTAGCATCGACCGTCGTGTACATGTAAATTCCAGGCTATCCATGGTCGATACCGTGCATCGACCGTCAGCCCACTGGAAATTTTTGATTTTCAATTTTAATTTTTTGTCTTTTAATGCCCAAACTCAATCTATTCATGCTTAATATATCTTAACTAACATTAGCTATCACATGATTAATAAAAGTTTCAATTCATTCTCCACTTTAGGACACATACACATTATGAACATATTGTCAAGGACTTTGCTATATTCTTTGAACACACTCTCATATATGTTGAAGTATATTACCTCTTGTCATGATTTTACAAAGCAAAGGTCTTTTACAAATCTAGTGTCATGACAAGAGAAATACTGGTGATTCAAGGGGAAGTAGTTATGGTAATTGTTTGTTGATATGATATTTGCTACTATTTGTTGTGATTCTTATGCCATGAATTATGTTACTTGAACCTTGGCTTGTAATAAATGCATATTTAGAATATTGTTTATACTCACATATCTTTGGCAAGTTCTTGGTAGTATTTCCATATATTTTAGATCAAACATCTCAAGAAGTGGAGCTCTACGGTCAAGGGGGAGCTTACGTGAAGGGGAGCTTATGTCAAGGGGGAGTCTCCTTTTTGTTAAGACAAAAAGGGGGAGAAGATAGAAGAGTATAGAGAAGATAGAAGAATATATACAAATATATATATGTATATATGCACATGTTAACATGTTAAAGTTATATATACAATTCTTATACAAGTTATAAATTTTTGTCTTCAACAAAAAGGGGGAGATTGTTAGGAAAAATAGGCTTATAAATATATCCTCTTTTGTTGACACAAAAATATACAACTTGTTTATATAATTGTATGTATTAACATTAACATATGTGCACATATACATAAATATATTTAATCAAATATATTCTCATCTATAATCTACAAAACAAGCTTCATCAAATGACCAAGCTCCAATCGTCAAGATCCGAGTTCAAGTAGAAGCCGATGTCGAAGATTCCTACAAACAAACGTTCGAAGTTTATGAGCTTACAAAATAAATTTAAGTTTTTATAAAATAATTTTTATAAAAACTTTTATAAACATTGAGATTTTTTTTATAAAATCACAAGCTTGGTAGTCAAAGCAAATGAATTTTCTATTTTGGCAAATACTAAACATAATCTTCTATTGAAATAAGCCAAAACCATATTTAGCAAAAGTAATCTCTCAAAGAGGTAAACTTCCAACATGCTTTGTGCATTTGGTTTCCAAACTACCATTTTCATGATTAAATTCAAACTTAAGAAGTATAGCACTAACCCAACTTTTCTAAAGCTTCTTTTCAGTGCATTTTTATGGTAAAAATGGGTTGTGTGTGGTTTTGGTAAAAGGCCAACGTCTATATTCACAAGGCTCAAAAAGTTCTAGCAGGCTGACGGTCGATGCCACGGTCGACCGTGGATCGACCGTGGACAGTCTGGACACTTTTTGAGCTTGCACCTTTTTCCTTATTTAAGGCAACTCAAGTATTGTCTTTTACCAAGCTCTTGCAATCTGAAAAACACAGAATACATACAAAATCTTGTGAGCTCATATTCTTTGATAAATATTCAATCTTTCAAGATCAAGAATGAAGCAAGAGTGAAAGCCTACAAAGTTCAAACACTACATTACCTACTTATACATTTGTAATAATGTGAGGATCATCTCTAGCCTTAGAATTAGAGAGAAGTGAGGATTATCTCTAGCCTATAGAATTAGAGAGAAGTGAGGATCAACTCTAGCCTTTCCATTTAGAGTGAAGTGAGGTTTATCTTAACCTTGTTTGCAAAAGTGAAGTGTAATTCTTGTAAGCTAAAGAGAGAAGTTGTAAAAGGTTTATCTCTACCTTTAAAGAGAGAAGTTAGTGGAGCAACTCTTGGTGGGTGAGGCCAAGGAGTGGATGTAGAGCAAGGTTGTTAACCCTTGCTTGAACCACTATAAATCATTGTGTCCTAGCTACTTACATTGGTGATATGTTTCTTCCTTAAACTCTTTAATTACTTGCAAATATTGTTAAGAACTTCAAAAAGTGGGCATATAACCTATTCACCCCCCTTTACGTTCTAACACACATCATTGTTTAAACAAAAATATCATTGTTGTGTTACAAAAACTAAAGGCTCGTTTCTTTTCAATACTAATATCAGAGTCAGGTCAACTTCTCCTTCAGCCAACCTCATAAACTCGAACCTACAAAAGCAACAACTAAGGGGAATTAGCACAAAGCTAAATGAGTAGAGGCTAAATCCAAAAGCAAACATTCACAGTCAATATCAAAGCATGTAATCACATATCCCGAGAAGACCGGCGATTCGGCGCAGAACCTACAACCAATGCCGGCCAAAGCAAAGGTTTACCGATAGCTCTCCACTAAATTGGCATAGTGAAAATCCCCCTCTGATGCAACATATGCACCAGTAAGACTAACACTGTTCAACCAACCAGTGAACGAGCCTAGCCTAATTCTACGTATAGTTGACTTCCCAACGCAACTCAAAATCATCCTAAGAGTGCGTATCGATCAAATAGTCATGCAGCAGATATCAATCAACAGTTCAATCAATCCAATCCAATCTCAATCACAGTCATGCATCACATCAATAACATTAACCGAAATCTTTACCATCTGCGTTAACGTCCACTCACCTCAAAACCAGCACGAGCTCAGAAATCTAATTTTACTGAGTCTTTTGATTGCGTGAAACACAACAACAATCAAATTAGTCCCGGATATATAAATATACCTTCTCATATATATTTATATCTTAAATCCTTAAAAACAACTCATTAAAATCACATATATAATATGTTAACTTATCCCATGCAAAACACATTAAGAAATAAAGCATCTTTCTGAAATCACCCCTGTCGCGCCGCGACGATGTCGGATTTCGAATGCGAGAAACAAGTGTCGGATTTCGGTGGCGGATTTGCAAACTCTCGGATTTCAGGGTCAGATTTGCAAAGTCTCAGATTTTCCAAGGTCGGTTTTGCCAAAAACTCGGATTCTCATAATCCGATTCAAAGTCCTGGTTTTGGATGAATGTCGCGCCGCGACATTATAGTGTAGCGCCGCTACGCGCTTAAATTCCGATTGTCTTCTTCATTTTTTGTCGGATTTTCAGCCCACTTTTCTTCCCTTAACATTTCTAACATCATATTTCCCTTTACAATCTGACGAATTCTGAAAGGACCAATGTAACGGGGAGCCAACTTCCCGCGTTTTCCAAATCGAATCACGCCCTTCCACGGAGAGACCTTCAAATACACTAAATCCCCCACATCAAACGATACCGGACGACGCCGCGGATCCGCATACATTTTCTGTCTATCTCTGGCCGTTTTCAACTTTTCTCTAGCTATTGCAACCTTGTCAGCAGTCATCTGAACAATCTCAGGCCCTGCAAATTGTTTCTCACCAACCTCTAACCAACACGTTGGAGTACGGCAGCGACGACCGTACAACATTTCATACGGAGGCATTCCAATACTGGAGTGATAAGAATTATTATACGCAAACTCTATCAATGGCAGCTGCGAATCCCAAGATCCACCATACTCAATTACACAGGTGCGTAGCATGTCTTCGAGTGTTTGTATGGTTCGCTCTGTTTGACCGTCAGTCTAGGGATGATAAGCAGTACTCAAATTAATTCTCGTCCCCAACTCCCTCTGTAGACTTCTCCAGAAATTAGAAACAATCCTGAAGTCTCTGTCAGATACTATCGACAATGGTATACCATGCCTTGAAACGATCTCATCAATGTACAATTGTGCCAACTTGCTCAGAGAAGCCGTCTCACAGGTAGCCAGAAAATGGGCACTCTTCGTCAGTCGATCCACGATCACCCAAATCATATCGTGATTCTTCTAAGTTCGCGGAAGTTTAGTCACGAAATCCATCGTTATATGTTCCCACTTCCACTCAGGAATCTCCAACTGTTTTAAGGATCCGTAGGGCTTCTGATGCTCCGCCTTTACTTGCATACAGATATGGCATGACTCCACAAAATGAGCCACATCTTCTTTCATAGTAGGCCACCGGTAAAGCACTTTTAAATCGTTGTACCTTTTAGTGCTTCCTGGATGAACAGACAGTCTCGACTTGTGTGCTTTAGCTAGAATCAACTTTCTCAATTCTCCAAGCATAGACACCCACACACGAGTCTTATACATTTTCAATCCGCGAGAATCATCAGTGAGTTCGTCCTTACGTTTCTTCATCAGTTCATCCTTTAAGTTTTCTTCCTTCAGAGCTTCCAGTTGTGCAGACTTTAGTCTATCCACTAATTCAGATACAATCTCCATACACATGAATTTAATGGAATTCCCCGCTCCCTTGCGGCTCAAGGCGTCTGCTACCACATTTGCTTTCCCAGGGTGGTATCTGATCTCGCAATCATAGTCTTTTATCAGCTCCACCCATCGTCTCTGTCTCATATTCAGTTCCTTCTGTGTAAACACATACTGAAGACTCTTATGATCAGTACAAATCACGCACTTGGTGCCATACAAATAGTGTCTCCACAGTTTTAGGGCAAATACAACAACTGCTAGTTCTAGATCATGAGTCGGGTAATTCTTTTCATGTGGTTTCAACTATCTTGAAGCATACGCAATTACCCGATCCCTCTGTATAAGCACGCATCCCAACCCAGCAAACGACGCATCGCAATATACTGTAAGATCATCTGATCCACTTGGCAATGCAAGAATGGGAGCCTGACATAACAACTGCTTCAAAGTATGGAAAGCCTTGTCTTGTTCACTACCCCAAACAAACTTCACGTCTTTCCAAGTTAACTTAGTCAACGGACCCGCAATCTTCGAGAAATCTTTAATAAACCTGCGACAGTATCCAGCCAAACCCAGAAAACTCTTTATTTCAGACGGTGTCTTTGGAGCATTCTAGTTCATCACAGCTTCCACTTTAGAAGGATCCACTTTCACTCCTTCATTACAGATAACATGCCCCAAGAACTGAACCTCTCTCAACCAGAATTCGCATTTTGAGAACTTAGCAAATAAATGTTGTTTCTTCAAAGTTTCCAAAACCTGTCTCAAATGCTGTTCGTGCTCCTGTTTAGTCTTTGAATAAATTAGAATATCATCAATGAAGACTATCACAAAATCATCCAAGAATGGTCGACAGACCCTGTTCATCAAATCCATGAAAATCGCACGTGCATTGGTTAAGCCGAACGGAATAACTAAGAACTCGTAGTGCCCGTAGCGCGTAAGAAAGGCCGTTTTCGACACATCTTCCTCAGAAACACGCACTTGATGATATCCTGATCTTAAATCAATCTTGGAGAAGAACGAAGCTCCCTACAGCTGATTAAACAAATCATCAATTCTTGGCAACGGATACTTGTTCTTTATCGTCCTCTTGTTCAGTTCACGGTAATTGATACACATACGCAACGTACCGTCTTTCTTCTTTACAAACAATACCGGTGCTCCCCACGGGGACGAACTCAGACGAATAAACCCTTTATCTAGCAGATCCTGAATATGCGTTATCATCTCCCGAATCTCAGAAGGTGCCAACCTATACGGAGCCTTCGCTGCTGGTCTAGAACCAGGCATTAAATCTATTTTGAATTCCACTTCACGAACCGGAGGTAATCCTGGCAACTCTTCTGGAAACACTTCCGGGTATTCCGTTACCACCCGGATATTAGTCATTGCTTGCTTTTCTTTCTTTCCATCAATTACATAAGCCAAGTAGGATTCACACCCCTTATCAAACGCTTTCTTAGCTTTTGAACACGAAATCATCGTGATCACAGACCCAACCTTCTCTCCCCTTGCTATTACCCGTGTACCATTTGCTAGCGGAAAAGAAATCAACTTCTTGTGACACTTGATACTGGCTTGATTCAAACTCAGCCAATCCATTCCAAGCACCACATCAAATCCAGATAATGGCATAACAAGAAAATAAACAGGAAAACACACGCCATCTATATCAATTTTAGCCCCAACCACAACAGTCGTGACCGGAACCATCATACCATTAGCTACTTATATCTCTAAAGCAGTAGCAAGTTCAATCATAGGCACATTTAATCTATCACAAAATTCCACAGAAACAAAGGAGCGATTTGCTCCTGAATCAAACAATACTCTAGCAGGAGTAGAGTTTATTAGAAACATACCCGTGATCACGTCGTCAGTGGTGGTGGCATCATCCACCGTCATTTTAAACGCCCGACCCTCAGTAGTGGGTGGGTTCTTTCGTTTCTGGCCAGCCGAAGACGATCCTCCAGCTCCTCCTGCCCTTGACCCTGACCTTGACTTTTTGCTCATCGGGCAATCACCAACTCTATGCCCTTCCCTCTGGCAATCCCAACACACGCTCCTTGGGAACCTACAATTCTTCAAATCATGGCCAAACTGGCCACAGTTCACACATCTCCTTGTCTGGGGCGTACACTACCCGTTGTGATAAGATTTGCACATACTACACCAAGGTGCCCGTTGAGTAGACCCACCTAAAGTAGGTCTACTGTTCTGCTCCCCCTGCCTGCCCCCGCTGCTCTGCCCTCCCTGCCTCTGTTGAGCATTGTAATGTTCATATCTCAATTTTTGTTAGGAAAGTTTCTCCCCGCTCAACTTATTTTTCGCAACAATGTCCCCTTCAGCCAATTTGGCCAAAGTGAAAGCCTGGGACAATGTGGTAGCCCACCAGGTGGCGCCTCGGAAATCCGGGTGCAGTGCCCCTACAAAATGGGCAATCTTCGATTTCCCATCCGGTACCCAGTGTTTGGCAAACCTCATTTACTCATTAAATTGTTTAATCAATTGATCCACAGTCATGTTCCCGGTCATCTGCAGATCCATGAATTCCTTTTTGATTTTGGCCATCTCAAAAGTTCCACAATATTGTTCACACAACTTTTCCTGGAATTGACTCCAGGTGATGCTCTCCTGTTGCTGTTCAGTAAAGTGGCCGGTAATGGAATCCCACCAGACCAATGCGTCTCCTCTCAACATTCGTGATGCATACTTAACTTTCAATTCATTTTCTCAATTACAGGCATCAAGTGCCTTTGCCATCTCTCTCAACCAGTTCAATGTTGCATTGGGATCAGAACTCCCATGATACTCAGATGGTTTACAATCAAGAAATTGCTTGTAGGTGCACGGTTGTTTATATCCAGGGAACGCAAACGGATAGGCTCCTGGTTGTGGATATGGATAATAGAATGGTGGTTGCATCATTTGTGTCATAGGTGGCAGCGGTGATGTCACTGGTGCGGTTGTCGCCTGTGTAGGAATCGCAGTCGGCACTGGGGTTGGTTCAGGTTGCTATTGTTGTTGTTGCTGTTCCATTCTCTGAACTTTATCTCTGAGTTCAACCAACTCGTTTTCCAACTGGCATACATAATCACTATTATCTTCTTCATGGGCTTGACCCGACGTTACCGCAGTAGCTGTGTCTCCTAAATGCTCAGTCACTGGAGCTTCAGTTGCAGCTTGGGTCGTAGGAGGAAGGATAGGAGTATCTCTGTCAGCCATTATCTGTTACAATCACATCACCTCATAACTCATTAGCATAAACCGTTAGTATCCAAAATACTAACTACTACAAACAACTCTAACTCACTCTAATTCCCCAGAAGGAAAGCTTGACCCGTCACGAGCCAAGATTTGGGAATGCAACACTCTAGCCGTGCATACATCGCCAAACCTAGGCTCTGATACCAAACTGTAACATCGGAAAACTCAAGCAATTTTTTTTAAAATGCACTGCGGAAGCTTTAAGTAAACAAACTTAATTACATACAAACCAATATTAACAAATATACATCATTGTTCAAACAAAAATATCATTGTTGTGTTACAAAAACTAAAGGCTCGTTTCTTTTCAAAACTAATATCAGAGTCAGGTCAACTTCTCCTTCAGCCAACCTCACAAACACGAACCTGCAAAAGCAACAACTGAGGGGAATTAGCACAAAGCTAAGTGAGTAGAGGCTAAATCCAAAAGCAAACATCCACAGTCAATATCAAAGCATGTAATCACATATCCCGAGAAGACCGGCGGTTCGGCGCAGAACCTACAACCAATGCCGGCCAAAGCAAAGGTTTACCGATAGCTCTCCACTAAATTGGCATAGTGAAAATCCCCCTCTGATGCAACATATGCACCAGTAAGGCTAACACTGTTCAACCAACCACTGAACGAGCCCAGCCTAATTCTACGTATAGTTGACTTCCCAACGCAACTTAAAATCATCCTAAGAGTGCGTATCGACCAAATAGTCATGCAGCAGATATCAATCAACAGTTCAATCAATCCAATCCAATCTCAATCACAGTCATGCATCACATCACCATCCGCGATTAACGTCCACTCACCTCAAACCAAGCACGAGCTTAGAAATCTAATTTTACTGAGTCTTTTGATTGCCTGGAACACAGCAACAATCAAATTAGTCGCGAATATATAAATATACCTTCTCATATATATATTTATATCTTAAATCCATAAAAACAACTCATTAAAATCACATATATAATATGTTAACTTATCCCATGCAAAACACATTAAGAAATAAAGCATCTTTCTGAAATCACCCCTGTCACGCCGCGACATAATATGTGTCACGCCGCGACGATGTCGGATTTCGAATCCGAGAAACAAGTGTCGGATTTCGGTGGCGGATTTGCAAACTCTCGGATTTCAGGGTCAGATTTGCAAAGTCTCGGATTTTCCAAGGTCGGTTTTGCCAAAAACTTGGATTCTCACAATCCCACTCAAAGTCCCGGTTTTGGATGAATGTCGCGCCGTGACATTATAGCGTAGCGCCGCTACGCGCTTAAATTCCGATTGTCTTCATTTTTTGTCGGATTTTCAGCCCACTTTTCTTCCCTTAACATTTCTAACATCATATTTCCTCTAACAAAACATAAATCTAACATCTAACATGCATACAAACCATCAAAAACACCTTTTTACTTAATCATAACAACAAAATCTACAAAACCCATTTACCAAGTTTTCTTCCAACTTCAACAATGGTGAATTTGCATAAACTCATGCTTTTTAACATTTAAACATATCAATACAATTCATATCATGCCATAAAAACTTTCTTACCTTCTTTTGGAATTAAAAATCACAAGATCTTGACTTTGGAATTTCAAGTTTATGACTTTGCTTCACCTTTGGTTTTGCTTTCTAAGAACACACACTACACCTTTGCACACTTTGAAATAATGAGCTGATGGTTTTTTCAATTATTCACACGTATACACACTTGTAGAAAACTAAGCAAGAGGTGGCTTAATATCATGAAATCCTCTTCTTTTAATTCCTACATGCATACATACATATTTTCTAACATACATACATACTTAACTTGTACTTTCTTTTCCTATTAAATTTCACCAGTAACATATACTTATATTTTATTTTCAAATTAACCAATTAACTTAACAACACACAATTAATTAATTTAACTAGTCAAGTTTAACCAAACACATAATTAATCAAAACAACCAATCACATACCACTAACCCGCTAATCTCCTAGCCTAGGGTTGCGGGTGTTACAAAATCTTTCTTTGCCAATGTCTGATCATTTTTCTTTCATCTCGTTTGGCATCAAATAATTTGATATTGTCGGTAAGTTGAACACTAGGCGCTTGATCAATTTCTTCCTTCAAACTCATACCATATTCTAAGATTTTTAAAGTATAAATTTTTAAGGATCCATCTGAGTAAGTATTGACTTCTTTGAACCTTAGGAAGAACTTTTCTCTTTTACTATTGAACAGAACAATCCCTTCATCTCCTTCAAATTCTTCATCATCACTCCAGACAACTTGATACATCTTCAGTTGGTCAATTTTGGAATGATTCGTGTTTAACTTCAACAAATTGATTTTGGCTTTATTAGATTCAACTCCCAACTGAAGATCAGTGTATTATGCTATTTGACATCGATGTCTGATGAACTCCCTGATCTTTTTATTGCCAGCTGAATCCTCAGCATTCTTTTCCAATTTTACTTTGAGCTCCTCTAGCAGAAAGTTGACGTCACCAAGGTTGAAAAATTTTAGGTCCACATGCCCAATGGTATAACTCTTCATATCTGACCTTGTGACGAGAAAGCTGATCATTTCTTGAATAAGACTCTCTGAATTCCAACAAAGTTAAGCTTTATGATATGGTGTGCTGATTTGATTTCCTCTTTCTTTCTGGTGTGCAAATTGAGAATCATTTTTGTTTTAACTTCATCTGCATTCTTTGCACCCATCAGGTTTATGTCCAACATCTCTTCAATTTCATCGGTGTAGATGTTGACAAACTTTTCTTCTAGGAAGGCCACTGGAATATCTTGGTATCTCCAGTTTCTGACGGTCTTTTTCAGGGCCTCCCTAGTCAGCACATAACTTTTCTTTACATTTGGTAAAGACCCAGTGTGAACCGGATCTATTTGAGCGGTTTTAGGAATTTTCCATTCAGATTGCTTTGATAGTTCACTGATTTGACTTTCTTTTTGTAGTTGTTTTCTGATGTCTGCAGGAGTGGTTCTGAATTTACCAGGAGACGGCGGAAACTGTTCTGTTACTTCTTCATGTATTTGCATCGCACTTTCCAAATTATGATTTTCAAGACCAGATTCATCAACAATCTCAGAAGAAGGCTTTTCAACCTCATGTTTAGTCAGCCATAAGGCTAGTGTTAAATCTTTATCCTCTACCTCAACCTTAGGCATATTCGTTTCCTCAAACTCAACCATCTCAGTCTGCTTGCCCTTATATTTTTGTTTGAAAGAAGTTTTCTCCAATCTGGCAGCAACTACACCGATTCGCTGAGCAGCCGGGGTATCAAAATATGTCTTTAATCTTTTCTCCCCCTCAGGACGATCGGTGTCGGAGTCATCGTCGTCATGCCTAGGTCTTTTTGATGACCCGGCAACAGTTTTGCAAGTTGACTCCACCTCAGTTCTTAACAATGATAGTATATCCAAATCCTCTTAACTACTATCACCTTTCCCAATCAATTTAACCATCAACAAACTTTTCAATTCATGCACTGATAATGCATCGTACCTTTATCTTTAATTTCAATATCTTTCTTTTCCACCAAATCATCTAACTTCTTCTCAATTCTGGTCAATTTGTAACCGTTGGAAATCTTCGATACGTACATGTAGGTGCTCAATAGCAGCATCGAAATCAACCTTGGAAACAAATTCCTTAGCCGATTTAGATTCAGAATGTGTAACACCAGGATCACTTAGATTACCTAATGAGGTTCCATCACCTCTAGAAACGAATTCTGAAGACGAAGGACCACCCACTTTCACAGCTGGATTGACGTTGGCTGTGGTGGGATTTCCTACTAATCCTCGGATATGGCCTGTTAAGGCTTCACCTATAGTAGTTCCAGCTGGTCTATCTTTGAACAAACCAGTTAGTGCCTCAAGTGTGTTCCTGTGTTTAGAAAGGAAATCAACAATTTGTTGATAGTTTTCAATGTGCGCAGAAACGACAGGCGTGGCTTGGAGAGGAATGCCACTAGTTTCAATAACAATTTCCTCCAAATGAGGATCTGTTATATTATGTGCTTGATCTCCGTGAAATGAAACAGTATCCTTTTGAGAGGATACTAAGTGGCTAGGAGGGGTTTGTGCATGCTCTGGTGGGAAGCCAGAGTCTTTTTCAATGCCAGGTATAAACCCGACAGTGGATGTGGTGTCCCGGCTTGAAATGGCTGTGGAACCCTCAGCTCTCACATTTTCTTTTCTCACCTCTCGCACTCCCTCGCTTTGTTTTTGCCTCTCAGCATCTTCGTCTACGTTAATCGCACTAATATCATCATACAACAATTGAGTATCAACATCTGAAAAGTCCATCATTTGGTCATATTCAGGTAAACTAGGATGTATTCTTTGACCATCAGGACCTAAATCCTCCTCTATTTGTTCATCTTGGTTTTGAAGGATTTTATCAATATGCTTTTGAAACGAATCAGTTTCACTATCAGAAGTGTCCAGAGCAACTCCCTCTCTAAACTCGCTTACACCTTCACCTTCTTCTCCACCCCTCTCATTTATTTTTCCACTTTGCTCTCCCCTGTCAGCTTCTTGCATGGAAGACTGAATCCTAATTTCACTAACGCTCGGGGATCCTAACGTTCTCAGGGTAGGATCAACAGGCTCTTGCTGATCCATAAGAACAATGTTATTACTACTCACATACCCTGGACAACTGCACTTTCTAGATCCAACAAATGAACCAATTCAGTAGGCATCACAAACGGTTGAATATCAGGCATCGCCGGGATTTTGTACAGTTAGATCATCATTTGTATTCGCACCGGTGGCTCATCATCGTGCCGAGAGATATCAGTATCTCTGGCCATCACCCGTTGAATTATCATTGAAAGAAACCGGGGAAACGGTAAGAAATTTCGTCTTTTGCCGGGCATCACTTTCTCCCTGACCACCTTGGCTATCTCAATAAATATCAACTCTGCATAATCAAAATGCAAGTGTTTAGCCATACCAACCAACACCTTCAATGCAAAGGCATTGGCACCGTCAATTCCTTTTGTCACGCTGGTCAAACATCTCATGATTATTGCGTAAAGACTTTGCCACTAGGAACCAGTCCTAAACGTTTGAATTTGGACATCCCTGTCAGTTTATCTCCCCTCCATCCGAGGTCCATCCCATGTGCTAGGATTTGTTTATCGGTGGGTATGGGATCAAAATCAGCTTTGGTTGGGTAAGTGTTTGGCTTGGGCAGTCTGAGAATTCGGCGTATACTTTCCAGGCCCATTTTAATTCTACTTGTTCAATTTGGCCAGCAAGGACCGGAAGACCTTCTGCATTTTTAGTTAAAGAAAGAGAACTCCACAGTTGTTGTACATACACCTCTGGAACATGAGGTATGGATTCAGTAGGGTTGAAAGTGAAAACATGGTTCAAAGGATGGGAAGTTATGAGTTCGGTGATGATTGGGTATTCAATCTTGGTTACATTGGGTAGGAAGTAAGCGTTATTGAGTTAGTTTGGAAGGTAATTGGCTTGGGGGTAAAGAGTATTGGAAGGAATTTGCGTCATCTGTAAGATAAACAGTTAGTACAAAATTCAAAAATTTGAAATTTTTTGAAAATTCTTAAGTGTTGGCAAAATCCGACACCTAGAAATCCGACACATATGATTTAGGCAAAATCTGACACCTTATTTCTTCCAAAATCCGATATCTTTCAAAATCCGATAGGATTTTCTTCCAAAATCCGATAGGATTTTCTTCCAAAATCCGATAGGATTTACTACCAAAATCCGATAGAAATGAAATTCCGACAGTCAAGTTTTTCAAAATCCGATGAATTTGAAAAACCGACACTCATATTTTTCAAATTCCGATGGAAATTAAAAACCGACACATTTACTTCGAAATCCGATAGTCATTTGAATCCCAAAATCTGATGAAATTAAAAACTGAAAGTTATGTATTTTCAAAATCCGATGATATTGAAAATCCGATATGAACTTGAAATCCGACAAACACTCGGATTTATCACAATCCGATAAACTTCCTAAATATAACATGACATCGGACAACTTTGAAATCCGTTTTTTTTTATTCCGACAAAGTTCCCATTTTTATCAAACACTCGGATTTGTCACAAAATCCAATTGATCATGAAATCCGATAAACTATCAGATCTAAATGAAATCCAACAGTTCATACAAATGAACACAGTTCATGTTTTCGACAATCCGATTCTTTCAAAACACCAATTTCAATCACTCAACACTTGATACCCAAAATATTTATGCAATTAACCCTAAACTAAGAACTCCTATCGATTCAAACAACACAAATAACAACTAAAAACCTTCGTCATTGTGCTAAAAACTCCCCATCAAGTTTTTGAAAACCGACATTCTCAGATCTAAGAAATACACATCTTAAAAGTCGATTAACTAGAAATCGAAACACGACCCACTAATCTATAACCAAAACCGAGTCTAACAAGGTTAACAAAACACTTGATTTCATGGATTTGATCATCGAACAGTTTGAGGGTTTTACAGTCAAAGAATCTAATTAAAATCCATTTAAACGTTGATGAAACTTCAAAAGAAGTATATCTTTTGAATCAGAAACGAATTGCGATCAACGATCTATGATTTTTTTACACAAACGAACACTTCGAAAATTTTGATTTCTTTGAACTGTCGGATTTATCAGAACGTTTTGAAAACCGATAATGGAATCGGATTTTCCCTTTTATAGGAAATCCGACCCATGAAAATCCGAATAGCTAAAAAACCGATCCACAAGAATCCGAAACCCACAAAAATTGATAACACACTCGGTTTGTCAAAATCCGATAAAAGTATCAGAATCCGACAAAAGTATCGGAATCCGACAAAAGTATCGGAATCCGACTACTTTTGCGGATTTTTAACACTTAATTATCAAAAATTTGATTTTTCAAAGCATTTTCCCTCCCCCTAAACATCACATTTCATCTTAAAAATATTTCCTTGATTATGAAGATGAAATTTTCAAAATTTGACAAACTTAATTCAAAAACAAAAATAAAACTCCCCCTCAAATCATGCACAGATGTACAACAATTTGAGATGAAGAAAAAAATATTTTTGAATTTTGTTTGTTTTGTTAATGTTTTTGATTTTTCATTTACTATATACAAAACCTGATTTGTTTTCTCCCCCTACAAGTATGAACCCTCAGTGATTCATAACTTGTATTTGATTTGTTTATCCTTCGACTGAATTTGACCTGCACAACTAACACATACCATGTAAGATCTATTGATTCGGAAAGCCGAGTCTAAATCCAAAGGCATTGTGAACAGCACCTAGATGCAGCAATGTACTCTACTTCAGCCGTTGATGATGAAACACAATTTTGCTTCTTGGATCACCAGCAAACTAGTCTATCTCCCAAAAAGTGTGCACTCCCAGATGTGCTCTTTCGATCTAGCATGCATCCGGCATAATCTGCATCAGAATAAGAAATTAGCCAAACCCCGAATCCCTAGGATACCAGAAACCTAGATCTGGGGTACCCTTAAGATATCTAAATATGCGTTTTACCGCCAGAAGATGAGATTCTTTGGGATTTGCTTGGAATCTGGCACAAAGGCATGTAGAATACATAATATCCGACCTACTAGCTGTTAAATATAGCAATGAACCTATCATCCCTCTATATGTTTTCAAATCTACTACTTTTCCTTCCGGATCAGCAAATAGTTTGGTTCTTGAAGCCATGGGTGTTGTTATTGATGAATAGCCAGTCATATCAAATCTCTTTAACAGATCATTGATATACTTAGCTTGATTTATAAAAATTCCATGGCTGAATTGTTTAATTAGCAATCCGAGGAAAAAAATTAACTTTCCCCATCATGCTCATTTCAAATCTCTTTTTCATGGTGTTTGAAAATTCATTGCCATACTTAGGGTTCGTAGAGCCAAATATTATGTCATCGACATATATTTGTACCAATACGTAATCTTTTCCAATTTCCTTTTTAAACAGTGTGGTATCCGTTTTCCCTTTGACGTATCCTTCTTTTCGCAGATGTTCTGACAGCTCATCGTACCAAACTCTCGGGGCTTGTTTTAAACCATATAGAGCTTTGTCCAGAATGTAGACGTCATTGGGTCTTTTAGGATCTACAAAACCTTCAGGTTGACTGACGTACACTTCCTCTTTCAGTTTTCCATTGAGGAAGGCAGTCTTCACATCCATTTGGTAAACCGTGAAGTTTCTCGTCATAACCAATCTCTTTCTGTTGATTATACCCCTTAACCACTAGCCTTGCCTTATTCCTAACTACCACACCTTCAGAATCCTTTTTGTTTTTAAACACTTACTTCGTTCCGACAATTGATTTTCCTTCTGGTCGCGGAACTAGTCTCCAAACTTTGAGCTGGTTTAGCTCTTCTTGCATAGCTATAATCCAATCCGGATCAGCTAGAGCTTTCGACACTCTCCTGGGTTCGACCATGCTTAAAAAGCTTGAGTGTTGGCATATATTAGCAATGGCAGATCTAGTTTGAACACCGGAGTTCAAACTTCCTATAATTTGTGTCTCCGGATGACTCTTCAGCCAAACAAGTTCGGGGGATTGAACCTGAAAGTCATTAAGATTTTGAAGGTCGTTGGAATTAATATCTTCTGCTGATTGATCGTATCGTGGACTTTGTTTGGTTTCAGGGATATTTGTAGCTTCAAACTCCGAGTTATCAGAATTTGTAGTCTGTTGAACTGTAGATACACTAGGTGGCTCAGTTATTGACACAGACTCTTGCTGAATATCCTGCAAAACAGTAGAGGAGTTATCATTCCTTTTAAAGAAATCAAACATAAAGTCCAAGCTAATATCTTCTGCATGACTGAATGACTCATCTATTTTGTTACTTGTAAAAATTGAATGTTTAGATGAGCTAGGTTTACTCGTTAAATAATTTAAATTGACTAAATTTGTTTTGGGTGTAGCATGCTGTGTTCACGGCTTCAGCCCAGTAAGATGGTGGTAGTTTCGAGTATTGTAACATTGTTCTGGCATCTTCAACCAATGTTCTGTTTTTCCTTTCAACTACTCCATTCTGTTCCAGAGTATATGTTGCCGAGAACTGATGTGTAATTCCCTCAGAGTCCAAGTAACAATCTAGTGTTCTATTTTTGAACTCTGTCCCATTGTCAGTTCGAATACTCTTCACGGTTGTCCTTCTGAGTTGAAAACTGGGGTTTTCAATTGAGTTGAATCAACTGAAAACTAAGGTTTTCAATTGAGTTGAAAACTGGGGTTTTCAATTTAGTTGAATTAATTGAAAACTAAGGTTTTCAATTGAATTGAAAACTAAGGTTTTCAATTGAGTTGAATCAATTGAAAACAAGGTTTTCAATTGAGTTGAAAACTAGGTTTCAATTGAATTGAAAACTTAAGTTTTCAATTGAATCAAAGGCTTAGGTTTTCAATCCAAATCACACAAGGTTCCACGCTTGAGCAGTAAACCGAACTCTTAAGACATTTAACTTGAGTTCGGGTTAGGTCGAGAGTTTCGTACAGTCAATCACGGGAAGATATAAAATAACTGAATGGAATATATATATATATATATATATATGTAGAGATAAGAGTATTAATGTTACTGGAACCGCTCTTGTAGGTGTTTGCTGGTAGAAGTTAATCTTTCGATTTCGTAAATTATTTAGATTATTATTGTTTTCCCGTTGAGCTACAGTCAGGTGAGTTACACTAACTTATACATTATATTAGTGCGAAATGTACATGTATTGATTATGTGAAAGTGTAACCTATATGTGATGATATGTGAAGTGAAGGGTTGCGTTATATTGTGGTGAAAACGTAATTCGGGCACAGTCAGACACGTGAAATCCTTGGTACGGCTTGGAAAGTCAACTGTGACCCAAAGTGTGAAATTGTCGACAGTGCACTACGTTGGTATTATGTGATTTGATTGTATGTGTGAATGTGTAAATGATATATGGATATGTGAAGTGAAAGGTTGCGTTATATTGTGGTGAAAACGTAACTCGGGCACAGTCAGACACGTTAAATCCTTGGTACGGCTTGGATAGTCAACTGTGACCCAAAGTGTGAAATTGTCGTTAGTGCACTGCGTCGGTATTATGTGAATTGATATGTGAGGATGGATTGTTTTGTGTTATGTACATGCCTAGTGTGGTGTGTAAGCTAGTGTGCTCGCTAAGCTTTATGCTTACTGTTGTTGATTTATTCTTTTCAGGACCTGATCGTGGTAAAGCTCCAACAATGTGAACACGGCTCATTCATTTCAAACGTTCCCGCTGTTTAGTTAAACAAATATTTTATTGGGTTTTAAATTTGTAATTAATTACTTTACATAAATTACTATTGTACGACGTGTAGTTCCGGGTGCGGGACCTCGTTTGGATTTTTGTCTGAATGACTACACTTATTTATGTGACATGAATATATATATATATATATATATATATATATATAAACTTACTCTTGTTATACTTGTTTCTTAAAAAAAATTTGGGACGTTACAATAGAGGTGGAGTTGGAGGAAGAAGATGAGGAATGAAGACATCATAAGAAGTGTTGATTTTGTTGATTTTAAGACCAAATAGAGTTGTTCAAACAAAGCTTCTACCATTGAAGTTATAATTTAAGGAAAATTGAAGCTTGTGATTGATCATAGCAATACATGATGTATTTGGTGATTTATAGTTGAAATTTGTGATTGATTGGGTAAATGGGTCAAAAATGGGGAAAGATAGTGAAGTTATCGGTTTGATGATCAAAGATGTTAAAAGTCAAAGATGTTAAAAGTGTTGATGTTTTGTTGTTATGAAGTGTTTTTGAGTGTTTTGCATGCTTCAAATAAGTTGAATTGGGAAAATTTTGGGATTTGGCCGGTTTTATGAAGAAAACAAGCAAAACTGGCACTGTATACGCGCGTCACGGCGCGACGATCAGATTTCACCAACCTTTTGTTCCAGAGATTTTCACACGACGCGAGCTCCCTTCCTTGTAGCGCGAGACACCTTGAAACCTCTAAAAATCATTGTTTTGACCCCATTTGACCATGTATTTGTTTGGGGATTGATTCTAATGTTTTATAAGGGTTATATGAAGTCTCTTTAGACCCGAAAGAGTGTCTAAGGCTAGAATTGGGTTTTAGAAATCTTATTTTTGGTTAACTTATATAAGTTAACCTTATGTTTTGTGATCATAGGTTTATGATCAAGTGTTTGAGCTTTCGTTTGGAAGGGTTGTGAACCTCATCACACCTCAGGTGAGTACACCCTGCGGATACCCAAGTTTTTGTTAAAATTACAAGTCATCAGGATTATGTTTTGCTTGTTTGGCAAATGTTTGATGAAATTGTTAAATCAAAGGATGAGGAAACTATGGAATTATGTTATATTGTGTGTTCTATGATTGACAAATGTATTATGAAGCTTTTGAATTTAAAGAATGGGAAATTATGAACTCGGTATAAAATGAGTTTTAATAATGGTTTTCAAAAATAAGACCATTGCTCCATTTTGGAGATGGTCTATGTTAAAGTCGTGTTTTTGCATGATGGTTTTTGAAACTTGATACTCCATGTATGAGTAAGCTTTGAATTTGTAATAACGAATATGGTTTTGAGTTAATGAAAAACATGTTTACACTTATGGTGTATTGTGGGCATTGAGATGCCATATGTGGTTATTGTTTATTGAGCATTTATGCTCAAGTGATATGAATTGTGACATTTATGTGTTTTGTGATAAGCTTGTATGCTTGGATTATTTGGCCTTTTTGGCATGTGATTTATGAGACCCTTTGAGGTATGTGATTTGGTCTAGACCACTGTGTGATATGAACTCTGTACCATAGGGTTCCTAGCCATTGAGACGTGTGCTGGTTCATGTGGCTTCGGCAATTGAGGAACCTCGATACACGGGTTGTTGAGGAATCGGTACAGAGAGTGGAGGGTATGTCAGTACCCATTATGACCGTGTAGGTTCACTGGGCTCACGAGCCACCGAACCTAAGCAACACGAGTGGAGGGTATGATTGTTGCCAAACTCGTGTTTTCAAAAGAGATGATGACTTGGTTTTGAAAAGATAAATATTTTTGGTTGTACTCACTAGCTATATTTATAGCTAACTCTATGTATCAAATGTTTTGTATCTACAGGATGTCTAGAGGTCTTGGTGAGACGGGTAGATGCCTTGGGCATAGTATTGAATTGGTTGCATGTATGGTAATCTTGGATTTCTACTCTTTTGTATATGGTCGTGAGATTAACTTTGGTAACACCTAAAAGTTTTGGATTATAATCGTTGGTAATGTTTATTGTTTAAAGATTACTATATTTTGTTGAAATACTTTAAAGAAAATTATAATGCTTCCGCAATAAGTGAAAGAAGTTTGTATAAGATATGTTTTAAATTGAGATTTGGAAAAGTTTAAATTAGGACTGAAAATCAGGGTGTTACAAGTTGGTATCAGAGCATGGGTTTGAGTGAATCATGTACTCGAGTTAGTGTTAGGTTTCAAACCAGGACGACCATTAAAGGAAATCCATTTGAGCTGGGAGGGTAACTTGGGTTAAGATGAGAGTTGCCTGAGTGTTAGGTAACTCAAGTGTGTTGCTAGCCCTCTCTTACTAAGTTTGACTTCAGGAATGTGTTAAGTTTATAGCAGTATAGAAGTTAATTGTACTGATGGGTACTAAGAATAGTGGTCCTGGTTCAGATTGAACTTTGGGATAGTGAAAGAAAGTTGTTTAAGCTTGTTTATTGAGACAATTAGTACTGTTAAGTCCTTGATGGACTCCTTTGTAATGATGTATTAGTTAGAAGGAAAGACTTCCTTAGTGATGTATGAGACACTATGAGAAACTAAGACTTGTTATGATAAGTCTCGCAAATAGAAAACATGAGATTTTGTTATTAAAGCCTTGTTTAGTATACCTTAATTAATAAGGTAAGTAGTGATGAACTTCATAGAAGGGAGTTGGAACAGAAAAATGCCATTTATCCTTGGTTCAAGGAGGGGGGCACCAATGTGTAGTGATATAAAAGATGATTTAGTCTATAGAATGAACCATTTATGCGACTACGGTTGCGGGTTCGGATCATTAATGGATTATTGATATAGTTATCTATTTGTGTCCTCTTATGTGTTTTGATTTGAGGATTGATTCCTTATCTAAGGATGAACCTTACTAAGATAATTTGTTAAATTGTGATTGGAACTAAAGTTATTGTTCCATGTATGGTAGACTTACTTTGATGAATTATGTTATAACAGAAATAGTGTTTGTGTGTTTCTCAAAAGAAGCAAGAAAGTCTTTTTTGAATTGTAGCTTCTATAATAAAATAATAGACATTGTGTCACCTTTGTAATGGTGCGGGTTAGTCCAAATAAGTTGAATTTCTTATTGAAATCATTGATGGATCATGTGATCTAATGAGTCTCATGTTGAGATGTGATGTAGAATATTTAAGTTGAATTAAAAATCTTTTAGTCACATAAGCTTTCAAGTTTCAGTTGGAAGTTATAAACCACTCTTAGCACTTATTTAGGTGCTTAGAGGAGAAAAGAGGTATAAAGTCAGTTAGGGGATTCTAATTGTATTTTGTGCTTGAAATAATGTAATGAAATGTTTAAGTAAGGTTGTACTTTAGGTAACCTTGTGATTTAGTTGTTGAATAACCTTGAGATTTAAAAAAAACTCTCTAGTGTTTGAGACTTTTGTGAAATTAAGAATATGGTGATATTGATTAGTGATGTGTTCACTGAAGAATCTGTGTAACCAAATCTCATTCCTTTAATGACTTAGAAAGTTGTGTAAAAGAAAGGTAATTGGAGGCTGTTGAACCTCTCACGAGGATGGACCAATTATAAGGTCAGTCTTTTGGCATGAAAATTTGAATTATTACTTGATGTGATCTTATGTATCAGTTAAACCTAAATAGTGGAAATGATTAGATTGTAAGTTCCTTGTAAGTTCATTAAAGATTGAGATAAGTGTTATGATTAAGAACTTGATAAGTTGAGTAAGTGGCCCATTTTGGGTAATGTTGAAAAGAGTTTCTTAATGACTATATTTAGTTATGGTCTACTCAAAGATCATGATGGTTTATGAAGGTGAAGTATATTAAGATCATAAAGATTACACATGACATTGTAATGAAAATTCTATAAACCTTTCTCTGAGATGGAGAAGCTTTAGAACCTAATGGTTCTTGCCAGCATAATCAAATGTGATTATTTGAGTTCAATTGGCTTTGTTTGTGTTACTATAGAATAACATGTGATTGGATACTGAAAAGCAATTTAGAGATTAGAGGAGTTGATCCTGAAAGTGAAGCTCCTATGTATAAATTGAGATATGTCCTCAGACAATAAGATAGAGTTAAGACTTTTCTATCTTCCTAATAGATGTTCTTGTGACAAGTAGTTAGCTTATATGTACTAGACATAGTGTAGTGCCTTTAGACCACAAGAGATGACGGAGTATTTGACCATCAGGAGCATGCGGCGATGCCGGTTGCTCAAGTTGGTCGAGATATTTGACCTTGAGATCTGTTTTATCCGAGCATGGCAAAGGTTGTGACCTAAGTTTGGGGTCGCAAGGTTATAGTCCTAATAGATCTATTATGGGTCTTTTAGACCAAAAGTTGTTGTGGACTTAATGAGGTAACTTAGGGGTGCATGAAGAAAGGCCTTATGGGATAAAGATCTCTAGGTAGAGTTGTGCTTGCGAATGCGAGCGTCCAGAGGACAATGTCTGTGATATCTATTGTTGCTGGGTCGATGCGAACATCGAAGTTTGTTATGAATTATGAGTTATTCGTGTTTAATGTATACCGGTTTTGGTGAACCCTTATTTGGTATTGTGTTAGTATTGTATAGAGATTTGAACTGGTGCATTAGTTATTGATTGTTAGTGGCAAGTATAGCGATTGAATTAAGGCATGATGTTTGAAGATTTAAGTTATGTGAAATGCCATGAGGTTATCGGTAATTATTTACGGTCAGAAATTTCTGAAACAGAAGTTAATTTAGATACTTTTGATTTTGTGTCAAGGTTGTTAAGAACCTTGAGAAGAGATTATATGATTTGGGTCTTTGTTGATCAATTGATGAAAGAATGATTTCAATTTAGTGATATTTGTAAGCTTACTTTCCTAATTATGTGAGGGGATTTGTATGATTATGATTGTGTCAAAATATGGAATTATGATATTCCTTATGGATAAACATGTTGTGTTATTTCAAGTATTGGAGAAATGCTTATAAGGAACACTTATGTTCATGTGTGGAGTATTTCCCATTGAGTTAATGGAGAGGTAATGCAACTATCATTCGATGACTTAGATTTCCAAAGAATAATTGGAAAATGAGATATACTGTTAAGAACCTTTATGAGCTAATTTGGGTAATTGAGAATTGAAAAGTGATTGGTAGATCACTAATTAGTGCAATCGATAGCTAGCCATAAGGCTATATGACTTAAGAGTCATAAAGATTGGGTTAACGATGTTAAATTCCTAATAGTCCAATTGGGAGTTATTCATGAACCATTTAGTGGTGAGATACTAGGATCTTCTAAAAGGTCTAGTAAAGGAATTGATTTTGAGTTTTGATTTAGAAAAGCTGTATAAATAGGCTATATCGGTGATTAAGTGTCTTAATCGATGATTAAGAACTTGAGACTAGATAAGAGTAATGATTGCTCTTGTAGAAAGAAAGATTAAGGGATTACGAAAAGGTTAATACTGTTAGTTAAGTTATGTGATCCTATCTAGGATCTTAGCAAAAGATGTGTTATTGTGTGAGATCGTTGATTGATTCAATTCCGAGTATGGAATCTTTGTAAGGAGGGAGGAATTGTAATATCCTAAATTTTGAGTTATGAATTATTTGAATTATAAAGTGTTTTCGATAAATGTTTATATGAAGATTTTATGGTAAATACCTTGTTTGCTATGTGTTAGTTATACTCTGTAATAAGTTTGGAGGTCAATATTTGAAATAAAGGAAGTTGAAGGGCTATAGGAGTTAAGTTTGAAACTTGAGGGACTGGATGTGTAAATTAGGGATATAAATATCCCACTCCAGCCCTTTGACTCATAAGAAGTGTTGATTTTGTTGATTTTAAGACCAAAGTGAGTTGTTCAAACAAAGCTTCTACCATTGAAGCTATGATTTAAGGAAAATTGAAGCTTGTCAAGATTTGGTTTGTTATTCCCAAGTAATTTCTATCCTTAATTTGTGATTGATCATAGCAATACATGATGTATTTCGTGATTTATACTTGAAATTTGTGATAGATTGGGTAAATGGGTCAAAAATGGGGAAAGATAGTGAAGTTATGGGTTTGATGATCAAAGATGTTAAAAGTGTTGATGTTTTGTTGTTATGAAGTGTTTTTGAGTGTTGTGCATGCTTCAAATAAGTTGAATTGGGAAAATTTTGGGATTTGGCCGGTTTTATGAAGAAAACTAGCAATGTATACGCGCGTCGCGGCGTGACGATCAGATTTCAGCAACCTTTTGCTCCAGAGATTTTCACACGACGCGAGCTCCCTCCCTCGCGGCGCGAGACACCTTGAAACCTCCAAAAATCATTGTTTTGACCCCATTTGACCATGTATTTGTTTGGGGATTGATTCTAATGTTTTATAAGGGTTATATGAAGTCTTTTTAGACCCGAAAGAGTGTCTAAGGCTAGAATTGGGTTTTAGAAATCTTATTTTTGGTGAACTTATATAAGTTAACCTTATGTTTTGTGATCATAGGTTTATGATCAAGTGTTTGAGCTTTCGTTTGGATGGGGTTGTGAACCTCATCACACCCTCAGGTGAGTACACCCTGCGGATACCCAAGTTTTTGTTAAAATTACAAGTCATCGGGATTATGTTTTGCTTGTTTGGCAAATGTTTGATGAAATTATTGAATCAAAGGATGAGGAAACTATGGAATTATGTTATATTGTGTGTTCTATGATTGACAAATGTTTTATGAAGCTTTTGAATTTAAAGAATGGGAAATTATGAACTCGGTATAAAATGAGTTTTAATAATGGTTTTCAAAAATAAGACCATTGCTCCATTTTGGAGATGGTCTATGTTAAAGTCGTGTTTTTGCACGATGGTTTTTGAAACCTGATACTCCATGTAGGAGTAAGCTTTGAATTTGTAATAACGAATATGGTTTTGAGTTAATGAAAAACATGTTTACACCTATGGTGTATTGTGGGCATTGAGATGCCATATGTGGTTATTGTTTATTGAGCATTTATGCTCAAGTGATATGAATTGTGACACTTATGTGTTTTGTGATAAGCTTGTATGCTTGGATTATTTGGCCTCTTTGGCATGTGATTTATGTGACCCTTTGAGGTATGTGATTTGGTCCGGACCACTGTGTGATATGAACTCTGTACCATAGGGTTCCTTGCCATTGAGAAGTGTACTAGTTCATGTGGCTTCGGCAATTGAGGAACCTCAATACACGGGTGGTTGAGGAATCAGTGCAGAGAGTGAAGGGGTATGTTAGTACCCTTTATGACTATGTGGGTTCACTAGGCTCACGAGCCACCGAACCTAAGCAACACGAGTGGACTTGGGGAACAAGGCTTACACTCCAGATAACCGTTGTATGGTGGACTGCTTCTTGCTTCCCCCACCTTGACGGGGTGATGTGGTTATCCCCCATGTGGGCACGTGTTGACCGTAGCTAGCTACCACGTGGAGACATTGTGGCCCAATGGACAGACCCGCATCCTTTTGTGCTTATGTGTATACTTTTAAAGTATGATTGTTGCCAAACTCGTGTTTTCAAAAGAGATGATGACTTGGTTTTGAAAAGATAAATATTTTTGGTTGTACTCACTAGCTATGTTTATAGCTAACTCTGTGTGTCAAATGTTTTGTATCTGCAGGATGTCTAGAGGCCTTGGTGAGGCGGGTAGATGCCTTGGGCATAATATTGAATTGGTTGCATTTCTGGTAATCTTGGATTTCCTAATCTTTTGTATATGGTCGTGAGATTAACTATGGTAACACCTAAAAGTTTTGGATTATAATCGTTGGTAATGTTTATTGTTAAAAGATTACTATATTTTGTTGAAATACTTTAAAGAAAAATATAATGCTTCCGCAATAAGTGAAAGAAGTTTGTATAAGATATGTTTTAAATTTAGATTTGGAAAAGTTTAAATTAGGACTGAAAATCAGGGTGTTACACAACACAAAGACTCAGTAATATAAGATATCTGAGTTCCCGTTGAAATCATGAGGTGAGTGGACGTTAATCGTGGATGGTAAAGATTATGGTTGATATTATTGATGTGATGCATGCATATGTGATTGATAGACTATTGAGTCTGATTGTTGATTGTGTTTGTGATTGATTATATCTGTTGCATGACTATTTGGCCGATACGTGCTCGAGGTATGATATCGAGTTGCGTTTGAGAAGTTAGTTATGCGTGAAATTGGGTTGGGTTCGTCTACTGGTTGGTTGAACAGTGGTAGTCTTACTGGTGCATGCGTTGCATCATAGGGGAATTTCACTGTGCTAATTCAGTAGAGGGCTATCGGTAAACCTTTGCTTTGGCCGGCATTGGTTGTAGGTTCTGCGCTGAACCGCCGGTCTTCTTAATTGTGTGATTACATGCTTTGATGTTGACTATTGATGTTTGCTTTTGTGTTTGACTTCTACTCACTTAGCTTTGTGCTAATTCCCCTCAGTTGATGCTTTTGTAACACCAAACTGATGTTTTGATTGTTTGAACAATGGTTGTTATTGTAAATATTCGTAATATATGTAAAGTGAATTTCTTTAATTAAGCTTCCGCAACGCAATTAAAAAAATGGCTTTGGTTTTGCGGTGTTACAATATTAGATAGAAAAAACTACCGTAGTAAGTGATCTCACTTTCTATTCATACATGCTACCGCCATAGTCAGTCTCATCATTCTATTCATACCCACTACCATAGTAATCTGTCTCATGAATTGTAACACCGAAATCTCAAGCCAAATTTTTTCTTATCGCCGCGGAAGTGTTTACTAATCTCTTTTAAACAAACACCCACAAAATACGAAGTATCATTTACAAAATATAACATCAGCTTGTGTTACAAAAGATTTATAAAACACGGCTCGTCTCTTCTCAAACACAATATCAGAGCGTTGGTCAAATTCCCCTTCCCACAAACACAGCTAAACAGCAAATCACACAATCCTGCAAAAAGCAATCAACCGTGGGGAATTAGCACAAAGCTAAGTGAATGGAAGCAACAAACAAGCTATTAACAACAACAGTTCACAACTGAACTTCTGAGCAACAATCACCAACAATCCATCAATTCAACAATCTCTCAAAGCCTGAGGACCGGGGGTTCTGCCGAACCTACAACCAGTGCGGGCCAAAGCAAAGGTTTACCAATAGCCCTATGCCGATCGGCACAGTGAAATTCCCCTCTAATACAACGCATGCATCAGGAGGACTACCACTGTTCAACCAACCGCAAATTAGCCCATCTCTTTCAATAGCAGCTGACCCCAACCAGCCCTTTCATAGAAGCTGATCACTACCAATTCGTTACAACAGCAGTTGGTTCCCAAACAATCCCAGATATACATCCAACCATGAACACAATCATAACTCTATCACATATAACATGTATGCGAACATACAACTCTTGATCAACAATTAGTAGACTAACAGTCTATCATGGCATATCAAAACTAAACAATCTATCTTCGCATATCAAACTCATCAGTCTATAATCGCATACCAGAAACAACAATCCATCATCGCATATCAAACATTCTTTAAATCAAGAAATTCATAACGTTACCACCATTACCACCCGTGAGTAAACTTCCACTCACCCCTGTCCTCAATCGCACTTGCTCAGTTGTCTAATGTCACTAAGTCTTTGTAGTTCCTGAGAACACAACATACCGAAATCAGTCTCTGATTCGTAAATATATATTCACATATATTTATATCCAATAAAACCATAACCAACATGCTAAATTTCACTTTTGAAACAAACATAAAAAAGTCGGGCTCGTTCAGGTCTCACGGGGCCTAATTCGGACCCTCTTCAGCTTGCCCGGGGCTAAGGTCGGATGACCCGGGGCCGGGGCCGGGGCCTAAAAGTCGGATGACCACCCGGGGCCAAAAGTCGGATGACCCGGGGCGGGGGCCAAAAGTCGGATGACACGGGGCCGGGACCAAAAGTCGGATGACCACCCGGGGCCTAAAGTCGGGCGACTTTCACAAGCCCGGGGCCAAAGGTCGGGCGACTTTCACCAGCCTTGGGCCAAAAGTCGGACTCCTTTCAGCACCCATCAAAGTTCATCTTCTTCTTCCCTTTTCTTCTTCTAGCTTCAAACCAATTTCTCAATACTCAACCAAAAATCTGGAAATTCATTTCTAAAAGGTCTAAATCATAATAAACTTCATATAACACCTTAACAATCAACAAAAACATCCAAACTCATTCAAATTTCAAAACCAACAAAACCCACATGTCATGTTTTCTTCAAAAGCTTCATAAACTCATCAATGGTGTTCTTCAATCTTTTAAACATTAAAACCTATAAAAACATATCACAACTAACATAAATCATGATAGACATAAATACCAACCTTTTCTTTTCAATATCTCACACTCAATCACAAGTTTAAAGATTCAATTTCTTCTTTTTCTTCAAAGCATAAACACATACTTTCACATAAACAAATATCTCCAAATGAGGAGGTGGTATTAATTCAAGTTCTATCCAGCCTACATAAACCATCACACGTTTACTTTTCAACTCACTATTGACAAGCATGAGCTGTCAAACACCATGCTTACATACACCTACACATACATACATACATACATACATACAAATATCTATCATTATCAATTCATAATTGATTTAATCAAATGATATATCAACCTTATCCTTTTCTAGATAAATCCAAAATATTTAATCTTTCTCAACTAATTAATTTAACACACAACGAGGTATTTTCTACTACCCTCGTACAAAACCAAGTTTATCTAACTCATAAAATCATGCGATATTGATGTTTTTCAGTTATATATATGAAAAATGATCTGAAATAAAACGGAAATACTAGACTAAACTACACACCGGGCAGTGAACCCATCGTATAGTAGTAAAGTGTTTGTAAGACCGAGTGTCGAACCTCAAGGAAGCAAGATGAAATCTCAATACTAAGTTGTCGTCATTAATTAATCTACGATCAAATGTTTATAATCCTAAATTTAACAATCAAAACAAGCGAGATAAAGGAGACGAGATATTTTTTAGAACTTTTCGATTTGAGAAGGAAGTGCTACTAGACTTGATTACAAATAGAGTTAATTGACAAGGATTTGATAAATTTGATGGGCAAGACTTTAAACCATCTAAACACTTCAAATATTAGATAAAATCAAACAAGAAGGTTTCCTTAGAATGATTTTACAAGATATAAGGAGTGACTATAATCCACCACTTTATAAAAACATTCAAGCAAGGATTTAGTGTTGTATTAAACACGTTTAATAACAAAGTTCTCCGTTAATTAAACAATCAATTCTTGAAAACTAACCCCCGAAGTTCTCCGAAGTAGCCAATTTCACAAAAAATCAACTTTAAAGATATTCCAACACTTGACTAATCATAAGATAGGCATTTCAAAGTCAATTACATCAACAAATTGCTCAAACAATGGTGAAAACCCAAACCCAAGTGTAAATTCTCACAAATTAGGCACCACAACTAGGAGTAATTGCAAAGAAACCAAGAACCAATCAACACAATAGGTCTATTACATCAATTAGTTCTCACACCAATTCCTTGTTAAGCCGCTTTGGCAACTCGGTATAGGCACGACAATTACCAAGGCGTATTAAGTTGGAATTGTAAATCGTCCGTCAAGATACACGATGACACCCTTGACAATCATTGGCTCGTGCTAAGCTCGACAACCAATAATTTCAAGTCGCCACACTCACCTTCCACACAGATCCGCATGGAACAACTCGTGCTTAGCTCGACAATCATCCCATGCCTCACTAGATTCGGGTGGTGTCATCTTACGGGTGGCGTGTGATTTACGTTTGAGAAAAACGGGACGTTTGTCTTTCCGGTTTAAAAAACCTCTTTTCAAGTTGATTAACAAACAAGTGACAAAACGCATTTTTCACTTTAATATAAACCAATTTATATTTATTTGTTAATCATGAGCGTGCGGGGTTTGTTAAAAAATTTAACAACTCTTGTGATTTTATTATTTTGAAAAGTTTTCTAGCATGCGAAGATCCTAAACAACCACGCAAGAAAATAACAATATAAATCACAACCACGCACAAAGCAAATATCTGGTAACATGCCCCTAAACCCTATGCGCCCTCCCCGTGAGCCAAACGGAGAGAGCAAGGCCAAACTAAGGACACAACCAAAAGGCCTCGCCGGATGTGCTCCCACTGAATCCGTCATCTCCAAATGATCCACCGGATCCAATATAGCCGAGACGTCTCCTCCACGACTCTCGATGGTTGTCTTCGGTCTTCTTTTCACAATTACAAACAATTTGAAAAGAAACGGCATGCAAGCCGCAATTGCTATTCTAAGCTACTTACAACAAGTACAAAGGAAAGCAATGGCATGCAAGTCATAATAAATTTACAAATTTACAAACCGAATTAAATATTATTACAAACCATTGTGACTAAAAGTCACCAAATGAATGAATACATAAATAAACAATCAAACAACCAACACATAGGTCTAACGGGCAAGGCGTTACCGGACAAAACAACAACCACAAACAAAACATGGTGTGCCACAACAAAACCATGCAAAATGTATCTCCATTAAGATTGTTCAAACAAGCAAAGCACTCAAGGCACAAAAAGGAACAATCCTTGTACATATGCATTAGTATCCCAAACACTTTGAGAACACATATTCATATATACACAATATAAGTATATGCATGCGTGCATTTTATGCCAAAACCACCCAATACATATAAATATACGAATCAAGACACATATACGGGGCTTTTCACATGCCCAAACAAAAGGACAGATTCTAGAAAAACAGAATCGAAAGGTGCTAAAACCGAAAATTTATTTCTTTTAATAAACAAGGATAAAAACACTGTTCACGAGACCTTCACGGCCCAGAAGCCTTCACGGGCCCTCACGACCCGTGAAGCCTATGAGCTCCACGACTCTGACACAGTCAAAACCTTTCACGAGCGACACCCCATGAAGCAACTCGTGTAGGCTTCACGACTCGTAAAGCCAAAATCTCCACGGCCCGTGAAGCACTTCTGGACAGAATGTCCATTTTCGGTTTTCAAGCCATCAAAGTGCAATTTCTTTGTAGAGATGGCTCTGATACCACTGTTGGAACACGTGGTGGGCACAAACGCAGTGGAAGCACACAAGAAAGAAGCATGCAAGACATAAAAAGAAAGCACACACAAAGCCCACATGAAGTTCCAATGGTGGAATACACTACAAAGAAAATTGCAACTAAAGAACAAGAAGAAGGAGGAAGAGAGTATACCTTCTTCCAGCTGGTAATCGAGCTCCATGTGTGGGGATGAACTTGAGGAAACAAAATGGCTTCCTCCTCCATTGCTAGTCCACACCAAGAAGAGTTTGATCCCATTGTACTAGCAATCCATTAGATGAACGTCCACCAAGACTTCACCATCAGGAAAAGCACAAAGATGTCCTCCTCTTGCACCAATGATCTTCATATGAACACTTAAGATCACCATCTTAGTGTTGTAGCATGAAACCCATTTAGTACCAAGAGAGAATGGAGTAGAGATATATGGTTGCTTGTGTTCTACAGCCTCAAACCATGCCTATTGACACCAGAAACTCGGCCAAATTGCATGTCCTTTGATTGGACCATTAAATGGTCCAATAAAACACAAGTGTCACTGCAGCTACCCTTTTCACGATCCCTCACGGGCTCTCACGGGCCGTGAAGCCTAAGTGCGCCACGAGGGGACTTAGAACTCCACGAGCCGTGCCGCTCGGTCGAGACTCGTGAGGGCATCTCCTTCACGACCCCTCACGACCTCGTCACGGGCCGTGAAGCCAAAAGGCATCACGACGCTTGGTGGCCGTCGAACAATCGTTAGGGCAGCCTGCTTCACGACCCGTGGAGCATCCTTCACGGTCGTGAAGCCCCGAATCAAAACACTTTTTATTATTTGACATTCTCCTTCCACATAAAGCTGTCGGGATCAATCCTTGGCGTGTAACCCAATAGGCTCACGCTTCATTAGCAGCGATACCGGCATACGTGTGTCAGTGGGCAGATTCCAACACCAGGAACAAGGTCGATCTTATAATCCACATCCCTGACTGGAGGCAGTCCAGGTAATTCATCTGGAAAGACTTTAGGATATTCTGACACTACCCTGATATTCTCCACTGGTTGTTTCTCCATTTGAGTATTAATAACATAAGCAAAGTAGGAGACACAACCTTTTGTAACAGATTTTTGAGCTTGAATCACCGAAATGATAGGAATATCATACTCCCGTCCTTCTCCCCTCGCAATAGCATAAGACCTGTCATTTAGAGGAAATATGATTATCTTCTTAGAACATATAATCCCAGCATCTCTACTGCTGAGCCAATCCATCCCGATCACAGTATCAAAGCCCGCGATAGGCATAATAAGGAATGAAATTGAAAAGCTATGCCCATCGATGTAAATAAGTGCTACCGGGACTTTCTCGGTAACGTGAACTACTTTACCGTTAGCCACTTCTACTTTAATTGGATCAATTAATGGGGAAACAGGTAGTTGTAGCTTTTTACGACAAGATATGGAGACAAAAGAGTAAGTAGCTCCTGAATCGAACAATATACATGCTAGGGTAGAATTAATAAGAAAGGTACCCGTAATCACGTCACGTGCAGCTCTGGCTTCTTCAGCCGTCATCTGGAACGCACACCCTTTTGCACGTGGGGCGCCGTCTTTCTTCGGCTCGGAGGAAGATCCACCAGGTTTGGGATTTGGATTTTTAGGGCATTGGGCTATCTTGTGCCCAGACTGGTGACATCTAAAACAAACGTCCTCCTTGTACCTGAACTCCTCCACCGGATGCCCTTTATTCCCACACCTAACACACTCCTGGTAGCTTTGGAACATTCACCAGAATGTTAGGTGCGGCATGTATAGCACCATTGTTCATCAGACTTGGGCTTTTTAGAATCGCCCGATTTCGTACCTGCAGAAAACTGTCCTTTTGAAGGACTAGGGTTAGAAGAGGATTGAAATTTCCTCTTGTTGCTTCCCCCTGAAGTGGATACAGTCACCCTCCATTTGTCGAGCTACCTTAAAAGCTCGATCCAGATCAGCCGCTGCTCGGACATTTGCCCAAAACTCCAAGGATAGGGTGTTAACAAACCTCCGTACCTTTATGTTCTCATCAGTCAGTAAATGAGGAACAACCTCGTTTTGTCTGTAAAAGCCCCAATATGACTCTCCATAGACTTATCTCCTTTTTGGAGATTATTGAATTCCCGCTCCAGGCGATCCATATCATAATCCGTGCAATATTTCTTCTGCACTTTCTCTGTAAATTGCTCTCAAGATAGAGCATCAATTATCTCCTTCCTAACTGAGGCCTTGACCGTGTCCCACCAGAATATGGCACGGCCCTTTAACATCCGTACCGCATACCTGACACGGTACTCAGATTCACAATCGCAGGACTCAAATGCCTGCTCCATCTCTCTAAGCCACCTTATTGTAATTCTGGGGTCATCACTCTCCTCAAAAGTAGGTGGTTTGCACGATAAGAATTTCTTGAACGAACACGGCTTGTGGGGTGGTTTTCCTAGAGCCGAGTTGAGTAGAAGCTCCTCCTTAAGGCGTCGGATATATGCCTGCTATACCTGTTCGGCTGGAGCACCCTCAGTATGGTGCTAAGACTACTCGTCTCCAGCCTGTTGTGGTATATGGGAGGCTTCGTCTTCCATTTCCTTGAGAGCCTATTCAGTAGCATCATGCGGTGCAAACATCTCCATCGATTTGCTATAAGAAAGGAAGGTATTCATTATAGCATTTACACCTACATACTAACATATAGACTAACTACTAATAAGTACTAATCATATAGCACTCATACTCAATCCCTTTTACCCAATAAGGAACACTTTCATAATGGTCGGACCCGAGTTTGAGATTGAATACTCTTTCAAGTACCCAATTCCCTCAAACTTAGGCTCTGATACCTAACTTGTAACACCGCCTCAGCTATTATCAAAATCTGTGAAAATTTAAGTTTTTAAACTGCGTGGATCTATTTGTAACAAAAGTGTTTACCTGTTTGATTATCTAACTAGTAATTTAAAACAATGTAGCGGAATATTTTAAACCAAACAAACAAACCCTATTAATTATTACAGATTAAAACCACAATGATTTGGCGTTTATATATACATATAAAAAATGATGTCAAATCACATAATACCGGTGTTACTACATGATCGACCGACCATTGTATTCAAAATACCATATACAGTGTTCCTTCCCAAAAGACATATACAATTCCCAGTAGAGATCCCATCTCACCAGCCATACCTAGTCCTTATCTCTAAAAAGGAAACATCAACGGGATTAGCTATATAAAATAGCTAGTGAGTACTAACAAGCATGAATAGAAATAAAGCAAGTCATATATCAAGAGTTAGCAAACAATGCTATCCTATCATATAGTGGAGTGCTGACATGTCCAGCGAGTGTATTATATTGCCGGGTTGTAAGTCTAGCTCAAATCACTACCATCGGGGGAATCAAACACTGCCAACCGTGCTGGTTTCACCACGTGAGTGAATCACCATGCTCGTTTAGGAGCCAAAGGCTCATAGGCTCAGCCAGTTAAGGTAATCACCCCAGATAATCTAAGGAACGGCACTCGAGTACCGTTGATCCAGAACATTATGCCCGAAGGCCCAGGACCCAGCCGAAGCTGACCTTAATCAAGATATTGTCTGGACATACATATAGCTCATCAATACTCCTTTTCAGGAACAATTGCGTGCATGAGTTTACAGATAACTTGTATTCATCAATATATACGCACATGTATTTAAATACATGTTCACATATCAGTTAATCATGGCATTACTTACTTGCATACATATAGCTTCCATGTGTACCATATTTAGCATACAATAACCATGTACTGCAATTAGTAGTTAAATCTCCCTTGTTGAAATCATGAAAGTTAATACTCACCTGAGCTTCTAAACTAAGCAATCATACTGTTCAGACTCTTCCCAGTCGTTGGAATCACCTAAATAATATCCCGTATATCAATATTACATGAAACAGTAAATTCTGTGCTGAAACAGGGCTCCTTACGGCCACAAGCAGTTGCTTGCGCCCACAAGGAGTGTGCTTTGCTTCCGCCCGTAAGGCAGAACCATGCTTGCGCCCGCAATCACAGATCCTTGCGGCCGCAAGGGATTTCCTTGAGCCTGCAAACAAGACTGCACAGACCAGTGTCGATTTCCAGCCCCTATTTTGGCCAATTCCCAACTCCAAACTTAACCAAATGTTACCAAATCAATTTCCAGCATTCATATATGAACAAGGCATTCAAACTAAGTTAGAAACATCTTTCAAAACACACTTTAACATACAATTCAAGAATTGGGATCAAAATCACATATTTTGACCCATTTGCATAAATTTTCCAAATTCATCTATAAACCTCATTTTAATTCAAGTATCTGATTTCTTTAGGCTTAGAATTGGATTAGAAACATTTTGGAATCATTGGCTTCAATCATAGAAACCAATTTGGAGTTTTGACCATTTTGACCTAAAAGTAAAGACTCAAGAACAAGGATGCAATAACTCACTAGGAACAAGGTAATGATGAGGAAGTGATTAGAAACAGATTATCAACTTGATTCCAGCCTTGATGATTCCTTGATTGATCTTCTTCTTCAAGAGGCAAAGAGAGTTGTGAGTGTGTGTGTTTGTACATATGAATGTGTGTGTGTTGAATGTCTGATTCAACTAAGTAAGAACCGACCTTGTGGGTTTCAATTATCCACAAGGGGTATTTTGTTCCCCTTTACAACATACAACACAACACCCGATTATCCGTTTCAAGTAACGAGGATATTTTTGGAAACCCCGTTTGAAACCATTTAACATTTTATCACTTTTATCTATTTTTATTATCATTTTTAAATTCACATTTTACTAACCAATAACATATTTTCTTTAATTACTTAACATATTCATTTAATTTAATTCTTATTATTTAATTCACGTACCAAATGGAGTGCACGAATAGGCCCAGTTTGAGGGTGTTACATAAAGCCTTCACCATTTCTCGCAACCAATTCAAAGTTATGTTAGGGTCTGTACTTCCATAATATTCCGATGGTTTACAATCCAAGAGATGCTTATAAGAACATGGTGGTTTGAATCCTGGATACGCAAAAGGATACACTCCTTGAGTAATAAAAGGATGAATGCTCGGTTGTTGTGTCACTTGTGATATTGGAGGAAACGGAATCGTAACTGGCACAGTTGTAGCTTGAGTTGTAATAGACATAGGAATCTGAATTCGTTCATTCTGAATAATCCTTTCTTGTTCCATGCTGCGCATAGCATTTCTAAGTTCCCAAAGTTCACTTTGTAGCTTGGAAATATATTCACTCTGATCCGTTCCCGGTTCACAACCTGAAGTACCAACTTGACCTATTATATTCAAAGCATCCACTGTTGAAGTTCCAGCCACTTATTGGGTCACAAGAGTGTCAGCAGGGGTATCTCTGTCAGCCATATCTGTACAATCACATCATCTCACAAGCTCATTAGATAAAGCATTAGTACATAACATACTAACTAACACACATCATCTCCAATTCACTCTAATTCCCCCAAAGGAAAGTTTGACCCAACACGAGCCAAGATTTGGGAATGCAACACTCTAGCCGTGCATGCATCGCCAAAATAGGGCTCTGATACCAAACTTGTAACACTGAAATCTCAAGCCAATTTTTTTTTAATCGCCGCAGAAGCGTTTACTAATCTCTTTTAAACAAACACCCACAAAATACGAAGTATCATTTACAAAATACAACATCAACTTGTGTTACAAATCTGGATCTGGAAAAGCTTAAAGCAGCCCGAGACCGATAGAAGATGTATGCGGATCCTAAACGCCGTCCTGCTACATTCGATGTTGGTGATCGTGTATTCTTGAAGGTTTCCCCTTGGGAGGCCGTTATTCATTTTGGGCGCAAGGGGAAGCTAAGTCCACATTTCATAGGCCCATTCAAGATCGTGCATAAAGTCAATGATCCGACGGTAACTCTTGAGCTGCCGCCTGAGCTATCTGGAATCCACGATACCTTCAACGTATGTTACTTGCGTAAGTGCAAAGTTGAAAAGGAGCAGATTGTTCCGTTACAAGAACTGAAGGTTGACTCTTCTAAGCGACTCGTAGAAGAACCCGTTGAAATTCTTGACACAAAGGTCAAGAAGCTACGAAAGAAGATGATCAAGTTGGTTCTTGTTAAGTGGAAATACAGTTTAGGTCCGAACCTGACGTGGGAGGTCGAGGACGAGATGAAGACAAGGTACCCTCACCTGTTTATCACTGAGTAGATTCCGAGGACGGAATCTTCTTAAGGGGGGTAGATTTGTAACATCCTCGATTTGGACCTAGCTGTTAATTGTATATAAGTATGATTAAGTTAACAAAGTTATGTAAAGAGTCCACATTAGTTATATAAATGAAGAGTTAATTGTGTGTACATATGCTATGTGTGTTGTGTGTGTATATATATATATATATTAAAAGAAAGAAAAGAATGAAAAATCCAGAGGCAACCGCCTTTGTATATAATCGTATATATGTAAAAAGTCAAATGGTGGTCAAACATTACAAAAAGCAAACACCACAAAGAAACTCGCGGATTCTCTTTCTCTCGGTTCTCTCTCTACTCTCTTGCTCTCGGATTCTTGAAGCTTTGAAGGTTTGGTCATTCTTGAATTCAAACAAAGGTAAATATATGATTGTTGTTAAGATTTAACATATGTGAAACTGTTTTTTATGTTTGAAACGTGATTAAATACTTAAATCCTTACAAAACACCACTTAGAACATTCAAGGCTTACTTTGCAAGTGGGTTTTGGTTGTTTGGTGTTATTGTATGGGTTTGATGTGTTTCTAAAGCCATACTAGTGAAAATGGATGTTTTTAGAATGTAAAAATGTATAACCCATGAATTAAATTCTGGAAAATGGATCATGAATGAAGATGGCAGTTTCTGGGTTGAAACTGTCGGATTCCGGACTTGAATGTGTCGGAATCCGCATGGTTGTCCAAATCCGCAAGTTGCCAAAATCGATAGTGTCAGATTCCGAGACTTAAGGGTGCCGGAATCCGCATGTGGTCTAAATCCGAGTATTTGTTCAAAATCCGATGGAGTATCGGATTACCTAAAGTTCACATGTATAGTTAACAAGTCAAATCCGATGAGTGTCGGAATCCGACGAGTGTCGGAATCCGACGAGTGTTGGATTTCTCCTGTGTGTCGGATTCTGATAAAGTATCGGATTCCAATGTGTTGCCAAGTTCATAAGTGTTGAAATCCGATAAGTGTCGGATTTCACAAAGTATCGGATTTCCCACAATCCGACAGTTTGTCGGATTTATGTGGAATCCGGGTTTAGGGATTTCCTTTGTTGATTTTGATCTATTCTAAGTATGTTAAGATAATTTATGTAAGTCCTAATGTTCTAGGTGAACCTGACACCTTAGACAAGGCATAGATAGAATAACTATCTGTTTTAAGTTACTCAGGTGAGTACCGTCTTCCATAAGCCTCAGTAGAGGAAGAATTATGTGTTAAGTGTTATAAGTGCATGAATAAGAATTTGTCATGTTACTTAATGTACGGTGCCATGTTAATTACTCATCGTATGTAAGTTAAGTGCATGCCAGTGGAATCCAAAATTGGAATCGCCTAGTTAAATGAGTAATATGTATGCTAGGGATCCAGACTGGATCCATCATGAAGTAAGTAAATGTAAATGCATGATAAAAGAAGTAATTGAATATGCATGCTAAGTAAATGATCAAGATATGTGTATGTGTTCGCGGACATCTTCAAGCATAGTTAAGGTCAACCGGATAGCTGGATCCCAGGGACCCTTGATCAGGAGATTCGGGATTTAACGGTGATTCGAGGTAACATTCTGGATCATAGGTTCTGCAGAACCGCCGTGCCTTATATCATGAGGGGTAATCAGCCGGTTGTAGCTGAGTTGCCTAAGGAGCCTCTGGTTCCGTTAACGATGCTTGGTGGACTGCTTTATGCTCCCTCACCAGCACGGATGGTCGTGTCTGATCCCCCGGTGTATTAATGTTGAGCGGGACTAGCTATCCTGCAATAAACAACTATTTCGATGGTGTCAGCACACCGCAATGTGATAGGATAGCATTGTATGCTTATTCCTGATATGCATGACTTAATCTAATGATGCTTATGCTAAGTTTGTGTTCACTAGCTAAGTGTAGCTAACGGTGCCATGTTAACTGATTTTGCAGATCGAAGTTAGATTGCCTGGTGAGCCGGGTCCCCTGCCTCTGGATATTTTTGCTGGAACACTTATGTTGTAATAGATACTTTATGGTCGGTTGTTTTGTAGAGTAACACCAGATACAGATACAAGTTGTATGTATAATTCCGCTGCTTAATGTTATATGATCGTGATTAAGTTCACGTTTGTTTAAAAACGCAAATTTTTGCTAAAATATGATAATTGCAAAGCCGGTGTTACAAATAATCACCAACAATCCGTCAATTCAACAATCTCCCAAAGCCTGACGACCGGCGGTTCTGCCGAACCTACAACTAGTGCGGGCCAAAGCAAAGATTTACCGATAGCCCTCTGCCGATCGGCACAGTGAAATTCCCCTCTGATACAACGCATGCATCAGGAGGACTACCACTGTTCAATCAACCGCAAACGAGCCCAACTCTTTCAACAGCAGCTGACCCCAACCAGCCCTTTCAGAGAAGCTGATCACTACCAACTCGTTACAACAGCAGTTGGTTCCCAAACAATCCCAGATATACATCCAAGCATGAACACAATCATAACTCTATCACATATAACACGTATGCGAACATATAACTCTTGATCAACAGTTAGTAGACTAACAGTCTATCATGGCATATCAAAACTAAATAATCTATCTTCGCATATCAAACTCATCAGTCTATAATCGTATACAAGAGACAACAATCCATCATCACATATCAAACATTCTTTAAATCAAGCAATTCATAACGTTACCACCATTACCACTCGTGAGTAAACTTCCACTCACCTCTGTCCTTAATCGCACTTGCTCAGTTGTCTAATGTCACTGAGTCTTTGTAGTTCCTGAGAACACAACATACCGAAATCAGTCTCCGATTCGTAAATATATATTCACATATATTTATATCCAATAAAACCATAACCAACATGCTAAATTTCACTTTTGAAACAAACAAAAAATGTCAGGCCCGTTCAGGTCGCACGGGGCCTAATTCGGACCCTCTTCAGCTTGCGTGGGGCTAAGGTCGGATGACCCAGGGCCGGGGCCTAAAAGTCGGATGACCACCTGGGGCCAAAAGTCGGATGACCCGGGGCCGGGACCAAAAGTCGGATGACCACCCGGAGCCTAAAGTCGGGCGACTTTCACAAGCCCGGGGCCAAAGGTCGGGCGACTTTCACGAGCCCGGGGCCAAAAGTCGGACCCCTTTCAGCACCCATCAAAATTCATCTTCTTCTTCCCTGTTTTTCTTCTAGCTTCAAACCAATTTCTCAAAACTCAACCAAAAATCTAGAAATTCATTTCTAAAAGGTCTAATTCATAATAAACTTCATATAACACCTTAACAATCAACAAACACATCCAAACTCATTCAAATTTCAAAACCAACAAAACCCACATGTCATGTTTTCTTCAAAAGCTTCATAAACTAATCAATGGTGTTCTTCAATCTTTTAAACATTAAAACCCATAAAAACATATCACAACTAACATGAATCATGATAGACATAAATACCAACCTTTTCTTTTCAATATCTCACACTCAATCACAAGTTTAAAGGTTCAAGTTCTTCTTTTTCTTCAAAGCATAAACACATACTTTCACATAAACAAATATCTCCAAATGAGGAGGTGGTATTATTTCAAGTTCTATCTAGCCTACATAAACCATCACACGTGTTCTTTTTAACTCACTTTTCACAAGCATGAGGTGTCAAAAACCATGCTTACATACACCTACACATACATACATACATACATACAAATATCTATCATTATCAATTCATAATTGATTTAATCAAATGATATATCAACCTTATCCTTTTCTAGATAAATCCAAAATATTTAATCTTTCTCAACTAATTAATTTAACACACAACGAGGTATTTTCTACTACCCTCGTACAAAACCAAGTTTATCTAACTCATAAAATCATGTGATATCAAAATTCGTTAAATCACAAAATTAAATACTAATACTCGTAAACAATTATGATCCAACTTACCACCAACCGGTTCACGACTAGGCCGCGTTTTTGGATGTTACATGAATTTTTTCCAGGTGACACAAGTCATGATACCTTAGGGCTTCACGGCTCGTGAAGCGCCTGTGAGGGGTCGTAAAGGGCATGCTATAGGCTTAAGCAGACAAATTGTGTTAAATGCATGTTATGACTTAAGTAGGCCAACTTTGTTATATAATGGCTTGAGTAGGTCAAATGTGTTGGGTAGTCCTAAGCATATTTGAGTGTGTGTACACCACATCCATGGAAAATTCGACTTCGAATGAAATACTTTCAAGACCAATTTGAGCGGATTGTTCCTAAGGCCAATTCGACCGCCGGTTTTTACCACAGTGTGATTAGTTAGCATACAAAGAGTGTCATAGTCTAATGTCATTAGAGATGAATTGCATGAGTAAATAGAGATTGGTATAATGCAGTAATGAGATTTTGAATTAACAAACAGGTTTCCTTAGATGGATCACGAGAAGACATGTCCAAATGTACACATCTTCGGTTCTCTTGGCACTTAACACTTCCTTGCACTCATTGTTGATTATGGTACCTCCTGTCTTGATAAAATGGATGTAATTATCTCTATCACACAATTCTCCATCATAGAATTGACTTATACTTATGAGATTGTATTGAACTCGTTATCTATATTTTTTAACCAATAGGATTTGAGATTAATATTTGTGTAGTGAAGCGATTCCGAGTTCTGACAATAGGTGGTTAGTGATGAGTTAGTGATGTTGACATGATGGTTAGTGATACAGTTTAAGTGAGTAGATGGGTAATTGACTTCCATCATACCATTTAAGTGGTCGTTCACTAGGAGTTTGCGTAGTATGTACTTGAGGAAAAAACGCGTCTAATCGGCTAGCGAGTTCTATGTCTTCCTCTTGTACATTAGGTTCCAGATCAAAAATTGGTGTACCATGTTATTCATCTTCACTTGGTACAACCGGTGTTGCACCGACCGATGCTTAATGACTAGGATTTGTTCTTATATTCTTATTTAAATATACATTTTCATAATACCCCTCCCGTATATATATTATAACTTGTGAAACTGAATAAAAACTATTATCATAAAAGAACCCACGTATTTGAAAGAAAAAAATAAATTAAAAAGTGGAAAAACCGTGTGGAGCCGGGTTTGGATTGGTCGTGGACCAAGTCAATGCAAAGAAACATTATAGATGAAACCATGCACAGTCAACCACATACAAATCTACATCTTCTCCATGTTCCTGTCACGATCCTTGTTCCAAGCACACCCAACACCCCCACTTTCCCTCCGACATCCCCCACTTCCTACTTCATCTCCTATATATAAATCACTTCGTATATGATCTCCCATTTCATTGAAAATTAAAAAAAAAATCATATCTTGCGATCCAAATGGAAGAATTACATGAAGAATGCACCACCCCCAAGCAGCTGCAACGTCGAATTCCGGCCTCCACTCAGTGTCCACCGCCGCCCAGAAAGAAGTCCACAGCCGCCTCCAAGAAGCGGGAGTCGCCCAAGAACGGTTATTTCAACTCACCGGAACTTGATGCTTTCTTCGCCATTGATTCATCAACAAAGTTTGGGTTTAGTTAAGCTAGCTATCCCGATCTCCCATCTGATTTTTTTAAGATTTTAAATTTAACATTTATGCTTAATTATATTATTCTTTGACTTTTAATTTATGTAATGACAAATATAAATATAAATATATATATATATATATATATATATATATATAGGTATTAGCGCGATTTGATCTGTATTTATCCATTTTCTTATTTTATTGATTTGATTTCTAGTAAACATATATATGCAACTTTTACATATTATATTGGTTATCAAATTATTGGGTTAAGTTAATCTCATATTGAGTTTAAACATCATTTATTATTTTATCTCACAAACATATTAGTGAGACCCACAAAGACTCAAAGAGACCCATTCATGACTTAAAATAAGAGGACCTACTCTTATGTTTGTGATATAACATGATTAGTCATATTTAATTATAACATGATAGAATGTTAACCCTAAGTTATAAATTCCGTCTAATATTAAAACTGGCATGAATCAATGTACATTTACCCAGGTCATGACTAAAGGAATTGCCTTTCTTATTATATCATAAGCATATCTTATAATATGTTAAATATATATAGAATATGTGCCAAATTAAGCACTTATAAAGTACATGTTTTAATTCATTATTTAGAATACATATTTAATTATAATTCAACTCAGTTACTTGGTCGTTAAGTAATAGCTAACAAATAAAAATAAATGGGAGGTATTTTAAGAAAACGAAGCATGTCTTCTTATGCATGTTTTGTTGTTTTATTAATTAATTCAATAATTTAATGTTTGTCATCTAATCTATACTATATTACAAAATATTTACATTAAATAGTTAATCTCTTAATTTTTAATTAAATTAAATAGGATTGCGTAAAAAATAGATCTGCATTAATGAAATGGAGACTGAAACTAAAGGTATTACTATATTAAAAGTACTTTCACAAAACTATATTAAACTAATGTCAACCATTTCCATTATATAACTATGATAAATTGACTTTGTTGTAGTTAAACTTTGTATCATATATTCATTCACGTTAAATATCTCCTGAAATTGATTCTTGAAATTAAGTAGACTACAAAATATTAAGCAAATTCTGATTCTTAAAATAAAAGGAAAATTGTGCGAAAATACAATAAACTAAGTTAATATTGTCATTGTATGCAACCAACTTTATTTTGTATGTAAAAATACAAACAACTTACAATTTTGATTCATTGTATACAATTAACCTATGATATCAGGTTACCAACCGGTTTCTTCCTTATTTTTTATTTTTAAATTAATGTAATTAAAAAACAATTATTGTTCTTCAGTTTGTGAAAGAAAATAAGAAGATAACAGTTGAAGGTTTTTTCAGATTCAAGCAAAAAACATATCCTTATGAATGGTTCTTTCATGTTCAAACAAATAACCCAAATAACAAGCCACGATATATATCAAATTGAAGATGAACTTCAGATCCGAAGGAGATGGCGATGGTTGTTCGAAGACGACACAAGAAGCCTCGATTAGGTTTTGAAGGGGATGGTGGAGATTATTCTAGATCTGAACGGGATGGCGGCGGTTGCTCCAGATCTGAAGGGGATGGCGACGGTTGTTCGAAAGTGACACAAGAAGCTTTCGATTAGGTTTCGAAGGGGATGGCGGCGGTTATTGCAGATCTAAATGGGACGACGGCAGTTGTTTCAGCTCTGAAGGGGACGGCGGCGGCAGTTCATCTTCTCCTTAAAATCTAATTAGGTTTTGAATCTAATTTCATCCCCCAATCTATCGAAGCTTTCGATTTTGGTTCATAGTGTGTTTCATTTCATATGGTTTTATGTGTTTATCTTCATCTAGCTCATATTCATCTTCATGTGTTCTAGATTTATGGTTTTATGTGCTATCTTCATCTAGTTCATATTCATCTTCATGTGTTCCAGATTTGATTTTGGTTCATATTCATCTAATTTCATCCCCAATCAACTTTCTGGTTTGTGAATGAATTCCTCATCAAACAATTCTTCTTCTTCATCTTCAAATGGATCTGACAGTGTTAAAGTTGGGATTTTTATTTTTGGTTCTTGTGTTTGGGTTTTTGTTGTAGACCCAGTCAATTTTTTGGTTGAGTTTTTTATTAAGTTCTGAAAAATCATATGAAGCTTTGAAGATGACTCAAGAACACCAAGAATATTTGAATATCTTAATTAAAAAAATTCAAAAATAAAATGGTAACCTGTTGTATACAATGACTCAAAAATAAAACTTGTTTGTATTTTTAGGTATAAAATGAAGTTGGTTGTATACAATGACAATTTCGACATAGTTTATTGTATTTTCGCGCATTTTGCACTAAAATAAATTAGACTACAAAATGTCAAGCAATATAATCAACGATTCTTATAACTAACTAAAACAATCAATTGCATTATGTAAATTTATTCCATTTACATAATTAAATCATAGTATATAGATACATGAAGACTACAACTGATAAATCAAGCAAGACATTTGAGTTCATGGCATGATCTCTACAAATCAAAATCATTTAGTATTGTACCATCTTAATAAATTCAAGCCTACTAGATCTAACAATATCCTCCTTTTGTAGTGTTTGAGGTTGTTCATCGATTTCTTTGGCCAAGTATTATTTGCCAATATCTGATTATCGGTTATTCAACTTTTTTTCTATTAGCTTGTCTTTAATCATTCCAATTCGAACTTGCTCCTCCATTGGCAAGTTATCTCGGTTATGTCTGATCTTTTCATCGAGCTTTACTCGCCAAAAGTTTAGAGTTGGGTCTGAGTAAACATTTAGCTCAAAGAACCTTATGAAGATCCTCTGCCCTCTTTGATTGTATCCTACTAACCTTTCATATCCTTTATAGTTCTCATCAAACCTTTCAATAATCTGTAGTACTTTTAGTTGATGAAATTTTAAGTGTGACTGGTTGGGATTTAGCACATTGAACTTTCTCAAGTCGTTTTCAGTCCCTATCTGCAGATCTGTATACTATGCTATCCTGATTCGTTTCTTTATGAAGTTTCTCAGCACAACATAACCCATCTGTTACTCAAATGTCTTTCCTTGCTTACTACCAAAGAGATCATACATATGATTGATGTCTTCCAGACTGACATGCTTTAGATCGGGCTCACTAAAGTCATAAACTTTTCCATCTTGTCTAGTGAGATTGAAATGTACCACTTGTATGAAAGCAAATTTGACAAAGTCACATAATTGATTTTCCAAATTAGATGCTTTGACTCAACTTCTTCACTTTGTTTGGCATGATGTGCAAGAAGATATTTGTACTTAAACTTATTTGCACTTTTGATATCGATCAGCTCAATAGGACTTATTTCTTCAAATTGATCTGTATAGATTGCTTGAATCCTATCTTTGAGGAATAAAACATTCAAACCTATGTTTTTCCAATAAGGTTCAGGTATGTTTTGGGCATCTCTGGTTTGGAAGGAGTGATTAGAGGTGCTTGGAAGAACTAGAGGTTCTTTCGGGGCCGCCGTGGTAAGTTTCTGGAATAGTCCAATTGGCACCCTCTCTATATCTTTCTATTTCCTCTCTTTTTCTTTGCTCAACAATCCGATATTTAGGCCTAACATTAAATCGGCCTTGCTCTGGATGAAACAGTGTGAGACTTCCCGGTTTACCGGTTGGTTCAGAATACTGTCAATCGTTTTTTCTGGTGAACCTTTCCTCCTTCTCCTCCTTTATTTCAATCACTCGTAATGACGCTTTTCAACCTCTGACCCATGAACAATTATCTTCTCATCTCTGATTTCACCCTCTTCATTTTGGCTGTCTCCGATTGGTAACTCAATCTATTGATGAACAACGGCACTAGAGCGACTTGCTGTTAATGATGCTAGGTATAGCCTCCTCTATTTCTCCTCCTCATGGCGATCATGGTCACGATCGTCATGTCTCCGTTTTTAGGTTTTGTCCTGGGCTTTGCAAGTGGTTTCCAACGCATCAATACGTTTTCTAAACTTAGATAAGGTTTCGGTTACTGTAACACGAAAATCTTAAGCCATTTTTTTAAATCTTAGTGGAAGCGTTACAAATTTTCACAAATACAATTACCCACAAATACAAAGCACTTTTTACAAAATACAGTATTCATTGTGTTACAAAAGATATTCAAAATATGGCTTGTCTCTATTCAAAACATAATATCAGAGCGTTGGTCAAATTCCCCTTTGCACACAAACCATAGCTAAATATATGAACTCACGAAACCTGGAAAAACGGGCTCAACAGTGGGGAATTAGCACAAAGCTAAGTGAATGGAAGTTACAAACAAACAATTATCAGCAACAACTAACACAATCAATAATCATCAAACAGTTAATCACACAAATCCACAGGACCGGCAATTCTGCCGAACCTGCAACCAATGCGGGCCAAAGCAAAGTTTTACCGATAGACCTCTAAATCCCTTATGCTACAACACATGCATCATAAGGCCTACAATTACTAACCTAATAGCAAACGGGCCTAGCCTAGTTACACGCATAGCTGACCTTTATCGAAAACTATGTACACATAGCATTAATCATGTGTACAGGCCAAACACCATGTGCACATACCATTAACCATGTGCACAGGTCAAATAACACATAAACAAATATCCAATCATAAACAAATATCCAATCATCGATTAACAAAGAACAAATTATGAGACTAAACAGTCTATCATAGCATCAATCATCTCAATACCAAGTAACCATATCAATTACTACAATACCACTCGTGAGTAAATTTCCACTCACCTCTGTTCTCAATCTCTGAACTCAGTTGCCTAATCTCACTGAGTTTTCGTAAATTCTGAAAACACAACAACACCGAAATCAGTCTTCGGTTCATGAATATATATTCACATATGTTTATATCAAACATAACCATAACTATCAGATTAGAATCACATATAAAGCAACATAATCGAATCAGTGAACAAAGGTCCAAAACTGAATTTCCCCCAGACGCGTCGCATCCTACAATCCAACGCGTTGCGTCGCATCTAATAAAGTCGGACTACCCAATGTCGGACCACTTATGTCGGATCACCAAAACTCGGACCATCAAAAAAGTCGGACCATCAAAAGTTGGTTGGGCCCAAGTCGGATCAAATCCCGAAACGCGTCGCGTTCCCCTATTTGAACGTGTCGCGTCGTGACGAACAAACCTGCAACTTTTCTATTTTTTGCTTATTTCTAGCTTCAACCAAGCCCTCAAATCACAACCATAAATCTAGAATTTGAGTTGTACTAATTCTAAAGCATTATAAACTTCATATAACATCTTTACAATCAACACAAACTCATCAAAACCAATTAAGACTCTCAAAATCAACATAACCCACATGTCAAGTTCTTTAGAACTCCATTAATGGTGTTCTAGCTTTATATCATTAATCTCAACATATATTCATCACATATAAACAAGAATCATAACCACACTCAATGAAAAGCATATACCAACCTTAGTTTACAAGATTACTTAACAATCTTAATACTTCAAGATTTGAAGTTTAGAATAGTCTTTACTTTAAAGTCTTAATGAGAACCTAATATTGAAGGTACACAATAACATCCTTTTTTCTTGTGTCTTCTATCTTGCACTAGTATCCTAAGGTGAAAAGCCTTTGGTTGTATGAACGGTTTAGCATGTAGTGGGTTTTTTATCATTTCTTTATGATCTTGAGCTCTTGAATTCATGTAAGCTTTGTTTTTAAGAACAATCTTTCCTCTAAAATGTAGCTCTTGATCTTGTTGTCTCTTTTGTCAATTTTGAACAAAAGTTCTTTTTTTTCCTTTTCTTTTACTCTCCCTTGACTTCTCATAGATGAAAAGTTTTCTTTGGCAGCTCCTTGATATATGAGTCTTATGTTACTTGATCAGCAAAATATCAACTTAATGACTTTGAAATTTATCTTCCCCATATATGTATTATCTCCCCTTCATGTGATATTGTCTCCCTTTAATGAGAAATTATCTTGTAAAGTTGTCTCCCCCTCATGATGATCATTGATATTGCATATTTTGTATAGAATTATATCCACCAATATCATATACTTTTTCAAGATTTTTTTACTAAAAGTGTTAAATTGAGTCTAAATATGTTGTTATTTTGTAAAAATAGGAAAGAGACACTTGGAATCGAAAATCAAAGCAAGAAATGAACAGAAGTGCAAAAATCAAGAGAGCTTACACTACTTCACGTCATGAACTCCATAGAGTTCATGCCATGAAGTTTCTCTGAAACAGATGATTAGGTTAATGACATTTTTAGTAATTCTTCAGTTGAAATTCAACTGAAGATAAATTCTAGAAGAACATCAAGTGACATGTATTATGAGTCTATTAGAGTAGCCCATTGAGTAAATAGTGAAATAAGTAACGAAAGGATGAGTAATAAGTGCACAAAAGTGAAAAGCTGACGAAATGGGCAACTCCACGCCGTGAACTTCATGCATTTCATGGCATGAAGTCTTTCAATTTTTCTCCTATAAATAACAAGCCTTGCAAGCTCATTTGACACACCTCTAGATACTCCTTTTACATACACCTCTCTCTCTCTCTCTCAATTTACTCTTCCTTTCTCAGTATTCTAGTTGTAGATAACTCTCATTGGATCTATCTGAATGAGAGTTTTAGATAGACCCAATGAGAGTTTTCTAAACTTGAATACTGAGAAAGGAAAAGTAAATTGAAAGAGAAGTGTATGTAAAAGGTGTATCTAGAGATGTGTCAAATGAGTTTGCAAGGGTTGCTATTTATAGGAGAAAATCTAGAAGACTTCACGACGTGAACTACATGAAGTTAACGGAGTGAAGTTGCTTTCCGTCAGCTTTTGACTTTTGAGCACTTATTACCAATACTTTCATTACCTAATTTACTATTTACCCAATGGGCTACTTCTGTATACTCATAATACATGCCACATGATATTCTTCTAGAATTTATCTTTAGTTGAAAGCCTTTTTACCAAGAGAATTACTAAAAATGTCATAACTTAATCATCTGGTCGCAGAGAAACTTCATGGCATGAATTCTATGGAGTTCATGGCATGAAGTGGTGTAAGTTCTCTTGATTTTTGCACTTTTCTAAACATGAAGTTTCTTCCATGTTAATTATAGTTTCCAATTATAGTTTCTATAACATAATCTCTATCATGCCATGTTATCTCCAACCGTGGCGTGAAGGGCGATATTGGATCCACCGGAAGAAACTAAATGATTTTTATTTGCAGATATCATAGAGAACGTATGCAAGAAAAGAAGTGTATAACATTGTGCCATCACTAATGGAAATTGTTAGATGGCTCCCATGCATAGCCACCGGCATCTTTCTTCTCGTTTAACGTCCTCCATGTCGTTGAATAATTTGTTAGTACGCCTACCTTGGTTATTTTTTATGTCATGATGATTTTTTTCTTTTTCTTTGCTATATTACATGTCGATTTGTCAAACTTTTTTTTCTATAATTTGGTATGTTTAAAATTACATTAGGTGCATGTATGGTAAATTTATCATCGTATTACTTACGGAGAAAGGGCCTTCTAATTACTATATAACATGTTAGTGCTTTTGTTTTTTTAATTTAAAATCCACCTTTCTTACCACTGTGATAGCTATGTTTGAAACTATTTTTATGTTGCTGTATGTTTGGGTGGTTTTGAAAGAAAGAATGAGAAATTTTGGAGCTTACATTAGTTAATTAGTTTTCATGGAATAGTTTAGGTATTTTCAAGTTACAATTCATGGCAACTTATGGTAGTTATGGTTTAATTTTCATCAAATTAATATTTATTCTTCTACTATGAGATCCCATATAAAATGATCATAATTGTTAGTAAATTATGTTTTCAAGTTAACTTATTGTTAGGTGAATGGGTCCCTTACAATATGGACCATTTCTGCTATTATTCATTTTGGTTAAGGTTGTGTAATAGTGAATTCTTATTCTGTTTATATGAATTGTACATTTATTCTTTGATAAGGGAGGTGATAATTTTCAATATAAGTTAGTAGTCCCTAAAGTATTTAAATTTTGTGCACATTGATTTGGTTATTTTATTGAAAATGTATCTTAACATTGTTGTTTGTGTAGGTGTCATTCCTTTTAAAAAGATGAAAGGACTAAAGGAGAGTACAAATATAAAAAGGTTATCAAACATGTATTTAGAGTTTGTCACGGTTGATAGTTTTAGCTTTTCGTTTTCATCGCTTCCAAACTATAAGAAAATTTAAGTTACGTATTTTCAAAGGCAAATCACTCACAATTGTTTTAGCAAATTGTGTTTGGTAAATGTTAAACACGAGAAACTTAAAAACAACATTATTAGTCCATTTTTGCTAATTTACTTAATTACGTAAATTTTGGTACCATTTTCAATTAAATTAAGTACCTTACTATCATCGCTTCCAAATTAAAGAGTTCATGCCATGAAGTTTCTCTAATGGTTGTCTCAAGTGTTTAAGAATGAACCATCTTAATAAAGTCAACTTAATTTAGTTTCTTCCAATGGATCCAATATCCCCCTTCACTTCATAGCATGAAAATCATTAGTTTCTATAATCTGGAGATAACATACAATGTTAGTTTCTTTGAAAAGCTCTTAGTTCCAAATTTAACTTAATCAAGTCACTAATGTTTCTTCCAATGGATCCAATATGCTGGGTACGTAGACGTTCATAAATGTTAACCTACATGATACCATAATATCAACATGCCAATTCAAAATGATACCATAATATCACTTACGGCTAACCCACTGCAGCCCCGAGCACGGTGATACCGAATCGCACGCAAACAGGATAGCCTAGGCCTCGATTCTTTTTTCTTTAGATTTTATCTTTAAATCAAGTTTGTAAGAGTAATTTTTATGGAGGGTGTGCTTTCATGTCTGTTTTTGGGGTAATTTTCTATGAAACTTGATTTAGTTTTCAAATTTCATGTTGAACTTAACTTGGGGTTGAGATTTCATATTTTTTTCATCATGGATTATTGAATTTGATGCTTAGCTACATTACTTGAATCTTTTGAACTCTTGAATTATATGTTAGCATGTATGCAGGTTGCAATTCATAATTTAGGTTTAAGAGTCTAATTTGATGTTTTTGGTTGCAAGTTTTGCTGATTTGATAAATATTGATTGGAATTGATCAAATGGTGTTGAAATAGTAAAATTAAGATTGGCAGTTCAGAATGTGATTCATGTCTAGAATATGTTAGGTATGAAATCTCTAAAGTCCGGTTTAGTTCAATGGTTTAAAACCGTCATGAATTAATTCGCTCAACTCTCTTTCTTAGGAATTTGAATTTAATCACACGACTTTATAAATGATTCTTGTTTTTTCACTTGGTTAGGTTTGGTAACAATGTTGAAACTTGAAATGAATGAGTGGGGAGGTATCTTGGGTTTTGGTTGCCATTACTTCAAATGATTAAGATTGATTTTGCGGGGTTTTCAACTTTTGCTATTGCTCACTTTTTAATTCAAATTGTTAATGTAGGTTCGAATTCAAAATTTCTTGTTAACAAATGACATTTATCTTGTTACCACACTCAAATGGTTTTGGAAAGAAAAAAAGAAGTTTATTGTGGAGACCACGTCAATCATTTATCACCACCACACATGAACACGACAATTGAAATGTAATGATCACGACTCTTTAGGTTGGTGCTTTTATGTATTTGCCGTTGACAATGATGTGAGCATGATAGACTGTGACATTGTTTTTGCCATACCATTGTTCATTTTCATTATAATCATGTTTGTTATTGTTTTTGTGAGTGTAAATGAGGTCTACATTTGGTCTACCATTGGGGGATGGAGTGATGAACATTGTTTTTCGTTTCCCATCTTGCACCCCTTTTCTTTTCCACCGCGTATCATTATTTATGAGCATTGAACATTGAGGACAATGTTCATCTATAAGTGTGGGATAAGGGTATGAAAATTTCCATGTTCTTTTTGCTTGTCCTTTAGTTATTATATAGAAACTTGTTTAAGGTATTTTTTTGGCCAATCTTTTTCAAAATTTTCAAATGTTAGTATTGTTGCATGAATGAGTTGATGTGATCGGATGAGCATGTTGAGTATTTCTTAATGGATGTTAGAAGGTGTACACTTGAGAAAATGAACGTACCCGAATTTAAAGTTTTTGCCTAATTTGTTAAGGTTTTACGCAAATACAAAAAGTGATAGAATCATGCAATTTTTAACTTTCAAAAAGGAAAATTTGATTTCCAGATCATGTGTAATATTTGTGGCTTTTTACCCCTTTTTCTAAATCCACACTTTAAATAGAAAGGTTCAAGGATTTCGTACTTGATGTTAATCTATCCTTAGTGAGAAAGCTTTTTGAACTTAATAATTAGTCATTGCCGATTCCTAATTGATATAGGGGTGAGAGGCGATGGTTTATTTTCAAAAAAATTATTATTATAGTTTCTTTTCACTTGTAAAAGTTCTCATTACTGCATAAAAATTATATAAATCCAAGGCTGTTAAATCCCAAACAAAACCCCCATGTATATTATAATAAGTGAGTTTCTTACAAGCCTTGTATATTAGAGCCCGTAGTCTTTGGATGCTTATTAGTTTTATGCTTGTCACAAAAACAATTTTGAAGTGACAGAAACGGCCGTCGCCTGCGAGATCCCTTGAGTTATAGGGGTTTCTCCATGTGGTTTATTAGCTTAAAGTATGTTTTATTGATTATCATTAGAAACAAAGGATTTAGTAGGTTTAGAGTGTGGCTATAATAATTTTTATAGGGGTGAAAAGTTTAAAGGAAAAAAAGGTTAGTTAACACAAATATTTGCATGACCCGTTTGAAATCTAAATTTTGCTTGATAATGATTTCGTTTAAACCTTACGTAGAGGCAAATTGCTTTTCAGAACACATGATTTGGCTTTATTTGTTCTTCGTGGAAATGAATTATTCTTTTGTTTGACAAATGAATTATTCGTTGGAAAGTGGCCAAAGTCATGGTTTTTAAGGGTGTAAGTATAATGTGCCTATCTTCCAACTTTGCTCATGTTAAATTTCTCTACTTCAATGTTCTCACCCTTTAGTTCTTCTCCTTCATTGCAACTTGGTGGCATAATCTAATATGTAATTTTTACGTTGAAATTGGCTGACTAAGAGATCTTATTTTTGGATTTTGCTTGAGGACAAGCAAAGCTTAAGTGTGGGATATTTGATATGTTCGTATTTATACATATATTCTTAACACATATCCTTCCATTTAAGCTAGGTTAATTAGCAAAAGTTATTAATTTTAGATGTTTAATTGCTTAATTTTGTTTAATAGGATGTAGATCCGAGATGGAAGGTATTGGAGAAAACTTCGAGAAAAATGCAAGAAAAATATAAAATTTCTCAAGTTCGTGTAAAGACGTTTTCGCAACGCCCACGTGCCTTCAATTACATGTGTCACAACTAGCTCACTACCATGAAAGTCACGACCTCCCTCCTAGCTACTGGAATTTTGTATCCCTTGGTCTCTACCTACTCGCAGCCTGGTCGTGACCTTGAGGGATGAATGAAATAAAAAAAATCTCGCAGGTCTGCATTGTCACTACCTGCTCGCGACCGTGACACCTTCCTGCACTCTTTAAAAACGTGAAAACAGAGAAAAAAAGAGGGAGCTACAGATTTTGAACAAGAACCCTCTAGAGAGAGCAAGGGGCGATTTAGGAGAACGAAAGGGAGATTTTGGAAAGAATACAAGAACTCTTGGAGATTACTACACTATTCCATCCACAGAACATCAAGATCATCTTCTCCATATGCATTTTCATCTTGTTCCTTGGTTTGGTTTGGTATCTCTAAATTTTTGTAACTTCTTGAATCATGAGTCTAGACATGAACTTGTTTTGGATTTGTGATTTATTAGTTATCATGAGCTAAATTTACTTTGTGTTTGCTTAGATTTGAAGAACCCTAATTTGTAGTTTGATGGATCTAGGGTTTTTGATGAAATGGTAAACAAGGGTTTTTGACTCTTCTTAACTTGGTTGGATATTGTTGTGTTAATCTTGATTCTTAGTTTAGCTTGATTTGTGAGTGATTCTAGCTTGCGTTTTTAATCAAACATCATGTTTGGAATTGTTTCAGCACTAATATTTCTTTAACACTTGTGACAACCATTATTTGAACTAAATAGGTTGAATTTAAGTTTTAATTTGGGATTTTTGATCCAATAACACTTGTTACAAGCAATTTAATGTTGACCAATACTTTTTTTTGCTAATATTTATGGTTATTTGCGGTTTTGATTTTAACACATATGTTGACTGATACTGTGTTAGTTGTTTGTAATCACTAGCATTCATATTTCAATCGAGTAGATTAGTTGAACACCTCATGGGTTATTTATATTGTTTAAATTTGTAATACCTCTTGATGTTAACGTTGACCGATACTTGATATTGGGGGTTAGTACCATTACGATAGTTGTAGCCTTCTTAACCAAAGAGGCTTTACACCTTGTGATTCCATTTATCATTTCATCAAATCCATTGCACGTCTAGATCATTGCTACTATGAGTTAGGGGGATTCTTTCTAAGCGAACACTCTTTACCCATCATATTCGTTACTTTGTGAATTGCTCATTCTCTCCTTTGGTTCTTGCGTAGTATTTGCTTCATTTTCGGTTTTTATTTTAAAAATCCAAAATCTTATTTTCAAAAGACTAAGAATTAACTAATATCATAGTATTGAAGTTTAACAACCGTTCCCTGAGATTGACAACCCGGTCTTATCTTAGCTATACTGATAAACGACTTGTACACTGCCATGTTGTGAGTTAGCCATATCTAGTTTAAAACTGAATCATCATTTTTTTCACACCTTTTGCTAACCATGCATCAATTATCAACATGAATAATTTTCACGAAAAAATCTATTGAAAATTGATTGTTAAGAAAGATTTGATCAATCAAAATTTATGATGAATGATATGATCATAAAAGCACAATAAAACTTGTTGATCATATACACCCCCATCTCCTGTTCCATCGCTCTCCTTTTCATTTACTTCTCTTCACACCAATCGGTATCCCAAGATAATTGATTCTACTTACCTATTTGACCTATAAACCCTGACGATCTCGTCTAAAGTATGGTGAGCTTCTAGGGCAGGTCCTTCCTGTTAGACATTGACCATAGAAGTATAAAAGTCTACACTCCCTCACTCATGATGTAATTCAATCATCAGAATATACTGAATCAATCTAAGATGTAAGATTGATATATAAGTATAAGATGATTACATTCCAGAACGAATTAAATGAAATGTTTCAAGGTAGGATTTCAAGGTTGAATTGGACTTGTGAAAATCAAATGGAAAAATTCGGTCGTATGTGTATACCAGATTTAGGTTGTTGATGAAGTTTGAAGAACGATAATCGGATGCCAGTTATGTATATCGCGTGAATGATCGTGTGAATTCGGTTAATGCAACTGTAAAGATCTGTTAATATCGGGTGTCAAATTCAGATTCTAATTCAGTTAGTTAAGTGACTTAAATTGGTTTATGTATCTAAAAGGACCGAGAATCAAGTAAATGAGTATAGAATAGGTGAATTTTGAGAGAAACACACACAAACACCTTGGGAAATTGCTTAAAATGAGAATTGATAATATTGCAAAAGGTTGTTTACACTAGGCGCCAAATCCCTATTTATAGGCAAAAGGGATAGCGAGACATATTTCTCCATTTTACAGAACTAACATTCTTTCACTAATGGAGAGATAGCCATTTATAAAAAAAATAAAAGATATTACATTGAACACCTATTTCTAATACCAAACATGACGTGCCACCTTCTGATGATCCTCTTGCTATCCAGCATACGTTTTATCGCCTCAACTGATGTGTTCAACCCATCTTGTTCTGATTGATTCAAATTATATTGTTCATTTTGACCTTTTTCAGAAGCCAGTGTTGTAGTATTTTTAATGTACCACCAGAGTATGCCATCATATCAACCATTTTGATGAAGACTTTCTTTTTCTGTTGATTTCTAAAGATGACACATGTGTGACAAGCAAAATCTCTATGATTTTCATCAATAACGGCTAACTCTTTATGATTTTGTAGATTTGGATGTCTCTGCACTGGTGTGAGCAAGTTAACTTTGAACTGATTGCTTTTAGCTCCCAATTGCATATCATGCTCTTGTACGAACAGAATGAACCTTTTAATGTATCTCATTAATGCACTTCTTCCCTGTTGCTCTTCATAAGACTTATCAATTTTGGTAGACAGCTCCTCATATATAAACTCAATGTCATGGAGTTTAACATGCCTGAAGTCTGCTTCATTTAGTGAAATCCTTTGCCCATTTGCCCTTTCTACATCATAAAACACAAACTTGTACTTGAAATATTTTTGCATTGAAACTCTGAGCACTCTTTTGATTGGATATTCTAAGAAGATCTGATCTCTTGGAGTTTTGTATTCACTCAGTATGAGTTTATCTCCTCCTTTGGTTGTCATCAAGATCTCTCGGTTGAGGGGGTGTACGATCCTCGATTTGATTTGAAAATATAGAAGGAATACGATCTTCCAGGAAAGCCGCATTCACTCCATATTTCCCCCATAAAGGATTTTTCATGGCTTCTCGGGTGAACAGGTTGTTTTGATCAAGGCCCGGATCAGTTGAAGTGTACACTAGTGGAACTGGTTGAAGATTTGAAAGTACATACCAGACAGATGTAGTTTGGAGTAGGTGTGCCTTCTCTGACTGGATATTTTTCATCAGGATATCGGCAGCAGACACCTGGAATTGCTGTTTTCTTGTTACACGCTCTTTCGCAGGCTTTGCAACCCTTGAACTAGCGGTCTTTTTAGAAATCTGTAGAGATATATCATCAAACCGGTCCACAATCTGAATCTCTACCCTCTCTTCTGGCAGCTTATCAAAAGAAAATTCATCAATTTGTTTCAAGAGCTCATCTGATTCATCCCTGTCTCCTTCCACATAAGTTTCAAATTCAAACTTAGGAATGTGTGATTCAGTTTGTTGTTGTTGTTGCTCATGCTTTTGTTGTGTATCTTTAGAAGTTTGAGCACTTATATCCCCAATACCCATGGCCGCTGCTAATCCTTCAGTCAAAGGGGTAAAAGTCAAAACACGGGCACGTTTCTCCCCCTCATGAAGTTCATGTTGAGGATCATCATCGTCATGTTGGCGTTTTGACCGTGCAACTTGATCCTTTCCAGTGGTTTCAATAATAGTTAATCAGTTCTCCGCTGCATCCATTTTAGAATAGAAACCGTTGCCAAGATCCTCCATTGAATTTTGTATATGTTCTTTGAATTCATCAATGTAACTGCCCTTATAGATTTTTTCCTTCTGAAGGGTCTGGATCAGGTCAAGGTTCTATTCACTGTATGGTGCCAAGTAATAAGGATTTGAGAGTGTCAACTGATAAACCTGTACCATCCTTAACTTTTCGTTAAAGAGCAACAAGGGTTTGTTGAATATCATCTAGTTTTTCATTGATCGGTTTGAATGCATCCTGTAATTGAGCTTGGGTAACATACCCGGGATCACTAAGATTACCCATTGAAGTCTCTGCCACGGAGGCAGAATTACTCACAATCGGGGCTGGATTGGTGTTGACCCCGGCGAGATTTCCACCTAATCCTCGAATGACACCCTCAGTGGTGCCACATATAGATGTTCCAGACGGCTGTGTTGTAAACAGGGTCGTGATACTTGCAAGTGTGTCTTTGTTTTGTGAAAGGAATGCAGAAATCCGTGGTATATCAATGTGTGTAGAAACAACTTGCAAGGTCGGGAGAGGCAGACCTCTAGATTCAATACCAGCCATCTCCAAATGAGAGGCTAATAGTGTATGTGTAAAAGCTCTGTGAAGTGAAACAGGAATATTTTGAGAGATACCCGAGTGGCTGGATGTAACACCGGCTTTGCAATTACCAGATTTTAGCAAAAATTTGCGTTTTTAACAAACGTGAACTTAATCACGATTAAATAGCATTAAATTAAGCAGTGGAAGTTATTTACAAACAAACTTTGTACCAAGTATCTGGTGTTACTCTAACATACAACCGACCACAATGTATATATTACATCACAAGTGTTCCACCTAAAATACCCAGCAGGAGGTAACCCAGCTCACCAGGCAATCTAATCTCAATCTGCAAAAGAGTTAACATGGCACCGTTAACTACACTTAGCTAGTGAGCACAAACATAACATAAGCATCATTAGAGCAAGTCATGCAGAACAGGAATAAGCATACAATGCTATCCTATCACATTGTGGTGCGCTGACAAGATCAGTATAAGTCATTTCTTGCAGGATAGCTAGTCCCACTCAATAACAATACACTGGGAATCAGACACAGCCCTCCATGTTGGTGGGGGAGCATACAGCAGTCCACCAAGCATAAAGCAGCCCTCCGTGCTGGTAATCCCGGCCAGATACTGGCTGATTACAATCTCACGTTAAGACACGGTGGTTCTGCAGAACCTAAGATCCGGGATGCACCCCGAATCACCGTTAAGTTCCGAATCACCTGTTAAGGATCCCTGGAACCCAATTACAGAGTTGACCTTAACCATGCTTCAGTGGTTCGCGAACATTTCACATACACATACTGATCCAATCTGGATCATTCACTTAGCATGCACATTCATTTACTTCTTTAAGAACACAATATCATTCATTACATCATTATGGATCCAATCTGGATCCCTAGCATACATATCATTCATCTTAACTAGGCGGCTCCAATTATGGATTCCGCTAGCATACACTTAACTTACATATGACAAGTGTTTAGCATGGCATTGTTCATTAAGTATCATGACAACATTTATTCATTTACTTTTAAGCATACGTGCACTTAAAACACTTAGCAAAAAAATCTTCCTCTACTGAGGCTTACGGAAGTCGGTACTCACCTGAGTGGTTTAAAACAGATAATTATCTCACTTATGCTTTACTTAGCACAGCAAGTTCACCTAACACATTAGGACTTACATTAATCATCTTTACATAAAGAATGGCTACTAAAATCGACATTGGAATCCCCAAATCCGGACCTCACACAAATCTGACAAAACTGTCGGATTGAGGAAATCCGACAATTAGGGAAATCCGACACTTAGGAAATCCGACATATGAGGAAATCCGATACATCATCGGATTTCAATACATAACATTTTATGGTTCTAACATAATGGAATCCGACACTTCATCGGAATCCGATACTATGGAAATCCAACACTATCGGAATCCGAAACTATGGAAATCCGACACTATCGGATTTCGATACTTGTACATATTCTGACTTGTGGATTTTGACAAACTAATGGAATCCGACCTTCAATCAGAATCTGATACTTTGTAAGAAATCCGACACTTTGTCGGATTCTGACATTTACAAAGAAATCCGACACTTCATCGTATTTGGCTAGCGGATTTGGACATTTGCGGATTTGGACATACATGCGGATTCCGACACATTCAAGTCTCGGAATCCGACACATTCAAGGACTGGAAATCCGCCAACTTTATCCTTAGCTTATTTCTAGAATTTCATTCATTGGTTTTACATCTAAACACTTTAAAACATCATAGTTCATTCATATGAACTTCATAAACACAACAAAATGGTTTAAAAACACCAAACATACCAAACTTGCTATCAAAGCAAGCTTGCATGCTTGTTAATGGAGTTTTGGCAAGAATCAGAGTTTTACTCATGTTTTAAACACAAAAATGATTTCATACATGTTTAAATCTGTTAATAAGCAAAGGTTTACCTTTGTTTGATTCAAAATGACCAAACCCTTCAATTCTTCAAGAAATCTGACGTAAGAGAGAAAGTGAGAAAGTGTTTGTGTGTTGGTTCTTGTTTTAGCAACTTTGACTTAGTCAAAGTATTCACACATACTTATATGCATTCATATCCAGAGGCACCGCCTCTGGATTTCATTTCTTTTCTTTTTAACACATTTATACATATATACAACAAATATTACACATAAAAACACATAACACAAAAATAAACAATTAACTCTTCTTATTTATATACATAACTCACAATGTGAGTCCCTTATATTAATCACTATCTTACATACATTCACACACGATTTACAACTAGGCCAAAATCGAGGATGTTACACTGGAGGGGTTTTGAAAATGCACTGTTGGGATGACAGTATCTATTTTAATACCAGAGCTAACAATGTTAGCCCCGGTAGAATATGTGGCTTCCCGGCTTATATTGTCCGGGGTCCCTCAACACTTAGATTTTATTTTCTCCCAACACACTCTCTCTCTCTTATTCTTTTTCCATCTCAACCTCTTCTACTACTTCGTATTCATCATATTCATCCATATCAAAATCAGCTGATTCAGTTTCAACATCAAGAGGACCCGGTTGATAACCATATAAGAACTCAGTCTCATCATTAAATTCATCTGGAAGATCAGGGAGTAACTCCATAAAGCTCAGATCCTCTTCCTCAGTCACCACTGGGATTTAATCCTTTTGTTGCTGAGCATTATCCACAACCAGTGGTGTTGCCACAAGAATAACCAGTTTCAAAGTCAGGCACCACTACTCCAGAAGTGAGGTTTTGTTCAGAATAATGCGATTCAGCCCCTCCGTCACTATATATTTTTCCGCACCTTCGTCACCCCCTCTCATCACTTTTCTCTCTCAGCTCTTCCATTTCAGCGTCTTCCTGAGACGACTAAGTCCAAGGTTCTCTATCCTCACCTTGTGCTACTGCCCTAGGGTAGGTAAGACCGGCTCTCGTCGAACCATAAGCGTTAATCCTACACTCTGCATATAGCTCACCACAATCAGATTTTCTCACAGAGGTCCAAAAGAGAAACAGGGGATGGTTGTGGCTCGACTGGATGCACCCCGGACAAGGATTGAACATACATGAATTGCTTAGGCCTGATAGAGCTGTGATTTGTCCCCTGGGGGATTTCATCATTTTTATCCATTGCAAGTTGTATAATCATGGGCAAGAATTGCTGATAGAGCAAGAATCTGCCTTTGACCCGTTTCAAGTCTGTTGCTTTTCCCTCCACTGATTGCTTTTCCCTCCACTGATTGCACCAGATCATAAAAGAATAAGCTAGCATAGTCAACATGTAGATGATTAGTAGTTGCAAATAAGAGTTTTATCTTGTTGGAATTTGGGTATTCATATCCCGTGTGCTTTGGAGTTAGGCACAGCTGTAAAATAGTCATGAAATAATAATATAGCGGATAAAGGTTAGCCCGCTTGAAATGAGAGCACATTTGTAGGTCACCATTGTAACCCATAGCCCTTATGCCTTCCAAGGTTGTGTATTCACCAGGATTCTCCTTGAATTCAGTTAGCGGAGGCCTGCTCCCAGCAGTGGGCAGCCTCAGAATCTCCCGCAACCGATTAGCGGTAATATTGATCGTAAAGTGGTCGACATCACCACGAACAGACACACGACCAGTGTTTGGGTTGGTATGAATGTGAGCCATATGCTAGAATTGTTGTACATACAGTTCGGGAACGTGGGCACCAGAAGTGGATGGGTCATATGTAAGAGCATGATTGAGTGGATGAACGCGTAGGATTTCAGACATGATAGGGAAATTAGGGTTTTTAAAGTTGGTGAAGTTGATATAATGGTTATTATCATGGGTAACAACGGATGGGAATTTATTTGTGGTGAGGAGTTGATCATCGGGGTTATGGGTGAGGCTAGCTATTGAAGAACAGAATGAGACAGTGTCATCTTCCCGATTAGCCATTATCCTGTTGAAACAGTAAAAAAGAATAGCCAATGTGAACAGGTAATAAACAGAGGATAGCCCAATCATTCACTACACTTCAGAAATAGTCCAACTTTGATTAAACACATCCTTTTAATCATAAGTTGACTTGATTTGACTCCTTTGAAAAAGTTGAAAATTTTTCAAAATTTGATAACACACCTGAAATCTCATTGACAAAGAGGTATTTAATGTTAACAAAAATATGTTTTGAGACATGTTTTTCAATGAATTCATGAGTCTAAACACATTTGTAACACTAAAACTTTTTTAATTTGGTCCATAACATGAAGATTTTAAGTATTTTTGAAATCAGACCCCAATCTTCATCCACCCGAAGAACACGAAGAATACATTTTAGTTTTTTCAAAATTTTGTTGTTGGAAAACATTGTTCAGGTGTTCTTAATGTTCTTCGCAAACATCATAGGCATTAACAACATCATTTTGATGTTGAACAGGTCATTTCAAATTCTCGAATAGGTCTTCAGAGTTGCACAATGTTATTAGAAGTTTTGGTTTAAAATTGACTCATTCATGATTTGCACATATGTTCTATGAATACCTTGTGATTTAGACTAACTTAAACCGAAAAGTTGCAAATTTTGGCAGCAAGTATGATCGAGGTTTTAAAAATAAGTAACAAGTGCTGTTTCAAATTCAAAATCAAGAACGCGTGAAGAAGAAGTTGTATCCGGAAGCACTATTTATAGAACTAAGGAAATATCCGCTCGAAGTGTGAATGAAGTCGAAGGGACGGGCGCTCGAAGTCCATTGGCTTTGAAGAATTTAGGTGCTCGTAGTGAACTGGAGGAACACTGTTTCGAATTCGAAGTGAGAATACTTCGAATGCGAAGGGAGTTCTTTGAATGGGTGCTCTAAGTGAACTAAAAGAGCACTGTTTCGAATTCGAGGTGTGAAGACGTCAAATACGAAGCTATGAGGGGCGCTCAAAGCCGCCTTGAGGATTTAGTCTTCGAGTTCGAAGTCTACGTTGAATGAAATCATGCGCTCGTCACCTTCATGAAATTAAGAACTTCGAATGCAAAGCCATCATGCGAGTTCAGGTTGCGAATTCGAAGACATAAGACTTCTCATTTCGAATTTGTAATTAAGAATTAACCTACGAATTTGCAATTAAGAAGGCGCTCGAAGTTAGAGGACTACACCCATTTCGAATTCGAAGTGGGATTTTGAATTCCAAGGGTCATGAATTAATACATTTATAACGCAAAACTTTAAAACATGAAAAGTATTTTTGGGTTTTCTTTTATCAACAACCGAAAAATATTTTTGGATTTTATATTTTGAAATAAAATGAAATAAATAAAATCTTTTTGTATTTTAAACATTTTTGAATGTTTTTAGAAATTTTTGATTTTGTTTAAACTTCTCCCCCTGCAAGTGTGCGCAACTTGTATGTATGATTGACGCTCCCCTTTGAATCATGCTATCATTTTCTACAAGATGAACAAACGTAGTATAATATCCACCGAAAACAAAAAGATAAGAACAAGAAAAGTAAAAATTGAAGAACATGGTGTTAGATTTTATAATTCAACATACCTAACATAGACACTAACTCATTAAAACGAGTATCGTCCTACGGTTTAGTGAATAGGTCATCGAGTTGATTTTCAGTCTTAACATACTATAATTCAATTAGACCTTTTTCCACATTGTCCTTAATGAAATGATACCGTATATCAATATGTTTAGTTTTATAGTGGGGAACTGGATTGCATGAGATAGCAATGGCAGATTGTGAGTCACACAATAAGGGTATTTTGTCATACTCCAAGCTGAAGTCTGTTAACTGTGTCCTGACCCACAAACTCCGAGAGCAGCACATCGCAACAGCAACATATTCAGCTTCAGCAGTTGAAGTTGAAACACAGTTCTGCTTCTTGAGGGCCATCAAACTAATCTATCCCCTAGAATGTGTGCACTGCCAAATGTACTCTTTCTGTCAAGCATGCAACCAGCATAATCCGCATCGAAGAAGGCATATAATTGTAGGCTTGAATCTCTTGGATACCACAGACCTAGATCAGGAGTACCCTTGAGATACCTAAAAATTCTTTTAACTGCTAGCAGATATGATTCCTTTGTATTAGCCTGAAACCTAGCACATAAACATGTAGAAAACATAATGTCTGGACTACTTGCCGTCATATACAGTAATGAGCCTATCATACCCCTGTAGGTTTTTAAATCAGCTTCTTTTCCATCTAGATCAGCACATAGTTTTGTTTTTGAAGCCATAGGAGTTGATAGTGCTGAACAACTGAGCATGTCATATTTTTCAACAAGTCTTTAATATACATGGATTGATTTATGAAAATACCATGAATCAGTTGTTTCACTTGTAATCTGAGAAAGAAATTCATCTCTCCTATGACACTCATTTGAAATAGATTTTGCATTGTAAGTGCAAACTCATCACTATATTTGGGGTTAGTAGAACCAAAGATTATGTCGTCCACATAAATCTGTACTAGAATTAAATATTTTCCTTTGGTTTTGATAAAGAGAGTGGTATCGGTTTTGCCTTTACTGTATACCTCATGCAGTAAGTATTATGACAAGACATCGTACCAAGCTCGCGGGGCTTGTTTTAGTCCATATACAGCTTTGTCAAGAATGTAGACATGATGTGGGAACTTGGGATTGAGAAAGCCTTGCGGCTGAGACACATAAACTTCCTCTTTGAGAATACCATTTAGGAATGCTGTCTTCACGTCCATTTGGAAAACCTTAAAGCTTTTGTAGGTAGCATAGGCTAAGAATAGTCGTATTGCCTCTATCTTAGCTACAGGAGCAAATTTTTCATCATAGTCAATGCCCTTCTTTTGGTTGTATCCTTTAGCAACCAACCTAACTTTATTTCTTACCACTACTCCATCAGAATCCCGTTTGTTCTTGAATATCCACTTGGTACCAACAACTAATTTGTCTTCTAGTAACGGTACCAGTCTCCAAACATTAAATCGTTCAAATTGATTGAGTTCTTCTTGCATAGAAATGACCCAATCATCATCCTTTAAAGCATCTGAGACTTTAGTGGGTTCAATCATGCTCAGGAAACATGAATGAAGGAACTCGTTTGTCGTTGCAGAATGAGTCCTTACTCTAACATTAATGTCCCCTATAATCTGTTATTCGGGGTGGGATTATGTCCATCTATTCCCTCGGGGGTTGTTAGTCGGAGGAGAGAAATCATTTAGTCTAGCTGCTAACTCGGAATCCTCCTCACTAACATTGGGATCTGAATCAAAATTGGGAGTATACTCATAATCAGGTTCATGAGGTACTATTGCTGGACTGACAGTTGATGTAGAAGGAGAATCCATGATAGGATAAGATGTAGAATTGTCAACCTCCTTTGCACTTGTAGTCTGTGTAACAGCATCAATCATGTAACTAGAGTTAAGAATATTAGATTCAGATTGTAAGAAATCAAATAAGAAATCTAGTTCATATTCAGTATGATTACAATCATTATTTGTTTCTTTTCTTTAAAGAACTGGTCCTGAACTGACTGTTTTTGTTTTTAAAAGATGTAAGATCTAACATATCGTCAAATGTTACATTTATGCTTTCCATTACACAGTTCGTTTATTTATATAAAATTCTGTAGGCTTTAGATTCTTGTGAATAACCAAGGAAAATTGCTTCATCAGCCTTAGCCTCAAATTTACCTAGGTTATCCTTTTCATTGAGAACAAAACACCTATTACCAAATATGTGATGATATTTGATATTAAGCACAATGCCATTTGTCAATTCATATGAAGTTTTATTAAAGCGTTTATGAATGAAGGTACGATTCTGTGTGTAACATGTTGTGTTGACTGCTTCAGCTCAGTAGGAAGGCGGGAGACTAGAATAAGATAGCATAGTCCGAGTAGCCTCAACAAGAGTTTAGTTGTGTCGTTCTACCACCCCATTTTGTTGTGGAGTGTATGCTACAGAATATTGATGTGTGATCCCCACCAGGTCAAGATATGTAGATAGAATCTTGTTCTTGAATTCTATACCATTATCAATTCTAATGGCACCGACATTCTGTTCATATCTATTATGTTGTTGTTTAATGAAGACTATGATAATCTATGTGGCTTCATCCTTTGATCTCAGAAACTTGACCCAAGTATATCTTGAATAATCATCACAAATTACCAAGATGTACTTCTTTCCACTACGTGTTTAGACTCTCATCCGACCACATAGATCCATGTGCAGAAGTTTCATTAGCTTCTTTGTACTTGAGACTTGCTTTGTCTTGTGAGAAGCTCTCTTCATTTTGCCTTTTTCATAGTCTTTGTTGAACTTTAACTTTGGCAGGCTCACCAAATCTCCAGTTACCAGCTTGTTGATGTTGTTGAAATTAAGGTGAGAAAGCTTCCTGTGTCATTGCCAAGTTAGATCTAATGAGACCTTGTTGAGTAAGCAAACAGAGGTCTTTGCATCATAATTGTTCAAGTCGATTGAATAAAGATTGGATTTCCTTGTGCCAGATAGCGGTTATGACTGAACTGGAGGATTCTCATGCACATACAAAACCCAAGAGCAACAAAAGCAAAAGCGAATAAAAAGAGTTTTTTTGGGTTTACACAACACATGCACGGGATTCACTTAGTGAGATCTAGCTACAAAGAAAAATAGCAACGAAAAGAACACAAAGAAAACAGAAGAGAGACCATACCCTTGATGTCTCATGTAGTTGTGATCTTGAGGAGATGATACTTGAACCTGTGAAGAAGTTCCTCTATTAGTATCCACACCAAGAACCGTGAATCTCCTTTGCTAAAGCTTGAGACTACTGAAACAAAGCTTCAAGAATAGCACTAAGCTTCGTGCCTTGGTTAACTCTAACTCAAACCTCAAAGAAAGGTTCCAAGTATGCCTTTTAGTGTGTAAGTTAGGTGAATTGACAAAAGGTCCCAACAAGTGAAGAGAGTGGGGTTTATATAAGTGTGTAGGAAGCTCAAATAGCACGGCCAAAATGGCTAGCCCTCATTGGACCAACCAAAAAGTTCCAATAATATTAAAGTGTCACTTTGACTTCTGCCTTCACGGGCTCTCACATCCCGTGAAGGAAGTCGTGAAGGTAGCACCCCCACGATCCCTAGCCCGGCTCATGAAGCCTCATGAAGGCCTTCACGTCACGACCTCTACACGACCTGTGAGGGCCCATGAAGGTCATCAGAAACCCTAAATCAATAGATTGACTCTCTTTACTTGTACTGTCGGATTCAATGCTTGGCGTGTGACCCAATAGGCCCGTGCCTCATCGGCAGTGATCAAATACACATGTATAAGTGGGCACATAACCACCAGACTCCCACTTGCAGATGATACAGCGTCATATTTTGATCACAGACAAAGACCAGCTCTAGCTAAGCATCAATGCCCCTAAGTCGGCACGAGTTGTCATCCTCGACAAAAACCGAATAGCCTTGTAAGGCTTATGAGGTTCTATAGCGTAACACCATATTTTCAACCCAAAAATTTTTAGTTTAAATTACACTGCGGAAGCGATTAAAATACTAAAAGTATTTACAACTGTTCACAACCACTATTTACAAAGCCAACCAGTATTACAAAATTACGGCTCGTCACAAATAAGCACATCAGAGGCCTAGGCAATTACTCCTCAAGCTAACCACTCTCAGCCGAGCCGCTGACTTACCAAAACCCGTAAAAAGAGTGAGAAGTGGGGGATTAGCACAAAGCTAAGTGAATGGAGTAAGAACCACAACAGGTAATCAGCTAGAACCGCATGATATCAACAACAAATAATAGATAATCGTGTCCTGGGAAAACCGGCGGTTCTGCAGGAAGCTACAACCAATGCCGGCCAAAGCAAAGGTTTACCGATAGATTATTTGCAACTGTCACACAGTATTACCTTAAGTTGCAACAAATGCATCAAAAGATCCCAATACTGATTAGACGATAGCAAACAAACCCAGTCCATATGCCCAGCCGAAACTGACTTCCCAACCATCATGTATACATATCACTGACGTAACAATTAATTAATAACCAACCAGTTAATCAATTATCAGATAAGCAATCTATCCATGCGTTAAACCATAAACAGTTGCAACCAAACCAATTACAACTAACATCATCTGTGAGTAAACATCCACTCACCTCAAGTTCTTAGCTACTCCACTCAGTGATCTAACTTTACTAAGCCTTGTCTGTTCCTGAGAACACAACAACCAAACATCAGTATCCGATTCATAAATATATATCAGACATATATTTATATCATCTTTAAATCAAACACATCATGTTAGATTCACATATGCATGAACACTTAGCATATAATATCATATAATCAACAAACATCCAAAACCATCGGATCTTAAGGGAAATCCGATACAACCATCGGATTTGTAGAAATCCGCCAAGATCATCGGATTTATGGGAATCCGATACCCCAATGTCGGATTTGAAGGAAATCCGCAACAATTATCGGTTTTAAGGAAATCCGACACTCCCATCGGATTTCACCCTTTAAATTTCACCCAAATCCACCAATTAGCATTCATCCATCGGATTCAACGATAACCGGATTTCAGAATTGGATTCATCAATGTCGGATTTCTCACCATCTTCTTCAATAGGAATCCGCCAACTTCATCATTTTCATGAATGATTTCCAGAGCTTAACAAGTGATATAAAAACTTGACAAAACATAACCCATCATCTAAAAGCATGCTATTATGCAACAAAAAACACCATAACACTCAAGAACATAACATAACCAACTAAACCCGTTTGTCAAGTTTCTATCATGTTCATACATGGTGTTAATATACAAAACCCAACATGTTAAGAATCAAAACTAAAGTATGTTACCAAGAATCATGTTTCAAGAATAAAACAAGAATCATACAAACCTTTAACTCGAATCTACGAATTCAATAATTCAAATTCTTCAAATCCGATTATGTTCTTGGTTCTCCCTCGGTTTTTCACACACAACACACTTTCAAATGTTCAAAGTGAGGATATGATTAACGAGAATAAGACTTAATTCACTAAACACGTAATCATACTTGGAAACTTGAAGCAAGAGGTGCCAATCTCCTAAATTCAAAACCATGCATACATACACACATAAATATCCGTACATATATATGTATATATAAACCAATATATATATATATATACAACACTTAATTAAATAGTAATCACGTGTAAACTTACCGAAGCCTACGTAATTACTAGGCCCAAATACAGGATGTTACAAATCCTCTCTCCTTAAAAAGGATTCTGTCCTCGGAATCTAATCGCATTTAAACAATCGAGGGTAATGAGCCTTCATATCCACCTCAGCTTCCCACGTCCAATCTGTACCCAAACTATGTCTCCATTTAAATAGAACCATCGGAATCTGTTTCTTGCGTAGTTTAGTCACTTTCCGATCTAGTAGTTCAATGGGTTCTTCTACTAGTTTCTTGCTTGAATCCACTTTAAGATCATGTAAATGAAGAATCTGACTCTCATCCTCCACTTTACATTTCCGCAAGTAACAAACATTGGATGTATTGTGAATAACTGACAATTCCGCAGGAAGATCAAGAGTAGCCGTTTGATCATTAACCACCCGTTGGACATGAAATGGCCCAATATAACGAGGAGCTAGCTTTCCCCGCTTTCTAAAACAGATAACCCTCTTCCATAGAGAAACTTTCAGATAAACCAATTCACGTTCAACAAAAGTAACAAATTTATGACGTGGATCAACATACATATTTTGTCGATCTCTCGCAGCTTTCAACTTTTCTCGCGCAATAGCCACTTTATCTGTGGTGATCTGTACAATATCAGGCCGTGCATACTGTTTCTCACCCGCCTCTAACCAACACGTAGGAGTACGGAAACGACGCCCATATAACATCTCATAAGGTGGTATACCAATACTCAAATGATAAGAATTATTATACGCAAATTCAATCAACGACGGGTGGGAATCCCAAGAACCTCCATACTCCAACACACATGCACGCAGCATATCCTCAAGTGTCTAAATTGTTCGTTCAGTTTGCCCATCTGTTTGAGGATGATAAGCTGTACTCAAATTAACACGCGTACCCAACTCCCGCTGTAAACTGTTCCAGAAATTAGATACAAACCTGGAATCTCTATCCGATACAATCGAAAGCGGTATACCATGTCGGGAAACAACTTCATCAATATACAACTGAGCCAAATTACTGAGTGATGCTGTTTCACTAGTATCCAAGAAGTGATCACTCTTGGTTAATCTATCAACGATCACCCAAATCATATCATGATTCCTTTGGGTACGTGGAAGTTTGGTTACGGAATCCATCGTTATGTGTTCCCACTTCCATTCTGGAATCTGCAATTGTTTCAATAATCCATAGGGTCTCTGGTGCTTTGCCTTAACCCGTGCACAAATATCGCAAGACTCCACAAACTGTGCAACATCAGTCTTCATAGTAGGCCACCAATATAGCACCTTCAGATCGTTATACATTTTCGTGCTACCTGGATGAACAGATAATCTTGTTTTGTGTGCTTCATTTAAAATCAAACTCCGGAGACCTCCAAGCAAAGGCACCCAAACACGAAAATGATACACTTTTAATTCCCGAGAATCATCATTCAAATCATTCTTTTTCTTTATCATAATCTCTGACTTCAAATTTTCATCCTTCAAGGCTTCCAACTGAGCTGCCTTCAATCTATCAATCAAGTCAGAAACTATTTCAATTCACATAAGTTTAATATTATCACTGACTCCCTTGCGACTCAAAGCATCAGCTACCACGTTGGCTTTTCCTGGATGATAACGAATTTCGCAATCATAGTCTTTAACAAGTTCCAGCCATTGTCTTTGTCGCATATTAAGTTCTTTCTAAGAAAATACATACTGTAGGTTTTGTGATCCGTACACATAACGCATTTTGTACCGTAAAGATAATGTCTCCATAATTTTAACGCAAAAACCACAGCTGCCAGTTCCAAATCATGGGTTGGATAGTTCTTCTCATTAGGTTTCAACTGACGAGAAGCATACGCAATAAATCTATCCCGTTCTATCAATACACAACCCAACCCTACCAATGACGCATCACAGTAAACAATGAAGTCATCTGACCCATCCGGTAGAGCAAGAATAGGAGCCTCATATAAAAGTCGTTTCAGCGTCTAAAAATCCCTTTCTTGTTCATCATTCCACTTAAATGGAACCTCCTTGAGAGTCAATTTAGTCATGGGATTCGCAATTTTAGAAAAATCTTTAATAAACCGTTTGTAACAACCTGCCAATCCCAAGAAGCTTTTAATCTCAGAAGGCGACTTCGGAGCATCCCAATTCATTACTGCTTCTATCTTTGCCGGATCAACTTTAACTCCATCACTACAAATGACATGCCCCAGAAAGGGAACTTCTCGCATCCAGAATTCATATTTTCAATACTTGGCATACAATTGCTCCCGTTTTAGAGTTTCAAGAACCTGTCTCAAATGTATCTCGTGATTAGCTTCAGATTTAGAATAAACCAGAATGTCGTCAATAAATACTATCATAGATTTATCCAAAAACGGTCGACAAACCCGATTCATCAAATCCATAAACATAGCAGGTGCATTAGTCAAACCGAACGTCATGACTAAGAATTCATAATCGCCATACCGGGTACGGAAAGCAGTTTTGGCAATATCTTCGTTAGAAACTCGTAGCTGGTGATAACCCGATCTCATATCAATCTTTGAAAAATAAGAAGCACCCTGATCAAACAAATCGTCAATTCTGGGCAGAGGGTATTTATTCTTAACCGTCCTCTTGTTCAGTTCTCTGTAATCAATACACATTCGTAGAGTACCATCCTTCTTTTTCACAAACAAGACTAGTGCACCCCACGGCAATAGACTCGGACGAATAAAACCCCTATCCAAAAGATCCTGAATCTGTGTCATCATCTCCCTAATCTCAGAAGGAGCCAATCTGTAAGGAGATTTCGCCACTGGATTTGAACCTAGTATTAAATCAATCTCGTACTCCACCTCTCGAATGGGAGGTAGCCCAGGTAACTCATCCAAAAATACTTCAGGATAATCTGATACTACTCGCACATTAGTAACTTCCTGCTTTTCCTTTCTAGCATCAATAGCATATGCCAGAAAACTTTCGCATCCCTTACTCAAGGATTTCTTAGCTTTTAACAAGGATATGATAGGAAATGTAGACTTATTTCTTTCTCCTCGAGTCACCACATGCGACCCATCAGACAATGGAAAAGAAATCAACTTCCTATGGCATTTAATGCTTGCTCTATGCTTACTCAACTAGTCCATTCCCAAAACTACATCAAAACCAGCCAAAGGCATTAAAAGGAACGACACTTGGAAACATTTACCGTCAATATCAATTTCAGCCCCAGTCACAAAAGTAGTAACAGGAAGTATCTTACCATCCGCTACTTCTATCTCAAGGGGTACATAAATAATAGTAGTAGGCAGTTTTAATTTATCACAAAATGCCACAGAAATAAAAGAGCGATTCGCTCCAAAATCAAATAACACACGCGGAGGTAGGGAGTTTATTAGAAACATACCGGTGATAACCTCATCGGTGGCAGTAGCATCATCTACTATCATACGGAACGCACTACCCTCCGGTGTTGGAGGATTCTTTCTTTTCTACCCCCTGGTGATGATCCCCCAACTGCCCCTGCCCCTGTCACAACCCCTGCCTTCCTACCCGAAGGACAATCACAAGCCCGATGTCCTTCCTTCTGATAATTCCAGCACACGTTCTGAGGGAATCAACAATCCTTCGCCTCATGCCCGTGGGTTCCACATCTCACACATCGCATGGTCTGGGCAGTACACTTCCCTGTATGAGTAGATCTGCATCTCGTACACCACTGCGATTTAACACTTGAATCCTCTGTTGATACTTTCCTATTCTGATTTCCCTAGGACTGATTACCCTGCCATCTCTTCTTCTGCTGACTAACCGCTTGATCATACATCGGCTTCTACAAATCCGCTTCATCTCGACTCTGTTTGTCTCTAGCTTGGATGTCCTCCTCAGCAGATCTTGCCAAGGTGAAAGCCTGGGACAACGATCCAACCAGTCGAGTCATGCTCTTGTATTCCTGCAATAAAGCTCCAATAAAATGTTGAACCTGGGAAGGTTCATCAGGCACCTACTGAGTTACAAACCTCAGTTTCGCGTTGAATTGCTGAATTAACTCATCCACAGACATTTTCTTCGTCATTCGCAACTCCATAAATTTCTGCCTTATCTTGTTCAAATCAAAGGCATTGCAATATTGTTCACACAATTTATCCCGAAATTGATTCCATGTAATCGCATCCATCTCAGCTCTGGATAGATGTGTAGTAATGGAATCCCACTAGACCATTGCTTTCCCTTTCAGCATTGTTGTCGCAAAGCAAACTCTCATCTCCTTCTCGTAGTTGCAAGCATCCAAGATTCTCACGGTATCTCGCAACCGGTTTAAAGTGACATTAGGATCAGTGCTTCCATGATATTCATCAGGTTTGCAATCCAGAAATTGTTTGTAAGCACATGGCTGCCTGTATCCCATGTTTGGAGGAAATCCCTTGTAAGGATAAGAGTAAGATCCCTGAGAATAAGATCCATAAGGAAATAACGGATAGAAGAATGGTTGAGACGTAGGTTGAGACATTGGTGATAACGGTATAGATACTGGAGGAATCTCAGCCAAAGTAGTAATTGGCGGGAAGATCGGTGGTATCTCAGGTGTAGTTGAAGCTATGGTAATGAACGGTGGTTGTGTTGTAGGAACTTGTCTTTGTTGTTCTAGTTCCTTTCTTAGGTCCTGTAACTGAGCTTCTAACTGGAAGATGTATTCATCCCTCTCATCTCCAGCTGTACCAGATGTACCAGCATTGTGTAGAATTTCCACTGTTGTTGTAGGAACTTCGGCAGTAGACGGGACAGTAGGGGCACCAGTTGAGTAATCACGATCATCAATTGTTTTTTGTAACAATCACATCACCTCACGATGTAACATCCGCAAACCTAGGCTAGGAGATTAGTAGGTTTGTGGTATGTGTTTAATTGTGTTTTAAATGGTTATTGGATTTTATAAAGTTACTTAATTGATTAAATTAATTAATTAATTAGGATTGTATTGTGTGTAAATTGAATAAGTGTTAACTGGTAAAATGAAAAAATAATATGTATTATGTATGGTATGTTGCATGTGGGTATGAATGCATGATATGTATGTGGTATCTATGTAAGTTAGTGAGAGTTTGTGTGTATGCACGTGTTAGTTGGCACGCAAATATAGTCTTGCCACCTCATGTTTATTTGTGTACGTGTAGGTATATTAAGAATTGGTTTTAGTACATGCTTATTATATGCAAAGAAAGTGTGTGTGTGTGTGTGTGTGTGTGTGTTTGAATTTCACTCTCTGCCAAAGAAACCGAAGAAGAAAAGAAAGAACAACGCAAGGATCGGATTCTTCATTTTGTGTGATTTTAATTCAAGTTTAAGGTTAGATTTATTCTTTGATACGGATACATGATAATCTTGAAAGAGTTCGGATTGAATAACAATACTTTATAGAGAATCACCATGATCGGTTTTTGAAAGAACTTGATTTTATGGGTTTTCGTGTGTTCATATGATTTATATGTTTAAATGATGCTTTGATGCATGAATCTGTGTTTAAATATGTTTAAACATGTTTCTGTCATGATTAGACGAGTTATGAAATTCTGGGTTTTGGAGTTATAATGATTGATAAAGTTGTCGGATTTATGGAAGAAGAAGATGATGAAATTCGAGAAAATGGAAAACCGAAAGTATCGAAATCCGAGACTTTAAATCCGAAAGCCACGAAATCCGAAAATCCCAAATCCTATACTTGTACAACCGATAGTTTGGTAATCCGAATGATTGAATCCGAGACCTAGAATCCGAGAATGATATTTGAAACCCAAAACCGACAACTATAGATCCGAAACTTAAAAACCTATACCCAAATCCGATTAAGTAAAATCCGATACATTTGAATCCGGGAGTTCAAAATCCGATAGTCTCTAAATCCGAGCCTTAGAATCCGAGTAAAGTGAAATCCGACATTGTAGGTACAGATTCTTGGAAATCCGATAGTTTTGGGAAATCCGGTATTTTATGTTTTGGACTTTTGATAGTTTAATGTTGTTATTTATTTGATTAATAAATTATAAATATATGGATATATATTTATGAGATTGAGACTGATTTAGTTATTGCTGTGTTTTCAGGCAATCCAAAAGCTTAGTAATATTAAACATCTGAGTTCGTGCTGAAATAGAGGTAAGTGGATGTTAAACACGGATGGTAAAGATTGCAGTTAATATTATTGATGTAAAGCATGATTGTGGATTGAGATTGGATTAATTGAACTGCTGATTGTGATATTGATTATTGTTAACTGCTGCATGACTATTTGGCCGATACGCGCTCTTAGGATGATTTTGAGTTGCGTTGGGAAGTCAGCTACACGTAGAATTGCGCTGGGCTTGTTTACTGGTTGGTTGAACAGTAGTAGCCCTTCTGTTGTATATGTTGCTTCAGAGGTGGAGTTTACTGTGCCAATTCAGTGGAGGGTTATCGGTAAACCTTTGCTTTGGCCGGCATTGGTTGTAGGTTCTGCGCCGAACCGCCGGTCTTCTTGGATATGTGATTACATGATTGATGTTTGATTGTGAATGTTTGCATTTGATGTTTTAGCCTCTACTCACTTAGCTTTGTGCTAATTCCCCTCAGTTGAATTGTGGACCTATGTTTAGTGGAATTAATCAACGAGCACTTCAGTGTGGAAAGTGTAAATCTCACCACACAGGACATTGTACCTACCAAACTGTGCGATGTCTTACCTGCGGCTAGTTTGGTCATGAGATGAAAGATTGTTATTTCTCTCAGAAGGTATGTTGGATTTGTTTTGGGAAAGATCATAGAGCAAGGGATTGTAGAATAAAAAAGAACTCGAATCTGGATCAAGAATTAGGGAGCCCTCATCAGCAGTTGGTCAGAAGCAAGAAACTCAACATACTAGGCCAACATCAGATGGATTCAATCGAAGTTCCCAGTGGTGTCGTCGGTGTAGGTCTGTTCATATGGGGAATTGCACCCTTTAGACTTTGTGTTGTGTGCGATGCGGATTGTTTGGTCATGAGCTAAATGATTGTGCTCTTCCTCGGAGTGTTTGTTGGAATTGCCAAAGAGAGGGTCATATTGTGAGAGACTGTGACGAAGATAAAAGAGTTTGGACAAGGCTAGGAGTTGAGGTAGTTGGGGGGTCTTCGTCAACAAGTGGACATAAGAGGAAGGACCCTACTACGTCTGAGAGTAGGGCATTCGGTACAACGAGAGGTGATGTTACAAGACCAAGAATGACATAACGGGTATGTTTTGATAAAGTCTATACTCATACGTGTATTTATTAACTTAAATAGTTAATTATTGATGTTGAATGTCTATGTGTGTTAAGTATATGCGTTTACTTCTTGAAGAAAATGACTCTCTAGAAATAAAGATAATTGATAAAATATATGTGATCTAAATTGTGAAATTGTTTGATAACTATGATAGTAAATGATGTGATAGTAGGAATGTGATACATGACATGACATGGAATGGGTATGAAATACCACAGAAAATAATGTTATCAGATTAGTTAAAACATAAAGCTATGCTATGTGTTGCAAGACTCATTTTGCTTTCTGTATTTGTATATGTATAAATATGTGTTTGTACAAAGAAGAAAGAAAGTGGATAAGTTATCGAAGATTTGAAAGATTTGATGATAAATCAAGAGATGTTCTGATAAAAGTACGACTGAAGTTACGAGTTATTGGGAAACCTAATGCGTAAAAATTGTCTATGTTATTGATTAGTGAAGTTGACGAGATATACGATATGATGAGATAATGAATTTGATTGAATTAATATATGAAGATGTGCTTAGAAATTAGAAGAATAATTTAATTCTAACGAGAGTTAAAGATTCTTGAGAAAAATGATTCGACCCATGACTTGGAGGCTACCGCAGATGCATTTGTATTGATAATATGGATATTGATTAGAAAGTATATGTGAGATCTAATTATTAAGAAGAACGACGGAGGATGTTTGTACAGATGAGTCGAACGAGTAATAGAGACAATGTTCATAATTAATTAAATATTGTGATTGAGAGATTCGATATTATTTAGAAGAGACTAGTGGATTTTAGACATGTTGGAAATATGAGGGAGTTAATAATAATTATAACATTAAGAGTAATACAAATTGAGGAATATCTGATTTAGAGGATAAAATTGAAATTGCCTTTGCTGGAAATTGATGAATGAATTATTGTAATTATCAAATACAAAGAAGAGGAAAGAGGAATCAATTGTCAAAACATAAGAATTAAGGACTTATAGAATTGTATATTTATATATATATATATATGCCTATGCTTGTATTGGAGAGTGATTTTGATGAAGAGATATGAAACTAAATTGCCAGTGCACTTGGGAGGGCTAAATAGTATAATGCCATACAGAGTATTTAACTGATATCTTGCTAAAAGGTGTGAACATGATATATTTCGTGGAAACATGACATGATCAGCTTTTAGTCAAGGTAGAGTATTAGAGGATTATGAACTGTTAAGGTAACTAGAAATATTAGAACATTAATAAAAACAAGTTATGATGGAGTATATATGAGAGATATGATATGTAATGAAGTCCTGATATATTACGAGGGATTATGACTGTTCAAATAAAAATAATTAGGTACTACCACTGTGGGATGAAAATGATGGACGGAGATGTATCTTGATGGAATGAATCAAATATATGATTGAAAGATTTGATTAAACTTTGAAAGAATTTATAACAAGCATTGAGATGTGAGATGAACAGTGCGACTGAATCTTTACTGAATAGTGGAGTAATAGGAGTTGTGCAGATATTTGGGAATAAACTTGTGTTTGAATTGGATTTTGATGATTCGAGGAAATCATAAGTAAGCTAATTAGACAAACGTGATGTGATTTATATTGGATGAATATTAAAATACCAGTGATAAGTTGATTTATGCGTTATAGAAGACTTAACAATCAGAAATAAAAAAATGACGAGTGCTCATTTTATGGCTATTTGTGAGACGGATTCTTTAGGTGAGTTGGACCAACGGTACAGTGATGGGATTGTTACAAGGTATGGAAAACTGTTGTTTTTAATATCTGACAAAGACTTCAGACTGACGGTCAAACTGAACGAACTATACAGACACTCGAGGATATGTTGCATGCTTGTGTAATTGAGTATGGTGGATCTTGATATTCACATTTGCCTTTGATAAAGTTTGCATATAACAACCATTACAACTCCAAGATTGGGATGCCTCCATATGAATTGTCGTATGGTTGTCATTCCCGTACTCCGACTTATTGGTTGGAAACTGATAAGAAACAATTTGCAGGGCCTGAGATAGTTCAGATGACAGCTGATAAGGTTGCTATTACCAGAGATAAGTTGAAAGTGGTCAGAAATAGACAGAAAATGTATGCAGATCCACGTCATCGCCCAGTCAAGTTTAATATGGGAGAGTTAGTGTATTTGAAGGTTTCTCCATGAAAGGGGGTGATTTTATTTGGTAAACGTGGGAAGTTAGCTCCCCGTTACATTGGTCCCTTCCGCATATGTTAGATTGTGAATGATCAGACTGTTACACTGGATCTTCCAGCAGAGCATGCAGGAATTCCCGATCTGAGAAAGAATAAAGTAGAAGATGAAAATCAGATCCTTCCAGTGCAAGAACTGAGAGTTGATTCAAAGAAATGACTGATAGAAGAACTTGTTAAACTGCTAGATCGAAAGATGATCCAACCCCGAAAGAAGCAGATACCAACGGTGTTGGTCAAATGGAAGCCTAGTTTAAGTTCAGACCTAACTTGGGAGACTGAAGGTGAGATGAGAGACAAATATCCCCACTTGTTTAAGTGAGAAAGGATTCTGAGGACGGAATCCTCTTAAGGAGGAGAGATTTGTAACATCCGCAAACCTAGGCTAGGAGATTAGCAAGTTTGTGGTATGTGTTTAATTGTGTTTTAAATGGTTATTGGATTTTATAAAGTTACTTAATTGATTAAATTAATTAATTAATTAGGATTCTATTGTGTGTAAATTGAATAAGTGTTAACTGGTAAAATTAAAAAATAATATGTATTATGTATGGTATGTTGCATGTGGGTATGAATGCATGATATGTATGTGGTATCTATGTAAGTTTGTGAAAGTTTGTGTGTATGCACGTGTTAGTTGGCATGCAAATATAATCTTGCCACCTCATGTTTATTTGTGTACGTGTAGGTATATTAAGAATTGGTTTTAGTACATGCTTATTATGTGCAAAGAAAGTGTGTGTGTGTGTGTGTGTGTGTTTGAATTTTACTCTCTGCCAAAGAAACCGAAGAAGAAAAGAAAGAACAACGCAAGGATCGGATTCTTAATTTTGTGTTATTTTAATTCAAGTTTAAGGTTAGATTTATTTTTTGATACGGATACATGATAATCTTGAAAGAGTTCTGATTGAATGACAAGTCTTTATAGAGAATTACCATGATTGGTTTTTGAAAGAACTTGATTTTATGGGTTTTCGTTTGTTCATATGATTTATATGTTTAAATGATGCTTTGATGCATGAATCTGTGTTTAAATATGTTTAAACATGTTTCTGTCATGATTAGACGAGTTATGAAATTCTGGGTTTTAGAGTTATAATGATTGATAAAGTTGTCGGATTTATGGAATGAAGAAGATGATGAAATGTAACACCGGTCTTGCAATTACCAGATTTTAGCAAAAATTTGCGTTTTTTAAATAAACGTGAACTTAATCACGATTAATATCATTAAGCAGCGGAAATATTTAAATAAAACATTGTCTCAGTATCTGGTGTTACGCTACAAACAACCGACCATAATGTAATTATTACAACAACAAAAGCAGTTAACATGGCACCGTTAGCTACACTTAGCTTGAGAGCACAAACTTGGCGAACATGCATGAAAGGATTAAGCATACAATGCTATCCTATCACATTGTGGTGTGCTGACACGATCGGTATAAGTTGTTTCTTGCAGGATAGCTAGTCCCGCTCAACACCAATACACCGGGGGATCAGACACAACCCTCCGCGCTAGTGGGGGAGCATAAAGCAGTCCACCAAGCATCGTTAACGGAACCAGAGGCTCCTTAGGTAACTCAGCCATTTCTGACCGATTAACCCTCATTATATAAGGTACGGCGGTTCTGCAGAACCTATGATCCGGAATGTTACCTCGAATCACCATTAAATCCCGAATCTCATGATCAAGGGTCCCTGGGATCTAGCTAACCGGCTGACCTTAACCATGCTTGCTGATGTTCGCGAACACATACACACATCTTGTTCATTTACTTAGCATGCATATTCATTTACTTCTTTTAGAATGCAATTACATTTAGTTACTTCTTTATGGATCCAATCTGGATCCCTAGCATACATATCATTATATCTTTACTTAACTGATTAATTCAGAATCAGTATCATACATAGCATTCTTTTAACTAAGCGGTTCCAGTACTGGATCCCGCTAACATGCACTTAACTTACTTACATCAGGTATTTAACATGGCATTTGTACTTTAAGTAACATGGCAATTCTTACTTATCAACTTATGAGCACAATCGTACTCAAATTACTTAACACATAATTCCTGCTCTACTGAGGCTTATGGAAGTCGTACTCACCTGAGTGACTTAACAGATAGTTATTTATCTTCTTGCCTTGTCTAGGGTTTCAAGTTTACCTAAAACATTAGGATTTACATCCACATATTAACATACTTGGATTAGCTACAAAGCCAACATTGGAAATCCCCAAAATCCGGATCCACATAAAATCCGACAGTCTGTCGAATTTCATGAAATCCGATACTTTCAAAGGAAATCCAATACTTTGCAAAATCCGATACTTATCGGATTTCAATACTTAATACACTTGGAAACTTGTTCAAAAAATGGAAATCCGACTTTCAATCGGAATCCGATTCTTTTATCGGAATCCGACACTCTAGTCGGAATCCGACACTTACAATAAAATCCGATACTTTCGGATTTTGACTTGCAATTTACATGTGGACTTTGGAAATCCGATACTTATCGGATTTAAAACAATAACACGGATTTAGTCATGCGGATTTAACATGCGGATTCCGACACTTAATCGGATTTGGGCAACATGCGGATTCCGACACCTTCATGTCTCGGAATCCGACTGTTTCAACCCAGAAACCGCCATCTTCATCTATGGCTTATTTTCCAGAATTCGACCCATCGTTTATACATTTTTGCATTCTAAAAACATCCATTTTCGTCAACATGACTTTGTAAACACATCAAACCCACACAAAAACACCAAACAAACAAAACCCACTTGCAAAGTAAGCTTTGCATGTTCTAAGTGATGTTTTGCAAGGATTTGAGTTTCAATCCTGATTTTAATCATAAAAACAGTTTCATATGCATTGAGTCTTAACAACAACAAATAGTTACCTTGATTTGGAATTCAAAACCACCAAATCCTTGTTGCTTCAAGAAAACCGAGAGAATGTAGAGAGAAAGAGAGAAATCCGAGAGCTTTGTTTTGAGTTTGCTTCTTGTGGTCTTTAACCACCTTTGACTTTTTCTTCTATTTATATTTGTCACAATCCAGAGGCACCGCCTCTGGATTCTTGTAATTCTTTTTCTTTCTTTTAATCTTACTTATTTGTATACATATACACATTTACACATAACACAAAAACATACATACATACATTTAACTCCTTCTTATTAGCATAATTAACTTAATTACACAAGGTTAACAACTAGGCCCAAATCGAGGATGTTACAAATCTACCCTCTTAAGAAGATTCCGTCCTCGAAATCTACTCAGTGATAAACAGGTGAGGGTATCTTGTCTTCAGCTCGTCCTCGACTTCCGACATCAGGTTCGGACCTAAACTGTGCTTCTACTTAACAAGAACTAGTTCGATCATCTTCTTTTGTAGCTTCTTGACCTTCGTGTCAAGAATTTCAACAGGTTCTTCTACGAGTCGCTTAGAAGAGTCAACCTTCAGTTCTTGTAACGGAACAGTCTGTTCCTCTTCAACGTTGCACTCACGCAAGTAGCACATGTTGAAGGTATCGTGGATTCCTGATAGCTCAAACGGCAGCTCAAGAGGTACTGTCTGATCATTGACTTTGCGCACGATCTTGAATGGGCCTATGAAACGTGGACTTAGTTTCCGTTTGCGCCCAAAGCGAATAACGCCCTTCCAAGGGGAAAACCTTCAAGAATACTCGATCTCCGACATCGAATGTAGCGGGACGACGCTTAGGATCCGCATACATCTTCTTTCGGTCTCGGGCCGCTTTAAGCTTTTCTAAAGCCACATTCACTTTATCTGAGGTCATCTGGACAATCTCAGGTCCGGCAAACTGTTTCTCTCTGGGCTCCAACCAACAAGTTGGAGTACGACATCGTCTCCCGTAGAGCATTTCGTACGGTGGCATTCCAATACTAGAATGATACGAATTATTATAAGCAAATTCAATCAACGGGAGATGAGAATCCCATGATCCACCATATTCAAGTACACACGCTCGAAGCATGTCATCAAGAGTCTGAATCGTTCTTTCTGATTGGCCATCGGTGTGCGGGTGATAGGCAGTGCTTAAATGCACACGAGTGCCTAACTCACGTTGCAAACTTTGCCAGAAGTTAGATACAAATCCGGAGTCACGATCAGAAACAATTGAACAAGGAAGACCGTGACGTGTTACTATCTCATCAATATAAAGTTGTGCCAAACGAGTCAACGAAGCCGACTCGTTGGTTGCCAAGAAATGAGCACTTTTAGTCAGTCGGTCAACAATGACCCAAATCATATCATGCCCTCTGAACGTCTTGGGCAACTTTGTCACGAAATCCATCGTGATGTGATCCCATTTCCATTCCGGAATGTCAAGCTGTTGCAAATTCCCATAAGGTCTTTGATGCTCTGTCTTGACTTGGGCACATATCTGACATTTCTCCACGAATGAAGCATTGTCTTTCTTCAGAGTGGGCCACCAATACAACCTTTTCAGGTTGTTATACATCTTGGTGGTACTCGGATGGATAGACAATTTAGACTTATGAGCTTCTTGCAGAATCAGCTCAGGATTACCTCCCAGAAGAGGCACCCAAATCCTGGATTGAAAAGTCTTCAACCCACGATTATCTTCACCCAGTTGGTCTTTTAACTTCTTCATCGTTTCAGATTTCAGATTATCCTCTTGCAAAGCTAATTGCTGGACGTCTTTTAACTTTGCAATCAAATCTGATACAACTATAAGCTTCATGAACTTTGCCTCAGCTGCTGGCCCCTTACGGCTCAAAGCATCCGCTACAATATTGGCTTTACCGGGATGGTAGCGAATCTCGCAGTCGTAGTCTTTGATTAACTCCAACCAACGGCGCTGCCGCATATTGAGTTCTTTCTGTGTAAAGACATACTGCAAGCTTTTGTGATCTGTGCATATCACACACTTAGTGCCATAAAGGTAGTGCCTCCATAATTTCAGTGCGAAGACAACAGCAGCAAGTTCGAGATCGTGAGTTGGGCAGTTTCTTTCGTGATATTTCAATTGCCGAGAGGCATAAGCGATTACTTTATCTCTTTGCATAAGAACACAACCCAACCCCGCATAAGAGGCATCACAATAAACAACGAAGTCTTCCGAACCCTCCGGCAAGGTAAGAATCAGAGCTTCGCATAACAATCGCTTTAAGGTCTGAAACGCTTCCTCTTGAGCTTCAGACCAAACAAATGCAACATCCTTACGAGTCAGCTTTGTCAATGGACCTGCAAATTTCGAGAAATTGCAAATAAATCGCCGATAGTAGCCGGCCAAGCCAAGGAAACTCTTTATTTCAGAGGGAGTTCGAGGAATCTCCCAATTCATCACCGCTTCCACCTTAGCCGGGTCTACTTTAACGCCTTCTTGACAGATAACATGGCCAAGGAAATGAACTTCCCTAAGCCAGAATTCACACTTAGAAAACTTGGCGTACAATTGTTCTCGTTTGAGAGTCTCGAGAACTTGGCGAAGATGAAGCTCGTGATCAGCCTCAGTCTTCGAGTAAACAAGAATGTCGTCAATAAAAACAATTACGGACTTATCAAGAAAAGGACAACAGACGCGATTCATTAAATCCATCAATATGGCAGGAGCATTGGTCAAGCCGAATGGCATAACCAAGAATTCATAATGACCGTAACGAGTCCGGAAAGCCGTCTTCGGAATGTCTTCTTCGTGGACTTGTACTTGATGATATCCCGAACGAAGATCAATTTTCGAGAAATACGTAGCTCCCTGCAACTGATCGAAAAGATCGTCAATACACGGAAGAGGATACTTATTCTTTATAGTTCGCTTATTCAGCTCCCTGTAATCGATACACATCCTCATGGTTCCATCCTTCTTTTTGACAAATAAGACAGGAGCTCCCCAAGGTGAGGAACTAGGACGAATGAAACCTTTTTCGAGTAATTCCTGGATTTGCGTCATCATCTCGCGGATCTCAGAAGGAGCAACACGATATGGAGATCTAGCTACAGGTGTAGCTCCAGGAATCAGTTCAATCTTATATTCAACAACTCTTACCGGAGGTAAACCGGGTAATTCATCAGGAAAGACCTTAGGGAATTCAGAAACTACCCTGATATCTTGAACTGGTCGCTTTTCCATCGCCGCATCAATAACATATGCCAGGAAGGAATTACAACCTTTGGCTATAGACTTCTGAGCTTTAATAACGGAGATAACAGGAATATCTGACTCCCGTCGTTCTCCACGAGCAACTGCATAAGATCCATCAGCAAGAGGGATCTTAATCATTTTCTTGGAACAGAGAATCTCAGCATCACGCTTGCTTAGCCAATCCATTCCGATCACAACATCGAAGCCCATAATAGGCATAACAAAGAATGAGATAGGGATGCTACTCCCATCAATATAAATAACGGTAATGGGAACTTTCTCGATAAACGAGACTACTTTGTCGTCAGCAAATACTACATTAAGAGGCTCGTCTAAAGGCATAACAGGTAACTGGAGTCTTTCACGGCAAGCAACAGAAACAAAAGAATATGTTGCTCCAGAATCAAATAACACACTAACAGGATAATAATTGACAAGAAATGTACCAGTGACGATGTCACCTGCAGCCTTTGCCTCCTCTGCAGTCATTTGAAATGCCCGCCCTTTAGCCCGCGGGGCATTGTCTTTCTTCTGCTCTCCAGAAGACCCAGCTGCTCCGGAGCCTTGTCTCTCAGGGCAATCAACCATTTTGTGACTGGGTTTGCGACACCGGTAACAAACATCTTCTTTGTATCGGCACTCACTCACCGAGTGCCCTCTTTGCCCACACCTACCGCACCTCCTCGTTGCTGTAGAGCATTCCCCGGAGTGATAGGTACGGCATGAAGAACACCAAGGATCATTAGGTAATGGTTTCTTTGGAGCTTCAGATTTCCCACCTCCTGAGGATTGCCCTTTAGAAGAGCCCGATTGGAGAGATGGCTGAAACTTCCTTTTACTCCCACCATTGGCATAATCACCCCGACACAGTATACGATCACCTTCAATTTGTCGGGCCACTTGAAACGCCCGATCTAGTGTTGGAGCTGCCCGAACATGGGCACGGAATTCTAGTGGCAGAGTTGCGACAAACCTTCTTATCTTGGTCACTTCATCTGGAATCAGGTATGGTACAAACCTCATCTTATCAGTGAATGAGGTGATGTGTTCTTCGATCGTTCTATCTCCCTTCCGGAGATCTGTAAACTCATGCTTCATACGCTTCATTTCATACTCAGTACAGTACTTCTAGAGCACTTTTTCAGAAAATTGCTCCCAGGAGAGAGCACTCAATATCTCTTTGCCTACAGAGGCCTTTACAGTATCCCACCAGAATATAGCACGCCCCTTTAACATGCGTATCGCGTAATTCACACGATACTCAGGCTCACACTCACAAGATTCGAAAACTTGCTCCATTTCGCGAAGCCATTGAATAGTCACAGTGGGGTTATCACTCCCCTCATAGGTTGGCGGATGGCATGTCAAGAATTTCTGATACGAGCAAGGCTTGCGTGCTCTGGTGAGAGTGGATTTTAACAAGAGCTCTTTTGCAAGACGGAGCTCTTCCTCCAGACGCTTTATATACGCTAACTGGTCTGGATCAGGTACTGCTCCACCAGCACTAGGCTGAGGGTGTTGATCTTCTGCTTGATGAGGCATGTGAGAAGCCTCATCTTCAAGTTCCTTGAGCGCTTGCTCAGTATTAGCTTTATCAGCAGACATTTCTTTATCTTAACTCTTCTATATAACACGGAAGAGTAGTCAGTACTTAGTCATTCTTACTTGTCATATCTGACAAGCTATATCATAACAAGTAATACTCATATAACTCTCATACTCAATCCCCCCCCAAAGGAACACTTATTATGGTCGGGCCCTTGTTTGAGATTGAATACTCTTGCAAGTACCCAATTCCCTCAAACTTAGGCTCTGATACCTAATTGTAACACCGGTCTGGTAATTACCAGATTTTAGCAAAAATTTGTGTTTTTTAAACAAACGTGAACTTAATCACGATTAATATCATTAAGCAGCGGAAATATTTACTTAAAACATTGTCTCAGTATCTGGTGTTACGCTACAAACAACCGACCATAATGTAATTATTACAACATCAAGTGTTCCCGCAGAATATCCAGAGGCAGGGGACCCAGCTCACCAGGCAATCTATCTCTGATCTGCAAAAGCTGTTAACATGGCACCGTTAGCTACACTTAGCTAGTGAGCACAAACTTGGCATAAACTTCATTAGAGTAAGAACATGCATTACAGGAATAGGCATACAATGCTATCCTATCACATTGTGGTGTGCTGACACGATCGGTATAAGTTGTTTCTTGCAGGATAGCTAGTCCCGCTCAACACTAATACACCGGGGGATCAGGCACAACCCTCCGCGCTGGTGGGGGAGCAAAAAGCAGTCCACCAAGCATCATTAACGGAACCAGAGGCTCCTTAGGTAACTCAGCCATTTCTGACCGATTAACCCTCATTATATAAGGTACGGCGGTTCTGCAGAACCTATGATCCGGAATGTTACCTCGAATCACCATTAAATCCCGAATCTCATGATCAAGGGTCCCTGGGATCTAGCTAACCGGCTGACCTTAACCATGCTTGCTGATGTTCGCGAACACATACACACATCTTGTTCATTTACTTAGCATGCATATTCATTTACTTCTTTTAGAATGCAATTACATTTAGTTACTTCTTTATGGATCCAATCTAGATCCCTAGCATACATATCATTATATCTTTACTTAACTGATTAATTCAGAATCAGTATCATACATAGCATTCTTTTAACTAAGCGGTTCCAGTACTGGATCCCACTGGCATGCACTTAACTTACATACATCAGGTATTTAACATGGCATTTGTACTTTAAGTAACATGGCAATTCTTACTTATCAACTTATGAGCACAATCGTACTCAAATTACTTAATACATAATTCCTGCTCTACTGAGGCTTATGGAAGTCGGTACTCACCTGAGTGACTTAACAAATAGTTATTTATCTTCTTGCCTTGTCTAGGGTTTCAAGTTTACATTGAACATTAGGATTTACATCCACATCTTAGCATACTTGGATTAGCTACAAAGCCAACATAGGAAATCCCTAAAATCCGGATCCACATAAAATCCGACAGTCTGTCAGATTTCATGAAATCCGATACTTTCAAAGGAAATCCGATACTTTGCAAAATCCGATACTTATCGGATTTCAATACTTAATACACTAGGAAACTTGTTCACAAAATGGAAATACGACTTTCAATCGGAATCCGATTCTTTTATCGGAATCCGACACTTACAATAAAATCCGGTACTTTCGGATTTTGACTTGCAATTTACATGTGGAGTTTGGAAATCCGATACTTATTGGATTTAAAACAAAAACACGGATTTAGTCATGCGGATTTAACATGCGGATTCCGACACGTAATCGGATTTGGGCAACATGCGGATTCCGATACCTTCATGTCTCAGAATCCGACTGTTTCAACCCAGAAACCGCCATCTTCATCTATGGCTTATTTTCCAGAATTCGACCCATCGTTTATACATTTTTGCATTCTAAAAACATCCATTTTTGTCAACATGACTTTGTAAACACATCAAACCCACACAAAAACACCAAACAAACAAAACCCACTTGCAAAGTAAGCTTTGCATGTTCTATGTGATGTTTTGCAAGGATTTGAGTTTCAATCCTGATTATAATCAAAAAAACAGTTTCATATGCATTGAGTCTTAAAAACAACAAATAGTTACCTTGATTTGGAATTCAAAACCACCAAATCCTTGTTGCTTCAAGAAAACCGAGAGAATGTAGAGAGAAAGAGAGAAATCCGAGAGCTTTGTTTTGAGTTTGCTTCTTGTGTTCTTTTACCACCTTTGACTTTTTCTTCTATTTATATTTGTCACAATCCAGAGGCTCCGCCTCTGGATTCTTTTAAATCTTTTTCTTTCTTTTAATCTTACTTATTTGTATACATATACACATTTACACATAACACAAAAACATACATACATACATTTAACTCCTTCTTATTAGCATAATTAACTTAATTACACAAGGTTAACAACTAGGCCCAAATCGAGGATGTTACATGAAATCCGAGAAAATCGAAAACCGAAAGTATCGAAATCCGAGACTTTAAATTTGAAAGCCACGAAATCCGAAAATCCCAAATCCTATACTTGTACAACCGATAGTTTGGTAATCCGAATGGTTGAATCCGAGACCTAGAATCCGAGAATGACATTTGAAACCCAAAACCGACAACTATAAATCCGAAAGTTAAAAACCTATACCCAAATCCGATTAAGTAAAATCCGATACGTTTGAATCCGAGAGTTTAAAATCCGATAGTCTCTAAATCCGAGCTTTAGAATCCGAGTAAAGTGAAATCCGACATTGTAGTTACAGATTCTTGGAAATCCAATAGTTTTGGGAAATCCGGTACTTTATGTTTTGGACTTGTGACTGTTTAATGTTGTTATTTATTTGATGAATAAATTATAAATATATGGATATATATTTATGAGATTGAGACGGATTTAGTTATTGCTGTGTTTTCAGGCAATCCAAAAGCTCAGTAATATTAGACATTTGAGTTCGTGCTGAAATAGAGGTGAGTGGATGTTAAACACAGATGGTAAAGATTACAGTTAATATTATTGATGTAAAGCATGATTGTGGATTGAGATTGGATTAATTGAACTGCTGATTGTGATATTGATTATAGTTAACTGTTGCATGACTGTTTGGCCGATACACGCTCTTAGGATGATTTTGAGTTGCGTTGGGAAGTCAGCTACACGTAGAATTGCGCTGTGCTCGTTTACTAGTTGGTTGAACAGTAGTAGCCCTTCTATTGCATATGTTGCTTCAGAGGTGGAGTTTACTGTGCCAATTCAGTGGAGGGCTATCGGTAAACCTTTGCTTTGGCCGGCATTGGTTGTAGGTTCTGCGCCGAACCGCCGGTCTTCTCGTATATGTGATTACATGATTGATGTTTGATTGTGAATGTTTGCATTTGATGTTTTAGCCTCTACTCACTTAGCTTTGTGCTAATTCCCCTTAGTTGATGTTTTGCAGGTTCGTGTTTGAGTGGAAAAAGGAAGAGTTGACCATTACTCTGATACTAAGTTTTAAAAGAGACGAGCCAGATATATTTGGTAACACCAAATAGTAGTTGCAGTGTTAACTTTTGGAACAAAGATTATACGTTTTTAATTATTGGTTTTATGTAATCAAGTTGGTTTTAATTAGCTTCCGCAGTGCGTTTAAAAAAATGGCTTGTGATTTTCCGGTGTTACAATTTGATATCAGAGCCTAGGTTTGGCGATCCATGCACGGCTAGAGTGTTGCATTCCCAAATCTTGGCTCGTGACGGGTCAAGCTTTCCTTCGGGGGAATTAGGGTGAGTTAGAGTTGTCTGTAGTAGTTAGTATTTTGGATACTAATGGTTTATGCTAATAAGATTGTGAGGTGATGTGATTGTACAGATATGGCAGACAAAGATACCCCTACTGACACTCCTGTGACCCAAGAAGTAGCTGGAACTTCAATAGTGAATGTGATGGATATGGCATATCAAACAGGTACATTGGGATATGAATAGAGGGATGAACAAAGCAAGTGTATTAATAAATTGAAAGATGAGATACAAGAACTTCGAGATATTGTTCACCGGATGGAACGAGAAAGAGTAACTCAAAATGTTCAAACTCAGATTTCTCAACCTATTACTACTCTGAATACAACCTTTCTGGTTCCGGTTTCATTTCATTCTATGCACAAGTAACACAACAACCGTACTTGTATCCAGTTCCATTTCAAGGAGCTATGTGCCCAGATTATTCAGTTGATACCAGGAGGGATAGTACTTCTTCCCAAACTTTTGACTTAGCTGAATTGGAAAGGAGAAATGTGGAAGCCAAAAACAACATGATTCGAGAGCAAGTTTCTCAACATAAATCCTGGATTGAACAATACTACACTCAAAAGCAAAAAGAGCAAAGTGGTCAGAGACAAGGGAACTTGAATTGTGGACCTAGGTTTAGTGGAATTAATCAACGAGCACTTCGGTGTGGAAAGTGTAAATCTCACCACACATGACATTGTACCTACCAAACTGTGCGATGTCTTACCTGCGACCAGTTTGGTCATGAGATGAAAGATGGTTATTTCTCTCAGAAGGTATGTTGGATTTGTTTTGGGAAAGATCATAGAGCGAGGGATTGTAGAATCAAAAGAGAACTCAAATCTAGATCAAGAATTGGGGAGCCCTCGTCAGCAGTTGGTCAGAAGCAAGAAACTCAACATAGTAGGCCAACATTAGATGGATTTAATCGAAGTTCCCAGTGGTGTCGTCGGTGTAGGTCTGTTCATATGGGGAATTGCACCCTTCAGAGTTTGCGTTGTGTGCGATGCAGATTGTTTGGTCATGAGCTAAATGATTGTGCTCTTCCTCGGAGTGTTTGTTGGAATTGCCAAAGAGAGGGTCATATTGTGAGAGACTGTGATGAAGATAAAAGAGTTTGGACAAGGCTAGGAGTTGAGGCAGTTGGGGGGTCTTCGTCAACAAGTGGACATTCGGTACAACGTGAGGTGATGTTACACGACCAAGAATGACATAACGGGTATGTTTTGATAAAGTCTATACTCATACGTGTATTTATTAACTTAAATAGTTGATTAATGATGTTGAATGTCTATGTGTGTTAAGTATATGCGTTTACTTCTTGAAGAAAATGACTCTCTAGAAAGAAAGATAATTGATAAAATATATGTGATCTAAATTGTGAAATTGTTTGATAACTATGATAGTAAATGATGTAATAATAGGAATATGATACATGATATGACAAGGAATTGGTATGGAATACCACAGAAAATAATGTTATCAGATTAGTTAAAACATAAAGCTATGCTATGTGTTGCAATACTCGTTTTGCTTTCTGTATTTGTATATGTGTAAATATGTGTTTGTACAAAGAAGAAAGAAAGTGGATAAGTTATCGAAGATTTGAAAGATTTGGTGATAAATCAAGAGATGTTCTGATAAAAGTACGACTGAAGTTACGAGTTATTGGGAAACCTAATGTGTAAAAATTGTCTATGCTATTGATTAGTGAAGTTGATGAGATATACGATATGATGAGATAATGTATTTGATTGAATTAATATATGAAGATGTGCTTAGAAATTAGAAGAATAATTTAAGTCTAGCGAGAGCTAAGGATTCTTGAGAAAAATGATTCGACCCATGACTTGGAGGCTACCGCAGATGCATTTGTATTGATAATATGGATATTGATTAGAAAGTATATGTGAGATCTAATTATTAAGAAGAACGACGGAGGATGTTTGTGCAGATGAGTCGAACGGGTAATAGAGACAATGTTCATAATGAATTAAATATTGTGATTGAGAGATTCGATATTATTTAGAAGAGACTAGTGGATGTTAGACATGTTGGAAATATGAGGGAGTTAATAATATTTATAACATTAAGAGTTATACAAATTGAGGAATACCTTATTTAGTGGATAAAATTGAAATTGCCTTTGCTGGAAATTGATGAATGAATTATTGTAATTATCAAATACAATGAAGAGGAAAGAGGAATCAATTGTTTAAACATAAGAATTAAGGACTTATAGAATTGTATATATATATATATGCCTATGCTTGTATTGGAGAGTGGTTTTGATGAAAAGATATGAAACTAAATTGCCAGTGCACTTGAGAGGGCTAAATAGTATAATGCCATACAGAGTATTTAACTGATATCTTGCTAAAAGGTGTGAACATGCTATATTTCGTGGAAACATGACATGATCAGGTTTGAGTAAAGGTAGAGTATTAGAGGATTATGAACTGTTAAGGTAACCAGAAATATCAGAACATTAATAAAAACAAGTTATGATGGAGTATATATGAGAGATATGATATGTAATGAAGTCCGGATATATTACAAGGGATTATGACTGTTCAAATAAAAATAATTAGGTACTACCACTGTGGGATGAAAATGATGGACGGAGATGTATCTTGATGGATTGAATCAAATATATGATTGAAAGATTTGATTAAACTTTGAAAGAATTTATAACAAGCATTGAGATGTGAGATGAACAGTGCGACTGAATCTTTACTGAATAGTGGAGTAATAGGAGTTGTGCAGATATTTGGGAATAAACTTGTGTTTGAATTGGATTTTGATGATTTGAGGAATTCATAATTAAGCTAATTAGACAAACGTGATGTGATTTATATTGGATGAATATTAAAATATCAATGATAAGTTGATTTATGCGTTATAAAAGACTTAACAATTAGAAATAAAAAAATGACGAGTGCTCATTTTATGGCTATTTGTGAGACGGATTCTTTAGGTGAGTTGGCCCAACGGTACAGTGATGGGATTGTTACAAGGTATAAAAAACTGTTGTTTTTAATATCTGACAAAGACTTCAGACTGACGGTCAAACTGAACGAACTATACAGACACTTGAGGATATGTTGCGTGCTTGTGTAATTGAGTATGGTGGATCTTGATATTCACATCTGACTTTGATAAAGTTTGCATATAACAACTATTACTACTCCAAGATTGGGATGCCTCCAAATGAATTGTCGTATGGTTGTCGTTGCCGTACTCCGACTTGTTGGTTGGAAACTTATATGAAACAATTTGCAGGGCCTGAGATAGTTCAGATGACAGCTGATATGGTTGCTATTGCCAGAGATAAGTTGAAAGCGGTCGGAGATAGACAAAAAATGTATGCAGATCCACGTCGTCGCCTAGTTAAGTTTAATATGGGAGAGTTAGTGTATTTGAAGGTTTCTCCATGAAAGGGTGTGATTTGATTTGGTAAACGCGGGAAGTTAGCTCCCCGTTACATTGGTCCCTTCCGCATACGTTAGATTGTGAATGATCAGACTGTTACACTGGATTTTCCAGCAGAGCATGCAGGAATTCACTATCTGAGAAAGAATAAAGTAGAAGATGAAAACCAGATCCTTCCAGTGCAAGAACTAAGAGTTGATTCAAAGAAATGACTGATAGAAGAACCTGTTAAACTGCTAGATCGAAAGATGATCCAGCCCCGAAAGAAGCAGATACCAACGGTGTTGGTCAAATGGAAGCCTAGTTTATGTTCTGACCTAACTTGGGAGACTGAAGCTGAGATGAGAGATAGATATCCCCACTTGTTTAAGTGAGAAAGGATTCTGAGGACGGAATCCTCTTAAGGAGGAGAGATTTGTAACATCCGCAAACCTAGGGTAGGAGATTAGCAGGTTTGTGGTATGTGTTTAATTGTGTTTTAAATGGTTATTGGATTTTATAAAGTTACTTAATTGATTAAATTAATTAATTAATTAGGATTCTATTGTGTGTAAATTGAATAAGTGTTAACCGGTAAAATGAAAAAATAATATGTATTATGCATGGTATGTTGTATGTGGGTATGAATGCATGATATGTATGTGGTATCTATGTAAGTTTGTGAGAGTTTGTGTGTATGCACGTGTTAGTTGGCATGCAAATATAGTCTTACCAAAGGCCTAGGCAATCACTCCCCAAGCTAACCACTCTCAGCCGAGCCGCTGACTTACCAAAGCCTGTAAAAAGAGTGAGAGGTGGGGGATTAGCACGAAGCTAAGTGAATGGAGTAAGAACCACAACAGATATATCAGCCAGAACCGCATGATATTAACAACAAATAACAGATAATCGTGTCCCGGGAAGACCGGCGGTTTTGCAGGAACCTACAATCAATGCCGGCCAAATCAAAGGTTTACCGATAGTTTATTTGTTATTCTGACACAGTATTACCTTAAGTTGCAACAAATGCATCAAAAGATCCCAATACTGATTAGCCGATAGCAAACAAACCTAACCCATATGCGCAGCCGAAACTGACTTTCCAACCATCATGTATACATATCACTAACGCAACAATTAATTAACAATCAACCAGTTAATCAATTATCAAATAAACAATCTCTCCATGCGTCAAACCATAAACAGTTGCAACCAAGCCAGTTACAACTAACATCATCTGTGAGTAAACATCCACTCACCTCAAGTTCTTAGCTACTCCACTCAGTGATCTAATTTTACTGAGCCTTGTCTGTTCCTGAGAACACAACAACCAAACCTCAGTATCTGATTCATAAATATATATCAGACATATATTTATATCATCTTTAAATAAAACACATCATGGTAGATTCACATATGCATGAACACTTAGCATATAATATCATATAATCAACAAACATCCAAAACCATCGGATCTCAAGGGAAATCCGATACAACCATCGGATTTGTAGAAATCCGCCAAGATCATCGGATTTATGGGAATTCGATACCCCAATGTCGGATTTGAAGGAAATCCGCAACAATTATAGGTTTTAAGGAAATCCGGCACTCCCATCGGATTTCACCCTTTGGATTTCAACCAAGTCGGAATCTACCAATCAGAATTCATCCATGGGATTCAATGATAACCGGATTTTAGAATCGTATTCTTCAATGTCGGATTTCTCACCATCTTCTTCAATAGGAATCCGCCAACTTCATCATTTTCATGAATGATTTCCAGAGCTTAACAAGTCATATAAAAACTTGCCAAAACATAACCCATCATCTAAAAGCATGATATTATGCAACAAAAACACCATAACACTCAAGAACATAACATAACCAACTAAACCCTTTTGTCAAGTTTCTATCATGTTTACATGGTGTTCATATACAAAACCCAACATTTTAAGAATCAAAACTAAAACATGTTACCAAGAATCATGTTTTAATAATAAAACAAGAATCATACAAACCTTTAACTCGAATCTACGAATTCAATAATTCCAATTCTTCAAATCCGATTATGTTCTTGGTTCTCCCTCCGTTTTCACACACAACACACTTTCAAATGTTTAAAGTTAGGATATGATTAACGAAAATAAGACTTAATTCACTAAACACGTAATCATACTTGGAAACTTGAAGCAAGAGGTGTCAATCTCCTAAATTCAAAACCATTCATACATACACACATAAATCTCTCTATATATATATATAAACCTATATACACATATATATACAACACTTAATCAAATAGTAATCACGTGTAAACTTACCGAAGCCTACGTAATTACTAGGCCCAAATACAGGATGTTACGTATAGATAAGCGATCATGTGCATCCTTTTGTTTGGGATATCCATGTGAACACGAGACATGGAAGATGTCAATGTAACTTGAGCATGGCCATGCATGTTTGGTGTTAGCTCCCAATTATCGAGGGGCCCAATGATATCTCTCTAACTAGAGGAACAAATCCTTTTGACTATATAGTCCCATCATATGTTCCATACTTCACCCAATTATTCCCTTTATGACAGCCAGTTACGAACTGCGTTTGAGAATAATTAAAGTAAGGAATATTCATACTCAGGCAACCCATGCATCTTAAGTCTTAGGATGAAATGATATTATCATCCTGAGTTACTTGTGACTATAGATCCATGAACTAAACTCAGGTGCGGGTCTTCTAGTCATTTGAAACACATTTCAAGCACAAGTAAGTGTTGCATCCTTATTCAACCAACTTGAACACCGGGTCAAGTAGTTACTTCAATCTTATTTCATTCTTCCTTCCATGTGAAGAATGACCAATTCTAGAAGGTTTTAGAATGATAAGCATTCAAGGGAGTGTTTAAACATGCTAAGATGGAACACAGTATAGACTATATGATTGTGACCGCAACATGCGTATAAATAAATCTCCATTCATATATCGAAACAAACATAAGTAACAATACCTCTTTAATGTTCCCAAAATACAAATACAAATTGAACAAACCAAATACATAAGTCAAGCCAAATCACTAGCGAATTTAACACCTATAGCTCTAGCGTGAGAATCATGAGCAGCTTGTGATAATGGATTAGTGAATGGGTCCGCTAGGTTCTCATCCGTTGGTACTTTGCTAATGACAACGTCACCATTCTCGATTACTTCTCAAATAAATTGATACTTTCAAAGAATGTATCTTGTCTTCTTGTGAGCTCTTGGTTCCTTTTCCAAGGCCACCACACCCTTATTGTCACAAAATATTTCAATAGGGTCGGTGATGCTTGGAACCACTCCTAGATCTTGTATCAATTTCTTCATCCACACAGCTTATTGAGCAGCTTTACTTGCTGCAATATATTCTGACTCGGTCGATGAAACAGCAACCGTGTCTTACTTTGAGCTCCTTCAGCTTAATACACCACCATTTAATAGGAACACAAACCCCGATTGAGATCGGCAGTCGTCCCTATCGGTTTCGGAGCTAACATCAGAGTAACCCTTTACTCAAAGCTCTCCCTCACCACCGAATACTAAGAACATTTCTTTAGTACGCTTAAGGTACTTAAGAATGTTATTTACATCCCTCCAGTGGGCTTCTCCCGGATTCGCCTGATATCTACTAATCATGCTCAAGGCGCATGAGACATCGGGGCGAGTGCACATAATGACATACATGATTGATCCCACAGCCGAGGCATATAGGACTCACTTCATAATTTCCAACTCCTTTTGAGAGTTGGGTCATTGAGCCTTGCTTAATGCTAATCCATGCATCATGGGGAGATTCCCTTTCTTAGAATCCTCCATCATAAATCGTTTAACGACTTTATCCACGTATGCACTTTGGCTTAAACCAATATCCCTATATATATTGATTCCGAGAATGCATCCCCCATTTCCCAAGTGATGCATAGAAAAATAATTCCCAAGCCAAGCCTTGACATTACGCAAGGTTGGGATATGATTTCCTATGAGTAGAATGTCATATACATATAGAACTAGGAAAACTATTGAGCTCCCACTAGCCCTGACATATACACATGGTTCATCTTCGTTTTTCAAAAATCCAAATTCCTTGATCTTTTCATCAAAACAAAGATTCCAACTACGAGAGGCTTGCTTAAGTCCATAAATGGACTTCTTGAGCCTACATACCTTATTAGGATACTCCGGATCAACAAAACCTTCAGGTTGTGTCATATACACCTCTTCAGAAAGCTTCCCATTAAGGAAGGCGGTTTTTACATCCATTTTCTATATCTCATAATCATGAATAGCAACTATGGCAAGGAGGATCCTTATGGACTTCAACATGGCCACTGGTGAAAAGGTTTCATCATAGTCAACACCCGGTGTTTTAGTGAAGCCTTTCACCACTAATCGGGCTTTGAAAGTGTCCAAGGTATTATCCATGTTGGTTATCTTCTTAAAAACCTAACTACACCCAACGGGTCGAAACCCGGGTCTCGGATCAACCAGTTCCCAAACCTGGTTATCCGACATGGAGTATATCTCTCTTTCCATTGCCTCTCTCCACTTGGTAGACTCAGGGCCCGACATTGCTTCTCGGTAGTTGGTGGGTTCATCATGATCCACCAATAGCTCATGGCCCTCAAATATGAGAAATTCATCTCTCTGGCTCTTGATGAGCTCTACTAGATCTACGTGGAGTAGATAATGGAAGTGTGTCAGGTACCGCAACTTTAGCTTGCTCGGTTTCAACCATTGATGGTTGTGTGCTAGTACCAACATCAAGTTCCTTATCGGATGATCCTTAAACTTGTTCAAGATCAATTTCCTTTTGCCTCGGTACGTTGGATATAATTTCCCTTTCAAAACCGCCCTTCGAGCAATAAAAACTTTGTTCTCGGAAGGTTTGTAGAAAATATATCCAATACCAGCAGAAGGATATCCGATAAAGTAACAACTTTCAGAACGGGGTTCTAGTTTGTCATTAGCCTCATGTCTCACATAGGCTTGACATCTCCATACTCGAAGATATGAGATTGGGCCATTTTCTTGTGCCACAACTCATATGGTGTTGCTTCAACTTTCTTTGTTTGTACGAGGTTAAGGATTCTTACCGCCGTTTCTAGAGCGTAACCCCAAAAACTAATCGTTACCTCCGTTTGACACATCATAGAACGGACCATATCTAACAATGTCCGATTTCTCCTTTCCGCAACTCCATTTAATTGTGGAGTCCTAGGAGGTATCAATTGTGAGATAATCCCACAACTTCTAAGATAGTCTAGAAACTCGGAACTAAGATACTCACCGCCTCTATACGATCGTAGTATCTTAAATCTTTTGCCGAATTGATTCTCTACTTCATTTTGGAATGTCTTGAAAACCTTAAAGGTTTCAGAATTTTGTATAATCAAGTAGACATATCCATACATACGATAATCATCCGTAAAGGTAACAAAGTATCTCGTGTTGTTCCTTGTGACATTTTTGAAAGGACCACACACATTGGTGTGAATAATATCTAAGAGATCCTTTCCCCTCTCACAAACTCTGGTGAAGGGTTCTTTGGTCATTTTGCCTAGTAAACAAGATTCGTATACTACATTTGACCCAAGGTCAAATGATATCAAGATCCCCCGCTTGGGTCTTGGTGATGCGAGTCTTGTTCACATGTGCAAGACGACCGTGCCATAAGGAATATTTATCCAAACAAGTTTTGGATTGGGAATCAATATTCATGATAGGTTTCTTATTCTCAATGTATGGCTCCACTTCATATTTTCCATGACATGGTAAAGATTTAAATAACAATCATTTTTATAACATAAAATAGATCCATTCCTAAATTTAAAAGTAAAACTATCGTCATACAAGGCATGTAAAGAGATAATATTTCTTGCCACGAAGGGCGAATAGCATACATTAATAAGAACAATGGAAAGTCCGGTTCTAAAAGAGAGCTCAAGACTCCGCTTTGCTTCTACGTGCACAACCTCACGGTTCCCCATAACTAGATCCAGCTCTCCACGCTCTAAGCCTCTACTTCCCTTTAGCACTTGCACCATATTACAAATGTGAGTGCCGCAGCCGGTATCTAAAACCCATCCCTTTGAAATAGAAGTTTGATGGAGCTCAATCATGAACATACCTTGGTTTGAAGGTCCCGAGATGCTCATTGCCTTGAGCTTCTTGAGGCCATCTAGGTACTTCGGGTAGCTTCGGCGATAATGCCCCTTGTCCCCGCAAAAGAAGCATTCTGCCTCCTCCAGGGCCTTGGCTTTGGGAGCTTTCCCTTTGCCCTTTGCCACCGGATAGGGGTAGGCTTGGTTCACCAACCTTGCCCTTACCCTTTCCCTTATGGGAAGGAGTCGGCTTCTTCTTTTGGATGTGGCCCTCCCGGATAGGCAAGACGGGATTAGAAGAGGTGGCCTTGGGCTTCGAGAGGCTTGAATTAGTGGTCTTGAGCATCTCGTGAAGCTCCATGAAGGTCTTATCCATGCTATGCATATGATAACTCATGATGAATTGATCATATGCATTGGACAAGGATTGGAGGATGAGATCAACTGCCAACTCCCTCCCGATGGAGAACCCAAGCCTCTTCATGAGCTCCACGTTTGCTTTCATTCATAACATGTGAGCGCTCACGTTCCCGCCATCCTGGAGCTTGCAACCTAGGACGGCCTTGAGGCATTCGTACCTCTCTTGCCTTGCTTGCTGTTGGAACATGTCCTTGAGCTGCACGACGAAGTCATAAGAACTCAAATGATCCATTTTCTTTTGCAAATCGGAGCTCATTGTGCTTAACATGAGGCACGTGTTTTCGTCCGTGTCTTTGAGGCGTTTTTCGTACAGTCAGATGGCCCTAGGTGTCGTAGTCGCAGGGGCTTCGGGCAAGGCTTCCTCTATGGTATGCAACTTTCCTTCATGGCGTAGGACAATCCGAAGTTGCCTATGCCAAGAACCCTATTTCACTTCCATATATAACGGGTTTAACACAGATCATACGAGGACTTTATTTTGGGTTGACAACTATATTGCCAATTGCAATCCATTATTGCAACTCTTTGGTCTTTGCGGGATCCAACGACAAGCACCGGTCGTTTGGTATGTTTGATCCCTTCTTACACCAATCCCAAGTTAGAATTATTGATAGACTCGTGCTATGCTCGACAATATTTCAAGAATTCTAATTTGAAATTATAAATCGTCCATCAAGACATGCGGTATGTAAACTTAACAAGAATTGGCTCGTGCTAAGCTCGACATCCAATTTAGTGAGTTACTATGCTCACCTTCCACACAACTTCACAAAGATTGGCTCGTGCTAAGCTCGAGAACCAATCATTATGTTGTTATATTTGGGTGGCATCGTCTTACAGATGGTGTGTGGTTTATGTTTCATGGAAAAAACGGGTTTTTGTTTCCGGTTAAATTTGATTAACATATTTTAGTGACAAAATTCAATTTTCACTTTTGATGGTTTGTTAATTATGTGCGCGCGCAAGAGAAATATAAACCAATTTTTTAAAACTCTTGTGATTTAATGTATAGAAAAAAATTTCTAGCATGCGAATACTTAAACAACCATGCAAGAAATATATCACATCACACGCATAGCAAAGGGGTTGGTAACCATGCCAAAACCTATGCGTTCTTTCCGTGAGCCAACGAGAAGAACATGGTCAACTAGGGACACAACACAAACAAATTCAAGGCTCCCACTCAATTCGCCACCTCCAACGGGATTCACCGGATCCTCCATCTACAAGACATCATCTTGATTCTTGATTGTGGCCACCATGCTCCAAAAGTACAAGTACATAAAATAGAAAGAAAATGGCATGCAAGCCATGAAATTCCTATCATCTAATACAAGTACACGGATAAATGAAACGGCATACAAGCCGCAATAACAATTATAATTAATCAAACAAATGAATAATTATTACATCCCATGTGACACAAAGTCACCAAATAAAAGGAACAACCACAATGCAACCACAAGGTCTAAGGCCAAGGTTACCAACAAAACAAGGCAAACAACCATAAAACAAACGGTGTGCCAAAACCGTAACAAACAAATATTTTGATGAGAATTTCCTAAACAAACACTCAAGTCACAAAGGAAATTCTTGTACATATGCATTAGGGCATAAAACCTATTTTTAAAAACCCATATTCATATATACACACACATATGTGTATGCATGTATGCATCTAATGCCATGACCATACCATGCATACCCATAGTGGCACCAAAATATTATTGGGGATTTCTAGAAAACATTTGAACAAAACAGAAGCTACATAATGACTCGAAAAACCGTAAAAAAATTTTTAAGGTTAAAAAACACTATTCACAAGCTCCTTCACAACCCTTCACGGCTCGAGAAGCCCGAGAGCTTCACGACCCCTCATGGCCCGGAAGAACTTGTGAAGCACTAAAAACCATTTCACGACCAGACCCCAAACCACACTGGTCGTGTAGTCTTCATGACCCGTGAAGAGCACCTCTACGGCCCGTGAAGACTCACTGGACATTTTACCAAAACTACCAAAAACCAACTTTTCGAGCCATTTTGTGCTATATTCATGTAGCAATGGCTCTGATACCACTAAACGATTCTCATGCATATACAAAACCCAAGAGAAATGAAAGCAAAAGAAAATAAAACGTATTTTTTGGGTTTACACAACACATGCACGGGATTCACTTAGTGAGATCTAGATACAAATAAATATAGCAACGAAAAGAACACAAAGAAAAAAGAAGAGAGATCATACCTTTGATATCTCAGGTGGTTATGATCTTGAGGAGATGATACTTGAACTTGAGAAGAAGTTCATCTATTAGTATCCACACCAAGAACCGTGAATCTCCTTTGCTAAAGCGAGACTTTGTCTTCACTACTGAAACAAAGCTTCAAGAACAACACTAACCTTCTTGCCTTGGTGAACTCTAATTCAAACCTCAAAGAAAGCTCCAAGTATGCCTTTTAGTGTGTAAGGTAGGTGAATTGACAAAAGATCCCAACAAGTGAAGAGAGTGGGGTTTATATAAGTGTGTAGGAAGCTTAAATGGCACCAGGCTCGGCCAAAATGGCTAGCTCTCATTGGACCAACCAAAAAGGTCCAATAAGATTAAAGTGACTTTGACTTCTGCCTTCACGGGCTATCACGGCCCGTGAAGGAAGTCATGAAGGCAGCGGCTTCACGATCCCTAGCCCGGCTCATGAAGCCTCATGAAGGCTTTCACGTCACGACCCGTGAGGGCCTGTGAAGGTGGTCAGAAATCCTAATTCAACAAATTGACTCTCTTGACTTGTGCTGTCGGATTGAACGCTTGGCGTGTGATCCAATAGGCCAGTGTCTCATCGGCAGTGATCCAATACACGTGTATCAGTGGGCACACAACCAACATGAACATGAGTTCTTTTTGAACATGACCTCTAGATCCTTATCACAAATTTGTTTGATGCTGAAGAGATTGTGACCTAAACCTTTAACAAAAAAACCTTTTTGATTTTTATGCTTTTCTTGATAATATCTCCGTACCCTAGAATCGGTGCCACATTGTCATTCCCAAAACGAACATTCCCGGAGTATTTGGGAATAAAGTTTTAAAGAAGACTTTTGTCACCGGTCATATAGTACAACCGGAGTCCATGTACCAGAGATTAGTTTTCCGCACTGTGAAAACAGAGATTTAGGTCCCTATCTTGAAATAAGTCCTTGTTTGTTAGTTTTACCTAGACCTCTTTAACAATGACATAATATTTTTCTATGAAACCCATTGTTGTTTTTGTAGTTTAGCATTAAACTTTGACCTTTTAATCCAAAAAGGATCATGAACAATTTTTCTATCAGTTGGAAGTTGAAGCTTGATGGATTCCCTCGCTAGAGGTGGAGACATAGTTTTTAGCTTTGGTTTGCACACTGGAATCATTTTTGCGTGATTTTGAATCTACGATTTGGGTATCCATTTGTGGATTGTACTTCCATGTGTGTTGTTGGTTTGTTGTGGAAGTGTTTTTGATTTTTTCTGATTTGACTTTTTGTTGACTTTTAAAGCTGGATGATGGATATTAGCTTTGAGTGATTTGCTTTCATTATTACCAATAGCTTGTGTTTTTGTTTTCCGTGAAGAGTTTTGTTTTTGATTTTCAATGAAGTGCCAAACTCTCATACAATCTTTGTAACCTCCGCGTTTGTATGCTTCTAATTCTTGTACCGTGAGCAGGCAATTCATGTAATTCAAATGATTCATCATGTGAAATGCATGTTTGGAGACTCATTGATAAATAATTACACGTTTTGAATTGATGAATTTAAAATGGCATTGGTTTTCATAAGGAATTCTCCAAGTCTCACATGGATTAATTTCGAATGATTTTCTCAGTTTATCATACGCACAATTAAACTCACAATCGCCATGTATACAGTCATTACTCACACAGAAAGATGTTGAAGCTAAATTTTCTATTTTATTGTGAAGGTTAAATTTATTTATGAAAGTAGAAATTGGATGACAGATTTTTGTAAAATCAATGTACAACCTAGCAGATCTAGGTGTAACTTTTCTCCAAATCAGATCCTTTTTACTCTCTGTTTTTTTGGAGTCATTCGTCTTTGAATCTGAAACATGAACAAGTTTATTATATGTGCTTTGAGAATGATTATGTTTAACAGATTTTATAGGAGATTTTTATGTTTTGGTAGGAGATTTTAAATTGGATTTTGATATCGCATTTGGTTGTCTACTCGTAGATGCTTGATCATGAGGGTGTGATTTTGGAACCCATTTAAGAGGAACATCTTCTTCCATCTTCATCTTGCCTTTTCAATCGTGGAAGCATTCCTTGTGGGTTGTGAAGTAGAAGTAGTTGTTGAAGATTGTTTGCATGTTGCCTTATGACAGTGGCAAGAAACAACTTTTTCCTATTCAGTCCTTGAATTTTCTAAATGACTCATTATGATTGTTTCAAAATAGAAAGCCTCAAGTGCTTTGAGTCGTCTTAGTAAAACCATTTGTGGGATATAAATTCTTGCTTCTTGAATCACTTCAGGCTTTTTGAAGTCATCAGGATATGTCCACACGGAAGTATTTGACTAAGTGGGTTCTTGTGACCCAGATGAAGTAGATTCATTCAATTCTTGATAGTAAAAAGGAATTTCCATTTTTTATTTTGAATTTCTTTTATATTCTTCAACTACCTCCTCCTTTTGACCAACAGACACCATATTTTTCGTGATGACATCATTCATGAGATTGAAATCATATGGTTACTTGGCAGTCACTTTCTCACTTATCTTGGGGTTCTCAAAACCCAGACCATCGTAGGTCTACTTGGAGAATTTTCTCTCTTTCAATTTGTTTAGGAAGATTGTTTGTTCAGTTTAGCCTCTTTTTATTTGTGTGTCTTCCAATTCTTTAATCTTAGAATAGAGTTATCCCTTTTCTTTTATAAATGTCCTTTTTTGCACTGATCTTTTCTTCTTTAAGATCATGAATTTCTATGCTCATTGAAGCAGTTAACTCAATTAATTCATTTTCTTTTTCAATGATTTTTATTTTGAGATTGGATAATTCTTGTTCGGATTGTGCTATTAGCTGTTGAGTTCCATCTCCTTTTGATTGATTATTGCTTTCATTCTATCTCTTTTTATGTTAGACTTTTGTATTTTTCTTTCTAATTTTTGTATGCGTTTAATTATTATTTGAACATGTTCCATGCTTAGTCCTGCATCAAAAATTGATTTAGAATTTACCTTTGTTTCATCCTCTGCATTAAGCTCTTCCTCAGAATTGTCAAATTGTGCCTCACGCTCTTCATCCATATCAGAAATTCTTCCTCCACATCAACCATGAGACAAAACTGAGCTTGTGCATCATCTTCAAGATCAACGTTATCACTATTTGACAGGAACTGGTCTTCTTCCACCATCATGGTTTTCCCTACACTCTTTTTCTTGGATAGCTTGAGTTTTTGTTTGTAGTACTCAACACCCTTTTTCTTTTTCTGTGTGCAATCCTTGATGTAATGGCTGTTGCCCCCACAGTTATTGCACTTGCGTTCACCCTTCTTCTCATCCTTAATGAACTTAGGTTTATCTGCAACCTTGAATGTATTTGGTCTACGAGACCCAAATGTATATCTTTGACGGTTGTTGGTTTTAGAATATCCGTTCTTAAATGCTTTCGTGATGAAGGACATAGCTTTTATAACTTGTTCCATCTCGGTTCTATCTGACTCATCAGAATCTGAGTCAGAGATAGCCACTACTTTGAACTTTTGAGTCCTTGATGGTTCACGGGGGCACTGCTCAGAAGTAACAAGAGCAAGAGGATCAATAGTCATCTTTGGTGATGATTTGGAAACTACATGTTGATATTGTTGGAGGTCTTCAAAGATGTTGTGGTAGGTAACTATCGTCAAATATCTGTTGATGTTCTTGTACAATTTGACGTGTTCCTTCCATTCCTGACCTAGAGCCTTGAGAAAAACACAGTTGATATCCAGATCAGTTCATTCCACTTTGTTTTTTCGCAGTTCATTTTGCATTTTGTAGAAACGACAATATGTGTCAATCAGTAGTTCATTCTCGTTTGCACTGAACTCATGGAACATATTGACAAGTTGCGTTCTTTTTATGTGTTCTCCGTGCTCTGTTCCTTGAAGTTGTCTCTTAATCTCATTCCATATTTCTTCGGCAGTGGCCAAGCTATCCACTTTCATGTACATCTTAGATGAAAGAACTTGCTTTAAGTAGTACTTGGCAGGTCTCTCTGCTTTCTTTGTCTTCTTTTCAGCTGCTGTTAATTCATTTGGTGTTCTCTCTCATGCCACACCTGGAATTGGATATCGGGTTATGTGTTGATGATCCTATAGAATTTCTTATCTTCATTCAGAATGCAATCAATCATCATTTCTCCATAGACCTCATTATGATCAAGGAAATCTATCAACAAACCCTTTCATACGATATAGTCGTTGCGGAATAGGCCAGGGCGTTTAGAATCAGTACCAATAGCGAGGATTTCATTTGAACTTGACATCTTTCTTTTACTTGATTTCAACCTGATCGTTAACTTGCAAAGTGAGGTGTGATTGTGTTTGAATAAGGAATTTGAAGTGTTCTAAGAAAGTATTGTTCGAAATTTGTTTAAAAACTTGCTTCGAAGGGATTGAAAAATTTGGTTAGAAGTTGGTTTACCGTTCAAAGTGGAGTTTGAAATTCGAGATGAACTTTGTTAAGTTTCGATTAGAACTTTGAATGCGAAGTGAACTTGAATGATTCAAGGTATTTCTAGCTCTCGAAATCGATTGTAACTGTATTCAAAGAAAGAATGTTTCGAGTTCGAAGCTATGATTTGTGTTCAAAGTGTGAAGGTTTAGTTTTCGAAGTGCACAGGAAATTAAAACCCCGCTCGAAGTCAAAAATAAGTATCACTTAGTTTTCAAAGTGTATCAACCTTGTATTCGAAACCCGATTGTCTGCTCGAAGTTTATTGACTTCGTATTCGAAGTGAACTTGAACTTCGAATTCGAAGGAATTTATCCACTCGAAGTGTTTGTAACTGACAAGCTGGAAGTGTATAGGCACATATTGACATGCTCAAAGTAAACTTACAAACACTTTTCCTTTCGATTAATCAACAAAAATCGATCATAAACTCAAATCAGATTTATTCTTTGATATCTTCAAGTGTTCTTCAATAAAATTTTGAATATCAATGAAAACCTTTGAAATTGATCCTTTAGATTTGTAAACCAATGATATCAATCAAGAACCAATCAATTCCATCTTCCACTTGATTTTAAACTTGATTTAGAGGCAAAAACCGCAAGAACAACTTACGTAAAACCTTTAAAATCCGATCTGAACCGCTTCAAATCACTCCATGATGAATTGTATTTGATTTAAATATGATTTTCAAGTATAATAGAATCAAATGTGACTGTAAACACACTCAAACCTTGTTCTTCGATTTATGAACAGTGGATGTCTTTAAAGCTAGGCTCTTATACCAATTGTAAGGACCGAAAATCAAGTAAATGAGTATAGAATAGATGAATTTTGAGAGAAACACACACAAACACCTTGGACAATTGCTTAAAATGAGAATTGATAATATTGCAAAAGCTTGCTTACTCTAGGAGCCATATCCCTATTTATAGGAAAAAAGGGATGGCAAGGCATATCTCTTCATTTTACAAAACTAACAGTATGGGGTGGTATGCTGAGTATTGGCCAAACATGTACTAAAGTCGGTTGAACTTTGGATTAAGTTTTGCGTTGAAAATCTTGGTTAAAGCTGGATGTTGGTTAATATAGGACTTAGGTTTGACTGTTAAGCGCTTGGAATTCTCTGAACTCGGTTGAACTAAAATTCGAAGACTGAAATTGTTTGAGAGCTAATTTCGGTTGAACTTGAGAATTAGTGCAAGTGTCAGAAACTCTAAAAAACAGTTACTTCTTCCGGTCGTTCTTGCTGTCGAAGAACACCAAATCGAAACCGTCACAAATTTGTTTCAACTCAAGTAAAATCGATTCCAATTGGTTCGCTTAGCAAAATAAAGAACTCCTTAACCTTTTCATATCCAAAACCAATAAAAACAATGCATATTTGACACATTTTTCGAAGAACATGAGGAACAACAAAAATCCACAAATTTGAGATCTGATAAATCAAATGTTAACCAAATCAAATGAAAAAAATTCCTATTGATGTGAAAATGATTTTTGACCAATTCTCAATCCATTTCACAAGCAAGCACAATGATTTAGGTACTCAAATTTGATTTCCGATGACCAATGGTTATTGGTTTATCACAAAGTTCACACACTCTATTTTTGAATCGAAAATGAGGATCAAACAACCTATATGGAACCAATTTAGCGCAGGATTGGCTATGATACCAATTGAATATCCATTTCAATAAGAATCAAAGATGAAAATGAAGAAATGAGCTAAGATAATACCAACTTCCCTCACTACATACACATAAAGGTGTAAATGACACTTTTCCTTATTAAGAACAATGTGAGAGATACTAGCCACAAGTCGGCTAGCTTGGCTTTTATAGGGTTGCTATTACAACCGAATTTGGTCATCTAATGACCGAGATTGGCTCCCCTATTTCGGTTGACTCTAAACCGAATTACATAAACAAATTAATAAATTCAAACCTACAAATCTTGATCTAAAAATTAATAATGAAGGAACTTCAATCCCTATAACCCTTGAAAAGTTGAATTCTAGCTCTCTGCTTCCACTAAAATAACAAAGGAATCTTTCTATCTCAATAAAAGGTTAAAATTTATAAATTATTATAAATAATAGTATTTAAGGTAATTGGAAACTTAACATAATTGATAAAGTATCTAAATTCTCTTGATATACTTATTAAAATTTGTACACATAAACAATCAATCACTTTATTATACATAAAACTAAGAGTCGACACAATATATATCACAAGAATTATATTTAAACTACTGCTTAGAGCTAACCCACAAACATATATAAGTGTGCAAGACCTCACCATCGTCATCATCAACCATCTTTTGTAACCACCACTAACTACCATCACTAAATCACTTTATTGCTACTTTAGATACCATCACTGATCTTAATTGTCGTAACCTTCTTTCAGTGTCATATAAATGGAATGTTCTAATATAATTATATTTATACAAAGATGATATATTGCTTACCATCATTTTTGTCTCCTTCTTCCTTGTCTCCCTGTTCAGTATTTGTTCGAATATGACACGTTCCCGGAATGACCTTTGTCCTCACTACATACAAGTTTCCTCTTGCTTTGATGCTACCGCAACATAGCACGGGTAACATACTAGTAACTAAGTAACCATATTAGATGTATGTAATGTCCAGGAATTTGAAAGTTATAATTTAAATTTATCAATTAAATAATTAGAATTACAGGATTTTGTAGGTGTTTATGAAAATAATTAAAGTGCTTAACTAATACGGGTCTAATACAATTAAGTGAGTACATGGACTGAAACCATTAATAAGAAATGTTATAATATGTGTACTGATTAACTTTATGGCCAAGATAGAAGAGAATGAACATAAAGGATGGTTTTTTCCAATTGATGGAATGTGCTAGTATATAAAGAATGTTGGTCAAATTAGTCAAAATTGCAAGAATGAGTGTGTGTGTGTGTGTGTTTGTATTTGTTTCTCTTGGACAATCGAGGGAGGAGGAGAAATAGAGGAAAATCCGAATACAGGCAAGTTAAAGAAGATCACCACAAAAGAGGACAATAGCGGCGACGGGCATTGATGCTAAAACCCCATAATGCCGCAAATGTCGCCACTATTGCTTTGACACTATTGTTGTGTATTGATGTCTACTATAAAACGCAACACAATCAAAACATATGTAAACAACTTTTCAAATAAAGCTAATGAATACACATCTAATGGACCCAAACTCCAAACATGTATATGCAACTAAATAATCACAAGGAAGAGATGTACCCCTTAACAATTGAGTCCCTTTGGTGATGAGCATGGATGATAGGATGGAAATGAGAATCCCTCTACCGGTTTCCCCAACAAGCTTCTTTGATCCCTGAAATCTAGTAAGCTTTTGTGCTAACAAGAAGACCACCAAGAGCTTACACCAACTTGAAGCTCAATACAAATTGCATTCCAAGTGTGTAAGTGAGAAAGATGTATGAATAGTATGATCAAAGTGGCTAACCTTCATAAACTAGACTTGCAAGACATTATAAAGACTACTAAAACCAGTCTAGAAAAATCCACAATAAATCTAAAGTTAATGGTAACTAACATCCACTTAAAGTAGCCTAATTAAATAGGTTGTTCAGCGTCAGACACACCTATGCCTCACAAGGGACACTTGTGCCTATCCAAATGGGCATACCCAAGTCACGTCTAATTTGGGCCCGTACCTAGCCGTTAGTCACACCTGTACCTCGATGAGGCATGACCGTGCCCGGCCCATCAAAACCATCTTTTGGTGGTTTTATCTCTCTTGTTCAAAAGTGATGCCAAAATCAATACTTGGTGTGTGACCCAATAGGCCTATGTCTCTTTGGAAGTGGTACCTACTTGTATGTGTCAGCATGCATGATCCAACAGACTCCCACTCGCACTTGACACATGCATGAAAGGTAACATCAACATAGAGCGGCCTTTAACATAAGGCATCTATGCTCCCAAGTCAGCATAAGGTATGTCAACCTAGTTAAATTCCTAAACTTTTATGAAATGTACTTCCATGTCTCTAGATGAAACTCTAATTTTACCAAAATTTATTCCTTAACTTTTATATTAAAATAAATTTGTGATAATCGACTAAACCAAAAATACCCCTGTTTTACGCGACAGAAAGTTTATTACTATTTAAAATAGTGAACGAATGAATTAATTTCTAAACATTTTACAGAACTCTATAGACATGTAAAGCTTTGTCTTATATGAATCCCACGGTTTTATTCATCAAAATAAGTGATTTATAGTGCGGATAATTTACCTATGCTTCTGTCCAAACAATCCAGATCTGCGCACCAAAATGTTTTAATTTCTTTGGATAATCAAACGGTATCATTTTGAGATGAGACCAATTGGAGTGGAAAGTAGACTCAAAGTAATTCTGTTTAGACTTAAAATACGAAATAAAAGTCTACAATTTTACCACGTTATGACTCCTTAAACACGACCCAAAGTTTCTGTCAGATTCTAGGTTTTATGTTCCTCATCTTTTAGTAACAATTTTTAGCCTTTTGATTGTGTTTTGCATATTGTTCATCAAAATTGTTGTTTTATATATGTTTGTATTGTTTCTTACATTTTTATTTAATATCCATCACTTAGGGTTTTCAAATAGGTAAATAAAAAGGAAGAAGGTGTAGAGAAACGATGAGAAAGATTAGATTGATTACCGTTTCGCCGGTTGTGATTATGGATCTTCAAGACTCCAAGTTCTTCAAGGATTGATCATGGGGATTCATAAATTAGTTATGACAAGGATAAAAGAAAAGGGGTGCAAGTGGTGCACCTAACCTTGCCATGTGTTACAATTCATGTTAGTAGTTTAGGTTATTAAATTTTAGGAGTTGTTTTAGAGTTTTATTATTTTTGTTTGTTGTACCAACTTATTGGTTGTGTCATTATTATTATTACTTTAATTTTGGTGCCATGAAGTTTCTTGTTAGTGCCTTAATCTTATTTAAATTTATTCGAGTCTCCATTATAGTTAATATCCCAAGGATTGAATTTCTTATTCTCATGAGCCCTATTTAGTACTTGAGCTTGTGTCACAGTGATGTGTATCCAAGGTGCATGTAAAGAATTCGTTTCACCCTTTAGGCATGTAACTATAGGGTTATCTAAGTGTCATGGACCGAATAGTGCGTAATGAGGATATACCTTCTAATACTTATCACTTATTTGGAATTTTAGGATTTCAAAGGAAATCAAATGCATGAAGCATAATAACAACAGTTGAGAGTCTAAACTGGCTAACCTGCTCTGGTGACGGATGTCACAACTATGATCCACCAATAGTTCGTCGCCTTCGAATATGAGAAAACCATATCTTTCTGGCTCATTACGAACTCTACCTGATCTACGGAGCACAAATGGTTGTGTGTCAGGTACCTCATCCTCCGTCGGTTGAGGTTCCACTTCTTCCGGTTTGCCGACATCTGAGGTAGTACCAGTGCCAACATCAGGTTGATCATTGGCGTCATCTTGAATTTCTTCATGATCGACTTGCCTCCCACTGGCCTCTGCAGATATCAACTCCCTTTTAAGGAAGACCACCCTTCGAGCAACAAACACTTTGTTCTTGGAAGGTTTGTAAAACAAATATCCCATAGAACCAGTTGGGTAACCAATGAAAATACACTTTTCGGCTCTGGGTTCAAGTTTGTCTTGAGTTTCACGTCTCACGTAAGCCTCACAACCCCAGACTTTGAGATAGGCTAGAGAAGGAACCCTTACATGCCACATCTCGAAAGGTGTACTTGCAACCATCTTTGTTGGTACAAGGTTTAAGGTCCTAGCAGCAGTTTCCGAAGCATAGCCCCAAAAACTTGCGGGTAGCATTGTACGACTCATCATGGCCCGAACCGTATCCAATAAATTTCGGTTCCTCCTTTCAGTGACCCATTTAATTGTGGTGTCCTGGGTGGAGTAAGTTGTGAAATAATTCCACAACCCCTAAAATGATCAAAAACTCGGTACTAAGATACTGACCACCCCTATCGGATATGAGAATATTAATCCGCTTGCCCAATTGATTCTACACTTCGTTTTGGTGTGTCTTAAACACCTCAAAGCTTTCAGACTTATGCTTAATCAAATAAACATAACCATACCTACTGAAATCATCAGTGAAAGTAACGAAGTACCTACGGTTGTTTCTTATAGCTGACTTGAACGGACCACACACATCCGTGTGAACAATGTCCAACAAGTCTTTGCCCCTCTCACTAACGCCGGTGAAGGATGCCTTAGTCATTTTACAAAATAAACAAGAATCGCATACTTCGCTTGACCCGTGGTCAAACGATTCCAAAATCCCATCCACTTGGAGTTTGACGATACGTTTCTTATTTATATGGCCAATAGGACTATGCCACAAAGACAACTTGTCCAAAACACCTTTAGACTTAGAATCAATATTCATGATTGATTTATTACCATCCAAACACCCACTTGTTTCATAAATGCCACGACATGGATAAGCTTTAAAATAATGAACACCATCTCTTAAACAAGAAATAATTTCATTATCAAAATTAAACTGAAATCCATTGTCCAACAATGCGTGAAAGGAAATAATGTTACACGCCATGCAGGGTGAAAAACAAACATTAAGCAAGGTAATAGCAAGGCCTGAAGGAAAGGCGAGATCAACACTCCCAATCACTTCATAGGAACCACCTCCTTGTTCCCCATGATCAGGTCAAGCTCTCCAGTACCCAGAACCCTACTTCTTTTTAGCACCTGCACATTTTTACAAATATGAGTGCCACAACTGGGATCAAGTAGCTAGCCGTCATAAGTAGCGGTGTTATGGGGTTCAATCATAAACGTACCTGAGTTACCAGCTCCCTTCAGTTTTACCCGCTTGAGCTGCTCGAGGTACTTTGGGCAAGAACGCCACCAATGCCCCTTTTCCTTGCAGTGGAAGCACTCAGCTTTTGCAGGGTCCTTGGCCGGTGGAACCATCACGGCTTTCGCCTTGCCCTTTGGGGCCAGAATCGGGTTAGGTTTTGCAAGCTTCCCCTTTCCCTTTCCCTTAGAGAGGGGAGCGCCTTTTCTTTTGGTTCTGCCTCCCTGGATAGCTAGGACGGATTTGGACGAGGAGGGCTTCTTGGACATCTCAGACTCAACGGTCTTTAACATTATATGAAGTTCCATTAGGGATTTGTCTATGCCATGGACATGATAGTTCCACACAAACTGTGAGAAGGAACTGGGCAGAGAATGGAGGATCACATCCACCGCTAACTCCCTCCCTAATGGGAATTCCATCCTCTCCAAGCGATCGACCAATCCTTTCATCTTAAGCACGTGAACGCTAACATTTTCGCCCTGCCTCCTGCATGTGGCAGTCGAATATGAACCATAGGCACTCGAAGCGCTCAAGCTTAACCTGCTGTTGGAACATTTCCTTTAGCTAGTTAAGCATATCATACGCCCTTAGATGTTCCATCGAAGAGAGCATGATGCAAGCCACTTCGTTTGTTTCCTTGACGCGCTTATCATGCGCGTCTCAGACAGCCCTTGTCGCACTAGCTGCAGGTGCTTCCGGCAGAGTCTCCTCGATGGCCCACATTTTCTGCTCATACCTATGGGCTATCCTTAGTTGCATGAACAAGTTCATGAAGTTTGGCCAACGAGTTTGGCCTTTTCAAGGATTAATTTCAGGGAAATTGAGTTCGATGATGTAGAAGCGTTGTTGGATGCTTGTAGAAATAATTAGCCAATAGTTAGAAAACTAATTTATTTGAACAGAGCTAAGAACCCTATTTCACTCTATCCCGTGATGGGTTTACCGCGGATCACGAAATAAGTTATTTAGGCCGGTAACTATTTTACCGATTGCAACCACTACAACTCTTAGATCCTTGCGGGATACTTTTGACATCAAATGCCTAAGGCGTGTTTGATCCCTTCTTACACCGATCCTTTTATTATTATTAAATGACTCGGCTAGAGATTGACATCATTTAAGCGTTATAAAAGAATTTGTAAGTTGTCCGTCAAGGCACACGTTGGTACTCTAGCCCAATCATTGGTTTGTGCTTAAGCTCGACTACCAATATTGCGAGTTGCAACACTCACCTTCCACACAACTCCACAAGGCATGACTCGTGCTAATGCTCGACAATCATCCAATTTTCGTTAGATTTAGGTGGCGTCGTCTTATGGATTGGCGCGTGACTTACTTTATGAAAAACGGGTTTTTGTTTTCCGGTTAAAAAATAATATTTTAACATTTTTGCGAATTAATAAATTTTAAGTGACAAAAACACTTTTCGATCACCTTTTAATATAATCACCATTTATATTAATATTGTTAATTCTTATGCGTGAAGAAATATAAACTCATTTATAAATCTCTTTGTTTTATATATTTTTCAAAAAAAATTCTAGCATGCGAATCCTAAAGAAACATGCAAGAAATAAATATAAAACAACCACGCATATCATAATCAAAAACCCGGTAACATGCCCAAATAGTAAACGTTTTCCCTGTGAGCCAAAACTGGGAAAACAAAGTCACGTAGGGACATCAAGAAGTGCTCCATCATGATGGTGCCTCCAAACTGCCAAATGTCCAGGAATAGGTTTGTCATGACGCCAACACCATGTCTCCCGATTGGTTTGATGTAATATATATATTTAAAATAAACTATTTACAATTACATAATAATTAGAAAACGACGCGCGGGTCGCGATCCTAATAAACTATTACGAGTACAAAGATGTTAAATAAATGACATGCAAGTCGCACCAAAAATATAAATATTACAACCATACGGCACACATGCCAAACCAAAACCAATCAAGACAAAGGCTAAGGGCATAGCAAGTTACTGGGCAACCACAAAAAACACAACGAAACGAAAACAATGGTGTGCCACAAAACCATATCAAACAATATATATATATATATATATATTTTGATCAAGATTGCAAAACAACATATAAGGCACAACAAGCAATCCTTGTACATATGCATTAGTAATATTAATACACCTTTAAAATTACATATTCATATATACACCTAAAAATATATGTTTTTATGAACTTCATGCCAAGCCATACAAAACATATAGAATTAGGAATCAAAATATAGTGGGTAATCCATAACCAAGACTAGTCCAAAACCGATAAAAGCGGATTTTAATTATAGTTTTAAACATGCTGTTTCAAAAACAAAATCTGACCAAAAAACCAGGAGGCACGGGCGTACCCCATACGGTACGGGCGTACCTGCCATTTTGTTAGTGTACAGTTTAAACAGTTTAAAAAGAATTTTGCCGGCACGGCCCGTACCCCAGTGGCACGGTCCGTACCCCACTGGCACGGTCCGTACCCCACTGGTACGGTCGTGCCCCGCCGCTGGTACGGCCTGTACCCCAAGAGGTAAGGACGTGCCCGGTCGCCGGAAAACCAATTGTTGATAGAAATCAGAAAAATCCGGTTTAACTCCAAAAGTGCAAAGCCATGTTAGAGATGGATCTGATACCACTGTTGGGTTTTCGTGGTCCAAAAAACACAGCGGAAGCAAAACGGGTAGAAAAATAGTTTTCAATTTTGACCACGCAACACCCACCAAATGGACCAAAACTCTAGATATGGCAAAGAAACAAAATAAAGAGATAAAGAAATAGTATCATACCCTTGATGCTATCTTCTTCTTGCAATTGAATTCGGACTTTGGAAGGTATCTGCCCTAACTTGTACACCACTGGTGAAGTCCACACCTAGTTGTCACCAATTCCCACTCGCTAGAGTGTTAGATTAGCTAATCTAAACACCACCAAAAGTCTAACACAAAAGTAACAAAGCCTTGTATCTTCTTTTGTGTATTAGAGAGTTTATGTTGCAATATATGTATTATGTGCATCATGAAGTCTATTTATAGGCTCCATTTTGAGTTCAAATTTAGTGCGTCATCAAGTTTATAGTTGTTACATGATTAATAACCATAATCTCCACCTTAACTAGCTTTGAAAGCCTAGTTAAGAGGCTATTACTACATGAGGCACGACCGTGCCTTTGACCAGGGACGGGCGTGCCCACCCAAAAGGCCACGCCCAAGTCACGCCTGACTTGGGCTCGTGCTTGTCCATTGGGCACAGGGCATGGGCGTGCCTCTAAGAGGCACGGGCATACCTTGCCATAGGCCACGCCCAAGTCACGTCTGACTTGGGCTCGTGCCTGCCCGTAGGGCACGGCCGTACCTCATAGAGGCACGGTCGTGCCTAGGCCTACCAAAACCAGTTTCTGGTTTTCTCTCTCATTTGACCATTTGTGATGCCGGAATCGATAGTTGGCGTGTCACCAAATAGGCCCTTATTTCATCACCACGAAGCCACTCGTGTGTGTCAGTGGGCATAATCCAACACACAGTCCTTGCTTTTGAAGACCCACTTGGTACCGACAATTGTTTTGCCTTCAGGCCGAGGTACTAGTCTCCAAACTATTAGCCGTGTGAACTGATCCAATTCGTCTTGCATTGCTAGGATCCAGTCGGCATCTTGTAGAGCGTCAATAGTGTGCGTAGGTTCAATCAGGCTTAGAAAAATTGAGAACTGACACTCATTGGCTGTGGCAGATCGAGTTTGAATGCTAGCATCTTTGTTGCCAATTATCTGGGTCTTAGGGTGTGCGGTTGTCCACCTGGTAACATAGGTAGTTGGGTGTCATTTGTGGGGGCGTCATCTGTGTGAGGAAATAAGTCATCAATCGGTGTTGAGTGGATGTTTCCTCAGTTGGTGTTGATGATTCTGGATTATACAGAGGGGTAGTATCTCCTTGGATCTCTATGTCAGCATTTGCAGACCTATCATTAGGTACACAAATAGATCTAGAATCATTATCTAAGAAATCAAATATATATTTCAAGTTAGAAGACTCTTTCACATTAGATATATTTGTTTCTTGTCAATTAAGTGTTGGTCCTGAACTGATATGTCCATAAATAATTGCGAGTGACTCTAGTAATAAAGATGTTGAAATTAAATTTTCATCAAAAGTCACATTTATACTTTCAATCACAGTGTTAGTTCTTTTATTCAACAGGCGAAATGCCTTTGATTCTTGCGAGTAACCGAGGAAAATTCCTTCATCTGCTTTTGACTCAAATTTTCCAAGGTTAGCTCTTTCGTTAAGAACAAAGCACCTATTACCAAACCCATGTAAATGTTTGATATTAGGAACTATGCCATTTGCAAGTTCATAAGGAGTTTTGCTAAAGGGGCGATGTAGAATAGATCTATTTTGCGTATAGCATGCTGTGTTGACTACTTCCGCCTAGTAAGAAGGTGGTAGATCAGCATAGGATAACATGGTTTTAGCAGCTTCAACCAGCGTTCGATTTCGTCGTTCAACTATCTGTTCTATTCAAGGGTGTATGCTGCTAAAAGATGATGTGTGATCCCTACAGAGTCAAGAAATGAATCCACGTTTTTATTTTTGAATTCGGTGCCATTGTCGGTTCTAATTGTTCCAGCTTTTGCTGGTGACTGATTCTACACCTGCTTGAGAAAGGAGATGATTGTTGATGAAGGTTCATCTTTGGTTCTCAAGAACTTGACCCAGGTATATCGTGAGTAGTCATTTACTATCACGAGGATATGCCTCTTCCCATTCCTAGACTTCACTCGCATCGGCCCACACAAATGCATGTGGAGCAATTGTAGAGGGTCTTTTATGCTTGACACTTGTTTTACCTTGTGTGAAGCTCGTTTCATTTTACCTTTCTCACAATGCTCGCATAGATGTTCTTTTTCAAACTTCAATTTGGGCATCCCACGAACTAGATCACCTGTTACCAAATTTTTGATATTTTTGAAGTTGAGGTGAGATAGTTTTCGATGCCACATCCAAGTAAGCTCCGATGAGGCCTTGGACAGAAGACAAACTGGCTGTTAACCTTCCAGGTCAGCTAGATCAATATTTTCAAGTTCGATCTCCTAGAACCAGTCAGTATCACGTTACCTTTCTCTATTCTTACTAAGCAAGTTTTGGCTTTGAAATTGACTTTAATTCCCTTGTCACAAAATTTCCCTATACTGAACAACTTGTGACCCAATCCCTCCACTTATGACACTTTACCTATTTTTATATTTTCTTTTACTATGTCCCCGGTTCCTATTATTGGTGCAACATGGTCATTCCTACAGAGAACATTTCCTGAGTAGTGCAGGAAAAAGTTTGTGAGAAAACCCTTTTCTCCAGTCATATGCTTTGAACAGCCGGAGTCCATGTACCACCAGCTAGATACCTTCACATAAAAGACAAGAGTTGTTGAGGTATCCAGTTTGAAGTGGGTCCTTGAGCGTTAGCGCATGCAACATGTTCTATTTGTTTTTCGGTTAGTGATGTTGTTGCTTTCATTTTGGAACCCATGATTGTGCCGTGGCTAGTGATTGGGTTGGTGATTCAGTTGTGAATTATTTGGATATTTCGGGGGATGATGTAACAGTTGTTTGGTCGATTAAAACATGGTTAAAGCTGTCAGGATCGGATATTACCAATATCAATAACAAGAATTATCTTTTGAATTAAATTAGAGTTGTTAAAAGACAATCTTTTAGTTTGATCACAATCAACTAAGAAGATACAGAATCACACTTACTTTATTTATAAAGGTTTTATCACATGAACAATTTAATCAACATAAAGAAATACTACCAAACATAAGATGTTTATTAATAACAAATGATGATTACAATATTCACCTACACCTCCAATCTAACTCTTTTGTTAGACGAAGAAGACACTATGTTCTTAGGTTTCAAAGAAACTTAGAGGCTAACACACTTTCTGAAAGTAATTAGCAATACCAATGAGTGCAAAAACTAACAAAATCAAATTACAAATCAAGGTCCTACAACAATATTCTAATCAAGTATGTATAGACTCTTGATCCTCCTTGAATAGTTGATAGTTAGGTAATCTTCTTTCTTTGCGAGATAATCTTGATGATCTTCCAAATTGATAAGATATCCCTCAGATCCATAAAGATAGTAGTTTCCATGAATAGCTCAACAGAAACTGTTTGTTGAATAAACAGTTCTAAGTTTCTTCTAACAGTCTTTTCTTCAAGATCTTCTAATAGTTGTTGTAATTGAACTAACAGTTATGAGCTTTTGTACTAACAGTTGTAACACATACAGCAACTGTTAGTCACAACTGTTTTCACACACCAATATAACAGTTTGCAACTGTTTTCTCGAAATTACTCTAATAGTTTTACCTTTGCATGTCCAACAGTTTCAATCACTTTGCACATTTCCCAACAATCTCCCCCTAACTTAAGCTATTGAACAATACACTTAAGTTGTTTTGTTTTATAGGGTTCAACCACAGAAAAATTAATATAAGCAAAGAAAATATTTAGTATGCAAAGTCAAACTATTACAATCAAAATATAAAGAAAGAAAATTACACTTTCTTTGACTGCAAATACTCCAATCTTTCTTTCAACCTTTTAATCAGATCTTCCTTGACCTTAACAGGGCTGAAGAACTTTGCTTTCATCAAATACATGAGCTTTGTTTTGTTGTGCTCAATGAATTCAATGTCAACCCACTGAGTTATTGCATTTCCCATCACCATGTGATAAGTTCTTGACTTAGCATATACCTTTACAGAACTGATAGGGAAGGCTTCATCAGCTATTAACATGGGCGTTACTTTTAGTGGATCGCATATACTTGTTAAGTGCCTCATCAAGACTCTGATTTCAATCTCAGCAGCTTCTCCATAGTGACTTGTGCCATATTCATACATCTCTTGTATATCCCTTCTGGTCACACTTTCCATTAAATGCAAGAAGCAAGCATAGCTTTCAGTCGGTTCTAGCTCTCTTACAATTGTTACCCCTTCCTTTCCAGTTTCAATTCTCAACATTTCAAATCTCCACTCAGTGAGGTGGGATTTTTGGCCTAGTTGCTCTGCCACAAGTTTATCTATTTTTTCTTCAACTTCCATACTGACTCTGTCATGCAGAATAGTTTGAACCATACCAGCTTTGGCTTTCTCTTCAGATTTTTGAACTGTTTGAGATTGTTGAGGCTGAGTTGTTGGCTTTTTCTTCTCGACTGTTGTCTTTGGAGGAGGAACTGCTTTCTTCCTTTCAATTCTTTTTCTTTTCACTCCCTTACCAACCTTATTTGCCCTTTCTTTTTCATCAATCTCCTTTGTAAAATCAGCTACCAGCTTTTGAGCTAATTCAAGATCTTTCTTTTCTTGTTACTCAATCTCAGCATTCAAACTTGTGCTAGCTCATGATCATGCTCTTCTTGTTGTTCTTTGGTAAGCTTTAGCTTGGGAATATTAACAACAACTTCCTTTCCCTTACCTAGCACAAGAGGCATCTTTTCATCTTTCTTTGATTCAGTAATTGCAATGCCTTTGAACCCGGGCTTAGGTGCAATTGGTTCTAGCTTTGAAACTTTACCATCTAGCCACCCATCATCAATCTTTTTTGCCATTTTGAATGTACTTATGATAAGATTTTGAGCACCCACTACAATCAAATGATCTTGCTTTACTTTAGACCATGTTTTGAATATATCTGTTGTTGGATAATCCCCAGACATGATCATCCTGTTGATCAAAACCCTATCAACTGCAGACAACTTATCTTCATCTAGTTGTTCTGAAGTTGCAACTGTTGTTTCTAGAGTTGCAACTATTTGAGTATCTGGTGCAACTGTTTGTTTAGATTGCAAAACTATTTGTTTACTTTTCACACTTTGCACTTGCTTCTTCAAAATTGCTTTCTCCCCCTTTTTGATTGGAACTGTTTGAGGAGGTCTAGCATGGAACTATTTAAGCATTTGATCACGAGAATGAAGTACATCTGTAGCCTTCTTCAAAGTAGTTGACAAAACTTTGATCGGTTTGTCTTGCTTGATAATGAGCTCATTGTGCTTTGGCCAAAAGCTTGTCTTGTAAAGAGTTCCTCTTTTTGAGATAGAGGAATGCAGCAAGGAATAGTACAACGTCTGGATTCGTCAATGCTTTCTGTTTCATACTTGCCTCAATGTCAGCCAGTGTTGCCACTTTGAACATATCATTGGCAGACATAACTGGTGGGTCGCTCCTAGAAGTTCCCTCACCAGTACCCCTTTGTTCTTGGTACTGGGAATTTCCAGAAGCTGTTTGAGCAGCCTCTGTTGCCGTGGTTGAGATCTTACCCATCTTGACACTATCCTGCTCACCCCCTTACGGATGAAACAGTAGTGTCAGCCTCAAGATCAACATGATCACTCTCCCTTGGAGTGATCACCTCCTCATTATGCTTGGGAGACGGCCTAGTGGGTTCCCTTTGAATATTCTGCACAGGTGAATGCACTTGTGTAGGGCTAACAACTTGGGTGATGGGGACTGTGGTGGAAGGAGCACCAAAAGTTCTCTTCCTCTTTTTAAATGTTATGAGTGTGGGGGCTGGTGTTGTAGCTTGAGAAACGGTAACAGAGGGAGATATTTGAGTATCATGAGTTGTGGATTGTAGAGTTGGTGGTGTAGCAATGATTTGGGCTTCATGCTCAACTCTAGCAGCTCTGTTTCTGGAAAGAAACTTCACCATTGCAGAGAGTGCTGGAGTGATGGCAACAGAGAAACCTTGCCATTTATCAACAGTTTGCTCAATGTGGAGGCCAAATGAGCAGAGGGAATCAAGACCCTCTTGTGTGTTTGTAGATTTGGCAATAAAGAGTTTAGACAAACTTGCACAAATAGGGGGTACATAAAAAAGAGACTATATTTGGTCCCGAGATGTGATACCATGCTATTAAAAATCAGTTTAGAAAAGTTGAAGCAACGATTGTTGGCCAAACAGATTAAGGCCAAAGCAATGTTACTGCCGAACTCATTCCAACCCGTTCGTTTGGGGCTGATACACTGCTGGAGAGTATGAATCAAATACTTCCAGTGTGCATAAAATTGTCCTTTGTAGAAGGTACCCTTTCCCCTAGGGCCCTCATACCCCAGTTTAACCAACTTAGCATGCAAAAATTCCAATGAAACAGAATCAGAATACTCACCTTCAAGATCATTAAGGTGAAGGTGTTCTCGGATGATATTATCAGAGATAGAAACAACATGATTATTAACATTTGAATCGATCTATTTCACACCATCTACTTCTTTGATAGTAGCATTTTTCCAGAATTGATCGATATGAGAAGTGTAGATGGTTGGATTGATGGTGAGAGCAGTGTGGAGGTTTGACATCAAAAGGTAGTCGATCATATCATGAAAGAGATGCAAATCAGCGGGTTTCTTGAGAAATGTGAGCATGTTGTGTTCCTTGACAAACGGAAGGGAGCCATGGCGATTTGGAAGTGAAATTCTAGGGTTTAGCGTGTGATAGAAGTTCAGTACGCGAAATGAAAACTGCGAGGAGGGAATGGCTTTTATATATGACGCATATTAAATGCAATTCAAAATTCCTCAGAGTTTCTACAAAGACTAAAATACCCCTAACTAACAGTTGAAGGAAACAAAGAACTAACAGTTGAGAACTGTTTGGTTAAGGAACTTCAACTGTAACACTCCCCCTTAAATGAACAAGCAGTTTGCCTAACAGTTGTGAACTCCATGTACTAACAGTTGAGAACTGTTAGTTGCATTTAGTATAGCTGTTCCCTGAACACTTACATAAACAATTGTTAGACTTAATACTAACACTTTCAAACTGTTAGCGTCAAAACACAAAAACACAGATAAATAAGCAGACACACCATTATTCTACGTTAATCATTCCAATATTGGAGATCAGAAAATTGAACCTACTTATGTCAAATGCTTTAGTGACCAGATCAGCTAACTGATCATCAGTATGGACTTTCATAACTTGGATTAACCTTTTCTCATTACAATCTCTGATGAAGTGAAACCTGATCAATAGTTCCACAGAGAAAAGCTTATTTGACATCGATTTGATACACATTGAACACTTTAACGCTTGCAAAGGCAAAGAACAATCTAATTGCTTCAGTCCTTGCAACTGGTGCAAACACATCATCATAATATATTCCTTCCTCTTGTGTATAACCCTGTGCCAATTGTTCTTTTGCCTCTTGAAAGTTTAACTAACTTCCAAACTTGCTGAATTTGGAACTGTAAAAGTTCCTCTTGCATTGCTTCTACCCATGAAGGATCTTTTAATGCCTCTATTGCTTTCTTTGGTTCTATCTGAGATAAAAAGCAGGCATTCACATCAAACTGTTCAAGATCCACACCACTATTTTCACTTTGCAGCATAGCTCTTATTCTAATCGGAGTGGTAGGATCACCTATAATCTGCCCTATGGGATGATTCTTGTGAATTCTTGATGTAGGGATGTTTTCTTCAGTCAGTACATTCCCCAAATTTGACATATCAATCTCAGATTCACTTTCATTCCCAGAAGAGTTACATACCTGATCTGCAACTGTTTGATGTTCAGATGCATTGTTTTGTTGAGGAACATGAGATTCAATGTCCTTTGAAGGTTCAGTATCATCATTCATTGGACTAAAAGCATTGGAAGTATCATTTTGAAACAAGGGAATCACTACAAAGTCTTCAGTAACTTTGTTTCACCAATTGTTGTGGGTCTTGAGCTACCAGTTTCAAAACTGTTTGAACTTTTGGAGACAGTTTGTTGGTTTTCACTAATAGCTGTAGGAACACCTGCAAATGTTTCCGTAGAAAACTCAAAATAAAGAGATTTAGCCAATGCATCAATATCAAATAACCACTCAGGACCATTACCTGCAACATTGATCCTATTTTCATTGAAAGACACATTCATACTCTTTTCTATGATCCTAGTAACATTGTTAAAGATTCTATATGATTTTCTTTGAGTGGAGTATCCTACAAAAGTACAAAGAATCCTTCTTCTGCTTTACTCTCAAACTTGCCTATTTGTGACTTGGTATTAAGGATAGTGCAAGGACATCCAAATGGTTTGAAGAAGTTGATCAAAGGTTTTCTTTTAAGGAACAACTCATAGGGAGTTTTCCCTTTGGACTTGACTACTTGCATCCTATTCTGAACATAGCAGGCAGTGTTCACTGCTTCTGCCTAGAATGTCAGTGGGAGCCTAGAATCAGCTAACATTGATCTAGCAGCCTCTATCAAAGTTCAATTCCTTCTCTCAGCCACTCCATTCTGTTGTGGAGTCCTAGAAGCACTAAAATGTCTTTCAATCCCTTTTTCTTCACAAAAACTGTTTAACTCATAGTGCTTAAACTCAGAACCATTGTCAGATCTAATGACTTTCACTTTCAAATCAGATTGGTTTTCTATTCTAAGAATAAGAGACTTAACTAACTCAGCAGTTTCATCCTTAGTTCTAAGAAATTGAACCCAAGTAAATCTGGTGAAGTCATCAACTATGACTAAACAATAAGCTTTCTTCCTTCTGACCACAGATGTAGGACCAAAAATATCCATGTGCAATAATTGTAAAGGTGCAGAAATAGAAGAAACTTCTTTGGGCTTATAAGAAGTTTTGTGTAGCTTTCCTTTGAGGCAAGCAATACAATGATCATCACATGAGAATTCTTTTTGGGGCAAACCTCTTACCAGACTGTTTTTAGCTAACAGGTTCACGGTTTTAAAATTCATGTGACACATCCTTCTATGCCAAATGGCAGACTCATCATGAGATGCCTTTGAGAGTACACAACTTAATACATTCTTTTTAGCAACCTTTTGTGTATCTAGACAGTATACATTATCCTTTATTGGTGTTCTTAAAAGAACATCCTCTTCATCCAGCTTAAAAGCTTTTGAAAGGATAATGCATTCAGTATCTGTAAACAAGACTTTGTTTCCATTGTCACAGATTTGAGACACACTCAACAGATTGTAATTGAGTTCAACAAAGAAAACATCATTAAAAGTAAGTGTACCTGCCTCTACAGCTCCTTTACCTGTGATTCTTCCTCCCTCTGGATTTCCTCCAAATGCTACATATCCTCCACTAATTCTTTTGAAATCCTTCAAACAGTGTGGATTTCCAGTCGTGTGCCTTGAGCATCCACTATCCACATGCCAAATTGATCCTTGATCGGGCCTATGAATGCTCTGCACAAATAAAAATTAGTTAGTAGCAGGAAGTACCCAGGCCATGCTGGTCTTGGGTACACCATTCAAGTGATAATACTTAACCACATATTGAGTTTTCTTAATTTCATCCCAGTTATATTTCTCTATTTTGTGTGAAGAGTATTTAGTGAGAATATGTGGTTTCCAACTGTTGTGATTAACAGTTGAGACTTTGGAACAAACAGTTTTTGAATTTGGTGAAACAATTGAGTCAATTTGGGTCTCGATTTGATTTTCAGGTGGATTAACAATTTTAGCCTCTTCAGAAACTTTTTGTTTCTGCAATTTTACCCAAGCAATACCATCATTTTTTGGTTTTGGCTTAACAGTTGTAGATCTCTTAGACTGTTTTGGCTTAACAGTTGTAGAACTGTTAGTCTGTTTTCTGGTACTTAGTCTCTGGGTGCTGTAGATCTTTGGGTTATGATAACAGTTGTGAGCCAAGTGATTTGATCTCCCACATATATAACACCTTTTTGTTTTTACTATAGGCAAACTAGTGTTGGTATCTGCCCACTGACACACGTAGGCCAGCATCACCGCCAATGAAGCACGGGCCTATTGGGTCACACGCCAAGTTTCAATCTCGACAGCCTACTATAAGAAGAAAGAGTCAAAATGGTCAAATTCCAGTTGACCTAGGCTTCACGACCGAGAAGGATGCTCCACGGGTCGTGAAGCAGCTCGTGTCCACGAGTCCTGACGTGGGCCGCATGGTTCGTGAGACCCTAGGGCTTCATGACCCTACACGGCCCGTGAAGGAGGTCGTGAAGACACGAACCCTCACGGTTCTTGCACGGAGTGGCACGAGTCGTGGAGGATAAATGGCCGGTCGTGGGCATTTATCCTTCACGGCCCGTGAGAGCCCGTGAAGAAGTCGTGAAGGCAGAATTCTAAGTGACACTTGTATTTGGTTGGACCATTTTGTTGGTCCAATGATGGTGTGCCACTTAGCTCCGACTCTGGGCTCTTTGAACAAATTGAATGCCTTTAAAAGAGGTTCTTTTGATGCATTCTACTCTCTTGGTTAATTCTCGTAATTATACACATTAGAGATATACACAAGTGAGTGTTCTAAGTTGAGAGAAGTACAAGACCTTGTGTTGGTGATCTTCTAGTGTTGTTCAAGGGCTGTTCCTAAACCAAATCGTCAAGTGTTGGTGGTTTGGTGGCTTGCTAGTACAAGGAGAAAGAAGCTAAGCTTGGTGTGGACTTCTTTGGTGCTTGGAGCCTTTTGTTTCAAGAGCTCATCCCAAATTCGAAGTTGTTCCAGAATATTATCAAAGTCTTCAAGGGTATGGATTGCTTACCTTCTTCTCTTTGCGTTTGTTTTGGTTGCATGCATGTTCTTGCAAGTTTTCACCACCATTGGGAAATCATGGGATCGTTTTTGTGTGTTTTGTTGCTTCCGTTGCGTGCTTTGATCCCCATGAATTCCCAACAAGTAGTTCTTTGTGCCCACAACTGGTTCCTATTTCTTTGGTTTCCTCTCACTGGTGCTGAAGGAGGAAACTTTTGCACACCATGTTGTTTGCTTGTGCAGACAGGCACTTCCGTATGCCTTTTCACATGTTTGGATTGAGATTGTGATTTTGAAACTTCCTTCTTTTGCTTCTCAACTTCAACTTCACCAACCTTCTCCTTTCCTTTGGTCTTAACACTACCAGTTGAGGTTTTTGGGTAAAAACTGTTACGGTTTTGTTAACTGTTTTCAACAATAGAGGAACTGCTTATAGAATAAACAGATTTGAAAGGTTTTGGTTCACTGGTGGAGGGTTCAGTGGATGCTTTTACAAACATCTCATGTTGTGAAGAAGATTTAGGTGCTGTAGGTTCACAACAGATGTGATTTTCAATTGGAATTACCTCTTCCTTCGTCACATCTCCCTCCTTCTTATCATCACTCACATCATACACAACTCGTTCCTCTTCACTTTCAAATTGTGGATCAGTTGACTTCAATTCTTCTTCTAATGGTTCATTAACATACCTATCAGCTACATTAGACATGGGAGTTATATAGTTATGGTTGTATGGAGGTGGGGTCTATTTGTATCCTAAACCTGTTTTCACCTTGTTTCTGATTGGTGATTGTAACAAGGTTTCAAGCTTAAGAGTTGATGCTCTAAACATGCTCAAATCCATGTCCACACCCTCCAACTTCTTGGTTAACTCATCTATCTTACTTTCTTTGTCACTTAGCTTTTTCTTAAGACTATCAATTTCTTCCTGAAGCTTCTCCTTCTCCCACTTATGATACTTTCTATCATAGTCCATTTGAAGTTCATTAGCCTGATAATCTTTGATTTTCTTTTCAAAGCTTCCAATGACAGACTAGTTTCATACCTTCTCTCTTCCATTTTGCTCAGAGCAGAACATACCTTTTTGCTGTGCTCCCTAAACCTTTTAACTATAGCTCTACATTCAACTGGACATAGTTTAGAAGATACCTAAATGTCTTCTATTTCTGGTGAATCCATTTTGATGGAGGAGTCAGTCAATGCCATAAATGCTTTGTTGTGAGTGGCTTCCTCTGCTTGATCACTCCAATCAAATCCATGACCTTCTTCTGAAACCAATGCTGATGAGGTTGGATTTGATCTTTGTCCTTGATGCTGGCCTCGTCCACCAGATTTGCATTCCCTGGCAAAGTGACTAGGCTGTTGACATTTGAAACATCTTACTTTGGATTTGTCAAAACCAGCCTGACCATCAGCCCTGAAGTTCATGTTTTTCCTGCCAGTTCTTTTGATGAATCTTTTTGCTCTCACAGTTAACATGGCCATCTGCCACTTGAGGTCTATCTCCTCAAGATCATCTGGATTCACTTATTCAAGATCCTCATTAGTGAGAGTTGAATGTGCATGACTAGCAAGGAATGCTTCAAGCACTGCATCAGGAGTATTTACATCTAGTCCAGCAACAGAACTGGTACCTGCACAACTATCAACAGAATTAGTTAAAGAATGGTTTGAGTCTATACCTGAGGATGAAAGAAGAGCAGCATCGTGGCTAGGGGTCACAGAATTCCTTTTTCCCTCAATTTCTCCTTCAAACACAATCAAACTATTGTATAGATCATCTAATTCTATATCTTCCAGAGAATCCTTAGTTCTCCATTGTGCAGCATAAACTGTCCATTCTTCACCTAAGGACCTAAGGAACTTTCTATTAATCTCATCTTGCTCTATTCTAACTTTTGCACTCTCAAGTTGACTCACTAGCTTATAGAACCTATCAAAAATCTGAGTGATACTCTCATTCTTTCCACTAGAAAAGTTCTCATAAGCCTGTTTCAGAAGATCCCGTTGATTCCTTTTGGAACATGCATTCCCTGCAAACCTCTTCTCTAAAGCATTCCACAGTTCATGAGCACCATCGAACTTCTTAAACTGATGCTGGTACTCATTGGGAATAGCAATTTGAAGAATGCTGAGATCTTTCATCTCAAGAATCCTTTCTTTCCTTTCAGCATCTGTTTTTGATGGTGGTTTCTTCCTTGGTTTTCCAGTTTCATCTAAATCAATAGGAGTTGTGGGTTCAGTCTCAATGATTTCCTAAACAGCATAGTCCATCAATTGAACATGCTGCTTGATTCTGAACTTCCACATCTCAAAATCAGTTGGTTTGAGCATGGGAACACGAATGTTTGACCTAGATCCAGTGTTATCAGAAGACCCACCAGACTCCATTGTAGTAATGTGATTGAAAACCCCCAATAAAATTTAGAAAGACTTTAAAGACCCAAACACAGTAGATCTGTGAAAAACCTTCACTGGTGATCAAAGGAACCTTAATGTTAAGGCTCTGATACCACTTGTCAGGATCGGATATTACCAATACCAATAACAAAAATTATCTTTTGAATTAAATCAGAATTGTTAAAAGACAATCTTTTAGTTTGATCACAATCAACTAAGAAGTTGCGGAATCACACTTACTAGATTTATAAAGGTTTTATCACATGAACAATTTAATCAACACAAAGAAATACTGCCAAACATAAGCTGTTTATTAATAACCAATGATGATTACAATATTCACCTACACCTCCAATCTAACTCTTTTGTTAGACGAAGAACACACTATGTTCTTAGGTTTCAAAGAAACTTGGAGGCTAACACACTTTCTGAAAGTAATTAACAATATGAATGAGTGCGAAAACTAACAGAATCAAATTACAAATCAAGGTCCTAAAACAATATTCTAATCAAGTATATATAGACTCTTGATCCTCCTTGAATAGTTGACAGTTAGGTAATCTTCTATCTTTGCGAGATAATCTTGATGATCTTCCCAATTGATAAGATATCCCTCATATCCATAAAGATAGTAGTTTCCATGGATAGCTCAACAGAAACTGTTTGTTGAATAAACAGTTCTAAGTTTCTTCTAACAGTCTTCTCTTCAAGGTCTTCTAACAGTCGTTATAATTGAACTAACAGTTCTAAGCTTTTGTACTAACAGTTGTAACACTTACAGCAACTGTTAGTCACAACTATTTTCACACACCAATATAACAGTTTGCAACTATTTTCTCAAAATTACTCTAACAGTTTTACTTTTGCATCTCCAACAGTTTCAATCACTTAGCAAATTTCCTAACAAAAGCCTTTTGGGAGAGATACGTCATCATCAAATATTCAATTTTTTTCTTTTGTTCTCTCGATTCTCCATTATTTGAGTTGGATGATGTTGGAATTTCGGGTTTGACTTTGATTTTATTGTGTTGAATTGATTGTTGCTTTGGCCGTAAGATCTTAGCTTGATTAGCTCTTTCATTTGTTATACATGTTTTGTTCTCGACAACATTGTTGTTAGCATGATTCCAATTATTGTGGTACCTATGGCTTGGTGTACAATTGTTTGTTAAAGTTTTACCGGATGTTTGGTGATTGGAAAACCGCAATTTCGAATAGTGCTTAGTTGTCATACTTGCATCTTTTGTTTGGTACCATGCTCTGTTGGAGCATTTCTTTCGCCAGTAGGTAATTTTATTACCCTTTCGATTTATGAAGGAAGCCTGCTCAAGACACGACTCAAATGATTTGTATTCCGCGTTTGGTTTAACTCCACGATTCTTTCGATCTTGGTCATATACACAATGATAGCAACAATATCCTTCTACAGAACCATCACTCATGTAAAATGTTTCAATTTTAATAGAATCATCTAGAGTTTGAACAAAGTTAACACGAACAACAGACAAATCACTACATAACAAAAGATTTGTTTGTTTAGAGAAATTTGCGGGATAAATTAAACAATCTTCTTGGCTTCCTTCTGCATCCTTTCCTTGATTCTTCCTCCTCCATCCCAGTACCTGTCTTTAGAGAAATTTACCGTAAACGTACACTTGAGTTAGAACAAGAATTTACTAACTGATCATCTTTAGTTGGTTGTTTGCGGGATCATGTTGTCTGTTGTTGGATACGTTTAACATTCGACTGAGATGGTTTAGATGTGCTAGCTCTATGTGATGAGCTTGAATCAATGATTTTAGCCTTACCCTTGAATGAGGTAGACTCGGGTGTATGCATTTTGAAAAATTCATTTTCGAAAGTGTTATATTTCAAGTGAAGTTCAAAAAGGTTGGTTTAAAACTTTGTACACTCCTCTCTACACTCGTTACATCTTTCTCCTGAGTTGGTTAAGTTTAATTTCTCCTTGTTGTCCTCATTGATTAGTAATTTAATTTCCTTGTTTCTTTCTACTAATTTTATGTTTGTAAAAGACAGATAATTTGCAGTTGTGATTAGTTTGGAATCGGTGAATGAGAAACAATCACCAGTGTGCACATGAGGGTTGTGTGAATCAGATGTGCTTGGTGTAGCGGAATTATGAAGGTGACTGTTTTCATTTACAAAAAGCCGATTATGTCATATAAAATTTCAGTTTCTAACTCGAGGTTGATTGATTTATTGAAGAGTTCGGTTTTAACCAGTTCAAATGTTCGTTGTAATTCCATGTGAGGAATATATATATATATATATATATATATATATATATATATGTATATATGTATATATGTATATGCGAGGTTCTGTTTGAGAATTAGAGACCGGTGGCATTGACTCCATTTCGGATTGTGTATAACTTCGAAAGTAATCATCTGAAATTATTGGTTCGAATTCAGTTGTTTCGTATGATTAATTTAAAGTTTCGTAGTTATAAGGGGTTTTTGCCTTTTTCGAGGTGCGCCTCTTGTGCTCCTCCTCTGCAAGTTCTGTAACATCCTCAAACTGGGCCTAAACGTGTGCGAACGTGGTACGCAGAATATTTAATTAAATTAAATAAATATATATTTTAGAAAATGATATAAAGTATGAAAAAAATAAAGAAATGAGGTTATTAAAATTATAATAAAAATAGATAAGGATTACAAAATATTGAACGGTTTCAAACAAGGATTCCGAAAATATACTCGTTAGTTGAAACGGGTAAACGAGAGACGAGTTGTAAGCTGAAAAAAGGGAACAAAATACCCACTTGTGGATAATATCACCCACAAGTCAGTTTTGACTCGTATCCCTCATACACACACGTATTTACACACACTTACTGCTCTTGTTCTTGTGTTTGCAATTGAAGAAAACCACAAGAGAAGCAATCAAGTTCTAATTTCCAGCAAGATATCAAGATCAAATTAGTCCAAGATCATCATCATCTTCTTCTTCATCCATCGCCTTGTAAGCTCCATCCATGGCTTTCTTCAATTCTAATTCTTTTTGGTTTTGATGGGAAAATCATAAATCTTTGTTCCAGCAGTAAATTAAGCTTCATATCAGCCCCACAAATTGTTCTTGATCATCATTTGATCCTTGTAAGTTCATATTCCTCCTTGTTCATGTTTGAGTTCTTCAAAGCTTGAAATTCTAGGTTTCAAGTGGGTTAATTGAATTAGCAATCAAGAACTAAAAGTTGTGTTCTTGATGGTATTTTGAATTTTGGCTCAAATGGATCAAAATTGGTCAAATAAGAGTCAAAATGAAATTGACCATCAAGAATTGAATTTTGATGTTCTAATTGTTCCTACAACTCCTAAGGATTGATTAGAACTCATGTGTTGTATTAGAAGTGGTGTTTATGCACAAATCCAAGAAATGGCCTAAATGGGTCAAAATGGAGTCAAACTGTTTTTACACATCACGAACTGATTTTTAAGGTTCTAATAGGTTCATATAACTTGTATGAATCGATTAGAACATAGATTTTGTATTGAAATGATAGTTTTGCTTGAATTGGCTAAAATAGTGAAAAATAAGCCATAAATAGGCAAGAAAATGGAAAATGATACCAAACAACGGTATTAAATGTTTTGGTCAGTTGGAACACCTTCAATACGTCATATTGGGTAGAAATGGTGAGTTGAAAGTGTTAGAAATGGTGCATTTCAAGAATTGGCCATAATGGACACTTGTTTGTCTATTTAAATAAGATTTTTATATGAATTAATTGGATAGGTATTTTTGATGTTAGAAAGCTCCAACATGTGTCAAATGATGTTATGAACCACTGAAAATTAGTTAAAGTTGAATTGGAATTGAATTGGATAAAAATGACATTGTTGTGCACAAAACAGAAATCTGTCTGTGCACAGATCGTGGCGCTACACCTCTTTAGGTCGCGGCGTGATCTCCCTTTTCATAGCTTATAATGATGCTTTGCATTGTTCTTTCGCGTGTTGGTGCTTGGACTATTATAATAAGTTAGTAAATAGCTAAATAACACCATTAGAGTATTTTTTTTTTCAAGTATCCTAGATGTTCTTTGCGTGTTTAAATGATTAACGTGTAAGTAATGGTGTTATAGGTCAAGTGAACGATCCGTGAGTGCCGAAGCAAGATATTCGCTTATTCTAGCTTGTAAGGTGAGTGCTGGATAACATAGCAATAAATATACCTATAACATATATTAACAAATGAAAGGAATGTATTATTGAAAGTTAGAATGCCTTGTTATGCATGAAATGCTATTGCCATGATAGGTTATGCATTTGATAAAGTGTAGATTGAAAACCATGATGATGCTAGGTATAACTCATTGATACAATATGATATGCACTTGATTAGTTGTATGTTATGCTTTAGAATGATGATATATGATTATATGTGTGCAATGAAGATCCAATTGGATTAGTAATGTGTTTGTGATCGGATCCGGACCTGGGGACTGACTAGTCCTTTATCATGGCCAGTGATGGCTTAGGATTGCTTGAGGTATGTGGACCATTGATAGAATCAGCAGTACCTGTATAGGTATTTAGGGCCTTGCAAGCCCAATGCTCCCCGAACGGATGGGTATCAGCTTCCAGCTGTACTCAGAGGAATCGATTGATTCCAACACGCAACGGTGGACCGCTTCACAGCTCACCCACCGGCGTGGTTGAGGTATCTGGTACCCCAGTTTGGTGCATTGAGTCGGGTTAGCTACCCTACAAGATATGTCACCTTCTGACTACGCCAGCTCATCGTGAGATGCTAGGATAACCCTGTTTGAGCATGATTGATGATATGTGATATGCTTATGTTGATTATTATGCTATTCTGTACTCACTAGCTATTATAGCTAAGAGATACTCACTATCACATGTGCAAGTGATCCTTAGGTTGTGAGCGTGGGTGCCTGCGGGTAGTTATTTGCTTTGGGAGGAACATGGTTTTGTTAAATACTATGTGATAACATGTTTCTATTTATTCTCAGATAATGGTTGGTTGGTTAAGTATCAGTAACACGTAATGATATAATGTGGCAACATTTTGATTGGATATAAATTGCCACGTGTTTTTGCTTCCGCTGTTTATTTAAATTTTGAAACATGTGTTAATGTTTTGTTTACAGGAAAACCCACGCGGTTTGGAAACTTAAATTGTATTTTAAAAAGAAAAACTTGGTTCTCAAAATCACGGTGTTACAAGTTTGTCATCTTGTCCCACGAATTAATTGACTTTCGGATGAAAGTGTTTAAGTTATGTTCAGATGGTTTTAGGTGAAAGTCGGATGAGTGGTGCGAATGTCGGATGACTTTAAATGTCGTATGAACTTTAAAAGACGGATGAATTAAAGGTCGGATGAACTTGAAGTGTGTATGAGCTCAAAGTCGCATCAAACTTAAGAGTCGGATGACTAGGCGAAAGTCGGATCACCAAACTTTTGAAGATCGGATGAACCTAAAGTCGCATGCACCACAAAAGTCGGATGAGGTAAAAGTCAAATGGCCTTAAAGTCCGATGATGCTAATAATCCAAAACTTGCAGGTCTAGACTCTGCTTATAGAACAGACTTCTAAATTTGCCTAAAACATACTAAAAATTCAACTAACTTTTGCTTTAAACTTCCTTTGCTATAAAAACACTTTCCTAAACAAAGTTGGCTCCAAATAACAATAAATTCTTCAAATTTTGTTGAAACAGTGATGAACACCAAGAACTTGAAGAACAAGAAAATTCTAAAATATGGAATCAAATATTGTTTGTTTATGAAATAAACACTACCAGATGTTTTCTCCTACCCAAATGCTTTTAAAAATCTAAAAAGAACTTGAAAAACAAGAAGATTTGAGAAAAATGGGTCTTGACTTATGTGGGTTTTCACAACCCAGAACAGGGAATGCTTCTGGGTTTTATTTTTCACACTTTCATGTTACTTCTAGGTAATGTTGAACCAATCTAGCAAGAAGTTGGCTCTCATACCAATTGAAAGTCCAAAGATGTGATAATAGATGAGTAAACTTGAAGATACTTGTAAGTAAAATGAAGAACAAGTTAAGAACACAAGTATTAACATTTTGCTTTAGGTTGAATATAAGTTGATATTGCTTTGAACGTGAGTTAAAATTTGGAGAATTACAATGTGCAAAGCTTACCTTCCAAACCTAGTTTGCAAGGTATATAAAGACAATGCCTCATGGGCATTTACAATCTAAACTAGCCATCATTACAAGTGTGGGCCAAGCCCAATACATTTAACTAGTCTATTAAGCTTACATAAATTATATAAAAGAACACAAGGCCTACAAACATATATTTGACTAACACAACTTCTGAGGACCAAATGTTAGAAGTTTGAAGTTGACATTGGGAGGATAAATGCTGATTGTGATAAAGAGAAGAAGAGATTAGACATTCTAAATACAAATAAAGCCAGACTAAAAGAAATACTGTCTGATTATTCTATCAAACTAAAAGATGCACACAGAAGTTTTGACAACAATATGAAAATGATGAAACTACTCTCTCATGCAAGAGATAAGTTGCAAGAAAAGATTAAAGATCTAGAGCAACAACTTGAAGCCTCTTCTTAACATTATGCTCCAAGATCAGTCTTAGAAAAGAAGATTTCTAGACTCCAATGGATATTAGACATCGAAAGATAGAGATTTAAGAAAGAAAGAATGCATTTTATGGCTAAAACTTTTGTGCTTCAAAAGACTTTTGCTGCAAAAATTTCTAAATCTAAACCTTTTGATTTGGATTCACATTGTAGTAGCCAATCTGATTCTTATCTTTCTGTTGCAGATTCTGAAGATTTAGATGAGACCTTCATCTTTGATGAACCGATTGATTCAGTGAAGGCTCCATACAAAGCAACAAGTTTATCTCAGAAACAGAAGAAACCAAAGTTTAATGGTAAACGAAACTTATATTTTACTCAAAACAACAGAGTTCAGTGTAAAGAATGTTATCAATAATGAATTATCATCTAACTTAATACCAAAACAAGGAATTCCACCTCAAAAGAGGCAAGCTCAAAAGCCAAATAATTTTACTCAAAACAACAAACACAAATCATTTTCTAAAACACACTGTGATTTTCTGCTCGACTGATGTAAAATACCCTTTTCCGGTTTACTCAGTAAAGCACTTAATTAGACTCTCTAAAGAAAAGATTTGTAAATCTTCATAGCAAAAACATGAGTTCGTTCTTAAAGATGGAATTCCTCTTTGGCATTTAGGACCATTAAATAAAAAAGTCCATAAACATATCATTGAAAATATAAAAATATGGATGCCAAAAACTACAAAGGCTAATAGTTCATGACCTGAAACAAATTGGGTACCAAAATTCTTTAATCCTTTTTGCAGTTAGAAGAATGAGAGACATTGTGGAGCACAATGAAGATCGTTCAGACTGAAGAGAAGATCACTATGCTCAGTATGCTAAAAGAATTTATATAACACAACTATCAACAGGATTAAAGTATCCTGCGAATGCAATTTTCCATTCATTTTATGCAGCATTAGCCCGACTCTAATGACCTGCAATGCTTATATTATTCAATTTATATTTGTTTGATATGTTTTGTGTTCTAATAATTGTATTTGTAACATCCTAGATATTGGCTTAAAAGTTTTACGAGTGCAGTGGTAAGATAATTGTTTATTTATTCATTTAATTATTTATTTGCTATTTTCTTATAGGTTTATTAAATTAAAATAGAGCCAAGAGGTTAAAAAGAGAAAATATATATTTTATATATTTTATGTATTTATTGAATCTATTAGATTCGTTTTTAAATAAGGGTCACAAATAATACCTCGTTGATTAATAATTAATTGAGTAGGGTCGCTTAATTAATCAACTATATGTTAGACGACATATATTTGTACTGTGTGTGGGTCGAATTAGAAGTACCGACCTTCACCTCCTCTTTCATTTGTGGTTATCTCCTTTTTGCTTTCTCTTGTTTTACTATAAGGAACTTCAAATTCCAGCCCTTGAATCATTTCTATTGTGTTGTCCGCTACTAATTGAATGTTAGTTTTAATTCTTGATAAGTTCTTGATTAGCTAGGTATTGTTCTTGTTAGGGTTCTTGAAGGACATTGGGTTTTATGATGAAATTGAAAGTGTTATTGTGCTAGACATGATTTATATGTTGTTTTTGTATTAATTTGATGTTTATTTTCTGTATTTTGATTTATTGAGCCTTGAACTCCATTAATGGAGGATGAGGAAGATGAAGTTGGGTTTTGAGATTGAAAAGAATGGATGATATGATTTTAATGTGTTCTTCTTGTTTGTATGATTCCCGGGCATTGAAATGGTATTTGTAGTTGTCTGTTTGAAGCTGGAACATGGTAGTAAGCAAAAACTACACAATCTGGTGTTCGGAGAAGATTGCGCCGCGATGGCTAAGGGGATCGCAACGCGATCCCTGCTGCATCCCAATTTGAGTTTTTGTTTTCAATTCAGTTGTGTTATGTTCTTATTATTTATGTTTAGTTTTAACATGGATTAAATGATATTATTGGGATAGTTTGATGATGAATGTCGCTTATGGAATATTATATGAGTTAATTGCATACTTTAAATTAAGAAGTGGCATTTGATGAATCTTGTACATGTTTTGATGGTTTCTACATGTTATGTATCATGTAAGTAGGCTATATGCTAGATGCACATGTGATATATGATGGTGTACATGTGTTAATCATATTGGGTTAGTTTTGACCCGTTGGTGAAATAATTTGACATTTTGGAGTTATTTTGGAATTGATTACTAATTCATGTTATGGTGTGTTCTCAGGAACGGAGAAGACTCAGTGACATAAGACTACTAAGTTGGAGATTGGTGGACACAGATGAGTGGACGTTTAACTCACGAATAGTTATTAGTTGTAACGGTTATGGTTGCAACTTTTGATGCATTGATAGACTATTTAGTCTGGTGATTAATTAACTGATTATGTGTTAATTAATTGTTGCGTCAGTGATATGTGCACATGGATGATGGCAATTCAGCTTCGGTTGGGCTATGGGCTGGGCTTGTTTGCTATAAGCTAATTAGTAATTGATCTTTTGATGCATTCGTTGCAACTTAAGGGTATTACTGTGTGAGAATAGAAAATGTGCTATTGGTAAACCTCTGCTAGGCCAGCATTGGTTGCAGGTTCTCCAGAACCACCGGTCTTCTCGGTTGCTTTTTTAGTTGTTGTTGTAGTGTTCTTCGGTTGTGAATGATATTGTTTTGTTGGTTTAACATTCATTCACTCACCTTTGTGCTAATCCCCCACCTGCTACTCCATTTTTGTAGGTTTTGGTAAGTCATCTATTTAAGTGGGAGTTGGTGTTGCTTTGGGAATAATTGATCGCCATTCTGATAGAACTTTTGATGAGCTGTTTGTAACAATGTAACACCGAGCTTTGAAATTCTAGTTTTTGACAACTATATGTAATTTGTTTAATTGATTCAATTTGGTAAACAAGTTTGTATGTAAATATGATAATCGCTTCCGCAGTACTTTTTAAAAAAGTGGGTTAAAATTGCGGTGTTACAAATTTGGTATCAGAGCCTAGGTTTGGGGATATGTGCACTGTTAGGGTGTTCAATTCCCAAATCATGGCTCGAATTGGGTCAATTATTCCTTGGGTGTGGAATTAGAGTGAATGTGAGTTTTGTTATTGAGGTTACTATGTTGTGTACTAACGAATTTATATAACAAATGGTGAGCTATTGTGATTGTTATAGATATGGCTGATAATGAAATCCCGACCAGCGGCACCTTGATCTCGAGAACAGTAGGAACTTCTGCAGCACCACTAGAGATTCCTCTTCGGGCTGGTACTTCAGGTACGGATGCTGACATAGAGAAAGAGAGGAATACATCTCACTGTTAGAGGATCAGTTTCAAAACCTTAGAGGTGTAGTAAAGGAGTTGCAGCAACAAAAGCATATTCAGGCAACTCAACCACCGGTTTTTTCAGCAGTTACTACACAGTCAGAGATACCTCCCTTATCAGTACCGCTTCCTCCTATATCTCAACCAACATCACAACCATTCTATTATCCTGTGCTATCTCAAGGATCATTTCCATATCCCTACTTGGGATTTCATCCACAAATGGGATTAAAAAAACCCTGTACTTATAAGAAATTTTTGGATTGCAAACCATGGTAACAAAGATCCTAATATTATCTTGAACTAGTTGAGGGATACTGTCAAAGTCTTAGATGCATGTAACTGTGAGGAGGATTTGAGGGTCAGATTTGCAACCCGTCTGTTGAAGGGCAATGCAACTGTTTGGTGGGATTCTGTAACAGCACATCTTGCTAAAGCTCAAGTGGATTCAATTACTTGTGATCAATTTCAAACCAAGTTATGTGAACAATATTGCAATGCTTTTGAGATGAACAAGATCGGGAAGGAATTCATGGATCTACAAATGACTAAAAGGATGACGGTTGATGAGTTGATTAGACAGTTCAACAAAAAGCTAAGGTTTGTAACATAGTGGGTACCAGATGATTCGTCACAAGTACAACATTTTATTTGAGCTTTGCTACCAGAATACAGGAGTACCACCTGGTTAGCGAGCACTTTATCTCAGGCCTTTACTTTGGATAAATCTACCGAGGGTGATGTCAAGACTCGGGAGAAGATGACCCGGGATAAAGCGGCTTTACTAAAGCCAAGGTTTGAACAGTCTGGTAATTAGCAAAAGAATATATGGTAGGGAAATCAATCACAAGGAAGTCAGAACCGCAATACAACCGCTCGGGGTTCTAGTCAGAGATCGTAGTGGTTTATTAAGTGTAAGTCTTCTCATTCTTGTCCGTGTACCTCTGAGACCTTGCGTTGTATTCGTTGTAGGGTATTTGGGAATGAGATAAGGGATTGTAGATTTCCTCGCAATGTATGTTGGAATAGTCAGAACGAGGGGCGTAGAACTAGTGATTGTCCTTCTTCTAAGAAGATTGGGTCAGGGACAGGGACAGGGACAGGGGTAGGGGCACTCAAGGGATCATCATTGGGAGGGTAAAAGAGAAAGAACTCTCTTACACCTGAGGGTAGGGTGTTTCACATGATAATAAATGATTCTACTACCATAGATGATGTTATCACGGGTATGTTTTTAATAAACTCCATACCTACTCGTGTGTTATTTGATTCTGGAACCAATCACTCTTTTGTTTCTATGGCTTCTGTGATAAATTAAAACTGCCTACTTATGATGTTCCTATACCACTTGAAGTAGAAATAGTTGATGGTAAGATAGTTCCTGTCATAACCTCTACGTCTGGAGCTGAAATTGATATTGATGGTAGATGTTTTCTAGTTTCATTTCTTTTGTTGCCTATATCTGGATTTGATGTTGTTTTGGGCATGGACTGGCCGAGTAGGCATAAGACTAGTATTAAATGCCATATAAAGTTGATTTCTTATCCTTTATGTGACGATTCACATGTAGTGGCTTGCGGGGAGAGGATTAAGTCTGCTTTTCCTATTATCTCCTTCATGAAGGCTAGAAAATCTCTGGCCAAAGGTGTGAATGTTTTCTTTTTTATGCTATTAATGCTAGAAAGGAAAAGCAGGCAGTTTCAGATATTCGGGTGGTTTCGGAATACCCGAAAGTGTTTCCTAATGAGTTACCTGGGTTGCCTCCGGTTCGAGAGGTGGAGTATAAAATTGATTTAATTCCAGGTTCTAGTCCTGTGGGTAAATCTCCTTATAGGTTAGCTTATTTTGAAATCAGAGAGATGATGACTCAGATTAAGGATCTGTTGGATAGGGGTTTCATTTGTCCTAATTCTTCACCGTGGGGTGAACTAGTTTTTTTTGTTAAAAAGAAAGATAGTACTCTATGGATGTGTATTGATTATAGGGAGTTGATAAAGAAGATGGTTAAGAACAAATACCCTTTCCCCAAAATCAATGACTTGTTTGATCAGTTGCAGGGTGTGTCTTATTTTTCTAAAATTGATCTGCGATCGGGTTATCACCAGGTACGTGTATCTGACAGGCATGTTCCTAAAAGTGCGTTCCATACCAGGCATGGCCATTACAAACTTTAAGTTATGTCATTCGGTTTAACTAATGCACCTGCTACATTTATGGATCTAAGGAACCGGGTTTGTCGACCATTTTTAGATAAATCTGTAATTGTATTCATTGATGACATCCTGGTTTATTCTAAAACCGAGTCTGATCATGAAACTCATTTGAAACAAGTACTTCAAACTTTGAAACAAGAGCAGCTTTTTGCTAAATTTCTAAATGCGAATTTTAGATGCGGGAGGTTCATTTTCTAGAGCATGTTATTTGTAAAGATGGTGGTAAAGTCAATCCAGCTAAAGTTAAAGCGGTTATGAATTGGAATGCTCCTAAATCACCTTATGAAATTAAGAGTATCCTACGATTAGCGGGTTATTATCACAGGTTTATTAAAGATTTTTCTAAAATTGCTAATCCAATAACTCAATTAACCCGTAAAGATGTTTAATTTCAATGGAATGATGAACTGGAAGTAGATTTTCAGACTTTGAAACAACTATTATGTCAGACTCCTATTCTTGCACTACAGGATGGATCTAATGATTTTGTAGTGTACTGTGATGTTTCATTTGCAGGTTTGGGTTGTGTTCTATTATCCAACCCATGACTTAGAACTTGATGCCGTGGTTTTTGCGTTGAAGCGGTGGAGACATTATTTATACGGTTTAAAATGTGTTATATGTACTTATCATAAGAGGTTGCAATATCTATTTTGGCAGAAAAAACTTAATATGCGGCAGAGGCGATGGTTGGAACTTATTAACGATTATGATTGTGAGAACCGTTATCATTCGCGGAAAGCTAATGTGATAGTCGTTGCTTTGAGTCACAAGGGAGCCGGTGAAAGTATTTGTTTTCTGCGGGTTGAAATAATTTCTGACTTGTTGGATAAATTGAAAGCAGCTCAGTTGGAAGCTTTAAAAGATGAAAATCAAACATTATAGATTATGATGAAAAGGAAAGAGGATCTGAATGATGATTCGCGAGGATTGAAGACGTATCAGTCTCGTGTTTAGGTGCCATTACTTAGGGGTCTTCGGAAGTTGATTTTAAAATGTGGTATTGGTGGCCCACGATGAAGACAGATGTTGCACGGTTTATGGAACCATGTCATATTTGTGCTTAGGTTAAAGTAGAGCACCAAAAAACCTATTGTTCATTAAAATAGTTAGAGATACCCGAGTGAAAATGGGAGCATATCATGATGGATTTTGTGACTAAATTTTGACGTACTCAATGAAGTCATGATATGATTTGGGTTATCGTCGACCAATTAACGAAGAGTGCTCATTTTCATGCCATCGGTGAAACAGCTTCACTTAGTAGGCTGGCTCAGTTGTACATTGATGAAATAGTATCCCCGCATGGTATTCCGCTTTCGATTGTATTTGACAGAGATTCCAGGTTTGTTTCTAACTTCTAGAAAAGTTTACAACGGGAATTGGGAACAAGGGTTAATTTGAGTACAACTTACCATCCTCCGATAGACGGTCAGACAAAATGAATTATACAGACTCTTGAGGATATGTTACACGATTGTGTATTAGAATATGGTGGTTGTTGGGATTCACACATTCCTTTGACTGAATTTGCGTATAATAATTCTTACCATTTCAGTATCGGTATGCCACCTTAAAAGATGTTAAACGGTCGTCGCTGGCGTACTTCTACGTGTTGGTTAGAGGCAGGTGAGAAACAGTACACGGGTCCCGACATTGTTCGGATGACAGCTGAAAAAGTTGCTATTGCACGAGAGAAGTTAGAAGTTTCCAGAGACACACAGAAGATATATGAGATCCATGCCGCCGACCCATTTCATTTGTTCAGGGTGAGTTGGTTCATGTGAAAGTTTCACCATGGAATGGGTTTATCTGTTTTGTGAAATGCGGGAAACTAGCTCCTCATTATATTGGTCCATTTTGTATCTAACGGGTAGTCAATGACCTACTCTTGATCTTCCTCCTGAGTTGGAAGGTATTCATGATACGTTCAATGTCTGTTATTTAAGAAAATGCAAAGTGGATGATGAAAGTCAGATTCTCCCGATACATGAACTGAAATTGGATTCGAAAAAGAGATTAATGGAAGAACACATTGAGTTATTAGATCGGAAAGTGACAAATTTACACAAGAAACATATTCCGATGGTGTTAGTTAAATGGAAGCACAGTTTGCGTTCTGATTTGACATGGGAGACAGAGGCAGACATGAAGAATCATTACCCACGTTTGTTTGTGCACGAAGAGATTCCGAGGAAGGAATCCTCTTAAGGAGGGGGGATTTGTAACATCCTAGATATTCTCCTTGTTTTACTTTCAAGAACTTCAAATTCCATCCCATGAATCATTGTTATTGTGTTGTCCGCTACTAATTGAAGGTTAGTTTTAATTCTTAATGAGTTCTTGATTAGCTAGGTATTGTTCTTGTTAGGGTTCTTGAAAGAAATTGGGTTTTATGATGAATTGAAAGTGTTATTGTGCTGCACATGATTTATATGTTGTTTTGGTATTAATTTGATGTTTAATTTTCTATATTCTGATTGATTGAGTCTTGAACTCCATTAATGGAGGGTGAGGAAGATGAAGTTAGGTTTTGAGATTGAAAAGAATGGATGATATGATTTTAATGTGTTCTTGTTGTTGGTATACATGTTATTAAAGTTTAGTACTACCATACTACTGCTACTAGTTGATTTCCAGGATTTGAAATGGTTTTGGTAATTGTTTGTTATAAGCTAGAACAAGGCAGTAAGCAAAATCTACACAATCTGCTCTTCGGAGCAGATCACGTCGAGACGCCTAAGGGGATAGCAATGTGATCCCTGCTGCAGCTCAATAGGAGTTTTTGTTTCTGCTTCAATTAAGTTATGTTATGTTCTTATCATTTATATTTAGTTCTAACAAGGCTTAAATGATATAATCGGAATAGTTTGATGATGAATGTCGCTTATGGAATATTATATGAGTTAATTGCATACTTTAAATTAAGAAGTGGCATTTGATGGATCTTCTAGATGTTTTGATGGTTTCTACATGTTATGTATCATGTAAGTAGGCTATATGCTAGTTGAGCATGTGATATATGATGGTGTACATGTGTTAATCATATTGGGTTAGTTTTGACCCGTTTGTGAAATAATTTGAGATTTTGGAGTTATTTAGGAATTGTTTACTAATTCATGTTATGGTGTGTGCTCAGGAACGAAGAAGACTCAGTGACATAAGACTACTGAGTTGGAGATTGGAGAATGTAGCTGAGTGAACGTTTAACTCACGGATGTTTATTAGTTATATCGGTTACAGTTGGAACTGTTGATGCATTGATAGACTGTTTAGTCTAGTGATTGATTAACTGGTTATGCATTAATTAATCGTGTGTGAGTGATATGTGCACATGGATGATTGGAAGTTAGCTTCGGCTGGCAAATAGGCTGGGCTTGTTTGCTACCAGCTAATTAGTATTAGATCTTTTGATGCATTCGTTGCAACTTAAGGGTATTACTATGTGAAAATAGCAAATGTGCTATCGGTAAACCTCTGCTAGGTCGGCAATGGTTGCAGGTTCTACAGAACCGCCGGTCTTCTCGGTTTCTTGTTTATTTTTTGTTGTAGTTTCCGTCTGTTGTGACTGATGCTATTTTGTTGGTTTAACTTTCATTCACTTAGCTTTGTGCTAATCGCCCACCTTCCACTCCACTTTTGCAGGTTTTGGTAAGTCGGCTGATTAGCTGGGAGTTGGTGGTACTTTGGGAATAATTGACCGCCACATTGACATAACTTTTGATGATCCGTTTGTAACAATGTAACACTGAACTTTGAACTTCTTGTTTTTGACTTTTATTTACTTGATTCACTTTGGTAAACAGGTTTGTATATAAATATGATAATAGCTTCCGTGACAGTTTAAAAATATATATATGGGTTGAAAATTTCTGTAGGGGAACAAAAATATTTTTCTCTAACTTAATTAATAAAAAGAAGAAGTTTTTATGTATCAATTTAGGGGGGTGTTTTATTTTCTTTTCAAATTTTCAAAAAGCCAAAAAAATTTGAAAAATCAAAAATACAATAAGATTTTATCTTTTTTTTTGCAAGAAGGTATGCATTTTTTTATTCACTCTCATACCTTTCTTGTTTCTTGTTAAACCGATCATTCATGTGTCACTATCATATTCATCAAATGTACAGATGATCAAATAGCCAATATGAGTAAGGGAGTGTAGGCAATTTATACTCCTATATATGGTCAATCCTGAACTACCTTAGGAGCTCACCTTATAATAGAAGAGATAGTGAGGGTTAGTTACTAAGTCATTTAGGTGAGCAGAATTAGTTATCTTGGGATACTAATTGGTGTGTAGAGATAAATTGAAATGGAGATGAATGGAACAGAAGATGAGGGGTGCTTATGATCAACAAATTTAATTAAGCTTTCATGAAAAATCATTCTGATTTTTGAACTTCATAATTCCTTGATTGTTCATATTCTTTGATTGATCAAATCTTTCTTGATAATCACTTTCAACAGATTTTTTCTTGAAAATCATTCTTGTTGAAAATCACTATAGTTGCTCATACCATCATTGAACAAGTGTCCAATTGTATCTAAATAGAGATACAAATATATTTTGGAAAGAGTATCCGAGGTAGAAGTTGAAAAATAAACAAAGAGCTGTAGGTGAGATAGGATCAAAAGAAAAGAACTATCCTTACTAAAAAAATCCAAGTAGCCACATATGCTACTAATTCTCATATGTTGAGATTTGGAATTGAACTAGACATCATCATCCCAATGATGCAATGCACTAACCCCACCCAGCTACTCAATTATCTCTTAAAAGATTATTGTTTCAACTTTAGACAGAGAAATTGCACAATCTTGTTTACATCTCATTTGGAGAATGTTAATATTGAATTAAGAAAGACATGCAACTCCGGTCCCCAACTTCTTTAATGCACTATAAAGTCTAGAGTGTATTTGCAAAATATATTTCATTTGTTAGGACACGTTGTGGATTATGACAAGTATCTAGTCTGTAAGACTGATATTGGAAGATCTTGGAGTGATATCTTTCGTGATATTCACAATGATTAGATGGAAATCCTGCTAGAATTAACACTATGCCAGTTCTGAACGTAGGTCACACAGTTTTTTGTAAACTGCTATGATAACAAGCAATCTATGTGATTGGAGTTACTTTACCCTTTTGACACCTTCAATGCTACATACTTTTCACCTGACCTTCATGTAGAAAAATTTCATTATGCATGATGTTCATCACCAAACATGGTCATCATGAGGAGGAGAATATTCTATAGACAATTTCTCATCTTGGAGAGATAATATCACATGAGGGGGGATAATTTCAGTTGATTCTATGTTGATCAAGTAACATGAGATTCAAGTATTGAGGTGGATCTAAAAGAAAATCTGAGTTTAAATGTATTCGGTATATGACAAGTCAAGTGAGAGTAAAGAAGAGAAAAAAAGAAAAGAAAAAGAAAAAGAACTTCTATGTAAAATTGATAGAAGAACAAAAGATTAAGAGCTTCATTTTAGATGATGCTGCATCCTAGGGTGAGAGATCAAAAGACTCAGATTCTTCCTAAAACAAAACTTATCTGAATTTCAAACAGCTCAAGATCAGAGAACGAAAATGCTGAAAACCACTATATGTTAAATTGTTCATACAACCAAAGGTTTCTCACCTTAGGTTACTGGTTAAAGTTAAAGGAGTGATCATCCAATGTATACAAAGGGAATACTAAACGAAGTATGCAAAGAGGAGATCGATATTTACAAAGGAAGAGTTTAAATATTTCATTATATGCTAACAAGATCAAGTTCTCATCAACAAATTGAAGAGTCAAGACTGAAGATGAGAATACATTCTGAACATATCAAGTTAAAAAGACTTTAGATCAAAAAGATCTGGTTCAAGAATACAACCTTTATTAGATTCATGACGAAAAAGAAAAAGAATATCTAGATAATCAAAAGGGGAGATTGTTAGATTCATGAAACACCAAAAAGACGTAACAACTTTAATTTCTATACAAAGAAGAGATTTTTAGGATCAAATATTGTATAGAAATATAAGTTTACATTGTAGCTAAAGTTTGAATAAAATGGTAACTCAAGGGACAAAATATGTAATATACTTTTAGGAGTATAAAGAGGGATATGATTCATTGTAGTCATGATCGGTTGTGCTTTTATTGAATATGAACTAGGTGTTTTTCAAGGTGAAAATTAAATTGTCTCTAGTTCTATCAGTACGCTAGCTGCAATCTTTCTAAAGCAAGAAGGGAAGGGATAAAGTTGACTTTGAACTAATATCTCTACTTTGATAGCACAGGAGTGCTTTTTCAAATCCCAGACACGAAGGAAGTCGAGAAAAGATATGCTTCAGGACCTAGGAATGCACTCACTTTCTTCAGAACCTGAAGAGTGCCCCACAATATAGACTATTAGCCACAAGTGGGAGTCTTCTATTTGTTTAGGACTCTCTGTTCTCGCTTTCTTCATCAGTAAGAGAAGGACTTACACTGAGTAAACAACAATGTCGAATCAGGCCGCCCCTTGCCTTGAAAGAATTCACACGCGGCCAATAGTATCTTTGATACTAATCTCTGTGCTCTTTATCATTTTGAATTCCAAGAGGGATTGGCTTTTAATGAGAGATGTTTTTGAGTCTAATAAGAGGGGGTACCAACGACCTGCAGATTTGGCTGGCATGTAATTGAAATAAGTACTAAAAAGATAACCGAATCGAATATATGTACGCTTGAAACACAAAGGACACACATACACTTTAAAAAACACTTATATATAATAATAATAATAATAATAATAATAATAATAATAATAATAATAATAATAATCTTCACTTACATGTTTCAAGGAAGCGCTATTGTACGAGCTCGTCCCTCCTCGATTTTTTGATGACTTGGTTTTCCGGAATTTCGGTGTTTTTAACCAAATCCCTAATATGTTTTTCCGTAGTGAAAAAAAATCTATAGCTTTATTCCAATTTTCTTCACCCATAACACTGGGGATGGCAACCTTTCCACTCTCAATATCCGCATAACCTCCCACATCTTAAAAGATGTTTCGCATAAGCTTTGCAACCTCTATAACAAGAACATAGATATATTTAACCCCCTGCTTTAACCTAGTTAACGTTGGATCTTGCATAACCTCATTATGTTAAAATAGATCTACAAATAAAAAAGAGTTAGACTAGTAAAAAGGAAATATATAATAAACATATGAAATAGACTAATATCAATAATTTACTCGCAGTGGCTCTAGCATGGCATTCTGCTTGGTGGGAGAAACCTTTTTCGATGATTCTCTATCTAACGGGATGTTCCGTCAGATATATTGAGCAAACTCACGAATGAAGAGGTCGTGTGTCTCTCCAACGGTAGTGTTAGTAGCATTATCAAACTCAAGTTGGAGAGGTCGCTTTCCATTTTACTCCCATATAGGTATGAGGTTAAGGTTTTTATCCTTACCTCTCTGCATGGTGATATAATTGCAATTACAATTAGAAACTATTAGTCTAAATAAATTATAACAAATGGATAATTATAGTAAATAAATGAATCATATTTAATATCGTTCTTGGTACCATTAATGGGTCAACCACCTGGACGAGGTAGATCCTCACGGCCATCTCCATCATGGCCCTACACCATAACATCGTCCATTGAATACAAGATAATAATACCAACAAGCATCATAGTCTAAAAAATGTAACTAAGAAAAGAAAAAGGGAAGAAAGATATAGCGTCCAAGTAGACACTTCTTCTTGCTATGGTTGATGATGGTTGTAGGGTGCAAAGGAGAACCCCCTCCACTAAAGTCCACACGAAGCCTCGAAGATTTCCAAATGCTAGTTTGCTTAGATCCCACCACGAACAATCACCAACAAGGTAGAACTACTTGGAGCACTTAATCTATGCCTTCCAAGTTTGCTTTGAATGAGTGTTTTGAGCCAAACTTTTTCAAAAGATCATTATCCTCATACTCATGTTTTTTGAACTAGTTATATCACTAAAAAAGAAGCGAAATCCGTCTTATTAAACCAAGAGTCAATGGCCATAAAAACCCATTTTAAACTAGATTTAAAAAACCATTTAAAGTGTGTGTTATATGGCTAGGCACGGCCGTGCCGGCCTAAACTAAAGGAAAACATTGGCCACCAAAACTCCCGTAAAACAAAAGCAACAAGATACAAAAATATAGTTTTTTGGATTTTTAATCAAAGTGCCAATGTATCCCGTAATGGATCTCAACTACAAACTGATTTAGCAACTTAAAACATTTACAAAGGAAGATAAATGTATACCCTTGATGCCTTTCTAAGGATGAGGTACGAGCACAAGAAAGAACTTCTCTAATGTTGTCCACACCATGTTTTCGAACCCCACCGTGCTAGGAGCCCAAGTTCCACCTTTTCCTTTAAGTAGAACTAGTGGAACAACTTCCCAACCGTCCTTGCCTTGGCACCAAACTAAACCTTTGGACTAGAGAGTTCAAGATGTGCAAGTATGTGAACTTTTATCAATTTGGCAAAAGGTTCATAAAAGAGAGTATGTGTAGCCTTTTATAGATCTTATCCAAGCTCTTGAGGCACCATAGGCCGGCCAAGAGGCTGTGTTGTGATTGGATCAACATAAGGGTCGAATAAAATTAAAGTGTCACTTTGACTACCTTCTTCACGGCCCTTCATAGGCCGTAAAGCGCTAATGAAAAAGAAGCCCCCACGACTTCTTAACAGGGTAGTGAACCCTCATGGAGTGTGTGTGCTTGACAACCTCTCCACACCCTGTGTAGGCCCGTGAAGGTCTCCATAAACCCTAATTTTACTTGGTGTATGACCTAATAGACCCATGCTTCATCCTCAGTAATGTCAGCACCCGTCTGTTGGTGGGCAAACACCTGTTGGGTTTTCGTGGTCTAAAATCGCAACGGAAGCAAAATGAGTAGAAAATAGTTTCAAAAATTGACCACGAATACGCCCACCAAATGGACCAAAACTCTAGACATGACTAAGCAAAAAAATAAAACATACAAAGAGATAGAGTTATACCCTTGATGCTATCTTCTTGGTACGTGCGGTTTTGGAATTTGGGAGTCTTGTGCACTAACGTGTACACCTTTACCGAAGTCCACACCAAGCTACTATCGCCTCCTACTTGCTAGAGTGTTAGATAAGTCTATCTAAACACCACCAAGATGTTTACACAATATAGAACCAAAGCCTTGGAACTAGTTTGAGTGTTTGAGAGAGAGTAGTGTGCAATGTGTGTTTTTTGCCTTTCAAGAACTTGTAACCCAACAAAGGAATCATGCATCACCTTTTATAGACTCTTCAAAAGAGAATAAAAACGTGCATTCATTGATAATCCATCAATAAGCAATAAAACACCATAATCTTCTTCATAAACAGCTTTGAAAGCTATTTAAGAAGACTGTAACTGCACGGGGCACAGTCATGCCTCACAAGGCACGGGTGTACCAGCCCAAAAGGCCACGCCCAAGTCACGCCTGACTTGGGCTCGTGCCTGTCCACTGGGCACAGGCCATGGGCGTGCCTCATACAGGCATGGGCGTACCTAGCCACAGGCCACGCCCGACTTGGGCTCGTGCCTGCCCGTAGGGCACGGCCGTACCTCATAGAGGCACGGGCGTGCCTTGGCCCACCAGTACCAGTTTCTGGTTTTCTCTCTCATTAGACCATCCGTGATGCTGGAATCGATACTTGGCGTGTGACCCAATAGGCCCTTGCTTCATCAGCCATGATGCCAACTCGTGTCTGTCAGTGGGCATAATCCAACAGACTCCCACTTGCACATGACAAACTCACGAAAGACGTCACCGACATAGAGCGGCCTCTAGCAAGGCATATATGCCCCAAAGTCAGCACAGGGTTTGTCTTCCCACAACAAATACCTAACCAAAAGGAAAGGTCTTATAGATAAGTGATTATATACCCCTTCGTTCACGATATCCGTTGTGAATGCAGGTCATGGAACATGATCATCCCTAAATCATTCATGATTATGTTTCTCGATATAGACTAACTATGACTAACAAAACAAGTTGCATAATTTATCCACCATCAATTCAACTTGAGCACGGCCATGCATTTTTGGTTTGTCATCAGCTTAGTCAACGAGGGGCCCAAGGATATCTCTTAAAAGAGGAACGAATACCTTTGACTACACCGCCCTATCATAATAACAAGTTCTTGCCTGAAAACTTCCATTATAACAGCCAGTTACGAACTGCGTTAGAAAGCAATCTAAACAAGTACAAGTTAATAATCAAGCAACACGTGCATCTCCAGTAGAAGGATAAGTAATATTATCATCCTGATTTGCTCATGATAATATCCATGAAGTAAATGCAGGTACAGGTCCTCCGATTACTTAATCACCATTAAGTATAGGCTAGTGTTGCGTAAACAAGTATTCAATCCAAGATGAAAACTTTCCCAACCACTCGCCTCGATCTTAATTCACTTCTTCCTCCCAATGAAGAACGACCGATCGTGGAGTATTTAGAATAAACAAGTTTATTCATGGAAGTATTAAACATGCAAAGATAGAACACAATAATGTTTCGTAAAGTAATCGTACCATGCGTATATTAAATCCCCATTTAATAGTCATTACTATAAGAAATACATTATTGCTTTAATGTTCTCAATAACAAATACAACAAAAACAACTAAACCAAGTCACTAGCAAATCTAATACCAATAGATTTAGCATGAGAAGCATGCTTAACTTGTGACAAAGGCTTGGTGAGTGGATCTGCCAGGTTCCCCTCAGTTGGTACTTTATTAACCACAATGTCACCACCATGCTCGATGATATCACGAATAAAAGGATATTTTCAAGCAATGTGTCTCGTACGTCAATGCGCTCTTGGTTCCTTAGCTAGAGATACTGCACCCTCATTGTCACAGAAGATCTCAATAGGGTTAGCGATGCTAGGAACAACTCCAAGGTCTTGAATGAATTTCTTCATCCAGACGGCTTCCTTAGCAGCCTCGCTTGCAGCAATTTACTCTGACTCCGTGGTTGAATCGGCCACGGTATCTTGCTTGGAACTTCTCCAACTTATTGCTCCACCATTTAACAAGAATACAAATCCCGTTTGAGACCGGCAATCATCCTTGTCCGTTTGGAAGCTAGCATCAGAATATCCAGTAAGTTTGAGCTCCTCCGATCCACCGAACACTAAAAACATTTCCTTAGTTCTCCGAAGATATTTAAGGATGTTTTTAACCGCAACCCAATGACTTTGACCAGGGTTAGCCTGATATCGGCTCGTCATGCTCAAGGCATACGACACATCAGGCCGAGTACATAGCATAGCATACATGATCGATCCCACTGCCGAAGCATACAGGACTCGACTCATTTCCTCTAGTTCCTTTTGAGAACTAGGACATTGAGACTTGCTCAACGCCGTACCATGCAACATAGGCAAATTCCCTTTCTTGGAATCTTGCATCTTGAACCTCTTCAAGACTTTATCTATATACGTACTCTGGCTCAAACCAATGAGTCTCTTAGATCTATCTCTATAGATCTTTATCCCCAAAATATATGCTACTTCTCCCATGTCTTTCATAGAGAAGCAACTCCCAAGCCAGGTTTTTACTTCCTGCAAGGTTGTCACGTCACTTCCTATGAGTAGTATGTCATCTACATACATGACTAGGAAAACTACAGCACTCCCACTAGTCCTGACATACACGCAAGGTTCATCCTTGCTTTTAGAAAAGCCAAACTCTTTGACCTTTTCATCAAAGCAAACGTTCCAACTCCGAGATGCTTGCTTAAGTCCATAAATGGACCTCTTAAGCTTGCAGACTCTATTAGGATATTTGGGGTTTACGTAATCATCATGTTGTGCCATGTAAGCCTCCTCTGCCAACTTCCCATTAAGGAAGGCAGTCTTGAGATGCATCTGCCATATTTCGTAATCGTAATATGCAGCGATAGCCATTAGTATCCTAATAGACTTCAACATAGCCACCGGAGAAAAGGTTTCATCATAGTCTACACCATGAGTTTGAGTGAAACCCTTTGCTACCAGTCGAGCTTTGAAGGTGTCTACTTTTCCATCCATGTTCGTCTTCTTCCTAAAGACCCATTTGCACCTTACAGTCTTGTGGCCGGGTACCGGATCAACCAAGTCCCAGACTTGATTATCCGCCATGGATTGCATCTCGCTGTCCATTGCCTCCTTCCACCTAGCAGACTCAGGCCCACTACGGCTTCCCGGTAGTTGGTCGGTTCACTATGATCCACCAATAGTTCGTCGCCCTCGGATATGAGGAACCCATATCTTTCTGGCTCATTACGAACTCTACCAGATCTACGGAGCTCTAATGGTTGTGTATCAGGCACCTCATCCAGCGTTGGTTGAGGTTCCACTTCTTCTGGTGCGCCGACCTCAGAAGCGGTACTAGTGCCAACATCAGGTTGATCATTGGTGTCATCTAGAATTTCTTCTAGATCGACTTGCCTCCCACTGGCTTCTGCAAATATCAGCTCCCTTTCAAGGAAGACCGCCCTTCGAGCAACAAACACCTTGTTCTCCGAAGGCTTGTAAAACAAATATCCCATAGAACCAGCCGGGTAGCCAATGAAAATACACTTCTCGGCTCTGGGTTCAAGTTTGTCTTGAGCTTCACGTCTCACGTAAACCTCACAACCCCAGACCTTGAGATAGGCTAGCGATAGAACCCTTCCATGCCACAACTCGAACGGTGTACTTGCAACCTTCTTTGTTGGTACAAGGTTTAAGGTTCTAGCAGCGGTTTCCAAAGCATAACCCCAAAAACTTGCGGGTAACTTTGTACGACTCATCATGGGCTGAACCATATCCAATAAAGTTCGGTTCCTCCTCTCAGCGACCCCATTTAATTGTGGTGTCCTGGGTGGAGTAAGTTGTGAAATAATTCCACAACCCCTAAGATGATCAAGAAACTCGGTACTAAGATACTCACCACCCCTATCGGATCTGAGAATCTTAATCCGCTTGCCCAATTGATTCTGCACTTCGTTTTGGTATGTCTTGAACACCTCAAAGGTTTCAGACTTATGCTTAATCAAATAAACATAACCATACCTACTTAAATCGTCAGTAAAAGTAACGAAGTACCTACAGTTGTTTCTTGTAGCAGACCTGAACGGACCACACACATCCGTGTGAACAATATCCAATAAGTCTTTGCCCCTTTGAATAACGCCGGTGAAGGGCGCTTTAGTCATTTTGCCTAATAAACAAGAATCGCATACTTCGCTTGACCCATGGTCAAATGATTCCAAAATCCCATCCACTTGGAGTTTGGTGATACGTTTCTTGCTTATATGGCCAAGACGACTATGCCACAAAGACAACTTGTCCAATTCACCTTTGGACTTAGAATCAATGTTCATGATTGATTTATTACCATCCAAACACACACTTGTTTCATAAATCCCACAACATGGATAAGCTTTAAAGTAATGAACATCATTTCTCAAACAAGAGATAATTCCATTATTAAAACCAAAATCATATCCATCGTCATACAAAGTGGAAAGGAAATAATGTTTCGTGCCACGCAGGGCAAAAAACAAACATTCAATAAGGTTATAGCAAGCCCTAAAGGAAAGGCGAGATCAACACTCCCAATCCGCTCCACGGGAACCACATCCTTGTTTCCCATGATCAGGTCAAGCTCTCCAGCACCTAGCGCCCTACTTCTTTTTAGCACCTGCACATTATTACAAATATGAGTGCCACAACCGGTATCAAGTACCCAGCCGTTAGACGTAGCAGTATTGTGGAGTTCAATCATAAACGTACCTGAGTTACCTGCTCCCTTCGGTTTTACCCGCTTGAGCTCCTCAAGGTACTTTGGGCAAGAACGCCGCCAATGCCCTTTTTCCTTGCAGTGGAAGCACTCGGCTTCCGCAGGGTGCTCGGCCGGTGGAACCATCACGGCGTTCCCCTTGCCCTTCGGGCCGGACTCGGGTTAGGTTTTGCAACCTTCCCCTACCCTTTCCCTTAGAGGGGGAGCGCCTTTTCTTTTGGTTCCGCCTCCCTGGATGGCTAGGACGGGTTTGGACGAAGAGGGCTTCTTGGACATGTCAGACTCGATGGTCTTCAACATTCCGTGAAGTTCCATTAGGGACTTGTCCATGCCATGGACATGATAGTTCCACACAAATTGTGAAAAGGAAATAGGAAGAGAACGGAGGATCACATCCACCGCCAACTCCCTCCCTAACAGGAATCCCAACCTCTCCAAGCGATCAACCAATGCTTTCATCTTAAGCACGTGAACGCTCACATTTCCGCCCTCCTGCGTATGGCAATCGAAAAGAGACTTTAGGCACTCGAAGCGCTCTAGCTTAGCCTGCTGTTGGAACATTTCCTTCAGCTGGTTAAGCATATCATATGCTCCTAAATGTTCCATTTGCTTTTGAAGCTCAGGAATCATTGACGAGAGCATAATGCAAGCCACTTCGTTCATTTCCTTGACACGCTTGTCATACGCGTCTCGGACCGCCCTAGTCGCATTCGCCGCAGGTGCCTCCGGCAAAGGCTCCTCGATGGCCCACATCTTTTGCTCATACCTAAGGGCTATCCTTAGTTGCATGAATCAATCCATGAAGTTTTGGCCAACGAGTTTGGCCTTTTCAAGGAACAACTTTAGGGAAATAGAGTTCGATGAAGATGTAGAAGCGTTGTTGGATGCCATCTACAAAATTTAGAGTACCAATTTTAGTTGTAAATCCTTTTAGAAATAATTACCCAATAGTTATAAGACTTAATTATTTGAACAAGGCTAAGAACCATACTTCACTCTATCTCATGACGGGTTTACCGCGGATCATGAAATAAGTTATTTAGGCCGGAAGACAAATTACCAATTGCAACCATTGCAACTCTTAGATCCTTGCGGGATCCTTTCGACATCAAATGTCTAAGGCATGTTTGATCCCTTCATACACCAATCCTTTTATTATTTCTTAAATGACTCGGCTAGAGATCGACATCATTTAAGCAACATAAAAGAACTTGTAAGTCGCCCGTCAAGGCACACCTTGGTACCCTAGCCCAATCATTGGTTCGTGCTTAAGCTCGACTACCTATATTGCGGGTTGCCACACTCACCTTCCACACAACTCCACAAGGCATGACTCGTGCTAATGCTCGAAAATCATCCAAGTTTCGTTAGATTTGGGTGGTGTCGTCTTACGGGTGGTGCGTGACTTACTTTTCGAAAAACGGGTTTTTGTTTTTCCGGTAAAATAATATCTTAACAACTTTTGACGAATTAGCAATTTAAGTTACAAAAACTCCTTTTTATTCACCATTTAATATAAACACTTTTATATTAATATTTGCTAATTCTTATGCGCGTAGAAATATAAACTCATATATAAATCTCTTTTGTTTTATATATTTTCAAAAATTCTGTAGCATGCAAATCCTAAAGAATTCAAATATAAAACAACCACGCATAAATATAGAAAAATAAAGACCCGGTAACATGCCCAAATCCTAAGTGTTTTCCCCATGAGCCAAAACGGAGAAAACATAGTCAATCTAGGGACAACATCAATGGATGCTCCATCACGATCTCCACTCCGGCGAATCTCCCGGACTTGGTTCGTCAAGACGCCAACACCGTGTCTCCCAGTCGGTTTTGGTGCAATATTACATACTTGAAATAATCTAAGTACGAGTACATAATAATAAGAAAACGACATGCAAGTCGCGATCCTAATAATCTATTACGAGTACAAAGATTTAAATAAACGACATGCAAGTCGCACCAAATATAAATATTACAACATTATGGCACGCAGGCCAAAACCAAAACCAACCACAAACAACACAAGGGCTATGGGCAAATCAAGGTACCGGGCTACCACAAACAAACACAACCAAACGAAAGCAATGGTGTGCCACAAAACCATGTCCAACAAGGATATATATATTTTGATCAAGATTGCAAAAAACACTCAAGGCACAACAAGCAACCCTTGTACATATGCATTAATAATTTTAATACACCTTCAAAATTGCATATTCATATATACACCTAAAGATATATGTTTTTGTGAACTTCATGCCAAGTCGCACAAAACATATAAAATTAGGAATCAAAATATAGTAGGGTTCAACAGAATCAAGACTAGTCTAAAACCCAGATTTTAATATATTTAAACATATTGTTTCAAAAACTAATTCTGACCAAAAAACCATTAGGCACGGGCGTACCCAAGAGGGTACGGGCGTGCCTGCCATTTTGTCAATGCAAAGTTTAAACAATTTTAAACAGATTACGAATTCTGCCGGCACGGCCCGTACCCCCACTGGTACGCCTGTGCCCCGGTTGCCGGCACGGCCCGTACCCCTAGAGGTACGACCGTGCCCGGTCACCGGAAAACCATTTACGACCGTGCCGGTCACGCCTGACTTGGGCTCGTGCCTGTCCACTGGGCACAGGCCACGGGCGTGCCTCATAGAGGCACGGGCGTACCTAGCCACAGGCCACGCCCAAGTCACGCCCGACTTAGGCTCGTGCCTGCCCGTAGGGCACGGCCGTACCTCATAGAGGCACGGACGTGCCTTGTCCCACCAGAACCAGTTTCTAGTTTTCACTCTCATTAGACCATCCGTGATGCCGGAATCGATACTTGGCGTGTGACCCAATAGGCCCTTGCTTCATCAGCCATGATGCTAACTCGTGTGTGTGTTAGTCGGCATAATCCAACAACACCAACACTCATACTTGCACATGACATATCGTTGCCTCTCATTACACACAAGGAGCGGCCTCTAGCGAAGCGTTGTTGCCTCTAAGTCAGTATGAGTTATGTCATACTCGATAACTACCTGCTAGCCTTTAAAATTCTTAAAAGGTCCTATAGATAAGTGATCATAACATCCCTTTGTTGCGATATCCGTGTGAACACGAGACATGGATAATTATCAATCTCCAGACCATTCACGATCATGTACCTTGATAACAGATTGGTGGTTACGAAAATAACATGTTGCAATTGATTTACCATCATTATAGCTTGAGCACGGCCATGCATTTTTGGTGTCAACACCCAATCATTGAGGGACCCAAGGATATCTCTCTAAATAGAGGAACATATCCTTTTGACTACATAGACCTTTCACATGGATCATAATTTACCCAAAGACTCCCTTTATAATAGCAAGTTATGAACTGTGTTTTAAAGTAATTAAAGAAAAGCAGACCCATGCTTTCAGAACATACGTATCTCCAGTCTAAGGATGAAGTGATATTATTATCCTGAGTAACTTGTGACTATAATCTATGAAGTGAACTCAAGTGTTGGTCTTCTAGTCTCTTGAAACTTCTTTCAAGTACAGGTAAGCTTTACATCCTTCTTATTCAAACCTAGGTGTATAGTGGATTAACCCCTTACCTCAGTCTTAGTTCAAACTTCCTTCCCATGAAGAGAGACTGATTGTGGAAGTTTAGAATGCATAATCATTTAAGGTAGTGATTAAACATGATACGATGGAACATACTAAAGACTAGATGAATGTAACAACAAGTGTATATATAGATCTCTAATATATAATTGAAACAAACAAAAGGTACGATACTTTTTAAGTGCCCCAAAAATAAATACATATCAAACATACTAAATAGAAGTCTTAATCCAAGTCACTTGAAAATCTAACACCTATGGCTTTAGCGTGAGAATCATGAGCTGCTTGTGACAATGGCTTAGTGAATGGATCTCCGAGGTTTCCATCTGATGATACTCTTCTTCCTATGGCAATATCACTACTCTCAGTCACATCTCTGATGAAGTTGTATTTTCATAGAATTTTTCTTTTTCTCTTGTGAGCTCTTGGTTACTTTGCCATAGCCACCGCACCCTTATTGTCACAAATCTCACTAGGATTCGCGATGCTTGGAACCACTCCTAAGGTGGAGTTTGGTTCGTAGTAATTGGAAAAAATTTCCTAGAATTGGAATTGAACATTCCTATATCATACGAGGTGTTTGTTTCACATAATTGGTAGAATGGAATTTAAACATTTCAATGATTTTCTTAAATCGAGAAATTGGGAATTCCTTCCCTAAATAGGTTGAATTCTTCAAATTCATAAGGAATCTCAAAACATAATTGTTGTCTCTTACCTTATCCCCCACCCCACCCCTTCCCAACCTACTCTATCATACCTATCCCCCCTATCCGACCCTTACCATATCCTTACCAACCCTACCCTACCTAACTTACTCTCCTTACCTCACCGTACCATACCCCACCTCACTTCATCCTACCATACAATACCCATCCCACCCCTACCCATTCGACCATTATCCACCCCAACCTCTACCCTACCCTACCCAATCGTACCCTACCTTTGCCCTACTCGCACCCTAACCATACCCCTATGCAACCCCACCTCACCCTGCCTTACTCTACTTCACTTTACTCACCCTAGCTCACTCTTACCCACCCATACCAACGTCACCCCTTACCTGAACTATATCAACTTAACTTACCCTACCTCTACCCTATTGGAACATGCGGTGTAAAATCCGGAATTTTTGTAAATTATAAAAATATATAAAATGCCAATTTACTTGGAAATTAGTAACTATGTGTATGTTATGTTATCTATATGTTAGATATTAAGTACATATGTGCTAACACCTAAAATGGTAAATAAATGTAAAGTGAATGGAAGATGAGGGGTTGAACATGTAATTATGTAATATATATGAGTCTAGACTCCAATTATTGGAGTCAAAGACTCAATTTCTAGAAAAAACCATCATCTGAGGGTTTTAGAGAGAGGGTAGAGAGAGAAAACTAAGAAGAAGGAAGGATCAAAGGAAATTTTGATGCTTGGTGGTGACTTTGGTTCAAAATAAGGAGTTGGATTGCATTTTGTGGTTCTTTGAGCTTGGAATTGGCAAAGAAGCAACATAACAAGTTGGGTTTTAAAAGCAAGTAAGTTCTAACTTGGAAATTGTGTTTGATTTTAGTTATATAAGTGGTATATGGTGATTCTTGGTTTGGTTTTGAGTTTAGTGTGTTAATGGGTCAAAAGTTGGGTTATTTTTGAAAATTGAGTTGGATGGTGATTTTCTATGTGGTATTGGTGAATTATTACAAAATATTGGTTGATTGTAGTGTTTATTGGTTTTTTATGTTGAGAACATGGAAATGGAAGAATTAAAGAGTTAATCCTTGATTAAATTATGTTAGAATGTGTTAAAAAGTGGTTAAAATGTGTTGGAAATGGTTTGTTATGGTTATGAGGTAGTTTAGTTGTTGTTTTAGAGTTTAAAATGGAAGGGATAAGTTTTGATTGCAGAATATATGAAAATGTCGGGGCTTGCAGCAGCTGAACAGGCCCAGAATTACTTTTCACGAGGAGCTCGTGGCGCGAGCCCCAAGTGTCGCGGCGCGAGACCCCCTCGAAGGTCCAAAAACTTTTTTTCAATCCCATTTGACCTTGTAATTGATAGGGGTTTGTTTCTAATGGTTTTAGGGAGTCCGAAAGACCCGAAATGAGCGTTTAAGTTGTGTTTTGAGTTCATTCTTGCGTGTAACTTCATTGTATGGTTAACTTAACTAAGATAACATTGTGTTATGATCATAGGATCGTTGTGTAACTGATTTGTGGCTTTGTATTGAAGTGGAAGTGATCCTCATCACTTCAATCAGGTGAGTTATGCCCTGCGGATACCCAAAATGCTTTTTATGCGCAAGTCATCAACTGTTTTCGTATTAACCATGTTTATGTACACATATGGCATCAATGTGAACTGTAATTGATATTATCATGTTTATGATAAGATTTTATGCAATTGAATATATGATTTACCTGTTTTGATGCATGTTATGCTATGTATGGATTATGGCAAGTTGTTACCTTGTGTATATAACTTGCATGTGATTATGTGACCCCTCGGGGTAATTGTTTATGTGACCCTTAGGGGTATGTGCTATGTGACCCTTCGGGGTTTATGTGCTTGCTCCGGACCGCTGTTTGTGATATGAACTCTGTACCATACGGTTCCTAGTCATTGACACGTACACAGAGGTTCCTGTGGCTTCGGCAATTGGGGGAACCGCGAGGTACGGGTGGCTGAGGGATCGGTGCAGAGAGTGGAGGGGTATGCCAGTAGCCATCATGACCGTGTAACACGAGTGGATTTGGTGAACAGGGCTTACACTCCAGAGAACCGTTGTATGGTGGACTGCTTTGTGCTTCCCCCACCTTGACGGGAGATGTGGACACACCCCCACGAGGACTTGTTGACCATGGTTGGCCCCTATGGAACATACAAGTATAAATGGAGTTGTCCCCCACATCTTGTGTGAACTGTTTTATGATGCCATAACTGTTTTATGATATATGATGACTTGTTTATATGTTTAAATGATTTTGGCACACTCACTAGCTTCGCTAACAAAGTTTGTGTTTATATTTTGTATCCGCAGATAAGCCATAGTACGATGCCAGTGAGGCGGGTAGAAGCTTTTGGGAAGCACTTGTTGCCTTTGGATATGTTTGGAATACATGATTATTCTTATTTTGTTTATTTAATAGTCGTGTATTCGGGTCAACAAGTAACACCACCTTTTGTATATTTGACAAGATTTCGCCTTTTATGTGAAACAAATACACTAATGTTGATATTTTTTGTTGAAATAGAAAAAGTTTAAATTTGTTCTGAAATTCAGGGTGTTACAAGTTGGTATCAGAGCCGAGGTTTGAGAGAATCGAGCACTTTAGCGAGTGTTTGGTCTCAATCCGAGGCTGACCATTAATATGAGATCCAAACATATCGGGTAGGCATATGGGTTAAGATGAAAGTTGCATGAGAGTTAGGAAAACTTTGTTCCCAATTGTGGAAATCTGTTGATTCTTGTGCGTTAATGTGCTACCTGTTATTGTCTTAATGTGTGTAGTAGACAAGAGTTTGAGGCATGCATGCCCACAACGATGACAACTTCGTGATTATCCAACCCGGAGGTGATGAAATACCTCCAAGGCACTCCCAACCGGGTGGAAATCCTGGCTCTCACCACAACCATCACTCTCAGCCCCACACGGGCAACCCGAATGATCAATCTTCCGTAGTAGCTCAACTCCTAAACCGTATCCAGGAGTTAGAAAACCAACTGAAAAGAACCCATGACACCCAAAGGACTTCGACTCTTGGTGAGTCTAGTGATGCTTCCATCTCGAGGAAACCTACAGTTTCCTACAAAACCTTCTTGAACTGCAAACCCCCTACCTATGAAGGTAGTGATGACCCGATAGTGACTTTTGGGTGGATTCGTGAGATGGAACAGACTTTTACCTCTTGTGACTGTGATGAGGAACACAAATTTCCTTACTCTGTGAGACAACTGAAAGGAAGGTCTCTCGTTTGGTGGAATACAATCAAGGCAACAATGCCTAAAGGTGAAGCCGATAAGCTGGGTTGGGATGAATTCCTTGAGTTGTTCCAACAGGAATTCTGCACTGAAAGGGATTTGTAACACCTCGAAAGGGAGTTCCTAAATATGAAACTGGGGGATTCTTCCATGGATGAGCATGTTCGCAAGTTTAATGAGCGTCTGAGTTTCGTGACCACCTGGGTCCCCGATGAAAAAGCCAAACTGAAGCGGTTTGTTGAAACCGTACCCTCGGAGTACAAAATTCACATTCGTGATTGTTCTACCCTTCTCTCGGCCACTCAAAAGGCCAAGTTCTTTTTGATGACTTCAAGGCTTCAAAGCAAGCCAAGAAGTTAGTTGGTGAAAAGAGGAAGGTTGAGCCCTCTAGTGGTCAGTCGAAGAAGAAAGCAACCCCATCCTCCTTCTCTAAGTCAAAAACTGATGAACCCAAACCGCAGTGGTGCAGAATGTGTAGATCTTCCCATAAGGGAGACTGCACCAAAGATACTCGATCTTGTTTTCGTTGTGGCAAGCCTGGCCACGTCCCTACCGATTGCAAGTATAAGGGAAGTGTTTGTTTTACTTGTCACAAGCCGGGCTACAAGATGGCGGATTGCCCTCAGCGTAAGGAAGGAGGACCTGGTGGTTCGTCCTCAAAGGGTAAAGACACACTGAAGGCAAAAGGGCGAGCCTTTCAGATGACAGCAGAGGAGGCTCAGGAGGCGGGGGATGTAGTGTCTGGTATGTTCCAATTGAATTCCACCCCTGCCTATGTGTTATTTGATTCCGGAGCCAATAGATCATTTATATCATATGCTTTCTGTGAGAAATTGAAATTGCCTTTTAGCAAGCTTGCCAAACCCCTTGATGTAGAAATTGCTGATGGCAAGATTATTTATGTGACTAATATTTGTGATAGTTATATTATTGATCTTGATGGGAGTACATTACCAATTCGTTTGTTACGTGTTGACATATCTTCTTTTGATGCGGTCATCGGTATGGATTGGCTTAGTGCTAATAATGCAAAGATTATGTGTTCTAAGAAATTGATCAAGATCCCTTTGCCCAATGGTGAATGTGTCACAGCTCGAGGTGAGAAACGCAAATCTGGGATGGAGATCTTGTCTGTTATGAAAGCTCAGAAGTGTATCTGGAAAGGTTGTGAATCCTTCTTGGCATATGTTCTTGATGCCAAAAAGGAAAAGCAAAGTGTTGGAGATGTCAAAGTGGTTAGTGAATTTCCCGATGTGTTTCCTGATGATCTTCCCGGCTTACCTCCGGTTCGTGAGGTTGAGTTTCAAATGGATCTTGTTCCCGGGGCAACTCCGGTTGCCAAAGCTCCTTATCGTCTAGCATCATCGGAGATTCGGGAAATGATGACCCAAATCCAAGATCTTTTGGATAAGGGATTTGTTAGACCGAGTTCCTCACCTTGGGGAGCCCCGGTTTTATGTGTGAAGAAAAAGGATGGTAATCTCCGGATGTACATTGATTACTGGGAGTTGAACAAAAGAACCATCAAAAACAAATATCCACTCCCTCGCATTGATGATTTGTTTGATCAGCTTCAAGGAGCTAGTTACTTTTCCAAGATCGACCTTCGTTCGGGTTATCATCAAGTTCGAGTTAAAGATGATGACATTCCCAAAACTGCTTTCAGAACCCGCTATGGGCATTATGAATTTCTTGTGATGCCTTTTGGTCTAACCAATGCTCCGGCGGTGTTCATGGATCTTATGAATCGAGTGTGCCGTCGTTTCTTGGATAAGTTTGTTATTGTGTTCATTGATGATATCTTGGTTTATTCTAAAACCGAGAAAGATCATGAAGTTCATTTGCGGGAAGTTCTTGAAGTCCTTCGGCATGAGAAGCTTTATGCCAAGTTTTCCAAATGCGAATTCTGGCTATGGGAAGTCCAGTTCCTTGGCCATGTTATTTGTGAGGTAGGAATTAAAGTTGATCCTTCTAAGATTGAAGCAGTTATGAAGTGGGAGTCTCCGAAATCCCCTTCTGAAATCAAAAGTTTTCTTGGTCTGGCAGGTTACCACCGCCGATTCATTCGTGATTTCTCCAAAATAGCGGGGCCGCTAACCAAGCTGACCCGTAAGAATGTTCCTTATTCCTGGACTGATGTTCAAGAAGCTGCTTTCCAGACTCTTAAGAAGTTGTTGTGCCAAGCTCCTGTTTTATCTCTTCTCGAGGGATCACAGGATTTTGTGGTCTATAGTGATGCATCCAAGTCCGGTTTGGGATGTGTGTTGATGTAGTGAGGCAAGGTGATTGCCTATGCTTCCCGGCAATTGAAGCCTCATGAAGCCAACTGTCATACTCATGATTTGGAGATGGCTGTTGTGATCTTTGCTTTGAAACTCTGGCGGCATTATCTTTATGGTACTCATTGTGTGATCTTCACCGATCACAAAAGTCTTTAACACATCTTTGATCAGAAAGAGTTGAACATGCGGCAACGCCGTTGGCTTGAGTTGATTAAGGATTATGATTGTAAGATTCGGTATCATCCGAGCAAGGTTAACGTTGTGGCGGATGCTTTAAGCCGCAAAACCCAAACAGATGCCTTGTGTTACCAATCTTTTTGAATGGAGGTGATCTCCGATCTGGTAGAAAACCTGAAGCTGGCTCAACAAGAGGCGTTGAAAGAAGAAAACCTTAAAGAGGAGCAAATGATGAAACTCAAAGATCGTCTAGAAGATGACAGTTGTGGCTTAAAGATCTTTGTGGGTCGTGTTTGGGTGCCAAAGCTTGGCAACAACCATGACGTGATTCTACATGATGCCCATCGTTCTAAAATGTCCGTGCATCCGGGCTGCACAAAAATGTATCATGATTTAAAGGCATTGTATTGGTGGCCCGGGATGAAAGTTGATATTTCTTCTTATGTTGAGATGTGTGCAATTTGTGCACAAGTCAAGATTGAACACCAACGTCCATACGGAAACCTTCAACCCTTGGAGATTTCGGAATGAAAGTGGGATCACATTACTATGGATTTTGTCACGAAATTGCCAAAGACAGCTAAAGGTCATGACATGATCTGGGTCATAGTTGATCGTTTGACCAAATGCGCTCACTTTCTAGCTACTCGTGAGAAAGCGTCTTAAGACAAGTTGGCCAAATTATATGTGGATGAGATTGTGTCTAGGCATGGAGTACCTCTGTCTATTGTCTCAGATAGAGATTCGAGATTTGCATCCAACTTTTGGAGAAGTCTTCAAAGAGAATTGGGTACTCGTTTCCATTTGAGTACAGCTTATCACCCGCAAACGGATGGTCAATCCGAAAGGACCATTCAAACATTGGAGGATATGCTGCGTTCGTGTGTTCTAGAATTTGGTGGATCATGGGATTACCATTTACCCTTGATCGAGTTTGTCTACAAAAACTCTTACCATTCTAGCATTTGTATGCCTCCCTGTGAAATTTTATATGGAAGGCGATGTCGAACCCCTATGTGTTGGCTTGAACCGGGTGAGAAATAGTATGCAGGCCTGGAGATTGTTCAATTAACTGCCGACAAGGTCAAAATTGCACTTGAAAAGCTCAAAGCCGCGCGTGATCGCCAAAAGATGTATGCCGACAAGAAGAGAAAGCCAATGACTTTTGAAGTCGGTGATCAAGTGATCCTTAAGGTTTCACCTTGGAAAGAGGTGATTCGGTTCGGAAAGCGGGGCAAGTTGAGCCCGAGGTGTATTGGGCCATTCAAGATTTTGAAGCGAGTCAATGAGCAAGCGTACGAAATAGAGCTACCACCGGAATTGGAAGGTGTTCACAACACGTTCCATGTTTGCAACTTCAAGAAAACCAAAGTGGAAGATAGTTAAGTCATCCCTATCAATGAGTTGCAGGTTGATCCAAAGAAGCGATTGGTGGAAGAACCGGTTGCAATTGTGGATAGGAAGACTAAGAAGCTAAGGAAACACTTGATCCCTCTAGTCTTGGTGCAATGGAAGCATAGTCAAGGGCATATCTTGACTTGGGAGACTGAAGACGATATGAAAACCCGTTACCCTCACTTGTTTAGTTAGTAACGATTCCGAGGACGGAATCTTTGTAAGGAGGGAGGAATTGTAAAACCCGGAATTTTTGTAAATTATAAAAATATATAAAATTCCAATTTACTTGGAAATTAGTAACTATGTGTATGTTATGTTATCCATATGTTAGATATTAAGTATATATGTGCTAACACTTAAAATGGTAAATAAATGTAAAGTGAATGGAAGATAAGGGGCTGAACATGTAATTATGTAATATATATGTGTCTAGACTCCAATTATTGGAGTCAAAGACCCAATTTATGGAAAGAACCATCGTATGAGGGTTTTAGAGAGAGAAAACTAAGTAGAAGGAATGATCAAAGGAAATTTTGATGCTTGGTGGTGACTTTGTTCAAAATAAGGAGTTGGATTGCATTTTTTGGTTCTTTGAGCTTGGAATTGGCAAAGAAGCAACATCACAAGTTAGGTTTTAAAATCAAGTAAGTTCTAACTTGAAATTTGTGTTTGATTTGAGTTATATAAGTGGTATATGGTGATTCTTGGTTTGATTTTGAGTTTAGTGTGTTAATGGGTCAAAAGTTGGGTTATTGCCAAAAACTAGGGCTTGAAATGATCAAATGTGTTTCAGGTGTTGGAAAATTGAGTTGGATGGTGATTTTGTATGTGGTATTGGTGAATTATTACAAAAGTTTGGTTGATTGTAGTGTTTATTGGTTATTTATGTTGAGAACATGGAAATGGAAGAATTAAAGCGTTAATCATTGATTAAATTGAGTTAGAATGTGTTTAAAAGTGGTTAAAATGTGTTGGAAATGGTTTGTTATGGTTATGAGGTAGTTTAGTTGTTGTTTTAGAGTTTAAAATGGAAGGGATAAGTTTTGATTGGGAAATATGTGAAGAAGTCGGGGCTTGCAGGAGCTGAACAGGCCCAGAATTACTGTTCACGAGAACTCACGGCGCGAGGCCCCTTTTTAGCAATGGTCATTTTTCAAGAGATTTTCTACCGGCGCGAGGTCCCTGGTCTCGCGGCACGAGACCCCCTGGAAGGTCCAAAAACTTGTTTTTAACCCCATTTGATCTTGTAATTGATAGGGGTTTGTTTCTTATGGTTTTAGGGAGTCCGAAAGACCCGAAATGAGCGTTTGAGTCGTGTTTTGAGTTCATTCTTGCGTGTAACTTCATTGTATGGTTAACTTAACTAAGTTAACATTGTGTTATGATCATAGGATGTTATGCTATGTATGGATTATGGCAAGTTGTTACCTTGTGTACATAACTTACATGTGATTATGTGACCCCTCGGGGTAACTGTTTATGTGACCTTTCGGGGTATATGCTATGTGACCTTTCGAGGTATATGCTATGTGACCCTTCGGGGTTTATGTGCTTGGTCCGGACCGCTGTTTGTGATATGAACTCTGTACCATAGGGTTCCTTGTCATTGAGACGTACATAGAGGTTCCTGTGGCTTCGGCAATTGGGGGAACCGCGTGGTACGGGTGGCTGAGGGATCGGTGCAGAGAGTGGAGGGGTATGTCAGTAGCCATCATGACCGTGTGGGTTCACTGGGCTGACGAGCCACCAAGCCGAGGTAACACGAGTGGATTTGGTGAACAGGGCTTACACTCCAGAGAACCGTTGTATGGTGGACTGCTTTGTGCTTCCCCCACCTTGATGGGAGATGTGGACACACCCCCATGAGGACTTGTTGACCATGGTTGGCCCCTATGGAACATACAAGTATAAGTGGACTTGTCCCCCGCATCTTATGTGAACTGTTTTATGATGCCATAACTGTTTTTTGATATATGATGACTTCTTTATATGTTTAAATGATTTTGGCACACTCACTAGCTTCGGCTAACAAAGTTTGTGTTTATGTTTTATATCCACAAATAAGCCATAGTACGATGCCAGTGAGGCGGCTAGAAGCTTCTGGGAAGCACTTTTTGCCTTTGGATATGTTCGGAATACATGATTATTCTTATTTTGTTTATTTAATGGTCGTGTATTCGGGTCAACTAGTAACACCACCATTTGTATATTTGACAAGCTTCCGCCTTTTATGTAAAACAAACAAACTAATGTTGATATTTTGTTGAAATAGAAAAAGTTCAAATTTGTTCTGAAATTCAGGGTGTTACATGTAGGGTGCACTAACATAGCGGAAGCAACAACATAAAGTAGCATGCAAGAACAAAAACAAAGAGAAACACAAAAACACAACATGTTTCAATGGTGGAATACACTACAAAACCAAATTGCAACTAAACAAGAAGAAGGAGAAGAAGTATACCTCCTTGCCATTCCTGGAAATTGATCCTCCATGAAGATGGGATGTACATGAAGAAAACATAGGGCGTTATTCTCCATTGCTAGTCCACACCAAGTACACTTGATTCCATTGTACTAGGAATCCATAGATGATTGATACAAGCTTGTAATCACCATAGGAACATCCCTTATCTCCTCTTGTACAAGCAACACTAACTTGAACACTCAAGATACCTCACTTAGTGCATATAGTTGGTACCATCACTTTTTACCAAGAGAGATATAGAGTAGGAGAAAAGTGGTATCAAGTTCAACAATAGTTATAGCCTTAAAATTGGCCTCAAAACCCCTCTACGGTCGGCCAAAAAGTTACCTCCTGATTGGACCATCAAATGGTCCAATAAAACACAAGTGTCACTTAAGCTACCCTCATAACGACCCCTCACGGGCTCTCACGGTCCGTGAAGACCTACTGCGCCATGTGTGGCCTTAGATCCTCACGAGTCATGCCGCCCGGCGAGGATTCGTGAGGGTTTGTCTCTTCACGACCCCTCAAGACCTCGTCATGAACCATGAAGACCAAAAGCATCACAACTTGTGGCAATCGTTGAGTATTCATAAATGCAACTCACTTCATGACCCGTTAAGCACCCTTCACGGTCATAAAGCCCCAAATCAAAACACTTTTAATTCTTTGACCTTCTCCTTCTATATAGTGATGTCAGGATCAATCCTTGGTGAGTGACCCAAAAGGCATGCGCTTCATCAGCAGTGATACCAGTATACGTGTCACAGTGGGCAGACTCCAACAAACTCCTACTTGCATATGATACACCGTATCCATGTGCATCACAGACAGGGAGAGGCCTCTACCAAGACGAACCTGTGCCCAAGTTAGCACGAGGTATGTCATTCCTCACAAGTACCTAATCATAATCCAAATGGGCTTGATAAGTCCCATAGGTAAGTGATCAATCATCCTATTGTTCACGATATCCGGGTGAACACGAGACATGGTACAAAGTCATTCTCCGATCATTCACAATTATGAATCTTGATCAAGATTGGTGGTGACCAAAATATAAAAGTTGCAACTAATCAACTATCATTGCAAGCTTGAGCACGGCCGTGCATTTTGGTGTCAGCTCCCAATCATCGAGGGGCCCAAGGATATCTCTCTAAACGGAGAAACAAAGTCCTTCGACTACATTGCCCCATTACATCTGCAATACTTTGCCAAAAAGATCCCTTTATAACAACTAGTTACGGACTATGTTTGAAAGCAATAAAAAACAAGGCAAACTAGTATCCTGAAAACACATGTATCTCTATTCTAAGGATGAAATGGTATTATCATCCTGAGTTACTCTTGACATGTACCATGAAGTAAACTCAGGTGTGGTTCGTCCAGTCACTAGAAACTCCTTTCAAGTATAGGCAAAGTGTTGCGTCTCTCGTATCCAATCACCATTGAATACATGACCAACCCATTTCCCTCGGTCTTTGTTCAAAATTCCTTCTTATGAAGAGTGACTGACTGTGGACATTTAGAATGTAAAACATTCATAGAAGTGATAAACATGCTAAGATGGAACACAATGAAGGCAACTAAGAGTACCCGCTATACACGTATTAACAAATCTCCATTTGATAATCGATACTAACAGAAGCACAATTTTGCTTAATGTTCCCAAAACTAGCATATCAAAATATATAACTAAAACAAACTTAAGACAAGTCCTTACAAGTACTATTATGACAATCATTACTAGTTTGTATCTACAGCTTAGCAAAATGGATCTGCCACAATGCCATCCGTGTGTATTCTGTAGACGACCATATCTTCATCTCAACCAATCATTCATTGAAGTGTGAGATGGTGAGATCATGGCCCTTTATCCAAGCCATCGCACCTTCATTGTTTCATAAGAATCCAACAACGTCAATGATGCTCAAGACTAAGGTTCTTGTGCAAAAGCCATCGTACCGTCATTGTTTTTCATAAGATCCCAATAGAGTTAACGATACTTTGAGAAGCATACTTATTAACAAGTTTTACCAAGCGAAATCATGACATTATCTCCAATACGATGTATGTACTACACATACTTAGATAGGATAACAAAAAGCTCCCACTAGCCCTGACATTCATCCATGTTTCATCCTTGCTATTTGAAAACTCAAACAATTGATTTTCATATCAAAGCAAAGATTCTAATATTGAGATGTTCATGTAAGTCCATAATTGGATTGCTTAGAGTTTGTAGACTTCATACGGATACATTTGATAGTAAAAGACACTCGGAAAATGTTATGAGCAATTCCTCAGAAAAATTCCTATCAAGGAATGAGGTCGTTATACCAATCTATCATGGCCATAATTATCTGAATAGACTTCAACATAACCACCAAAAGAATATATGTTTTTATGAACTTCATGCCAAGCCATACAAAACATATAGAATTAGGAATCAAAATATAGTGGGTAATCCATAACCAAGACTAGTCCAAAACCGATAAAAGTGTATTTTAATTATCGTTTTAAACATGCCGTTTCAAAAACAAAATCTGAACAAAAAACCAAGAGGCACGGGCGTACCTACCATTTTGTTAGTGTACAGTTTAAACAATTTAATCGTCTAAAGAATTCTGCCGGCACACCCCGTACCCTACTGGTACGGCCGTGCCCCGCCGCCCGCACGGCCCGTACCCCAAGAGGTACGGACGTGCCCGGTCGCCGGAAAACCAATTTTTGATAGAAATCAGAAAAAACATGTTTAACTCCAATAGTGCAAAGCCATGTTAGAGATGGATCTGATACCACATTTGGGTTTTCGTGGTCCAAAAAACACAGCGGAAGCAAAACGGGTAGAAAAATAGTTTTCAATTTTGACCACGCAACACCCACCAAATGGACCAAAACTCTAGACATGACAAATCAACAAAATAAAGAGATAAAGAAATAGTATCATACCCTTGATGCTATCTTCTTGTTGCAATTGAATTCGGACTTTGGAAGGTATGTGCACTAACTTGTACACCACTAGTGAAGTCCACACCAAGTTGTCACCAATTCCCACTTGCTAGAGTGTTAGACTAGCTAATCTAAACACCACCAAAAGTCTAACACAAAAGTAACAAAGCCTTGTATCTTCTTTTGTGTATTAGAGAGTTTATGTTGCAATATATGTATTATGTGCATCATCACGTCTATTTATAGACTCTATTTTGAGTTCAAATTTAGTGCGTCATCAAGTCTATAGCTGTTACATGATTAATAACCATAATCTCCACCTTAACTAGCTTTGAAAGCCTAATTAAGAGGCTATTAATACATGAGGCACGACCATGCCTTTAACCAGGCACAGGCGTGCCCACCCAAAAGGCCATGCCCAAGTCACGCCTGACTTGGGCTCGTGCTTGTCCATTGGGCACAGGGCATGGGTGTGCCTCTAAGAGGCACGGCCATACCTTTCCATAGGCCACGCCCAAGTCACGTCTGACTTGGGCTCATGCTTGCCCGTAGGGCATGGCTGTACCTCATAGAGGCACGGCCGTGCCTAGGCCCACCAGAACCAGTTTCTGGTTTTCTCTCTCATTTGACCATTCGTGATGCTGGAATCGATACTTGGCGTGTCACCCAATAGGCCCTTGCTTCATCAGCCACGAAGCCACTCGTGTGTGCCAGTGGGCATAATCCAACACAGAGTCCTTGCTTTTGAAGACCCACTTGGTACCGACAATTGTTTTGCCTTCAGGCCGACGTACTAGTATTGAAATAGGAGTGTAAACGCCAGTAACCTAAGGACTGTCTTCCTTAGATTATATAAGCAGTTTTGGATGTAGCATCCCACCAAATACATCAGTCTGAACCAATGCTTTATCTTGAGCTTTTGACAGCGTAAGCATAAACACTTTTGATGTGTTGGGAAGAATCTTCTTTTTTTCTCCCCCTACAATGTAGCTCAGATTGTTCCCATGTCTTCATAAGTCTGATAATCTTGACTCCCCCTAGACATGATATAGACTGACGTTTTTTTGTCTCTCTCCCCCTTGAGTAGACACAATAACTTTTCAATATGTTCTTTTACTCTCCCTCAACAACTGAATCAACAATGTAAAATTTCCTTACTTATTTTTTTTATTCTCCCCCTCATGATGATCATGATACATTATGAGCATCGTGCATAAAGGACATCACTCTAAGATTCAGTTGTAACAAACATGGAAAAAGGGATGGGGAGGATCCTACATATTCATGTCAAAAAGATCACCATTTGTTGTATGACATGAGTAGATATTCGAACCACTCTTGATCGTTAAGGAGTGATAATGATTTGATCTGAATTCGTGAAGATTTATAACTTTGTGTTGGATGTAATATGATATTGGAGATTAATGTTGTCAAGTAAGTCTCCCAATACCGTGTAATCAACCTTGACCATATCACCACAAGTCCCAAAAAATTTTGAAAGACATACAGGGGTGCAAAAGAACTTTGGTACACCTAAGTGGGTAGATGACTTTGATATAATAATCAGTGAGTCAGATTCATCCTTACTCAAGAGCATACGCATGTAATACAAAATTTTCTCAAAAACCTGAAGTAATTTGATGTTGGTCAATCCTTCAAACAATTTCACCAACAATGTGATCTGGGTTGTCAGAAATGACTGATATAAGATAACCAAGATTCAAAAGAAACAAGGAATATATGGCCAAAATCTGGTTTTGAGACCAAAAATTGGTGACACTAAGAAAGTAGAACCAAAAATCAGTTAGCAAAGGGTAGGATGACTAGACATAAGGTACTAGACATTTAGCATATGGTAGCAATGACCCAAAGTAGACTAAATCCAGAAACATCAGAATGATAACTGAAACTTTGAGAACTCCTGACTCAGCCAAAAAATCCAAACACTTGTCTTAGGAATCACGGTCACCAGATAATTTAGTCACAACGACTACGGGGGTTCGGGGGCAGCGCCCCCGATAGCGGGGTCCAAGGGGTGGCAACCCCTGGCGGGGTCCAAGGGGCAGAGCCCCTGGCTGGGGTCGAATGATAAGAAAATTGAAAATCTTCCCAAATCCGCCCAAATTCCAAATCCGCCAAATCCCAAATCCGGTACTATGAAATCTGACACTTTCAAATCCGGTACAAGCCAAATCTTATACTTTTAAATCCGGTAGAAGCCAAATCCGATACTTCCAAATCCGGTAGAAGAAAAATCCGATACTTTCAAATCCGGTAGAAGGCAAATCCGGTACTTTTAAATCCGGTAAAAGGCAAATCCGGTAATTTCAAATCCGATAATTTCAAATCCGCATAAACCAAATCTGGTAAACACGATCGTATTTATGAAATCCGATAACTTCATCTTCAAAATCCGATACATTCATATTCAAAATCCAGTACCTTCATCTTCAACCCGTTTAGATTCAAAAATTCTTCAAATTTGCACGAATCTATATATTTCTAGCCCAGATCACTTTGCCTATCAACTTCAATCAATCCTATATCAATTTGTCTGATAAACAACAACGAATTGATATCGAATTAGACGATTTTCCCCAAAACTCGTTTTTCACAAAACATACATAAATCTTCGATTTGATTGATGTTTTGATATTAATTTGATCTCGTTCACTCCAGAATGATTCTAAAATGATAATCGAGCATTAATCAACCATAATCTTCACGAAAATCACAAAATTTGACGAAAACCGAAAAATCTCAAAATGCGTTCTCGGTTTTCTTCAAATTCTTCAAAAATCTTGAACTTGTATGTTGAATTCAGAATCAAATCACACTCCTTAGGCTCTGATACCACTTGTTAGTCACAAGTGGTTCGAGTATGAATGGAGTAATGCAAGAATGTAGTGTGTAGAAGATTTACACCGTACAAAACACACACTTAAACAATGATTATGGTAAAACTCACATATTACAAGGGTCATATCCCTATTTATACTCTATGAGTATTTTCTCAAGAAAACTCCTATTTCTATACAATTTATACTTTACACAAACCCATGTAAATGTTTGATATTAGGAACTATGCCATTTGCAAGTTCATAAGGAGTTTTGCTAAAGGGGCGATGTAGAATAGATCTATTTTGCGTATAGCATGCTGTGTTGACTACTTCCGCCTAGTAAGAAGGTGGTAGATCAGCATAGGATAACATGGTTCTAGCAGCTTCAACCAGCGTTTGATTTCGTCGTTCAACTATCCGTTCTATTCAAGGGTGTGTGTTGCTAAAAGATGATGTGTGATCCCTACAGAGTCAAGAAATGAATCCAAGTTTTTATTCTTGAATTCGGTGCCATTGTCGGTTCTAATTGTTCCAGCATGGTTCTTATTTTTATATTTTCTTTTACTATATCCCCGGTTCCTATTATTGGTGCAACATGGTCATTCCCAAAGAGAACATTTCCTGAGTAGTGCGGGACAAAGTTCATGAGAAGACCCTTTTCTCCAGTCATATGCTTTGAACAGCCGGAGTCCAAGTACCACCAGCTAGATACCTTCACATAAAAGACAAGAGTTGTTGAGGTATCCAGTTTGAAGTGGGTCCTTGAGCGTTAGCGCATGCAACATGTTCTATTGGTTTTTTGGTTAGTGATGTTGTTGCTTTCATTTTCGGAACCCATGATTGTGTCGTGCCTAGTGATTGGGTTGGTGATTCAGTTATGAATTCTTCGGATATTTCGGGGGATGATGTAACAGTTGTTTGGTCGATTACAACATGGTTAAAGCTGTCAGGATCGGATATTACCAATATCAATAACAAGAATTATCTTTTGAATTAAATTAGAGTTGTTAAAAGACAATCTTTTAGCTTGATCACAATCAACTAAGAAGTTACGGAATCACACTTACTTGATTTATAAAGGTTTTATCACATGAACAATTTAATCAACACAAAGAAATACTGCCAAACATAAGATGTTTATTAATAACAAATGATGATTACAATATTCACCTACACCAACAATCTAACTCTTTTGTTAGACGAAGAACACACTATGTTCTTAGGTTTCAATGAAACTTGGAGGCTAACACACTTTCTGAAAGTAATTAACAATACGAATGAGTGCGAAAACTAACAGAATCAAATTACATATCAAGGTCCTAAAACAATATTCTAATCAAGTATATATAGACTCTTGATCCTCCTTAAATAGTTGACAGTTAGGTAATCTTTTATCTTTGCGAGATAATCTTGATGATCTTCCAAATTGATAAGATATCCCTCAGATCCATAAAGATAGTAGTTTCCATGAATAGCGCAACAGAGACTGTTTGTTGAATAAACAGTTCTAAGTTTCTTCTAACAGTTTTCTCTTCAAGGTCTTCTAACAGTTGTTGTAATTGAACTAACAGTTATGAGCTTTTGTACTAACTGTTGTAACACTTACAGCAACTATTAGTCACAACTATTTTCACACACCAATATAACTGTAACACCACTATTTCAGAGTCAATTTTAGTCTTTTTAAAACTAAAAGTCAAACATTATTTTAGTTTGATAATAAAACAACAGAAGTCTGTAAAAAACATTTTCTTTATTTACAAATAGGTGTTACCAATAAAATACCGACCGACCATCATACCTGCATTAAGCAATAAATGTCCCAGCACAATAAAAGCATTCCCATGCCCAAGCTAAGCATACCTCTGCAAAAACATTCATATATACTCGGAGGGGGTTAGCTTTAAAAGCTAGTGAATACAAACTTAACCCTAAGCATCATGCAACACATAGGGCATCATATACTTCATATCATAAGCATAGCAACACAGGATTTAGCAAACAATGCTATCCTATCACATAGCGTAGTGCTGACCCAACCGGCAGGCATCATATCTTGCCGGGTAGCTAATCCAGCTCAATAATTTTCCACCGAGGAATCAGACACTACCATCCGTGCTGGTTTCATCACATAAGTGAATCTACCTGCTCGTTACGGAGCCAAAGGCTCATTAGGCTCAGTCAGTTAAGGAAATCACCCCAAGAGTTTGAAGGAACGGCACTCGAGTACCATTGGTCCTGAACAATTGCCCGAAGGCCCCTGAGACCCAGCCGAAGCTGACCTTCCATACACATATATGTCCGGACACTCACATAGCTCATCAATAACCCTTTGTAGGGACAATAGCATGCATGCACTTACATATAACTTGTATTCATTTATATATCACAATATATGCACATGTACTTAAATACATGTCTATCATATCAATAATTCCACATGGTTGATCCAATCTGGATCCATAGCATGCATAACAATAAGTTCTACTTACATTCAATAAGTAGAATTCATAAGTACAACATGGGTGATCTAATCAGGCTCCATACATTTGCAAACTAATCACAATCCAACATAACATACATATCATCAAGTTTAACTAGGCGGGTCCAACTTGGATCCGCTGGCATGCACTCTACAATAACTAACAACTTTAACGTGGCGGATGCAATCCGGATCCATCAACATGCATACACATAATATAACAAGTATTCGTTCATTATTATTATAAATATAAACCATACAGGCATCTATACTTCGTGTTTCTATAAACACCAGTTTAAACTTACTTTACAAAGTTACTAATCATACTCGTAACTATCTCATTTCGTTTATACTTAATGGTAAACAATAAATCCGTATATACTGCATAATGGTTACAAGTTAAGTCGGTACTCACCTGAGTCCAGGATGCTCGTATTAATCTTCTAACGATACCTTTAATCCGTGTATTAACATATAATAATGGCCCACGCATTAATATGCGTAAAACAGCAAAACTACTAACTAACGTCCCGGACGCATCATGTCATGCTTAAATAGCCGGACGCACCGCAATCTTTATTTCGACACATCGCGTAGCTAAAATAGTTACAAAGCGCCATTATTTTTCTACAGATTAAAACTCGACCAAATATCATCTAAACCAATCCCAAACATCTCCTAACACTTACAAAGCTTGTTTGGGACTATTTAGAAACATTATTATATTAAAATAAAATAATCCCATTAAAATAGTTTAGACTCAAAACATCAGTTTTGATCTTATATTCACTTATTTACATAAAGATAGTCTATCTAAATTATAGGGACCAATAGGAGACCTCCTAACATCACATAATTGCAAGAATCAAGATTTGATTCAAGAACTCCAATCAGTTCATCATTGAAACTTAATCATTTGTAAATTCTCCTATCCTCTTAAGGAGTCTACTAACATATATTAAAACTTATTTTAACAATCCTTTCAAGATTTGGGTTAACTACCCATTAACACTTCAAACCTTTTAAAACAATAAAAGGATTAGATAAGAATACTTACTTGTCCCCAAATGATAGTTGCAATCTTATCTTCAATTCTCCAACTTCAAACTTGACTAAATCTTCAATTATTCAATTTATGTGTGTGTGCTTATTCTTAGTAAAAGAAAGAAAAAGAAAGAAAGAAGAAGAAATAATGAAGAAAATAAACAAGAAAACAAAACCAAATGGGAAGGAAAAGAGGCTGCCGCCTCTTTGGTGGGGGCCCTTTTTGACGGGTATCTCGCTCCCCTTTTCAACGTACAACTCATCCAAACGCTATCCGTAAATTCTAACGAGGATATATTCGGAATCCTTATTTCAAATCATTCAATAATTAATAACTATTATTCGTTTTCATCAACTTTTATCAACACCTCATTTAGTAATAACAATATATATATTGTCCTCCTATAAACTTAGAATTCTTATTCATTTCACAGGGGTACAACCCTAAATACAAGGGGTACAGCTAGGTCCAATTTAGGGTGTTACAATAACAGTTTGCAACTGTTTTCTCAAAATTACTCTAACAGTTTTACCTTTGCATGTCCAACAGTTTCAATCACTTAGCAAATTTCCGAACAATGTCCCCTAACTTAAGGTATTGAACAATACACTTAAGTTGTTTTGTTTTATAGGGTTCAACCACAGAAAAATTTACATAAGCAAAGAAAATATTAAGTATGCAAAGTCAAACTGTTACGATCAAAATATAAACAAAAAAAATTATACTTTCTTTGACTGCAAATACTCCAATCTTTCTTTCAGCCTATTAATCAGATCTTCCTTGACTTTAACAGGGCCGAGGAACTTTGCTTTCATCAAATACATGAGCTTTGTTTTGTTGTGCTCAAGGAATTCAATGTCAACCCACTGAGTTATTACATTTCCTATCACCATGTGATAAGTTCTTTACTTAGCATATACCTTTACAGAACTGATAGGGAAGGTCTCATTAGCTATCAACATGGGCATTACTTTTAGTGGATCGCATATACTTGTTAAGTGTCTCATCAAGACTCTGATTTCAATCTCAGCAGCTTCTCCATAGTGACTTGTGCCATATTCATACATCTCTTGTATATCCCTTCTGGTCATACTTTCCATTAAATGCAAGAAGCTAGCATAGCTTTCAATCGGTTCTAGCTCTCTTACAATTGTTACCCCTTCCTTTCCAGTTTCAATTCTCAGCATTTCAAATCTCCACTCAGTGATGTGGGATTCTTGGCCTAGTTGCTCTGCCACAAGTTTATCTATTTTTTCTTCAACTTCCACACTGACTCTGTCATGCAGAATAGTTTGAACCATACCAACTTTGGCTTTCTCTTCAGATTTTTGACCTGTTTGAGAGTGTTGACGCTGAGTTGTTGGCTTTTTCTTCTCAACTGTTGTCTTTGGAGGAGGAACTGCTTTCTTCCTTTCAATTCTTTTTCTTTTCACTCCCTTACCAACCTTCTTTGCCCTTTCTTCTTCATCAATCTCCTTTGTAAAATCAGCTCCCAGCTTTTGAGCTAATTCAAGATCTTTCTTTTCTTGTTGCTCAATCTCAGCATTCAACCTTTGTGCTAGCTCATGATCATGCTCTTCTTGTTGTTCTTTGGTAAGTTTTAGCTTGGGAATATTAACAACAACTTCCTTTCCCTTACCTAGCACCGGAGGCATCTTTTCATCTTTCTTTGATTCAGTAATTGCAATGCCTTTGAACCTTAGCTTAGGTGCAATTGGTTCCAGCTTTGAAACTTTACCATCTAGCCACCCATCATCAATCTTTTGTGCCATTTAGAATGTACTTATGTTAAGAGTTTGAGCACCCACAACAATCAAATGATCTTGCTTTACTTTAGACCATGTTTTGAATATATCTGTTGTTGGATAATCCCCAGACATGATCATCCTGTTGATCAAAACCCTATCAACTGCACACAACTTATCTTCATCTAGTTGTTCTAAAGTTGCAACTGTTGTTTCTGGAGTTGCAACTGTTTGAGTATCTGGTGCAACTGTTTGTTTAGATTGCAAAACTGTTTGTTTACTTTTCACACTTTGCACTTGCTTCTTCAAAATTGGTTTCTCCCCCTTTTTGATTGGAACTGTTTGAGGAGGTCTAGCATGGAACTATTTAAGCATTTGATCTTCAAAGTAGTTGACAAAACTTTGATCTGTTTGTCTTGCTTGATAATGAGCTTATTGTGCTTTGGCCAAAAGCTTGTCTTGTAAAGAGTTCCTCTTTTTGAGATAGAGGAATGCAGCAAGGAATGGTACAAGGTCTGGATTCGTCAATGCTTTCTATTTCATACTTGCCTTAATGTCAGCCAGTGTTGTCACTTTGAACATATCATTGGCAGACATAATTGGTGGGTCACTCCTAGAAGTTCCCTCACCAGTACCCCTTTGTTCTTGGTACTGGGAATTTCCATAAGCTGTTTGACTAGCCTTTGTTGCCGTGGTTGAGGTCTTACCTATATTGACACTATCCTGCTCCCCCCGTGCGGATGAAACAGTAGTGTCAGCCTCAAGAACCACATGATCACTCTCCCTTGGATTGATCATCTCCTCATTGTGCTTGGGAGACGGCACAGTAGGTTCCCTTTGAATGTACTGCACAGGTGAATGCACCTGTGCAGGGCTAACAGCTTGGGTGATGGGGACTGTGGTGGAAGGAGCACCAACAGTTCTCTTCCTCTATTTAAATGTTATGAGCGTGGGGGCTGGTGTTGTAGCTTGAGAAACTGTAGCAGAGGGAGATATTTGAGTATCATGAGTTATGGGTTCTAGAGTTGGTGGTGTAGCAATGATTTGGGCTTCATGCTCAACTCAAGCAGCTCTGTTTTTGGAAAGAAACTCCACCATTGCAGAGAGTGGTGGAGTGATGGCACAAGAGAAACTCTTGCCATTTATCAACAGTTTGCTCAATGTGGAGGCCACATAAGCAGAGGGAATCAAGACCCTCTTGTGTGTTTGTAGATTTGGCAATAAAGAGTTTAGACAAACTTGCACAAATAAGGGGTACATCAAAAAGACACCATATTTGGTCCCGAGATGTTTTACCATGCCATTTAAAATCAGTTTAGAAAAGTTGAAGCAACGATTGTTGGCCAAATAGATTAAGGCCAAAGCAATGTTACTGCCGAACTCATTCCAACCAGTTCGTTTGGGGCTGATACACTGCTGGAGAGTATGAATCAAATACTTCTAGTGTGCATAAAATTGTCCTTTGTAGAAGGTACCCTTTCCCCTAGGGCCCTCATACCCCAGTTTAACCAACTCAGCATGCAAAAATTCCAATGAAACAGAATCAGAATACTCACCTTCAAGATCATCAAGGTGAAGGTGTTCTCGGATGATATTCTTAGAAATAGAAACAGCATGATTATCAACATTTGAATCAATCCATCGTACTCCATCTACTTATCTGATAGTAGCATTTTTCCAGAATTGATCGATATGAGAAGTGTGGATGGTTGCATTGATGGTGAGAGCAGTGTGGAGGTTTGAAATCAAAAGGTAGTCGATCATATCATGAAAGACATGCAAATCAGCGGGTTTCGAGAGAAATGCGAGCATGTCGTGTTCCTTGACAAACTGAAGGGGAGCCAGGGAGAAATTCTAGGGTTTAGCGTGTGATAGAAGTTCAGTACGCGAAATAAAAACTGCGAGGAGGGAATGGCTTTTATATATGACGCATATTAAATGCAATTCAAAATTCCTCAGAGTTTCTACAAAGACTAAAATACCCCTAACTAACAGTTGAAGGAAACAAAGAACTAACAGTTGAGAACTGTTTGGTTAAGGAACTTCAACTGTAACACTCCCCCTTAAATGAACAAGCACTTTGCCTAACAGATGTGAACTCCATGTACTAACAGTTGAGAACTGTTAGTTGCATTTAGTACAGCTGTTCCCTAAACACTTACATAAACAGTTGTTAGACTTAATACTAACACTTTCAAACTGTTAGCGTGAAAACACAAAAACACAGATAAATAAGCAGACAAACCGTTATTCTAAGTTAATCATTCCAATATTGGAGATCAGAAAATTGAACCTACTTACGTCAAATGCTTTAGTGACCAGATCAGCTAACTGATCATCAGTATGGACTTTCATAACTTGGATTAACCTTTTCTCATTACAATCTCTGATGAAGTGAAACCTGATCTCTATGTGCTTTGTTTTTGAATGCTTCATAGGATTATTAACAATGCTAATAGCACTTGTGTTATCAACATAGATATGTGTATTCAAGAAAGTCATACCATAATCAAGAAGCTGATTCTGGATCCACAACACTTGTGAACAGCAGCTTGATGCAGCAATATATTCAGCCTCAGCTGTTGAAGTTGAAACTGTTGTTTGTTTCCTGCACTGCCAAGATACCAACCTTGAGCCAAAGAATTGACATCCCCTAGAAGTTGATTTTCTATCCACATTAGCTCCACCATAGTCACTATCAGAGTATGCCACCAATTCAAAAGGTGAATCCTTAGGATACCAAAGACCCAGTTTTTGTTGGCCTTTGAGGTACCTAAAGATCCTCTTTACAGCAAATAGGTGTCTCATCTTTGGACTGCATTGAAACCTGGCACAAACACACACAGGAAACATTATATCTGGTCTAGAAGTAGTTAAGTACATTAAAGAACCTATCATAGACCTATACAAGTGTATGGCTACATCCTCCCCCTCAGGATTTGTTCCTAACTGTTCGTGTGTTTCCATTGGAGTACTTTCCAGCTTCACATCTTGATAGCCAAACTTGTCCAAAATGTCCTTGACATACTTTGACTGGCTGAGAAAAATGCCAGATGGCTTCTGCTTCACTTGTAATCCTAAGAAAAATGTAAGTTCTCCCATGGAACTCATCTAAAATCTGTTATGCATGATGACTTCAAATTCCTTGCACAGATTGTCATCAGTGGATCCATAGATTATATCATCAACATAGATTTGAACAAGTAAAATCTATGTTTTAACAATCTTTGTAAACAATGTTTTATCAATAGTGCTTCTCTTAAAACCATTCTCAAGCAGATAAGATGATAATGTCTCATACCAAGCTCTAGGAGCCTGATGCAATCCATAAAAAGCTTTATCCAACCTATATACTCTATCAGGATACTTTGAGTCTTCAAAACCAGGTGGTTGACACACATATACCTCCTCATCAATAGTTCCATAGAGAAAAGCTTATTTGACATCCATTTGATACACCTTGAACCCTTTAAAGCTTGCAAAGGCAAAGAACAATCTAATGGCTTCAGTCCTTGCAACTGGTGCAAAAACATCATCATAATCTATTCCTTCCTCTTGTGCATAACCATGTGCAACAAGTCTAGCCTTATTCCTGATGACTATGCCTCTATCATCCTTTTTATTTCTGAACACCCACTTGGTGCCAATTGCTCTTTTGCCTCTTGGAAGTTCAACTAACTTCCAAACTTGCTGAATTTGGAACTGTAAAAGTTCCTCTTGCATTGCTTCTACCTATGAAGGGTCTTTTAGTGTCTCTACTGTTTTCTTTGGTTCTATCTGAGATAAAAAGCAGGCATTCACATCAAACTGTTCAAGATCCACACCACTATTTTCACTTTGTAGCATAGCTCTTGTTCTAATAGGAGTGGTAGGATCACCTATAATCTACCCTATGGGATGATTCTTGTGAATTCCTGATGTAGGGATATTTTCTTCAATCAGTACATTCCCCAAATTTGACATATCAATCTCAGATTCACTTTCATTCCCAGAAGAGTTACATACCTGATCTGCAACTGTTTGATGTTCAGATGCATTGTTTTGTTGAGGAACATGGGATTCAATGTCCTTTGAAGGTTCAACATCATCATTCATTGGACTAACAACATTGAAAGTATCATTTTGAAACAAGGGAATCACTACAAAGTCTTCAGTAACTTTGTTTTCACCAACGGTTGTTGGTCTTGAGCTACCAGTTTCAAAACTGTTTGAACTTTTGGAGACAGTTTGTTGGTTTTCACTAACAGCTGTAGGAACACCTGCAACTGTTTCTGTAGAAAATTCAAAAGAAAGAGATTTAGCCAATGCATCAATATCAAATAACCACTCAGGACCAGTACCTACAACATTGATCCTATTTTCATTGAAAGACACATTCATACTCCCTTCTATGATCCTAGTAACATTGTTAAAGACTCTATATGCTTTACTTTGAGTGGAGTATCCTACAAAAGAACAAAGAATCCTTCTTCTACTTTACTCTCAAACTTGCCTAATTGTGACTTGGTATTAAGGATAGTGCAAGGACATCCAAATGGTTTGAAGAAGTTGATCAAAGGTTTTCTTTTAAGGAACAACTCATAGGGAGTTTTCCCTTTGGACTTGACTACTTGCACCATATTCTGAACATTGCAGGCAGTGTTCACTGCTTCTGCCTATAATGTCATTGGGAGCCTAGAATCAGCTAACATTGATCTAGCAGCCTCTATCAAAGTTCTATTCCTTCTCTCAGCCACTCCATTCTGTTGTGGAGTCCTAGGAGCACTAAACGGTCTTTTAATCCCTTTTTCTTCACAAAAACTATTTAATTCATAGTTCTTAAACTCAGAACCATTGTCAGATCTAATGACTTTCACTTTCAAATCAGATTGGTTTTCTATTCTAAGAATAAGAGACATAACTGACTCAGCAGTTTCATCCTTAGTTCTAAAAATTGAACCCAAGTAAATCTGGTGAAGTCATCAACTATGAATAAACAATAAGCTTTCTTCCTTCTGACCACAAATGTATGACCAAAAAGATCCATATGAAATAATTGTAAAGGTGCAGAAATGGAAGAAACTTCTTTGGGCTTATAAGAAGTTTTGTGTTGCTTTCCTTTAAGGCAAGCAATACAATGGTCATCACATGAGAATTCTTTTTAGGGCAAACCTCTTACCAGACTATTTTTAGCTAACAGGTTCATGGTTTTAAAATTCATGTGACACATCCTTCTATGCCAAATGGCAGACTCATCATGAGATGCCTTTGAGAGTAAACAACATAATACATTTTGTTTAGCAACCTTTTGTGTATCTAGACAGTATACATTATCCTTTCTTGGTGTTCTTAAAAGAACATCCTCTTCATCCAGCTTAAAATCTTTTGAAAGGATAATGCATTCAGTATCTGTAAACAAGACTTTGTTTCCATTGTCACAGATTTGAGACACACTCAACAGATTGTAATTGAGTTGTTCAACAAAGAAAACATCATTAAAAGTAAGTGTACCTGCCTCTACAGCTCCTTTACCTGTGATTCTTCCTCCCTTTGGATTTCCTCCAAATGCTACATATCCTCCACTGATTCTTTTGAAATCCTTCAAGTAGTGTGGATTTCCAGTGATGTGCCTTGAGCATCCACTATCCACATGCCAAATTGATCCTTGATCGGGCCTATGAATGCTCTTCACAAATAAAAATTAGTTAGTAGCAGGAAGTACCCAGGCCATGCAGGTCTTGGGTACACCATTCAAGTCATAATACTTAACCACATATTGAGTTTTCTTAATTTCATCCTAGTTATATTTCTCATTTTTGTGTGAAGAGTATTTAGTGAGAATATGTGGTTTCTAACTGTTGTGATTAACAGTTGAATTTGGTGAAACAATTGACTTAGTTTGTGGCTCGATTTGATTTTCAGGTGGATTAACAGTTTTAGTCTCATCAGAAACTGTTTGTTTCTGCAATTTTACCCAAGCTAGACCATCATTTTTTGGTTTTGGCTTAACAGTTGTATAACTATTAGCCTGTTTTGGCTTAATAGTTGTAGAACTGTTAGTCTGTTTTCTGGTACTTAGTCTATGGGTGCTGTAGATCTTTGGATTATGATAACAGTTGTGAGCCAAGTGATTTGCTCTCCCACATATATAACACCTTTTGGTTTTGACTATAGGCAAACTAGTTCTTTGTGCCTAAAACTGGTTCCTATTTCTTTGATTTCCTCTCACTGGTGCTGAAGGAGGAAACTTTTGCACACCATGTTGTTTGCACGTGCAGACAAGCACTTCAGTATGCCTTTTCACATGTTTGACGAAGAACACACTATGTTCTTAGGTTTCAAAGAAACTTGGAGGCTAACACACTTTCTAAAAGTAAATAACAATACGAATGAGTGCGAAAACTAACAGAATCAAATTACAAATCAAGGTCCAAAACAATATTCTAAACAAGTATATATAGACTCTTGATCCTCCTTGAATAGTTGACAGTTAGGTAATCTTCTATCTTTGTGAGATAATCTTGATGATCTTCCAAATTGATAAGATATCCCTCAGATCCATAAAGATAGTAGTTTCCATGAATAGCTCAACAAAAACGGTTTGTAGAAAAAATAGTTCTAAGTTTCTTCTACGAGTCTTCTCTTCAAGGTCTTCTAACAGTTGTTATAATTGAACTAACAGTTCTGAGCTTTTGTACTAACAGTTGTAGCACTTACAACAACTATTAGTCACAACTGTTTTCTCACACCAATATAACAGTTTGCAACTATTTTCTCAAAATTACTCTAACAGTTTTACTTTTGCATGTCCAACAGTTTCAATCACTTTGCAAATTTCCGAACAAAAGTCTTTTGGGAGAGATACGTCATCATCAATATTCAATTTGTTTCTTTTGTTCTCTCGATTCTCCATTAATTGAGTTGGATGATGTTGGAATGTCGGGTTTGACTTTGATTTTATTGTGTTGAATCGATTGTTGCTTTGGCCGTAAGATCTGAGCTTGATTAGCTCTTTGATTTGTTATACATGTTTTGTTCTCGACAGCATTGTTGTTAGCAAGATTCCAATTATTGTGGTACCTATGGTTTGGTGTACAATTGTTTGTTAAAGTATTACCGGATGTTTGGTGATTGGAAAACTGCAATTTTGAATAGTGCTTAGCTTTCATACACGCATCGTTTGTTTGGTACCATGCTCTGTTGGAGCATTTCTTTCGCCAATAGGTAATTTTATTACCCTTTCGATTTATGAAGGAAGCCTGCTCATGACACGACTCAAATGATTTGTATTCCGCGTTTGGTTTAACTCCACGATTCTTTCGATCTTGGTCATATACACAATGATAGCAACAATATCCTTCTACACAACCACCACACATGTAAAAGTTTCAATTTTAATAGAATCATCTAGAGTTTGAACATAGTTAACACGAACAACAGACAAATCACTACATAACAAAAGATTTGTTTGTTTAGAGAAACTTGCGGGATAAATTAAACAATCTTCTTGGCTTCCTTCTGCATCCTTTCCTTGATTCTTCCTCCTCCGTCCTAGTACATGTCTTTAGAGAAATTTGCCGTAGACGTATACTTAAGTTAGAACAAGAATTTACTAACAAATCATCTTTGGTTGGTTGTTTGCGGGATCATGTTGTCTGTTGTTGGATACGTTTAACATTCGACTGAGATGGTTTAATTTCTCCTTGTTGTCCTCATTGATTAGTAATTTAATTTCCTCGTTTGTTTCTAATAATTTTAAGTTTGTAAAAGACAGATCATTTGCAGTTGTGATTAGTTTGGAATCAGTAAATGAGAAACAATCATTAGTGTGCACGTGAGGGTTGTGTGAATCAGATGTGCTTGGTGCAATGGAATTATGAAGGTGACTGTTTTCATTTACAAAAAAGCCGATTATGTCATATAAAATTTCAGTTTCTAACTCGAGGTTGATTGATTTATTGAAGAGTTCGGTTTTAAGTAGTTCAAATCTTCGTTATAATTCCATGTGAGGAATATATATATATATATATATATATATATATATATATGTGTGTGTGTGTGTGTGTGTGTGTATGTATATGCGAGGTTCTGTTTGAGAATTAGAGACCGGTGGGATTGACTCCATTTCGGATTGTGTATAACTTCGAAAGTAATCATCTGAAATGATTGGTTCGAATTCAGTTGTTTCGTATGATTAATTTAAAGTTTTGTAGTTATAAGGGGTTTTTGCCTTTTTCGAGGTGCGCCTCTTGTGCTCCTCCTCTGCAAGTTCTGTAACATCCTCAAACTGGGCCTAAACGTGTGCGAACGTGGTACGCAGAATATTTAATTAAATTAAATAAATATATATATTTTAGAAAATGATATAAAGTATGAAAAAATAAGAAATGAGGTTATTAAAATTATAATAAAAATAGATAAGGACTACAAAATATCGAACGGTTTCCAACAAGGATTCCAAAAATATCCTCGTTAGTTGAAACGGGTAAACGAGTGTAAGCTAAAAAAGGGGAACAAAATACCCACTTGTGGATAATATTACCCACAAGTTAGTTTTGACTCATCTCCCTCATACACACATGTATTTACACACACTTACTGTTCTTGTTCTTGTGTTTGCAATTGAAGAAAACCACAAGAGAAGCAATCAAGTTCTAATTTCCAGCAAGATATCAAGATCAAATTAGTCCAAGATCATCATCATCTTCTTCTTCATCCATCACCTTGTAAGCTCCATCCATGGCTTTCTTCAATTCTAATTCTTTTATGTTTTGATGGGAAAATCATAAATCTTTGTTCCAGCAGTAAATTGAGCTTCATATGAGCCCCACAAATTGTTCTTGATCACAATTTGATCCTTGTAAGTTCATATTCCTCCTTTTTCATGTTTGTGTTCTTCAAAGCTTGAAATTCTAGGTTTCAAGTGGGTTAATTGAATTAGCAATCAAGAACTAAAAATTGTGACCTAAATTAGTTCCTATATCATTTTTAAGTACAGAGGAATCAATTTCAAGGATTAAAGTTGTGTTCTTGATGGTATTTTGAATTTTGGCTCAAATGAATCAAAATTGGTCAAATACGAGTCAAACTGAAATTGACCATCAAGAACTAAATTTTGATGTTCTAATTGTTCCTACAACTCCTAAGGATTGATTAGAACTCATGTGTTGTATTAGAAGTGGTGTTTATGCACAAATCCAAGAAATGGCCAAAATGGGTCAAAATGGAGTCAAACTGTTTTTACACATCACGAACTGGTTTTAAGGTTCTAATAGGTTCATATAACTTGTATGAATTGATTAGAACATAGATTTTGTATTGAAATGATAGTTTTGCTTGAATTGGCTAAAATAGTGAAAAATAAGCCATAAATAGGCAAGAAAATGGAAAATGATACCAAACAATGGTTTTAAATGTTTTAGTCAGTTGGAACACCTTCAATACGTCATATTGGGTAGAAATGGTGAGTTGAAAGTGTTAGAATTGGTGCATTTCAAGAATTGGCCAAAATGGACACTTGTTTGTCTATTTAAATAAGATTTTTATATGAATTAATTGGATAGGTATTTTTGATGTTAGAATGCTCCAACATGTGTCAAATGATGTTATGAACCACTGAAAGTTAGTTAAAGTTGAATCGGATAAAAATGACATTGCTGTGGACAAAACAGAAATCTGTCTGTGCACAGATCGTGGCGCTACACCTCTTTAGGTCGCGGCGTGATCCCACTTTTCATAGCTTATAATGATGTTTTGCATTGTTCTTTCACGTGTTGGTGCTTGGACTATTATAATAAGTTAGTAAATAGCTAAATAACACCATTAGAGTATTTTTTTTTCAAGTATCCTAGATGTTCTTTGCGTGTTTAAATGATTAACGCGTAAGTAATGGTGTTATAGGTCAAGTGAACGATCCGTGAGTGCCGAAGCAAGATATTCGCTTATTCTAGCTTGTAAGGTGAGTGCTAGATAACATAGCAATAAATATACCTATAATATATATTAACAAACGAATGGAATGTATTATTGAAAGTTAGAATCTCTTGTTATGCATGAAATGCTATTGCCATGATATGTTATGCATTTGATAAAGTGTAGATTGAAAAGCATGATGATGCTAGGTATAACTCATTGATACAATATGATATGCACTTGATTAATTGTATGTTATTGAAGGAATTTGTTTGGCATAAACGAGTAGTAACGGAAGCAAGATATAATAAAAATAATAAGCTAACCAAACAAACACTTCCCACGGACCAATATCTAGACGTGGAATTGCAACTAAAATATAATAAACAAGAAGCAAGAAATAGTTATACCTTTAAGCAAGATCACAATATCTATTTCTTCTTGTCAAGTGTAGAATTCAACAAGAGAATTCCTCTAATGAAGTCCACCCCAAGTACACTTGATTCCCCAATGCTAGTAGGTTGATTTAGCCACCAAAACAACACAATACAAGAGCAAGAAACACCTTTGTGCATCAAGTCTAGATCACAAAGTGTATGTCAACTTCTCATGTGCATCAAAACTTGATCACCTTCAAGAAGAACAACCAAGAGAGAATATGAACTTCCAAGAACCTCTTGAACTCTCTCAAGTCTGTTCATGTCCAGAGAAAAACGTAGCTAGCATTAACCTCTACTTAATCCCATTAAAATGTGAGTTAAAAGATGTTAATTCTGCTGCTACAGGGACTGTACACGGCCCGCATTGGTCAACACGACCGTGTAGGCCTAAGGTCCACGGCCTCAATTGGGCCAAGATAGCCCGTTTCTAACAGGCCTAACACGGCCCGTGTTCATCCACACGGCCATGTAGGCCCAAAGCACACGGTCTCTACTTGGGCCAAAACTCCCCGTGCTAATTGGGCTGAACACGGTCCGTGTTCAAGAACACGGCCCGTGTACCATGCTGCCAAAACCCATTTTGCCTTTTCTCTCTCTTTTTCTTAATCGTGTTGCCGGAATCAATACTTAGTGTGTGACCCAATAGGCCTATACTTCATCAACAGTGCTATTAACTCGTTCGTGTCAACAGGCATATTCCAACAGACTCCCACTTGCACGTGGCACGACTACGAAAAATAACACAAACATAGAGCGGCCTCTAGCAAGACATCTATGCTCCCAAGTCAGTATAGGGTATGCCACTCTTGACAAGATCCCAATCATAAAATGATTGTCCTAAAGATAAATGAACATATACATCCCTTTGTTCGTGATATCCTATGTGAACACAAGGCATGGAATAAAGTCAACCTTCAGATCGTTCACGATTATGTTTCTCGATTCTAGATTAGTGGTGACCAACAAACCAAGTTAACATTGATCCATCATCAATATAACTTGAGCACGGCCTTGCATATGAACGTCAGCACTCAATCATCGAGGGGCCCATGGATATCTTCTCTATACATAGAGGAACAAATTCCTTTTGACTACATAGTCCCACCACATAGATAATACTCTACCCAATCATCTCCCTTATAACGACCAGTTACGGACCGCGTTAGAAAACGATCAAAGTCAAGCAGACCTATGCTTTGGAATCACATGTATCTCTAATTTAAGGATGAAACGTCATCATCATCCCGAGTTACTTATGACCAGAACCATGAAGCGAACTCGGGTGCGGGTCCTCCAATCACTTGAAACCCCTTTCAAGTATAGGCAAGAACTACGTTTAACAAAACCAATTCTTTACCTCAATCTTAATTTATACTTCCTTCCCATAAAGTATAACCGATTGTGGAGATTTTAGAATGAAAAACATTCTCGGAAGTGTTTAAACATGATAAGATGGAACACAACAAGGATTTATAAAATACCCGCCCTTGGCATATTATTAAATCTCCATTTAATAATCGATATAGTATGAATTGCAATACTGCTTAACGTCCCCAAATATAAGTACTAATCAAACATAAACCAAAACATATTCTAGCCAAGTTACATGCATTAGAAATGCTAATTGACCTAGTATGATAAACATCACTAGTCCATAACAACGGCTTAACTAGTGGACTTGTTCCACAACATCCACAAGTATATTTGTTATTCAATTATATCTCTTTTGACAAAACTACTTCAAAAGTATTAACCAAATAGATCTTACTTTTCAAAAAGATTAAAGTAATCACACCCTCATTGTCTAAAAACCCACAATAGGGTTAGTGATACTTAAGAACTAACAAACAACACAACAAGTTAGGATCATCAACTTTGATCAAAGATCAACAGTTATCGTAGCAGAAACACGCATTAGAGTAACTACTTACTCCAAGCCTATTCTAGTCGTCAAACATCAAGAACATATCTCTATATTTTTAAACTAAATACTATCCAATTTTGTATCTCTTAAATGCCCCTATGAAGCAGTAACTCTTGAATTAGGTTTGCAGATAACCTAATATCGGGACATTATCTTCCATGAACATTCAACTAGGAACACAACAAAGCTCCCACTAGCCCTGACATATATAAAAGGTTTTATCTACGTCTCTAGAAAACTCATGACTTTGATTTTCTATCAGTAAGCAAAGATCTTTCCTTCAAGATGCAAGAATAAGTTCGAAGTGGCCTTATCCACTTTTGTAGACATAACACGGATACTACGGACGTATATTAAGACCCTCGGAGAGTGTTATAAGCACTTCCTCATCATATTGTTCCATGACGGAACGCGGTCATTAATATCCACGAGATCCAAACATTCTTCAACATAGCCACTAGGACAAGTTTCTCCATAACCATCATGAAAACTTTACCACTAGTCGGTATTTGAAGTTGTCTACAATTCCATCCATGTTAATCCCATCACTACCACCTTGGTATACACCTAGGTATGGGATCAAGTCAAGTCAAGCACTTGGACACTTCAAATGGATTGCATCTCTTTATCATTTACTTCTTTTATTTTTAGCACTTCTGATAGGTGGTGAACTCAACATGACTCACCATCAAGTCATTGCCACTTAGATATGAGAAACCCATATGTTTTTGGCTCTATAAGACCCTTATTAGAATTAATAGAAGTAATGACTCCTAGTCAGGCATACCAGCATAACCATGATGATCATCTATCAAAAAAATCAGATTATATGCTAGTATCATCATGAAGTCTTTCATTTAAGTTCCACTGGAATGCCTTAGTTTTAGTTTCTTTCATTTAAGTAACAAACATTGTTCTCAAAAGGTTAAATAACTAAAACTTAGAAGAACTCCTCAAATGTATTAGCACTTCTCGATTTCAAGTTTATCCATCTCCCACTGAATGTAGAATGTAGAACTTTGAACTATAAGATAGACAAGCAAAGAACCTTTCTAGTCGTATCTTAATAAATGCTAAACAGACCATCAATTGAATTTAGATTTGGGGACTTAGTCACACTGGTAAATGAATATCCCGACAAATCGGACACATATTCTTGCCCCGTCATAAACCGGACCAATAACACCCAGTTCCCTACTCCATGACACCATGTACCAATGTGTCTTAGTAGGATATGAATTGTGAAACAATTCCACAATTCACTATATGGTCATCCAATATATAGATAATAGATACCTTAGCATCTTAACTAGATCTAAGTACCTTGATCTATATGCCCTATTGATGTGCTTGAACGGATTATCCATAAAATGTGATCAATATCCAACAAGCCTATAATCCTCTCACAAACTCCGATGAAGGACCTCATAATCATCTTAGCCTAATAAACAAGATCAGCATCAAAGCATTTAGGCCGAGGCTAAACTATTCCGAGATCCCAACCACATGGATCTAGGTGATATATTTCTTGTTTATGTGGTAAAGTTGATTATCACACAAAGACGGCTTATCCAAACTACTTTGGATTAAGAATCAATTATTCATGAATATTCTATTACTTGTAACAAAACCCTTGTGTATGCCATGACATGGAAAAATTTTGAACAAAATATCTCACAACAAATTTCTATAACAAATTTCGTATTTTAAGAATAAACTCATCGTCACCACATGTAAAGTTGTGTGCCACGCAGGGCAAAACAACACATGAGCTATGACATAAAAACCTTGAATAAATAACGCTTAAAAAGGTTTTACACCAATTCTTAAAACTTCAAAATTATGTCCACCGTAATTGAAAACGAGCATACAAAGAGATATTACTTGCCACGCAGGGCAAACTAAATAAAGTAATAAATAAACCGGCAACAAAAGCGAGATCAAGTCTCCTAATCTTCTTTAGAGTTTCCTCACCCGAGAGCTCGTTCTTCATGCTTTTCTTTCACCAAAGGACCTACACTTTGTAACAAACAAATTTGTGACAAACATGAGTTAATCAGCTCGGGACAACTACCCAGCTTATATAAGAATAGCAATGAATCATGAATGTACCTCAAGATGAAAAGTTAACTCTCTCTTCTCTGAGAAGTTTTATGTCCTCTCGGCACGTAGGGCAGACGTGACGGCCCTAATTTCCAAATCTTCCACAGAAGTAGCAAACCACCTTTTCTTGAGTCTCTTCTTGAGGCACATCCTCTATGTCCTTCAACTCAATATCAAGGATAGGCTTGGAAACTCCAACCTTTCCTTTTTGGGTCGGTTTCTTCTTCATTTTCTTTTGTTTCTTTAAACCCAAGACGGGAGTGGTTGAGGTGGAACTATGCTTGGCCATGTCAGACTCCGCAGACTACAACATGCCATGCAATTCACTTAAGGATTTCTCCATTCCTTGCATATGATAGTTTGTGACAAACTGATCATATGATGCGGGCAGAGACTGGAGTACAATATCCACAGCGAGCTCTCTCCCAATAGGAAATCCTAACATCTCCATTTGGTCCACATTTGCCTTCATCTTAAGGACGTGAAGACCAACATTCCCGCCTTCCTGCAGCCTACAACCGACTAGGCTTTTAACACACTCATAGTGTTCCTGCCTAACTTGTTGTTGGAACATGTCCTTGAGCTTGTTTATCATATTGTACACTCATGTGCTCGAGCTTGTTACAGGGACTTTACACGGCCCGTGTTGGTCATCACGGCCGTGTAGGCCCAAGGTCCACGGCCTTAATTGGGCCAAGATAGCCCGTGTCTAACAGGCCCAACACGGCCCGTGTTCATCCACACAGCCATGTAGGCCCAAAGCACAGGGTCTCTACTTGGGCCAAAACGCCCCGTGCTAGTTGGGTTGTACACAGCCCGTGTACCATGCTGCCAAAACCCATTTTGGCTTTTCTCTCTCTTTTGCTTGATCGTGTTGCCGGAATCAATACTTGGTGTGTGACCCAATAGACCAATACTTCATGAGCAGTGCTATTAACTCATTCGTATCAGCGGGCGTATTCCAACAGTTATGCTTTAGAATGATGATATATGATTATATGCGCGCAATGAAGATCCAATTGGATTAGTAATGTGTTAGTAATCGGATCTGGACCTGGGTACTGACTAGTCCTTTATCAGGGCCAGTGATGGCCTAGGATTGCTTGAGGTATGTGGACCATTGATAGCATCAGCGGTACCTGTATAGGTATTTAGGACCTTGCAAGTCCAATGCTCCCCGAACAGATGGGTATCAGCTTCCAGCTGTACTCAGAGGAATCGATTGATTCCAACATGCAACGGTGGACTGCTTCACAGCTCACCCACCGGCATGGTTGATGTATCGGGTACCCCAGTTTGGTGCATTGAGTCGGGTTAACTACCCTACAAGATATGTCACCTTCTGACTACGCCAACTCATCGCGAGATGCTAGGATATCCCTGTTTGAGCATGATTGATGATATGTGATATGCTTATGTTAATTATTATGCTATTCTGTACTTACTAGCTATTATAGCTAAGAGATACTCACTATCACATGTGCAGGTGATCCTTAGGCTGTGAGCTTGGGTGCCTGCGGGTAGTTATTTGCTTTGGGAGGAACATGGTTTTGTTAAATACTATGTGATAACATGTTTGTATTTATTCTCAGATAATGGTTGGTTGGTTAAGTATAGTAACACGTAACGATATAATGTGGCAACATTTTTATTGTATATAAATTGACACATGTTTTTGCTTCCGCTGTTTATTTAAATTTTGAAACAGGTGTTAATGTTTTGTTTACGGACAAACCCACGCGGTTTGGAAACTTAAATTGTATTTTAAAAAGGAAAATTTGGTTCTCAAAATCACGTTGTTACAAGTTCGTCAGCTTGTCCCACGAATTAATTGACTTTCGGATGGAAGTGTTTAAGTAATGTTCAGATGGTTTTAAGTGAAAGTCGGGTGAGTGGTGCGAATGTTGGATGACTTTAAAAGTCGTATGAACTTTAAAAGACGGATGAATTAAAGGTCGGATGAACTTGAAGTTTGTATGAGCTCAAAGTCGCATCAAACTTAAGAGTCGGATGACTAGGCGAAAGTCGGATCACCAAACTTTTGAAGATCGGATGAACCTAAAGTCGCATGCACCACAAAAGTCGGATGAGGTAAAAGTCAGATGGCCTTAAAGTCCGATGATGCTAATAATCAAAAACTTGCAGGTCTAGACTTTGCTTATCGAACAAACTTCTGAATTTGCCTAAAACACACTAAAATTTCAACTAACTTTAGCTTTGACCTTCCTTTGCTATAAAAACACTTTCCTAAACAAAGTGGGCTCCAAATAACAATAAATTCTTCAAATTTTGTTAAAACAGTGAAGAACACCAAGAACTTGAAGAACAAGGAAATTTTAAAATATGGACTCAAATATTGTTTGTTTATGAAATAAACACTACTAGATGTTTTCTCCTACCCAAAGGCTTTTAAAAATCCAAAAAGAACAAGAGCAAGAAGAATTGAGAAAAATGGGTTTTGACTTATGTGGGTTTTCACAACATAGAACATGGAATGCTTCTGGGTTTTGTTTTTCAAACTTTCATGTTACTTCTAGGTAATGTTGAACTAATACAACAAGAAGTTAGCTCTCATACCAATTGAAAGTCCAAAGATGTGATAATAGATGAGTAAACTTGAAGATACTTGTAAGTAAAATGAAGAACAAGTTAAGAACACAAGTATGAACACTTTGCTTTAGCTTGAATATAAGTTGATGTTGCTTTGAACTGAGTTACAAGTTGGAGAATTACAATGTGCAAAGCTTACCTTCCAAACCTAGTTTGCAAGGTATATAAAGACAATGCCTCATGGGATTTTACAATCTAAACTAGCCATCATTACAAGTGTGGGCCAAGCCCAATACATTTAAGTAGTCTATTAAGCTTACATAAATTATACAAAAAAACACAAGGCCTACAAACATATATTTGACTAACACAACTTCTGAGGACCAAATGTCAGAAGTTTGAAGTTGACATTAGGAGGATAAATGCTGATTGTGATAAAGAGAAGAAGAGATTAGACATTCTAAATACAAATAAAGCCAGACTAAAAGAAATACTGTCTGATTATTCTATCAAACTAAAAGATGCACAGAGAAGTTTGGACAACAATCTGAAAATGATGAAACTACTCTCTGATGCAAGAGATAAGTTGCAAGAAAAGATTAAAGATCTAGAGAAACAACTTGAAGCCTCTTCTTAACATTCTACTCCAAGCTCAGTCTTAGAAAAGAAGATTTCTAGACTCCAATGCATATTAGACATCGAAAGATAGAGATTTGAGAAAGAAAGAATGGATTTTATGGCTAAAACTTTTGTGCTTCAAAAGACTTTTGCTGCAAAAACTTCTAAATCTAAACCTTTTGATTTGGATTCACATTGTAGTAGCCAATCTGATTCTTATCTTTCTATTGCAGATTCTGAAGATTTAGATGAGACCTTCATCTTTGATGAACCGATTGATTCAGTGAAGGCTCCATACAAAGCAACAAGTTTCTCTCAGAAACAGAAGAAACCAAAGTTTAAAGGTAAACGAAACTTATATTTTACTCAAAACAACAGAGTTCAGTGTAAAGAATGTTATCAATAATGAATTATCATCTAACTTAATACCAAAACAAGGAATTCCACCTCAAAAGAGGCAAGCTCAAAAGCCAAATAATTTTACTCAAAACAACAAACACAAATCATTTTCTAAAACACGCTGTGATTTTCTGCTCAAGACTGATGTAAAATACCCTTTTCCGGTTTACTCAGTAAAGCACTTAATTAGACTCTCTAAAGAAAAGATTTGTAAATCTTCAAAGCAAAAACATGAGTTCGTTCTTAAAGATAGAATTCCTCTTTGGCATTTAGGACAATTAAATAAAAAAGTCCATAAACCTATCTTTGAAAATATAAAAATATGGATGCCAAAAATTACAAAGGCTAATAGTTATTCTTTAATCCTTTTTGCAGTTAGAAGAATGAGAGACATTGTGGAGCACAATGAAGATCATTCAGACTGAAGAGAAGATCACTTTGCTCAGTATGCTAAAAGAATTTATATAACACAACTATCAACAGGATTAAAGTATCCTGCGAATGCAATTTTCCATTCATTTTATGCAGCATTAGCCCGAGTCTAATGACCTGCGATGCTTATTTTATTCAGTTTATATTTGTTTGATATGTTTTGTGTTCTAATGATTGTATTTGTAACATCCTAGATATTGGCTTAAAAGTTTTACGAGTGCAGTGGTAAGATAATTGTTTATTTATTCATTTAATTATTTATTTGCTGTTTTCTTATAGGTATATTAAATTAAAATAGAGCCACGAGGTTCAAAAGAAAAAAAGTATATTTTATATATTTTATGTACTTTTTTAAAAAGTAGGTTAAAATTGCGGTGTTACAAATTTGGTATCAGAGTCTTGGTTTGGGGATATGTGCACTGTTAGGGTGTTCAATTCCCAAATCATGGCTCGAATTGGGTCAATTATTCCTTGGGTGTGAAATTAGGGTGAATTTGATTTTTGTTGTTGAGGTTACTATGTTGTGTACTAACGAATTTATATAATAAATTGTGAGCTATTGTGATTGTTATAGATATGGCTGATAATGAAATCTCGACCATCGGCACCCTTATCTCGAGAACAGTAGGAACTTCTGCAGCACCACTAGAGATTCCTCTTCAGGCTGGTACTTCAGGTACGGATGCTGACATAGAGAGAGAGAGAGAGAGAGAGAGAGAGAGGAATACATCTCTCTGTTAGAGGATCAGTTGCAAAACCTTAGAGGTGTAGTAAAGGAGTTGCAGCAACAAAAGCATTTTCAGGCAACTCAACCACCCGTTTTTTCAGCAGTTACTACACAGTCAGAGATACCTCCTTTATCAGTACCGCTTCCTCCTATATCTCAACCAACATCACAACCATTCTATTATCTTGTGCTCTCTCAAGGATCATTTCCATATCCCTACTTGGGATTGCATACACAAATGGGATTCAAAAACAACCATGTACTTATAAGCAATTTTTGGATTGCAAACCATGGTAACATAGATCCTAATATTATCTTGAACAGGTTGAGGGAGACTGTCAAAGTCTTAGATGCATGTAACTGTGAGGAGTATTTGAGGGTCAGATTTGCAACCCGTATGTTGAAGGGCAATGCAATGGTTTGGTGGGATTCTGTAACAACACATCTTGCTAAAGCTCAAGTGGATTCAATTACTTGTGATCAATTTTAAACCTAGTTATGTGAACAATATTGCAATGCTTTTGAGATGAACAAGATCATGAAGGAATTCATGGATCTACAAATGACTAGAAGGATAACAGTTGATGAGTTGGTTAGACAGTTCAACAAAAAGCTGAGGTTTGTAACATAGTGGGTACCAGATGATTCGTCACAAGTACAACATTTTATTGGAGCTTTGCTACCAGAATACAGGAGTACCACCTGGTTAGCGAGCACTTTATCTCAGGCCTTTACTTTGGATAAATCTGCCGAGGGTGATGTCAAGACTCGGGAGAAGATGAACCGGGATAAAGCGGCTTTACTGAAGCCAAGGTTTGAACAGTCTGGTAATTAGCAAAAGAAGAGATGGTAGGGAAATCAATCACAAGGAAGTCAGAACCGCAAGACAATAGCTGGGGGTTCTAGTCAGAGATCGTAGTGGTTTATTAATTGTAAGTCTTCTCATTCTTGTCCGTGTACCTTTGAGACCTTGCGTTGTATTCGTTGTAGGGCATTTGGGAATGAGATAAGGGATTGTAGATTTCCTCGCAATGTATGTGGAATAGTCAGAAGGAGGGGCGTAGGGCTAGTGATTGTCCTTCTTCGAAGAATATTGGGTCAGGGGCAGGGGTAGGGGCAGTCGAGGGATCATCATTGGCAGGAGAAAAGAGAAAGAACCCTCTTACACCCGAGGGTAGGGTGTTTCGCATGATAATAGATGATTCTATTATCACAGATGATGTTATCACGGGTATGTTTTTAAAAAACTCAATACCTACTCGTGTGTTATTTGTTTCTGGAACCAATCGCTCTTTTGTTTCTATGGCTTTCTGTGATAAATTAAAACTTCCTACTTATGATGTTCCTATACCACTTGAAGTAGAAATAGTTGATGGTAAGATAGTTCCTGTCATAACCTCTACGTCTGGAGCTGAAATTGATATTGATGGTAGATGTTTTCTAGTTTCATTTCTTTTATTGCCTATATCTGGATTTGATGTTGTTTTGCGCATGGACTGGCCGAGTAGGCATAAGACTAGTATTAAATGCCATAAAAAGTTGATTTATTATCCTTTATGTGACGAGTCACATGTAGTGGCTTGCGGGGAGAGTATTAAGTCTGCTTTTCCTATTATCTCCTTCATGAAGGCTAGAAAATCTCTGGCCAAAGGGTGTGAATGTTTTCTTTCTTATGCTATTAATGCTAGAAAGGAAAAGCAGGCAATTTCAGATATTCGGGTGGTTTCGGAATACCCGAAAGTGTTTCCTAATGAGTTACCTGGGTTGCCTCCGGTTCGAGAGATGGAGAATAAAAGTGATTTAATTCCAAGTTCCAGTCCAGTGGGTAAATATCCTTATAGGTTAGCTCCTTTTGAAATCAGAGAGATGATGACTCTGATTAAGGATCTGTTGGATAGGGGTTTCATTCGTCCTAATTCTTCACCGTGGGGTGAACCGGTTTTATTTGTTAAAAAGAAAGGTAGTACTCTATGGATGTGTATTGATTATATGGAGTTGATAAAGAATATGGTTAAGAACAAATACCCTTTACCCAAAATTGATGACTTCTTTGATCAGTTGCAGCGTGTGTCTTATTTTTCTAAAATTGATCTGCGATCTGGTTATAACCAGGTACGTGTATCTGACAGGCATGTTCCTAAAACTGCGTCCCATACCAGGCATGGCCATTACGAACTTTAAGTTATGTCATTCGGTTTAACTAATGCACCTGCTACATTTATGGATCTAAGGAACCGGGTTTGTCGACCATTTTTAGATAAATCTGTAATTGTATTCATTGATGACATCCTGGTTTATTCTAAAACCGAGTTTGATCATGAAACTCATTTGAAACAAGTACTTGAAACTTTGAAACAAGAGCAGCTTTTTGCTAAATTTCTAAATGTGAATTTTAGATGCAGGAGGTTCATTTTCTAGAGCATGTTATTTGTAAAGATCGTGGTAAAGTCAATCTAGCTAAAGTTAAAGCGGTTATGAATTGCAATGCTCCTAAATCACCTTATGGAATTAAGAGTATCCTACGTGTAGTGGGTTATTATCGTAGGTTTATTAAAGATTTTTCTAAAATTGCAAATCCAATAACTAAATTAACCCATAAAGAGGTTTAATTTCAATGGAATGATGAACTGGAAGTAGCTTTTCAGACATTGAAACAACTATTATGTCAGACTCCTATTCTTGCACTACAGGATGGATCTAATGATTTTGTAGTGTACTGTGATGCTTCATTTGCAGGTTTGGGTTGTGTTCTATTATCCAACCCATGACTTAGAACTTGAAGCCATGGTTTTGCGTTGAAGCGGTGGAGACACTATTTATACGGTATAAAATGTGTTATATGTACTTATCATAAGAGGTTGCAATATCTATTTTCGCAGACAAAACATAATATGCGGCAGAGGCGATGGTTGGAATTTATTAAAGATTATGATTGTGAGAACTGTTATCATTCGGGGAAAGCTAATGTGATAGTCGATGCTTTGAGTCGCAAGGGAGCCGGTGATAGTATTTGTTTTGTGCGGGTTGAAATAATTTCTGACTTGTTGGATAAATTGAAAGCAGCTCAGTTGGAAGCTTTAAAAGATGAAAATCACACATTACAGATTATGATGAAAAGCAAAGAGGATCTGAATGATGATTCACGAGGATTGAAGACGTATCAGTCTCGTGTTTGGGTGCCATTACTTAGGCGTCTTCGGAAGTTGATTTTAAAATGTTGTATTGGTGGCCCCCGTTGAAGACAGATGTTGCTAGGTTTATGAACCATGTCATGTTTGTGCATAGGTTAAAGCAGAGCACCAGAAACCCTATTGATCATTAAAACAGTTAGAGATACCCGAGTGAAAATGGGAGCATATCATGATGGAGTTTGACTAAATTTCGACGTACTCAATGAAGTCATGATATGATTTGGGTTATCGTCGACCGATTAACGAAGAGTGCTCATTTTCATGCCACCGGTGAGACAGCTTCACTTAGTAGACTGGCTCAGTTGTACATTGATGAAATAGTATCCCCGCATGGGATTCCGCTTTCGATTGTATTTGACAAAGATTCTAGGTTTGTTTCTAACTTCTAGAAAAGTTTACAGCGGGAATTGGGAACAAGGGTTAATTTGAGTACAGCTTACCATCCTCCGATAGACGGTCAGACAAAACGAATTATACAGACTTTTGACGATATGTTACACGCTTGTGTATTAGAATATGGTGGTTGTTGGGATTCACACATTCCTTTGATTGAATTTGTGTATAATAATTCTTACCATTTGAGTATCGGTATGCCACCTTAAAAGATGTTAAACGTTCGTCGCTGCGGTACTTCTACGTGTTGGTTAGAGGCGGGTGAGAAATAGTACACGGGTCCCGACATTGTTCGGAAGACAGCTAGAAAAGTTGCTATTGCACGAGAGAAGTTAGAAGTTTCCAGAGACACACAGAAGACATATGAGATCCACGCTTCCGACCCGTTTCATTTGTTCAGGGTGAGTTGGTTTATATGAAAGTTTCACTATGGAATGGGTTTATCCGTTTTGGGAAATGCGGAAAACTAGCTCCTCGTTATATTGGTCCATTTCGTATCTAACGGGTAGTCAATGACTAGACTGTTACTCTTGATCTTCCTCCTGAGTTGGCAGGTATTCATGATACGTTCATGTCTGTTATTTGAGAAAATGTAAAGTGGATGATGAAAGTCAGATTCTCCCGATACATGAACTGAAATTGGATTCGAAAAAGAGATTAGTGGAAGAACACATTGAGTTATTAGATCAGAAAGTGACAAAGTTACACAAGAAACATATTCCGATGGTGTTAGTTAAATGGAAGCACAATTTGCGTTCTGATTTGACATGGGAGACAGCGGAAGACATGAAGAATCATATTCTGAATGAAAAAGAGATTAGTGGAAGAACACATTGAGTTATTAGATCGGAAAGTGACAAAGTTACACAAGAAACATATTCCGATGGTGTTAGTTAAATGGAAGCACAGTTTGCGTTCTGATTTGACATGGGAGACAGAGGCAGACATGAAGAATCATTACCCACATTTGTTTGTGCAGGAAGAGATTCCGAGGAAGGAATCCTCTTAAGGAGGGGGGATCTGTAACATCCTAGATATTTGCCTAGAAGTTTTACGTGTGCAGTGGTAAGATAATTATTTATTTACTCATTTAATTATTAATTTGCTATTTTTTTAGGTTTATTAAATTAAAATATAGACACTAGGTTAAAAAGGGAAACTATATATTTTATGTGTTTATTGAATCTATTAGATTTGTTTTTAGATAAGGGTCACTAATAATAACTTGTTGGTTAAAAGCTAATTGAGTAGGGCCGCTTAATTAATCAACTGTATTTTAGACGACAGGTATTTGTAATGTGTATGTGTGGGTCAAATTAGAAGTACCGACCTTGGGACCTCCGCTTTCATTTGTGTTTATCTCCTCTGTTCTTTCTCTTGTTTTACTTTCAAGAACTTCAAATTCCATCCCATGAATCATTGTTATTGTGTTGTCCGCTACTAATTGAAGGTTAGTTTTAATTCTTGATGAGTTCTTGATTAGCTAGGTATTGTTCTTGTTAGGGTTCTTGAAAGAAATTGGGTTTTATGATGAATTGAAAGTGTTATTGTGCTGCACATGATTTATATGTTGTTTTGATATTAATTTGATGTTTAATTTCTGTATTTTGATTGATTGAGCCCTGAACTCCATTAATGGAGGGTGAGGAAGATGAAGTTAGGTTTTGAGATTGAAAAGAATGGATGATATGATTTTAATGTGTTCTTGATGTTGGTATGCATTTTATTTGAGTTTAGTACTACCATACTACTGCTACTAGTTGATTTCCAGGATTTGAAATGGTATTGGTAATTGTTTGTTATAACCTGGAACAAGGTAGTAAGCAAAATCTACACAATCTGCTCTTCGGAGCAGATCACGTCGAGACGTCTAAGGGGATCGCAATGTGATCCCTGTTGCAGCCCAATATGAGTTTTTGTTTCTGCTTCAATTATGTTATGTTATGTTCTTATCATTTATATTTAGTTCTAACAAGGCTTAAATGATATAATGGGAATAGTTTGATGATGAATGTCGCTTATGGAATATTATATGAGTTAATTGCATACTTTAAATTAAGAAGTGGCATTTGATGGATCTTGTAAATGTTTTGATGGTTTCTACATGTTACGTATCATGTAAGTAGGCTATATGCTAGTTGAGCATGTGATATATGATGGTGTACATGTGTTAATCATATTGGGTTAGTTTTGACCCGTTTGTGAAATAATTTGACATTTTGGAGTTATTTAGGAATTGTTTACTAATTCATGTTATGGTGTGTTCTCAGGAACGAAGAAGATTCAGAGACATAAGACAACTGAGTTGGAGATTGGACAACGTAGGTGAGTGAACGTTTAACTCACGGATGTTTATTACTTATATCGGTTACAGTTGCAACTGGTGATGCATTGATAGACTGTTTAGTCTAGTGATTGATTAACTGGTTATGTATTAATTAATCGTGTGTGAGTGATATGTGCACATGGATGATTGGAAGTTAGCTTCGGCTGGGCAATGGGCTGGGCTTGTTTGCTATCAGGTAATTAGTATTAGATCTTTTGATGCATTCGTTGCAACTTAAGGGTATTAGTGTGTGAAAATAGCAAATGTGCTATGCTATTTTGTTGGTTTAACTTTCATTCACTTACCTTTGTGCTAAATGCCCACCTTCCACTCCACTTTTGCAGGTTTTGGTAAGTCGGCTGATTAGCTGGGAGTTGGTGTTGCTTTGGGAATAATTGACCGCCACATTGACATAACTTTTGATGAGCTGTTTGTAACAATGTAACACTGAACTTTGAACTTCTGGTTTTTGAATTTTATTTACTTGATTCACTTTGGTAAACAGGTTTGTATATAAATATGATATTAGCTTCCGTGACAGTTTAAAAAAAATATATGGGTTGAAAATTGCTGTAGGGGAACAAAAATATTTTTCTCTAACTTAATTAATAAAAAAAACAAGTTTTTATGTATCAATTTCGGGTGGTGTTTTATTTGCTTTTTAAATTTTCAAAAAGCCAAAAAAAATTTGAAAAATCAAAAATACAATAAGATTTTATCTTTTTTTTTTGCAAGAAGGTATGCATTTTTTTATTCACTCTCATACCTTTCTTGTTTCTTGTTAAACCAATCATTCATGTGTCACTGTCATATTCATCAAATGTACAGATGATCAAAAAGCCAATATGAGTGAGGGAGTGTAGGCAATTTATACTCCTATGGTCAATCCTGAATTGGAAGGACCTGCCTTAGGAGCTCACCTTATAATAGAAGAGATAGTGAGGGTTAGTTACTAAGTCATTTAGGTGAGCAGAATCAGTTATCTTGGGATACTAATTGGTGTGTAGAGATAAATTGAAATGGAGATGAATGGAACAGAAGATGAGGGGTGCTTATGATCAACAAATTTAATTAAGCTTTCATGAAAAATCATTCTGGTTTTTGAACTTCATAATTCCTTGATTGTTCATATTCTTTGATTGATCACATCTTTCTTGATAAACACTTTCAACAGATTCTTTCTTGAAAATCATTCTTGTTGAAAATCACTATAGTTGCTCATACCATCATTAAACAAGTGTACAATTGTATCTAAATAGAGATACAAATATATTTTGGAAAGAGTATTCGAGGTAGAATTTGAAAAATAAACAAAGAGCTGTAGGTGAGATAGGATCAAAAGAAAAGAACTATCCTTACTAAACAAATCCAAGTAGACACATATGCTACTAATTCTCATATGTTGAGATTTGGAATTGAACTAGACATCATCATCCCAATGATGCAATGCACTAACCCCACCCAGCTACTCAATTATCTCTTAAAAGATTATTGTTTCATCTTTAGACGGAGAAATTGCACAATCTTGTTTACATCTCATTTGGAGAATGTTAATATTGAATTAAGAAGGACATGCAACTCCGGTCCCCAACTTCTTTAATGCACTATAAAGTCTAGAGTGTATTTGCAAAATATATTTCATTTGTTAGGACACGTTGTGGATTATGACAAGTATCTAGTCTGTAAGACTGATAACGGAAGATCTTGGAGTGATATCTTTTGTGATATTCACAATGATTAGATGGAAATCCTGCTGGAATTAACACTATGCCAGTTCTGAACGTAGGTCACACGGTTTTTTGTAAACTGCTATGATAACAAGCAATCTAAGTGATTGGAGTTACTTTACCCTTTTGACACCTTCAATGCTACATAATTTTCAACTGACCTTCATGTAGACGAATTTCATTATGCATGATGTTCATCACCAAGCATGATCATCATGAGAAGGAGAATATTCTATAGACAATTTCTCATCTCGGAGAGATAATATCACATGAGGGGGGATAATTTCAGTTGATTCTATGTTGATCAAGTAACATGAGATTCAAGTATTGAGGTGGATCTAAAAGAAAATCTGAGTTTAAATGTATTCAGTATATGACAAGTCAAGGGAGAGTAAAGAAGAGAAAAAAAGAAAAGAAAAAGAAAAAGAACTTATGTGTAAAATTGATAGAAGAACAAAAGATTAAGAGCTTCATTTTAGATGATGTTGCATCCTAGGGTGAGAGATCAAAACACTCAGATTCTTCCTAAAACAAAACTTATCTGAATTTCAAACAGCTCAAGATCAGAGAACGAAAATGCTGAAAACCACTATATGTTAAATTGTTCATACAACCAAAGGTTTCTCACCTTAGGTTACTGGTTAAAGTTAAAGGAGAGATCATCCAATGTATACAAAGGGAATACTAAACAAAGTATGCAAAGAGGAGATCGATATTTACAAAGGAAGAGTTTAAATATTTCATTGTATGCTAACAAGATCAAGTTCTCATCAACAAATTGAAGAGTCAAGACTGAAGATGAGAATACATTCTGAAGATATCAAGTTAAAAGACTTTAGATAAAAAGATCTGGTTCAAGAATACAACCTTTATTAGATTCATGACGAAAAAGAAAAAGTATATCTGGATAATCAAAAGGGGAGATTGTTAGATTCATGAAACGCCAAAGAGACGTAACAACTTTAATTTCTATACAAAGAAGAGATTTTTAGGATCAAATATTGTATAGAAATATAAGTTTACATTGTAGCTAAAGTTTGCATAAAATGGTAACTCAAGGGACAAAATATGTAATATACTCTTAGGAGTATAAATAGGGATATGATTCATTGTAGTCATGATCGGTTGTGCTTTTATTGAATATGAACTAGATGTTTTTCAAGGTGAAAATTAAATTGTCTCTAGTTCTATCATTCAACCGAATCAAATATATGTATGCTTGAAACACAAAGGACACACATACACTTTAAAAAAACACTTATATAATAATAATAATAATAATAATAATAATAATAATAATAATAATAATAGTAATAATAAATAATCTTCACTTACATGTTTCAAGGAAGCGCTATTGTACGAGCTCGTCCCTCCTCGATTTTTTGATGACTTGGTTTTCCGGAATTTCGGTGTTTTTAACCAAATGCCTAATATGTTTTTCCGTAGTGAAAAAAAATCTATAGCTTTATTCCAATTTTCTTCACCCATAACAGTGGGGATGGCAACCTTTCCACTCTCAATATCCGCATAACCTCCCACATCTTAAAAGATTTTTCGCATAAGCTTTGCAACCTCTATAACAAGAACATAGATATATTCAACCCCCTACTTTAACCTAGTTAACGTTGGATCTTGCATAACCTCATTATGTTAAAATAGATCTACAAATAAAAAAGAGTTAGACTAGTAAAAAGGAAATATATAATAAACATATGAAATAGACTAATATAAATAATTTACTTGCAGTGGCTCTAGCATGGCATTCTTCTTGGTGGGAGAAACCTTTTTTGATGAGTCTCTATCTAACGGGATGTTCCGTCAGATATATTGAGCAAACTCACGAATGAAGAGGTCGTGTGTCTCTCCAACGGTAGTGTTAGTAGCTTTATCAAACTCAAGTTGGAGAGGTCGCTTTCCATTTACTCCCATATAGGTATGAAGTTAAGGTTTTTATCCTTACCTCTCTGCGTAAATAAATGAATCAAATTTAATATCGTAAATAAATGGATAATTATAGTAAATAAATACATTATAGTAAATAAATGAATCAAATTTAATATCGTTCTTGGTACCATTAATGGGTTAACCACCTGGACGAGGTAGATCCTCACGGCCATCTCAATCATGGCCCTACACCATAACATCGTCCATTAAATACAAGATAATAATACCAACAAGCATCATAGTCTAAAAAACTGCAACTAAGAAAAGAAAAAGGGAATAAAGATATAGCATCCAAGTAGACACTTCTTCTTGTTATGGTTGATGATGGATGTAGGGTGCAAAGGAGAACCCCTCCACCAAAGTCCACACGAAGCCTCGAAGATTTCCAAATGCTAGTTTGCTTAGATCCCACCACGAACAATCACCAACAAGGTAGAACTACTTGAAGCACTTAATCTATGCCTTCCAAGTTTGCTTTGAAAGAGTGTTTTGAGCCAAACTTTTTCAAAAGATCATTATCCTCATACTCATGTTTTTTGAACTAGTTATATCACTCAAAAAGAAGCCAAAACCGTCTTATTAAACCAAGAGTCAATGGCCATAAAAACCCATTTTAAACTAGATTTAAAAAACCATTTAAAGTGTCTGTTATATGGCTAGGCACGGCCGTGCCAGCCCAAACTAAAGGAAAACATTGGCCACCAAAACTCCCGTAAAACAAAAGCAACAAGATACAAAATATAGTTTTTTTGGATTTTTAATCAAAGTGCCAATGTATCCCATAATGGATCTCAACTACAAACTGATTTAGTAACTTAAAACATTTACAAAGGAAGATAAATGTATACCCTTGATGACTTTGTAAGGATGAGGTATGAGCACAAGAAAGAACTTCTCTAATGTTGTCCACACCATGTTTTCGAACCCCACCGTGCTAGGAGCCTAAGTTCCACCTTTTCCTTGAAGTAGAACTAGTGGAACAACTTCCCAACCGTCCTTGCCTTGGCACCAAACTAAACCTTTGGACTAGAGAGTTCAAGATGTGCAACTATGTGAACTTTTATCAATTTGGCAAAAGGTTCATAAAAGAGAGAATGTGTAGCCTTTTATAGATCTTATCCAAGCTCTAGAGGCACCATAGGCCGGCCAAGAGGCTGTGTTGTGACAGGATCAACATAAGGGTCGAATAAAATTAAAGTGTCACTTTGACTACCTTCTTCACGGCCCTTCACAGGCCGTAAAGCACTAATGAAAAAGAAGCCCCCACGACTTCTTAACCGGGTAGTGAACCCTCGTGTAGCGTTTGTGCTTGAAAACCTCTCCACACCCCATGTAGGCCCGTGAAGGTCTCCATAAACCCTAATCTTACTTTCTCTCCAATTTAGGGTGTGCTATCTGGATCAACGCTTGGAGTATGACCTAATAGACCCCATGCTTCATCCTCAGTAGTGTCAGCACTCGTCTGTTGGTGGGCAAACATCAACACTCCTACTTGCACATGACACATCGTTGCCTCTCATTACACACAAGAAGCGGCCTCTAGCAAAGCGTTCTTGCCTCTAAGTCAGTATGAGTTATGTCATACTCGACAACTACCTGCTAGACTTTAAAATTCTTAAAAGGTCTTATAGATAAGTGATCATAACATCCCTTTGTTGCGATATCCGTGTGAACATAAGACATGGATAATTATCAATCTCCAGACCATTCACGATCCTGTACCTTGATAAGAGATTGGTGGTTACCAAAATAACATGTTGCAATTGATTTACCATCATTATAGCTTGAGCACGGCCATGCATTTTTGGTGTCAACACCCAATCATTGAGGAACCCAGGGATATCTCTCTAAATAGACAAACATATCCTTTTGACTACATAGTCCGTTCACATGGTTCATAATTTACCCAAAGACTCCCTTTATAATAGCAAGTTACGAACTGTGTTTTAGAGTAATTAAAGCAAAGCAGACCCATGCTTTCAGAACACATGTATCTCTGGTCTAAGGATGAAGTGATATTATCATCCTGAGTAACTTGTGACTATAATCTATGAAGTGAACTCAGGTGTTGGCCTTCCAGTCTCTTGAAACTGCTTTCAAGTACAGGTAAGCTTTACATCCTTCTTATTCAAACCTAGGTGTATACTGGATTAACCCCTTACCTCAGTCTTACTTCAAACTTCCTTCCCATGAAGAGAGACTGATTGTGGAAGTTTAGAATGCATAATCATTTAAGGTAATGATTAAACATGCTACGATGGAACATACTAAAGACTAGATGAATGTAACAACAACAAGTGTATATATATATATATCTAATATATAATCGAAACAAACACAAGGTACGATACTTTTTAAGTGCCCCAAAAATAAATACATATCAAACATACTAAATACAAGTCTTAATCCAAGTCACTTGAAAATCTAACACCTATGGCTTTAGCGTGAGAATCATGAGCTGCTTGTGACAATGGCTTAGTGAATGGATCTCCCAGGTTTTCATCTGATGATACTCTTCTTCCGATGGCAATATCACTACTCTCAGTCACATCTCTGATGAAGTGGTATTTTCATAGAATTTTTCTTTTTCTATTGTGAGCTCTTGGTTACTTTGCCAAAGCCACCGTACCCTTATTGTCACAAAATATCTCAATAGGATTCGTGATGCTTGGAACCACTCCTAATGTGGAGTTTGGTTCGTAGTAATTGGAAAAAATTTCCTAGAATTGGAATTTAGCATTCCTATATCATAGGAGGTGTTTATTTCACAAAATTGGTAGAATGGAATTTAAACATTCCAATGATTTTCTTAAATCGAGAAATTGGGAATTCCTTCCCTAAAGAGGTTGAATTGTTCAAATTCATAAGGAATCTCAAAACATAATTGTTGTCTCTTACCTTATCCCCCACCCCACCCCTTCCCAACCTACTCTATCATACCCATCCCCCTATCCGACCCTTACCATATCCTTACCAACCCTACCCTACCCAACTTACTCGCCTTACCTCACCGTACCATAACCCACCTCCCTTTATCCTACCATACAATACCCATCCCACCCTTACCCATTCCACCATTATCCACCCCAACCTCTACCCTACCCTAACCAATCGCACCCTACCTTTGCCCTACCCGCACCCTAACCATACCCCTATGCAACCCCACCTCACCCTGCGTTACTCTACTTCACTTTACTCACCCTAGCTCACTCTTACCCACCCCTACCAACTTCACCCCTTACCCTAACTATGTCACCATAACTTACCCTACCTCTACCCTGTTGGAACATGTGGGTGCACTAACATAGTGGAAGCAACAACATAAAGTAGCATGCAGGAACAAAAACAAACAGAAACACAAAAACACAACATGTTCCAATGGTGGAATACACTACAAAACCAAATTGCAACTAAACAAGAAGAAAGAGAAGAAGTATACCTCCTTGCCATTCCTGGAAATTGATCCTCCATGAAAATGGGATGTACATGAAGAAAACATAGGGCTTTATTCTCCATTGCTAGTCCATACCAAGTACACTTGATCCCATTGTACTAGCAATCCATAGATGATTGACACAAGCTTGTAATCACCATAGGAACATCCCTTATCTCCTCTTGTACAAGCAACACTAACTTGAACACTCAAGATACCTCACTTAGTGCATATAGTTGGTGCCATCACTTTTTACCAAGAGAGAATTAGAGTACGAGAAAAGTGGTATCAAGTTCAACAACGGTTACAGCCTTCAAATTGGCCTCAAAACCCCTCTACGGTCGGCCAAAACGTTACCTCCTGATTGGACCCAACAAATGGTCCAATAAAACACAAGTGTCACTTAAGCTACCCTCTTCACGACCCCTCACGGGCTCTCACGGTCCGTGAAGACCGACTGCACCACGTGTGGCCTTAGATCCTCACGAGTCATGCCGCCCGGCGAGGATTTGTGAGGGTGTGTCTCTTCAGGACCCCTCACGACCACGTCATGAACCATGAAGACCAAAAGCATCACAACTTGTAGCAATCGTCGAGTATTCATAAAGGCAACTTACTTCATGAACCGTTAAGCACCCTTCACGGTCGTAAATCCCCAAATCAAAACACTTTTAATTCTTTGACCTTCTTCTTCTATATAGCGATGTCAGGATCAATCAATGGTGAGTGACCCAATAGGCATGCGCTTCATCAGCAGTGATACCAGTATACGTGCCATAGTGGGCAGACACCAACAAACTCCTACTTGCACATGACACATTGTATCCATGTGCATTACAGACAGTGAGCGGCCTCTAGCAAGACGACCCTGCACCCAAGTTAGCACGAGGTATGTCATCCCTCACAAGTACCTAATCATAATCCAAATGGTCTTGATAAGTCCTATAGGTAAGTGATCAATCATCCTATTGTTCACGATATCCGGGTGAACACGAGACATGGTACAAAGTCATTCTCCGATCGTTCACAATTATGTTTCTCGATCAAGATTGGTGGTGACCAAAATATGAAAGTTGCAACTAATCAACTATCATTGCAAGCTTGAGCACGGCCGTGCATTTTGGTGTCAGCTCCCAATCATCGAGGGGCCCAAGGATATCTCTCTAAACGGAGAAACAAAGTCCTTCGACTACATTGCCCCATTACATCTACAATACTTTGCCAAAAAAATCCGTTTATAACAACTAGTTATGGACTATGTTTGAAAGCAATAAAAAAGAAGGCAAACTAGTATCGTGAAAACACATGTATCTCTATTCTAAGGATGAAATGGTATTATCATCCTAAATTACTCTTGACATGTACCATGAAGTAAACTCAGGTGTGGTTCGTCCAGTAACTTGAAACTCCTTTCAAGTACAGGCAAAGTGTTGCGTCTCTCGTATCCAATCACCATTGAATACATGACCAACCCATTTCCCTCAGTCTTTGTTCAAACTTCCTTGAGAGTGACTGACTGTGGACATTTAGAATGTAAAATATTCATAGAAGTGATAAACATGCTAAGATGGAACACAATGAAGGCAACTAAGAGTACCCGCTATACGCGTATTAACAAATCTCCATTTGATAATGGATACTAACAGAAGCACAATTTTGCGTAATGTTCCCAAAACTAGCATATCAAAATATATAACTAAAACAAACTTAAGCCAAGTCCTTACAAGTACTAGTATGACAATCATCACTAGTTTGTATCTACAGCTTAGCAAAATATACCTGCCACAATGCCATCCGTGTGTATTCTTTAGATGACCATATCTTCATCTCAACCAATCATTCATTGAAGTGTGAGATGGTGTGATCATGGCCGTTTATCCAAGCCATCGCACCTTCATTGTTTCATAAGAACCCAACAACGTCAATGATGCTCAAGACTAAGGTTCTTGTGCAAAAGCCATCGTTCCGTCATTGTTTCATAAGATCCCAATAAAGTCAACGATACTTTGAGAAGCATACTTATTAAAAAGTTTTACCAAGCGAAATCATGAAATTATCTCCAATACGATGTATGTACTAGACATACATAGATAGGATCACAAGAAGCTCCCACTAGCCCTGACATTCATCCATGTTTCATCCTTGCTATTTGAAAACTCAAACAATTGATTTTCATATCAAAGCAAAGATTCTAACATTGAGATGTTCATGTAAGTCCATAATTGGATTGCTTAGAGTTTGTAGACTTCATAAGGATACATTTGATAGTAAAAGACGCTCGAAAAATGTTATGAGCAATTCCTCGGAAAAATTCCTATCAAGGAATGAGGTCGTTATACCAATCTATCATGGCCATAATTATCTGAATAGGCTTCAACATAACCACCAAAAGAATATATGTTTTTATGAACTTCATGCCAAGCCATAGAAATAATATAGAATTAGGAATCAAAATATAGTGGGTAATCCATAACCAAAACTAGTCCAAAACCAATAAAAGCGGATTTTAATTATAGTTTTAAACATGCCGTTTCAAAAACAAAATCTGACCAAAAAACCAGGAGGCACAGGCATACCCCATATGGTACGGGCGTACCTGCCATTTTGTTAGTGTACAGTTTAATAGTTTAAAGAATTCTGCCGGCACAGCCCGTACCCTACTAGTACGGCCGTGCCCCGCTGCCGGCACGGCCCGTACCCCAAGAGGCATGGACGTGCCCGGTCGCCGGAAAACCAATTTTTGATAGATATCAGAAAAATCCAGTTTAACTCCAAAAGTACAAAGCCATGTTAGAGATGGATCTGATACCACTGTTGGGTTTTCGTGGTCCAAAAAACACAGCGGAAGCAAACGGGTATAAAAATAGTTTTCAATTTTGACCACGCAACACCCACCAAATGGACCAAAACTCTAGACATGACAAAGCAACAAAATAAAGAGATAAATAAATAGTATCATACCCTTGATGCTATCTTCTTCTTGCGATTGAATTCGGAGTTTGGAAGGTATGTGCACTAACTTGTACACGACTAGTGAAGTCCACACCAAGTTGTCACCAATTCCCACTTGCTAGAGTGTTAGATTAGCTAATCTAAACACCACCAAAAGTCTAACACAAAAGTAACAAAGTCTTGTATCTTCTATTGTGTATTAGAGAGTTTATGTTGCAATATATGTATTATGTGCATCATCAAGTATATTTATAGACTCCATTTAGAGTTCAAATTTAGTGCGTCATCATGTCTATAGCTTTTACATGATTAATAGCCATAATCTCCACCTTAACTAGCTTTGAAAGCCTAGTTAAGAGGCTATTACTATATGAGGCATGACCATGCCTTTAACCAGGCACAGGCGTGCCCACCCAAAAGGCCATGCCCAAGTCATGCCTGACTTGGGCTCGTGCTTGTCCATTGGGCATTGGGGATGGGCGTGCCTCTAAGAGGCACAGGCATACCTTTCCATAGGCCATGCCCAAGTCACGTCAGACTTGGGCTCGTGCCTGCCCGTAGGGCACGGCCGTACCTCATAGAGGCATGGCCGTGCCTAGGCCAACCAGAATCAGTTTCTGGTTATCTCTCTCATTTGACCATTTGTGATGCCGGAATTGATACTTGGCGTGTCACCCAATAGGCCGTTGCTTCATCAGCCACGAAGCCAGTCGTGTGTGCTAGTGGGCAAATCCAACACAGAGTCCTTGCTTTTGAAGGCCCACTTGGTACCGAAAATTGTTTTGCCTTCAGGCTGAGGCACTAGTCTCCAAACTTTTAGCCGTGTGAACTGATCCAATTCGTATTGCATTGCTAGGATCCAGTTGGTATCTTGTAGAGCATCAATAGTGTGCATTGGTTCTATCAGGCTTAGAAAAATTGAGAACTGACACTCATTGGCTGTGGCAGATCGAGTTTGAACTTTAGCATCTTTGTTGCCAATTATCTGGGTCTTAGGGTGTGCGGTGTTGAGTGGATGTTTCCTCTGTTGAGGAAAGAAGTCATCAATCGGTGTTGAGTGGATGTTTCCTCTGTTGGTGTTGATGATTCTGGATTACACCGAGGGGTAGTATCTCCTTGGATCTCTATGTCAGCATTTGCGGACCTATCATTAGGTACACAAATAGATCTAGAATTATTATCTAAGAAATCAAATATATATTTCAAGTTAGAAGACTCTTTCACATTAGATATATTTGTTTGTTGTCGATTAAGTCCCGGTCATGAACTGATATGTCCATTAATGATTGCCGGTGACTCTAGTGATAAAGATGTTGTAACTAAATTTTCATCAAAAGTCACATTTATACTTTCAATCACAGCGTTAATTCTTTTATTCAACAGGCGAAATGCCTTTGATTCTTGCGAGTAACCGAGGAAAATTCCTTCATCTGCTTTTGAATCAAATTTTCCAAGGTTAGCTCTTTGGTTAAGAACAAAGCACTTATTACCAAACTGTTAGTCCTAAGAGGTTCGAGTATGAATGGAGTAATGCAAGAATGTAGTTTGTAGAAGATTTACACCGTACAAAACACACATTTAAACAATGATTATGGCAAAACTCACATATTACAAGGGTCATATCGCTATTTATGCTCTATGAGTATTTTCTCAAGAAAACTCCTATTTCTATACAATTTTATACTTTACATTCTCCCCCTTTGTATTGAAATAGGAGTGTAAACGCCAGTAACCTAAGGACTGTCTTCCTTAGATTATATAAGCAGTTTTGGATGTAGCATCCAACCAAATACATCAGTCTGAAACAATGCTTTATCTTGAGCTTTTGATAGCGGAAGCATAAACACTTTTGATGTGTTGGGAAGAATCTTCTTTTTTTCTCCCCCTACAATGTAGCTCAGATTGTTCCCATGTCTTCATAAGTCTGATAATCTTGACTCCTCCTAGACATGATATAGACTGACGTTTCTTTGTCTCTCTCCCCCTTGAGTAGACACAATAACTTTTTAATATGTTCTTTTACTCTCCCTCAACAACTGAATCAACAACGTAAAATTTCTTTACTTATTTTTTTATTCTCCCCCTCATGATGATTATGATACATTATGAGCATCATGCATAATGGACATCACTCTAAGATTCAGTTGTAACAAACATGGAAAAAGGGATGGGGAGGATCCTACATATTCATGTCAAAAAGATCTCCATTTGTTGTATGACATGAGTAGAAATTCGAACCACTCTCGATAGTTAAGGAGTGATAATGATTTGATCTGAATTTGTGAAGATTTATAACTTTGTGTTGGATATAATATGATATTGGAGATTAATGTTGTCAAGTAAGTCTCCCAATACCGTGTAAACAACCTTGACCAAATGACCGCAAGTCCCAAAATTTTTTGAAAGACATACGGGTGCAAAAGAACTTGGGTACACATAAGTGGGTAGATGACTTTGATATAATAATCAGTGAGTCGGATTCATCCTTACTCAAGAGCATACACATGTAATACAAAATTTTCTCAAAAACCTGAAGTAATTTGATGTTGGTCAATCCTTCAAACAATTTCACCAACAATGTGATCTGGGTTTTCAGAAATGACTGATATAAGATAACCAAGATTCAAAAGAAACAAGGAATATATGGGCAAAATCTGGTTTTGAGACCAAAATTGGTGACACTAAGAAAGAAGAACCAAAAATCAGTTAGAAAAGGGTAGGATGACTAGACATAAGGTACTAGACATTTAGCATATGGTAGAAATGACCCAAAGTAGACCAAATCTAGAAACATCAGAATGATAAGTTAAACTTTGAGAACTCTTGACTCAGCCAAAAAATCCAAACACTTGTCTTAGGAATCAAGGTGACCAGATAATTCAGTCACAACGACTACGGGGGTTCGGGGGCAGCGCCCCTGATAGCGGGGTCCAAGGGGTGGCAACCCCTGGTGGGGTCTAAGGGGCAGAGCCCCTGGCTAGGGTCGAATGATAAGAAAATTGAAAATCTTCCCAAATCCGCCCAAATTCCAAATCCGCCAAATCCCAAATCCGGTACTTTGAAATCCGACACTTTCTAATCCGGTAGAAGCCAAATCCGATACTTTTAAGTCTGGTAGAAGCCAAATCCGATACTTCCAAATCCGGTAGAAGCAAAATCCGATACTTTCAAATCCGGTAGAAGCCAAATCTGGTACTTTCAAATCCGGTAAAAGGCAAATCCGGTACTTTCAAATCCACCAAATTTCAAATCCGATAATTTCCTAATCCGCATAAACCAAATCCGGTAAACACGATCGGATTTATGAAATCCGATAACTTCATCTTCAAAATACGATACACTCATATTCAAAATCCGGTACCTTCATCTTCAACCCGTTTAGATTCAAAAATTCTTCAAATTTGCACGAATCAATATATTTCTTGCCCAGATCACATCGCCTATCAACTTCAATCAATCTTATATCAATTTTTCTGATAAACAACAACGAATTGATATCGAATTGGACGATTTTCCCCAAAACTCGTTTTTCACAAAACATACACAAATCTTTGATTTGCTTGCTGTTTTGATTAATTTGATTTCATTCACTCCAGAATGATTCTAAGATGATAATCGAGCATCAATCAACCATAATTTTCACGAAAATCACAAAATTTGACGAAAACCAAAAAATCTCAAAATGTTTTCTCGGTTTTCTTCAAATTCTTCAAAAATCTTCAACTTGTATGTTGAATTCAGAATCAAATCACACTCCTTAGGTTCTGATACTACTTGTTAGTCCCATGTGGTTCGAGTATGAATGGAGTAATGCATGAATGTAGTGTGTAGAATATTTACACCGTACAAAACACACACTTAAACATTGATTATGGCAAAACTCACATATTACAAGGGTCATATCCCTATTTATACTCTATGAGTATTTTCTCAAGAAAAATCCTATTTCTATACAATTTTATACTTTACACAAACCCATTTAAATGTTTGATATTAGGAACTATGCCATTTGCAAGTTCATAAGGAGTTTTGCTAAAGGGCCGATGTAGAATAGATCTATTTTGCGTATAGCATGCTGTGTTGACTACTTCCGCCTAGTAAGAAGGTGGTAGATCAGCATATGATAACATGGTTCTAGCAGCTTCAACCAGCGTTCGATTTCGTCGTTCAACTATCCATTCTATTCAAGGGTGTGTGCTGCTAAAAGATGATGTGTCATCCCTACAGAGTCAAGAAATGAATCCATGTTTTTATTCTTGAATTCGGTGCCATTGTCGGTTCTAATTGTTCCAGCTTTTGCTTGTGACTGATTCTACAGCTGCTTGAGAAAGGAGACGATTGTTGATGAAGGTTCATCTTTGGTTCTCAAGAACTTGACCCAGGTATATCGTGAGTAGTCATTTACTATCACGAGGATATGCCTCTTCCCATTCCTAGACTTCACTCGCATCGGCCCACACAAATCCATGTGGAGCAATTGTAGAGGGGCTTTTATGCTTGACGCTTGTTTTACCTTGTGTGAAGCTCATTTCATTTTACCCTTCTCACAATGCTCGCATAGATGTTCTTTTCAAACTTCAATTTGGGCATCCCACGAACTAGATCACCTATTACCAAATTGTTGATACTTTTGAAGTTGATGTGAGATAGTTTTCGATGCCACATCCAAGTAAGCTCCGATGAGTCCTTGGACAGAAGACAAACTGGCTGTTAACCTTCCAGGTCAGCTAGATCAATATTTTCAATTTCGATCTCCTGGAACCAGTCAGTATCACGTCACCTTTCTCTATTCTAACCGAGCAAGTTTTGGCTTTGAAATTGACTTAAGTCCCTTGTCACAAAATTGCCTTATACTGAACAACTTGTGACCCAATCCCTCCACGTATGACACTTTACTTTTTTTATATTTTTTTACTATATCCCCAGTTCCTATTATTGGTGCAACATGGTCATTCCCAAAGAGAACATTTCCTGAGTAGTGCGGGATAAAGTTCGTGAGAAGACCCTTTTCTCCAGTCATATGCTATGAACAGCCGGAGTCCAAGTACCACCAGCTAGATACCTTCACATAAAAGACAAGAGTTGTTGAGGCATCCAGTTTGAAGTGGGTCCTTGTGCGTTAGCGCATGCAACATGTTCTATTGGTTTTTCGGTTAGTGATGTTGTTGCTTTCATTTTCGGAACCCATGATTGTGTCGTGGCTAGTGATTGGGTTGGTGATTCAGTTGTGAATTCTTTGGATATTTCGGGGAATGATGTAACAGTTGTTTGGTCGATTACAACATGGTTAAACCTATCAGGATCAGATATTACCAATATCAATAACAAGAATTATCTTTTGAATTACATCAGAGTTGTTAAAAGACAATCTTTTAGTTTGATCACAATCAACTAAGAAGTTACAGAATCACACTTACTTGATTTATAAAGGTTTTATCACATGAACAAATTAATCAACACAAAGAAATACTGACAAACATAAGATGTTTATTAATAACAAATGATGATTACAATATTCACCTACACCTCCAATCTAACTCTTTTGTTAGATGAAGAACACACTATGTTCTTAGGTTTCAAAGAAACTTGGAGGCTAACACACTTTCTGAAAGTAATTAACAATACGAATGAGTGCGAAAACTAACAGAATCAAATTACAAATCAAGGTCCTAAAACAATATTCTAATCAAGTATATATAGACTCTTGATCCTCCTTGAATAGTTGACAGTTAGGTAATCTTCTATCTTTGCGAGATAATCTTGATGATCTTCCAAATTGATAAGATATCCCTCAAATCCAAAAAGATAGTAGTTTCCATGAATAGCTCAACAGAAACTGTTTGTTAAATAAACAGTTCTAAGTTTCTTCTAACAGTTTTCTCTTCAAGGTCTTCTAACAGTTGTTGTAATTGAACTAATAGTTATGAGCTTTTGTACTAGCAGTTCTAACACTTACAACAACTATTAGTCACAACTGTTTTCACACACCAATATAACAGTTTGCAACCGTTTTCTCAAAATTACTCTAACAGTTTTACCTTTGCATGTCCAACAGTTTCAATCACTTAGCAAATTTCCCAACAATCTCCCCCTAACTTAAGGTATTGAACAATACACTTAAGTTGTTTTGTTTTATAGGGTTCAACCACAGAAAAATTAACATAAGCAAAGAAAATATTAAGTATGCAAAGTCAAACTGTTACAATCAAAATATAAAGAAAGAAAATTATACTTTCTTTGACTGCAAATACTCCAATCTTTCTTTCAGCCTTTTAATCAGATCTTCCTTGACTTTAACAGGGCCGAAGAACTTTGCTTTCATCAAATACATGAGCTTTGTTTTGTTGTGCTTAATGAATTCAATGTCAACCCACTGAGTTATTGCATTTCCCGTCACCATGTGATAAGCTCTTGACTTAGCATATACCTTTACAAAACTGATAGGGAAGGCTTCATCAGCTATCAACATGGGAGAAACTTTTAGTGGATCGCATATACTTGTTAAGTGCCTCATCAAGAATTTGATTTCAATCTCAACAGCTTCTTCATAGTGACTTGTGCCATATTCATACATCTCTTGTATATCCCTTCTGGTCACACTTTCCATTAAATGCAAGAAGCTAGCATAGCTTTCAATCGGTTCTAGCTCTCTTACAATTTTTACCCCTTCCTTTCTAGTTTCAATTCTCAGCATTTCAAATCTCCACTCAGTGATGTGGGATTTTTGGCCTAGTTGCTCTGCCACAAGTTTATCTATTTTTTCTTCAACTTCCACACTGACACTGTCATGCAGAATAGTTTGAACCATACCAGCTTTGGCTTTCTCTTCAGATTTTTGAACTGTTTGAGACTGTTGAGGCTGAGTTGTTGGCTTTTTCTTCTCAACTGTTGTCTTTGGAGGAGGAACTGCTTTCTTCCTTTCAATTCTTTTTCTTTTCACTCCCTTACCAACCTTCTTTGCCCTTTCTTCTTCATCAATCTCCTTTGTAAAATCAGCTCCCAGCTTTTGAGCTAATTCAAGATCTTTCTTTTCTTGTTGCTCAATCTCAGCATTCAACCTTTCTGCTAGCTCATGATCATGCTCTTTTTGTTGTTCTTTGGTAAGCTTTAGCTTGGAAATATTAACAAAAACTTCCTGTCCCTTACCTAGCATAGGAGGCATCTTTTCATCTTTCTTTTATTTGGTAATTGCAATGCCTTTGAACCCTGGCTTAGGTGCAATTGGTTCCAGCTTTGAAACTTTACCATCTAGCCAGCCATCATCAATGTTTTGTGCCATTTTGAATGTACTTATGTTAAGAGTTTGAGCACCCACTTCAATCAAATGATATTGCTTTACTTTAGACCATGTTTTGAATATATCTGTTGTTGGATAATCCCCAGACATGATCATCCTGTTGATCAAAACCCTATCAACTGCAGACAACTTATCTTCATCTAGTTGTTCTGAAATTGCAACTGTTGTTTCTGGAGTTGCAACTGTTTGAGTATCTGGTGCAACTGTTGTTTTGGAACTGTTTGAGGAGGTCTAACATGGAACTGTTTAAGCATTTGATCATGAGAAAGAAGTACAAATGTAGCCTTCTTCAAAGTAGTTGACAAAACTTTGATCTATTTGACTTGTTTCATAATGAGCTCATTGTGCTCTGGCCAAAAGCTTGTCTTGTAAAGAGTTCCACTTTTTGAGATAGAGGAATGCAGCAAGGAATGGTACAAGGTCTGGATTCGTCAATGCTTTTTGTTTCATACTTGCCTCAATGTCAGCCAGTGTTGCCACTTTGAACATATCATTGGCAGACATAACTGGTGGGTTACTCCTAGAAGTTCCCTCACCAGTACCCCTTTGTTATTGGTACTGGGAATTTTCAGAAGCTGTTTAACCAGCCTCTGTTGCCATGGTTGAGGTCTTACCTATGTTGACACTATCTTGCTCACCCCTTACGGATGAAACAGTAGTGTCAGCCTCAAGAACCACATGATCACTCTCCTTTGGAGTGATCACCTCCTCATTGTGCTTGGGAGACGGCACAGTGGGTTCCCTTTGAATATTCTGCACAGGTGAATGCACTGTGCAGGGCTAACAGCTTGGGTGATGGGGAATGTGGTGGAAGGAGCACCAACAGTTCTCTTCCTCTTTTTAAATGTTATGAGTGTGGGTGCTGGTGTTGTAGCTTGAGAAACGGTAGCAGAGGGAGATATTTAAGTATCATGAGCTGTGGGTTCTAGAGTTGGTGGTGTAGCAATGATTTAGGCTTCATGCTCAACTCTAGCACCTCTGTTTTTGGAAAGAAACTCCACCATTGCAGAGAGTGGTGGTGTGATGGCACCAGAGAAACTCTTGCCATTTATCAACAGTTTGCTCAATGTGGAGGCCACATGAGCAAAGGGAATCAAGACCCTCTTGTGTGTTTGTAGATTTGGCAATAAAGAGTTTAGAAAAACTTGCACAAATAGGGGTTACATCAAAAAGAGACCATATTTGGTCCCGAGATGTTTTACCATGCCATTAAAAATCAGTTTAGAAAAGTTGAAGCAACGATTGTTGGCCAAACATATTAAGGCCAAAGCAGTGTTACTGCCGAACTCATTCCAACCAGTTCGTTTGGGGCTGATACACTGCTGGAGAGTATGAATAAAATACTTCCAGTGTTCATAAAATTATCCTTTGTAGAAGGTACCCTTTCCCCTAGGGCCCTCATACCCCAGTTTAACCAACTCAGCATGCAAAAATTCCAATGAAACAGAATCAGAATACTCACCTTCAAGATCATCAAGGTGAAGGTGTTCTAGGATGATATTTTCAGAGATAGAAACAGCATGATTATCAACATTTGAATCAATCCATTGCACTCCATCTACTTCTCTGATAGTAGCATTTTTCCAGGATTGATCGATATGAGAAATATAGATGGTTGGATTGATGGTGAGAGTAGTGTGGAGGTTTGACATCAAAAGGTAGTCGATCATATCATGAAAGACATGCAAATCAGCGGGTTTCGAGAGAAATGCAAGCATGTTGTGTTCCTTGACAAACGAAAGGGGAGCCATGGCCAAATTCTAGGGTTTAGCCTGTTATAGAAGTTCAGTACGCGAAATGAAAACTGCGAGGAGGGAATGGCTTTTATATGTGACGCATATTATATGCAATTCAAAATTCCTCAGAGTTTCTGCAAAGACTAAAATACCCTTAACTAACAGTTGAAGGAAACAAAGAACTAACAGTTGAGAACTGTTTGGTTAAGGAACTTCAACTGTAACATTCCCCCTTAAATAAACAAGCAGTTTGCCTAACAGTTGTGAACTCCATGTACTAACAGTTGAGAACTGTTAGTTGCATTTAGTACAGCTGCTTCCTGAACATTTACATAAACAGTTGTTAGACTTAATACTAACACTTTCAAACTGTTAGCGTGAAACACAAAAACACAGATAAATAAGCAGACAAACCATTATTCTAAGTTAATCATTCCAATATTGGAGATCATAAATTTGAACATACTCACGTCAAATGCTTTAGTGAACAAATCAGCTAACTGATCATCAGTATGGACTTTCATAACTTGGATTAACCTTTTCTCATTACAATCTCTGATGAAGTGAAACTTGATCTCTATGTGCTTTGTTTTTTAATGCTTCATAGGATTATTAACAATGCTAATAGCACTTGTGTTATCAACATAGATAGGTGTATTTAGGAAAGTCATACCATAATCGAGAAGCTGATTCTGGATCCACAACACTTGTGAACAGCAGCTTGATGCAGCAATATATTCAGCCTCAGCTGTTGAAGTTGAAACTGTTGTTTGTTTCTTGCACTATCAAGATACCAACCTTGAGCCAAAGAATTGACATCCCCCAGAAGTTGATTTTCTATCCACATTAGCTCCACCATAGTCACTATCAGAATATGCCACCAATTCAAAAGATGAATCCTTAGGATACCAAAGACCCAGTTTTTGTTGGCCTTTGAGGTACCTAAAGATCCTCTTTATAGCAAATAGGTGTCACATCTTTGGACTGCATTGAAACCTAGCACAAACACACACAGCAAACATTATATCTGGTCTAGAAGCAGTTAAGTACATTAAAGAACCTATCATAGACCTATACAAGTGTATGTCTACATCCTCCCCCTCAGGATCTGCTCCTAACTGTTTGTGTGTTTCCATTGGAGTACTTGCCAGCTTCACATCTTGATAGCCAAACTTGTCCAAAATATCCTTGACATACTTTGACTGACTGAGAAAAATGCCAGATGGCTTCTGCTTCACTTGTAATCCCAAGAAAAATGTAAGTTCTCCCATGAAACTCATCTGAAATTTCTTATGCATGATGACTTCAAATTCCATGCAACTGGTGCAAACATATCATCATAATCTATTCCTTCCTCTTGTGTATAACCGTGTGCAACAAGTCTAGCCTTATTCGTGATGACTATGCGTCTATCATCCTTTTTATTTCTGAACACCCACTTGGTGCCAATTGCTCTTTTGCCTCTTGGAAGTTCAACTAACTTCCAAACTTGCTGAATTTGGAACTGTAAAAGTTCCTCTTACATTGCTTCTACCCATGAAGGGTCTTTTAATGCCTCTACTCCTTTTTTTGGTTCTATCTGAGATAAAAAGCAGGCATTCACATCAAACTGTTCAAGATCCACACCACTATTTTCACTTTGCAGCCTAGCTCTTGTTCTAATAGGATTGGTAGGATCACCTATAATCTGCTCTATGGGATGATCCTTGTGAATTCTTGATGTAGGGATGTTTTCTTCAATTAGTACATTTCCCAAATTTGACATATAAATCTCAGATTCACTTTCATTCCCAGAAGAGTTACATACCTGATCTGCAACTGTTTGATGTTCAGATGCATTGTTTTGTTGAGGAACATTAGATTCAATGTCCTTTGAAGGTTCAGCATCATCATTCATTGGACTAACAGCATTGGAAGTATCATTTTGAAACAAGGGAATCACTACAAAGTCTTCAGTAACTTTGTTTTCACCAACATTTGTTGGTCTTGAGCTACCAGTTTCAAAACTGTTTGAACTTTTGGAGACAGTTTGTTGGTTTTCACTAACAGCTGTAGGAACACCTGCAACTGTTTCTGTAGAAAACTCAAAAGAAGGAGATTTAGCCAATGCATCAATATCAAATAACCACTCATGACCATTACCTGCAACATTGATCCTATTTTCATTGAAAGACACATTCATACTCTCTTCTATGATCCTAGTAACATTGTTAAAGACTCTATATGATTTACTTTGAGTGGAGTATCCTACAAAAGTACAAAGAATCCTTCTTATGCTTTACTCTCAAACTTGCCTAATTGTGACTTGGTATTAAGGATAGTGCAAGGACATCCAAATGGTTTGAAAAAGTTGATCAAAGTTTTCTTTTAAGGAACAACTCATAGGGAGTTTTCCATTTGGACTTGACTACTTGCACCCTATTCTGAACATAGCAGGCAGTGTTCACTACTTCTGCCCAGAATGTCATTGAGAGCCTAGAATCAACTAACATTGATCTAGCAGCCTCTATCAAAGTTCTATTCCTTCTCTCAGCCACTCCATTCTGTTGTGGAGTCCTAGGAGCACTAAACTGTCTTTCAATTCCTTTTTCTTCACAAAAACTGTTTAACTCATAGTTCTTAAACTCAGAACCATTGTCAGATTTAATGACTTTCACTTTCAAATCAGATTGGTTTTCTATTCTATGAATAAGAGACATAACTAACTTAGCAGTTTCATCCTTAGTTCTAAGAAATTGAACCCAAATAAATCTGGTGAAGTCATCAACTATGACTAAACAATAAGCTTTATTCCCTCTTACCACAGATGTAGGACCAAAAAGATCCATATTCAATAATTGTAAAGGTGCAGAAATGGAAGAAACTTCTTTGGGTTTATAAGAAGTTTTTGTTAGTCCCAGATTGAGTACACAACAACAAATGTTTGTATAAAGGGGGGTTTAATACAAACTTTAGCTTTTAAAAATTTAAAGACACACTGATATACTTTTATATAATTCTTATTGATATTGAATCAAGAATTACATGTACTAGAAGCGGAAATTCTAAGTACAATAAAAGGTGGCAATCTATTTGTCTAACACATAGACAAGCTAACTCTAAAACAACTAATGTATATAGAGTGTTCTACACATGAACAAGTTTGATTCTACATAATGCTTAAACTCTACGAATTTCTCAACTGATGAGATTTTCTTTCTATGGAGTAAAGACTTCACTGTGTTGTATCTTTGCATGTCCACCATGCATAAGTATATATAGAAATCTTTGGTTAATCCGGTTGCATGAAGGTAGGAGACAAATAGGATGTGGAAATATAATATTTTAATTGTAAAGGTAGTGGGTGAAAAGTAAAGTTACTTTAATCAACTCTTGGATAAAAGTAATTGTACTTTTCTGCAAAAGTGCAACCCATTCACAATATAAAATATTAAAACCCACATCTACTGTCGTGTAGAAGTTTCTTTCCCTTCCCATGCTTGTACTTTAATCAACACCATGCTTCTGTTTGATTTGACTTTACCAAGTATGGGATTGCCAGGCATACTTAGTTGTTTGAACAAATCTTCAAGATCTTCATCTGTTTGAGGTATCATTATCCTTTTCCAGAGGATAAGATCAAACCTTTTTGTCTCATACTTGATCCAGAAAGTGCATTTTTACTTTTACAAACAAAGATCTAAGGCATAATAGAACAACACATGTTCTTCCTTTTACATACGACTTACAATCTGAATAGATAGTGGAGATTTGACATTTTGCACGACTCAGCTAATAGATTGTACTAGGAACTCTGATATTCACTACTCAGTTGACAAAACATATCAGTTGATTACTTTTTGCTAGGACTCAGTTGATACATATTGCTCAGCTGATCATATAAATGCTTAGCTAATCAATAGTAAGCTTAGGAGGGCATAACCTCATGTATTTGTTTCATCAGTTGATCAAGAATGCTCAGCTGATCATTCAAAAACATCAGTTTATGAGGGGAGATGACTTGTATAAAAGAATACTTACTTAGCTGATGCTCTGGGCCTCAGCTGATCCATTTATTCACTCAGCTGATGGAGTATGCACTCAGCTGATCAATTTGTTCACTCAGTTGATGGAGTATTTTCCTCAGCTGATCAACTTTCTTCACTCAGCTGATGGTTTATTTTCCTCAGCTGATGGTCTTTTTTACTTGTTTTCTTCATCTGATGCTCCTTGGCTGATATCCCTTGGCTGATACATTGAGTAGGATCTGATGCTCAGCTGATGGTCAGCTGATGGTTCCATACTTAGCATGTTTTTACATAAACTGATTCAAACAACACATGTTTGAATTCTTTCTATGTCATACTAAATGTAGGGTTTGGTTCCATACTTAGCATGTTTTTACATAAACTGATTCAAACAACACATGTTTGAATTCTTTCTAAGTCATACTGAATGTAGGGTTTGGTTATCATCAAATTCTATGTTTTAGGATAGACAGAGTTGATTATTAGGGTGAAGTGATTATCTCCCCAACAATCTCCTCCTATTTGATGATGACAAAACCTTTTTCTTTTTGAAGAATCAGTTTGACTTTGAATACAAAAGATTTGAACTTTTAAGTACATTTGGCTACGTAGCTATCTGTTTTTGGTAGCTCTTTTTATTTTGAACCTTTTTCTGTTTTGGTATATTTTCTAGTGTTCCATTTTGTTCTGTTTTTTGTGGAATCCATTTATGTGTTGTACCATTTTGTCCTATTTTTATGATATCTTTTCATTTTTCCATTTTTTATGTTTTTGATTTTCTGATATACATAAACAACACTTGAAATAATAGAATAAAGAAATGTACAGAAGTATTTACAGAGATTATATACTAACTAACTAGTCTATAATATACATTCAACAAGATATCAACAAATCTTCAGAGTTAGAATCAATCTTCAATCATCCCACCATGGTTCTTCTTTTACTTCAAAAATCTTTGGCATAACTATCCAGAAAGAATATACCTTCAACAGGCATAACTATAAACTTGTACAACTTAGGGGTGATGTTCAATTGCAGAGATGTGTTGAGACCCTCAAAGTCAGAAAAGTATTCATGCTAGGGTAGTACCTCTCTTAGCTCAAATGGTTTAAAGGGCTTGGAGCCTTTCTTGTGAAGATTACAACTGTATGCACATGTCTGTAATAGTCATCTGGGGTGAAGGCCCTTTGTAACACAGCTACAGCTATCTAATTTTGAATTTTCTGAATGAATTGAACTTTAAGCTTGATTTGGATTTGAAGAGAAGGTACAGGATCTCAACTAACTATGTGAACCAATAGATATGACACCTCTCATAGGATGCAACTTCACAGTTGTTAAAGTTGTTTTGCCTTATAGCTTTGGGGTAGGGTTCACCATCACCTTTGTAGATAGTGGCTCTTGTGATTGGAGTTGGTTCTGTTCTGTTTCTTAGAATGTTGATATTTTCTCTGAAGCATTGAAGCCTTTGTTGACTTAGATTTTAGGGGGCAGATACATCAAGGTTGAAGAGGGTTTTGATGGCATCCGCATGAGATCTAGCTTTGAGCAGTTCAGACTGAGATTTCTCCCTTGCCAATTTGTATTGAGCAACAGCTTGATTTTAAACTTGTTCTTGTTCTTGCTGATATGCTAGCTCCTTGGCTTGGTAGTTCTCTTCAACTGAAACACCCAATGCTTGAGCCATTTGGGCATTTTCCCTTTCTTCTTGCTCTTTAAGTGCAAGCTCCATTTTCATTTGTTCATCTGCTTCAACTTGCTCAGATGTCATTTTCTGTTTGCCTTTGTTCTTAGGAGCAGAGGTTAAAGCCTTTTGGACTGATGGGGTTGATTGGACTGGTGGAGCAAATGGTTTTGGGCTCTGTCTTCTTCTTCTGAGGATGTTAGAGAGTGGAGTATCATCCTCATCATCAGAATCAGACTCAATGGTTTTTGGTGGAGAGTAGCCCTCAACAACTTTCCTTCTTGGCTTTGTCCTGTTAGCCATTCTTTTTAGTCTCTTTGGAAACCTTTGCTCCCCCTCAGAAGGTGCTTTTCTTTTGAGAGGAGGAGGAGCTGTTGCTTTGGGTGCTTCCTGCTGTAGAATTTTAGTAGCAGTTTCGGTGTATGCAGCATCAATCTTCTCTGAGTCAGGATCATCCTCCCTGGAAGAACTTGAGAATTTCTCCCCCTTTTTGGCATCATTAAAAGGAGGAGGGGAGTCACCTGCTGTTGGTTTTGGGAAGTGGGTAGAGGCAGGAATTGAGGAAGGGGTATAAGTTGGGGTAGAGGTATGTTTAGAAAGTTAAAGGGAGAGGTCATCCTTGAGATCTTTTAGGGCTTTCCATAATGAGAGATGACTCATTCTGTATTGTTTAGTTAAGGCTTCAATGTCATCAAGGATGCCTTTAAGGTAGGAAGGCATGGGTAGGAGTTTTTCTGGGATAGGAACAGAAATGTTTGGGTTTATTGGGCGTAGGGTTTGGAGTTGGGATAGTAGGTTGGAGATGGTTTGGTTGAGGGAAGAGATAGTGGATTGAGGAAGTATGGGAGTGGGTGATTGAGATGAGAGAAGGGTAGAGAGATGGTCTATTTTGGTTAGGATGGGGGTAAGATCAGTGGGTGCAGGGGAGGGTTGGGGTGGGGTCTTGAGGGACGCAATGTCTTTTGCAAGTCTAGACAGTTGAGTAGAGGTTTGGGTTTGGAAGGCTTGGAAGGTTTGGGTTAGATTATCAAGGTTTTGGTTTATGGTTTGGATAAGGGCAAGGTTTGGTGTTTGGGTAGAAGTAGATGGTTGAGAAGTGTAAGGAGTGGAGATAGGTTCAAAGAAATTTGGTAAGGTTTATGTCCCCTCATTTGAGTCTTAGTGTATAAGCTCAAACTCATTGGGAAGGAGTGTTGAGCCCTGTACAAGTGGTTGATTTGTACCACTAGCATTGGCAGGCAGTGCTTGTGTAAGAATGGAATTGATAAGAGGGGCAAGATAAGTGGACTGAGTGTGGGATGCATTCAATAATAGGGAATCCCTTATTGGATCCACATTCTGTTGTGAGAATGTGAATGGTATAGGCTGACTCAGTAGTGGGAGAGACACAGTATGACCTTGGGTTGAGGTCTGTCTTTCAATGAGATCGACCTGTTGGGAGGTAGTCTTAGCTAGCGGCTTAGATCCCATTTTTACAGATGTATCCTATTGTGAGGATACATCCACTGGCTTAAAGGTTGCAACATCCAATTGCTCCCCCTCAAAATGAGGAAGGGTAATTGGAGTTGATGTTAGAGGTGTGGATTGCACTCCCTCAAAGTGATCATAATGAGTCACTTCTGGTGACCTTGTATATATGGGACTACGAAATGGAGTAGAACTAGTGACCACATGAGGTTCACTAGAGCTTGGATGTTGGATTGGTGTATGGACCGGAGACGAGGATGGGCTATCAAAGGTTGGGACTACCATTTGAATATCCTCCGAGGTGGAATCAGAACTATCCTTACCTTGGGACATGAAATGCCTGCTCCTGTCAATGAGCTCCAAAAGTTACTCAGAGATTTCTTGTTCTTGGGCATCACCATCATCACCAAGAGGACTTAATACCATTGGACTTATAGGAGTAAATTCACCAGCATCACCATCACTAGCATCATCATCATCATCATTAGTGCCAGTGTGACTTTCATCAGCATCATCATCACCATCATTATCATCATCATTTTCATCATCATCACCAGCATCAGCATTGTCATTTGTAGCATCGATTATCTCTTGCATTTGGGCAGTGATTGGAGGACCTCTGTATGCCTTTAGAAAGTGGAATATCTTTTCAGCCATGGCAGGGACAGGAATATGCTGTTGATGTGCAATTAAGCCCACAAAATCATTTTCTCCAATCTCCCTCATAGCTATCAAGCTTAAGAATCGAATGTAGGGCACCTGAGACCTTGATGATTTCTTGTTTGTGCTCTGAGTGATTTTATCAATAAGATCAGAAAATATAACTTGAGCAAAGTCGATGTTTACCCCAAAGACTAGGGCATAGAGCACCAAAAGCTCGGTTTGATTGATGAGATGGTGGCTTCCAGATTTTGGACCGAAACAACGTATGACCACGTTGGCCAAATATTTCCACGGATGAGAAAGAGCAGAGACTTTTACTTGACCATGCACTGCAGGTTCATTGTAGCCGATGGTTTGCAGAACTGTTTGAACTTCTACTCTGGAGGGAAAAGCTGTGTAAGGTGGGAAGTAAGGAATACTAGTGGCTTTACGAAGTGTTTCTATGGTGATTTGGAGATGGTAGTTTCCTTGGGCTAGGGTGCAGTGGATGGTGTTGTTGTTTAGGTTGTAGGTTGCGGAGTACCATAGCTCACCAATGATTGTAGGGTATATGTAGTGTGGATCAGCAGTGAGACTATCGAACAACGGATGAGCCTGAAGAAACTTAACCATTGGCTCATAACCTTGGTTTTCTCGCGAGGGAGGGATGGTGGTGCAGAGTAGAATGTTGTTTGGAGTTATGTTCATTGGTTGGTTGGGTACAACATTCTCACCAGGGTTGACAGTAGGGTCTGGAATATAGTTGGCCATTTGGTAGGGATGATGAACAGTGAGTATCGAGAGAGAAGGTAGGGTAGTTCTTTGTAAAGAGAGAGGGAATTTAGAAAGTTTGAACAAGTAAAGGTGAATGAGAGAAAAAGTGTGATATTTATGAAGGTTAGTTAACAGAGATCGTTAGATACTGACAAAAATTCTAACGGAAAACAAATTAATTAGCTATTAAATGAAACCTGACAAACGGAGTAAATAACTAGGGTTAAAAAGCATTAAGTGAACGTAAAAAGTGAAAATTTACTAAGTGTAGACCCATCAGCTGATCATAGAAATGTATCAGCTCAGGGGTATCAGCTGATGAAAAACTATCAGCTGATAGTGAAAATTTGGAGTATCAGCTGAGGATAGTACTTAGCTGAGCATTTCCTTCTTATCTTAGGGTGATTAGTTGAGTAAGTTTGATCAGCTGATAGGTATCAGCTGAGCATAGTTACTCAGTTTACACAAATTAAGTAAGACTTAGATATGCTTAAATAAGTAACTTATGATTCTCAATACTTATAAATTAACACAAACTAAATTACCACTATTCTAAACTAAAAATTAAGCATACCCAGATTGGATATTTGGAAATTCAACCTTGCTTCATCTAATGGCTTTGTGAATAAATCTGCAAGTTGCAAATCAGTGTTGATGTAGTGCAAAGTTACCTTCTTCTTTTGCACATTATCTCTGAGAAAATGATGTCTGATTTCAATATGCTTTGTCTTTGAATGCATGATTGGATTGTTTGAGAAGGAGATTGCACTTGTATTGTCACATAAAATTGGGGTGTCTTCAAACTTCACATCATAGTCAAGCAGTTGATTTTGTAACCACAGAATTTGAGCACAACAGCTTCCTACAGCAATGTATTCTGCCTCTGCAGTGGATGTTGACACTGAATTCTGTTTCTTACTAGACCAACTAATCAATCTTCCTCCTAGAAGTTGACAACCACCTAAAGTACTTTTTCTGTCTAATGTACACTCTGCAAAATCAGAATCAGAATATCCAACTAACTCAAAATCTGAGTCTTTGGGGTACCAAAGACCAAGATTAGGAGTTCCTTTGAGATATTTGAATATTCTCTTAACAACAGCAAGATGTGATTCCTTAGGATCCGCTTGATATCTTAAACGGAGACATGTTGAAAACATTATAGCTGGTCTACTTGCAGTGATGTATAAAAGTGACCCAATCATTCCTCTATAAGTAGTAATGTTCACTGATTTGCCATCAGTGTCCTTTCCTAACTTGATAGAAGTAGACATAGGTGTTTTCATTGAGGAACAGTTTTCAAAATCAAACTTCCTGAGTAAATCTTTGACATACTTTGTTTGATGAATGAAAATACCATCAACCTCTTGTTTAATTTGCAAACCAAGAAAATAGTTTAACTCACCCATCATGCTCATCTAATAATATCATCTACATATATCTGCACAAGTATCACATCACCTTTGTACTTCCTAAAAAATAAAGTGCTATCAATGCATCCTCTTGTAAAACCTTTGGTAATGAGAAAAAAAGAGAGGGTATCATACCAGGCTCTTGGAGCTTGCTTAAGACCATATAAAGCTTTGTTTAGAAAGTAAACATGATCAAGTAAGCTTGACTCCTCAAAACCAGGAGGTTGTTTTACATACACCTCTTCTTTCAGATCTCCATTCAGAAATGCACTCTTTACATCCATTTGGATCACTTTGAAGTTTATGAAGGTAGCATAGGCTAGGAATGGTCTGATAGCTTCCAATCTTGCAACAGGGGCAAAGGTTTCATCAAAATCAATACCTTCTTCTTGACAGTACCCCTATGCCACTAGCCTTGCTTTGTTTCTTATGATTTGCCCATTTTCATCTAGCTTATTTCTGAACACCTACTTTGTTCCAATGATGGATTTATCCTTTGGTTTGGGTACCAAAGTCCATACATTATTTCTTGTGAATTCTGCCAGTTCTTCTTGCATGGCAGACACCCAGTGGGGATCATTGAGAGCTCCATCAACCTTCTTTGGTTCAATCATCGAGACAAATCCAGAATATAAGCAGATGTTGCAAGCTCTTGATCTTGTTCTAACTGGATCATCTATGTTGCCTATCATCAAATTATGAGGATGGTACTTGAGGTCTTTGAATGCTTTTTGGATTCCTTGGGAATTGGGATTCATTTGGATTTGGGGAGAAGAAGTTATATGTTGGCTATCAGCAGTAGAAATGAGTTCATTTATAGAAGTTGATATAACTTCATTGTTGCAATCTCTGGGTATCTCTACTAAAGAAGGAATGATTGATATGGAATTGGAATCCAATGATGTTCAGACATTTTCCACATGATTCAGTAAAGGTATAGGATTCGATGAGGGTGGTTGTACATGGTTAAAGATTTGGATAGGAACAGGTTCATCTACATCATCAGCAGCTGGTGGAGAGGGATCTACTTGCTCCGGAGGGTCTTCTCCAGTTTGCATAAGATCATTAAGTTCTTCACCTGAAACATGATTAGAAGAACAAGAAGCAACAAAGTCATTTTCATTGAAACTTACATTGATGGATTCCTCTATGACTTTGGTTCTGAGGTTGTATACTTTGTATGCTTTAGAAATCACTAAGTAACCTACAAACACTCCTTCATCAGCTTTAGGAGCAAACTTCTGCAATTGATCTTTTTGATTGAGTACGAAACATTGACAACCAAAAATATGCAGAAAGCTGATGCTTGGCTTCCTTCCCTTGAGCAGTTCATATGGAGTTTTGTTGTGCCTCTTGATAATAAGGGACCTGTTCTGTGTGAAACATGCATAACTTACAGCCTCATCCTAGAAATTAAAGGGTAACCCACTTTCACACAACATCGTTCTGGCATCTTCAATCAATGTTCTATTTCTTCTTTCAGCTACACCATTTTGTTATGGGGTTCTTGGAGCAGAAAAGTTTTGAGATATCCCTTTCTCATCACAGAAGGATTCCAGAGTTTGATTTCTGAATTCAGTTCCATGATCACTTCTAAGAGTCCTCGCCAAATTGCCATTCAACACTTCCATCTTCTTGATAAAACAGACAATTTCTTCAGCAGCCTCACTCTTTGCTTTAAGAAAGAAAACCCAAGTGTATCTTGAGAATTCATCAACCAATACAAGAGCATACTTACTTCCACCAATACTAGCAGTTGCAACAGGACCAAAGAGATCCATGTGCAACATATAGAAAGGTTCTGTAATTGAGAAGGCCTGCTTGGATGGAAATGATGTCTTATGCTGCTTTCCCTTCTCACACGCAGTGCAAGGTTTACTCTTAAGATAAGTCAGAGAAGGTAGTCCTGACACTAGTTCACCCTTGATCAACTTGTTGATATTTTTGAAATTAAGGTGGGAAAGCCTCTTGTGCCACAGCCAATTAGTATCTTCATTATTCTTGGAGTACAAACATGTTTCCTTTGAAGGGTCACCAGAGGACATGTCAAGTGTATACACATCCTTGGTTCTCTTGGCACTAAACAATGTATTGCCTTCTTTATTTATGATAGAGCCTCCTGTCTTTGTGAAGTGGACTTCATTATCTCCATCACACAATTGACTTATGCTTATGAGATTATATTTTAGCCCTTTGACATATGAAACTTTGGACAGTTTGAGGTTCCCATTATGAAGTTCACCATAGCCTTTTGTTTGCCCATGCTTGTTGTCACCAAAGGTCACTCTTGGACCTTTCTCTTTCTTATATTTACTGAGCAAAGCCTTGTTACCTGTCATGGTTCTTGAACATCCAATGTCAAGAAACCAAGAACCAACACCCTGCACAAATTGAATGAAAGAAGAGTTAGTGACACAAGTAGGAATCCACTACTTAGTGGATCCCTGTGGAATGCACCCAACTTTCCACTTCCTCTCAGGTTTCTTATGTATAAGAGGAATGACTATGTTATCATCACAAGTCCGCTGTCTTGAATTCCCTTTTAAAGAACATTCAAATGCCTTATGCTATTTGCTTCCACATTTATAACATATTTGAGATTTTGTGGCCTTGGAGCATTGAACAACATAGTTTGAATGCCTATGAGATTTCTTATCAGTCATCATTTGACTAACTTGACCATTCAGCTTATGAAGCTTATCCTATAAATTTCTTAGGTCTTTATTTACAGGCACCTTAGATTGATCTTTGTTTTTAGAAAGTTTTTGACCAATCTTTGGAGTGGCAGAAATGGGAACAATGTGAACATCATTCTTTTTACTCATAGTTTCTTCTATTGAAAGAGAGTTGATTACTTCTAGATCAACTGATTATTTAGAAGATGAACTATGATCAACTGACAGGTTATCAGCTGAGCATTTATCATCTACTAACGTATCAGTTGATGGAGTAGTATTAGCTAATGATTCTTCAGTTTGTGAAATGCTAAAATTTAAGTCTTCTGTTTTCAAGGTTTGACAACATAATGTCTCTGAGGTTTCAACTAATGATTCCTTTCCTTTACTCACGTCCTTTCACTTTATACTATTAGCATTTTTACATTCTAAAATCTAATTAGAGGATGATTCAACAGAAGGAATAATTGATTCTTTTGAGTGGGAACTCTTGCTTCTAACAAACTTATTTGTGAACACACTTTTGCCGTTAACAGTTTTGTGAAAAGTCTGTGGCAAAATGTCAACTTGAACTTGTTTGGGTATCTGCTCCTTGACACACTGAGTGGTCTTTTCTGCAGAAACACACCAAGACTTTGCTACTTTTTGGAGGTCATTAAACTTTTTGGTTGCTTCATTAGTTTCTTTTACTAAGATATCATTAAGTATCTTTTGATTAGCTAGTTCCTCATTTATGATTGTTATCTGCTTAAGTTCCTCATCCTTAACAATTAACTTTTCCTTTAGTGATTCTACTTCTAGTTTTATCTTCTTCTCTCTTTGAATAGCAGATTGGAAATCAAGACACAAGTAATCAAACATAGAATTCTTTTCATTATCATCATAGTTAATAAATTTTCCAACCTGATACATAGAAGAAGGATCCCAGTTGGTAGTTGAACAAGCTTTTGCAGCCTTTTTCAAGTCTTCATCAAAGGAACTACCATCATTGTTGTTGGCCATCATGCACAACTGAGCAGAGATCACCTCATCTTCATCTGAGGAGAGATCTTCTTCTGCCTAATCCTCTTCTTCAGCAACAAGAACTTGGCCCTGGGCTTTCTTCTTCTTCTTCTTCTTGTCAAGGACAACAGCAAGGAGTTTCTTATACTTGGCTTCATAATCAATTTTGCCCTCCTGCTTTTGCACAGATGAAGAACCTGTGTTATATTTGGACTTACAGTCAATGGCTATGTGGCCAATCTTGCAACACTTATAACACTCTGATGTAGAGGCATCAAATGTAGATTTGGGTTTGACAAATTTTGATGACTTCTTGCTGAACCTCTTGACACCCTTTCCCTTCTTGAAAGGTCTGAACTTCTTAACCAGCATTACTACACCTTCAACCAATTCCTCCAGGTTACTCTCCTCACAATCATTCACCTCATCACTTTCTCCAGCACTCTCCACTTCATCTCCTTCTTCATAGAACCCGAATCAATAGCTGTAAAGCTTCTCATCTTTGTATCTCTTGATACAAGGGCAGTTGGTGTAGCTTTCACGACCTCCTTCATCTCCTTGGATGAAAACTTCCTTTGTTTGACTGATTGCTCATGGTTTAGTAAGTTACCTTAGCGAGCAACCAGAGACATTCCCTTTATCTTCTCACTATGTCTTAGAACAGTGACAAAGTGATCCCATGTTTCAGGGAGGGAGTCTAGAAACTTGTTCACTAAAACAAAGTTCCTCTTGGTTTTGTCTGCCCTTTTCAAGTCATTAACTAGATAGTTGAACCTGGTGTATGTCTGTGTAAGACTCTCACCTTTCTCAGCAAAGAAGAATTCATACTCTCCGTTGAGGAGGAGCTTCTTGTTCTCCTTCACCTCTTCAGTCCCTTCATATGCAACTGTGAGTGTATCTAACATCTCTTTAGCAGAAGAACAGTTAAGCACTTGATAATAGATCTCATTAGGTAGTGTAGAGACAAGAGCTAATCTAGCCTTAACATCTAGGCTAACCAACATCTTATCTTCATCTGTCCACAGATGCATGGGTTTGGTTATGATTCTTTCAGTTGTAGAGGTTTGACCTTCAGATTATGATGGAATGGATAACACTGATGTTGGAACATAAGGACCATCAGTGACTATTTCAAGCATTTGTACATCAAGGGTGGATAAGAAAAGATGTGCTCTACTTTTCCACATGGAGAAATTTTCTGCATCAAACATAGGACATCTTGTTAAGGACCCGGTGTTTGAGATATTCATGTTGTTTGCTGATGAGGCCATTTTGAGAGGGGTAGAAGCAGTTGTAGAGTAAGCAAAACAGATGTAGATATTGATTATCTAACCTGCTCTGATACCAGCTGTTAGTCCCAAATTGAGTACACAACAACAAATGTTTGTGGAAGGGGGGGGGGGTTGAATACAAACTTTAGCTTTTAAAAATTTAAAGACACATTGATATACTTTTATATAATTCTTATTGATATTGAATCAAGAATTACATGTACTAGAAGCGGAAATTCTAAGTACAATAAAAGGTGGCAATCTATTTGTCTAACACATAGACAAGCTAACTCTAAAACAACTAATGTATATAGAGTGTTCAACACATGAACAAGTTTGATTCTACACAATGCTTAAACTCTACGAATTTCTCAACTGATGAGATTTTCTTTCTGTGGATTAGAGACTTCACTGTGTTGTATCTTCGCATGTGCACCATGCATAAGTATATATAGAAATCTTTGGTTAATCCGGTTGCATGAAGGTAGGAGACAAAGAGGATGTGGAAATATAATATTTTAATTGTAAATGTAGTGGGTGAAAAGTAAAGTTACTTTAATCAACTGTATGAAAAAAGTAATTGTACTTTTTTGCAAAAGTGAAACCCATTCACAGTATAAAATATTAAAACCCACATCTACTGTCGTGTAGAAATTTCTTTCCCTTTCCATGCTTATACTTTAATTAACACCATACTTCTGTTTGATTTGACTTTACACAAGTAGGAATCCACTACTTAGTGGATCCCTATGGAATGCACCCAGCTTTCCACTTCATATCAGGTTTCTTATGTGTAGGAGGAATGACTATGTTATCATCACAAGTCTGCCGTCTTGAATTCCCTTCAAAAGAACATTCAAATGCCTTATGCTCTTTGCTTCCACATTTATAACATTTTTGAGATTTTGTGGCCTTGGAGCATTGAACAACATAGTTTGAATGCCTATGAGATTTCTTATCAGTCATCATTTGACTAACTTGACCATTCAGCTTATGAAGATTATCCTGTAAATTTCTTAGGTCTTTATTTACAGGCACCTTAGATTGATCTTTGTTTTTAGAAAGTTTTTGACCAATCTTTGGAGTGGCAGAAATGGGAACAATGTGAACATCATTCATTTTACTCATAGTTTCTTCTATTGAAAGAGAGTTGATTACTTCTAGATAACTGATTGTTTAGAAGATGAGCTATGATCAGCTGACAGGTTATCAGCTAAGCATTTATCATCTACTAACCTATCAGTTGATGGAGTAGTATTAGCTAATGATTCTTCAGTTTGTGAAATGCTAAGATTTAAGACATCTGTTTTCAAGGTTTGACAACATAATGTCTCAGAGGTTTCAACTAATGATTCCTTTCCTTTACTCACATCCTTTGACTTTATATTATTAGCATTTTTACATTCTGAAATCTAACTAGAGGATGATTCAACAGAAGGAAGAATTGATTCTTTTGAGTGGGAACTCTTGCTTCTAACAAACTTATTTGTGAACACACTTTGTCTTTAACAGTTTTATGAAAAGTCTGTGGCAAAATGTCAGCTTTGTCTAAGATATTAAGGTTATTATTAGAATCAACATAGTTAGTAGACTTATAGTAATTTCCACCAATAATAGCTTGAACTTGTTTGGCTATCTGCTCCTTGACACACTGAGTGGTCTTTTCTACGGATACACACCAAGACTTTACTACTTTTTGGAGTTCATTAAACTTTTTGGTTGCTTCATTAGTTTCTTTTACTAAGATCTCATTAAGTATCTTTTGATTAGCTAGTTCCTCATTTAAGATTGTTATTTGCTTAAGTTCCTCATCCTTAAGAATTAACTTTTCCTTTAGTGATTCTACTTCTAGCTTTATCTTCTTCTCTCTTTGAATAGCAGACTGGAAATCAATACACAAGTAATCAAACATAGCATTCTTTTCATTATCATCATAGTTTATAAATTTTCCAACCTGATACATAGAAGAAGGATCCCAGTTGGTAGTTAAACAAGCTTTTGCAGCCTTTTTCAAGTCTTCATCAAAGGAACTACCATCATTGTTGTTGGCCATCATGCACAACTAAGCATAGATCACCTCATCTTCATCTGAGGAGAGATCTTCTTCTGCCCAATCCTCTTCTTCAGCAACAAGAACTTGGCCCTGGGCTTTCTTCTTCTTCTTCTTCTTCTTGTCAAGGACAGCAGCTAGGAGTTTCTTATACTTGGCTTCATAATCAAATTTGCCCTCCTGCTTTTGCACAAATGTAGAACCAGTGTTATATTTGGACTTACAGTCACTGGCTATGTGGCCAATCTTGCCACACTTATAACACTTTGCTGTAGAGGCATCAAATGTAGATTTGGGCTTGACAAACTTTGATGACCTCTTGCTGAACCTCTTGACACCCTTTCCCTTCTTGAAAGGTCTGAACTTCTTAACCATCATTGCTACACCTTCAACCAATTCCTCTAGGTTACTCTCCTCACAATCATTCACCTCATCACTTTCTCCAGCACTCTCCACTTCATCTCCTTCTTCATAGAACCAGAATCAATAGCTGTAAAGCTTCTCATCTTTGTATCTCTTGATACAAGGGCAGTTGGTGTAGCTTTCATGACCTCCTTCATCTCCTTGGATGACAACTTCCTTTGTTTGACTGATTGCTCACAGTTTAGTAATTTACCATAGAGGGAAACCAGAGACTTTCCCTTTATCTTCTCTTTGTGTCTTAGAACAGTGACAAAGTGATCCCATGTTTCAGGGAGGGAGTCTAGAAACTTGTTCACTAAAACAAAGTTCCTCTTGGTTATGTCTGCCCTTTTCAAGTCATTAACTAGACAGTTGAACCTGGTGTATGTCTGTGTAAGACTCTCACTTTCTGAGCAAATAAGAATTCATACTCTCCGTTGAGGAGGAGCTTCTTGTTCTCCTTCACCTCTTCAGTCCCTTCATATGCAACTGTGAGTGTATCTAACATCTCTTTAGCTGAAGAACAGTTAAGCACTTGATAATAGATCTCATTAGGTAGTGTAGAGACAAGAGCTAATCTAGCCTTAAAATCTAGGCTAACCAACCTCTTATCTTCATCTGTCCATAGATGCATGGGTTTGGTTATGATTCTTTCAGTTGTAGAGGTTTGACCTTTAGATTATGATGGAATGGATAACACTGATGTTGGAACATAAGGACCATCAGTGACTATTTCAAGCATTTGGACATCAAGGGTGGATAAGAAAAGATGTGCTCTACTTTTCCACATGTAGAAATTTTCTGCATCAAACATGGGACATCTTGTTAAGGACCCAGTGTTTGAGATATTCATGTTGTTTGCTGATGAGGCCATTTTGAGAGGGGTAGAAGCAGTTGTAGAGTAAGCAAAACAGATCTAGATATTGATTATCTAACCTGCTCTGATACCAGTTGTTAGTCCCAAATTGAGTACACAACAACAAATATTTGTGGAAGGGGGAGTTGAATACAAACTTTAGCTTTTAAAAATTTAAAGACACACTGATATACTTTTATATAATTCTTATTGATATTGAATCAAGAATTACATATAATAGAAGCAGAAATTCTAAGTACAATAAAAGGTGGCAATCTATTTGTCTAACACATGGACAAGCTAACTCTAAAACAACTAATGTATATAGAGTGTTCAACACATGAACAAGTTTGATTCTACACAATGCTTAAACTCTACGAATTTCTCAACTGATGAGATTTTCTTTCTGTGGAGTAGAGACTTCACTATGTTGTATCTTTGCATGTCCACTATGCATAAGTATATATAGAAATCTTTGGTTAATCCGGTTGCATGAAGGTAGGAGACAAAGAGGGTGTGGAAATATAATATTTTAATTGTACTTTAATCAACACCATTCTTCTGTTTGATTTGACTTTACCAAGTATGGGATTGCCAGGCATACTTAGTTGTTTGAACAAATCTTCAAGATCTTCGTCTGTTTGAGGTATCATTATCCTTTTCCAGAGGATAAGATCAAACCTTTTTGTCTCATACTTGACCCAAAAAGTGCATTTTTACTTTTACAAACAAAGATCTAATGCATAATAGAACAACACATGTTCTACCTTTTACATATGACTTACAATTTGAAAAGATAGTGCAGATTTGACATTTTGCACGACTCAGCTAACAGATTGTACTAGGGACTATGATATTCACTACTAAGTTGACAAAACATATCAGTTGATCACTTTTTGCTAGGACTCAGTTGAAGCATATTGCTCAGCTGATCATATAGATGCTCAGCTAATCAATATTAAGCTTAGGAGGGCATAATCTCATGTATTTGTTTGATCAGTTGATTAAGAATGTTCAGCTCATCATTCAAATACATCAGTTTATGAGGGGAGATGACTTGTGTAAAGAAAGACTTACTTAACTGATGCTTTGGGCCTCAGCTGATCCATTTGTTCACTTAGCTGATGGAGTAGGCACTCAGCTGATTAATTTGTTCACTCAGCTGATGGAGTATTTTCCTCAGCTGATCAACTTTCTTCACTCAGCTGATGGTTTATTTTCCTCAGTTGATGGTCTTGTTTACTTGTTTTCTTCATCTGGTGCTCATTGGCTGATATCCCTTGGATGATACATTGAGTAGGATCTGATGCTCTGCTGATGGTTTCATACTTAGCATATTTTTACATAAACTGATTCAAACAACACATGTTCGAATTCTTTCTAAGTCATACTGAATGTAGGGTTTGTTTATCATCAAATTCTATGTTTTAGGATATGCAGAGTTGATTATTAGGGTGAAGTGATTATCTCCCCCAACAGTTTTGTGTTGCTTTCCTTTGAGGCAAGCAATACAATGATCATCACATGAGAATTCTTTTTGGGACAAACGTCTTACCAGACTGTTTTTAGCTAACAGGTTCATGGTTTTAAAATTCACGTGACACATCCTTCTATGCCAAATGGTAGACTTATCATGAGATGCCTTTGAGAGTAAACAACTTAATACATTATGTTTAGCAACTGTATCTAGACAGTATATATTATCCTTTCTTGGTGTTCTTAAAAGAACATCCTCTTCATCCATCTTAAAATCTTTTGAAAGGATAATGCATTCAGTATCTGTAAACAAGACTTTGTTTCCATTGTCACATATTTGAGACACACTCAACAGATTGTATTTGAGTTGTTCAACAAAGAAAACATCATTAAAAGTAAGTGTACCTGCCTCTACAACTCCTTTACCTGTGATTCTTCCTCCCTTTGGATTTCCTCCAAATGCTACATATCCTCCACTGATTCTTTTGAAATCCTTCAAGTAGTGTGGATTTCCAGTCATGTGCCTTGAACATCCACTATCCACATGCCAAATTGATCCTTGATCGGGCCAATGAATGCTCTGCACCAATAAAAATTAGTTAGTAGCAGGAAGTACCCAGGCCATGCAGGTCTTGGGTACACCATTCAAGTCATAATACTTAACCACAGATTGAGTTTTCTTAATTTTATCCCAGTTATATTTCTCTATTTTGTGTGAAGAATATTTAGTGAGAATATGTGGTTTCCAACTGTTGTGATTAACAGTTGAGACTTTGGAACAAACAGTTTTTGAATTTGGTGAAATAATTAAGTCAGTTTGTGGCTCGATTTGATTTTTAGGTGGATTAACACTTTTAGCCTCTTCATAAACTGTTTGTTTCTGCAATTTTACCCAAGCTAGACCATCATATTTTGGTTTTGGCATAACAGTTGTAGAACTGTTAGCCTGTTTTGGCTTAACAGTTGTAGAACTGTTACTCTGTTTTCTGGTACTTAGTCTCTGGGTGGTGTAGATCTTTGGGTTATGATAATAGTTGTGAGCCAAGTGATTTTCTCTCCCACATATATAACACCTTTTGGTTTTGACTATAGGCAAACCAGTTATTTGTGCCCAAAACTGGTTCCTATTTCTTTGATTTCCTCTCACTGGTGCTGAAGGAGGAAACTTTTGCACACCATGCTGTTTGCATGTGCAGACAGGCACTTCAGTATGCCTTTTCACATGTTTGGATTGAGATTGTGATTTTGAAACTTCCTTCTTTTGCTTCTCAACTTCAACTTCACCAACCTTCTCTTTTCCTTTAGTCTTAACACTAATAGTTGAGGTTTTTGGGTAAAAACTGTTAGGGTTCTCTTTGGGACTGTTAGTGTAAAGTTGGTGACTGTTTTCAACAGTAGTGGAACTGTTTATAGAATAAACAGATTTGAAAGGTTTTGGTTCACTGGTGGAGGGTTCAGAGGATGCTTTTACAAACATCTCAGGTTGTGAAGAAGATTTAGGTGCTGTAGGTTCACAACAGATGTGATTTTCAATTGGAATAACCTCTTCCTTCGTCACATCTCCCTTCTTCTTATCATCACTCACATCATACACAATTCCTTCCTCTTCACTTTCAAATTGTGGATCAGCTGACTTCAATTCTTCTTCTAATGGTTCATTAACATACCTATCAGCTACATCAGACATGGGAGTTATATAGTTGTGGTTGTATGGAGGTGGGGTCTGTTTGTATCCTAAACCTATTTTCACCTTGTTTCTGATTTGTGATTGTAACAAGGTTTCAAGCTTAAGAGTTGATGCTCTGAACATGCTCAAATCCATGTCCACACCCTCCAACTTTTTGGTTAACTCATCTATCTATCTTACTTTCTTTCTCACTCAGATTTTCCTTAAGACTATCAATTTCTTCCTGAAGCTGCTCCTTCTCCCACTTATGATACTTTCTATCATAGTCCATTTGAAGTTCATTAGCCTGATAATCTTTGATTTTCTTTTCAAAGCTTTCAATGAAAGCACTAGTTTCATACCTTCTCTCTTCCATTCTACTCAGAGCAGCACATACCTTTTTGTTGTGCTCCCTAAACCTTTTAACTATAGCTCTACATTCACCTGGACATAGTTTAGAAGATACCTAAATGTCTTCTATTTCTGGTGAATCCATTTAGATGGAGGAGTCAGTCAATGTCATCAATGCTTTGTTGTGAGTGACTTCCTCTGCTTGATCACTCCAATCAAATCCATGACCTTCTTGTGAAACCAATGCTGATGAGGTTGGATTTGATCTTTGTCCTTGATGCTGGCCTTGTCCACCAGATTTGCATTCCCTGGCAAAGTGACTAGGCTGTTGACATTTGAAACATCTTACTTTGGATTCGTCAAAACCAACCTGACCATCAGCACTGAAGTTCATGTTTTGCCTGCCAGTTCTTTTGATGAATCTTTTTGCTCTCACAGTTAACATGGCCATCTGCCACTTGAGGTCCATCTCCTCAAAATCATCTGGAGGCACTTGTTCAAGATCCTCATTAGTGACAGTTGAATGTGCATGACTAACAAGGAATGCTTCAAGCACTGCATCAGGAGTGTTTTCATCTAGTCCAGCAACAGAACTGGTACCTGCACAACTATCAACAGAATTAGTTAAAGAATGGTTTGAGTCCATACCTGAGGATGAAAGAAGAGCAGCATTGTGGCTAGGGGTCACAGACTTCCTTTTTCCCTCAATTTCTCCTTGAAACACAATCATACTATTGTATAGATCATCTAATTCTATATCTTCCAGAGAATCCTTAGGTCTCCATTGTGCAGCATAAACTGTCCATTCTTCACCTAAGGACCTAAGGAACTTTCTATTGATCTCATCTAGCTCTATTCTAACTTTTGTACTCTCAAGTTGACTCACTAGCTTATAGAACTTATCAAAAATCTCAGTGATACTCTCATTCTTTCCACTAGAAAATTTCTCATAAGCCTGTTTTAGAAGATCCCTTTAATTACTTTTGGAACTTGCATTCCCTACAAACCTCTTCTCTAAAGCATTCCACAGTTCATGAGCACCATCAAACTTCTTAAACTGATGCTGGTACTCATTGGGAATAGCAATCTGAAGAATGCTGAGATCTTTCATCTCAAGCATCCATTCTTTCCTTTCAGCATCTGTTTTTGGTGGTGGTTTCTTCCTTGGTTTTCCAGTTTCATCTAAGTCAATAGGAGTTGTGGGTTCATTCTCAATGATTTCCCAAACAACATAGTCCATTAATTAAACATGCCGCTTGATTCTCAGCTTCCACATCTCAAAATCAGTTGGTTTGAGCATGGGAACACGAATGTTTGACCCATATCCAGTGTTATCAGAAGACCCACCAGACTCCATTGTATTAATGTGATTGAAAACCCACAATAAAATTTAGAAAGACTTTAAAGACCCAAACACAGCAGATCTGTGAAAAACCTTCAACTGGTGATCAAAGGAACCTTAATGTTAAGGCTATGATACCATTTGTCAGGATCGGATATTACCAATATCAATAATAACAATTATCTTTTGAAATTAATCAAAGTTGTTAAAAGACAATCTTTTAGTTTGATCACAATCAACTAAGAAGTTGCGGAATCACACTTGATTTATAAAGGTTTTATCACATGAACAATTTAATCAACACAAAGAAATACTGCCAAACATAAGATGTTTATTAATAACAAATGATGATTACAATATTCACCTACACCTCCAATCTAACTCTTTTGTTAGATGAAGAACACACTATGTTCTTCGGTTTCAAAGAAACTTGGAGGCTAACACACTTTCTGAAAGTAATTAACAATATGAATGAGTGCGAAAACTAACATAATCAAATTACAAATCAAGGTCCTAAAACAATATTCTAATCAAGTATATATAGACTCTTGATCCTCCTTGAATAGTTGACAGTTAGGTAATCTTCTATCTTTGCGAGATAATCTTGATGATCTTCTAAATTGATAAGATATCCCTCAAATCCATAAAGATTGTAGTTTCCATGAATAGCTCAACAGAAACTGTTTGTTGAATAAACAGTTCTAAGTTTCTTCTAACAGTCTTCTCTTCAAGATTTTCTAACAGTTGTTGTAATTGAACTAATAGTTATGAGCTTTTGTAGTAACAGTTGTAACACTTACAGCAACTATTAGTCACAACTGTTTTCACACACGAATATAACAGTTTGCAACTGTTTTCTCAAAATTACTCTAACAGTTTTACCTTTGCATGTCCAACAGTTTCAATCACTTAGCAAATTTCCCAACAATCTCCCCTAACTTAAGGTATTGAAAAATATACTTAAGTTGTTTTGTTTTATAGGGTTCAACCACAGAAAAATTAACATAAGCAAAGAAAATATTAAGTATGCAAAGTCAAACTGTTACAATCAAAATATAAAGAAAGAAAATTATACATGAGCTTTGTTTTGTTGTGCTCCATTAATTCAATGTCAACCCACTGAGTTATTGCATTTCCCATCACCATGTGATAAGCTCTTGACTTAGCATATACCTTTACAAAACTGATAGGGAAGGCTTCATCAGCTATCAACATGGGAATTACTTTTAGTGGATCACATATACTTGTTAAGTGCCTCATCAAGAATCTGATTTCAATCTCAGCAGCTTCTTCATAGTGACTTGTGCCATATTCATACATCTCTTGTATATCCCTTCTTGTCACACTTTCCATTAAATGCAAGAAGATAGCATAGCTTTCAATCGGTTCTAGCTCTCTTACAATTGTTACCCCTTCCTTTCTAGTTTCAATTCTCAGCATTTCAAACCTCCACTCAGTGATGTGGGATTTTTGGCCTAGTTGCTCTGCCACAAGTTTATCTATTTTTTCTTCAACTTCCACACTGACACTGTCATGCAGAATAGTTTAAACCATACCAGCTTTGGCTTTCTCTTCAGATTTTTGAACTGTTTGAGACTGTTGAGGCTGAGTTGTTGGCTTTTTCTTCTCAACTGTTGTCTTTGGAGGAGGAACTGCTTTCTTCCTTTCAATTCTTTTTCTTTTCACTCCCTTACCAACCTTCTTTGCCCTTTCTTCTTCATCAATCTCCTTTGTAAAATCAGCTCCCAACTTTTGAGATAATTCAAGATCTTTCTTTTCTGGTTGCTCAATCTCAGCATTCATCCTTTTTGCTAGCTCATGATCATGCTCTTCTTGTTGTTCTTTGGTAAGCTTTAGTTTGGGAATAATAACAAAAACTTCCTGTCCCTTACCTAGCATAGGAGGCATCTTTTCATCTTTCTTTTATTCAGTAATTGCAATGCCTTTGAACCCTGGCTTAGGTGCAATTGGTTCCAGCTTTGAAACTTTACCATCTAGCCACCCATCATCAATCTTTTGTGCCATTTTCAATGTACTTATGTTAAGAGTTTGAGCACCCACTTCAATCAAATGATATTGCTTTACTTTAGACCATGTTTTGAATATATCTGTTGTTGGATAATCCATAGACATGATCATCCTATTGATCCAAACCCTATCAACTGCAGACAACTTATCTTCATCTAGTTGTTCTGAAATTGCAACTGTTGTTTCTGGAGTTGTAACTGTTTGAGCATCTGGTGCAACTGTTTGTTTAAATTGCAAAACTGTTTGTTTACTTTTCACACTTTGCACTTGCTTCTTCAAAATTGCTTTCTCCCCCTTTTTATTGGAACTGTTTGAGGAGGTCTAACATGGAACTGTTTAAGCATTTGATCATGAGAATGAAGTACATTTGTAGCCTTCTTCAAAGTAGTTGACAAAACTTTGATCTATTTGTCTTGCTTGATAATGAGCTCATTGTGCTCTGGCCAAAAGCTTGTCTTGTAAAGAGTTCCACTTTTTGAGATAGAGGAATGTAGCAAGGAATGGTACAAGGTCTGGATTCGTCAATGCTTTTTGTTTCATACTTGCCTCAATGTCAGCCAGTGTTGCCACTTTGAACATATCATTGGCAAACATAACTGGTGGGTCACTCCTAGAAGTTCCCTCACCAGTACCCCTTTGCTCTTGGTACTGGGAATTTTCAGAAGCTGTTTGACCAGCCTCTGTTGCCGTGGTTGAGGTCTTACCTATGTTGACACTATCTTGCTCACCCCTTACGGATGAAACAGTAGTGTCAGCCTCAAGAACCACATGATCACTCTCCTTTGGAGTGATCACCTCCTCATTGTGCTTGGGAGACGGCACAGTGTGTTCCCTTTGAATATTCTGCACAGGTGAATGCACCTGTTCAGGGCTAACAGCTTGGGTGATGGGGAATGTGGTAGAAGGAGCACCAACAGTTCTCTTCCTCTTTTTAAATGTTATGAGTGTGGGGGCTGGTGTTGTAGCTTGAGAAACGGTAGCAGATGGAGATATTTGAGTATCATGAGCTATGGGTTATAGAGTTGGTGGTGTAGCAATGATTTAGGCTTCATGCTGAACTCTAGCACCTCTGTTTTTGGAAAGAAACTCCACCATTGCAGAGAGTGGTGGTGTGATGGCACCAGAGAAACTCTTGCCATTTATCAACAGTTTGCTCAATGTGGAGGCCACATGAGCAAAAGTAATCAAGACCCTCTTGTGTGTTTGTAGATTTGGCAATAAAGAGTTTAGACAAACTTGCACAAATAGGGGGTACATCAAAAAGCGACCATATTTGGTCCCGAGATGTTTACCATGCCATTAAAAATCAGTTTAGAAAAGTTGAAGCAACGATTGTTGGCCAAACAGATTAAGGCCAAAGCAATGTTACTGCCGAACTCATTCCAACCAGTTCGTTTGGGGCTGATACACTGCTGGAGAGTATGAATCAAATACTTCCAGTGTTCATAAAATTATCCTTTGTAGAAGGTACCGTTTCCCCTAGGGCCCTCATACCCCAGTTTAACCAACTCAGCATGCAAAAATTCCAATGAAACAGAATCAGAATACTCACCTTCAACATCATCAAGGTGAAGGTGTTCTAGGATGATATTCTTAGAGATAGAAACAGCATGATTATCAACATTTGAATCAATCCATTGCACTCCATCTACTTCTCTGATAGTAGCATTTTTCCAGAATTGATCGATATGAGAAATGTAGATGGTTGGATTGATGGTGAGAGTAGTGTGGAGGTTTGACATCAAAAGGTAGTCGATCATATCATGAAAGACATGCAAATCAGCGGGTCTCGACAGAAATGTGAGCATGTTGTGTTCCTTGACAAACGGAAGGGGACCCATGGCGAAATTCTAGGGTTTAGCGTGTTATAGAAGTTCAGTACGCGAAATGAAAACTGCGAGGAGGAAATGGCTTTTATATGTAACGCATATTAAATTCAATTCAAAATTCCTCAGAGTTTCTGCAAAGACTAAAATACCCTTAACTAACAGTTGAAGGAAACAAAGAACTAACAGTTGAGAACTATTTGGTTAAGGAACTTCAACTGTAACACTCCCCCTTAAATGAACAAGCAGTTCGCCTAACAGTTGTGAACTCCATGTACTAACAGTTGAGAACTGTTAGTTGCATTAATACAGCTGCTTCCTGAACACTTACATAAACAGTTGTTAGACTTAATACTAACACTTTCAAACTGTTAGCGTGAAAACACAAAAACACAGATAAATAAGCAGACAAACCATTATTCTAAGTTAATCATTCCAATATTGGAGATCATAAATTTGAACATACTCACGTCAAATGCTTTAGTGAACAAATTAGCTAACTGATCATCAGTATGGACTTTCATAACTTGGATTAACCTTTTCTCATTACAATCTCTGATGAAGTGAAACCTGATCTCTATTTGCTTTGTTTTTTAATGCTTCATAGGATTATTAACAATGCTAATAGCACTTGTGTTATCAACATAGATAGGTGTATTTAGGAAAGTCTTACCATAATCGAGAAGCTGATTCTGGATCCACAACACTTGTGAACAGCAGCTTGATGCAGCAATATATTCAGCCTCAGCTGTTGAAGTTGAAACTGTTGTTTGTTTCTTGCACTGTCAAGATACCAACCTTGAGCCAAAGAATTGACATCCCCCAGAAGTTGATTTTCTATCCACATTAGCTCCACCATAGTCACTATCAGAATATACCACCAATTCAAAAAGTGAATCCTTAGGATACCAAAGACCCAGTTTTTGTTGGCCTTTGAGGTACCTAAAGATCCTCTTTATAGAAAATAGGTGTCACATCTTTGGACTGCATTGAAACCTGGCACAAACACACACAGCAAACATTATATCTGGTCTAGAAGCAGTTAAGTACATTAAAAAACCTATCATAGACCTATACAAGTGTATATCTACATCCTCCCCCTCAGGATCTGCTCCCAACTGTTTGTGTGTTTCCATTGGAGTACTTGCCAGCTTCACATCTTGATAGCCAAACTTGTCCAAAATGTCCTTGACATACTTTGTCTGACCGAGAAAAATGCCAGATGGCTTCTGCTTCACTTGTAATCCCAAGAAAAATGTAAGTTCTCCCATGGAACTCATCTGAAATCTCTTATGCATGATGACTTCAAATTCATTGCACAGATTGTCATTAGTGGATCCAAAGATTATATCATCAACATAGATTTGAACAAGTAAAATCTCTGTTTTAACAATCTTTGTAAAGAATGTTTTATCAATAGTGCCTCTCTTAAAACCATTCTCAAGCAGATAAGATGTTAATGCCTCATACCAAGCTCTAGGAGCCTAATGCAATCCATACAAAGCTTTATCCAACCTATATACACTATCAGGATACTTTGAGTCTTCAAAACCAGGTGGTTGACACACATACACCTCCTCATCAATAGTTTCATAGAGAAAAGCTGATTTGACATCCATTTGATACACCTTGAACCCTTTAAAGCTTGCAAAGGCAAGGAATAATCTAATTGCTTCAATCCTTGCAACTGGTGCAAACACATCATCATAATCTATTCCTTCCTCTTGTGTATGACCGTGTGCAACAAGTCTAGCCTTATTCCTGATGACTATGCGTCTATCATCCTTTTTATTTCTGAACACCCACTTGGTGCCAATTGCTCTTTTGCCTCTTGGAAGTTCAACTAACTTCCAAACTTGCTGAATTTGGAACTGTAAAAGTTCCTCTTACATTGCTTCTACCCATGAAGGGTCTTTTAATGCCTCTACTGCTTTCTTTGGTTCTATCTGAGATAAAAAGCAGGCATTCACATCAAACTGTTCAAGATCCACACCACTATTTTCACTTTGCAGCCTAGCTCTTGTTCTAATAGGAGTGGTAGGATCACCTATAATCTACCCTATGGGATGATTCTTGTGAATTCTTGATGTAGGGATGTTTTCTTCAATTAGTACATTCCCTAAATTTGACATATCAATCTCAGATTCACTTTCATTCCCAGAAGAGTTACATACCTGATCGGCAACTGTTTGATGTTCAGATGCATTGTGTTGTTGAGGAACATTAGATTCAATGTCCTTTGAAGGTTCAGCATCATCATTCATTGGACTAACAGCATTGGAAGTAACATTTTGATACAAGGGAATCACTACAAAGTCTTCAGTAACTTTGTTTTCACCAACAGTTGTTGGTCTTGAGCTACCAGTTTCAAAACTGTTTGAACTTTTCGAGACAGTTTGTTGGTTTTCACTAACAGCTGTAGGAACACCAGCAATTGTTTCTGTAGAAAACTCAAAAGAAAGAGATTTAGCCAATGCATCAATATCAAATAACCACTCATGACCATTACCTGCAACATTGATCCTATTTTCATTGAAAGACACATTCATACTCTCTTCTATGATCCTAGTAACATTGTTAAAGACTCTATATGCTTTACTTTGAGTGGAGTATCCTACAAAAGTACAAAGAATCCTTCTTATGCTTTACTCTCAAACTTGCCTAATTGTGACTTGGTATTAAGGATAGTGCAAGGACATCCAAATGGTTTGAAAAAGTTGATCAAAGGTTTTCTTTTAAGGAACAACTCATAGGGAGTTTTCCCTTTGGACTTGACTACTTGCAACCTATTCTGAACATAGCAGGCAGTGTTCACTGCTTCTGCCCAGAATGTCATTGAGAGCCTAGAATAAGCTAGCATTGATCTAGCAACCTCTATCAAAGTTCTATTCCTTCTCTCAGCCACTCCATTCTGTTGTGGAGTCCTTGGAGCACTAAACTATCTTTCAATCCCTTTTTCTTCACAAAAATTGTTTAACTCATAATTCTTAAACTCATAACCATTGTTAGATTTAATGACTTTCACTTTCAAATCAGATTGGTTTTCTATTCTAAGAATAAGAGACATAACTAACTTAGCAGTTTCATCCTTAGTTCTAAGAAATTGAACCCAAATAAATATGGTGAAGTCATCAACTATGACTAAACAATAAGCTTTCTTCCCTCTGACCACAGATGTAGGACCAAAAAGATCCATATTCAATAATTGTAAAGGTGCAGAAATGGAAGAAACTTCTTTGGGCTTATAAGAAGTTTTTGTTAGTCCCAGATTGAGTACAAAACAACAAATGTTTGTAGAAGGGGGGGTTTAATACAAACTTTAGGTTTTAAAAATTTAAGGACACACTGATATACTTTTATATAATTCTTATTGATATTGAATCAAGAATTACATGTACTAGAAGCGGAAATTCTAAGTACAATAAAAGGTGGCAATCTATTTGTCTAACACATAGACAAGCTAACTCTAAAACAACTTATGTATATAGAGTGTTCTACACATGAACAAGTTTGATTCTACACAATGCTTAAACCCTACGCATTTCTCAACTGATGAGATTTTCTTTCTATGGAGTAGAGACTTCACTGTGTTGTATCTTTGCATGTCCACCATGCATAAGTATATATAGAAATCTTTGGTTAATCCGGTTGCATGAAGGTAGGAGACAAAGAGGATGTGGAAATATAATATTTTAATTGTAAAGGTAGTGCGTGAAAAGTAAAGTTACTTTAATCAACTCTTTGATAAAAGTAATTGTACTTTTCTACAAAAGTGCAACCCATTCACAATATAAATTATTAAAACCCACATCTACTATCGTGTAGAAGTTTCTTTCCCTTCCCATTCTTGTACTTTAATCAACACCATGCTTCTGTTTGATTTGACTTTACCAAGTATGGGATTGCCAGGCATACTTAGTTGTTTGAACAAATCTTCAAGATCTTCGTCTGTTTGAGGTATCATTATCCTTTTTCCAGAGGATAAGATCAAACCTTTTTGTCTCATACTTGATCCAGAAAGTGCATTTTTACTTTTACAAACAAAGATCTAAGGCATAATAGAACTACACATGTTCTTCCTTTTACATATGACTTACAATCTGAAAAGATAGTGGTGATTTGACATTTTGCACAACTCAGCTAACAGATTGTACTAGGAACTCTGATATTCACTACTCAGTTGACAAAACATATCAGTTGATTACTTTTTGCTAGGACTCAGTTGATACATATTGCTCAGCTGATCATATAAATGCTCAGCTGATCAATAGTAAGCTTAGGAGGGCATAACCTCATGTATTTGTTTGATCAGTTGATCAAGAAAGCTCAGCTGATCATTCAAAAACATCAGTTTATGAGGGGAGATGACTTGTGTAAAAGAAGACTTACTTAGCTAATGCTCTGGGCCTCAGCTGATCCATTTGTTCACTCAGCTGATGGAGTATGCACTCAGCTGATCAATTTGTTCACTCAGTTGATGGAGTATTTTCCTCAGCTGATCAACTTTCTTCACTCAGCTGATGGTTTATTTTCATCAGCTGATGGTCTTATTTACTTGTTTTCTTCATCTGATGCTCCTTGGCTGATATCCCTTGGCTGATACATTGAGTAGGATCTGATGCTCAGCTGATGGTTCCAAACTTAACATGTTTTTACATAAACTGATTCAAACAACACATGTTTGAATTCTTTCTAAGTCATACTGAATGTAGGGTTTGGTTATCATCAAATTCTATGTTTTAGGATAGGCAGAGTTGATTATTAGGGTGAAGTGATTATCTCCCCGACAATCCCCCCTATTTGATGATGACAAAACTTTTTTCTTTTTGAAGAATCAGTTTGACTTCGAATACAAAAGATTTGAACTTTAAAGTACATTTGGCTACCTAGCTATCTGTTTTTGGTAGCTCTTTTTATTTTGAACCTTGTTCTGTTTTGGTATCTTTTCTAGTGTTCCATTTTGTTCTGTTTTTTGTGGAATCCTTTTATGTGTTGTACCGTTTTGTCCTATTTTTGTGGTATCTTTTCATTTTTCCATTTTTATATGCTTTTGATTTTCTGATATACATAAACAACACTTGAAATAACAGAATAAAGAAATGTACAGAAGTATTTACAGAGATTATCTACTAACTAACTAGTCTATAATATACAATCAACTAGATATCAACAAATCTTCAAAGTTAGAATCAATCTTCAATCATCCCACCGTGGTTCTTCTTTTACTTCAAAAATCTTTGGCATGGGGATCAGCTTCAGCTATGACTTCACATTGGGCTTATACAAGGGCTTCAAAATGTTCATTTCCAGTTCTGCCTCTTGTAGATATCCTTAGCCTAAAGAGAAACTTCTTGCTAGCTTTGAGGATTTCAGACTGTCTAAAGAACCTCCAAGTGCCAACTCTATCCAGAAAGAATATACCTTCAACAGGCATAACTATAAACTTGTACAGCTTAGGGGTAATGTTCAATGGCAGAGATGTGTTGAGACCCTCAAAGTCAGATAAGTATTCATGCTAGGGTAGTACCTCTCTTAGCTCAAATGGTTTAAAGGGCTTGGAGCCTTTCTTGTGAAGATTACAACTGTATGCACATGTCTATAATAGTCATCTAGGGTGAAGGCCCTTTGTGACACAGCTAGAGCTATCTAATTTTGAATTTTCAGAATGAATTGAACTTTAAGCTTGGATTTGGATTTGAAGAGAAGGTACAGAATCTCAACTAACTAAGTGAACCCATAGCTATGACACCTCTCAAAGGATGCAACTTCACAGCTGTTAAAGTTGTTTTGCCTTATAGCTTTGAGGTAGGGTTCACCATCACCTTTGTGGACAGTGGCTCTTGTGATTGGAGTTGGTTCTGTTCTGTTTCTTAGAATGTTGATATTTTCTCTGAAGGTTTGAAGCCTTTGTTCATCTGCTTTAACTTGCTCAGATGTCATTTTCTATTTGCCTTTGTCCTTAGGAACAGAGGTTGAAGCCTTTTGGACTGATGGGGTTGATTGGACCGGTGGAGCAAATGGTTTTAGGCTCTGTCTTCTTCTTCTGAGGATGTTAGAGAGTGGAGTATCATCCTCATCATCAGAATCAGACTCAATGGTTATTGGTGGATAGCAGCCCTCAGCAACTTTCCTTCTTGGCTTTGGCCTGTTAGCCATTCTTTTTAGTCTCTTTGGAAACCTTTGCTCCCCCTCAGAAGGTGCTTTTCTTTTGAGAGGAGGAGGAGCTGTTGCTTTGGGTGCTTCCTGCTGTAGAATTTTAGTGGCAGTTTCGGTGTATGCAGCATCAATCTTCTCTGAGTCAGGATCATCCTCCCTGGAAGAAGTTGAGAATTTCTCCCCCTTTTTGGCATCATTAAAAGGAGGAGGGGAGTCACCTGCTGTTGGTTTTGGGAAGTGGGTAGAGGCAGGAATTGAGGAAGGGGTATAAGTTGGGGTAGAGGTATGTTTAGAAAGTTGAAGGGAGAGTTCATCCTTGAGATCTTTTAGGGCTTTCCATAATGAGAGATGACTCATTCTGGATTGTTCAGTTAAGGCTTCAATGTCATCAAGGATGCCTTTAGGGTTGGAAGGCATGGGTAGGAGTTTTTCTGGGATAGGAACAAAAGTGTTTGGGTTTATTAGGCGTAGGGTTTGTAGTTAGGATAGTAGGTTGGAGATGGTTTGGTTGAGGGAAGAGATAGTGGATTAAGGAAGTATGGGAGTGGGTGACTGAGATGAGAGAAGGGTAGAGAGATGGTCTATTTTCGTTAGGATGGGGGTAAGATCAATGGGTGCAGGGGAGGGTTGGGGTGGGGTCTTGAGGGACGCAATGTCTTTTGCAAGTCTAGACAGTTGAGTAGAGGTTTGGGTTTGGAAGGCTTGGAAGGTTTGGGTTAGATTATCAAGGTTTTGGTTTATGGTTTGGATAAGGGCAAAGTTTGTTGTTTGGGTAGAAGTAGATGGTTGAGAAGTGTAAGGAGTGGAGATAGGTTCAAAGAAATTTGGTAAGGTTTATGTCCCCTCATTTGAGCTTTAGTGTATAAGCTCAAACTCATTGGGAAGGAGTGTTGAGCCCTGTACAAGTGGTTAGTTTGTACCACTAGCATTGGCAGGCAGTGCTTATGTAAGAATGGAATTGATAAGAGGGGCAAGATAAGTGGACTGAGTGTGGGATGCACTCAATAATAGGGAATACTTTATTGGATCCACATTCTGTTGTGAGAATGTGAATGGTATAGGCTGACTCAGTAGTGGGAGAGACACAGTATGACCTTGGGTTGAGGTCTGTCTTTCAATGAGATCATCCTGTTGGGAGGTTGTCTCAGCTAGTGGCTTAGATCCTATTTTTATAGATGTATCCTATTGTGAGGATACATCCACTGGCTTAAAGGTTGCAACATCCAATAGCTCCTACTCAACATGAGGAAGGGTAATTGGAGTTGACGTCAGAGGTGTGGATTGCACTCCCTCAAAGTGATCATAATGAGTCACTTCTGGTGACCTTGTATATATGGGGCTACGAAATGGAGTAGAACTAGTGACCACATGAGGTTCACTAGAGCTTGGCTGTTGGATTGGTGTATGGACCAGAGACAAGGATGGGCTATCAAAGGTTGTGATTACCATTTGAATATCCTCCGAGGTGGAATCAGAACTGTCCTTACCTTGGGACATGATATGCCTGCTCTTGTCAATGAGCTCCAAAAGTTGCTCAGAGATTTCTTGTTCTTGGGCATCACCATCATCACCAAGAGGACTTAATACCATTGGACTTATAGGAGTAAATTCACCAGCATCACCATCACTAGCATCATCATCATCATCATCAGTGCCAGTGTGACTTTCATCAACATCATCATCACCATCATTATCATCATCATTTTCATCATCATCACCAGCATCAGCATTGTCATTTGCATCATCGATTAACTCTTGCATTTGGGCAGTGATTGGAGGACCTCTGTATGCCTTTAGAAAGTGGAATATCTTTTCACCCATGGCAGGGATGGGAATATGCTCTTGATGTTCAATTAAGCCCACATAATCATCTTCTCCAATCTCCCTCATAGCTATCAAGATTAAGAATCGAATGTAGGGCACCTGAGACCTTGATGATTTCTTGTTCGTGCTCTGAGTGATTTTATCAATAAGATAAGAAAATATAACTTGAGCAAAGTCGATGTTTACCCCAAAGACTAGGGCATAGAGCACCAAAAGCTCGGTTTTATTGATGAGATGGTGGCTTCCAGATTTTGGACCAAAACATCGTATGACCACGTTGGCCAAATATTTCCACGGATGTGAAAGAGCAGAGACTTTTACTTGACCATGCACTACAGGTTCATTGTAGCCGATGGTTTGCAGAACTGTTTGAACTTCTGCTCTGGAGGGAAAAGCTGTGTACGGTGGGAAGTGAGGAATACCAGTGGCTTCACGAAGTGTTTCTGTGGTGATTTGGAGATGGTAGTTTCCTTGGGCTTGGGTGCAGTGGATGGTGTTGTTGTTTAGGTTGTAGGTTGTGGAGTACCATAGCTCACCAATAATTGTAAGGTATGTGTAGTGTGGATCAACAGTGAGACTATCGAACAACGGATGAGCCTGAAGAAACTTAACCATTGGCTCATAACCTTGGTTTTCTCGCGAGGCAGGGATGGTGGTGCATAGTAGAATGTTGTTTGGAGTTATGTTCATTGGTAGGTTGGGTACAACATTCTCACCAGGGTGGACAGTAGGGTCTGGAATATAGGTGGCCATTTGGTAGGGATGATGAACAGTGAGTATCGAGAGAGAAGGTAGGGTAGTTCTTTGTAAAGAGAGAGGGAATTTAGAAAGTTTGAACAGGTAAAGGTGAATGAGAGAGAAAGTGTGATATTTATGAAGGTTAGTTAACAGAGATCGTTAGATACTGACAAAAATTCTAACGGAAAACAAATTAATTAGCTATTAAATGAAATCTGACAAACGGAGTAAATAACTAGGGTTAAAAAACATTAAGTGAACGTAAAAAGTGAAAATTTACTAAGTGTAGAACCATCAGTTGATCATAGAAATGTATCAGCTCAGGGGTATCAGCTGATGAAAAACTATCAGCTAATAGTGAAAATTTGGAGTATCAGCTGAGGATAGTACTTAGCTGAGCATTTCCTTCTTATCTTAGGGTGATCAGCTGAGTAAGTTTGATCAGCTTATAGGTATCAGCTGAGCATAGTTACTCAGTTTACACAAATTATGTAAGACTTAGATATGCTTAAATAAGTAACTTATGATTCTCAATACTTATAAATTAACACAAACTAAATTACCACTATTCTAAACTAAAAATTAAGCATACCCAATTTGGATATTCGGAAATTGAACCTTGCTTCATCTAATGGCTTTGTGAATAAATCTGCAAGTTGCAAATCAGTGTTGATGTAGTGCAAAGTTACCTTCTTCTTTTGCACATTATCTCTGAGAAAATGATGTCTGATTTCAATATGCTTTGTCTTTGAATGCATGACTGGATTATTTGAGATGGAGATTGCACTTGTATTGTCACATAAAATTGGGGTGTCTTCAAACTTCACATCATAGTCAAGCAGTTGATTTTGTAACCACAGAATTTGAGCACAACAGCTTCCTGCAGCAATGTATTCTGCCTCAGCAGTGGATGTTGACACTGAATTCTGTTTCTTACTAGACCAACTAATCAATCTTCCTCCTAGAAGTTGACAACCACCTGAAGTACTTTTTCTGTCTAATGTACACTCTGCAAAATCAGAATCAGAATATCCAACTAACTCAAAATCTGAGTCTTTGGGGTACCAAAGACCAAGATTAGGAGTTCCTTTGAGATATTTGAATATTCTCTTAACAACAGCAAGATGTGATTCCTTAGGATCTGCTTGATATCTTGCACGGAGACATGTTGAAAACGTTATAGCTGGTCTACTTGCAGTGAGGTATAAAAGTGAACCAATCATTACTCTATAAGTAGTAATGTTCACTGATTTGCCATTAGTGTCCTTTCCTAACTTGATAGAAGTAGACATAGGTGTTTTCATTGAGGAACAGTTTTCAAAATCAAACTTCCTGAGTAAATCTTTGACATACTTTGTTTGATGAATGAAAATACCATCAACCTCTTGTTTAATTTGCAAACCAAGAAAATAGTTTAACTCACCCATCATGCTCATCTGATAATATCATCTACATATATCTGCACAAGTATCACATCACCTTTGTACTTCCTAAAAAATAAAGTGCTATCAATGCATCCTCTTGTAAAACCTTTGTTAATAAGAAAAGAAGAGAGGGTATCATACCAGGCTCTTGGAGCTTGCTTAAGACCATATAAAGCTTTGTTTAGAAAGTAAACATGATCAAGTAAGCTTGACTCCTCAAAACCAGGAGGTTGTTTTACATACACCTCTTCTTTCAGATCTCCATTCAGAAATGCACTCTTTACATCCATTTGGAACACTTTGAAGTTTTTGAAGGCAGCATAGGCTAGGAATAGTCTCATAGCTTCCAATCTTGCAACAGGGGCAAAGGTTTCATCAAAATCAATACCTTCTTCTTGACAATACCCCTATGCCACTAGCCTTGCTTTGTTTCTTATGATTTGCCCATTTTCATCTAGCTTATTTCTGAACACCTACTTTGTTCCAATGATGGATTTATCCTTTGGTTTGGGTACCAAAGTCCATACATTATTTCTTGTGAATTCTGCCAGTTCCTCTTGCATGGCAGACACCCAGTGGGGATCATTGAGAGCTTCATCAACCTTCTTTGGTTCAATCATCGAGACAAATCCAGAATATAAGCAGATGTTGCAAGCTCTTGATCTTGTTCTAACTGGATCATCTATGTTGCCTATCACCAAATTATGAGGATGGTACTTGAGGTCTTTGAAGGCTTTTTGGATTCCTTGGGAATTGGGATTCATTTGGATTTGGGGAGAAGAAGTTATATGTTGGCTATCAGCAGTAGAAATGAGTTCATTTATAGAAGTTGATATAACTTCATTGTTGCAATCTCTGGGTATCTCTACTAAAGAAGGAATGATTGATATGGAATTGGAATCCAATGATGTTCAGACATTTTCCACATGATTCAGTAAAGGTATAGGATTCGATGAGGGTGGTTGTACATGGTTAAAGATTTGGATAGGAACAGGTTCATCTACATCATCAGCAGCTGGTGGAGAGGGATCTACTTGCTCCGGAGGGTCTTCTCCAGTTTGCATAAGATCATTAAGTTCTTCACCTGAAACATGATTAGAAGAACAAGAAGCAACAAAGTCATTTTCATTGAAACTTACATTGATGGATTCCTCTATGACTTTGGTTCTGAGGTTGTATACTTTGTATGCTTTAGAAATCACTAAGTAACCTACAAACACTCCTTCATCAGCTTTAGGAGCAAACTTCTGCAATTGATCTTTTTGATTGAGTACGAAACATTGACAACCAAAAATATGCAGAAAGCTGATGCTTGGCTTCCTTCCCTTGAGCATTTCATATGGAGTTTTGTTGTGCCTCTTGATAATAAGGGACCTGTTCTGTGTGAAACATGCATAACTTACAGCCTCATCCTAGAAATTAAAGGGTAACCCACTTTCACACAACATCGTTCTGGCATCTTCAATCAATGTTCTATTTCTTCTTTCAGCTACACCATTTTGTTATGGGGTTCTTGGAGCAGAAAAGTTTTGAGATATCCCTTTCTCATCACAGAAGGATTCCAGAGTTTGATTTCTGAATTCAGTTCCATGATCACTTCTAAGAGTCCTCGCCAAATTGCCATTCAACACTTCCATCTTCTTGATAAAACAGACAATTTCTTCAGCAGCCTCACTCTTTGCTTTAAGAAAGAAAACCCAAGTGTATCTTGAGAATTCATCAACCAATACAAGAGCATACTTACTTCCACCAATACTAGCAGTTGCAACAGGACCAAAGAGATCCATGTGCAACATATAGAAAGGTTCTGTAATTGAGAAGGCCTGCTTGGATGGAAATGATGTCTTATGCTGCTTTCCCTTCTCACACGCAGTGCAAGGTTTACTCTTAAGATAAGTCAGAGAAGGTAGTCCTGATACTAGTTCACCCTTGATCAACTTGTTGATATTTTTGAAATTAAGGTGGGAAAGCCTCTTGTGCCACAGCCAATTAGTATCTTCATTATTCTTGGAGTACAAACATGTTTCCTTTGAAGGGTCACCAGAGGACATGTCAAGTGTATACACATCCTTGGTTCTCTTGGCACTAAACACTGTATTGCCTTCTTTATTTATGATAGAGCCTCCTGTCTTTGTGAAGTGGACTTCATTATCTCCATCACACAATTGACTTATGCTTATGAGATTATATTTCAGCCCTTTGACATATGAAACTTTGGACAGTTTGAGGTTCCCATTATGAAGTTCACCATAGCCTTTTGTTTGCCCATGCTTGTTGTCACCAAAGGTCACTCTTGGACCTTTCTCTTTCTTATAGTTACTGAGCAAAGCCTTGTTACCTGTCATGGTTCTTGAACATCCAATGTCAAGAAACCAAGAACCAACACCCTGCACAAATTGAATGAAAGAAGAGTTAGTGACACAAGTAGGAATCCACTACTTAGTGGATCCCTGTGGAATGCACCCAACTTTCCACTTCCTCCCAGGTTTCTTATGTATAAGAGGAATGACTATGTTATCATCACAAGTCCGCTGTCTTGAATTCCTTTTTAAAGAACATTCAAATGCCTTATGCTATTTGCTTCCACATTTATAACATATTTGAGATTTTGTGGCCTTGGAGCATTGAACAACATAGTTTGAATGCCTATGAGATTTCTTATCAGTCATCATTTGACTAACTTGACCATTCAGCTTATGAAGCTTATCCTATAAATTTCTTAGGTCTTTATTTACAGGCACCTTAGATTGATCTTTGTTTTTAGAAAGTTTTTGACCAATCTTTGGAGTGGCAGAAATGGGAACAATGTGAACATCATTCTTTTTACTCATAGTTTCTTCTATTGAAAGAGAGTTGATTACTTCTAGATCAACTGATTATTTAGAAGATGAACTATGATAAACTGACAGGTTATCAGCTGAGCATTTATCATCTACTAACGTATCAGTTGATGGAGTAGTATTAGCTAATGATTCTTCAGTTTGTGAAATGCTAAGATTTAAGTCTTCTGTTTTCAAGGTTTGACAACATAATGTCTCTGAGGTTTCAACTAATGATTCCTTTCCTTTACTCACGTCCTTTCACTTTATACTATTAGCATTTTTACATTCTAAAATCTAATTAGAGGATGATTCAACAGAAGGAATAATTGATTCTTTTGAGTGGGAACTCTTGCTTCTAACAAACTTATTTGTGAACACACTTTTGCCGTTAACAGTTTTGTGAAAAGTCTGTGGCAAAATGTCAACTTGAACTTGTTTGGGTATCTGCTCCTTGACACACTGAGTGGTCTTTTCTGCAGAAACACACCAAGACTTTACTACTTTTTGGAGGTCATTAAACTTTTTGGTTGCTTCATTAGTTTCTTTTACTAAGATATCATTAAGTATCTTTTGATTAGCTAGTTCCTCATTTATGATTGTTATCTACTTAAGTTCCTCATCCTTAACAATTAACTTTTCCTTTAGTGATTCTACTTCTAGTTTTATCTTCTTCTCTCTTTAAATAGCAGATTGGAAATCAAGACACAAGTAATCAAACATAGCATTCTTTTCATTATCATCATAGTTAATAAATTTTCCAACCTGATACATAGAAGAAGGATCCCAGTTGGTAGTTGAACAAGCTTTTGCAGCCTTTTTCAAGTCTTCTTCAAAGGAACTACCATCATTGTTGTTGGCCATCATGCACAACTGAGCAGAGATCACCTCATCTTCATCTGAGGAGAGATCTTCTTCTGCCTAATCCTCTTCTTCAACAACAAGAACTTGGCCCTGGGCTTTCTTCTTCTTCTTCTTCTTGTCAAGGACAACAGCAAGGAGTTTCTTATACTTGGCTTCATAATCAATTTTGCCCTCCTGCTTTTGCACAGATGAAGAACCTGTGTTATATTTGGACTTACAGTCACTGGCTATGTGGCCAATCTTGCAACACTTATAACACTCTGATGTAGAGGCATCAAATGTAGATTTGGGTTTGACAAATTTTGATGACTTCTTGCTGAACCTCTTGACACCCTTTCCCTTCTTGAAAGGTCTGAACTTCTTAACCAGCATTACTACACCTTCAACCAATTCCTCCAGGTTACTCTCCTCACAATCATTCACCTCATCACTTTCTCCAGCACTCTCCACTTCATCTCCTTCTTCATAGAACCCGAATCAATAGCTGTAAAGCTTCTCATCTTTGTATCTCTTGATACAAGGGCAGTTGGTGTAGCTTTCACGACCTCCTTCATCTCCTTGGATGACAACTTCCTTTGTTTGACTGATTGCTCATGGTTTAGTAAGTTACCTTAGCGAGCAACCAGAGACATTCCCTTTATCTTCTCACTATGTCTTAGAACAGTGACAAAGTGATCCCATGTTTCAGGGAGGGAGTCTAGAAACTTGTTCACTAAAACAAAGTTCCTCTTGGTTTTGTCTGCCCTTTTCAAGTCATTAACTAGATAGTTGAACCTGGTGTATGTCTGTGTAAGACTCTCACCTTTCTCAGCAAAGAAGAATTCATACTCTCCGTTGACGAGGAGCTTCTTGTTCTCCTTCACCTCTTCAGTCCCTTCATATGCAACTGTGAGTGTACCTAACATCTCTTTAGCAGAAGAACAGTTAAGCACTTGATAATAGATCTCATTAGGTAGTGTAGAGACAAGAGCTAATCTAGCCTTAACATCTAGGCTAACCAACATCTTATCTTCATCTGTCCACAGATGCATGGGTTTGGTTATGATTCTTTCAGTTGTAGAGGTTTGACCTTCAGATTATGATGGAATGGATAACACTGATGTTGGAACATAAGGACCATCAGTGACTATTTCAAGCATTTGTACATCAAGGGTGGATAAGAAAAGATGTGCTCTACTTTTCCACATGGAGAAATTTTCTGCATCAAACATAGGACATCTTGTTAAGGACCCGGTGTTTGAGATATTCATGTTGTTTGCTGATGAGGCCATTTTGAGAGGGGTAGAAGCAGTTGTAGAGTAAGCAAAATAGATCTAGATATTGATTATCTAACCTGCTCTGATACCAGCTGTTAGTCCCAAATTGAGTACACAACAACAAATGTTTGTGGAATGGGGGGGGTTGAATACAAACTTTAGCTTTTAAAAATTTAAATACACATTGATATACTTTTATATAATTCTTATTGATATTGAATCAAGAATTACATGTACTAGAAGCGGAAATTCTAAGTACAATAAAAGGTGGCAATCTATTTGTCTAACACATAGACAAGCTAACTCTAAAACAACTAATGTATATAGAGTGTTCAACACATGAACAAGTTTGATTCTACACAATGCTTAAACTCTACGAATTTCTCAACTGATGAGATTTTCTTTCTGTGGAGTAGAGACTTCACTGTGTTGTATCTTCGCATGTGCACCATGCATAAGTATATATAGAAATCTTTGGTTAATCCGGTTGCATGAAGGTAGGAGACAAAGAGGATGTGGAAATATAATATTTTAATTGTAAATGTAGTGGGTGAAAAGTAAAGTTACTTTAATCAACTGTATGAAAAAAGTAATTGTACTTTTTTGCAAAAGTGAAACCCATTCACAATATAAAATATTAAAACCCACATCTACTGTCGTGTAGAAATTTCTTTCCCTTTCCATGCTTATACTTTAATTAACACCATACTTCTGTTTGATTTGACTTTACCAAGTATGGGATTGCCAGGCATACTTAGTTGTTTGAACAAATCTTCAAGATCTTCGTCTGTTTGAGGTATCATTATCCTTTTCCAGAGGATAAGATCAAACCTTTTTGTCTCATACTTGACCCAAAAATTGCATTTTTACTTTTACAAACAAAGATCTAAGGCATAATATAAGAACACATGTTCTGCCTTTTACATATGACTTACAATCTGAAAAGATAGTGCAGATTTGACATTTTGCACGACTCAGCTAACAGATTGTACTTGGAACTATGATATTCACTACTCAGTTGACAAAACATATCAGTTGATCACTTTTTGCTAGGACTCAGTTGATGCATATTGCTCAGCTGATCATATAGATGCTCAGCTGATCAATAGTAAGCTTAGGAGGGCATAACCTCATGTATTTGTTTGATCAGTTGATTAAGAATGCTCAGCTCATCATTCAAATACATCAGTTTATGAGGGGAGATGACTTGTGTAAAGGAAGACTTACTTAGCTGATGCTTTGGGCCTCAGCTGATCCATTTGTTCACTCAGCTGATGGAGTAGGCACTCAGCTGATCAATTTGTTCACTCAGCTTAGTATTTTCCTCAGCTTCTCAACTTTCTTCACTCAGCTGATGGTTTATTTTCCTCAGCTGATGGTCTTCTTTACTTGTTTTCTTCATCTGGTGCTCCTTGGCTGATATCCCTTGGCTGATACATTGAGTAGGATCTGATGCTCAGCTGATGGTCAGCTGATGGTTCCATACTTAGCATATTTTTACATAAACTGATTCAAACAACACATGTTTGAATTCTTTCTAAGTCATACTGAATGTAGGGTTTGTTTATCATCAAATTCTATGTTTTAGGATATGTAGAGTTGATTATTAGGGTGAAGTGATTATCTCCCCCAACAGTTTTGTGTTGCTTTCCTTTGAGGCAAGCAATACAATGATCATCACATGAGAATTCTTTTTGGGACAAACCTCTTACCGGACTGTTTTTAGCTAACAGGTTCATGGTTTTAGAATTCATGTGACACATCCTTCTATGCCAAATGGCAGACTCATCATGAGATGCTTTTGAGAGTAAACAACTTAATACATTCTGTTTAGCAACATTTTGTGTATCTAGACAGTATATATTATCCTTTCTTGGTGTTCTTAAAAGAACATCCTCTTCATCCAGCATAAAATCTTTTGAAAGGATAATGCATTCAGTATCTGTAAACAAGACTTTATTTCCATTGTCACAGATTTGAGACACACTCAAGAGATTGTATTTGAGTTGTTCAACAAAGAAAACATCATTAAAAGTAAGTGTACCTGCCTCTACAACTCCTTTACCTGTGATTTTTCCTCCCTTTGGATTTCCTCCAAATGCTACATATCCTCCACTAATTCTTTTGAAATCCTTCAAGTAGTGTGGATTTCCAGTCATGTGCCTTGAGCATCCACTATCCACATACCAAATTGATCCTTGATCGGGCCGTTGAATGCTCTGCACCAATAAAAATTAGTTAGTAGCAGGAAGTACTCAGGCCATGCAGGTCTTGGGTACACCATTCAAGTCATAATACTTAACCATAGATTGAGTTTTCTTAATTTTATCCCAGTTATATTTCTCTATTCTGTGTGAAGAATATTTAGTGAGAATATGTGGTTTCCAACTGTTGTGATTAACAGTTGAGACTTTGGAACAAACAGTTTTTGATTTTGGTGAAACAATTAAGTCAGTTTGTGGCTTGATTTGATTTTCAGGTGGATTAACAATTTTAGCCTCTTCAGAAACTGTTTGTTTCTGCAATTTTACCCAAGCTAGACCATCATATTTTGGTTTTGGCATAACAGTTGTAGAAGTGTTTGCCTGTTTTGGCTTAACAGTTGTAGAACTATTACTCTGTTTTCTGGTACTTAGTCTCTGGGTGCTGTAGATCTTTGGGTTATGATAACATTTGTGAGCCAAGTGATTTGCTCTCCCACATATATAACACCTTTTGGTTTTGACTATAGGCAAACCAGTTATTTGTGCCCAAAACTGGTTCCTATTTCTTTGATTTCCTCTCACTGGTGCTGAAGGAGGAAACTTTTGCACACCATGTTGTTTGCATGTGCAGACAGGCACTTCAGTATGCCTTTTCACATGTTTGGATTGAGATTGTGATTTTGAAACTTCCTTCTTTTGCTTCTCAACTTCAACTTCACCAACCTTCTCCTTTCCTTTGGTCTTAACATTAACAGTTGAGGTTTTTGGGTAAATCTGTTAGGGTTCTCTTTGGGACTGTTAGTGTAAAGTTGGGGACTGTTTCCAACAATAGTGGAACTGTTTATAGAATAAACAGATTTGAAAGGTTTTGGTTCACTGGTTGAGGGTTTAGAGGATGCTTTTACAAACATCTCAGGTTGTGAAGAAGATTTAGATGCTGTAGGTTCACAACAGATGTGATTTTCAATTGGAATAACCTCTTACTTCGTCACATCTCCCTCTTTCTTATCATCACACACATTATACACAACTCCTTACTCTTCAATTTCAAATTGTGGATCAGCTGACTTCAATTCTTCTTCTAATGGTTCATTAACATACCTATCAGCTACATCAGACATGGGAGTTATATAGTTGTATAGGTATGGAGGTGGGGTCTGTTTGTATCCTAAACCTATTTTCACCTTGTTTCTGATTTGTGGTTGTAACAAGGTTTCAAGCTTAAGAGTTGATGCTCTGAACATGCTCAAATCCATGTCCACACCCTCCAACTTTTTGGTTAACTCATCTATCTATCTTACTTTCTTTCTCACTCAGATTTTTCTTAAGACTCTCAATTTCTTCCTGAAGCTACTCCTTCTCCCACTTATGATACTTTCTATCAAAGTCCATTTGAAGTTCATTAGCTTGATAATCTTTGTTTTTCTTTTCAAAGCTTTCAATGACAGCACTAGTTTCATACCTTCTCTCTTCCATTCTACTCAGAGCAGCACATACCTTTTTGTTGTGCTCCCTAAACCTTTTAACTATAGCTCTACATTCACCTGGACATAGTTTAAAAGATACCTAAATGTCTTCTGTTTCTGGTGAATCCATTTTGATGGAGGAGTCAGTCAATGTCATCAATGCTTTGTTGTGAGTGGCTTCCTCTGCTTGATCACCCCAATCAAATCCATGACCTTCTTGTGAAACCAATGCTGATGAGGTTGGATTTGCTCTTTGTCCTTGATGCTGGCCTTGTCCACCAGATTTGCATTCCCTGACAAAGTGACTAGGCTGTTGACATTTGAAACATCTTACTTTGGATTTTTCAAAACCAACCTGACCATCAGCCCTGAAGTTCATGTTTTGCCTGCCAGTTCTTTTGATGAATCTTTTTGCTCTCACAGTTAACATGGCCATCTGCCACTTGAGGTCCATCTCCTCAAAATCATCTGGATGCACTTGTTCAAGATCCTCATTAGTGAGAGTTGAATGTGCATGACTAGCAAGGAATGCTTCAAGCACTGCATCAGGAGTGTTTACATCTAGTCCAGCAACAGAACTGGTACCTGCACAACTATCAATAGAATTAGTTAAAGAATGGTTTGAGTCCATACCCGAGGATGAAAGAAGAGCAGCATTGTGGCTAGGGGTCACAGACTTCCTTTTTCCCTCAATTTCTCCTTGAAACACAATCATACTGTTGTATAGAGCATCTAATTCTATATCTTCCAGAGAATCCTTAGTTCTCCATTATGCAGCATAAACTGTCCATTCTTCACCTAAGGACCTAAGGAACTTTTTATTGATCTCATCTTGCTCTATTATAACTTTTGCACTCTCAAGTTGACTCACTAGCTTATAGAACTTATCAAAAATTTGAGTGATACTCTCATTCTTTCCACTAGAAAATTTCTCATAAGCCTGTTTTAGAAGATCCCTTTGATTACTTTTGGAACATGCATTCCCTGCAAACCTCTTCTCTAAAGCATTCAACAGTTCATGAGCACCATCAAACTTCTTAAACTGATGCTGGTACTCATTGGGAATAGCAATCTGAAGAATGCTGAGATCTTTCATCTCAAGCATCCTTTCTTTCGTTTCAGCATCTATTTTTGGTGGTGGTTTCTTCCTTGGTTTTCCAGTTTCATCTAAATCAATAGGAGTTGTGGGTTCATTCTCAATGATTTCCCAAACAGCATAGTCCATTAATTAAACATGCTGCTTGATTCTCAGCTTCCACATCTCAAAATCAGTTGGTTTGAGCATGTGAACACGAATGTTTGACCCATATCCAGTGTTATCAGAAGACCCACCAGACTCCATTGTAGTAATGTGATTGAAAACCCATAATAAAATTTAGAAAGACTTTAAAGACCCAAGCACAGCAGATCTGTGTAAAACCTTCAACTGGTGATCAAAGGAACCTTAATGTTAAGGCTCTGATACCACTTGTCAGGATCGGATATTACCAATATCAATAACAAGAATTATCTTTTGAAATAAATCAAAGTTGTTAAAAGACAATCTTTTAGTTTGATCACAATCAACTAAGAAGTTGCGGAATCACACTTACTTGATTTATAAAGGTTTTATCACATGAACAATTTAATCAACACAAAGAAATACTGCCAAACATAAGATGTTTATTAATAACAAATGATGATTACAATATTCACCTACACCTCCAATCTAACTCTTTTGTTAGATGAAGAACACACTATGTTCTTAGGTTTCAAAGAAACTTGGAGGCTAACACACTTTCTGAAAGTAATTAACAATACGAATGAGTGCGAAAACTAACATAATCAAATTACAAATCAAGGTCCTAAAACAATATTCTAATCAAGTATATATAGACTCTTGATCCTCCTTGAATAGTTGACAGTTAGGTAATCTTCTATCTTTGCGAGATAATCTTGATGATCTTCCAAATTGATAAGATATCCCTCAAATCCATAAAGATAGTAGTTTCCATGAATAGCTCAACAGAAACTATTTGTTGAATAAATAGTTCTAAGTTTCTTCTAACAGTTTTCTCTTCAAGGTCTTCTAACAGTTGTTGTAATTGAACTAATAGTTATGAGCTTTTGTACTAACAGTTGTAACACTTACAGCAACTATTAGTCACAACTATTTTCACACACCAATATAACAGTTTGCAACTGTTTTCTCAAAATTACTCGAACAGTTTTACCTTTGCATGTCCAACAGTTTCAATCACATAGCAAATTTCCCAACAATCTCCCCCTAACTTAAGGTATTGAACAATACACTTAAGTTGTTTTGTTTTATAGGGTTCAACCACAAAAAAATTAACATAATCAAAGAAAATATTAAGTATGCAAAGTCAAACTGTTACAATCAAAATATAAAGAAAGAAAATTATACTTTCTTTGACTGCAAATACTCCAATCTTTCTTTCAGCCTTTTAATTAGATCTTCCTTGACTTTAACAGGGCCGAAGAACTTTGCTTTCATCAAATACATGAGCTTTGTTTTGTTTTGCTCAATGATTCAATGTCAACCCACTGAGTTATTGCATTTCCCATCACCATGTGATAAGCTCTTGACTTAGCATATACCTTTACAAAACTGATAGGGAAGGCTTCATCAGCTATCAACATGGGAATTACTTTTAGTGGATCGCATATACTTGTTAAGTGCCTCATCAAGAATCTGATTTCAATCTCAGCAGCTTCTTCATAGTGACTTGTGCCATATTCATACATCTCTTGTATATCCCTTCTGGTCACACTTTCCATTAAATGCAAGAAGCTAGCATAGCTTTCAATCGGTTCTAGCTCTCTTACAATTGTTACCCCTTCATTTCCAGTTTCAATTCTCAGCATTTCAAATCTCCACTCAGTGATGTGGGATTTTTGGCTTAGTTGCTCTGCCACAAGTTTATCTATTTTTTCTTCAACTTCCACACTAACACTGTCATGCAGAATAGTTTGAACCATACCAGCTTTGGCATTCTCTTCAGATTTTTGAACTGTTTGAGACTGTTGAGGCTGAGTTGTTGGCTTTTTCTTCTCAACAGTTGTCTTTGGAGGAGGAACTGCTTTCTTCCTTTCAATTCTTTTTCTTTTCAATCCCTTAACAACCTTCTTTGCCCTTTCTTCTTCATCAATCTCCTTTGTAAAATCAGCTCCCAGCTTTTAAGGTAATTCAAGATCTTTCTTTTCTTGTTGCTCAATCTTAGCATTCAACCTTTCTGCTAGCTCATGATCATGCTCTTCTTGTTGTTCTTTGGTAAGTTTTAGCTTAGGAATATTAACAACAACTTCCTGTCCCTTACCTAGCACAGGAGGCATCTTTTCATCTTTCTTTTATTCAGTAACTGCAATGCCTTTGAACCCTGGCTTAGGTGCAATTGGTTCCAGCTTTGAAACTTTACCATCTAGCCACCCATCATCAATCTTTTGTGCCATTTTGAATGTACTTATGTTAAGAGTTTGAGCACCCACTTCAATCAAATGATATTGCTTTACTTTAGACCATGTTTTGAATATATCTGTTATTGGATAATCCCCAGACATGATCATCCTGTTGATCAAAACCCTATCAACTGCAGACAACTTATCTTCATCTAGTTGTTCTGAAATTGCATTTGTTGTTTCTGGAGTTGCAACTGTTTGAGCATCTGGTGCAACTGTTTGTTTAAATTGCGAAACTGTTTCTTTACTTTTCACACTTTGCACTTGCGTCTTCAACCCTTTTTGATTGGAACTTTTTGAGGAGGTCTAACATGGAACTGTTTAAGCATTTGATCATGAGAATGAAGTACATCTGTAGCCTTCTTCAAAGTAGTTGACAAAACTTTGATCTATTTGTCTTGCTTGATAATGAGCTCATTGTGCTCTGGCCAAAAGCTTGTCTTGTAAAGAGTTCCTCTTTTTGACATAGAGGAATGCAGCAAGGAATGGTACAAGGTCTGGGTTCGTCAATGCTTTTTGTTTCATACTTGCCTCAATGTCAGCCAGTGTTGCCACTTTGAACATATCATTGGCAAACATAACTGGTTGGTCACTCCTAGAAGTTCCCTCACCAGTACCCCTTTGTTCTTGGTACTGGGAATTTTCAGAAGCTGTTTGACCAGCCTCTGTTACCATGGTTGAGGTCTTACCTATGTTGACACTATCCTGCTCACCCCTTACGGATGAAAGAGTAGTGTCAGCCTCAAGAACCACATGATCACTCTCCTTTGGAGTGATCACCTCCTCATTGTGCTTGGGAGACGGCATAGTGGGTTCCCTTTGAATATTCTGCACAGGTGAATGCACCTGTGCAGGGCTAACAGCTCGGGTGATGGGGAATGTGGTGGAAGGAGCACCAACAGTTCTCTTCCTCTTTTTAAATGTTATGAGTGTGGGGGCTGGTGTTGTAGCTTGAGAAACGGTAGCAAAGGGAGGTATTTGAGTATCATGAGCTGTGGGTTCTAGAGTTGGTGGTGTAGCAATGATTTGGGCTTCATGCTCAACTCTAGCACCTCTGTTTTTGGAAAGAAACTCCACCATTGCAGAGAATGGTGGAGTGATGGCACCAGAGAAACTCTTGCCATTTATCAACAGTTTGCTCAATGTGAAGGCCACATGAGCAAAGGGAATCAAGACCCTCTTGTCTGTTTGTAGATTTGGCAATAAAGAGTTTAGACAAACTTGCACAAATAGGGGGTACATGAAAAAGAGACCATATTTGGTCCCGAGATGTTTTACCATGCCATTAAAAATCAGTTTAGAAAAGTTGAAGCAACGATTGTTGGCCAAACAGATTAAGGCCAAAGCAATGTTACTGCCGAACTCATTCCAACTAGTTCGTTAGGGGCTGATACACTGCTGGAGAGTATGAATCAAATACTTCCAGTGTTCATAAAATTATCCTTTGTAGAAGATACCCTTTCCCCTAGGGCCCTCATACCCCAGTTTAACCAACTCAGCATGCAAAAATTCCAATGAAACATAATCAAAATACTCACCTTCAAGATCATCAAGGTGAAGGTGTTCTCGGACGATATTCTCAGAGATAGAAACAACTTGATTATCAACATTTGAGTCAATCCATTGCACTCCATCTATTTCTCTGATAGTAGCATTTTTCCAGAATTGATCGATATGAGAAATGTAGATGGTTGGATTGATGGTGAGAGCAGTGTGGAGGTTTGACATCAAAAGGTAGTCGATCATATCATGAAAAAAATGCAAATCAGCGGGTTTCGAGAGAAATGCGAGCATGTTGTGTTCCTTGACAAACGGAAGGGGAGCCATGGCGAAATTCTAGGGTTTAGCGTGTTATAGAAGTTAAGTACGCGAAATGAAAACTGCGAGGAGGGAATGGCTTTTATATGTGACGCATATTAAATGAAATTCAAAATTCCTCAGAGTTTCTGCAAAGACTAAAATACCCTTAACTAACAGTTGAAGGAAACAAAGAACTAACAGTTGAGAACTGTTTGGTTAAGGAACTTCAACTGTAACACTCCCCCTTAAATGAACAAGCAGTTTGCCTAACAGTTGTGAACTCCATGTACTAACAGTTGAGAACTGTTAGTTGCATTTAGTACAGCTGCTTCCTGAACACTTACATAAACAGTTGTTAGACTTAATACTAACACTTTTAAACTGTTAGCGTGAAAACACCAAAACACAGATAAATAAGCAGACAAACCATTATTCTAAGTTAATCATTCCAATATTGGAGATCATAAATTTGAACATACTCACGTCAAATGCTTTAGTGAACAAATCAGCTAACTGATCATCAGTATGGACTTTCATAACTTGGATTAACCTTTTCTCATTACAATCTCTGATGAAGTGAAACCTGATCTCTATGTGCTTTTTTTTAATGCTTCATAGGATTATTAACAATGCTAATAGCACTTGTGTTATCAACATAGATAGGTGTATTCAGGAAAGTCAGACCATAATCGAGAAGCTGATTCTGGATCCACAACATTTGTGAACAGTAGCTTGATGCAGCAATATATTCAGCCTCAGCTGTTGAAGTTGAAACTGTTGTTTGTTTCTTGCATTGAAACCTGGTATAAACACACACAGCAAACATTATATCTGGTCTAGAAGCAGTTAAGTACATTAAAGAACCTATCATAGACCTATACAAGTGTATGTCTACATCCTCCCCCTCAGGATCTGCTCCCAACTGTTTGTGTGTTTCCATTGGAGTACTTGCCAGCTTCACATCTTGATAGCCAAACTAGTCCAAAATATCCTTGACATACTTTGACTGACTGAGAAAAATGCCAGATGGCTTCTGCTTCACTTGTAATCCCAAGAAAAATGTAAGTTCTCCCATGGAACTCATCTGAAATCTCTTATGCATGATGACTTCAAATTCCTTGCACAGATTGTCATTAGTGGATCCAAAGATTATATCATCAATATAGATTTGAACAAGTAAAATATCTGTTTTAAAAATCTTTGTAAAGAATGTTTTATCAATAGTGCCTCTCTTAAAACCATTCTCAAGCAGATAAGATGTTAATGTCTCATACCAAGCTCTAGGAGCCTGATGCAATCCATACAAAGCTTTATCCAACCTATATACACTATCAGGATACATTGAGTCTTCAAAACCAGGTGGTTGACACACATATACCTCCTCATCAATAGTTCCATAGAGAAAAGTTGATTTGACATCCATTTGATACACCTTGAACCCTTTAAAGCTTGCAATGGCAAGGAATAATCTAATTGCTTCAATCCTTTCAACTGGTGCAAACACATCATCATAATCTATTCCTTCCTCTTGTGTATAACCGTGTGCAACAAGTCTAGCCTTATTCCTGATGACTATGCGTCTATCATCCTTTTTATTTCTGAACACCCACTTGGTGCCAATTGCTCTTTTGCCTCTTGGAAGTTCAACTAACTTCCAAACTTGCTGAATTTGGAACTGTAAAAGTTCCTCTTGCATTGCTTCTACCCATGAAGGGTCTTTTAATGCCTCTACTGCTTTCTTTGGTTCTATCTGAGATAAAAAGCAGGCATTCACATCAAACTGTTCAAATCCACACCACTATTTTCACTTTGCAGCCTAGCTCTTGTTCTAATAGGAGTGGTAGGATCACCTATAATCTGCCCTATGGGATGATTCTTGTGAATTCTTGATGTAGGGATGTTTTCTTCAATTAGTACATTCCCTAAATTTGACATATCAATCTCAGATTCACTTTCATTCCCAGAAGAGTTAAAACCTGATCTGCAACTGTTTGATGTTCAGATGCATTGTTTTGGTGAGGAACATTAGATTCAATGTCCTTTGAAGGTTCAGCATCATCATTCATTGGACTGACAGCATTGGAAGTATCATTTTGAAACAAGGGAATCACTACAAAGTCTTCAGTAACTTTGTTTTCACCAACAGTTGTTGGTCTTGAGCTACCAGTTTCAAAACTGTTTGAACTTTTGGAGACAGTTTGTTGGTTTTCACTAACAGCTGTAGGAACACCTGCAACTGTTTCTGTAGAAAACTCAAAAGAAAGAGATTTAGCCAATGCATCAATATCAAATAACCACTCATGACCATTACCTGCAACATTGATCCTATTTTCATTGAAAGACACATACATACTCTCTTCTATGATCCTAGTAACATTGTTAAAGACTCTATATGCTTTACTTTGAGTGGAGTATCCTACAAAAGTACAAAGAATCCTTCTTATGCTTTACTCTCAAACTTTCCTAATTGTGACTTGGTATTAAGGATAGTGCAAGGACATCCAAATGGTTTGAAAAAATTGATCAAAGGTTTTCTTTTAAGGAACAACTCATAGGGAGTTTTCCCTTTGGACTTGACTGCTTGCACCCTATTCTGAACATAGCAGGCAGTGTTCACTGCTTCTGCCCAGAATGTCATTGAGAGCCTAGAATAAGCTAGCATTGATCTAGCAGCCTCTATCAAAGTTCTATTCCTTCTCTCAGCCACTCCATTCTGTTGTGGAGTCCAAGGAGCACTAAACTGTCTTTCAATCCCTTTTTCTTCACAAAAACTGTTTAACTCATAGTTCTTAAACTCAGAACCATTGTAAGATTTAATGACTTTCACTTTCAAATCAGATTGGTTTTCTATTCTAAGAATAAGAGACATAACTAACTTAGCAGTTTCATCCTTAGTTCTAAGAAATTGAACCTAAATAAATTTGGTGAAGTCATCAACTATGACTAAACTATAAGCTTTCTTCCCTCTGACCACAGATGTAGGACCAAAAAGATCCATATTCAATAATTGTAAAGGTGCAGAAATGGAAGAAACTTCTTTGGGCTTATAAGAAGATTTTGTTAGTCCCAAATTGAGTACACAACAACAAATGTTTGTAGAAGGGGGGTTTAATACAAACTATAGCTTTTAAAAATTTAAAGACACACTGATATACTTTTATATAATTCTTATTGATATTGAATCAAGAATTACATGTACTAGAAGCGGAAATTCTAAGTACAATAAAAGGTTGCAATCTATTTGTCTAACACATAGACAAGCTAACTCTAAAACAACTAATGTATATAGAGTGTTCTACACATGAACAAGTTTGATTCTACACAATGCTTAAACTCTACAAATTTCTCAACTGATGAGATTTTCTTTCTGTGGAAATATAATATTTTAATTGAAAAGGTAGTAGGTGAAAAGTAAAGTTAATTTAATCAACTCTTTGATAAAAGTAATTGTACTTTTCTGCAAAAGTGCAACCCATTCACAATATAAAATATTAAAACCCACATCTACTGTCGTGTAGAAGTTTCTTTCCCTTCCCATGCTTGTACTTTAATCAACACCATGCTTCTGTTTGATTTGACTTTACCAAGTATGGGATTGCCAGGCATACTTAGTTGTTTGAACAAATCTTCAAGATCTTCGTCTGTTTGAGGTATCATTATCCTTTTCCTGAGGATAAGATCAAACCTTTTTGTCTCATACTTGATCCAAAAAGTGATTTTTACTTTTACAAACAAAGATCTAAGGCATAATAGAACAACACATGTTCTTCCTTTTACATATGACTTACAATCTGAAAAGATAGTTGAGATTTGACATTTTGCACGACTCAGCTAACAGATTGTACTAGGAACTCTGATATTCAGTACTCAGTTGACAAAACATATTAGTTGATTACTTTTTGCTAGGACTCAGTTGATACATAGTGCTCAGCTGATCATATAAATGCTCAGCTGATCAATAGTAAGCTTAGGAGGGCATAACCTCATGTATTTGTTTGATCAGTTTATCAAGAATGCTTAGCTGATCATTCAAAAACATCAGTTTATGAGGGGAGATGACTTGTGTAAAAGAAGACTTACTTAGCTGATGCTCTAGGCCTCGGATGATCCATTTGTTCACTCAGCTGATCAATTTGTTCACTCAGTTGATGGAGTATTTTCCTTAGCTGATCAACTTTCTTCACTCAGCTGATGGTTTATTTTCCTCAGCTGATGGTCTTCTTTACTTGTTGTCTTCATCTGATGCTCCTTGGCTGATATCCCTTGGCTGATACATTGAGTAGGATCTGATGCTCAGCTGATGGTCAACTGATGGTTCCATACTTAGCATGTTTTTACATAAACTGATTCAAACAACACATGTTTGAATTCTTTCTAAGTCATACTGAATGTAGGGTTTGGTTATCATCAAATTCTATGTTTTAGGATAGGCAGAGTTGATTATTAGAGTAAAGTGATTATCTCCCTAACAATCTCCCCCTATTTGATGATGACAAAACCTTTTTCCTTTTGAAGAATCAGTTTGACTTCGAATACAAAAGATTTGAACTTTTAAGTACATTTAGCTACCTAGCTATATGTTTTTGGTAGCTCTTTTTATTTTGAACCTTGTTTTGTTTTTGGTATCTTTTCTAGTGTTCCATTTTGTTCTTTTTTTTGTGGAATCCTTTTATGTGTTGTACCATTTTGTCCTATTTTTGTGGTATCTTTTCATTTTTCCATTTTTATATGTTTTTGATTTTCTGATATACATAAACAACACTTGAAATAACAGAATAAAGAAATGTACAGAAGTATTTACATAGATTAACTACTAACTAACTAGTTTATAATATACAATAAACTATATATCAACAAATCATCAGAGTTAGAATCAATCTTCAATCATCCCACCATGGTTCTTCTTTTACTTCAAAAATCTTTGGCATGGGGATCAACTTCAGCTAAGACTTCACATTGGGCTTATACAAGGGCTTCAAAATGTTCATTTCCAGTTCTGTCTCTTGTAGATATCCTTAGCCCAAAGAGAAACTTCTTGCTATCTTTGAGGATTTCAGACTGTCTAAAGAACCTCCAAGTGCCAACTCTATCTAGAAAGAATATACCTTCAACAGGCATAACTATAAACTTGTACAGCTTAGGGGTGATTTTCAATGGTAGAGATGTGTTGAGACCCTCAAAGTCAGATAAGTATTCATGCTGGGGTAGTACCTCTCTTAGCTCAAATGGTTTAAAGGGCTTGGAGCCTTTCTTGTGAAGATTACAACTGTGTGCACATGTCTGTAATAGTCATCTGGGGTGAAGGCCCTTTGTGACACAGCTAGAGCTATCTAATTTTGAATTTTCTGAATGAATTGAACTTTAAGCTAGGATTTGGATTTGAAGAGAAGGTACAGGATCTCAACTAACTATGTGAACCCATAGATATGACACCTCTCATAGGATACAACTTCACATCTGTTAAAGTTGTTTTGCCTTATAGCTTTGAGGTAGGGTTCACCATCAGCTTTGTGGATAGTGGCTCTTGTGATTGGAGTAGGTTCTGTTCTGTTTCTTAGAATGTTGATATTTTCTCTGAAGCTTTGAAGCCTTTGTTGACTTAGATTGTAGGGGGTAGGTAGATCAAGGTTGAAGAGGGTTTTGATGGCATCCGCATGAGATCTAGCTTTGAGCAGTTCAGACTGAGATTTCTCCCTTGCCAATTTGTGTTGAGCAGCAGCTTGATTTTAAAATTGTTCTTGTTCTTGCTGATATGCTAGCTCCTTGGCTTGGTAGTTCTCTTCAACTGAAACACCTAATGCTTGAGCCATTTAGGCATTTTCCCTTTCATCTTGCTCTTTAAGTGCAAGCTCCCTTTTCTTTTGTTCATCTGCTTCAACTTGCTCAGATGTCATTTTCTGTTTGCCTTTGTCCTGAGGAGCAGACGTTGAAGCCTTTTGGACTGATGGGGTTGATTGGACTGGTGGAGCAAATGGTTTTGGGCTCTGTCTTCTTCTTCTGAGGATGTTAGAGAGTGGAGTATCATCCTCATCATCAGAATCAGACTTAATGGTTATTGGTGGAGAGCAGCCCTCAGCAACTTTCCTTCTTGGCTTTGGCCTGTTAGCCATTCTTTTTAGTCTCTTTGGAAACCTTTGCTCCCCCTCAGAAGGTGCTTTTCTATTGTGAGGAGGAGGAGCTGTTGCTTTGGGTGCTTCCTGCTGTAGAATTTTAGTGGCAGTTTCGGTGTATGCAGCATCAATCTTCTCTGAGTCAGGATCATCCTCCCTGGAAGAACTTGAGAATTTCTCCCCCTTTTTGGCATCATTAAAAGGAGGAGGGGAGTCACCTGCTGTTGGTTTTGGGAAGTGGGTAGAGGCAGGAATTGAGGAAGGGGTATAAGTTGGGGTAGAGGTATGTTTAGAAAGTTGAAGGGAGAGTTCATCCTTGAGATCTTTTAGGGCTTTCCATAATGAGAGATGACTCATTCTGGATTGTTCAGTTAAGGCTTTAATGTCATCAAGGATGCCTTTAGGGTTGGAAGGCATGGGTAGGAGTTTTTCTGGGATAGGAACAAAAGTGTTTGGGTTTATTAGGCGTAGGGTTTGTAGTTAGGATAGTAGGTTGGAGATGGTTTGGTTGAGGGAAGAGATAGTGGATTAAGGAAGTATGGGAGTGGGTGACTGAGATGAGAGAAGGGTAGAGAGATGGTCTATTTTCGTTAGGATGGGGGTAAGATCAATGGGTGCAGGGGAGGGTTGGGGTGGGGTCTTGAGGGACGCAATGTCTTTTGCAAGTCTAGACAGTTGAGTAGAGGTTTGGGTTTGGAAGGCTTGGAAGGTTTGGGTTAGATTAGCAAGGTTTTGGTTTATGGTTTGGATAAGGGCAAAGTTTGGTGTTTGGGTAGAAGTAGATGGTTGAGAAGTGTAAGGAGTGGAGATAGGTTCAAAGAAATTTGGTAAGGTTTATGTCTCCTCATTTGAGCCTAAGTGTATAAGCTCAAACTCATTGGGAAGGAGTGTTGAGCCCTGTACAAGTGGTTGGTTTGTACCACTTGCATTGGCAGGCAATGCTTGTGTAAGAATGGAATTGATAAGAGGGGCAAGATAAGTGGACTGAGTGTGGGATGCACTCAATAATAGGGAATCCCTTATTGGATCCACATTCTGTTGTGAGAATGTGAATGGTATAGGCTGACTCAGTAGTGGGAGAGACACAGTATGACCTTGGGTTAAGGTCTGTCTTTCAATGAGATCATCCTGTTGGGAGGTTGTCTCAGCTAGCGGCTTAGATCCCATTTTTACAGATGTATCATGTTGTGAGGATACATCCACTGGCTTAAAGGTTGCAACATCCAATTGCTCCCCCTCAACATGAGGAAGGGTAATTGGAGTTGATGTCAGAGGTGTGGATTGCACTCCCTCAAAGTGCTCATAATGAGTCACTTTTGGTGACCTTGTATATATGGGGCTACAATATGGAGTAGAACTAGTGACCACATGAGGTTCACTAGAGCTTGGCTGTTGGATTGGTGTATGGACCGGAGACGAGGATGGGCTATCAAAGGTTGGGACTACCATTTGAATATCCTCCGAGGTGGTATCAGAACTGTCCTTACCTTAGGACATGATATGCCTGCTCTTGTCAATGAGCTCCAAAAGTTGCTCAGAGATTTCTTGTTCTTGGGCATCACCATCATCACCAAGAGGACTTAATACCATTGGACTTATAGGAGTAAATTCACCAGCATCACCATCACTAGCATCATCATCATCATCATCATTAGTGCCAGTGTGACTTTCATCAGCATCATCATCACCATCATTATCATCATCATTTTCATCATCATCACCAGCATTAGTATTGTCATTTGCAGCATCGATTAACTCTTGCATTTGGGCAGTGATTGGAGGACCTCTGTATGCCTTTAGAAAGTGGAATATCTTTTCACCCATGGCAGGGACAGGAATATGCTCTTGATGTTCAATTAAGCCCACATAATCATTTTCTCCAATCTCCCTCATAGCTATCAATCTCCCTCATAGCTATCAAGCTTAAGAATCGAATGTAGGGCACCTGAGACCTTGATGATTTCTTGTTTGTGCTCTGAGTGATTTTATCAATAAGATCAGAAAATATAACTTGAGCAAAGTCGATGTTTACCCCAAAGACTAGGGCATAGAGCACCAAAAGTTTGGTTTGATTGATGAGATAGTGGCTTCCAGATATTGGACCGAAACAACGTATGACCACGTTGGCCAAATATTTCCACGGATGAGAAAGAGCAGAGACTTTTACTTGACCATGCACTACAGATTCATTGTAGCCGATGGTTTGTAGAACTGTTTGAACTTCTGCTCTGGAGGGAAAAGCTGTGTAAGGTGGGAAGCGAGGAATACCAGTGGCTTCACGAAGTGTTTCTGTAGTGATTTGGAGATGGTAGTTTCCTTGGGCTAGGGTGCAGTGGATGGTGTTGTTGTTTAGGTTGTAGGTTGCGGAGTACCATAGCTCACTGGCAAGAGAGATCGTTAGAGAGAAAGTGGGATATTTATGAAAGTTAGTTAACAGAGATCGTTAGATACTGACAAAAATTCTAACGGAAAACAAATTAATTAGCTATTAAATAAAATCTGACAAACGGAGTAAATAACTAGGGTTAAAAAGCATTAAGTGAACGTAAAAAGTGAAAATTTACTAAGTGTAGAACCATCAGCTGATCATAGAAATGTATCAGCTCAGGGGTATCAGCTGATGAAAAACTATCAGCTGATAGTGAAAATTTGGAGTATCAGCTGAGGATAGTACTTAGCTGAGCATTTCCTTCTTATCTTAGGGTGATCAGCTGAGTAAGTTTGATCAGCTGATAGGTATCAGCTGAGCATAGTTACTCAGTTTACACAAATTATGTAAGACTTAGATATGCTTAAATAAGTAACTTATGATTCTCAATACTTATAAATTAACACAAACTAAATTACCATTATTCTAAACTAAAATTTAAGCATACCCAGTTTGGATATTCGGAAATTGAACCTTGCTTCATCTAATGGCTTTGTGAATAAATCTGCAAGTTGCAAATCAGTGTTGATGTAGTGCAAAGTTACCTTCTTCTTTTGCACATTATCTCTGAGAAAATTATGTCTGATTTCAATATGCTTTGTCTTTGAATGCACGACTGGATTATTTGAGATGGAGATTGCACTTGTATTGTCACATAAAATTGGGGTGTCTTCAAACTTCACATCATAGTCAAGCAGTTGATTTTGTAACCACAGAATTTGAGCACAACAGCTTCCTGCAGCAATGTATTCTGCCTCTACAGTGGATGTGGACACTGAATTCTGTTTCTTACTAGACCAACTAATCAATCTTCCTCCTAGAAGTTGACAACCACCAGAAGTACTTTTTCTGTCTAATGTACACTCTGCAAAATCAGAATCAGAATATCCAACTAACTCAAAATCTGAGTCTTTGGGGTACCAAAGACCAAGATTAGGAGTTCCTTTGAGATATTTGAATATTCTCTTAACAATAGCAAGATGTGATTCCTTAGGATCTGCTTGATATCTTGCACGGAGACATGTTGAAAACATTATAGCTGGTCTACTTGCAGTGAGGTATAAAAGTGACCCAAGCATTCCTCTATAAGTAGTAATGTTCACAGATTTGCCATCAGTGTTCTTTCCTAACTTGATAGAAGTAGACATAGGTGTTTTCATTGAGGAACAGTTTTCAAAATTAAACTTCCTGAGTAAATCTTTGGCATACTTTGTTTGATGAATGAAAATACCATCAACCTCTTGTTTAATTTGCAAACCAAGAAAATAGTTTAACTCACCCATCATGCTCATCTGATAATATCATCTACATATATCTGCACAAGTATCACATCACCTTTGTACTTCCTAAAAAATAAAGTGCTATCAATGCATTCTCTTATAAAACCTTTGTTAATGAGAAAAGAAGAGAGGGTATCATACCAGGCTCTTGGAGCTTGCTTAAGACCATATAAAGCTTTGTTTAGAAAGTAAACATGATCAAGTAAGCTTGACTCCTCAAAACCAGGAGGTTGTTTTACATACACCTCTTATTTTCAGATCTCCCTTCAGAACTGCACTCTTTACATCCATTTGGAACACTTTGAAGTTTTTGAAGGCAGCATAGGCTAGGAATAGTCTGATAGCTTCCAATCTTGCAACAGGGGCAAAGGTTTAATCAAAATCAATACCTTCTTCTTGAAAGTACCCCTGTGCCACTAGCCTTGCTTTGTTTCTTATGATTTGCCCATTTTCATCTAGCTTATTTCTGAACACCTACTTTGTTCCAATGATGGATTTATCCTTTGCTTTGGGTACCAAAGTCCATACATTATTTCTTGTGTATTCTGCCAGTTCCTCTTGCATGGCAGACACCCAATGGGGATCATTGAGAGCTTCATCAACCTTCTTTGGTTCAATCATCGAGACAAATCCAGAATATAGGCAGATGTTGCAAGCTCTTGATCTTGTTCTAACTGGATCATCAATGTTGCCTATCACCAAATTATGAGGATGGTACTTGAGGTCTTTGAAGGCTTTTTGGATTCCTTGGGAATTGGGATTCATTTGGATTTGGGGAGAAGAAGTTATATGTTGGCTATCAGCAGTAGAAATGAGTTCATTTATAGTAGCTGATATAACTTCATTGTTGCAATCTCTGGGTATCTCTACTAAAGAAGGAATGATTGATATGGAATTGGAATCCAATGATGTTCAGTCATTTTCCACATGATTCAGTAGAGGTATAGGATTGGATAAGGGTGGTTGTACATGGTTAAAGATTTGGATAGGAACAGGTTCATCTACATCATCAGCAGCTGGTGGAGAGGGATCTACTTGCTCCGGAGGGTCTTCTCCAGTTTGCATAAGATCATTAAATTCTTCACCTGAAACATGATTAGAAGAACAAGAAGCAACAAAGTCATTTTGATTGAAACTTACATTGATGGATTCCTCTATGACTTTGGTTCTGAGGTTGTATACTTTGTATGCTTTAGAAATCACTGAGTAACCTACAAACACTCCTTCATCAGCTTTAGGAGCAAACTTCTGTAATTGATCTTTTTGATTGAGTACGAAACATTGACAACCAAAAATATGCAGAAAGCTGATGCTTGGCTTCCTTCCCTTGAGAACTTCGTATGGATTTTTGTTGTGCCTCTTGATAATAAGGGACATGTTCTGTGTGAAACATGCATAACTTACAGCCTCAGCCAAGAAATTAAAGGGTAACCCACTTTCACACAACATGGTTCTGGCAGCTTCAATCAATGTTCTATTTCTTCTTTCAACTACACCATTTTGTTATGGGGTTCTTGGAGCAAAAAAGTTTTGAGATATCCCTTTCTCATCACAGAAGGATTCCAGAGTTTGATTTCTGAATTCAGTTCCATGATCACTTCTAAGACTCCTCACCAAATTGCCATTCAACACTTCCATCTTCTTGATAAAACAGACAATTTCTTCAGCAGCATCACTCTTTGCTTTAAGAAAGAAAACCCAAGTGTATCTTGAAAATTCATCAACCAATACAAGAGCATACTTACTTCCACCAATACTAGCAGTTGCAACAGGACCAAAGAGATCCATGTGCAACATATAGAAAGGTTCTGTAATTGAGAAGGCCTGCTTGGATGGAAATGATGTCTTATGCTGCTTTCCCTTCTCACAAGAAGTGCAAGGTTTACTCTTAAGAAAAGTCAGAGAAGGTAGTCCTGACACTAGTTCACCCTTGCTCAACTTGTTGATATTTTTGAAATTAAGGTGGGAAAGCCTCTTGTGCCACAGCCAATTAGTATCTTCATTATTCTCGGAGTACAAGCATGTTTCCTTTGAAGGGTCACCAGAGGACATGTCAAGTGTATACATAACCTTGGTTCTCTTGGCACTAAACACTGTATTTCCTTCTTTATTTATGATGGAGCCTCCTGTCTTTGTGAAGTGGACTTCATTATCTCCATCACACAATTGACTTATGCTTATGAGATTATATTTCAGCCCTTTGACATATGAAACTTTGGACAGTTTGAGGTGCCCATTATGAAGTTCACCATAGCCTTTTGTTTGCCCATGGTTGTTGTCACCAAAGGTCACTCTTGGAACTTTCTTTTTCTTGTAGTTACTGAGCAAAGCCTTGTTACCTGTCATGGTTCTTGAACATCCACTGTCAAGAAACCAAGAACCAACACCCTGCACAGATTGAATGAAAGAAGAGTTAGTGACACAAGTAGGAATCCACTACTTAATGGATCCCTATGGAATGCACCCAGCTTTCCACTTCATCTCAGGTTTCTTATGTATAAGAGGAATGACTATGTTATCATCACAAGTCTGCTGTCTTGAATTCCCTTCTAAAGAACATTCAAATGCCTTATGCTCTTTGCTTCCACATTTATAACATTTTTGAGATTTTGTGGCCTTGGAGCATTGAAAAACATAGTTTGAATGCCTGTGAGATTTCTTATCAGTCATCATTTGACTAACTTGACCATTCAACTTATGAAGCTTATCCTGTAAATTTCTTAGGTCTTTATTTACAGGCACCTTAGATTGATCTTTGTTTTTAGAAAGTTTTTGACCAATCTTTGGAGTGGCAGAAATGGGAACAATGTGAATATCATTCTTTTTACTCATAGTTTCTTCTATTGAAAGAGAGTTGATTACTTCTAGATAACTGATTGTTTAGAAGATGAGCTATGATCAGCTGACAGGTTATCAGCCGAGCATTTATCATCTACTAAACTATCAGTTGATGAAGTAGTATTAGCTAATGATTCTCCAGTTTGTGAAATGCTAAGATTTAAGTCATCTGTTTTCAAGGTTTGACAACATAATGTCTCTAAGGTTTCAACTAATGATTCCTTTCCTTTACTCACATCCTTTGACTTTATATTATTAGCATTTTTACATTCTGAAATCTAACTAGAGGATGATTCAACAGAAGGAATAATTGATTCTTTTGAGTGGGAACTCTTGCTTCTAACAAACTTATTTGTGAACACACTTTTGCCTTTAACACTTTTGTGAAAAGTCTTTGGCAAAATGTAAGCTTTGTCTAAGATATTAAGGTTCTTATTAGAATCAACATAATTAGCAGACTTAGAGTAATTTCCACCAATAATAGCTTGAACTTGTTTGGGTATCTGCTCCTTGACACACTGAGTGGTCTTTTCTGCAGATACACACCAAGACTTTACTACTTTTTGGAGGTCATTAAACTTTTTGGTTGCTTCATTAGTTTCTTTTACTTAAGAATTAACTTTTCCTTTAGTGATTCTACTTCTAGTTTTATCTTCTTCTCTCTTTGAATAGCAGACTGGAAATCAATACACAAGTAACCAAACATAGCATTCTTTTCATTATCATCATAGTTAATAAATTTTCCAACCTGATACATAGAAGAAGGATCCCAGTTGGTAGTTGAACAAGCTTTTGCAGCTTTTTTCAAGTCTTCATCAAAGGAACTACCATCATTGTTGTTAGCCATCATGCACAACTAAGGAGAGATCACCTCATCTTCATCTAAGGAGAGATCTTCTTCTGCCCAATCCTCTTCTTCAGCAACAAGAACTTGGCCCTGGGCTTTCTTCTTCTTCTTCTTCTTCTTGTCAAGGACAGTAGCAAGGAGTTTCTTATACTTGGCTTCATAATCAATTTTGCCCTCCTGCTTTTGCACAGATGAAGAACCAGTGTTATATTTGGACTTACAGTCACTGGCTATGTGTCCAATCTTGCCACACTTATAACACTCTGTTGTAGAGGCATCAAATGCAGATTTGGGCTTGACAAACTTTGATGACCTCTTGCTGAACCTCTTGACACCCTTTCCCTTCTTGAAAGGTCTGAACTTCTTAACCATCATTGCTACACCTTCAACCAATTCCTCCAGGTTACTCTCCTCACAATCATTCACCTCATCACTTTCTCCAGCACTCTCCACTTCATCTCCTTCTTCATAGAACCAGAATCAATAGCTGTAAAGCTTCTCATCTTTGTATCTCTTGATACAAGGGCAGTTGGTGCAGCTTTCACGACCTCCTTCATCTCCTTGGATGACAACTTCCTTTGTTTGACTGATTGCTCATGGTTTAGTAAGTTACCATAGAGAGCAACCAGAGATATTCCCTTTATCTTCTCACTATGTCTTAGAACAGTGACAAAGTGAACCCATGTTTCAGGGAGGGAGTCTAGAAACTTGTTCACTAAAACAAAGTTCCTCTTGGTTATATCTTCCCTTTTCAAGTCATTAACTAGACAATTGAACTTGGTGTATGTCTGTGTAAGACTCTCACCTTTCTGAGCAAAGAAGAATTCATACTCTCCGTTGAGGAGGAGCTTCTTGTTCTCCTTCACCTCTTCAGTCCCTTCATATGCAACTGTGAGTGTATCTAACATCTCTTTAGCAGAAGAACAGTTAAGCACTTGATAATAGATCTCATTAGGTAGTGTAGAGACAAGAGCTAATCTAGCCTTAACATCTAGGCTAACCAACTTCTTATCTTCATCTGTCCACATATGCATGGGTTTGGTTATGATTCTTTCAGTTGTAGAGGTTTGACCTTCAGATTATGATGGAATAGATAACACTGATGTTGGAACATAAGGACCATCAGTGACTATTTCAAGCATTTGGACATCAAGGGTGGATAAGAAAAGATGTGCTCTACTTTTCCACATTGAGAAATTTTCTGCATCAAACATGGTACATCTTGTTAAGGACCCAGTGTTTGAGATATTCATGTTGTTTGCTGATGAGGCCATTTTGAGAGGGGTAGAAGTAGTTGTAGAGTAAGCAAAACAAATCTAGATATTGATTATCTAACCTGCTCTGATACCAGTTGTTAGTCCCAAATTGAGTACACAACAACAAATGTTTGTGGAAGGGGGGTTGAATACAAACTTTAGCTTTTAAAAATTTAAAGACACACTGATATACTTTTATATAATTCTTATTGATATTGAATCAAGAATTACATGTACTAGAAGCGGAAATTCTAAGTACAATAAAAGGTGGCAATCTATTTGTCTAACACATAGACAAGCTAACTCTAAAACAACTAATGTATAAACAGTGTTCAACACATGAACAAGTTTGATTCTACACAATGCTTAAACTCTACGAATTTCTCAACTGATGAGATTTTCTTTCTGTGGAGTAGAGACTTCACTGTGTTGTATCTTTGCATGTCCACCATGCATAAGTATATATAGAATTCTTTGGTTAATCCGGGTGCATGAAGGTAGGAGACAAAGAGGATGTGGAAATATAATATTTTAATTGTAAATGTAGTGGGTGAAAAGTAAAGTTACTTTAATCAACTGTATGATAAAAATAATTGTACTTTTCTGTAAAAGTGCAACCCATTCACAATATAAAATATTAAAACCCACATCTACTGTCGTGTAGAAGTTTCTTTCCCTTTCCATGCTTGTACTTTAATCAACACCATGCTTCTGTTTGATTTGACTTTGCCAAGTATGGGATTGCCAGGCATACTTAGTTGTTTGAACAAATCATCAAGATCTTCGTCTGTTTGAGGTATCATTATCCTTTTCCAGAGGATAAGATCAAACCTTTTTGTCTCATACTTGACCCAAAAAGTGCATTTTTACTTTTACAAACAAAGATCTAAGGCATAATAGAACAACACATGTTCTGTCTTTTACATATGACTTACAATCTGAAAAGATAGTGCAGATTTAACATTTTGCATGACTCAGCTAACAGATTGTACTAGAAAAGATGATATTGACTACTCAGTTGACAAAACATATTAGTTGATCACTTTTTGCTTGGACTCAGTTGATACATATTGATCAGCTGATCATATAGATGCTCAGCTGATCAATAGTAAGCTTAGGAGGGCATAACCTCATGTATTTGTTTGATAAGTTGATTAAGAATGCTCAGCTCATCATTCAAATACATCAGTTTATGAGGGGAGATGACTTGTGTAAAGGAAGACTTACTTAGCTGATGCTTTGGGCCTCAGCTGATCCATTTGTTCACTCAGCTGATAGAGTAGGCACTTAGCTGATGAATTTGTTCACTCAGCTGATGGAGTATTTTCCTCGGCTCATCAACTTTCTTCACTCAGCTGATGGTTTATTTTCCTCAGCTGATGGTCTTCTTTACTTGTTTTCTTCATCTGGTGCTCCTTGGCTGATATCCCTTGGCTGATACATTGAGTAGGATCTGATGCCCAGCTGATGGTCAGCTGATGGTTCCATACTTAGCATATTTTTACATAAACTGATTCAAACAATACATGTTTGAATTCTTTCTAAGTCATACTGAATGTAGGGTTTGTTTATCATCAAATTCTATGTTTTAGGATATGCAGAGTTGATTATTAGGGTGAAGTGATTATCTCCCCCAACAGTTTTGTGTTGCTTTCCTTCGAGGCAAGCAATACAATGATCATCACATGAGAATTCTTTTTGGGACAAACCTCTTACCATACTGTTTTTAGCTAATAGGTTCATGGTTTTAAAATTCATGTGACACATCCTTCTATGCCAAATGACAGACTTATCATGAGATGCCTTTGAGAGTAAACAACTTAATACATTCTGTTTAGCAACCTTTTGTGTATCTAGATAGTATATATTATCCTTTCTTGATGTTCTTAAAAGAACATCCTCTTCATCCATCTTAAAATCTTTCGAAAGGATAATGCATTCAGTATCTGTAAACAAGACTTTGTTTCCATTGTCACAGATTTGAGACACACTCAACAGATTGTATTTGAGTTGTTCAACAAAGAAAACATCATTAAAAGTAAGTGTACCTGCCTCTACATCTCCTTTACCTGTGATTCTTCCTCCCTTTGGATTTCCTCCAAATGCTACATATCCTCCACTAATTCTTTTAAAATCCTTCAAGTAGTGTGGATTTCCAGTCATGTGCCTTGAGCATCCACTATCCACATGCCAAATTTATCCTTGATCGGGCCTATAAATGCTCTGCACCAATAAAAATTAGTTAGTAGTAGGAAGTACCCAGGCCATGCAGGTCTTGGGTACACCATTCAAGTCATAATACTTAACCACAGATTGAGTTTTCTTAATTTTATCCCAGTTATATTTCTCTATTTTGTGTGAAGAATATTTAGTGAGAATATGTGGTTTCCAACTGTTGTGATTAACAGTTGAGACTTTGGAACAAACAGTTTTTGAATTTGGTGAAACAATTAAGTCAGTTTGTGGCTCGATTTGATTTTCAGGTGGATTAACAGTTTTAGCCTCTTCAGAAACTGTTTGTTTCTGCAATTTTACCCAAGCTAGACCATCATATTTTGGTTTTGGCATAATAGTTGTAGAACTGTTAGCCTGTTTTAGCTTAACAGTTGTAGAACTGTTACTCTGTTTTCTGGTACTTAGTCTCTGGGTGCTGTAGATCTTTGGGATATGATAACAGTTGTGAGCCAAGTGAATTGCTCTCCCACATATATAACACCTTTTGGTTTTGACTATAGGTAAACCAATTATTTGTGCCCAAAACTGGTTCCTATTTCTTTGATTTCCTCTCACTAGTGCTGAAGGAGGAAACTTTTGCACACCATGCTGTTTGCATGTGCAGATAGGCACTTCAGTATGCCTTTTCACATGTTTGGATTCAGATTGTGATTTTGAAACTTCCTTCTTTTGCTTCTCAACTTCAACTTCACCAACCTTCTCCTTTCCTTTGGTCTTAACACTAACAGTTGAGGTTTTTGGGTAAAAACTGTTAGGGTTCTCTTTGGGACTGTTAGTGTAAAGTTGGGGACTGTTTTTAACAGTAGTGGAACTGTTTATAGAATAAATAGATTTGAAAGGTTTTGGTTCACTGATGGAGGGTTCATAGGATGCTTTTACAAACATCTCAGGTTGTGAAGAAGATTTAGGTGCTGTAGGTTCACAACAGATGTGATTTTCAATTGGAATAACCTCTTCCTTCGTCACATCTCCCTCCTTCTTATCATCACTCACATCATACACAACTCCTTCCTCTTCACTTTCAAATTGTGGATCAACTGACTTCAATTCTTCTTCTAATGGTTCATTAACATACCTATCAGCTACATCAGACATGGGAGTTATGTAGTTGTGGTTATATGGAGGTGGGGTCTGTTTGTATCCTAAACCTATTTTTACCTTGTTTCTGATTTGTGATTGTAACAAGGTTTCAAGCTTAAGAGTTGATGCTCTGAACATGCTCAAATCCATGTCCACACCCTCCAACTTTTTGGTTAACTCATCTATCTATCTTACTTTCTTTCTCACTCAGATTTTTCTTAAGACTATCAATTTCTTCCCGAAGCTGCTCCTTTTTGTTGTGCTCCCTAAACCTTTTAACTATAGCTCTACATTCACTGGGACATAGTTTAAAAGATACCTAAATGTCTTCTGTTTCTGGTGAATCCATTTTGATGGAGGAGTCAGTCAATGTCATCAATGCTTTGTTGTGAGTGGCTTCCTCTGCTTGATCACTCCAATCAAATCCATGACCTTCTTGTGAAACCAATGCTGATGAGGTTGGATTTGATCTTTGTACTTGATGCTGGCCTTGTCCACCAGATTTGCATTCCCTGGCAAAGTGACTAGGCTGTTGACATTTGAAACATCTCACTTTGGATTTTTCAAAACCAACCTGACCATCAGCCCTGAAGTTCATGTTTTGCCTGCCAGTTCTTTTGATTAATCTTTTTGCTCTCACAGTTAACATGGCCATCTGCCACTTAAGGTCCATCTCCTCAAAATCATCTGGATGCACTTGTTCAAGATCCTCATTAGTGAGAGTTGAATGTGCATGACTAGCATGGAATGCTTCAAGCACTACATCAGGAGTGTTTACATCTAGTCCAACAACAAAACTGGTACCTGCACAACTATCAATAGAATTAGTTAAAGAATGGTTTGAGTCCATACCTAAGGATGAAAGTAGAGCAGCATTGTGGCTAGGGGTCACAGACTTCCTTTTTCCCTCAATTTCTCCTTGAAATACAATCATACTGTTGTATAGATCATCTAATTCTATATCTTCCAGAGAATCCTTTGTTCTCCATTGTGCAGCATAAACTGTCCATTCTTCACCTAAGGACCTAAGGAACTTTCTATTGATCTCATCTTGCTCTATTCTAACTTTTGCACTCTGAAGTTGACTCACTAGCTTATAGAACTTATCAAAAATCTGAGTGATACTCTCATTCTTTCCACTAGAAAATTTCTCATAAGCCTATTTTAGAAGATCCCTTTGATTACTTTTGGAACTTGCATTCCCTGCAAACCTCTTCTCTAAAGCATTCCACAGTTCATGAGCACCATCAAACATCTTAAACTGATGCTGGTACTCATTGGGAATAGCAATCTGAAGAATGCTGAGATCTTTCATCTCAAGCATCCTTTCTTTCCTTTTAGAATCTGTTTTTGGTGGTGGTTTCTTCCTTGGTTTTCTAGTTTCATCTAAATCAATAGGAGTTGTGGGTTCATTCTCAATGATTTCCCAAACAGCATAGTCCATTAATTAAACATGCCGCTTGATTCTCAGCTTCCACATCTCAAAATCAGTTGGTTTGAGCATGGGAACATGAATGTTTGACCCATATCCAGCGTTATCAGAAGACACACCATACTCCATTGTAGTAATGTGATTGAAAACCCACAATAAAATTTAGAAAGACTTTAAAGACCCAAACACAGCAGATCTGTGAAAAACCTTCAACTGGTGATCAAAGGAACCTTAATGTTAAGGCTCTGATACCACTTGTCAGGATCGGATATTACCAATATCAATAACAAGGATTATCTTTTGAAATAAATCAAAGTTGTTAAAAGACAATCTTTTAGTTTGATCACAATCAACTAAGAAGTTGCAGAATCACACTTACTTGATTTATAAATGTTTTATCACATGAACAATTTAATCAACACAAAGAAATACTGCCAAACATAAGATGTTTATTAATAACCAATGATGATTACAATATTCACCTACACCTCTAATCTAACTCTTTTGTTAGATGAAGAACACACTATGTTCTTAGGTTTCAAAGAAACATGGAGGCTAACACACTTTCTGAAAGTAAATAACAATACGAATGAGTGCGAAAACTAACAGAATCAAATTACAAATCAAGGTCCTAAAACAATATTCTAATCAAGTATATATAGACTCTTGATCCTCCTTGAATAGTTGACAGTTAGGTAATCTTCTATCTTTGCGAGATAATCTTGATGATCTTCCAAATTGATAAGATATCCCTAAGATCCATAAAGATAGTAGTTTCCATGAATAGCTCAACAGAAACTGTTTGTTGAATAAAAAGTTCTATGTTTCTTCTAACAGTCTTCTCTTCAAGGTCTTCTAACAGTTGTTATAATGGAACTAATAGTTCTGAGCTTTTGTACTAACAATTGTAACACTTACAGCAACTGTTAGTCACAACTGTTTTCACACACCAATATAACAGTTTGCAACTGTTTTCTCAAAATTACACTAACAGTTTTACTTTTGCTGGTCCAACAGTTTCAATCACTTTGCAAATTTCCCAACAAAAGCCTTTTGGGAGAGATACGTCATCATCAATATATTCCATTTATTTCTTTTGTTCTCTCGATTCTCCATTATTTGAGTTGGATGATGTTGGAATGTCGGGTTTGACTTTGATTTTATTGTGTTGAATCAATTGTTGCTTTGGCCGTAAGATCTGAGCTTGATTAGCTCTTTGATTTGTTATACATGTTTTGTTCTCGACAGCATTGTTGTTAGCAAGATTCCAATTATTGTGGTACCTATGGTTTGGTGTACAATTGTTTGTTAAAGGTTTACCGGATGTTTAGTGATTGGAAAACCACAATTTCGAATAGTACTTAGTTGTCATACATGTATCGTTTGTTTGGTACCATGCTCTGTTGGAGTATTTCTTTCGCCAGTAGGTAATTTTATTACCCTTTCGATTTATGAAGGAAGCCTGCTCATGACACGACTCAAATGATTTGTATTCCGCGTTTGGTTTAACTCCATGATTCTTTCGATCTTGGTCATATACACAATGATAGCAACAATATCCTTCTACACAACCATCACTCATGTAAAATGTTTCAATTTTAATAGAATCATCTAGAGTTTGAACAAAGTTAACACGAACAACAGACAAATCACTACATAACAAAATATTTTTTTGTTTAGAGAAATTTGCGGGATAAAATAAACAATCTTCTTGGCTTCCTTCTGCATCCTTTCCTTGATTCTTCCTCCTCCATCCCAGTACCTGTCTTTAGAGAAATTTTCCGTAGACGTACACTTGAGTCAGAACAAGAATTTATTAACAGATAATCTTTGGTTGGTTGTTTACGGGATCATGTTGTCTGTTGTTGGATACGTTAAACATCCGACTGAGATGGTTTAGATGTGCTAGCTCTATGTGATGATCTTGAATCGATGATTTTAGCCTTACCTTTGAATGAGGTAGACTCAGGTGTATGCATTTTGAAAAATTCATTTTCGAAAGTGTTAAGTTTCAAGTGAAGTTCCAAAAGGTTGGTTTCCAACTTTGTACACTCCTCTCTACACTCGCTACATCTTTCTCCTGAGTTGGCTAAGTTTAATTTCTCCTTGTTGTCCTCATTGATTAGTAATTTAATTTCCTCGTTTGTTTCTACTAATTTTAAGTTTGTAAAAGACAGATCATTTGTAGTTGTGACTAGTTTGGAATCAGTAAATTAGAAACAATCATTTACAGTTGTGATTAGTTTGAAATCAGTAAATGAGAAACAATCATCGGTGTGCACGTGAGGGTTGTGTGAATCAGATGTGCTTGGTGTAGCGGAATTATGAAGGTGACTGTTTCATTTACAAAAAAGCCGATTATGTGATATAAAATTTCAGTTTCTAACTCGAGGTTGATTGATTTATTGAAGAGTTCGGTTTTAAGTAGTTCAAATCTTCATTGTAATTCCATGTGAGGAATATATATATATATATATATATATATATATGTGCGAGGTTCTGTTTGAGAATTAGAGACCGGTGGCATTGACTCCATTTCGGATTGTGTATAACTTCGAAAGTAATCATCTGAAATTGTTGGTTCGAATTCAGTTGTTTCGTATTATTAATTTAAAGTTTCGTAGTTATAAGGGGTTTTTGCCTTTTTCGAGGTGCGCCTCTTGTGCTCCTCCTCCGCAAGTTCTGTAACATCCTCAAACTGGGCCTAAACGTGTGCGAACGTGGTACGCAGAATATTTAATTAAATTAAATAAACATATATATATATATATATATATTTAGAAAATGATATAAATTATGAAAAAAATAAGAAATGAGGTTATTAAAAATAATAATAAAAATAGATAAGGATTACAAAATATCGAATGGTTTCAAACAAGGATTCCGAAAATATCATCGTTAGTTGAAACGGGTAAACGAGAGACGAGTTGTAAGCTGAAAAAGGGGAACAAAATACCTACTTGTGGATAATATTACCCACAAGTCAGTTTTGACTCATCTCCCTCATACACACACGTATTTATACACACTTACTGTTCTTTTTCTTGTGTTTGCAATTGAAGAAAACCATAAGAGAAGCAATCAACTTCTAATTTCCAGCAAGATATCAAGATCAAATTAGTCCAAGATCATCATCTTCTTCTTCTTCATCCATCACCTTGTAAGCTCCATCCATGGATTTCTTCAATTCTAATTCTTTTATGTTTTGATGGGAAAATCATAAATCTTTGTTCCAGCAGTAAATTGAGCTTCATATCAGCCCCACAAATTGTTCTTGATCATCATTTGATCCTTGTAAGTTCATATTCCTCCTTGTTCATGTTTGTGTTCTTCAAAGCTTGAAATTCTAGGTTTCAAGTGGGTTAATTGAATTAGCAATCAAGAACTAAAAATTGTGACCTAAATTAGTTCCTATATCATTTTTAAGTACATAGGAATCAATTTCAAGGATTAAAGTTGTGTTCTAATTGTTCCTACAACTCCTAAGAACTAAATTTTGGCTCAAATGGATCAAAATTGGTCAAATACGAGTCAAACTGATATTGACCATCAAGAACTAAATTTTGATGTTCTTATTGTTCCTACAACTCCTAAGGATTGATTAGAACTCATGTGTTGTATTAGAAGTGGTGTTTATGCACAAATCCAAGAAATGGCCTAAATGGGTCAAAATGGAGTCAAACTGTTTTTACACATCATGAACTGATTTTTAAGGTTCTAATAGGTTCATATAACTTGTATGAATTGATTAGAACATAGATTTTGTATTGAAATGATAGTTTTGCTTGAATTGGCTAAAATAGTGAAAAATAAGCCATAAATAGGCAAGAAAATGGAAAATGATATCAAACAATGGTTTTAAATGTTTTGGTCAGTTGGAACACCTTCAATACGTCATATTGGGTAGAAATGGTGAGTTGAAAGTGTTAGAATTGGTGCATTTCAATAATTGGCCAAAATGGACACTTGTTTGTCTATTTAAATAAGATTTTTATATGAATTAATTGGATAGGTATTTTTGATGTTAGAATGCTCCAACATGTGTCAAATGATATTATGAACCACTGAAAGTTAGTTAAAGTTGAATTGGATAAAAATGACATTGATGTGCACAAAACAGAAATCTGTCTGTGCATAAATCGCGACGCTACACCTCTTTAGGTCGCGGCGTGATCCCCCTTTTCATAGCTTATAATGATGTTTTGCATTGTTCTTTCAAGTGTTGGTGCTTGGACTATTATAATAAGTTACTAAATAGCTAAATAACACCATTAGAGTATTTTTTTTTCAAGTATCCTAGATGTTCTTTGCGTGTTTAAATGATTAACGCGTAAGTAATGGTGTTATAGGTCAAGTGAACGATCCGTGAGTGCCGAAGCATGATATTCGCTTATTCTAGCTTGTAAGGTGCGTGATGGATAACATAGCAATAAATATACCTATAACATATATCAACAAACGAATGGAATGTATTATTGAAAGTTAGAATGCCTTGTTATGCATGAAATGCTATTGCCATGATATGTTATGCATTTGATAAAGTGTAGATTGAAAAGCATGATGATGTTAGGTATAACTCATTGATACAATATGATATGCACTTGATTAATTGTATGTTATGCTTTAGAATGATTATATATAATTATATGCGCGCAATGAAGATCCAATTGGATTAGTAATGTGTTTGTGATCGGATCCGGACCTGGGGACTGACTAGTCCTTTATCAGGGCCAGTGATGGCCTAGGATTGCTTGAGGTATGTGGACCATTGATAGCATCAGCGGTACCTGTATAGGTATTTAGGGCCTTGCAAGCCCAATGCTCCCCGAACGGATGGGTATTCGCTTCCAGTTGTACTCAGAGGAATCGATTGATTCCAACACGCAACGGTGGACAGCCTCACAGCTCACCCACCGGCGTGGTTGATGTACTTGGTACCCCAGTTTGGTGCATTAAGTCGGGTTAGCTACCCTACAAGATATGTCACCTTCTGACTACGCCAACTCATCGCGAGATGCTAGGATAGCCCTGTTTGAGCATGATTGATGATATGTGATATGCTTATGTTGATTATTATGCTATTCTGTACTCACTAGCTATTATAGCTAAGAGATACTCACTATCACATGTGCAGGTGATCCTTAGGCTGTGAGCTTGGGTGCCTGCGGGTAGTTATTTGCTTTAGGAGGAACATGGTTTTGTTAAATACTATGTGATAACATGTTTGTATTTATTCTTAGATAATGGTTAGTTGGTTAAGTATCAGTAACACGTAACGATATAATGTGGCAACATTTTGATTGTATATAAATTGCCACGTCTTTTTGCTTCCGCTGTTTATTTAAATTTTGAAACAGGTGTTAATGTTTTGTTTACAGACAAACCCACGCGGTTTGGAAACTTAAATTGTATTTTAAAAAGAAAAATTTGGTTCTCAAAATCACGCTGTTACAAGTTCGTCAGCTTGTCCCACGAATTAATTGACGTTCGGATGGAAGTGTTTAAGTGATGTTCAAATGGTTTTAGGTGAAAGTCGGATGATTGGTGCGAATGTCAGATGACTTTAAAAGTCGTATGAACTTTAAAAGACGGATGAATTAAAGGTCGGATGAACTTGAAGTTTGTATGAGCTCAAAGTCGCATCAAACTTAAGAGTCGGATGACTAGGCGAACATCGGATCACCAAACTTTTGAAGATCGGATGAACCTAATGTCGCATGCACCACAAAAGTCGGATGAGGTAAAAGTCAGATGGCCTTAAAGTCCGATGATGCTAATAATCCAAAACTTGCAGGTCTAGACTCTGCTTATCGAAATAACTTCTGAATTTGCCTAAAACACACTAAAATTTTAACTAACTTTTGCTTTGACCTTCCTTTGCTATAAAAACACTTTCCTAAACAAAGTTGGCTCCAAATAACAATAAATTCTTCAAATTTTGTTGAAACAGTGAAGAACACCAAGAACTTGAAGAACAAGAAAATTTTAAAATATGGACTCAAATATTGTTTGTTTATGAAATAAACACTACTAGATGTTTTCTCCTACCCAAATGCTTTTAAAAATCCAAAAAGAACAAGAACAAGAATGTTTGAGAAAAATGGGTTTTGACTTATGTGGGTTTTCACAACCAAGACCAGGGAATGCTTCTGGGTTTTGTTTTTCACACTTTCATGTTACTTCTAGGTAATGTTGAACCAATCCAGCAAGAAGTTAGCTCTCATACCAATTGAAAGTCCAAAGATGTGATAATAGATGAGTAAACTTGAAGATACTTGTAAGTAAAATGAAGAACAAGTTAAGAACACAAGTATGAACACTTTGCTTTAGCTTGAATATAAGTTGATATTGCTTTGAACTGAGTTACAAGTTGGAGAATTACAATGTGCAAAGCTTACCTTCCAAACCTAGTTTGCAAGGTATATAAAGACAATGCCTCATGGGCTTTTACAATCTAAACTAGCCATCATTACAAGTGTGGGCCAAGCTCAATACATTTAACTAGTCTATTAAGCTTACATAAATTATACAAAAGAACACAAGGCCTACAAACATATATTTGACTAACACAACTTCTGAGGACCAAATGTTAGAAGTTTTAAGTTGACATTGGGAGGATAAATGCTGATTGTGATAAAGAGAAGAAGAGATTAGATATTCTAAATACAAATAAAGCCAGACTAAAAAAAATAATGTCTAATTATTCTATCAAACTAAAAGATGCACAGAGAAGTTTTGACAACAATCTGAAAATGATGAAACTACTCTCTGATGCAAGAGATAAGTTGCAAGAAAAGATTAAAGATCTAGAGCAACAACTTGAAGCCTCTTCTTAACATTCTGCTCCAAGCTCAGTCTTAGAAAAGAAGATTTCTAGACTCCAATGGATATTAGACATGGAAAGATAGAGATTTGAGAAAGAAAGAAAGGATTTTATGGCTTAAACTTTTGTGCTTCAAAAGACTTTTGCTGCAAAAACTTGTAAATCTAAACCTTTTGATTTGGATTCACATTGTAGTAGCCAATCTGATTCTTATCTTTATGTTGCAGATTCTGAAGATTTAGATGAGACCTTCATCTTTGATGAATCGATTGATTCAGTGAAGGCTCCATACAAAGCAACAAGTTTCTCTCAGAAACAGAAGAAACCAAAGTTTAAAGGTAAACATGTTGGAATATTCCCGCTGACACGAACGAGTTAATGGCATTACCGATTAGGTATAGGCCTATTGGGTCACACACCAATTATTGATTCCGGCAACACGATCAAGCAAAAGAGAGGAAAAGGCCAAAATGGGTTTTGGCAGGATGGTACACGGGCCGAGTTCCCGAACACGGGCCATGTCCAGTCCAACATACATGAGGCGTACTAGCCCAGTTCAAGGTCGTGTAGTTTGGTCCTACACGGGCCGTGTAGATGAACGCGGGCTGTGTAGTGCTTGATAGACACGGGCCGTCTTAGCCCAATTGGGGCCGTGGACTTTGGGCCTACACGGCTGTGTAGACCTACACGGGCCGTGTACGTTCGCTGTAACAACAGAATTAACAGCCTCAAACACTTGGTTTAATGGGGTTAACTTCTCATAATTGTGTTAGACAAAGAGACCACGAGTTATCTGCTCTAGTAGAGGCTTTTGGCTAACACTTTGTCTCTTGGTTGATACTTGAACTCTCTCTCTCTTGTTCATCTTGTTCTTGAGCACAAGAAGCAAGACATACACACATTTGATTGTTGTTTTGGTGGTTGTACATCAACTTGCTAGCACTTGGGAATCAAACAAGCTTGGGGTGGACTTCATTGGAGGAGTTCTATATTGGATTCTAAGCTACTTGGCAAGAAAGGTTTCCTTGTGACTTTCATTGAGGTATAAACCTTTCTACTTATCTTGCTTATATTTTAGTTGCAATTCCATTGTTAGATTTTGGTCCATGGGAAGTATTCAAGGTTTGGTATCGATTTTTGTTACATGCTTTGCTTCCGTTGCTACTTGTTTGTGCCAAACGAATATCTTTAGTGGTATCAGAGTCATATCTAACATGGCTTTGCACTATTGAGTCTAGAAAAACCATAAAAGTGTTTTTGGATAAGAAAAGTGTTTTCTTAAATTGGTTTTTCCATTGAGACTCTTGTTGTGCTAGAATAGATCTATTCGTAGTCGTGTTAATATATTTTAGTTTTTATATTTATATATTTGTTGTAACTTGGCATGAAGTGTACACAAATATATACTTATAAATGTACATATGAATATGTGTCTCAAAAATGGTTTGGTACACTAATGCATATGTACAAGGATTGTCCTTTTGGTGCCTTTGATGTTTTGACAATCTTGACTAAAATATAGATATATATTCATATAACATGGTTATGTGTGGCACACCATGTTTCTATGTGATTTGTTTGATTTGATTCGGTAACGAGATATGCCCCTAGACCTATGTGTTGTGGTGATTGATTATTTTTTGGTTTTGGCGGCCTGCGTGCTGTATTGTTGTAACAATATTTGTTTATTATTTTATTGGTGCAGCTTGCACGCCATTTCTTTTGTTCTATGTATTTGTATAAATAGCATAGGATTGCGACATGCGTGTCGTTTATATATATTTTGTGTATTTGTATATAGTATAGAATTAAAACCAAAGTAGTCAATGGGAGTCATGGTGATGACGTCTTGGTGAGAAGGAATCAACATGCTATTGGAGGTGTTGGATTCAGTGGGAGCTCACCCAACGAGACCATATCTTGTCCTTAGATTTTTTGCCTCGTTTTCCCCGTTGTGGCTCACGGGGAAACGCATAGGAATTTTGGGCATGTTACTGAATCATATGTATATATATATATTTTTGCGTGGTTGTATTTTATTATTTGATGCATGGATTAGGATTCGCATGCTAGATACTTTTTGTATAAAATTAAATAAAATACAATGTTTGTTAAAATGGTTAACAATTGCGTGCGAATAGAATTGACAAAGAAACTATAAAAATGGTATTATATTAAAATTGCTTAAAATTGTTTTGACACTTACTTTGTTAATTCACAAAAGGGTTTTTATAAACCGGAAACAAAATCCCGTTTTCCAAAATGTAAATCACGCACCATCCGTAAGATGACACCACCCGAATCTAACGAAGCAAGGATGATTGTCGAGCTAAGCACGAGTCATTCCTTGTGTAGTTGTGTGGAAGGTGAGTGGGGTAACTCGCATGATTGGTTGTCGAGCTAAGCACGAGCCAATTAATGGTCGAGAGTGCCACCCGTGTGTCTTGTCGGACGATTTACAATTTTAGTATATAATTCTTGGTTAGTTGTCGAGCTAAGCACGAGCTAAACAAAAATTATATATTAAGATTGGTGTAAGATAGAGATCAAACATGCCAACCGACATAATGGATGTCAACGGATCCCGCAAGTGTCTAAGAGTTGTAATAGAGATTACAATTGGTAAATGGTTGCTAGCCTAAATAGTTTCGCCACGTGATCCGCGGTAAACCCGTCACGGTGCGAGGTGAAATAAGGTTCTTAGCCCTTGTTACGAATAAATTGTTTTGTTTAAAACTATGGGTACTTATTTTAACAAGGATTTCCAATCTAACTAAAACTAATTTGCTATTTTAGATGGCGTCTTCAAGCAACACCAACACCACCAACCATTTTTCGCTTAGAGTTTTCCTTGAAAAGGAGAAACTCAATGGTAACATTTTCTTGGATTGGTTTAGGCAACTCAAACTTGTCCTACGCCAAGAAGGGAAGATGGTTACCATAGAGGAGGCCCTACCCGAGGCTCCTGCTGCGAATGCCACTCGGGCTATCCGAGACGCTTATGAGAAGCGTGTCAAGGATACCGAGGACATTACTTGCCTCATCCTAAGTACTATGATCCACGAGCTCCAAAAGCAAATGGATCATTTGAGTGCTTTTGACTTGATCGCTCAGCTTAAGGAAATGTTCCAGCAGCAAGCGAGACAAGAGAGGTTTGAGTGTCTCAAGACGGTACATGGTAGTAAGATGGCCGATGGCGGGAATGTCAGTGCTCATGTGTTGCGCATGAAAGCAAACGTGGAGCGCGTAGAACGGCTCGGATTTACCATAGGGAGGGAGCTAGCCGTGGATTTGATCCTATGGTCCCTGCCCACCGCGTATGATCAATTCGTTATGAGTTAACATATGCATAGTATGGATAAGTCCATTATGGAGCTTCATGGTATGCTTAAGACAACCGAGTCTAGCATGGCCAAAAATAAGCCCGCCGTTCCAAATCCCATTCTTGCTATAAGGGAGGGGCGAATCCAGAAGAAGAAGAGATGCGCTTATACCCCTAAGGGTAAGAGGAAGGGGAAGATTGGAGTTGCCAAGTCTAGCCCCACTTCGGAGGGTAAAGGCAAGGGGAAGATGATTCCCCAAGCCAAAACTACGAATGATGCGAAATGCTTCTTCTGCGGGAAGAAGGGCCATTGGCACCGTAACTGCCCGGGGTACCTAGAAGGTCTTAAGAAGCTCAAGGGGTTGAGCATCGCAGGAACTTCCGACGCAGGTACGTACATGATTGAACTCCATCATACTTCTACATCTGGTAGTTGGGTATTAGATACCGGTTGTGGCACTCACGTTCGTAATATTGTGCAGGTGCTAAGGACAAGTAGAAGGATGGAGAGTGGCGAGCTTGACTTGATAATGGAAAACAAGGAGATTGTCCCGGTCAAGGCTCGAGGAGAAGTTGAATTAACTTTTAATTCCGGTTTTTCCATATTATTATTGAACGTATGCTATTCGCAGCTTGTGGCGCGAAACATTATTTCTTTTCATGCATTACACAACAATGGTTTTGGTTTTTCTTTTGATAATGGAGTTATCGTTTGTTCTAAAAATACTATTTGTTATTTTAAAGCTTATCCTTGTCGTGGTATTTATGAAGTAGATGTGTACGTTAGTGATAATCGTTCAATCATGAATATTGATTCAACGTCTAAAAATGGTTTAGACAAATTGTCTTTGTGGCATGGTCGGCTTGGCCATATAAACAAGACTCGTATCGCCAAGCTCTAAGCGGATGGGATCTTGGAATCGTTTGACCACGAGTCAAACGAAGTATGCGAATCTTGTTTGTTAGGCAAGATGACTAAAGCACCCTTTTCCGGCGTGAATGAGAGGGGTAAAGACTTATTGGACATTATACATTCCGATGTGTGTGGTCCGTTTAAGCATATCACAAGAGACAATTCTAGATACTTCGTTACCTTTATAGATGATTATAGTAGGTATGGATATGTCTACTTGGTTAGACAAAAGTCCGAGACCTTTGAGGTTTTTAAGACTTTCCAAAACGAAGTAGAGAATCAATTGGGCAAAAAGATTAAGATACTTAGATCCGATAGGGGTGATGAGTATCTTAGTCAAGAGTTTCGTGATCATCTTAAGGGTTGTGGAATTATCTCACAACTTACACCTCCTAGGACGTCACAATTAAATGGTGTCGCTGAGAGGAAGATTCAAACATTGTTAGATATGGTTCGGTCTATGATGAGTCACACCCAAGTGCCTATATGCCTTTGGGGTTATGCTCTTGAAACGGCAACAAGAATCCTTAATCTCATTCCAACGAAGAAGGTCGATAAAACACCTTTCGAGATGTGGCATGGGAAGCCTCCCGTTCTTGCCTATTAAAAGGTTTGGGGTTGTCAAGCCTACGTACGACGTGAGGTAGATGACAAGTTGGAGGCCCGATCCGAAAAGTGTTATTTCATCGGATATCCAGCTGCGGGTATTGGATATATATTCTATAAACCTTCCAAGAACAAAGTATTTGTCGCTCGGAGGGCGGTCTTTTTAGAAAGAGAATTAGTATCCAATCAACATCGCGGGATTAAGATTGATCTTGAAGAAGTTCAAGAGTCAACGGATGAAAGACCTGACGTTGGCACTAGCCAACAACCTAGTGAGGTTGAGTCTAAGCATGACAATGCGGAGACTAACGTACATCTGTTACCTCCCCGTAGATCCGGTAGAACTCGCCATGAGCCAGAGAGATATGGGTTTCTCATATCTGAGGGCGACGAGTTATTGGTGGATCTTAATGAGCCCACCAACTATCGGGAAGCGGCAGCGGGCCACGAGTCTGCTAAATGGAAGGAGGCAATGGATAACGAGATGCAGTCCATGGAGGATAACCAGGTTTGGGAACTGGTTGATCCCACACCCGGTTGTAAACCAATAGGGTGTAAGTGGGTCTTCAAGAAGATGACCGACATGGATGGAAAGGTAAACACTTTCAAAGCCCGACTGGTGGCTAAAGGTTTCACTCAGACACATGGTGTTGACTATGATGAAACTTTCTCCCCAGTGGCCATGTTGAAATCTATTAGGATACTTTTGGCAATTGCCGCATTTCATGATTACGAAATATGGCAAATGGATGTCAAAACCGCCTTCTTTAATGGGAAGCTCTCCGAAGAGGTGTATATGACGCAGCCTGAGGGTTTTGTGCATCCGAAGCATCCTAATAGAGTGTGTAGACTGAAGAAGTCCATTTATGGACTTAAACAAGCATCTTGTAGTTGGAATCTATGCTTTGATGAGAAAATCAAAGAGTTTGGTTTTTCGAAAAGTGTAGACGAGCCATGTGTATACGTTAGGGCTAGTGGGAGTGCCGTTGTTTTCTTAGTCTTGTATGTGGATGATATCCTACTCATTGGTAAAGATATTCCAACCTTGCAAAGTGTCAAGACTTGGCTTAGAAAATGCTTTTCAATGAAAGACTTAGGAGAAGCGGCATACATTCTGGGTATCAAGATCTATAAGATAGATCTAGAAAACTTCTCGGGTTAAGTCAAAGTACATATATTGACAAAGTCTTGAAGCGATGAAAGATGGAGGACTCTAAGAAAGGAAATCTTCCTATGTCGCATGGAGTGATATTAAGTAAGACTCAATGTCCTAGTTCTCAAGAGGAACTAGAAGTAATGAAGCGAGTGCCATATGCTTCGGCCGTGGGCTCGATCATGTACGCCATGTTATGTACTCGTCCTGATGTGTCATGCGCTTTGAGCTTGACTAGTAGATATCAGGGAAACCCGGGGCAAGCCCATTTGGTTGCGGTAAAGAACATTCTTAAGTATCTTAGGAGGACTAAAGAAATGTTCTTGATCTTTGGTGGTGAGGAAGAGCTCAAAGTAAAGGGTTACTCTGATGCTAGCTTCCAAACTGATAGGGATGACTGCCGATCACAATCGGGGTTTGTGTTCCTATTGAATGGTGGGGCTATTACATGGAGAAGTTCAAAGCAAGACACAGTAGCTGATTCTACTACAAAGTCAGAATACATTGCGGCAAGTGAAGCTGCTAAATAAGCTGTGTGGATAAGGAAGTTCATGTTAGTCCCATGTTTAGAATAGTCAGATTTGATGAGACAAACTATCGATATGTATAGATAATAGGTTAAGAGTTAGGAATTATGTAAGTCTGTTTTAGACTGACTAGTCAGCTTCAGCTGAGTAGTCAGCGTATAAACAAATATAGAGTTTTCTATGTAAGTACTAGATAACTCAGTGACTTCTAAGCTGAGATAGGACTTAAGAATGAAGACTTGAAAATTTGAAGACTTGAAGAATCCAAGATTCAAGAAGTCAGCTTGACAAGGTCAAGACTGAGTATGTCAGCTCAGCGTCAGAAGTCAGTTCAGAATTTAAGTAAGTTCTAAATTCTGTTATAAATTCTCTATATCTATGACATTTAAATTAGGATATCTAAACCTAATTTAAACTATCTATTAGTTGGATAGAAATCTTAAACGGAAATTAATTAGATATGTTCTAATTAAGGAGTTTGTTACGGTTTTAAAGAAAAGATAAGTTCTATCTTTAAACTGCGATTTACTCGTAGATATATCAAGTATAAGTATAAACCTTCTCATGGGTTTTACATAGATGTTCTTATGTGTGTACGAGAACAGATACGCAATACACAACGACGACTGCATAAGTTGCAAGAATGCATAAGTTGCAAAACGTACGTGCGTTCGTGATACTTGATACGCGTGTGTTGCGATAACTTTGTAAGTTCAAAGTTCGAGAGAGTTTTCAAGAGTTCTTGTTAATCAGTTTTAACAAGAAATTCGATCATCAATTAGTTTGTGATTCAAGAGTGTTTAGAGAGAGTTGAGGTTATAATCATTGTAACATCAAATCATCCTGTTGGTTTGATTAGAGAGTGATAATAGTTATTGTACTAGTTGATAATTGAATATACATTTGATTATTTTGTTTGACTGTTTAAAGTGTATTCAACCTCCCCTTCTACACTGTATTGGTTGCTTGTTCACCCTCTTTGGGACCAACAACTGGTATCAGAGCTAGTTTCTTCATAAGTTGAAGATCAAGATCCGTTGTCAAGAGGTTAAGATGTCTACTAGCAAACAATCAAGTCACATACCAACAATGGCGGCAAAAGGTTGTCCTATCTTTTATGGAACTGACTATCCTATGTGGAAGTTTAGAGCCATGCTATATCTGAAGTCTGTGGATCACAGGATGAGTACTGTGATTCAAGATGGCCCAATCATACCAATGATCCATATTACTGCCACTGACAAAACTGTTCCCTCTGGAGAAACTCCCAAGCCTAAAGCATCCTAGATTGAGGAAGATCGTAAACTGTTCAATCTTGATGATAAGGCACAAAGCATTATAGCAAATGCTTTAACAAACCCTCTTCTGCATACTGTGGCTGGGTGCCAAACTGCAAAAGAGATGTGGGATACTCTCAGTGTCACGTGTGAAGGCACTGACTTGGTCAGGCAACATAAGAAGACAAATCTAAGTCGTTCTTATGAAACTTTCTTTGCTAAAAAAAAAATAAAACTCTCGCTGATTTGTTTACTAGATTTCAATGCTTGATAAATGATCTGATCGTGGTAGGTGTCAAGAAAGATGAGAATGAGTTGGTACTCAAGTTTTTGGATGTGTTACCAGAACAATTCAATGGGATCACCATTGCACTTCATGCTGGAGGAACCTTAGGAAAATATGATCTCAGATCTATCTAAGGTTTCCTTCTAAATCATCAATAGATCATGGAGCAGAAGAAAGTGGCCCGGCAACAACTAAAAGAATCTATAAACAATGTTGGATCTGCATTAATTGCAGAAAAGAAAAAGAAGGGATCTAAAAAGTCTCAAGCTGAGATTGACTCTGAATCTGAATCTGAGGAAGTAAGTCTTAACTCTGGTTCAGATGATGAAGAGATGGATGCTCTTACTGAACAAATGGCAATGTTAGAAAGAAACTTTAGAAAGTTCAGAAGATAAAGGGGTCAATCTGACAGAAGCAAAAGTGGTAAGTCTACTTTTGATCCTAAGAAAGCTAAGTGCTATAACTGTCAGAGGATAGGACACATAGCTGCTGAGTGCAGAGTAAAGAAGGGAGAATCAGCTTCAGTAGCTGACAAGAATGCCTACAGAGCTGGTAAATATAAAAAGAAATATCAAAGACTCAAAGGCAAGCCAGATGAAAACACCAAAGGCCTCCTTGCTGAAACTTGGGATACTGAATCATCTACTTCAGATGATGATGAGCCAGATAGGTGTTTGATGTCCATTGAGGATGAAGAGGAACAAGTTGACTATGAGTTAGAAGACAGTTCCTTTAATGAGGATCTAACAGAAGCAGCTAAGCTGAGTAAGCAAACCAGTAACTGGGATCCTGCCTCAATGTATAAGGTAAATAACTTTAGCTCTTACACTGATGAACAAAAATGTCTAATGTTCAACTATTTGTTGAATGACTTCAAAACCTCTCTCATAGCTCAATCTGGTTTGAAAACTGAAATTTCAAAACTAAAAGATGAACTTAAACACTCTGAAACTCTCTTAAATGCTGGTAAAAAGATCCAAAGTGATTATGAATGTCAGCTTCATATAAACAAACTTCTAAGTGAAGAACTGCAAGAATCAAAAGAACAAGCTGACAATCTAAGAAAAATTTGTGAATCTTGGTGTAAGTCATCAAGAGAAGCAGAAAAGTGCATTAACCAGCAGATACCAAATCAAGTAAAAGCAGTGCTACGGCGAGATTATAGTGCTGATGCTGATGAAATCATCGAAGATCAAGTCAGTCTTGAAGACAAAACGATGAAATCAGATGACATACTCCCAAGAACATTTTTAAGGAACAAGGAAGGGAAACAGGTCAAAACCAATAAGTTTGTGAGACCAACCCAAAGTCCTCAAGTTATTCACTCAAATCATCAAGCTGAATGTTCCAGATCCAACAGAAACTGTAAGTCAGTGTTCAAAAGATTCGATTACAATCCGGTGAGAACAACTGTTGTTTGATAGAATATCTAATGTTAACTCAAAAAGACATAATTCTCAAGTCATACATGAAAGGATGTCTAAAAACCGGAAGTTGTTTGTAAGTCAGACCTCACAAAATAAAGGTAACCATAAAGCTGACAAAGGTAAGTCCAAAGTCAGTGAAAATCAAGTAGACAAATGGTCGAAGAGAATTGAAAGGTTATCCACATCATATGACCCTAAATCTGAATCCAAATTTAATGTTGGAAAACTGAAAGAAATCACCCAAACACCCATCTTTAGAAGAAAATTCTATAAGTGTGGTGATAGAGGTCATGAGGCCAAAGATTGTGTAAGTACCAATCTTAGACCGGAAAACGAAAAGGATGATCAGTCCAAAACAGACCCAGAATCTATTCGAGCCGATAAATCAAACTTCAAAGGATCAGCTAAGTGCTCATCCTCAGGACCCACCAAACAATGGGTTCCAAAAAGAAACTAATACGTTTAGTTGATCATGTGCAGGGCTCCTACAAGTGGTATCTCGATAGTGGATGCTCAAGGCACATGACAGGAAGCAAGGGGATTCTAAGTGAATTCCAAAACAATGAAGGACCCAAGGTGACATTTGGTGATAATTTTCAAAGAAGGACTAAAGGTTATGGAAAGATAACTGCTGGAAAAGTCACTTTCAAAAAGGTAGCATATGTTGAAGGCCTTAAACACAATCTAATAAGTATTAGTCAACTGTGTGATGAGGATTATGAAGTCACCTTCAGAAAGCATGCAGGGACAATTTATGATAAGAAGGGAAAACCAATATTAATGGCAAAAAGAGAGAGATATATCTATTTGTTAGATCTCAGCTCCGCAAATCCTTTAACTGAAACCTGCTTGTATTATGACTTAACTCCCAAGCTAAGCTGGTTATGGCACAAAAGACTGTTTCATTTAAACTTCAAATATATTAACAAGTTCTCTAGCAAAGAGTTAGTCTTTGGTCTGCCTAAGATCACATTTGCTAAAGACAAACTCTGCTCAGCCTGTGAAATGGGAAAACATCATAAGGGATCCTTCAAGTCCAAACAGAATTTCTCAATCACAGAACCATTGCATATGTTGCATTTGGACCTATTTGGACCTATCAGCACCCCAAGCCTAAGTGGCAAAAAGTATACTCTGGTGACTATTGATGAGTTCACAAGATTCACTTGGGTAATCTTCTTAAAAGCCAAAAGTAAAGCTACACATGACTTAATCAGCTTCATAAGACAAGAAGAGTTGCAAAAAGGTAAGTCTCTTAAACAACTCAGAAGTGATCATGGGACTGAGTTCAGAAACTCAACCCTTGAAGGCTTTTGTGAAGAGAAAGGAATTATCCAGAATTTCTCATCTGTAAGAACTCCACAACAAAATGGAGTTGCTGAAAGGAGAAACAGAACCTTAATTGAAGCTGCCAGAACCATGCTATATGAGGCAAAGCTCAAGCTGAGCTTCTAGGCAGAAGCTGTAAGTACAGCCTGCTACACTCAGAATAGATCAATTATATTTAAAAGACATGGTAAAACATCTTACGAGATGTATCATGGCAAAAAACCCAACATTGGATATTTCCATATTTTTGGTTCAACATGCTATGTGCTAAACCAAAGAGATCAGCTCCATAAGTTGGAACCCAAAGCTGATCAAGGGATATTGTTGGATATTCTTCAATCTCCAAAGCTTACAGAGTCTTTAATCTTAAAAGAAAGGTAATTGAAGAGTTAGTACATGTTACGTTTGATGAGACAAGTATTGATGAATTAACAGAGCTCAAGCTGACTCGGTTAGTCTGATTGAGCTTGAGAGGAGTAAAGAAGATCTCACATCAAATCCCATGTATGTTATGGATGATTCTGATGATGATGATGATAGTAAATCTGACAAACGTGCATCACTGAAAGAAATTATCAATATTGAAGATAATCAGCCTGAGAATCTCGGTGAATCATCAGGTACATGTCAGATTGAAGATCTAAGTGATCATCAAATTCCTACTCAGACTGAAGAAGTAAGTCCTATTCATCCTGAGAAACACTGTTCTGACTCAGACCCAAAACCTCAGTCTCCTACTACAACGTTCAGAGTATTAAAAGATCATCCTCTTGATGATGTCATTGGGAACGTTAAAGATGGTGTGTTAACTAGATCTAAGGAAAATGTAAACTATGCTGCCTACGCTAGTTTTCTATCTCAAATGAAACCAAAGAAGACTGAAGAGGCTCTGAAAGATGAAGATTGGATTGAAGCTATGCAAGAGGAACTGACAGAATTTCAAAGAAACAAGGTCTGGACCCTTGTCCCTGCTCCCAAAGGAAAAACAATTATAGGCACTAAGTGGGTCTGTAGAAATAAAATGGACAAGGATGGAGTAGTGATCAGAAACAAGGCAAGCCTAGTAGCTCAGGGTTATCGACAAGAAGAAGGTATTGATTATGATGAGACCTTTGCCCCTGTTGCGAGGATTGAAGCTATAAGGTTGTTTCTAGCCTATGCAGCCTTCAAAAACTTTAAAGTGTATCAAATGGATGTTAGAAGTGCATTTTTAAACGGAACACTACAGGAGGAGGTCTATGTGAAACAACCCCCTGGTTTTATTGATGCTAAACATCCAGATTATGTCTATAAGTTGGACAAGGCCTTGTATGGACTCAAGCAAGCTCCAAGAGCCTGGTATGATACACTATCCACCTATCTGCTCTCAAATTATTTTGTCAGAGGAAGTATTGACAAAACTCTTTTCATAAGAAAGAGCAGAGGACATGTCATTCTAGTTCAAATTTATGTGGATGACATTATCTTTGGATCAACAAACCAAGATCTGTGTGATAGGTTCTCCAAGATAATGTCTAATCAATACAGAATTAGCATGATGGGTGAGATGACATATTTTTTGGGACTTCAAATCTATCAGAAAGAAGATGGTATATTCATTAATCAGAGCAAGTATGTCTTTGATCTGATTAAGAAATATGGATTAGACTCAAACCATCTCGCAAAGTCTCCAATGTTACACAATGTCAAGCTACACAAGGACATTGATGGAAAGTCTGTATGTTAGACTACATACAGAGGAATGATAGGTTCATTACTCTATTTAACAGCAAGCAGACCTGATATAATGTTTGCTATATGTGTTTGTGCACGATATCAGGTTGATCCAAAGGAATCACACTTGATAGCTATTAAAAGGATACTCAAATATCTGAAGGGAACACCAAACTTAGGTTTATGGTATCCCAAAGGATCAAGATTTGAGCTAATAGGGTACTCCGATTCAGACTTCGCAGGATGTGGTCTTGATAGAAAGAGTACTACTGGAGGATGTCAACTTTTGGGTGGAAAATTAGTCAGCTGGACGAGCAAGAAACAAAACTCAGTGGCAATTTCAACAGTTGAAGCTGAATATGTAGCTGCAGGGAGCTGTTGTGCTCAAATACTGTGGATGCAACATCAGCTGAAGGACTTTGATCTGCATTATTCAAAGACTACCATATTTTGTGACAATCAAAGTGCTATTGCCATTACACACAACCCAATGTTTCACTCAAGAACCAAGCACATTGAGATAAGACATCACTTCATCAGAGATATTGTAGAAAAGGGAAAGATAGAGTTAGTCTTCATTGAGACTGAAGATCAGCTTGCGGATATCTTCACGAAACCAATAGAAGGCACAAGATTTACAACTCTACTCAGCAAGCTTGGAATGCTCAACCCTTAATTGGTATGCTCCGTTCTTTATCTCTGTTTAATATTTGCTAAGTGCTATATTTGACTAAGTGTCAAAATCTAAGCTAAGTGCTCAAGCTGAAGCTGAGTGCTTCACATAAGCTGAACGTTCAGGATCAGCTGAGTGCTTCATATAAGCTAAACGTTCAGGATCAGCTGAATACTCCATATAAGCTGACCATTCAGGATCAGCTGAGTAATCAATTCCAAAGTGTGGTCAGTTCCACAAGTCTAGGTTAGTCCTAACAATATGGTAAGTCCAATAATATGGTAAGTCCAACATATTTACGGTGTGTCCGGTAAATAAACGTTAGTAGTTCATAAATTTTTTCTGATACATATCTTTTAATAAAACATCTTTTCAATATAACAGTGTGCGTTTGGGTAACTAACAATAAATTTAACCGTTGTAACAAACTGCGTAGAAGTTTTTACGGTAACGATCATATTTATTACCCTCAGATAATGGTAACTTTTCTCTCACATTGAAAAGGTATAAATAAGAGAGATTGTTCATCATATTTCGTTTAAACTTCCAAAATATTCTTCTCTCTTAAACCCTAACGTTGCTGTGTGCAGAGTTCATTGCTAAGTGCTTATTACTTCTAAGTGCAATCCAATACGATAAGTTCGATTTCAATGGAGGGGTATACTCTAAACCTGACTGAACAAATGATTCATGGAGGAAATTTCAAGAACAATTCACTCCCCACCTACAAACAAAACAACGTCATCGCCTGTACCGACATTCCAAAGTCCAAAATTGGCAGGGGATATGAGGAGTGGGTCTCCTACATTCGTAAGGGTCCCCTGCCACATGCATTTCTTCGTGGACCTGCTGTGCTCATCCCTCAACTTCTCACGGAATTCTGGTATACGTGTAAACTCGATGTAACCCAATCGGTTATACGGGGCATAGTCCTAAGTGGACAAGTGGCGATAGAAGTCGATGCAAACTGTCTCCGCCGAATTCTTTATCTCCCGGTTCACAATTAATATCAAGCGACAGTTTCTAGGGAAATATCACGAAGTGTTTTACCCTTAATGGGTCATCCTCAAGTTATTGGCGTCATACGGAAATCTGTTTTCCAGACGGCATGGGGATTTCTGGTATCCACTGTGGTTCGTTCCCTTGGATACAAGGTGGGTGGCCTGGATAATGTAAATGACTTTGAAATGCAATTATTATACAACTTATTTTATGATCGACGAGTGGATTACGCTGAGTTGATCTTTGATGCATTCAAGTCATTGGTGACCAAGAACATCAGGGACACTATTGTACCCTTTGCAAGATTCATATCCATGGTCATCGAGGACAGGTTGGGTAGAAGATATAATGCTCAATATGAGTCCATCCCTACTCCTGTTCTCAGCTACAGGATGTTCGCCCATGATATTTTCCCTAGGCACCCTACTTTGAGTGCTCAGATGAGGGCGTATGTACAACTTCCGACTCCTGAGTCAAGTGAAGCTGAGACAAAGGAAGAAGCTGCGGAAGAAGTAGGTGACGATGTTGGTTCTGAGGCTGAGTCTCCTCAAGCTGATCAACCTAGGACTCAGTTCAGACCTCGTACTCAAATAATTTCATCCACCACTTCGAGTTCTGAGCAAAGGAGTTTGTTTCCTAGCTCTGAGTCTCCACTGCTAGGTGCAGCAGGTATGATTTCTCAACCCTTATCTCCTTCTCTCTCTTTTAGTTCTCCATCTCCAAACTTAGGAGATAGGACTGAGTCAAGCCTAACTCAGTCTAACCCCTCTCCTCCACCTCAAACATCTCCTACACCTATACGAGGAAATCTACCAAAGGTGGTCCTTCACCTCAAAAGGACACTAGAGTTGATATCACATTGATACCTCCACTGGTAAGAGCTGAGGGGGAGACACCTTCTCTTAAGGTGCCAACCTCTATGCTCAGTTCAATCCTTAAGCCTATACCGGGTATGGTGTCTACTCAGCCCATACTTACTAGTGCCATGGGAGGGCCTACTTCTATGCCTTCACAGCCCCATGAAGGTAACATTGAAATACTGACCAATCCCTAGGGTCAATTACCCCCCTCCTCACCAATAAGCCTAGCTCACCCCAATATCATACCTCACGAACTTGGTTATTCTTCTCTTCTATTCTCACACACTCTCGCACGACCTGTCAATGAACCTTTCATACACCAGGAAGGTTTATAGGGTCTCCATTCTGGCCCCCTTGATTCCATAGGTCTTCACCAACCTTTGGATATGGGACTCACATCCTTACCTATTGAGGAACACTCAACGGCTACTTCTATGGTGGAAATACACTCTTCCACTGGACAAGAGGATGTTGACATGAGACAAAGACCTGAGGAGTTCAAGCTGATGAAAACCGATGCTCAAGTCATTATGGATTATTTACAAACTCATTTTGAGCTTCTTCATAGGAAGAGGAAAGCTGACAAAGCCAAGTTGATGCGCAAACTTAATGATTTGTCAACTTCAGTTTCCAACTTGAAAAGCTTCATATCCAAACTCAGACCCTCCCCTATTGATGATGACAAAAAGGGGGAGGAAGAATCAAAGAAGTATGATGATAAGGTTGAGGGGGAGCATACAGAGGAAGTACAATTTGAACAAGCTCATGATCAGTTCATGAGTACTGTAGATTAGCCTTCTCAACAACAACAGGCTTCAACAGTCCAAATAACCACAACTTCACAAGCTCAACCAGAAACTCCACTTGAAGAAACATCTCAAGTTGTTCACACCAATCTTTCTCAAGCTAATTTGCCAAAATTTGTTGAAGCTGAGTCTGTTCCAACTTCACAAATAGATAAAGGGAAGAGTAAGGTGTTTGAGATGGTAACAAGAAAGAAAAGAAGTGTTATGCCATTAGCAAAGAAAATAAAGGTCATCATTGCTGAGCCTGAGCTAGAGCAACAGGGTAAGTCTCAATTAGTTGCACATGAATCTAACTCAAGTGATGAAGCTGATGCAGCACAGAAAGCCAATAACATACTTGCTGAGAAAATGTTACAAGAGATGGCTAAAGAACTAGGCGTAACAGTGGAGGAAATAAAAGAGCAGCAACGACAAGCTAAAGTTCAACGAGAAAGGGCTAAAGTTGAGGCTGCCAGAGTTGAAGCTGAAGCTGATTATTCTGGTCCAAGAGCTGCCCCAATTCTTTACTCAGATGTGGATCTAAGACATTTTTATAAAAGAACACATTTTAATAACAAGATTGAATCAAATACACTAAGTAGAAAAGGATAATTGGTAATCATCATAGACAACAAACAAGAAATTGGTCTAGATATGAGATGTCTATACAAGTTGGGATTCTCAGAGCTGAAGACAGTAGCCACAACTATCAAGCAGATGAAAAAGAGTCAAATAAGACAAGAGATAGTTGATGTGCTTAAGACAATCTTCATAAGAATCGATCAGCTAGGTGAGATTCCTGCTGATGAAATTGATACATTTCTTAATCGAGGCAAAGCTGCAAGAGTTAGAGCAGCAAGCCAGCGAGCTAAAAGAGACATCATTTTACAAGTTCCATAGGAAGTTGAATTCAGAGAGAACACTTATATCACTCAACCTTTAGAAGGATTCTTGTATCTTGATGTGGAAGGTAATCAATGTTTCTTGAAAGTAACAGATCTTCATTTGGCAAATCTGGAATTATTTCTGTACTTGAGAATTCTATGTGATGACTCAATTCAGAACTCGGTATTCAGATCTCAACAAAGAAATCAGATCAAGAAAAGCTGAGATGAAAGAAATGCCAGAAGGTGAAAAAATTATGGTTGATGCTATCAAGAAAGCTGCAATTTGGGATCTTAAATGTTCTGATTGTGGTTAAAAGTTGAAGATTACGTTGAGTAAATAGATTAGCTCTATGTTTTTGTTAGCACTAAGTGTGCAGAAGCTAATCATAAAGATTAAGCTAAAATGTAAATGATATGTTCATAAATACAAATCAAGTTTGATATGTTTAACTATTTTATTATTTGATATGTTCAAAAATTATGTTTGATAAATTTAAACAGACAGCTTTGTAAGTTTAAGCTGATGATTGATATGTTCAATTGTAAACTGATAAGTTCAGTAATATAAGTTTTGTAAGTTCAGAATTTAAATTTCTTCTGATAAGTTCAGAATCTAAGTACTTGTATATTCAAATACTTAGAATACAAGTCTTACAATAGATTTGTAACATAAATATCTTGTAAGTTCAAGATACGTGAATAAGTATGGATCAGTTCAATACTTATGTCAAGAACTAACTTTGGTCAGTTCCAGAGCGGTTCAACATAATTCTATTAACCTATAACTTATTTGATTCAATGTTTTGTCATCATCAAATAGGGGGAGATTGTTAGTCCCATGTTTAGAATAGTCAGATTTGACGAGACAAACTATCGATATGTATAGATAATAGGTTAAGAGTTAGGAATTATGTAAGTCTGTTTTAGACTGACTAGTCAACTTCAGCTGAGTAGTCAACGTATAAACAGATATAGAGTTTTCTATGTAAGTACTAGATAACTCGGTGACTTCTAAGCTGAGATAGGACTTAAGAATGAAGACTTGAAAATTGTAAGACTTGAAGACTTGAAGAATCCAAGATTCAAGAAGTCAGCTTCACAAGGTCAAGACTGAGTATGTCAGCTCAGCGTCAGAAGTCAGTTCAGAATTTAAGTAAGTTCTAAATTATGTTATAAAATCTCTATATCTACGACATTTAAATTAGGATATCTAAACCTAATTTAAACTATCTATTAGTTAGATAGAAATCTTAAACGAAAATTAATTAGATATGTTCTAATTAATGAGTTTGTTACGGTTTTAAAGAAAAGATAAGTTCTATCTTTAAACTGCGATTTACTCGTAGATATATCAAGTATAAGTATAAACCTTCTCATTGGTTTTACATAGATGTTCTTACGTGTGTACGAGAACAGATATGCGATACACAACGACGACTGCATAAGTTGCAAGATTGCATAAGTTGCAAAACGTACGTGTGTTCGTGATACTTGATACGCGTGTGTTGCGATAACTTTGAAAGTTCAAAGTTCGATAGAGTTTTCAAGAGTTCTTGTTAATCAGTTTTAACAAGAAATTCGATCATCAATTAGTTTGTGATTCAAGAGTGTTTAGAGAGAGTTGAGGTTATAATCATTGTAACATCAAATCATCCTGTTGATTTGATTAGAGAGTGATAATAGTTATTGTACTGGTTGATAATTGAATATACATTTGATTATTTTGTTTGATTGTTTAAAATGTATTCAACCCCCCCTTCTACACTGTATCGGTTGCTTGTTCACCCTCTTTGGGACCAACAACTGGTATAACCTATCGAGACCTTGGAGTGGTTCCTAGCATATCCGACCCTATTGAGATCTTTTGTGACAATGAGGGTGCGGTAGCCTTAGCGAAGGAACCGAGAGCTCACAAGAGAACGAGGCATATACCTCGTATGTACCTCTTGATTAGAGGGATGATTGAAAATGGTGAAGTCGCTATTAGTAGAGTAACCTCGGAAGGCAATTTGGCCGATCCGTTTACTAAACCTTTGTCACAAGCTTCTCATGATTCTCACACTACGGCGATAGGTGTTAGATTTGCTCATGACTTGGTTTAGATTTAGTTTTAATTTATGTTTGGACCATTATGTATTTGGGAACATTAAGCAATAATGTTACTAATGTTTGTTTCGATTTATATAGTAGAGATCTATATATACGCGTGTTGCGGTTACTTACATTTAGTCTTTATTGTGTTCTGTGTTTGCATGTTTATTCTCTTCGCTAGATTGTTTTACAATCTTTAAGTCTCCACAATCAGTCATACTTTAAGGGAAGGAAGTATGAATTAAGATTGAGGTAAAGAATTGGTTTTGATAAAACGTGATTCTTTCCTATACTTGAAAGGGGTTTCAAGTGATTGGAGGACCCGCACCCGAGTTTACTTCATGGTTTTAGTCACAAGTAACTCGGGATGGTAATGACATTTCATCCTTAAACTAGAGATACATGTGATCTCAAAGCATAGGTCTGCTTTGCTTTGATCGTTTTCTAACGCGGTCCGTAACTGGTCGTTATAAGGGAGATGATTGGATAGAGTATTATCTATGTGGCGGGACTATGTAGTCGAAAGGTATTTGTTCCTCTATGTATAGAGAGAATATCCATGGGCCCCTCGATGATTGAGTGCTGACGTTCATATGCATGGCCGTGCTCAAGTTACATTGATGATGGATCAATGTTAACTTGGTTTGTTGGTCACCACTAATCTAGAATCGAGAAACATAATCGTGAACGATCTGAAGGTTGACTATATTCCATGGCTTGTGTTCACATTGAATATCGCGAACAAAGGGATGTACATGTTCATTTATCTTTAGGACAATCATTTTATGATTGGGGATCTTGTCAAGAGTGGCATACCCTATACTAACTTGGGAGCATAGATGTCTTGCTATAGGCCGCTCTATGTTTGTGTTATTTTTCGTAGTCGTGTCACGTGCAAGTGGGAGTCTGTTGGAATATGCCCGCTGACACGAACGAGTTAATGGCACTACCGATGAGGTACAGACCTATTGGGTTACACACCAAGTATGGTAGGATGGTACACGGGCCGTGTTCGTGAACACGGGCCGTGTCCAGTCCAACATACACGAGGCGTACTAGCCCAGTTCAAGGTCGTGTAGTTTGGGCCTACACGGGCCGTGTAGATGAACACGGGTCGTGTAGTGCTTGATAGACACGGGCCGTCTTAGCCCAATTGGGGCCGTGGACTTTGGGCCTACACGGTTGTGTACACCTACACGGGCTTTGTATGTTCGCTGTAACAGCAGAATTAACAGCCTTAAACACTTGGTTTAATGGGGTTAACTTCTCATAATTGTGGTAGACAAAGAGACCACGAGTTATCTGCTCTAGTAGAGGCTTTTGGCTAACACTTTGTCTCTTGGTTGATACTTGAACTCTCTCTCTCTTGTTCATCTTGTTCTTGGTGTTCTTAAGCACAAGAAGCAAGACATACACACATTTGATTGTTGTTTTGGTGGTTGTACATCAACTTGCTAGCACTTGGGAATCAAACAAGCTTGGGGTGGACTTCATTGGAGGAGTTCTATATTGGATTCTAAGCTACTTGGCAAGAAAGTTTTCCTTGTGACTTACATTGAGGTATAAACCTTTCTACTTATCTTGCTTATATTTTAGTTGCAATTCCATTGTTAGATTTTGGTCCATGGGAAGTATTGAAGGTTTGGCATCGATTTTTGTTACATGCTTTGCTTCCGTTGCTACTTGTTTGTGCCAAACGAATACCTTCATAACCAAACTTATATTTTACTCAAAACAACAGAGTTCAGTGTAAAGAATGTTATCAATTATGAATTATCATCTAACTTAATACCAAAACAAGGAATTCCACCTCAAAAGAGGCAAGCTTAAAAGCCAGATAATTTTACTCAAAACAATAAACACGAATCATTTTCTAAAACACACTGTGATTTTCTGCTCAAGACTGATGTAAAATACCCTTTTCCGGTTTACTCAGTAAAGCACTTATATAGACTCTCTAAAGAAAAGATTTCTAAATCTTCAAAGCAAAAACCTGAGTTCGTTCTTAAAGATGGAATTCCTCTTTGGCATTTAGGACCATTAAATAAAAAAGTCCATAAACCTATCATTGAAAATATAAAAGTATGGATGCCAAAAACTAAAAAGGCTAATAGTTATTCTTTAATCCTTTTTGTAGTTAGAAGAATGAGAGACATTGTGGAGCACAATGAAGATCATTCAGACTGAAGAGAAGATCACTATGCTCAGTATGCTAAAAGAATTTATATAACACAACTATCAACAGGATTAAAGTATCCTAAGAATGCAATTTTCCATTCATTTTATGCAGCATTAGCCCGAGTCTAATGACCTGCGATGCTTATTTTATTCAATTTATATTGGTTTGATATGTTTTGTATTCTAATGATTGTATTTGTAACATCCTAGATATTGGCTTAAAAGTTTTACAAGTGCAGTGGTAAGATAATTGTTTATTTATTCATTTAATTATTTATTTGCTATTTTCTTATAGGTTTATTAAATTAAAATAGAGCCACGAGTTTAAAAAGAAAAAATGTATACTTTATATATTTTATATATTTATTGAATCTATTAGATTCGTTTTTAAATAAGGGTCACAAATAATACCTCGTTGATTAATAATTAATTGAGTAGGGTCGCTTAATTAATCAACTATATGTTAGACGACATATATTTGTACTGTGTGTGGGTCGAATTAGAAGTACCGAACTTGGCACCTCCTCTTTCATTTGTGCTTATCTCCTTTGTTCTTTCTCTTGTTTTGCTTTAAAGAACTTCAAATTCCAGCCCTTGAATCATTGCTATTGTGTTGTCCGCTACTAATTGAATGTTAGTTTTAATTCTTGATAAGTTCTTGATTAGCTAGGTAATGTTCTTGTTAGGGTTCTTGAAGGACATTGGGTTTTATTATGAAATTGAAAGTGTTATTGTGCTAGACATAATTTATATGTTGTTTTTGTATTAATTTGATGTTTAATTTCTGTATTTTGATTGATTGAGCCTTAAACTCCATTAATGGAGAATGAGGAAGATGAAGTTGGGTTTTGAGATTGAAAAGAATGGATGATATGATTTTAATGTGTTCTTGTTGTTAGTATGATTTCCAGGCATTGTAATGGTATTTGTAGTTGTCTATTTGAAGCTGGAACAGGGTAGTAAGCAAAAACTACACAATCTGCTGTTCGGAGAAGATCGTGCCGCGATGGCTAAGGGGATCGCGACGCTATCCCTGCTGCATCCCAATTTGATTTTTTGTTTTCAATTCAGTTGTGTTATGTTCTTATTATTTATGTTTAGTTTTAACATGGCTTAAATAATATAATTGGGATAGTTTGATGATGAATGTCGCTTATGGAATATTATATGAGTTAATTGCATACTTTAAATTAAGAAGTGGAATTTGATGAATCTTGTACATGTTTTGATGGTTTCTACATGTTATGTATCATATAAGTAGGCTATATGCTAGATGCGCATGTGATATATGATCGTGTACATGTGTTAATCATATTGGGTTAGTTTTGACCCGTTGGTGAAATAATTTGACATTTTGGAGTTATTTGGGAATTGATTACTAATTCATGTTATGGTGTATTCTTAGGAATGGAGAAGACTCAGTGACATAAGACTACTAAGTTGGAGATTGGTGAACATAGTTGAGTGGACGTTTAACTGACGAATAGTTATTAGTTGTAACGGTTATGGTTGCAACTTTTGATGCATTGATAGACTATTTAGTCTGGTGATTAATTAACTGATTATGTGTTAATTAATTGTTGCGTCAGTGATATGTGCACATGGCTGATGGCAATTCAGCTTCGGTTGGGCTATGGGTTGGGCTTGTTTGCTATTAGCTAATTAGTAATTGATCTTTTGATGCATTCGTTGCAACTTAAGGGTATTACTGTGTGAGAATAGAAAATGTGCTATCGGTAAACCTCTACTAGGCCAGCATTGGTTGCAGGTTCTCCAGAACCACCGGTCTTCTCGGTTGCTTGTTTATTTGTTGTTGTAGTGTCCTTCGGTTGTGAAAGATGCTATTTTGTTGGTTTAACTTTCATTCACTTACCTTTGTGCTAATCCCCCACCTGCTACTCCATTTTTGTAGGTTTTGGTAAGTCATCTATTTAAGTGGGAGTTGGTGTTGATTTGGGAATAATTGACCGCCATTCTGATAGAACTTTTGATGAGCTGTTTGTAACAATGTAACACCGAGCTTTGAAATTCTAGTTTTTGACAAAATATGTAATTTGTTTAATTGATTCATTTTGGTAAACAAGTTTGTATGTAAATATGATAATCGCTTCCGCGGTACTTTTTAAAAAAGTGGGTTAAAATTGCGGTGTTACAAATTTGGTATCAGAGCCTAGGTTTGGGGATATGTGCACTGTTAGGGTGTTAAATTCCCAAATCATGGCTCGAATTGGGTCAATTATTCCTTGGGCGTGGAATTAGGGTGAATGTGAGTTTTGTTGTTGAGCTTACTATGTTGTGTACTAACGAATTTATATAATAAATGGTGAGCTATTGTGATTGTTATAGATATGGCTGATAATGAAATCCCGACCAGCGGCACCTTGATCTCGAGAACAGTAGGAACTTCTACAGCACCACTAGAGATTCCTCTTCAGGCTGGTACTTCAGGTACGGATGCTGACATAGAGAGAGAGCGAGAGGAATACATCTCTCTGTTAGAGGATCAGTTGCAAAACCTTAGAGGTGTAGTAAAGGAGTTGCAGCAACAAAAGCATATTCAGGCAACTCAACCACCGGTTTTTTCAGCAGTTACTACACAGTCAGAGATACCTCCCTTATCAGTACCGCTTCCTCCTATATCTCAACCAACATCACAACCATTCTATTATCCTGGGCTCTCTCAAGCATCATTTCCATATCCCTACATGGGATTTCATCCACAAATGGGATTCAAATAAAACCATGTACTTATAAGCAATTGTTTGATTGCAAACCATGGTAACATAGATCCTAATATTATCTTGAACGTGTTGAGGGAGACTGTCAAAGTCTTAGATGCATGTAACTATGAGGAGGATTTGAGGGTCAGATTTGCAACCAATGTGTTGAAGGGCAATGCAATGGTTTGGTGGGATTTTGTAACATCACATCTTGCTAAAGCTCAAGTGGATTCAATTACTTGTGATCAATTTCAAACCAAGTTATGTGAACAATATTGCAATGCTTTTGAGATGAACAAGATCAGGAAGGAATTCATGGATCTACAAATGACTAAAAGGATGACGGTTTATGAGTTGGTTAGACAGTTCAACAAAAAGCTGAGGTTTGTAACATAGTGGGTACCAGATGATTCGTCACAAGTGCAACATTTTATTGGAGCTTTGCTACCAGAATACAGGAGTACCACCTGGTTAGCAAGCACTTTATCTCAGGCCTTTACTTTGGATAAATCTGCCGAGGGTGATGTCAAGACTCGGGAGAAGATGAACCCGGATAAAGCGGCTTTACTAAAGCCAAGGTTTGAACAGTCTAGTAATTAGCAAAAGAAGAGATGGTAGGGAAATCAATCACAAGGAAGTCAGAACCGCAAGACAACAGCTAGGGGTTCTAGTCAGAGATCGTAGTGGTTTATTAAGTGTAAATCTTCTCATTCTTGTCCGTGTACCTCTGAAACATTGTGTTGTATTCGTTGTAGGGCATTTGGGAATGAGATAAGGGATTGTAGATTTCCTCGCAATGTATGTTGGAATAGTCAGAAGGAGGGGCGTAGAGCTAGTGATTGTCCTTCTTCTAAGAAGATTGGGTCAGGGACAGGGGCAGGGGCAGTCGAGGGATCATCATTGGCAGGACAAAAGAGAAAGAACCCTCTTACACCCGAGGGTAGGGTGTTTCGCATGATAATAGATGATTCTACTACCACAGATGATGTTATCACGGGTATGTTTTTAATAAACTCCATACCTGCTCGTGTGTTATTTGATTCCGGAACCAATCGCTCTTTTGTTTCTATGGCTTTCTGTGATAAATTAAAACTGCCTACTTATGATGTTCGTATACCACTTGAAGTAGAAGTAGTTGATGGTAAGATAGTTCCTGTCATAACCTCTACATCTAGAGCTGAAATTGATATTGATGGTAGATGTTTTCTAGTTTCATTTCTTTTATTGCCTATATCTGGATTTGATGTTGTTTTGGGCATGGACTGGCCTAGTAGGCATAAGACTAGTATTAAATGCCATAGAAAGTTGATTTCTTATCCTTTATGTGACGAGTCACATGTAGTGGCTTGCGGGGAGAAGATTAAGTCTGCTTTTCCTATTATCTCCTTCATGAAGGCTAGAAAATCTCTGGCCAAAGGGTGTGAATGTTTTCTTTCTTATGCTATTAATGCTAGAAAGGAAAAGCAGGCAGTTTCAGATATTCGGGTGGTTTCGGAATACCCGAAAGTGTTTCTTAAAGAGTTACCTGGGTTGCCTCCGGTTCGAGAGGTGGGGTATAAAATTGATTTCATTCCATGTTCCAGTCCAGTGGGTAAATCTCCTTATAGGTTAGCTCCTTTTGAAATCAGAGAGATGATGACTCAGATTAAGGATCTGTTGGATAGGGGTTTCATTCGTCCTAATTCTTCACCGTGGGGTGAACCGGTTTTATTTGTTAAAAAGAAAGATAGTACTCTATGGATGTGTATTGATTATAGGGAGTTGATAAAGAATATGGTTAAGAACAAATACCCTTTACCCAAAATCGATGACTTGTTTGATCAGTTGCAGGGTGTGTCTTATTTTTCTAAAATTGATCCGCGATCAGGTTATCACCAGGTACGTGTATCTGACAGGCATGTTCCTAAAACTGCGTTCCATACCAGGCATGGCCATTACAAACTTTAAGTTATGTCGTTCGGTTTAACTAATGCACCTGCTACATTTATGGATCTAAGGAATCGGGTTTGTCGACCATTTTTAGATAAATCTGTAATTGTATTTATTGATGACATCCTGGTTTATTCTAAAACCAAGTCTGATCATGAAACTCATTTGAAACAAGTACTTGAAACTTTGAAACAAGAGAAGCTTTTTGCTAAATTTCTAAATGTGAATTTTAGATGCAGGAGGTTCATTTTCTAAAGCATGTTATTTGTAAAGATGGTGGTAAAGTCAATCCAGCTAAAGTTGAAGCGGTTATGAATTGCAATGCTCCTAAATCACCTTATGAAATTAAGAGTATCCTACGATTAGCGGGTTATTATTGCAGGTTTATTAAAGATTTTTCTAAAATTGCAAATCCAATAACTAAATTAACCCGTAAAGAGGTTTAATTTCAATGGAATGATGAACTGGAAGTAGCTTTTCAGACTTTGAAACAACTATTATGTCAGACTCCTATTCTTGCACTACAGGATGCATCTAATGATTTTGTAGTGTACTGTGATGCTTCATTTGCAGGTTTGGGTTGTGTTCTATTATCCAACCCATGACTTAGAACTTGAAGCCGTGGTTTTTGCGTTGAAGCGGTGGAGACACTATTTATACGGTATAAAATGTGTTATATGTACTTATCATAAGAGGTTGCAATATCTATTTTCGCAAACAAAACTTAATATGCGGTAGAGGCGATGGTTGGAACTTATTAAAGATTGTGATTGTGAGAACCGTTATCATTCGGGGAAAGATAATGTGATAGTCATTGCTTTGAGTCGCAAGGGAGCCGGTGATAGTATTTGTTTTGTGCGGGTTGAAATAATTTCTGACTTGTTGGATAACTTGAAAGCAGCTCGGTTGGAAGCTTTAAAAGATGAAAATCGAACATTACAAATTATGATGAAAAGGAAAGAGGATCTGAATGATGATTCGCGAGGATTGAAGACGTATCAGTCTAGTGTTTGGGTGCCATTACTTAGGGGTCTTCGGAAGTTGATTTTAAAATGTGGTATTGGTGGCCCACGATGAAGACAGATGTTGCACGGTTTATGGAACCATGTCATATTTGTGCATAGGTTAAAGCAGAGCACCAGAAACCATATTGATCATTAAAACAGTTAGAGATACACGAGTGAAAATGGGAGCATATCATGATGGAGTTTGTGACTATATTTCGACGTACTCAATGAAGTCATGATATGATTTGGGTTATCGTCGACCGATTAACGAAGAGTGCACATTTTCATGCCACCGGTGAGACAACTTCACTTTGTAGACTGGCTCAGTTGTACATTGATGAAATAGTATCCCCGCATGGTATTCCGCTTTCGATTGTATTTGACAGAGATTCCATTTTTGTTTCTAACTTCTAGAAAAGTTTACAGTGGGAATTGGGAACAAGGGTTAATTTGAGTACAACATACCATCCTCCAACAGACGGTCAGACAAAACGAATTATGCAGACTCTTGAGGATATGTTACACGCTTGTGTATTAGAATATGGTGGTTGTTGGGATTCACACATTCCTTTGATTGAATTTGCGTATAATAATTCTTACCATTTGAGTATCGGTATGCCACCTTAAAAGATGTATGAGATCCATTTGAGTCGCTGCCGTACTTCTACGTGTTGGTTAGAGGCAGGTGAGAAACAGTACACGGGTCCCGAAATTGTTCCGATGACAACTGAAAAAGTTGCTATTGCACGAGATAAGTTAGAAGTTTCCAGAGACACACAGAAGATATATGAGATCCACGCCGCCGACCCGTTTCATTTGTTCAGGGTGAGTTGGTTTATGTGAAAGTTTCACTATGGAATGGGTTTATCCGTTTTGGGAAATGCGGGAAACTAGCTCCCCCTTATATTGGTCCATTTCGTATCTAAAGGGTAGTTAATGACCAGACTGTTACTCTTGATCTTCCTCCTGAGTTGGCAGGTATTCATGATAGGTTCATGTCTGTTATTTGAGAAAATGTAAAGTGGATGATGAAAGTCAGATTCTCCCGATACATGAACTGAAATTGGATTCGAAAAAGAGATTAGTGGAAGAACACATTGAGTTATTAGATCGGAAAGTGACAAAGTTACACAAGAAACATATTCCGATGGTGTTAGTTAAATGGAAGCACAGTTTGCGCTCTGATTTGACATGGGAGACAGAGGCAGACATGAAGAATCATTACCCACGTTTGTTTGTGCACGAAGAGATTCCAAGGAAGGAATCCTCTTAAGAAGGGGGGATTTGTAACATCCTAGATATTTGCCTAGAAGTTTTACGTGTGCAGTGGTAAGATAATTATTTATTTACTCATTTAATTATTAATTTGCTATTTTTTTAGGTTTATTAAATTAAAATATAGCCACAAGGTTAAAAAGGGAAAATATATATTTTATGTGTTTATTGAATCTATTAGATTCGTTTTTAGATAAGGGTCACAAATAATACCTCGTTGGTTAATAACTAATTGAGTAGGGCCGCTTAATTAATAAACTGTATTTTAGACGACAGGTATTTGTAATGTGTATGTGTGGGTCAAATTAGAAGTACCGACCTTGGCACCTCCTCTTTCATTTGTGTTTATCTCCTCTGTTCTTTCTCTTGTTTTACTTTCAAGAACTTCAAATTCCATCCCATGAATCATTGTTATTGTGTTGTCCGCTACTAATTGAAGATTAGTTTTAATTCTTGATGAGATCTTGATTAGCTAGGTATTGTTCTTGTTAGGGTTCTTGAAAGAAATTGGGTTTTATGATGAATTGAAAGTGTTATTGTGCTGCACATGATTTATATGTTGTTTTGGTATTAATTTGATGCTTAATTTCTGTATTTTGATTGATTGAGCCTTGAACTCCATTAATGGAGGGTGAGGAAGATGAAGTTAGGTTTTAAGATTGAAAAGAATGGATGATATGATTTTAATGTGTTCTTGTTGTTGGTATACATGTTATTTGAGTTTAGTACTACCATACTACTGCTACTAGTTGATTTCTAGGATTTGAAATGCTATTGGTAATTGTTTGTTATAAGCTGGAACAAGGCAGTAAGAAAAATCTACACAATCTGCTGTTCGGAGCAGATCACATCAAGACGTCTAAGGGGATCGCAATGTGATCCCTGTTGCAGCCCAATATGAGTATTTGTTTCTACTTCAATTAAGTTATGTTATGTTCTTATCATTTATATTTAGTTCTAACAAGGCTTATCATTTATATTTATGTTATGTTCTTGATAATCACTTTCAACAGATTCTTTCTTGAAAATCATTCTTGTTGAAAATCACTATAGTTGCTCATACCATCCTGCTAGAATTAACACTATGCCAGTTCTGAACGTAGGTCACACGGTTTTTTGTAAACTGTTGTGATAACAAGCAATCTATGTGATTGGAGTTACTTTACCCTTTTGACACCTTCAACGCTACATACTTTTCAACGACCTTCATGTATACAAATTTCATTATGCATGATGTTCATCACCAAACATGATCATCATGAAGATGAGAATATTCTATAGACAATTTCTCATCTCGGAGAGATAATATCACATGAGGGGGGATAATTTCAGTTGATTCTATGTTGATCAAGTAACATGAGATTCAAGTGTTGAGGTGGATCTAAAAGAAAATCTGAGTTTAAATGTATTCAGTATATGACAAGTCAAGGGATAGTAAAGAAGAGAAAAAAAAGAAAAGAAAAAGAACTTCTGTGTAAAATTGATAGAAGAACAAAAGATTAAGAGCTTCATTTTAGATGATGCTGCATCCTAGGGTGAGAGATCAAAAGACTCACATTCTTCCTATAACAAAACTTATCTGAATTTCAAACAGCTCAAGATCAAAGAACGAAAATGCTGAAAACCACTATATGTTAAATTGTTCATACAACCAAAGTTTTCTCACCTTAGGTTACTGGTTAAAGTTAAAGGAGAGATCATCCAAAGTATACAAAGGGAATACTAAACGAAGTATGCAAAGAGGAGATCGATATTAACAAAGGAAGAGTTTAAATATGTCATTATATGCTAACAAGATCAAGTTCTCATCAACAAATTGAAGAGTCAAGACTGAAGATGAGAATACATTCTGAAGATATCAAGTTAAAAGACTTTAGATCAAAAAGATCTGGTTCAAGAATACAACCTTTATTAGATTCATGACGAAAAAGAAAAAAAATATCTGGATAATCAAAAGGGGAGATTGTTAGATTCATGAAATGCCAAAAAGATGTAACAACATTAATTTCTATACAAAGATGAGATTTTTAGGATCAAATATTGTATAGAAATATAAGTTTACATTGTAGCTAAAGTTTGCATAAAATGGTAACTCAAGGGACAAAATATGTAATATACTCTTAGGAGTATAAATGGGGATATGATTCATTGTAGTCATGATCGGTTGTGCTTTTATTGAATATGAATTAGGTGTTTTTCAAGGTGAAACTTAAATTGTCTCTAGTTCTATCATTCAACCGAATCAAATATATGTATGCTTGAAACACAAAGGACACACATACACTTTAAAAAAACACTTATATATAATAATAATAATAATAATAATAATAATAATAAATAATCTTCACTTACATGTTTCAAGGAAGCGCTATTGTACGAGCTCGTCCCTCCTCGATTTTTTGATGACTTGGTTTTCCGGAATTTCGGTGTTTTTAACCAAATGCCTAATATGTTTTTCCGTAGTGAAAAAAAAATCTATAGCTTTATTCCAATTTTCTTCACCCATAACAGTGGGGATGGCAACCTTTCCACTCTCAATATCCGCATAAGCTCCCACATCTTAAAAGATTTTTCGCATAAGCTTTGCAACCTCTATAACAAGAACATAGATATATTTAACCCCCTGCTTTAACCTAGTTAACGTTGGATCTTGCATAACCTCATTATGTTAAAATAGATCTACAAATAAAAAAGAGTTAGACTAGTAAAAAGGAAATATATAATAAACATATGAAATAGACTAATATAAATAATTTACTCGCAGTGGCTCTAGCATGGCATTCTTCTTGGTGGGAGAAACATTTTTCGATGATTCTTTATCTAACGGGATGTTCCGTCACATATATTGAGCAAACTCACGAATGAAGAGGTCGTGTGTCTCTCCAACGGTAGTGTTAGTAGCATTATCAAACTCAAGTTGGAGAGGTCGCTTTCCATTTTACTCCCATATAGGTATGAGGTTAAGGTTTTTATCCTTACCTCTCTGCGTGGTGATAGAATTGCAATTACAATTAGAAACTATTAGTCTAAATAAATTATAACAAATGGATAATTATAGTAAATAAATGAATCATGTTTAATATTGTTATGGGTACCATTAATGGGTCAACCACCTGGACGAGGTAGATCCTCACGGCCATCTCCATCATGGCCCTACACCATAACATGGTCCATTAAATACAAGATAATAACACAAACAAGCATCATAGTCTAAAAACTGCAACTAAGAAAAGAAAAAGGGAAGAAAGATATAGCGTCCAAGTAGACACTTCTTCTTGTTATGGTTGATGATGGATGTAGGGTGCAAAGGAGAACCCCTCCACCAAAGTCCACACGAAGCCTCAAAGATTTCCAAATGCTAGTTTGCTTAGATCCCACCACGAACAATCACCAACAAGGTAGAACTACTTGAAGCACTTAATCTATGCCTTCCAAGTTTGCTTTCAAAGAGTGTTTTGAGCCAAACTTTTTCAAAAGATCATTATCCTCATACTCATGTTTTTTGAACTAGTTATATAACTCAAAAAGAAGCCAAATCCGTCTTATTAAACCAAGAGTCAATGGCCATAAAAACCCATTTTAAACTAGATTTAAAAAACCATTTAAAGTGTCTGTTACAGTGCTAGGCACGGCCGTGCCGGCCCAAACTAAAGGAAAACATTGGCCACCAAAACTCCCATAAAACAAAAGCAACAAGATACAAAAATATAGTTTTTTGGATTTTTAATCAATGTGCCAATGTATCCCATAATGGATCTCAACTACAAACTGATTTAGCAACTTAAAACATTTACAAAGGAAGATAAATGTATACCCTTGATGCCTTTGTAAGGATGAGGTATGAGCACAAGAAAGAACTTCTCTAATGTTGTCCACACCATGTTTTCGAACCCCACCGTGCTAGGAGTCCAAGTTCCACCTTTTCCTTGAAGTAGAACTAGTGGAACAACTTCCCAATCGTCCTTGCCTTGGCACCAAACTAAACCTTTGGACTAGAGAGTTCAAGATGTACATGTGAACTTTTATCAATTTGGCAAAAGGTTCATAAAAGAGAGAATGTGTAGCCTTTTATAGATCTTATCCAAGCTCTAGAGGCACCATAGGCCGGCCAAGAGGTTGTGTTGTGATTGGATCAACATAAGGATCGAATAAAATTAAAGTGTCACTTTGACTACCTTCTTCACGGCCCTTCACAGGCCATAAAGCGCTAATGAAAAAGAAGCCCCCACGAATTCTTAACCGGGTAGTGAACCCTCGTGTAGCGTTTGTACTTGACAACCTCTCCACACCCCGTGTAGGCCCGTGAAGGTCTCCATAAACCCTAATCTTACTTTCTCTCCAATTTAGGGTGTGCTGTCTGGATCAACCCTTGGCGTATGACCTAATAGACCCGTGCTTCATCCTCAGTAATGTCAGCACCCGTTTGTTGGTGGGCAAACACCAACACTCCTACTTGCACATGACACATCGTTGCCTCTCATTACACCAAGGAGCGGCCTCTAGCAAAGCGTTCTTGCCTCTAAGTCAGTATGAGTTATGTCATACTCGACAACTACCTGCTAGCCTTTAAAATTCTTAAAAGGTCCTATAGATAAGTGATCCTAACATCCCTTTGTTGCGATATCCGTGTGAACACAAGACATGGATAATTATCAATCTCTAGACCATTCACGATCCTGTACCTTGATAACAGATTGGTGGTTACCAAAATAACATGTTGCAATTGATTACCATCATTATAGCTTGAGCACGGCCATGCATTTTTGGTGTCAACACCCAATCATTGAAGGACGCAGGGATATCTCTCTAAATAGAGGAACATATCCTTTTGACTACATAGTCCTTTCACATGGTTCATAATTTACCCAAAGACTCCCTTTATAATAGCAAGTTACGAACTGTGTTTTAGAGTAATTAAAGCAAAGCAGACCCATGCTTTCAGAACACATGTATCTCCGGTCTAAGGATGAAGTGATATTATCATCCTGAGTAACTTGTGACTATAATCTATGAAGTGAACTCAGGTGTTGGTCTTCCAGTCTCTTGAAACTTCTTTCAAGTACAGGTAAGCTTTGCATCCTTCTTATTCAAACCTAGGTGTATACTGGATTAACCCCTTACCTCAGTCTTAGTTCAAACTTCCTTTCCATGAAGAGAGACTGATTGTGGAAGTTTAGAATGCATAATCATTTAAGGTAGTGATTAAACATGCTACGATGGAACATACTAAAGACTAGATGAATGTAACAACAACAAGTGTAAATATAGATCTCGAATATATAATCGAAACAAACACAAGGTACGATACTTTTTAAGTGCCCCAAAAATAAATACATATCAAACATACTAAATACAAGTCTTAATCCAAGTCACTTGAAAATCTAACACCTATGGCTTTAGTGTGAGAATCATGAGCTGCTTGTGACAATGGCTTAGTGAATCGATCTCCTAGGTTTCCATCTGATGATACTCTTCTTCCGATGGCAATATCACTACTCTCAATCACATCTCTGATGACGTGGTATTTTCATAGAATTTTTCTTTTTCTCTTGTGAGCTCTTGGTTACTTTGCCAAAGCCACCGCACCCTTATTGTCACAAAATATCTCAATAGGATTCGCGATGCTTGGAACCACTCCTAAGGTGGAGTTTGGTTCGTAGTAATTGGAAAAAAATTTCCTAGAATTGGAATTGAGCATTCCTATATCGTAGGAGGTGTTTGTTTCACAGAATTGGTACAATGGAATTTAAACATTCCAATGATTTTCTTAAATCGAGAAATTGGGAATTCCTTCCCTAAATAGGTTGAATTCTTCAAATTCATAAGGAATCTCAAAACATAATTGTTGTCTCTTACCTTATCCCCCACCCCACCCCTTCCCAACCTACTCTATCATACCCATCCCCCCCCCCTATCCGACCCTTACCATATCCTTACCAACCCTACCCTACCCAACTTACTCGCCTTACCTCACCGTACCATACCCCACCTCACTTCATCCTACCATACAATACCCATCCCACCCCTACCCATTCTACCAATATCCACCGCAACCTCTACCCTACCCTACCCAATCGCACCCTACCTTTGCCCTACCCGCACCCTAACCATACCCCTATGCAACCTCACCTAACCCTGCCTTACTCTACTTCACTTTACTCACCCTAGCTCACTCTTACCCACCCCTACCAACTTCACCCCTTACCCTAACTATGTCACCTTAACTTACCCTAGCTCTACCCTGTTGGAACATGTGGGATGCACTAACACAGCGGAAGCAACAACATAAACTAGAATGCACGAACAAAAACAAAGAGAAACACAAAAACACAACATGTTCCAATGGTGGAATACACTATAAAACCAAATTGAAACTAAAAAAGAAGAAGGAGAAGAAGTATACCTCCTTTCCATTCCTGGAAATTGATCCTCCATGAAGATGGGATGTACATGAAGAAAACATAGGGCTTTATTCTACATTGCTAGTCCATACCAAGTACACTTGATCCCATTGTACTAGCAATCCATAGATGATTGACACAAGCTTGTAATCACCATAGGAATATCCCTTATCTCCTCTTGTACAAGCAACACTAACTTGAACACTCAAGATACCTCACTTAGTGCATATAGTTGGTGCCATCACTTTTTACCAAGAGAGAGTTAGAGTAGGAGAAAAGTTGTATCAAGTTCAACAACAGTTACAGCCTTAAAATTGGCCTCAAAACCCCTCTACGGTCGGCCAAAAAGTTACCTCCTGATTGGACCATCAAATGGTCCAATAAAACACAAGTGTCACCTAAGCTACCCTCTTGACGACCCCTCACGGGCTCTCACGGTCCATGAAGACCTAATGCGCCACGTGTGGCCTTAGATCCTCACGAGTCGTGCCGCCCGGCGAGGATTCGTGAGGGTGTGTCTCTTCACGACCCCTCACGACCTCGTCATGAACCATGAAGACCAAAATCATCACAACTTGTGGCAATCGTCGAGTATTCATAAAGGCAACTTACTTCATGACCCGTTAAGCACCCTTCACGGTCGTAAAGCCCCAAATCAAGACACTTTTAATTCTTTGACCTTCTCCTTCTATATAGCGATGTCAGGATCAATCCTTGGCGAATGACCCAATAGGCTTGCGCTTCATCAGCAGTGATACCAGTATACGTGTCACAGTGGGCAGACTCCAACGAACTCCTACTTGCACATGACACACCGTATCCATGTGCATATAGACAGGGAGCGGCCTCTATCAAGACGAGTCTGCGCCCAAGTTAGCACGAGGTATGTCATCCCTCACAAGTACCTAATCATAATCCAAATGGGCTTGATAAGGTCCTATAGGTAAGTGATCAATCATCCTATTGTTCACGATATCCGGGTGAACACGAGACATGGTACAAAGTCATTCTCCGATTGTTCACAATTATGTTTCTCGATCAAGATTGGTGGTGACCAAAATATGAAAGTTGCAACTAATCAACTATCATTGCAAGCTTGAGCACGGCCGTGCAATTTGGTGTCAGCTCCCAATCATTGAGGGGCCCAAGGATATCTCTCTAAACGGAGAAACAAAGTCCTTCGACTACATTGCCCCATTACATCTGCAATACTTTGCCAAAAAGATCCCTTTATAACAACTATTTATGGACCATGTTTGAAAGCAATAAAAAAACAAGGCAAACTAGTATCGTAAAAACACATGTATCTCTATTCTAAGAATGAAATGGTATTATCATCCTGAGTTACTCTTGATATGTACCATGATGTAAACTCAAGTGTGGTTCGTCCAGTTACTTGAAACTCCTTTCAAGTACAGGCAAAGTGTTGCGTCTCTCGTATCCAATCACCATTGAATACATGACCAACCCATTTCCCTTAGTCTTTGTTCAAACTTCCTTCTTATGAAGAGTGACTGACTGTGGACATTTAGAATGTAAAACACTCATAGAAGTGATAAACATGCCAAGATGGAGCACAATGAAGGCAACTAAGAGTACCCACTATACGCGTATTAACAAATCTCCATTTGATAATCGATACTAACATAAGCACAATTTTGCTTAATGTTCCCAAAACTAGCATATGAAAATATATAACTAAAACAAACTTAAGCCAAGTCCTTACAAGTACTAGTATGACAATCATCACTAGTTTGTATCTACAGCTTAGGAAAATGGATCTGCCACAATGCCATCCGTGTGTATTCTTTAGACGACCATATCTTCATCTCAACCAATCATTCATTGAAGTGTGAGATGGTGAGATCATGGCCCTTTATCCAAGCCATAGCACCTTCATTGTTTCATAAGAACCCAACAACGTCAATGATGCTCAAGACTAAGGTTCTTGTGCAAAAGCCATCGTACCCTCATTGTTTCATAAGATCCCAATAGAGTCAACGATACTTTGAGAAGCATGCTTATTAACAAGTTTTACCAAGCGAAATCATGACATTATCTCCAATACGATGTATGTACTAGACATACTTAGATAGGATCACAAAAAGCTCCCACTAGCCCTGACATTCATCCATGTGTCATCCTTGCTATTTGAACACTCAAACAATTGATTTTCATATCAAAGCAAAGATTCTAACATTGAGATGTTCATGTAAGTCAATAAGTGGATTGCTTAGAGTTTGTAGACTTCATAAGGATACATTTGATAGTAAAAGACGCTCGGAAAATGTTATGAGCAATTCCTCGGAAAAATTCCTATCAAGGAATGTGGTCATTATACCAATCTATCATGGCCATAATTATCTGAATAGACTTCAACATAACCACCAAAAGAATGTTTCTAGATGATACCTTCCTCATAGACAATCATCATGAAACCATTCCTACCAGTCAGTATTTGTAGTTGTCTACAAACTTTATCTATGTTGGTCTATGTTTTTAAAGAACCATACATACCTAGTGGGTTTTCACCTAAGTGTTGGATCAACCAAGTCCAATACTTGGAAATCCGACATCGATAGTATCTCATTTTCATTCCCTCTTTCCTTTTAGCGGACTATAAGCCCACTACGCTTTCCGGTAGTTGATGCATTCATCATGAATCATCATAAAGTTGTCTTCCTCAGATATAAGAAATTATATCTTTCTGGTCTTATGACAACTTCTACCAAGAGGTAATGATTTTATGTCAGGTTCTCTAGCATTCCCATGCTGAGTTTCAATCATTTCTGATTAAGTGCTAGTGTCAACATCAAGTTCTTCCATTCAAGGTATACTTTACTCCACTGGAATCCGTGGATATTAGTTTCTAAAGAAACATTCCCTATTAGCAACTTACATCACGTTCTCACAAGATTTATCAAAACAAATATCCCGTGGTCTTAGTAGAGTATCTAATTGTAACACCCAAAAATGGGCCTAGTTATACACTTTGTATTTAGGGTTGTACTCTTATGGATTAAATAAGAATTCCAAGTTAAAGGAGAACAATATACATACATATATATATATATATATATATATATTCTTACTACTAAATGAGGTGTTGATAAACAGTTGATGAAAACGAATAATAGTTAATAATTATTAAATGGTTTGAAATAAGGATTCCAAATATATCCTAATTAGACCGATAGCGTTTGGATGAGTTGTAAGTTGAAAAGGGGAGCGGAATACCCGCCAACAAGGGCCACCAACCAAAAGGCGGCAACCCTTTCCTTAGTTATATTATTTTCTTTTGATTCTTCTTTTCTCACGCCTTCTTCTTTCTTCTTCTTTCTAGTTATTTCTTTTCTTTCTTTCTTTGAACAAAGATACAAACACCCATCTCCACACACACACAAACACACACACAGATATATATAGCGGAAGTTTCATGCGAGAAGAAGTGCAAGAAGCGATTTCAGCCATTGATTGCTTTTTGATTTTGTGGTTCATATAAATCATAATTAATATTTTTATTTAATTAAAAAGGGTAAATTAGTAATACAAAATTTTCTCTCCTCTCTCAAATTAGTTTTTCTCTCTCTAATTAATTTTTTCAGATTTTTAAAACTTACTTTTAGTTTATTACGGTGTTCACCGTTGAACATACCTACATTTTTCATTATATATACAATAATTATTAGTGAACACATCCACACCCAACAGTATAATTTAAAGTTCACTAGTGAGCATGTGGACAAATTTACAAAATTGATATTATTATTAATAACACTAGCTAATAATTATATTCAATCATAAATAGAAAAATTAACAAATTATAAAACATTACATTAACCAATATTTCTATATTCACCGATGAACAATACACACAATGCAAAATAAAATATTATATTATATTTATGTATTCTGTAATAAACAAGACATCCACTCCCTAGTAATAAAAAATTTTAAGTTAAAGTTTCTTTTAAAAAGAATTAGATCTAGAAAAATCATGAAAAAATACACTGTAATAAGAGATGAAATACAACATTTAAGTATCGGTGTAGTAACAAGATAGATATATGGGTGGTGAGTGCTTGAGGGCGACGGTCGGTGGAGCATCATTAGGGGCCGGGCTAAACCATACATCGTTGATTAATCATAAGGTGGTAGTGAGATGCTGGGTGGTCGACGATAGAAAGGGGTAAAGGGTGATTGACGATGGCAGTGTTGAGATGCGTGAGGGCGGCAGCCGCTGTGATGAGGTGCTTGAGGACGATGATGGTGGTTGCGGTGAGGGTGATGGTGGTGGTTGTTGTGCTGTGAAGGAGTCAAGACGGAGACAAGGGTTAGGCAAGGATAGAAGGTGGTGTTGTAGCGGTGACGGCAACCCCAGACGGGGTTTTTAGTGAATCCTGACGGGTGGAGGAGCAGCCGCCATCGGTGGTGAACTTTATTCGACGGTCAATTGTGAACTGCTCATTGTGGTTGAAAAGAAGCCATGGAGAGAGATGGGGCATGAAGGGGCGGCGGCTAGGTGGTGGACGGTGGTTGAAAATGTGGAGAGAGAGAGAGAGAGAGAGAGAGAGAAGATGAAGGACAGTGGTAGAAAAAGGGTTAGGGTTCGTGAAACGGAAGGGTGTTTTAAAGAGAGGGGAGAGGATTTAATTTAAAAGTCTTATTTACCCTTCTTTAACTAAATAAAAACCATTTCATTTTCTTTAAAATAACAAATTTGCCATAATTAATATGAACCATTGATTAAAGCATCTAGAGGCTATAAACGCTTCTCGCACTTCTCACAAAAAATTGTGCTTCTCTCATGAACCATCCTCTATATATATATGGTTTTAATCAAGTAGTGAGCCATGGATTTAAGGAGGAACATCAAATCTTGAAAGATTGTTAAAATGAGTATTAATATAGATTAGTACACTCCCTAAGAGCTTAGGAGAGTGTACAAATGATTAAGTTTCAATTAAAAACCGATTTGGGTTCCTGATCAAATCTTGATTCTTGCAATTAAGTGATGTTAAGTGTCACACACCGCCTAGGTGGAAACACGGAGTGCGACGGAGAGGATCGTCATAACACATTGATTTGAGGTATAGAGAATATTCTAATTGAACATACCAACGCGTCATGACGTTTCCCCGACACAAGAGGGGACTTGTTCCATGGTAAGTCACCCCACGACAAACATAGTCAACAAAAACAGCACTCACAATAGTTATTCCCACAACCCGGGATGAGTACAAGGACAACATGTCCAAAGCAATTAATAATATAAATCTCATGCAAAAGAAATGAATCACCACAAATAAATGTTTATTGTCTCAACATGCGACGAGTCTTGCTAAGGTCCAACTAGAGTATATCTAGACTCCTTATGCGTTATTATTAGCATTACCTGAAAATGAACACTAGAAAATGTCAACATAAAGTTGGTGAGCTCGCATGTTTATAGAAATAGTATAGTTGTCGTGTGAAGTGATTAAGTAGGACAAATGTGCACGTATATCATGTTAAGCGTGTAGATGTTATACCAACATCCAAACCACCAGTTTCAATAGGAATCAATAGGAATCAAATCATTGTCTTCCAAGCAGTTATTATAGCATACCCAGCTAGAGCATAAACCGTTGGCTCATAGGAATATAGGAATCAATAGTCATCAACCAACAACAAGTACTCTTTGCATATACGTCACATAAGTTGTCCCAAAAGAAATAAGACATAGTCATCACGGCATAAAAAGTTTAAAAGAGAGTTTGAGTGTCATTCTCCCCCGAGAAATATAGTAAAAGGGGGCCACGAGTACTCACCTTAGTTAGTTGATTTGCCACTTGATTTCTAACGTGCTCGCAAATCTACACAATTGTAGGATCTACGTTATATTCTATTCACGCGTAAAATCCTCTTTGTACTAACTCTGAATCGTCAAGTTTAATTTGGATTCACTATTTAATTTTACACTAGATTGCATATGTGCATCCATTTCTTGGGTCTAACCCCAATATATAAATTTAAGATTTCAAACCTTTCTTCTTTGCCTTCTTGATTATATAGGTTAAATTCTAAATTTTTGGTTACATTACATATATTTTTAAAATAATCCAGTCGTTCCAATTCTTTTCCTAACTTTTTATGGAAGAGACTTTATGCCTCAAATATTTTATATAAATTTTTCCGAAGATGAAAGTATTGTTTATTATTTTTAAGAAAATCTTTAATTGGTGTTGGTCAGAAAATGCCTCCAGCTCACGTGACATAAAGTTATTATTCATTTCAAATACTAAACAATCTTTAAAAAATATAAAAATTTTACAGTAATTTTGTAACACCGGAAAACTTAAGCCATTTTTTTTAAATACGCTGCGCAAGCTTTAAGTAAACAAACTTAATTACATACAAACCAATATTAGCAAATATACATCATTGTTCAAACAAAATATCATTGTTGTGTTACAAAAGCTACAGACTCGTTTCATTTCAAAAAACTAATATCAGAGTCAGGTCCAATTCTCCTTCAGCTAACCTTACAAACACGAACCTGCAAAAGCAACAACTTAGGGGAATTAGCACAAAGCTAAGTGAGTAGAGGCTAAACACCAAAAGCAAACATCCACAGCCAATATCAAATCATGTAATCACATATCCCGATAAGACCGGCGGTTCGGCGCATAACCTACAACCAATGCCGGCCAAAGCAGAGATTTACCGATAGCCCTCCACTGAATTAACACAGTGAAAATCCCCCTCTGATGCAACATATGCACCAGTAAGGCTAACACTGTTCAACCAACCAGTGAACGAGCCCATCCTAATTCTACGTATAGCTGACTTCCCAACTCAACTCAAAATCATCCTAAGAGTGCGTATTGACCAAATAATCATGCAGCAGATATCAATCAAAAATAATCACAATCAACAGTTCAATCAATCCAATCCAATCTTAATCACAGTCATGCATCACACCATTAACATTAACCGAAATCTTTACCATCCGCGATTAATGTCCACTCACCTCAAAACCAGCACGGGCTCAGAAATATAATTTTACTAAGTCTTTTGATTGCCTGAAACACAACAACAATCAAATCAGTCTCGAATATATAAATATACCTTCTCATATATATTTATATCTCAAGTCCATAAAAACAACTCATTAAAATCACATATATAATATGCTAACTCAAACCAATCAAAACATAACAAAATAAACAATTAATCTGATTTGGGGTCCGTCGCGCCCCGACCGTAGCGGATTTCGAATCCGAGAGTCAAGTGTCGGATTTCTAATATGTCGGATTTTGGTGTCGGATTTTGTCAAGGTTCCAGATTTCCAAGGCTTAGTTTGCAAAATATCGGATTCTTACAATCCGAAACTCAAATTGTCGGTTTTGTTGAATGTCGCGCCGCGACATTTTAGTGTAGCGACGCGACGCGCATGTTCCAGCTTATCTTTTTCATGAGTGCCGGATTTTCAGCCAACTTTCTTCCATAAAACTTATTCTAACATCATATAACTTCAAACAAAACATATCTAAAGCATATAACATGTTTACAAATCATTATAAACACCTTTTTACTCAATTAAAACTACAAATTCTTGAAAACCCAATTACCAAGTTTTCTTCCAAGTTCCAACAATGGTGAAACCATATAAACTCATGCTTTTTAACATCTAAACATACCAATATGATTCATATCATGCCAATAACACTTTCTTACCTTCTTTTGAAATTAAAGAACACTAACTTTTGACTTTGGAAATTCAAGTTAGAACTTTTCTTCACTCACGGTTTTCTCTTCAAAACACACACTACACCTTTTTCACTTTTGATGATTATGATCAGATTTTTACCCAAAGGCACGTATACATGTATTGATTTAAACTAAGCAGGTGGTGGAAACTTTTAAGAATCATATTCTTTTTAACTCATGTACACATACATGCATACTAATATAGATGCATACTTATTTGTATTTCTATTCCTATTAAACTTCCATCAGTAATATATATACAAATACATATATTAATATTAATCACTTAACTTAACAAAACACATAATCAATTAAAACAAACCAATCACGTACCGTTAACCCGCTAATCTCCTAGCCCAGGGTTGCGGGTGTTACAAATCTCCTCTCCTTAAGAGGATTCCGTCCTCGGAATCCTTTCTGGCTCAAACAAGTGAGGGTATCTAACCTCATTTCTGCCTCATTCTCCCACGTCAAATTAGAACCTAAACTGTGTTTCCACTTGACCAACACCATCGGTATCTGCTTCTTTCGGAGCTTGGTCACTTTGCGATCCAACAATTCTACGGGTTCTTCAATCAGTCTCTTCTTTGAATCCACTTTCAATTCGTGCACTGGGAGAATCTGACTCTAGTCTTCAACCTTGCATTTTCTCAAATAATAGACAATGAACGTATCGTGAATACCTGCAAGCTCTACTGGGAGATCCAATGTAACTGTCTGGTCATTTACAATCTGACGAATTCTGAAAGGACCAATGTAACGGGGAGCCAACTTCCCGCGTTTGCCAAATTGAATCACGCCCTTCCACGGAGAGACCTTCAAATACACTAACTCCCCCACATCAAACGATACTGGACGACGCCGCGGATCCGCATACATTTTCTGTCTATCTCTGGCCGTTTTCAACTTTTCTCTGGCTATTGCAACCTTGTCGGTAGTCATTTGAACAATCTCGGGCCCTGCAAATTGTTTCTCACCAGCCTCTAACCAACACGTCGGAGTACGGCAGCGACGACCGTACAACATCTCATACGGAGACATTCCAATACTGGAGTGGTAAGAATTATTATACGCAAACTCTATCAATGGCAGGTGCGAATCCTAAGATCCACCATACTCTTTGAGTGTCTGTATGGTTCGTTCAGTCTTACCGTCAGTCTAGGGATGATAAGCAATACTCAAATTAATTCTTGTCCACAACTCCCTTTGTAGACTCTTCCAGAAATTAGAAACAAACCTGGAGTCTCTGTCAGATACTATTGACAATGGTATACCATGCCTTGAAACGATCTCGTCAATGTACAATTGAGCCAACTTGCTCAGAGAAGCCGTCTCACAGGTAGCCAGAAAATGGGCACTCTTCATCAGTCTATCCACAATCACCCAAATCATATCATGATTCTTCTGAGTTCGCGGAAGTTTAGTCACAAAATCCATCATTATATGTTCCCACTTCCACTCAGGAATCTCCAACTGTTTTAAGGATCCGTAGGGCTTTTGATGCTCTGCTTTCACTTGCGCACAGATATGGCATGACTCCACAAAATGAGCCACATCTGCCTTCATAGTAGGCCACCAGTAAAGCACTTTCAAATCGTTGTACATTTTAGTGCTTCCTGGATGATCAGACAGTCTCGACTTATGTGCTTCAGTTAGAATCAACTTTCTCAATTCTCCAAGCACAGGCACCCACACAGGAGTCTTATACATTTTCAATCCGCGAGAATCATCAATAAGCTCATCCTTACATTTCCTCATCGGTTCATTCTTTAACTTTTCCTCCTTGAGGGCTTCTAACTGAGCAGACTTCAATCGATCCACTAAATCAGATACAATTTCCATACGCATGAATTGAATAGAACTTCCCGCTCCCTTGCGGCTCAGGGCGTCTGCTACCACATTCGCTTTCCCAGGGTGGTATCTCATCTCGCAATCATAGTCTTTTATCAGCTCTACCCATCGTCTCTGTCTCATGTTCAGTTCTTTCTGTGTAAATACATACTGGAGACTCTTATGATCAGTGCAAATTACACACTTGGTGCCATACAAATAGTGTCTCCACAGTTATAGGGCAAATACGACAGCTTCCAGTTCTAGATCATGAGTCAGGTAATTCTTTTAATGTGGTTTTAACTGTCTTGAAGCATACGCAATCACCCGATCCCTCTGTATAAGCACACATCCCAATCCAGCAAACGACGCATCGCAATAAACAGTAAAACCATCTGTTCCACTTGGCAATGCAAGAATGGGAGCCTGACACAACAACTGCTTCGAAGTCTGGAAAGCCTTGTCTTGTTCACTACCGCAAACAAACTTCACGTCTTTCCGAGTTAACTTAGTCAACGGACCCGCAATCTTCGAGAAATCTTTAATAAACCTGCGGTAGTATCTAGCCAAACCCAGAAAACTCTTTATTTCAGACGGTGTCTTTGGAGCATTCCAGTTCATCACAGCTTCCACTTTCGAAGAATCCACTTTCACTCCCTCATTACATATCACATGCCCCAAGAATTGAACTTCCCTCAACCAGAACTCGTATTTTCAAAACTTAGCAAACAGATTTTCTTTCTTTAAGGTTTCTAAAACTTGTCTCAAATGCTGTTCGTGTTCCTGTTCAGTCTTTGAATAAATTAGAATATCATCAATGAAGACTATCACAAAATCATCTAAGAATGGTCGACAGACCCTGTTCATCAAATCCATAAAATCGCAGATGCATTAGTTAAGCCGAACGGCATAACTAAGAACTCGTAGTGCCCGTAGCGCGTACAAAAGGCCATTTTCGACACATCTTCCTCAGAAACACGCACCTGATGATATCACGACCTCAAATCAATTTTGGAAAAGAATGAAGCTCCTTGCAGTTGATCAAACAAATCATCGATTCACCGCAACGGATACTTGTTCTTTATTGTTCTCTTATTCAACTCACGGTAGTCGATACACATACGCAACGTACCGTCTTTCTTCTTTACAAACAATACCGGTGCTCCCCACAGGGACAAACTCGGAGGAATAAACCCTTTATCTAGCATATCCTGAATCTGCGTCATCATCTCCCGAATTTCTGAAGGTGCTAACCTGTACGGAGCCTTTGCTACTGGTCTAGAACCAGGTATTAAGTCTATTTTGAATTCCACTTCACGAACCAGAGGCAATCCTGGCAACTCTTCTGGAAACACTTCCGGGTATTCCGTTACCACCCGGATATCAGTCATTGCTTGCTTTTCTTTCTTTCCATCTATTACATAAGCCAAATAGGATTCACACCCTTTACCCAATGCCTTCTTTGCTTTTAAACACGAAATCATCAGGATTACAAACCCAGCCTTCTCTCCTCTTGCTATTACCCGTGAACCATCAGCTAGTGGAAACGAAATTAACTTCTTGTGACACTTAATACTAGCATGATTCAGACTCAGCCAATCCATCCCAACCAACACATCAAATCCAGACAATGGCATAACAAGAAAATAAACAGGAAAACACACGCCATCTATATCAATTTTAGCTCCAGCCACAGCAGTCGTGACCGGAACCATCATACCATCGGCTACTTCTATCTCTAAAGCAGTAGCAATTTCAATCACAAGCACATTTAATCTATCAAAGAATTCCACAGAAACAATGGAGCGGTTTGCTCTTGAATCAAACAATACTCTAGCAGGAGTAGAGTTTATTAGAAACATACCCGTGATCACGTCGTCAGTGGTGGTGGCATCATCCACCGTCATTTTGAACGCCCGACCCTCAGCAGTGGGTGGGTTCTTTCGCTTCTGACCAGCTGAAGACGATCCTCTAGCTCCTCCTCCCCTGACCCCGACCCTGTCTTTTTGCCCATTGGGCAATCACCAACTCGGTGCCCCTCCCTCTGACAATTCCAACAGACGCTCCTCGGGAACATGCAGTTCTTTAAATCATGGCCAAACTGGCCACAATTTACACATCTCCTCGTCTGGGGCATACACTGCCCGTTGTGATAAGATTTGCACCTACTACACCAAGGTGCCCGTTGAGTAGACCTACCCGAAGTAGGTCTTCTATTCTGCTCCCCTTGCCTGCCCCCGCTGCTCTGCCCTCCCTGTCTCTGTTGAGCGTTATAATGTTCAAATCTCGATTTTTGTTGGGAAAGTTTCTCCCCGCTCAACTTATTTCTCGCAACAATGTCCCCTTCAGCCAATTTGGCCAAAGTGAAAGCCTGCGACAGTGTGGTAGCCCACCTGGTGGCGCCTCGGTAATCCGGGTGCAGTGCCCCTAAAAAATGGGAATCTTCGATTCCTCATCCGGTACCCAGTGTTTGGCAAACCTCATTTTCTCGTTAAATTGTTTAATCAATTGATCCACAGTCATGTTCCCGGTCATCTGCAGATCCATGAATTCCTTTTTGATTTTGGCCATCTCAAAAGTTCCACAATATTGTTGATACAGCTTTTCCTGGAATTGACTCCAGGTGATGCTCTCCTGTTGCTGTTCAGTAAAATGGCCGGTAATGGAATCCCACCAGACCAATGCGTCTCCTCTCAGCATTCGTGACGCATACTTAACCTTCAATTCATTTTCGCAATTACAAGCATCAAGTGCCTTTGTCATCTCTCTCAACCAGTTCAATGTAGCGTTGGGATCAGAACTCCCGTGATACTCAGAGGGTTTACAATCCAAAAATTGCTTGTAGGTGCAGGGTTGTTTATATCCGGGGAACGCAAACGGATAGGCTCCTGGTTGTGGATATGGATAATAAAATGGTGGTTGCATCATTTGTGTCATAGGTGGCAGCGGTGCTGTCACTGGTGCGGTTGTCGCCTGTGTAGGAATCGCAGTCGGCGCTGGGGTTGGTTCAGGTTGCTGTTGTTATTGTTGTTGTTGTTCCATTCTCTGAACTTTATCTCTGAATTCCACCAACTCATTTTCCAATTGGTATACATAATCACTATTATCTTATTCACGGGCTTGACCCGACGTTCCCGCGGTAGTTATGTCTCCCAAATGCTCGGTCACTAGATCTTCAGTTGCCTCTTGGGTCGTAGGAGGAAGGCTAGGAGTATCTCTGTCAGCCATTATCTGTTACAATCACATCACCTCATAACTCATTAGCATAAACCGTTAGTAACCAAAATACTAACTACTACAAATAACTCTAACTCACTCTAATTCCCCCAAAGGAAAGCTTGACCCGTCACGAGCCAAGATTTGGGAATGCAACACTCTAGCCGTGCATCCATCGCCAAACCTAAGCTCTGATACCAAACTGTAACACCGGAAAACTCAAGCCATTTTTTTTAAATATGATGCGGAAGCTTTAAGTAAACAAACTTAATTACATACAAACCAATATTAACAAATATACATCATTGTTCAAACAAAATATCATTGTTGTGTTACAAAAGCTACAGGCTCGTTTCATTTCAAAAAACTAATATCAGAGTCAAGTCAACTTCTCCATCAGCTAACCTCACAAACATGAACCTGCAAAAGCAACAACTTAGGGGAATTAGCACAAAGCTAAGTGAGTAGAGGCTAAACACAAAAAGCAAACATCCACAGCCAATATCAAATCATGTAATCACATATCCCGAGAAGACCGGTGGTTCGGCGCAGAACCTACAACCAATGCCGGCCAAAGCAAAGGTTTACCGATAGCCCTCCACTGAATTGGCACAGTGAAAATCCCCCTCTAATGCAACATATGCACCGGTAAGGCTAACATTGTTCAACCAACCAGTGAACGAGCCCAGCCCAATTCTACGTATAACTAACTTCCCAACGCAACTAAAAATCATCCTAAGAGTGCGTATCGACCAAATAATCATGCAGCATATATCAATCAACAATAATCACAATCAACAGTTCAATCAATCCAATCCAATCTTAATCACAGTTATGCATCACACCATTAACATTAACCGAAATCTTTACCATCCGCGATTAACGTCCACGCACCTCAAAACCAGCACGGGCTCAGAAATCTAATTTTACTGAGTCTTTTGATTGCCTGAAACACGGCAACAATCAAATCAGTCTCGAATATATAAATATACCTTCTCATATATATTTATATCTCAAATCCATAAAAACAACTCATTAAAATCACACATATAATATGCTAACTCAAACCAATCAAAACATAACAAAATAAACAATTAATCTGATTTGGGGTCCATCGCGCCGCGACATAACCCCGTCGCGCCGCGACCGTAGCCGATTTCGAATCCGAGAGTCATGTGTCGGATTTCTAATATGTCGGATTTTGGTGTCGGATTTTGTCAAGGTTCCGGATTTCCAAGAGTTAGTTTGCAAAATATCAGATTCTTACAATCCGAAACTCAAACTGTCGGTTTTGTTGAATGTCGCGCCGCGACATTTCAGTGTAGCGCCGCGACGCGTATGTTCCAGCTTATCTTTTTCATGAGTGTCGGATTTCCAGCCAACTTTCTTCCATAAAACTCATTCTAACATCATATAACTTCAAACAAAACATATCTAAAGCATATAACATGTCTACAAATCATTATAAACACCTTTTTACTCAATTAAAACTACAAAATCTTCAAAACCCAATTACCAAGTTTTCTTCCAAGTTCCAACAATGGTGAAACCATATAAACTCATGCTTTTTAACATCTAAACATACCAATATGATTCATATCATGCCAATAACACTTTCTTACCTTCTTTTGAAATTAAAGAACACGCGAAAATACATTCACACCCTTTTTTTCCCACTAATTCGGATTTTTGAATGGTTTACTATATTTTAAAACTCTGATTAGAGAATTTCCTTAAACTTCCAAATTTGATAATTAAAATGTTTTTACCCAATTAAAATAGAAAACAAATCCAATAAATTTTAATATTTTATACCATGCTTATAAACACCCTAAAGTTTATCCATATTAAGTTTTGGCCTCTAATTCTAAAGTTTGGATTAATTATGCTGGTTTAAATTCTGTTATAGAAACCCCTAGGTTTTCCAGATTCAACAAACAAAATGTTTTTAGTTAATTAGAATAGTAAAACAAATTAATAAATTCTAAAATTTTTATAGAACTTTTAAAACTCATAAGATATTCCCCAGATTTATTTTGAAGAATTTTCGTGATGTTTAGGATAGATTTTAGGAGTTTCAAAGTTGGTAGATTAAACTGCCAGAAAACACAGATTTGCACAACTAAATGATTTTTGTTATTTGAGTGACCAAATCAACTTAGTTTTGTATGAAATCAATTGGAGATGAAAATAGACTCGGAGTACTTGATTCTAGAATCAAAAATCGATTTATTTAGGTTTGGTTTGGTGAAGATATGAACTCTTGAAGATCACTTATTTTTCTGTCCAGGTTGAAACTCTTTGTATTCATGGTTTTGTCCAATTAATCAATCATATGGATTTGTTATTCACCCTAACACATCAAAATCATTACGTTATGTATGCTATTGATGTGTTTGGTCTCTATGATGGTTCACCATCAAGGGTTATTTTTAAGGAACAAGAGTAGAAGTTTTAAAGAATCAAAGAGGACATATACTTACCAAAGCTTCTTCAATGGTGATCAAGTGTCTTGCTTGCTTAGAACATTGAAGAACAATGGCTATGGAGTTGAAAGAGTATGAGAACTTGGTTGGAGGGTATAGGGGCCGATTTTTGGTATATGTGTGTGGTGTTTTTTTCAAACTTAAGGAAGTTTATCATTCTAGGGAATTATTTGTTATTTTTGGTTATGTGTTTCTAGGAGATTGATAACCCCCCACCCCCCTAAATTTTGGATGATTTCATTAATATATTTTCATAAATATATATATTTTTATTTAAATTATCGTACACATATTTATTGTCTTCTATTTTGTAGCTTGCTTTTCTTGTAGGTACATTTATTATTTAATTTGTTATATCATTTCACTAGGTTTCTTGCGTGTATTTTTGAAGGTTTTGATTAGTTTACAGTTTTGGCTTTCGTGATACATAAATTTGTGTAGTTAACTCATCACTACGTTGTTCTAAAGAATTTTGTTCACGTAGCTCGTGCTCTAGAAATTTGTTCGACTTTCTAAGGTGTAAGACTTTGACTAATTTGTATCATTGGCACCACTCAACATTTGGGTAGTCTATCTTACTTGTCATTATGAATTTAGCACTCACTAGATCTTAGAAATTACACGAGCACATAAAATGGACTATTTACTAGAAGTAGGTTACTGGTCGAGTTAAACCCCCTGATTTGGTGACGGATGTCACAACATTCCCCCATTAGAAGAATTTCGTCCCGAAATTCAACTGATACTGAAATTAGAATTTTACTTGTCAAATAGATGTGTGTGTTGGTTCTCATTTGATCTTCCCGCTCCCAAGTAAACTCCGGTCCGCACTTTGAGTTCTAGCGGACCTTGATGATCGGGATTCTGCTTCTTTTCAATTTCTTTGTCTCACAGTCTAGAATTTCCAAAAGTTCCTCCACGAAGCGCAACTTGTTAGCTGCTAATCCTACCAACGAGCGGATTTCTGAGGGTGTAGTTGGGGTTTTTCCACTTCTTTATGGCTTCAATCTTACTGGGAGGTCCACATGTATTCCTTGTAGCCAAAATTTGCATTTCGAAATTTAGCGAATAGCTTCTCCTTGCCAAGTAACTCCAAAATCGATCTCAAATGTACCTCATGTTCCTCCTTAAACTTGGAATAAATCATAATATTATCAATAGAGAAGATAAAGAATTTGTCGAACAATGACTTGCATACGCGGTTCATTAAAACCATAGTTACTGCGGGTGTGTTATTTAACCCGAAAGGCATAACGGTGAACTCAAATTTCCATAACGAGTTCTAAACGTGGTCTTTGGGATGTCAACCGCGCGTAATATTAGTTGATGGTAATCGAAAACATCGCGAGCCTTTCAACTGGTTGAACAAATCTTGTATCTTAGGAAGAGGATATCGGTCCTTGATAGTGAGTTTATTCAGCTTATGGTAGTCGATACACATTCGAAACGAATCGTCCTTCTTTTGACGAATAGAACGTGTGCTCCCTAAGGCAACTAAACTACCTACGATACAAAGCGCGATACTAAAAGTTGGGATGCTAATAGATGAGGTGGTAAAGAATGGGGCGTTGACAAGGGAACCAAGCTTGTGGGAGAGCATTCGTTATGGGGGCAAATGAAGCTCGCTAGGACCTCGTCATCGTTATTACCGCCACCTCTACCTTCTCTGTTGGTGGTTCCGCCGCGTCTAGCATTTCGAGTTGATCATCTTGGAGGTATGTTATATAAGGAGGTAAGTACATAATTTAAACGGAAGGCAAGCCATGGGTATCATTACTCTTAGTATTTTGTATGTCATGTGTCATATCACTTGACTAATTTCAATCATATAGTTACAGATATCGGTCTCTCGCGCACTATCTTAACCCAAAACCGTAGTCTATTTCACAGGATGCTTCACAATGCTTTAAGTGTCCTCGTGCTAGGTATGTGTGCATGGCGGTGATCAGGCGCAATGCATCCATACTTATCACAACTCTCCTTAAGGCACTACTAATCATCCCGATTTACTAATATAGGTCGATACTCTACTTCCTATAGGTCTAGGTAGTTATGAGCACTCGGCCATGTATGCCACTAGATCACATAGTCATTCGAATTATTGACCCTACTCTAAAGCAACATCAAACGAGAACATGCAGTAAAGCTAGGTCAAGAATTCTATGTCTATATGATTTGAATCATATATTATTAGAAGTGCTCACACAACCCTTCCCTTTATTTTCTAACAACATATAATAACAAACAAATACGTGTGCACATAGTCATTCAAAGAGGCTTTGCATGTATGCTTGGGTTGCACGGAAATTTGTAATTAAATAATGCGTGCTAGATATAAGTAAGCAAGGTATTTAGTAATCAAGTCATTTGGCTTTTATTCATTTTAAATTTGTGGGTTCGAAAACCGTACAAGAAATCATGAAAGGAAATTAAGCAGAATAATAGTGGGTAATCCGATTGGCGGAACGATGGACTATATAATAGGTGTTCTCTACTCGTCGGTAGAATCCCCGGAATCCACTTCGGGGTCTTCCTCAGGGTCTTCTTAAGGGTTTTCTTCAGAATCTTCTTCCGCTCCCCTTAGTAATTCAATTAGCTCCATTTGTGCATTGAGCCTTTCTTCTAGCTCTCGGATCCTCTGGCCTTGTTGCATTTGTTCCCTTGATTGGAGATCCGCACTCTCTTTCAGTATATTCACTTGATTTTGAAGTTGATGGTCGGTACGATTCTCCCCTACCACTCTCAATATCTCGTATGGATCCTCGTACCTTGCTGGTACGGGCTCTAGGTGACCGAGAGGGGCGTATTGAGGATGACTCGTCGCCTCATGTTCGGGCACGTGGTGTTGCCCGTCCATTGTTTGAATCATCCCGACCAATTGCATACCATTTTCAGTTGACGTATTTCATTCTCTTGTTCCCAGATTTGTTCATCTCTTTCCTCGAGTTTCCTTTTTAAGGAAGCGATCGTCAACTCAGAGCGGGTAGGGGTTAGAATTGTGTATACCATCGTTTCCTAGATAGAATAATTAACGGAGGTTAAAAGTTTGAAGAGTGTCGTCCGCGGTTTGCGTTAGTCGATTAGGCTCAAGCGTGAAAATTCACGAAATAAAATAATGTGCACACATAGTTCCTATTATGCAACTATGTGAGGTACTTAGGTTATAGTCTAGGTTAAATCACCTAATTCTCTATAACCAATCGCTCTGATACGAATCTATCACACCCCGCCTAGGTAGAAACACGGAGTGTGACGGAGAGGATCGTCATAACACATTGATTTGAGGTATAGAGAAAATTCTAATTGAACATACCAACGTGTCATAACGTTTTCCCAACACAAAAGGGGACTTGTGCCGTGGTAAGTCACCCCACTACAAACATAGTCAACAAAAACAGCACTCACAATAGTTATTCCCACAACCCGGGATGAGTATAAGGACAACATGTCTAAATCAATTAATAATATAAATCTCATGCAAACGAAATGAATCACCACAAATAAATGTTTATTGTCTCAATATGCGACGAGTCTTGCTAAGGTCCAACTAGAGTATATCTAGACTCCTTATGCATTATTACTAATATTACCTGAAAATGAACACTCGAAAATGTCAACATAAAGTTGGTGAGCTCACAGGTTTATAGAAATAGTATAGTTGCCGTGTGAAGTGATTAAGTAGGACAAATGTGCACGTATATCATGTTAAGCGTGTAGATGTTATACCAACATCCAAACCACTAGTTTCAATAGGAATCAATAGGAATCAAATCATTGTCTTCCAAGCAGTTATTATAGCATACCCAGCTAGAGCATAAACCGTTGGCTCATAGGAATATAGGAATCAATAGTCATCAACCAATAACAAGTAGTATTTGCATATACCTCACTTAAGTTGTCCCAAAAGAAATAAGAAATAGTTATCACGGCATAAAAAGTTTAAAAGAGAGTTTGAGTGTCATTCTCCCCCGAGAAATATAGTAAAAGGGGGCCACGAGTACTCACCTTAGTTAGTTGATTTGCCACTTGATTCCTAACATGCTCGCAAATCTACACAATTGTAGGATCTACGTTATATTCTATTCACGCGTAAAATCCTCTTTGTACTAACTCTGAATCGTCAAGTTTAATTTGGATTCACTATTTAGTTTTACACTATATTTATATGTGCATCCATTTCTTGGGTCAAACCCCAATATATATATTTAAGATTTCAAACCTTGCTTCTTTGCCTTCTTGATTGTATTTGTTAAATTCTGAAATTTTGGTTACGTTACATGTATTGTTAAAATAATCCAGTCATTCCAATTATTTTCCTAACTTTTTATGGCAGAGACTTTTATGCCTCTAATATTTTATATAAATTTTTCCAGAGATGAAAGTATTGTTTTATATTTTTAAGAAAATCTTTAATTGATGTTGGTCAGAAAATGCCTCCAGCTCGCGTGACATAAAGTTATTATTCATTTAAAATACAAAACAACCTTTAAAAAATATAAAAATTTTACAGTAATTTAAGAACACGTGAAAATACATTCACACCCTTTTTTTCCACTAATTCGGATTTTTGAATGGTTTACTATATTTTAAAGCTCTAATTAGAGAATTTCCTTAAACTTACAAATTTGATAATTAAAATGTTTTTACCCAATTAAAATAGAAAACAAATCCAATAAATTTTAATATTTTATACAGTGCTTATAAACACCCTAAAGTTTATTCATATTAAGTTTTGGCCGCTAATTCTAAAGTTTGGATTAGTTATGATGGTTTAAATTCTGTTATAGAAACCCCTAGGTTTTCCAGATTCAACCAACAAAATGTTTTTAGTTAATTAGAACAGTAAAACAAATTAATAAATTCTAAAATTTTTATAGAAATTTTAAAACTCATGAAATATTCCCCAGATTTATTTTGAAGAATTTTCATGATGTTTAGGATAGATTTTAGGATTTTCAAAGTTGGTAGATTAAACTGCCAGAAAACACAGATTTGCACAACTAAATGATTTTTATTATTTGAGTGACCAAATCAACTTAGTTTTGTATGAAATCAATTGGATATGAACATAGACTCGGAGTACTTGATTATAGAATCAAAAATCGATTTATTTAGGTTTGGTTTGGTGAAGATATGAACTCTTGAATATCACTTATTTTTCTGTCCAGGTTGAAACTCTTTGTTATTCATGGTTTTGTCCAATTAATCAATCTAATGGATTTGTTATTCACCCTAACACATCAAAATCATTACTTTATGTATGCTATTGATGTGTTTGGTCCCTATGATGGTTCACCACCAAGGGTTATTTTAAGGAAGAAGAGTAGAAGTTTTAAAGAATCAAAGAGGACATATACTTACCAAAGCTTCTTCAATGGTGATCAAGTGTCTTGCTTGCTTAGAACCTTGAAGAACAGTGGCTATGGAGTTGAGAGAGTATGAGAACTTGGTTGGAGGGTATGGGGGCCGATTTTTGGTATATGTGTGTGGTGTTTTTTTCAAACTTAAGGAAGTTTATCAATTCTAGGAAATTATTTATTATTTTTGGTTATGTGTTTATAGGAGATTGATAACCCCCCACCCCCCTAAATTTTGGATGATTTCATTAATATATTTTCATAAATATATATATTTTTATTTAAATTATTGTACACATATTTATTGTCTTCTATTTTGTAGCTTGCTTTTCTTGTAGGTACATTTATTATTTAATTTGTTATATCATTTCACTAGGTTTCTTGCGTGTATTTTTGAAGGTTTTGATTAGTTTACAGTTTTGGCTTTCGTGATACATAAATTTGTGTAGTTAACTCATCACTACGTTGTTCTAAAGAAATTTGTTCACGTAGCTCGTGCTCTAGAAATTTGTTCGACTTTCTAAGGTGTAAGACTTTGACTAATTTGTATCATTGGCACCACTCAACATTTGGGTAGTCTATCTTACTTGTCATTATGAATTTAGCACTCACTAGATCTTAGAAATTACACGAGCACATAAAATGGACTATTTACTAGAAGTAGGTTACTGGTCGAGTTAAACCCCCTGATTTGGTGACGTATGTCACAACATTCCCCCATTAGAAGAATTTCGTCCCGAAATTCAACTGATACTGAAATTAGAATTTTACTTGTCAAATAGATGTGTGTGTTGGTTCTCATTTGATCTTCCCGCTCCCAAGTAAACTCCGGTCCGCACTTTGAGTTCTAGCGGACCTTGATGATCGGGATTCTGCTTCTTTTCAATTTCTTTGTCTCACAGTCTAGAATTTCCAAAAGTTCCTCCACGAAGCGCAACTTGTTAGCTACTTTGATTTTGTTTGAGGGCGCATACAAGTCCGCATCCGACAGACATTTCTTTAGGTTTGATACATGAAACGTATCGTGTATGCCGCTTAGTTCTTGTGGAAGTCTTAGTCGGTAGGTTACGGGGCTAACCCTTTCAATGATCTCGAATGGCCCCACAGACCTTGGTGCTAGCTTACCATTCATACTGAAATGCTTGTATGGTAATTGTTGTTATAATAAAACTCAATGAGAGGAAGATGCATGTCCCAACTTCCTCCAAGGTCAATTACACATGCCCTCAACACGTCATCCAAAGTCTGGATAGTATGCTCACTATGTCCATCATTTTGCGGATGGTGGGCCGTACTCATGTCAAGTCTTGTTCCCTAAGCCTTCTGTAGTGTTTGCCAAAACTGTGAAGCGAATCGACTACCCCGATCGGATAATATAATAGACACGGGCTCCCCCACTACCTCATTAATATATATATATATATATATATTTGCCAGTTTAGCCATTTTGTAATCTTCCCGAATTGCTAGGAAATGGGCTGACTTTGTCATTCTATCCATGATAACCCAGATTGAATCGTGTCCTCTACCGGTCCTGGGAAATTTCGTGATGTAATCCATGGTTATGTTTTTCCATTCCCATTCAGGAATCTCCAGCTGTTGCGATAGGCCTGAAGGTCTTTGATGCTCGGCCTTTACCTTTGAGTAAGTCTGGCACTTGCTGACATAGATGGCAATGTTCTTTTTCATTCCTGGCCACCAATACATGTCCTTGAGATCTTGGTACATCTTATCCGCTCCTGGGTGAACGGAATACTTCGTCGGGTCAGCTTCATCCATTATGAATGTCCTTAAATCTCCTGCCCTTGGAATCCAAATGCGTTCCACAAAGTACAAACCACCGTCCTCTCCTTTCTCTAGTTGTTTGTCCAATCCTCGTAACGTCTCATTTGGAGCATTCATGTCCTTAATTGCTTCTTTCCGAGCTTCAAGTATCTTAGCCTTGATACCCGATTGTATTGTCACACTCATTGCCCGTATTCTCCTTGGCTTGGCCCTCTCCTTCCTACTTAAGGCATCAGCTTCCGCGTTCACCTTACCAGGGTGGTAATGAATTTCACAATCGTAGTCTCTAAACAGCTTGATCCAACGATTCTGTACCATGTTTAACTCCTTTTGGTTGAAAATGTGCTAAGTGTAAATAATAGTTTTCGTCCTATATAAGTAGTGTCTCTAACTCTTGAGTGCAAAGACCACGACTTCTAGTTCTAAATCATGGGTAGTATAGTTTTTCTCATGGATCCTTAGTTGTCGGGATGCGTACAGTATTACCTTGCCCCTCTACATCAATACACACCCTAGACCCTGGTGCGAGGCATCACAATAGACTACAAAGTCATCGGGGTCGTCAGGAAGTGCCAATATCGGTGCGTTACACAACTTGTCCTTTAGGGTTTGAAACACTCCCTCTTGTTATTCGTTCCAATCAAATCTTGTGTGCTTCTGGGTTAGTAGGGTAAGAGGTTTTTGGATCTTTGAGAAGTTCTCGATGAACCTGCGGTAGTAGCCTGCTAATCCTACGAACGAGCGGATTTCTGAGGGTGTAGTTGGGGTTTTTCCACTTCTTTATGGCCTCAATCTTACTGGGAGGTCCACATGTATTCCTTGTAGCCAAAATTTGCATTTTGAAATTTAGCGAATAGCTTCTCCTTCCCAAGTAACTCCAAAATCGATCTCAAATGTACCTCATGTTCCTCCTTAAACTTGGAATAAATCAGAATATTATCAATAGAGAAGATAATGAATTTGTCCAAGAATGACTTGCATACGCGGTTCATTAAAACCATAATTATTGCAGGTGTGTTAGTTAACCCGAAAGGAATAACGGTGAACTCAAATGTCCATAACGAGTTCTAAACGTGGTATTTGGGATGTCAACCGCGCGTAATATTAGTTGATGGTAATCGAAAACATCGCGAGACTTTCAACTGGTTGAACAAATCTTGTATCCTAGGAAGAGGATATCGGTCCTTGACAGTGAGTTTATTCAGCTTATGGTAGTCGATACACATTCAAAACAAATCGTCCTTCTTTTGACGAATAGAACATGTGCTCCCTAAGGCAACTAAACTACCTACGATACAAAGCGCGATACTAAAAGTTGGGGTGCTAATAGATGAGGTGGTAAAGAATGGGACGTTGACAAGGGAACCAAGCTCGTGGGAGAGCATTCATTATGGGGGCAAATGAAGCTCGATAGGACCTCGTCATCGTTCTTACCGACACCTCTACCTTGTCTGTTGGTGGTTCCGTCGCGTCTAGCATTTCGAGTTGATCATCTTGGAGGTATGTTATATAAGGAGGTAAGTACATAATTTAAACGGAAGGCAAACCATGGTTATCGTTACTCTTAGTATTTTGTATGTCATGTGTCATAGCACTTGACTAATTTCAATCATATAGTTATAGATATCGGTGAGCTCGCAGGTTTATAGAAATAGTATAGTTGCCGTGTGAAGTGATTAAGTAGGACAAATGTGCACGTATATCATGTTAAGCGTGTAGATGTTGTACCAACATCCAAACCACGTTTCAATAGGAATCAAATCATTGTCTTCCAAGCAATTATTATAGCATACCCAGCTAGAGCATAAACCGTTGGCTCATAGGAATATAGGAATCAATAGTCATCAATCAACAAAAAGTAGTCTTTTCATATACGTCACATAAGTTGTCCCAAAAGAAATAAGAAATAGTCATCACGGCATAAAAAGTTTAATAGAGAGTTTGTGTGTCATTCTCCCCCGAGAAATATAGTAAGAAGGGGCCACGAGTACTCACCTTAGTTAGTTGATTTGCCACTTGATTCCTAACGTGCTCGCAAATCTATACAATTGTAGGATCTACGTTATATTCTTTTCACGCGTAAAATCCTCTTTGTACTAACTCTGACTCGTCAAGTTTAATTTGGATTCACTATTTAGTTTTACACTAGATTGCATATGTGCATCCATTTCTTGGGTCTAACCCCAATATATATATATTTAAGATTTCAAACCTTGCTTCTTTGCCTTCTTGATTGTATAGGTTAAATTCTGAAATTTTGGTTACCTTACATGTATTTTTAAAATAATCCAGTCGTTCCAATTATTTTCCTAACTTTTTATGGCAGAGACTTTTATGCCTCTAATATTTTATATAAATTTTTCCAGAGATGAAAGTTTTGTTTATTATTTTTAAGAAAATCTTTAACTGGTGTTGGTCTGAAAATGCCTCTAGCTCGCGTGACATAAAGTTATTATTCATTTAAAATACTAAATAACCTTTAAAAAATATAAAAATTTTACAGTAATTTAAGAACACAGGAAAATACATTCATACCCATTTTTATCCACTAATTTGGATTTTTGAATGGTTTACTATATTTTAAAACTCTAATTAGAGAATTTCCTTAAACTTCCAGATTTTATAATTAAAATGTTTTTAGCCAATTAAAATAGAAAACAAATCCAATAAATTTTAATATTTTATACAGTGCTTATAAGCACCCTAAAGTTTATTCATATTTAGTTTTGGCCTCTAATTCTAAAGTTTGGATTAGTTGTGATGGTTTAAGTTCTGTTATAGAAACCCCTAGGTTTTCCAGATTCAACCAACAAAATGTTTTTAGTTAATTTGAACGGTAAAACAAATTAATAAATTCTAAAATTTTTATAGAACTTTTAAAACTCATAAGATATTCCCCAGATTTATTTTGAAGAATTTTCGTGATGTTTAGGATAGATTTTAGGAGTTTCAAAGTTGGTAGATTAAACTGCCAGAAAACACAGATTTGCACAACTAAATGATTTTTGTTATTTGAGTGACCAAATCAACTTAGTTTTGTATGAAATCAATTGGAGATGAAAATAGACTCGGAGTACTTGATTCTAGAATCAAAAATCGATTTATTTAGGTTTGGTTTGGTGAAGATATGAACTCTTGAAGATCACTTATTTTTCTGTCCAGGTTGAAACTCTTTGTATTCATGGTTTTGTCCAATTAATCAATCTTATGGATTTGTTATTCACCCTAACACATCAAAATCATTACTTTATGTATGCTATTGATGTGTTTGGTCTCTATGATGGTTCACCACCAAGGGTTATTTTTAAGGAACAAGAGTAGAAGTTTTAAAGAATCAAAGAGGACATATACTTACCAAAGCTTCTTCAATGGTGATCAAGTGTCTTGCTTGCTTAGAACATTGAAGAACAATGGCTATGGAGTTGAAAGAGTATGAGAACTTGGTTGGAGGGTATAGGGGCCGATTTTTGGTATATGTGTGTGGTGTTTTTTTCAAACTTAAGGAAGTTTATCATTCTAGGGAATTATTTGTTATTTTTGGTTATGTGTTTCTAGGAGATTGATAACCCCCCCCCCCCTAAATTTTGGATGATTTCAGTTATATATTTTCATAAATATATATACTTTTATTTAAATTATTGTACACATATTTATTGTCTTGTATTTTGTAGCTTGCTTTTCTTGTAGGTACATTTATTAGTTAATGTGTTATATCATTTCACTAGGTTTCTTGGGTGTATTTTTGAAGGTTTTGATTAGTTTACAGTTTTGGCTTTCGTGATACATATATTTGGGTAGTTAACTCATCACTACATTGTTCTAATGACATTTGTTCACGTAGCTCGTGCTCTAGAAATTTGTTCGACTTTCTAAGGTGTAAGACTTTGACTAATTTTTATTGTTGACACCACTCAACATTTGGGTAGTCTATCTTACTTGTCATTATGAATTTAGCACTCACTAGATCTTAGAAATTACACGAGCACATAAAATGGACTATTTACTAGAAGTAGGAAGTGGGCTGACTTTCTCATTCTATCCATGATAACCCAGATTGAATCGTGTCCTCTACTGGTCCTGGGAAATTTCGTGATGAAATCCATGGTTATGTTTTCCCATTCCCATTAAGGAATCTCCAGCTGTTGCTATAGGCCTGAAGGTCTTTGATGCTCGGCCTTTACCTTTGAGTAAGTCTGGGAATTGCTGACATATATGGCAATGTTCTTTTTCATTCCTGGCCACCAATACATGTCCTTGAGATCTTGGTACATCTTATCCGCTCCTGGGTGAACGGAATACTTCGTCGGGTCAGCTTCATCCATTATTAATGTCCTTATCTCCTGCCCTTGGAATCCAAATCCGTTCCACAAAGTACAAACCATCGTCCTCTCCTTTCTCTAGTTGTTTGTCCAATCCTCGTAACATCTCATTTGGAGCATTCATGTATTTAATTGCTTCTTTTCGAGCTTCAAGTATCTTAGCCTTGATTCCCGATTGTATTGTCACACTCATTGCCCGTATTCTCCTTGGCTTGGCCCTCTCCTTCCTACTTAAGGCATCAGCTTCCACGTTCATCTTACCTGGGTGGTAATGAATTTCACAATCGTAGTCGCTAAAGAGCTTGATCCAACGCTTCTGTACCATGTTTAACTCCTTTTGGTTGAAAATGTGCTAAGTGTAAATAATAGTTTTCGTCCTATATGAGTAGTGTCTCCAACTCTTCAGTGCAAAGACCACGATTCCTAGTTCTAAATCATGGGTAGTATAGTTTTTCTCATGGATCCTTAGTTGTCGGGATGCGTACGGTATTACTGAAGGTGTTTATTTGGCATAATCGAGTAGCAACGGAAGCAAGATATAATACAAAAGACTAAACTAGCCAAACAAACACACATGCCATGGACCAATATCTAGACATGGAATTGCAACTAAAGTATAATAAACAAGATAGAAAGAAAGTTATACCACAACTCAAGTACAATGATCTTCCTCTTGTTAATCTTCAAGAACTCAAGCAACTCAAGGCTTCAAGAATCCAAACAAGGATTCCTCTAATGAAGTGCACCCCAAGCAACCTTGATTCCCAAATGCTAGTAAGTTGGTGTAGCCACCAAAACAACACCCAAGTCTATGTGTTTCTTGCTTCTTCTGTTCAAGAACACCAAGAACAAGATGAACAAGTGAGAGAGAGTTCAAGTGTCAACCAAAGGACCAAGTGATAGCCAAAAGCCTCTCTTAGAGCAGATAACTCGTAGCCTCTCTGTCTACCACCATTATTAGAAGTTAACACCATTAAACCAAGTGTTTAAGGCTGTTAATTCTGCTGTTACAGCGAACGTACACGGCCCGTGTAGGTCTACATGGCCGTGTAGGCCCAAAGTCCACGGCCCCAATTGGGCTAAGACGGCCCGTGTCTATCAAGCACTACACGGCCCGTGTTCATCTACACGGCCCGTGTAGGCCCAAACTACATGACCTTGAACTGGGCTAATACGCCTCATGTGTGTTGGACTGGACACGGCCCGTGTTCAGGAACACGCCCGTGTACCATCCCGCCAAATCCCATTTTGGCCTTTTCCTCTCTTTTGCTTGATCGTGTTGCCGGAATCAATACTTGGTGTGTGACCCAATAGGCCTATACCTCATCGGTAGTGCCATTAACTCGTTTGTGTCAGCGGGCATATTCCAACAAACTCCCACTTGCACGTGGCACGACTACGAAAAATAACACAAACATAGAGCGGCCTCTAGCAAGACATCTATGCTCCCAAGTCAGTATAGGGTATGCCACTCTTGACAAGATCCCAATCATAAAATGATTGTCCTAAATATAAATGAACATATACATCCCTTTGTTCGAGATATCCTATGTGAACACAAGGCATGGAATAAAGTCAACCTTCAGATCGTTCACGATTATGTTTCTCGATTCTAGATTAGTGGTGACCAACAAACCAAGTCAACATTGATCCATCATCAATATAACTTGAGCACGGCCATGCATATGAACGTCAGCACTCAATCATCGAGGGGCCCATGGATATCTTCTCTATACATAGAGGAACAAATTCCTTTCGACTACATAGTCCCGCCACATAGATAATACTCTACCCAATCATTTCCTTTATAACGACCAGTTACGGACCGCGTTAGAAAACGATCAAAGCAAAGCAGATCTATGCTTTGGAATCACATGTATCTCTAGTTTAAGGACGAAACGTCATCATCATCCCGAGTTTCTTATGACTAGAACCATGAAGCGAACTCGGGTGCGGGTCCTCCAATCACTTGAAACCCCTTTCAAGTATAGGCAAGAATCACGTTTAACAAAACCAACTCTTTACCTCAATCTTAATTTATACTTCCTTCCCATAAAGTATAACCGATTGTGGAGATTTTAGAATGAAAAACATTCTCGGAAGTGTTTAAACATGCTAAGATGGAACACAATAAGGATTCATAAAATACCCGCCCTCGGCGTATTATTAAATCTCCATTTAATAATCGATATGGTATGAATTGCAATACTGCTTAACGTCCCCAAAACCTAAGTACAAATCAATCATAAACCAAAACATATTCAAGCCAAGTTATACGCATTAAACATGCTAATGGACCTAGTATGACAACCACTACTAGTCCATAACAACGGCTTAACTAGTGGATTTGTCCCACAACATCCACAAGTTCTTTTGTTATTCAATTATATCTCTTTTGACAAGACTACTTCAAAAGTATGCATCAAAGAGATCTTACTTTTCAAAAAAGTTAAAGTAATCACACCCTCATTGTCTCAAAAGCCCACAATAGGGTTAGTGATACTTAAGACCCAACAAACAACACCACAAGTTAGGATCATCAACTTTGATCAAAGATCAACCGTTATCCTAGCAGAAACACACATTAGAGTAACTACTTACTCCAAGCCTATTCAAGTCGTCAAACATCAACAACACATCTCTATATTTTTTGAACTAAATACTATCCAATTTTGTATCTCTTAAATGCCTCTATGAAGCAGTAATTCCTGAATTAGGTTTGCAGATAACCTAATATCGGGACATTATCTTCCATAGACATTTAACACTAGGAATATAACAAAGCTCCCACTAGCCCTGGCATACGTAAAAGGTTTTATCTATGCTTTTAGAAAACTCATCACTATGATCTTCTAATAGTAAGCAAGGATATCTTTCCTTCAAGATGCAAGAATAAGCCCGAAGTGGTCTTATCCACTTTTGTAGACATAATTCGGATACTACGGACGTATATTAAGACCCTTGGATCGTGTTATAAGCACTTCCTCATCATATTGTTTCATGACGAAACGCGGTCATTAATATCCACGAGTACCAAACATTCTTCAACATAGCCACTAGGACAAGTTTCTCCATAACCACCATGAAAAACTTTACCACTAGTCAGTATTTGAAGTTGTCTACAATTCCATCCATGTTAATCCCATCACTACCACCTTAGTATACACCTAGGTATGGGATCAAGTCAAGTCAAGCACTTTGACATTCCAAATGGATTGCATCTCTTTATCATTTACTTTTTTTATTTTTAGCGAATTCTGGATCCACTACGTCTTTCGATAGGTGGCGAACTCAACAAGGCTCACCATTAAGTCATTACCACGACTCACCATTAAGTCATTACCACTTAGATATGAGAAACACATATCTCTTTGGCTCTATATGACTCTAATCATAATTAAAAGAAGTAATGATTCTTGGTTATGCATACTAGCATAACCAGGCTGATCATCTATCAAAGATATCAGATTATATGCTAGTATCATCATCAAGTCTTCATTTAAGTTCCACATTCTTCCACTGGAATCAGATTATATGCTAGTATCATCATCAAGTCTTCATTTAAGTTCCACGTTCTTCCACTGGAATGCCTTAGTTTTAGTTTCTTTCTTCTTCCCCTTTTAAGCAATAAACATTGTTCTCAAAAGGTTAAATAACTAAAACTTAGAAGAACTCCTCAAATGTATTAGCACTTCTTGATTTCAAGTTTATCCTTCTCCCATTGAATGTAGAATGGATAACTCCGAACTATTAAGATAGACAAGCAAAGAACCTTTCTAGTCGTATCTTAATAAATGCTAAATAGACTATCTATTGACTTTGGATTTGAGGACTTAGTCACAATGGCAAATGAATATCCCAACAAACCGGATACACATTCTTGACCCATTATAAACCGGATCAATAACACCCGGTTCCCTACCCCATGACACCATGTACCAATGCGTCTTAGTAGGATATGAATTGTGAAACAATTCTACAATTCACTATATGGTCATCCAATATATAGATAATAGATATCTTAGCATCTTAACTAGATCTAAGTACCTTGATTTATATGCCCTATTGATTCTTAAAGTTGTTTTGGCTAATTCTGAACACCAACAAGGTTTCAGACATATGCCTAAACTAATAAACGTCTGGCAATTACTACCATCAAGGTAGTGATGAAGAGGTTTCTCTTTCGTTATTCTTTGTGGTATGCTTGAACGGATTATCCACAAAGTGTGATCAAAATCCAACAAGCTTATAATCCTCTCACAAACTCCGGCGAAGGATCTCATAATCATCTTAGCCTAATAAACAAGATCAACATCAAAACGTTTAGCCCGAGACTAAACTATTCTGAGATCCTAACCACATGGATCTAGGCAACATATTTCTTGTTTATGGCCTCAATCTTACTGGGAGGTCCACATGTATTCCTTGTAGCCAAAATTTGCATTTCGAAATTTAGCGAATAGCTTCTCCTTGCCAAGTAACTCCAAAATCGATCTCAAATGTACCTCATGTTCCTCCTTAAACTTGGAATAAATCAGAATATTATCAATAGAGAAGATAATGAATTTGTCCAAGAATGACTTGCATACGCGGTTCATTAAAACCATAGTTACTACGGGTGTGTTAGTTAACCTGAAAGGCATAACGGTGAACTCAAATGTCCATAACGAGTTCTAAACGTGGTCTTTGTGTAACACCGGCTTTGCATATACTAGATTTTAGCAAAAATTTGCGTTTTTTAAACAAACGTGAACTTAATCACGATCATATATCATTTAGCAGCGGAATATTTACAATAAACTTCGTTTCTGTATCTGGTGTTACACTACAAAATAACCGACCACAATGTAATTATTACAACATTAAGTGTTCCCGCAAAATATCCAGAGGCAGGGGACCCGGCTCACCAGGAAATCTATCTTTGATCTGCAAAAGCAGTTAACATAGCACCTTAACACATAAAACACACATACATACATTTAACCTTTCATTATCATAACTAGATTACAACTTTAATTACACATCTAACAGCAAGGCCCAAATCGAGGATGTTACAAATCTACCCCCTTAAGAAGATTCCATCCTCGGAATCTACTCAGTGATAAACAGGCGAGGGTATCTTGTTTTCATCTCGTCCTCGATGTCCCACGTCAGGTTCAGACCTAAACTGTGTTTCCACTTAACAAGAACTAGCTTGATCATCTTCTTTCGTAGCTTCTTGACCTTTGTGTCAAGAATTTCAACAGGTTTTTCTACGAGTCGCTTAGAAGAGTCAATCTTCAGTTCTTGTAACGGAACAATCTGTTCCTCAATGTTGCACTTACGCAAGTAACACACGTTGAATGTATCGTGGATTCCAGATAGCTCAGACGGCAGCTCAAGAGTTACCGTCTGATCATTGACTTTGCGCACGATCTTGAATGGGCCTATGAAACGTGGACTTAAATGATGTTAAGATATGTATTAAGTGCATGCCAGCGGGTCCAACTTGGAACCGCTTAGTTAATACATGATGATATGTATGAATGACTAACTGAAAGATGTTGTATGCAAGATGATGGATCCCTATGGGATCATATGTATGTATGTATGTATGTATGTATGTATGTATGTATGCACTGTCTACAGACTATCTGAAGCATGGTTAAGGTCAGTCGGTTGTAACTGGATCCCATGAGTACTTCGGGATTTCACGGTGATTCGAGAGGCATCCCGGATCGTAGATTCTGCAGAACCGCCATGCCTTAACGTGAGTGGTAATCAGCTGGATGACCACTGGATTACTTGTGGAGCCTCTGGCTCTGTGAACGATGTTTGGTGGACTGCTTTACGCTCTCCCTTCAGCACGGTTGGTTGTGTCTGATCCCCCGGTCTGAGTTGTTGAGCGGGATTGATTACCCTGCAAGACATGACTGTTACTAATCTTGTCAGCACACGGTTATGTGTTAAGCTAGCAATGATTGCTTATGTATGATATATGTTGTATGACTTACTTTGTTGATGCTTATGATAAGTATGTACTCACTAGCTATGTTGTTTAGCTAATGGTGCTACGTTGCCCCTGTTCAGGTAAAGACTAGAAGGCCTGGTGAGGCGGGTGACTTTTGGATGTATATAACCCTTGTGGGATCGGAACACTTTATTTAATGTTGTAATATGATGCTAATGGTCGGTTCCTGTGGTAGGTAACACCAATGTATATTTTGGAAACGATAATGATGAAATTAACAGTTGTTACTTTAAAAAGAAAATTTCCGCTGCTAAAACGGCTGTTTTGAGTTGGTCGAGTTGATCTACTCGTAATTAGAAGTTGAATTATCACTGAAGTAGCTGTTTTCGGAATCGGTGTTACATGGCACTAGTACCACTTCTTAGGTTGGCAAACTGGAGGATGTGGAGCCTAAACCAACGGAGGTTAAGGTGCCTGACACACAATCATTGACGCTCCATAGATCTGGTAGAGTTTGTAACAAGCCGCAAAGATATGGGTTTCTCATATCCGAGGGCGACAAGCTATTGGTGGATCATAACGAACCAACCAATTACCGGGAAGCCATAGTGAGCCCAAAGTCTACTAGGTGAAAGGAGGCAATGGATAGTGAGATGTAATCGATGGTGGATAATCAAGTCTGGACTTGGTTGATCCCGTGCCTGGCCATAGGCCATTAGGGTTTCACTCAAAAAGAAGATCGGCATGGATGGAAAAGTAGACACCTTCAAAGCCCGACTGGTAGCTAAGGGTTTCACTCAAACTCATGGTGTAGACTATGATGAAACCTTCTCTCAAGTGGCTATGTTGAAGTCTATTAGGATACTTATGGCTATCGCTGCATATTACGATTATGAAATATGGCAGATGGATGTCAAAACTTCCTTCCTTAATGGGAAGTTGGCAGAGGAGGTGTACATGGCACAACCTGATGGTTTCGTGCACCCGAGTATCCTGATAAAGTCTGCAAGCTTAAGAGGTCCATTTATGGTCTTAAGCAAGCGTCTCGGAGTTGGAATCTTTGCTTTGATGAGAAAGTCAAAGAGTTTGGCTTTTCTAAGAGCAAAGATGAACCTTGTGTGTATGTCATGGCTAGTGGGAGCACTGTAGTATTCCTTGTCTTATATGTTGATGACATACTGCTTATAGGAAACAACGTTACCACCTTGTAGGAGGTCAAAACCTGGCCTGAGAGTTGTTTTTTTATGAAAGACTTGGGAGAGGCAGCATACATTTTGGAGATTAAGATCTATAGAGATAGATCTAAGAGACTCAATGGTTTGAGCCAGGGTACATATATAGATAAAGTCTTGAAGAGATTCAAGATGCGGGATTCCAAGAAAGGGAATCTGCCTATGGTGCACGGCGTGGCATTGAGCAAGTCTCAAAGTCCATGTTCTCAAAAGGAACTAGACGAGATGAGTCGAGTCCTGTATGCTTTGGCAGTGGGATCGATCATGTACGTCATGCTATGTACTAGGCCTGATGTTTTGTATGCCTTGAGCATGACAAGTAGATATCAGGCTAATCCTGGTCAAAGTCATTAGGTTGCGGTTATGAACATTCCAAGTATCTTTGGAGGACTCAAGAGATGTTCTTAGTGTTTTGTGGTTCGGAGGAGCTCATGGTTACTAGTTATTCTGATGTTAGCTTCCATACTGACAAGGACGACTGTCGGTCTTAATCTGGGTTTGTGTTCTTGTTAAATGGTGGTGCTATTAGTTAGAGGAGTTCCAAGAAAGATACCGTGGCTTAGCGAGGCTTCTAAGGAAGTTGTCTGGATGAAGAAACGCATCCAGGATCTTCGAGTTGTTCCTAGCATCGCTGAACATATTGAGATCTTTTGTAATAGTGATGGTACAGTAGCTCTAGCTAAGGAACCGAGAGTGCATCAATGCACGAGGCACATTGCTAGGAAATACCACTTCATTCGTGATATTATTAAGGATGAGAAAATTGTGATTATTAGAGTACCGACCAAGGTGAATTTGGCTGACCCGCTCACCAAACCGTTGTCACAAGCTAAATATGATTCTCATGCTAGGTTTATAGGTATAAGATTTTCTAGTGACTTGGTTTAAATATTTTAGTTATATTTGATATATTTGAGAACATTAAGCAATAATGTATTTCTGATTTGTAACGTCCCTGATTTTTTTTAAATATGACATAAAGGCTCATCATTGGATTAATGTGATCAAAGTGACAATGAAAGCAATGCTGCATATTGTTAATTACAATTGGAATAATATCAACAGAAGTCTTTAATTCGAGTAATAATAACTGTTAATATAGTAGGAATTTAAAAATAACTTGAAAACGTTGCGGAAGCTTATTGGAGATGAGCTATCAAACACAAGCTGGAGCCTTGCCGTGGTTATCACCTGAAAAGGAAATTGGACAACAATCGTAAGCACAAAGCTTAGCGAGTACTTTACATACAACTAAAACCAACAATTACATCATCAACTTGTTTCACATATGCAACATCAATCATTCCCGCTACCGGAGTAGACGGTCCCTCATTCCCGCTACCATAGTAGACGGTTCCACATTCCCGCTACCACAGTAGACAGTCCCACATTCCTGCTACCGTAGTAGAGGGTCTCATATTCCCGTCACCGTAGTAGACAGTCCCACATTCCCGCCACCATAGTAGACGGTCTCATCATTCCTGTCACCAAAGTGGTGGTTGCTAGGCAGGCCTCCCGCTGCCTCCCGATGCTTCTGGACACTCAGCCATGCGGTGCCCTGGCTTGTTGCATTTGAAACACACATTCAAATGGACCCTGCAATCATTCCCGTAGTGCCCACTCTTTCCACATACGAAGCAATTCATAGTTCCAACCCGGCACTCCCCCGCGTGGCCCTTTCCACATTTCCCACACCTTGCCCCCGGGTTTCTTACGGCGGGCTTGAAACTCCCAGCATTAGGCTTCTTGAACTATTGTCTCCCAACACTACTACGCATCGCAACCCGCTCTGCTGTCCCTTTCTTGTTTCTTTCCATGAGGTACAACTCCCTCTTCCGTGCCCCTTCAATAAGTTGGTCAAGTGTAGTATACTGACCATTGTACATGAATTCCTGCATGTCTTCCCGCAGCATCTGCGTGTACCTGTGAATCTGTAGCCTCTCGTCACTTGCATACACTGGGCAATACAGTATTTTCTCCTTAAACACCGCAGTGATTTGATTGACAGTCTCAGTTGTCTGTTTGAGCTTCATAAATTCATCCATCACACGCTCCACCTCTAACTTGGGAGCATACTCCTCGTAAAACAATGCTGCAAATTCCTCCCATGCCATCCTCGCGAATGCCTCACCTTTCATCTTCCTCGGCAGATTCCACCAGCCCTTGGCCGCTTCCCTTAGGAAGTTAGAAGCAAACCAAACCTTTGAGTCTTCATTGCAACGGTTGGTAAAGAAGGCTCCCTCTATCGCTGAGACCCATCTAGTGCTTCGCACCGGGTCTGGCACTCCATCAAAAACAGGTGGCTGGCAAGCCGAGAAATCCCGAAAGGTTCCCCCTAGAGCCACCTGGTTAGTGGTTGGGGTTGTCAGTTGAGTGACAATGACTGCTGCAGTAGCTTCCTTTGCCGCCCATAAAGCTTCTAGCTTCTGGTCAATCATAGTCCCCATATCCTGCTTTAATTCCTCCACAATCTTAGGCAACAGCTCTTTCAGCGTGTTGGTAACCACAGTGGTCACTATTTCGGTCATAGTCGAGTCCCCGTATTCCTCCTCATTCAACACATTTTCCGGTACAACATTCTCTAGAGTCACATTCTCAGGTTGATTCAGTATTGGTTGCGCGCGAGGGTCACTCTCCCCCGTCACACTAGCATTCTCCACATCCGGTGGGTTTCCAAAACCAGTTGGTATCACAGATCGATTTCTCGTAGTCACCTTACTGGATGTATAGAAAATGCACTTAATTAACAGGCGGCATTGCCATACAGTCCTCATCAGTATATCAGTTCATGTTTCACGTATTTCATGTCATAGTCACAACTTTCAGGAACCCTAAGCATTCTAAGGCACCCTAGTTACAGGCATTCTATTCCTACAAGTACCCCTCACCGGATTCACAAGATTCCCCGGATTTTGACAAGTTTCAACAAGTGTAGTGTGTAGATAATAATATGGGCCATATTATTACAAACGCACTACATATATTGGATCCGGTCATTACCACTGGGAATCCCGATTCACTGGCTTGAACCATGTATCAATCATTTCACAAAGCACATATGGTTCCGCATATAAATGATCATTATGTACAAGGACATTATACCTTATGTCTCGCTCGTGACCACCTGGACTAGCTGTAATATTTAACACTTAAATAGGTTTCGAAAGCGTTGTTCAAAATCTTTTACGAACCAAGGTTTAAGTTCAAACACGCGGAAACGTATTCGAATCTCTTAAACCAATGCTCTGATACCAAGTTGTAACGTCCCAATTTTTTTTAATATGTGATAAAGGCTCATCATTGGATTAATGTGATCAAAGTGACAATGAAAGCAATGCTGCATAATATTAATTACAATTCGAGTAATATCAACAAAAGTCTTGAATTCGAGTAACGATAAACGTTAATATAGTAGGAATTTAATAATAATTTGAAAACATTGTGGAAGTTTATTGGAGATGAGCTATCAAACACGAGCTGGAGCCCTGCCATGGTCATCACCTCAAAAGGAAATTGGACAACAACCGTAAGTACAAAGCTTAGCGAGTACTTTACATACAACTAAAACCAACAATTACATCATCAACTTGTTTCACATATGCAACATCAATCATTCCCGCTACATAGTAGACGGTCCCACATTCACGCTACCGTAGTGGACGGTCTCATCATTCTTGTCACTGAAGTGAACGGTCTCCTCATTCCCGTCACCGAAGTGAACGGTCCCATCATTCCCATCACCGCAGTGAACGGTCCCACCATTCCCGTCACTGAAGTGAACAGTCCCATCATTTTACAAGCACGTCCTATCATATAACACATAACGTATGTCATAGCCACAAGTATCATCAGTTTAGGTCGTACGTAAGAGTACTCACCCGATCCCAGTTCAGTCACACAGTTCTAGTTTAGGATTTCACTTGTGATCACTCGTCAATTGGCCGTCACCTGCAACGAGTCTAATTAAATCAATATCGTGTATGAATCCCTTGTTCAATTATAAAATCGTTAGAGGTCCTTGTTAATAAGTTTCAAAGTCGGACCCTCTCAGAGTCACCAAAGTCAGACCAGTCTCAAGTCCTTAAACCTCTCTTAAACTCACGAGTCAGATCAGTCAAGTCCCAAAAGTCGGAAGCATACAAAGGTCGAACCACTCAAGATTATATGGCCGGACCACATACACCATGCGTAAGTCGGATGAAGTGCCCCAAAGTCGGACCAGGTCCGAAGGTCGGATCACTTCATGCGAAAGTCGGATGAAGGTCCCCCAAAGTCGGAGCAAGTCCGAAGGTTGGACTACACAAGTCACCCGAAAGTCGGATGGCATGAAAACTGTAGGTCGGATGGTTAAAAACCCAAAAGTCGGACCAAGCACCATCTTGGTCGGACTAGAACCTGCAACTCCCATACTCCATCACCAAGAATCCAACTCTTTCAAAGCTTAACCAAATCATCTTATTTTTGTTGTAAAACATTTCTCCATCCATTTAAACAATTCCTTTTTAGTTAGATTTACATTTCATCCATATTAAAGGGTCTAGTTCAATCTTTTTATTGTTTTCTCTCGTTCATGCTAAAAACCCAAAAACCCAGATGTTAACCATTCAATCATCACTAAAATAAAGTAAAATTGATATCCACAATATCACAATGAAGTAGGAAACATTACCTAGGGTTCTTTTATCAGTTCTTGAATGCAAAGATGATTCTCACCCCTTTTCTTTTCTGCTTTTTTGCTAGTCTTGCACACACAAACACACACACTAATTCTCTCTCAATGTAACAGTGTTTGATTTCAAATGTTGGGGGTTGTGCCCTAGTTAGCCTTATATATCTTTCTTAAGAAGGCCTAAGTCCAATTCTTAAATCAACTAGGCCCATAAGTAATTAGCCCCATTATCTACTTTTTGTTCATTCACAAACTAGTTGTAATACCCGTTTCCCATTACGGTATTATTGTTTATATTTTTTTATTAAGGTTATTGTTATCATTATTAATGATGGTACCATTTCTATTCAACAATTTTAGTACTTATTGGGTGAAGGTTTAATGATAAATCTAGATAAGTGGGTTACTTAATTGGATTAGGATTTTAAATGTTTGGGCTTGGGCTTTTAAATAGAATGTTTAAGTGCCACCAAGTAGAGATGCACAAAAAGGACCGGTCGGACCGGTCCTTCAAAGACCGAATGAGTCGAGCCGGTCCAAGACCACCACGAACAGAAACGGTCCGAACCGGTCCAGACCGCGGTCCGACCAAGACCGGTCCAAAACGGTCCGTGAACCGGTCCAAACCGAGTCGGTCCAAGCTCGGTCCAAACCGGTCCAAGTCACCAACCTTTTTTTTGAATTCCAACGGATCCAAACCGGTCCGAAACGGTCCAAACCGGTCCAACGGCTAGTTTTTCAAAATTTTGAAATTTTCTTCCAATTCTATAAATACCCCTTTGGAAGCCTCATTTCTTGCACCATCCATACTCTCATACGGAATATAATGATAGGGCGTTTGTTAAAAAATAAAGATTTACTTACGGAATATCATCAAGAACACTTAGCTCATTTATATGAAGTACTTATGGAAACTGATTGGAATATTTTACAAGAATTACACACCGGTTTGGGAGTTTTGTATCAAGCGACGTTGATGCTATCACAAACATATTTTCCAACATCTCACGCCGCTATGATAAGTGTTTGTGAAACTTTGAAAACATTACAATCTTTTGGTTCTTTGGATGAAACATGGGATCGTATTGTCTCCGAAATGTGTGAAAGTCTTATAAAATATTTTAAAGAGTTTCCAACAATTTTTTTGATTGCTTCGGCATTAAACCCTCTTGTTAATTTTAAGGGTGTAACGGAATCTTTAACTTGTATCGGGAAAGCGTTGGGTCAAAGTCCAATTGAGATAAAGACAAGTATAACAAAATTTGAAAATTGTGTTAAACAATTATATAATATTTATGACAATGAATGTGCACCACGGGGAGAAGTTGCTTCCACCCCGAGGTCTTCGTCTTCACAAACATCGGCTACTCGGCCAAACAATCCTTTTACGATTGGGACGTCTTGGTTTCAAAATATATCTCAATCGAAACGTACACGAGTTCAGTCGTCTCTAGACGAACTTTCTATATATAAAGAAACTGATTACACTAATTATGTAACCCCCGAAGAGTTTACACAATTTGATGTATTAAAATGGTGGCAAGAAAGGGAAAAAGTTGGTCAATTTAAGATCCTAGCCGCTATGGCTAGGGACGTACTAACGGTCCAAGCTAGTAGCGTAGCTTCAGAATGTTGTTTTTCTCTTAGTGACAGGATTTTAAGCGCACGACGGTGTATGTTGAAGGCCGAGTCGGTGCAAATGGCTGTGATGCTTAAGGACTACTATGATTCTATGGAAAGAAGTCAAAACGATGTGGATCTCGAAGAAGACTTAACTAATTTGGAGGAAGCGATTTTGGAAGACGATTACAATAAGGACTTCACATCGGGAACATCAAACACTAACACCGAAGCTGAAACGGAAGAACCCGAAGCCGGCGAACAATACGTTGACGACACTCAAAATAGAATGAACGCAGGTTCATCATCCAACGTCAACTCAAACGAAGTCGCCTATTATGGACCATATACCGACGATAGTTACAACTTTTGGAATTTCAATTCCGACTATCAATTTCAGTAGTTGTCTCTTTATATTTTGTGACGTTATTTCTTTCGAACAATATGTACTTTGATTTCGAAGAACATGCTAGTTATTTTCAGGTCTCTAACTAGGGGTGATGGTCATGCCGAAGCTCCATTGCTAGAGTTCTCTTTTCTTGTTAAAAAAATAATTCAAGTTTCAACAATATGTAATTTTATTTCGTAATTGTATCGCAATGTTATTTATATGTTTTTATTAACTTGCAATTATATATGTTTATACTTTATAACTTGCCATTTTTTTAAATTAACAAGTCACTTTTTTTTTCAAACAAAAAACAAACCGAAAACCAGAAATTTTAAACCGAAACAAAAAAAACCCGAAAATGTCTAAACCGAACAAGAAAAATACCCGAACGAAAAACGGACTGGTCCGAACTTGGACCGGTCCGAAAGTGGTCTAGGACCGCCCGAAGACCGAATTTATCGAAATGGTTTTACGCGAAGACCGGACCGGCCCGGGACGGACTAGGTCCGGACCGGACCGGACCGGCTGTGGTCCAAGACCGATTTTGTGCATCTCTACTACCAAGGGCACAAAGCCCTAAACTTCAGTTCCTCCTGGAGCCGCCTAGCATTATACAACGTATGTGTATGTGTTCGTAGATATGGCATCGTGGGAGAAGCTAGAAATCGAAGCAAGTTGCATTAATAATCGAGGAACTGATTTGGTAAAACTTCAGGTACGAATTCCTTACACTCCTACGACCGATTTCACGAAGAAACCTTAGTCGATTGAGGGATTTAGACGCTGTTTGCCATGCGTCGGACCGAGAACCCACACAGAAATCGTGGGTTTTAAATGGCTCGAATTGAAATCAATGGATTTGGTTACCTTCATTTAAGTATTTACAACACTATTGAACTGAAATGACAGGGATTTGAGTAGGAATATTTGGCTGTTGATGAGTTGATGTTGTGTGTGTATACGGAAACCAAACCGAGAAGAAGAGGGTTCAAACCTTCTCAAATCCATCGGCTAATTGCAATAAAGCTTTGAGGTATGCTCCCTTGTGTCTGCGTGATTATTTATAGATTATTTTAGTAGCATTTGATTTCGATTTCTAAGAGGTTTGGGGCTGGATTTTGAGCAGTCAAATATATGTGAGAAACTGAGACCTTGTAAGCGATTTTAGGTTGTTTAAATGGTTAAAAACGAGATGTATTCTATAGGATCTGTTCTAAAACGACTATGAAAGTTGTACTATAAGAACTTGTGAATTAATCAAAGTTTTTGACGGATTGAAGGAGGGTTGAAATCGAGAGGCAGTGTAGGGCCGAGAGCCCCAGCATAGTTGAGTAAATTAATGTGTTTTGAACTCATTAATAAGTAAAAGTTTTGATTAAAATCAACTTAAGTACATGGAAACCATAGCTCAATTCAAATAATAATTTTTTGTAGTTCAATGACTTCTTTTCTTTTGGGTGAGCTGTTCGAGAGGGTTGAGCAGGACCCAAGAACTCATTTTAGGAATGGAATTGATTTGATGATTTAAAAGAAAAGAAATAAAAACCATTAAAGAGTAACAGTGTGGTGTTATTATTTTTTTATTAAGAGTTTTATGACTTGATTCAAAGATGGTTCAAACAAGTTTGGTGTTAGTTCAAATGGGCTTAGTTGTGGTTTTGAATTGCAAATTGGTTATAAGACTTTGAATTGCAAATTGGTTATGGACTATTGATTTTAAATCACAAATTGGATCCTTGTCATGGAATCACAAATTCTAGTGGCACATGGGTTGCAAGTTGGACTTGCCAACTTGAATTGCTAAAAGTTGATATTTATTAAATTATATGAATATTTGGAATTAGTAGCTATTCTAATCCATTTCGAGCATGGTTAGGGAGGTTATTGTAAGGTGATATTGTTTGGAATGTTTATGAATACAAAAGATGGGTAGATTGTTGATTTATGCAAGTTTTCTTGAAACGGGTCACACTGACCCGTTAAGTAAAGAAACGCGCGAATTAACTAAATGATTGGCTTTTGCACTATCCAATGACCCTAGACATGTTTCTTAGACTATATATATATGAGTCCAAGTGATGCAAGTCAGATTCGGGCCTAAACGGTGAAAATGTCGTAATATTTGCAAGTTTGACTATTGTTGACTTTTGTCGTCTTTTTGAGTTAGGACCTCAAACTTTGTAGTTAAATCCCTCATAATAAGGGGAACAAGCTGTCTTTAGAAAGTTTTTGTCAAAAACGTCGTTTTTGGCTCGATCCATTAGAGTCAAAGTTGTGGATTTTTGACCCGTTTGACCATTTAAAAGCTTTAAGCTTGGTTTCACCGTTTGAGCAGATTTCTTGGGAGAATACTTGCATTCTAACATGTTACTAGTGATATAAGTAAGTGGTAAAGTTTTGGTAGAAGTAAATTGAGTTGGTGGCTCGCCGAGTGAACTTGGGCCTAGTGTATGTGTTGGGCCTAATGTGCATCGCTAGCACACTTAGAGTATCATGAGGGATTAATTAGGTATTGAGTAATCTTACCTACTGTATCTTGTACTTAAAACGATGTATTTTAATTGTAGGTTGTTGTCGGTGAATTGTCGTGACTCGCAGATTTACTGTTTTACCATGTTGTGCTTTTGTGCTGAAATCTAGGTGAGTTACACTAACTTATACATTATACTAGTGTTAAATGTGTGTAACTGTTGTATGATTAATTGTATAACTTACATGAATTTTTGATATGTGAAGTGAAGGGTTGTGCTATATTATGGTGAAAACACAACTCGGGCACAATGAGACACGTGAAATCCTTGATCCGGCTTGGATAGTCAACTGTGACCCAAAGTGTGAAATCGTCGACAGTGCACTATGTCGGTATTATGTGATTTGATTGTATGTGTGATTGTGTAAATGATATATGGATATGTGAAGTGAAGGGTTGTGTTATATTGTGGTGAAAACGTAACTCGGGCATAGTCAGACACGTGAAATCCTTGGTACGGCTTGGATAGTCAACCGTGACCCAAAGTGTGAAATCGTCGTCAGTGCACTGCTTCGGTATTATGTGAATTGATATGTGATGATGGATTGTTATGTGTTATGTACATACCTAATATGGTGTGTAAGCTAGTGTGCTCGCTAAACTTTATGCTTACCGTTGTTGACTTATTCTTTTCAGGATCTGGTCGTGGGAAAGCTTCAGCAATATGAAGACGGCTCATCTTTTATCAAACATTTCCGCTATTTAGTAAAACATATATTTATTGAATCTCATAATTGTAATTTAATTACTTTAAAGAAATAATATTGTACGACGTGTAGTTTCGGGTGCGGGACCTCGTCTAGATTTTTGTCAGAATGACTACAGTTATTTATGTGACATATATATATATATATATATATATATAAATTTATACTTATTATACTTGTTTCTTTAAAAAAATATTGGGACGTTACACTAGTTATCCAAGCCCAATGATCAATTAGTCCACAATTAGTTCATATTCCCAATTAAGTCCAGACAATAACCATTGTTCTCAATAAAACATTCTTTTATTAATTTTGACAAATTCGGATGTTACATGATTGTAATGACTATTAAATGGAGATTTTAATATATGCATGGTGTGATTACCTTCATGAAATATTATTGTGTTCTTTCTTTGCATGTTTAATACTTCCTTTAATAAATTTGTTTATTCTAAATGCTCCATGATCGGTCGTTCTTCATTAGAAGGAAGATTTGAATTAAGATCGAGGCGCGATCGGTCGTTCTTCATTAGAAGGAAGATTTGAATTAAGATCGAGACAAGTGGTTAGTAGAGTATTCATAATGGATTGAATACATAGTTACGCAACACTAGCCTATAATTGATAATGGATCAAGTGACTGGAGGACCTGTACCTGAGTTTACTTCATGGACATGGTCACAAGTAAATCAGGATGATAAGATTATTTATCCTTTTACCGGAGATACATGTGCTTCTTGAATAATAGCTTGGTCTTATTACATTGCTTTTTAACGCGGTTCGTAACTGGCTGTTATAAGGAAAATTTTCAAGTAAGGACTTTTTATTATGTAGGAACGATGTTGTCAAATGTATTCGTTCCTCTTTTTGAGAGATATCCTTGGGCTCCTCGTTGACTAAGTTGATGATACCAAAATGCATGGTCGTGCTCAAGTTGAATTAATAATTGATCAATTTTGCAACTTGCTTTGTTTGTCATAGTTAGTCTAGATTGAGAAACATAATTGTGGATGTTTTGGGGTTGACGGTGTTCCATGACTCGCATTCACACAAGATATCATGAACGAAGGGATGAATGATCACTTATCTATAGGACCATTCTTTTAGATTGGTATTTTTCTTGGAAGACATACCCTATGCTGACTTGGGGGCATAGATTTCTTGCTAGAGGCCGCTCTATGTCAGTGTCACCTTTCGTAGGTGTGTCACGTGAAAGTGGAAGTCTGTTGGATTATGCCCGTTGACACACGAGTTGGTGACATTGTCGATGAAGCAAGGGCCTATTAGATCACACGCGAAGTATTGGTTCCGGCATCACAACTAGTCAAAAGAGAAAGAAAACCAGAAAATGGTTCTGGTGGGCCAAGGCACGACCATTCCCCTTTGGGGTACGCCCGTGCCTAGAGGCCAAGAACGAACCCAAGTCGGGCGTGACTTGGGCGGGCTTGGTTAGGCTGGCACGCCTATGCCCGGTCAAAGGCATGCTCGTGCCTTCACTGTAACAGCCTCTTTAACTAGTATTTTAAGGCTAGTTAAATGAGAGTTAAGTGTTGTAACTATCCAACTTCATGAGCCACGACTTTTGAGCTGATTTTTAAGTTCTATAAGTACCTTGTGAAGCTTAGATGATAAGGTTACTTGTTTTGTTACTTGGAAATCATATTACTCTCTCATACACACTTTGAATACAAGGCACGTAAGTTCAAGGTGTCTAGAGAAGTAGTGGTGCTTTGGTAGGCTTATCAACACTCTAGCAAGTGGAAGCCAAGGAGCACTTCGTGTAGATTGCATTAGATATACACTTGTTTGTATATTTAGTTTCCAAGGCTCAAGACCTGATCAAGGAGGAAGACTAGCTTAAGGGTATAACTCTATCTGCTTGTTCTTTATTTTGTGTTGCTTTGTCATGTCTAGAGTAATGGTCCATTTGGTGTGTATTAGTGTGGTTTTTGAAAAATTACTTTTTAACCATTTTATTCTTCCGTTGCGTTTTCGTTGAACCACTAATACCTAACAGATTAAAGTACAATCATGGAAAGAGAAGTTTAAAATTACTATGAGAAGTTTAAAATTACTAGGCATAAAGTATGGTAAATAATATTATAATATTATTAGTGGGTAACAATTTTTCAGAAAAGTACTATTACTTTATTCAAACTTGATTAAAATAATATTACTTTTTACATACTTACTTTATGATTAAAATATTAAATTTATTATACCACCTTATCTCCCAACACTTTCTCCAACCTACTGCCGACCTACTATATATATCTTTGCATCCTCAACATGCAAAGAACTTGAACTACACCTACTGGAAAATCTCTTTCGAAGAACAAGCTTCAAGCTTTTAATAAAAAGTTTTAGAGTTAGCATAAGTGTAGAAAATCTGTCCATATGTTAGACCTCTTAAATATTAGTTGTTTTACAGAAGCTTGTCTATATGTTAGACACTTTAGTTACTTTTTATTGTATTTAGAATTTTCGTTTCTTTGTACATCAAATTCTTTATTCATACCAAAAATAAGAATTATATTAAAAGTATTAGTGTGTGCATTTAAATTCAAAAAGCTTATGCTTGTATTCAACACTCGTCTACAAATATTTGTTGTTATATACTTTATCTAAGACTAACAACTATAGTAATAGATCATTTAGTCTGCTCACTAAGCGAAAGCCTACTTTATTTATTGATCTTGTTTTATATGGACGGAAACCGATAAGAGTAAAGCCCCGGTATTATGAGAAGAGGATAGCTCATATGTTAAGATATACTAATCTTTCGTGACATTATACATTTTAAGATAGTATATGTAAATAGTTTGAAAACAGAATAAACTAGTCCTTTTGTGTTTATGACAATCTTTTCTATGAACTAATATGTGAATTTTATAAAAAAATGGTCCTTACGCTTATCAATTTTGAGAAGTTTGGTTTGGCACTTTCGATGGATTGTATTTTAGACATCTTAATTTTCCTCGTGGTCAGTTATATATGATGATTTTTAAGTAAAAAGTAAGAATGATTTAAAAGTTCTTATTTGCAATGAATAAAATAAGCCTACAAATAAAACAATAAATGTTATTTGTAAATAAGTTCTAAAAAAGTATAATAATGATCTTATAAATGACTTTTTTATTTCTAATAAATGTACTATACTTGTAGAATGTTTAAAATTTTCATAAATCAAAAAATAGTAATTCTAATGCATTTTTTAGGGTATTGCCGGCTCCACATAAGCACATTTCCGGTTAAAGGTAAAAATACTACACCTAATATACGTTTTGGAAACTTTATAACATTTTATAACTTTTTGAAACTAATTACAAACAATATTAAAACAAAATAAGCAAAGTTGAATACATTTCGGTGCAATTAACCCTAAATCTAACACATCAGTTACACTCCGGCCGTACGATTTGCATGGTAATTCAAACATTTTTACAAGTCTTCAACAAACCCATATATATGAGTTTTGCGACCAGGTCATCCATCAAGCAATGGAAACATGTTTCTCACCTGCTCTTGCATCTGTGTTTCAATTTCCTCAGCATGCATGATCCACCATCTTTGATTCAATCTGTGCCCAAATAATGATTACTTGATAAAACTGAATTGCGCATTTTGTGTGTAACATGAAGCGAGCTTTGATAATCCTAGCGTAAGAAGATCGAGTATATATCGTTTATAAAATTATAGTGAAAGAGTAACAGACTTTAGCACCTTCCCTACCTGTTTCATATGTATATGCTGGTATGGGAACACAACATAAAACAATATTTTACATATAACAAAAGCGACAGCATGCAATCGTTTTGATGTAAAAGCTTGGATCATTAAGTAACACTAACCAGGCTCTTAAAGCATAAGCATTGAGAAATACTGTTCAAACTCTTTATCAATTGTGAGTTTCTCAGCTTCTTGCTCGGTATCTGTGAGAGGCACCAAATTAGAACTAAAGATACAAAACACAAATTAAAGAAAACCAAAGTACCAAACATATAACAAGCCAATGAAGAAGATGTATCCTTGAACATCTACATTACCTTGGTTGACATTCCATCTTCCTGAAGAAAGTATGTAGTTATTTGAAAGGAATTCGTCATTCCCATTGGAGCAATACAAATCTTCCATCAAAGCTTCTTTTTCTTCTGTTCGCTTGGCTTCCTCTCCCGAGATACTAGTTTCACAATCTAACTCAAAACTTGGACACACGTACCCATATATTTCATCACATATTTTTGTATCCAATCTGTCAAAAGGTTTGCCACAGCCACTCCAGTTAACAGACGATGATGATGATGACGACGATGTAGATGAATGGGAAGCATAATATGGACATATATGCTGCTTCATTCTACAATCATGATCAGATATTAGAGACATGACACAATCTGCATCTTCAGAAAAGTTGTTGCTATCTATTGCTAACCCTTGTGAGTGAAGAATTTCATTTGACATCAGTAATAAGGCATTTCCACTGTTTCTTTCTGATTTGACATTGGATGGAGTAGAGATCTTTTCCAAACAGGTGTGTTTTGCTACCGGAAGCTCCAAAAGTTCATCTTCGAACTTCCTCTTGCTCCTGCCATGAAGTAGCTTTCCATCATTATATTTCTATTTTGATTACCCTATTGGTGTTACTAGATGGAAAGATTGTGCACAATGAAAGGGTTGGAGCAATTTCATAACGCGCACGAAAACATAACTTATACATCAATGGATTTAACTATATAAATAAATACACCTAGTCTACAAAATTATAATTCAACTGAAAAGGATTATACAAGATACAAAACACAAGGAATCCAGTGAAATGAACTTAAACATTACCAAACAGACCAAATTATATCAAGACAATCAAAATAAACATATAAAAACAATAATGGTTTGGTAATTGTCTGTCCTGGAGACTCTAAGAAACACTTGTGAACAGTAGCTTTTGAGATATATAACTCAAACTTTGCCACTTAATAAACTGCCTCTATGTCAAACCTACAACTTAATCCCATAATAAGCACCAAAAATCATTAACCATCAAATCAACTAAAGTTGTTATATGTTGGTACTACTAGTTCATTACTAAAGGGATAAGATCACACTCCAAAATGGATCTTTGTCTTAAAAAGGAAAAGGGAGAGAAAAAGCTGCTATTAACCACAGTTTGAATTCAAGAAAGCTACAAGTCAAAAGAAGAAGATATATAAGGTAATTACCTACTTAATTTCATTCCAAAAGTTCAAACTTACAGAGTTTTAGTTCATATCTGCTGTTTCCCCTAATTTTTTTTATCCCAAAAGTTCAGGTATTCAGAGTTTAGTTGAAGCCTGCTGTTTCCCCTGATTTTTTATTTTTTTTTTCAAAAATTAGTGATAGCGACTCAAATTCAGATCTCCATGATCAATAATCTCCACAAAGTAAAGTAAAAGAAGGAAAGAACAAACAAGAAAGTGGATGAATCATGGGATCTACACATGAGCTGCTTTATGAACGAACTGCTAACAAATTGAAGCATCGTTTCGAATTAACCAAAATTGAGATAGAGATGAAGGTAATTAACCTGTTAATTCCACACGGATCTTGATTGATTTCATCCATTTTAACCAAGGAACCCAGAAAAGAAATCAACCAAGAGAGGGACCAACTGGCCTTTTCTCCTTAAATTTTGCCATGATAAGAAGAACCTCAAGCGTCTTGAGTACAACTGCTTTATTGTTAAACTAGCCCATATGTTTGCATATTTCCAACATACACCTTCTTTATCAATCCTTTTCAAACGATGGATAACGTGGCTGGTTAATTTCATTTCAAAAATGGATTATCCGTATGCGACGGTAATGATAATAATTTATATTTATTAACCGGTGGTTAGCTTACCCGTATTTCGTATCGAGGAGTAATTACTTTTTAATCGAATTTGATTAGATTATTCATCTACTATTTTTACTAAAAAAAATTAAACCACTTACGCAAAAATGGTAAATTAAATTTAGACATGACACTTAAAAAAATTGAATCGGTTGAATTTTTTAAAAGTAATTTAGCTTCCGTGTATTTTGAAATTACGTAAAATATTTAAATAATGAGAGCCTATTTCAATACTAACACATGTGACTTGGATTCTATCTAATGGTAAGTACTTGTATAATAAAAGAACTACACAAATTTAACATAAAAAAAATAAAATCCACATCTCAAGGCCTTAAAGTTTATAATAAATATTTCATAATCTAAAGAATTACAAATAATATAGAAAAGTTTTATCAAACGGTTAATTACAAAACGCTTTTTGATGTTGTTATTAAATAAATAGAAAAACCAAACAAATAAAATAATTCGAGATGAAGTACAGAGAGTATGACAAAATATTAAGCAATAGTATAATATTATAAAAATAATACTAAATAAATTATACCGTTATAGCAATATGAAACAAAAAATAATATTCTATACTAATAGTAAATAATAAAATATTATAAGTCCATTCAATACTAATGGTAAATAATAAAATATTATAAGTTCATTATAAAACCATATGTTTGAAAAGTTAAAAAGATAAAAAAGTTGAAGTTGTGATGGATCAAACCCTAGATGTAAGTTGTATATGTAGCATGACTTACCAATCCTTCTAGACTTCTTTATGAGTCTAATTTGGAACTCTAAATTCATAACCCAATTTTCTTTTTAAAGTAGAAAAAGATAAAAAAAATTCCTTTAAATTGTATGGTATATATAATTTGTGCTTTCAATAATATAAAGTATGGTACGTGTGCAATGTGATTGAAAAATTAAATTTATGTGATAACATTTTTATTTTCTATTTTCTTTATTACTTTTTTTCAATTGACCATTTAATTATTTATTAAAATAGTTTTAAAAAAATTATAAATCAGAAAACATATATTACTATTTAATAATTAGAGAAATTTAAAATTGTGTAATACCTGTAATTTATAAAATGTATAAGAATATTTTTATGGATATTAATGGTGATTTTATGTACAATATGGTTGGAAATTATTTAAAGAGTAGGACATATGTCTTAGATATATATGTGTATGTATATATATATATATATATATATATATATATATATATATATATATATTGTGGATGGAAATCCATGTATGTTATTGGGCTTGAGTTAATCCAATAAAGGGGTTCTAAGTTGAAAAACGGGACATAAGATTTTGCATTGGGCTTAGGCCCACAAGAGGTGTTATAAGTGAGTATAAATAGGAGTTTAGGGCACAGCCTCCCACACAAACCATCAAGTCACTGTTTCATTCATTCAAGGTGTGTATGTGTGTGTGTGTGTTGTGTGCCATTTGAAAAGACGAAAAGAAGGAGAAGGCTACTTCCATTTTTGGAGCTTGAGATTTTGGCAAGGAAAATCATCAGGTAATGTTCCTCTATTCTTTAGGATCATGTAGACACCGTTTTCTTGCTATGTGAAGATGATATTTGAATGCTTAGAATCTGGGTTTTGGGTTTTTGAATATGTGAGAAAAACCCAAGAGCAATATCTAGCCAAGAACACTTTATAAGATTGATGAAATATTGTTTTAAGCTAGAAAGAAAGTTTCCACTAGGTGGAGAAATGTTTTACAACAAGAATGAGTTAAATTGATTGAGTTTTGAGAAAGCTTGATCTTGGCTATGGAGGCTGGGTTTTTCAGAATATGAACTTACAGGGAAGAAGATACACCATGCAATAGTCACATGGACACATGAGCGAGTCCATGCGACAGTCACATGAGTGTTGGTGATCCCATGCGACTTTTAGTGTTATATACATGATTTCATGCGATTTTCATATGATTCCCAGTTGTTCCATGCGACTTTTAGTACATTCATATTATGTCATGCGACTATTATGTGAAGTTCTAGTGGTATCATGCGACTTTCAGCTCTTGTAGATGTGTCATGCGACTTTTAGTTGATACATGTATAAGTTCATGCGACTTTCAGTAGTGTGTTATGTGCCATGCGACTTTCAGATGATATGTATGTAGTACCATGCGACTTTCATACCAAGAGTATGTGCCATGCGACTTTCAGTAGTATGTTATGTGCCATGCGACTTTCAGTTGATACATGTATAAGTTCATGCGACTTTCAGTAGTATGTTATGTGCCATGCGACTTTCAGATGATATGTATGTAGTACCATGCGACTTTCAGATCAAATGTATGCACTCATGTGACTTTTAGAAGCGTCCATGCGACCTTCATAGGTCCATGCGACTTTTGGTATGTTTGTGTGACTTCTAGTAGTATGTACCCATCCAACTCATAGAGAGTTGTGTAAGTGAGTAGAGGTTAGTACCCGGTATTAACCATTTTTAGACCTGGATCAGGTAACAGTCAATTGCAGATTTAAGCAAGTAAAGTCTTTCAGTAAGAATCAAGTAACTAAGCCAGCTGACGGGTGAGTATTCTCACTTATGATCTAAATAGATTACAAATGTATCCTTGTGTATGTGAATAGCCATGGGTTATAATGGAATGTTAATAGACCGTTCACTTCGGTGACGGGTATGTTAGACCGGTCACTTCGGTGACGGGTATGTTAGACCGCACACTTCGGTGTCGGGTATGTTAGACCGTTCACTTCGGTGACGGGTATGTTAGACCGCACACTTCGGTGTCGGGTATGAGACCAACACTTCGGTGTCGGGTATGAGACCAATACTTCGGTGTCGGGTATGTTAGACCGTTGTGACGACAACGGGTGAGACAAGACCGTCCTAGTGACGAGTATGATGAGACCACTTACTACGGCAGTGGGTATGAGTTGAGAAGTTATGTGAACTTTTTGGTTTGTAAGTAGTATACTCGCTAAGCCTTGGGCTTACAGTTGTTGCTTTATCTCTTTTAAGGTAATGACCATGGCGGGGCTCCAGCTCGATGTTGATAGCTTAGTGCTCAAGCTTCCACATACAAGGATTTAGTTTTAATGGTTATAGTTTCAAAGTCAAACAATGATCATGATTGTAACTTAAAGGATATTATGTGTTTATTTCAATCAACAATGCGACATGTAACTACGTTGTCATTGACTATTGACATCTCTTATGAATGAATTATGTTTTAAAAAAAAAAATTGGGACGTTACAACTTGGTATCAGAGCCTAGGTTTAAGGGATTTAGATCTGTTTCGGCGTGTTTAGACTTAAACCTTGGTTCTTAAGGAATTTTCAAACAAAGTTCACAACTTGCAAATGACAAAACCTTTAATGAGCTATCAGCTGGAGCTAGTCCGAGTGGTCACGCGCGAGGTACAAGGTATTTACAGTATTTTATTACATGCTAGTTTATATATGATTTCTGATAGTAAGCTATTCTAGAAGGGTAGCAAAGAGTTAGTAAAACCTTGACATGATTACTATACGTGAGAATCAGATGCTGTAGGAAGTTATGATACATGGCCCAAGCCAGTGAATCGGGATTTTCAAGGGTAATGTTAGGATCCAGTACGTATAGTGTGTTGGTAATAATAGGGCCCATATTATTAGTTGCACACGATACTTACAGGAACCTACCAGCATCCAATGGAATCTTGTGAATCCGGTGAGGGGTACTTGTAGAGATAAGATGCCTGTAGCTAGGGTGCCTTAGAATGACTAGGGTTGCCTGCTAGCTCTGACATGCGATACTTGATATATGCCTTGACATATTAGTGAGGACTGTATGGCCATGCTGCCTATTGATTAGTGCCCTGTCTATGCATCCAGTATGGTGAACATGAGAAACAGAAGAGTAATACCAGCAGAAAGAGTTTTCAAAAACCCGCTAGACGGGGAAAACGCCAGTGTGACCGGGGAGAGTGACCCCCGTATGGAACCAGTTGTTAATCAGCCACTTCCTTAGAACGTGGTTCCTGAGGATGCTTTGCCAAACGATTTTGAGAGTGAAGAGTTTGGGGAAACAAACATGACACAGCCGGTAACCGCAGCAGTAACTAATGCTCTGACAGAACTTCTGCCTAAGGTGGTGGAAGACCGTGGAAGACCTAAAAGAAGACATGAGCACCATGATAGATCAGAAGCTGGGTGCTCTGTGGGCCACAAAAGAGGTAATTGCAACGGCGGCAAACACCTAGCTAGTAACGCCAGCTGCTAACCAGGTAACTCCAGGTGGTACCTTTCGAGACTTCTCGACATGTCAGCCGCCGACTTTTGAGGGTCTGCCAGACCCCATACTAAGTACTAGATGGATCGCAGCAGTGGAGGGAGCGTTCTTCACCTGCAAGTGTGCCAATGATGCGAAAGTTTGGTTCGCATCTAACTTTTTGAGGGGAGCAACTAAGGATTGGTGGAACTTGCTGCGAAAGATGAAGGGCGAGGAAATCGCTAGGATGAAGTGGGAAGAGTTCACAGGATTGTTTTATGCGGAGTATGCACCCAAGGTGGAGGTGGAGAGAGTTATGGACGAGTTTATGAAGCTAGAGCAGACCATAGAGACGGTCAACCAGATTACTGCAGTGTTCAAAGAGAAGCTGCTATACTGCCCAGCGTACGCCAATGATGAGGGATTGCAGATGCACAGGTACACCCAGATGTTGAGAGAGGATATCCGCGAGTTTGTAGCTAATGGTCAGTACTCCACCCTTGACCAACTAATTGAAGGGGCTCAAAAAAGAGAGTTGTACCTAACAGAGAGGAACAGGAAACGCACTGCTGAACGGGCCGCCCTCCGCAGCGGCCAGGGGAAGCAACTAGTCAAGAAACCAAATACCGGATCGAGATGTGTGTGATGCAAAAAACGCATGTTGGAAATTGTCGACAGGGGGTGGACAGGTGTTAAAGATGTGGAAGAGGTGGGCACGATGGGAAGGATTGCAAAGCCCACCTGAACGTGTGCTTCAAGTGAAAGAAGCCTGGGCACCATATGGCAGAATGCCCCGAAGCAACTGGGGGCAGTGGGAAGGAAAACTGGCAGCCGCTACTCAGAATCATCGACGGAGAGAAAGGGAAGAGGCTCGAGGCACCTAAACCAAGGGGTCGCTCCTTCCAAATGACGGTGGAAGAAGCCAAGAAGGAACCGAATGTGATCGCAGGTACTTTCATCGTTAATTTCTTGCCCGCACTTGTACTTTTTGATTCCGGGGCTAGCAAGTCCTTTGTATCTTTGTCGTTTTGTAAAAGTTTTGTTGTAGAACCGGTAAAAACTAGAAATGCCGCTAGAAGTAGAAATAGACGATGATAAGGCTTTAAGTGTAGCTACCATCTATCGGAACAATATAATAGTAATAGACGATGTAAAGTTTCCTATAGACTTGTTGCCGACTCCGATGAGGGAATTCCAAGTGATTGTGGGCATGGACTTGCTGGGGCGTCACCAGGCCAGTATCCTGTGCAAGCAATGCATCATACAGATCCAGAATCCGAGTGGGGGAGAAATCTCCATCTATGGCCAGAAACAGAAGGGAACGACAGCGTGTTGCACCGTAGCTAAAGCCGCAAAGTATTTACGCAAGGGGTGCGCTGCTTTTATCGCACATGTTATTGACTCGAGGAAGGAGAAGAGACGATTGGAAGTGTCCGAAGTACCAGTAGTATGCGAATATCCCGAGGTATTCCCAGAGGATTTGCCAGGGATACCGCCGGACCGACAGGTAGAATTCCGTATAGATTTTGTACAAGGGGCAGCACCTATCGCGAAAGCGCCATACCGCTTAACACTGCCAGAAATGCAGGAGTTAATGACGCAACTGCAAGAGTTAATTGACAAGGGTTTCATCCGACCTAGTAGCTCACCTTGGGGAGCCCCGATTTTGTTTGTAAAGAAAAAGGATGGTACGTTCAAAATGTGCATCGACTACCGAGAGCTCAACAAGGTAACGGTGAAGAATAGGTATCCATTACCTCGAATCGACGACCTGTTCGACCAGTTGCAAGGTGCGTCCTATTTTTCGAAGATAGACTTACGGTCGGGTTATCATCAGCTCAAGATACGAGAGGAAGATGTAGCAAAGATGGCTTTTCGAACAAGATATGGACAGTTCAAGTTTGTGGTGATGCCGTTCGGCCTCACGAACGCACCAACAGCTTTCATGGACCTGATGAACTGGGTGTGCAGACCGATGCTAGATAAGTCAGTGATTGTGTTCATCGACGACATCCTAGTCTACTCTAAGACTGAGGTGGAGCATGAGAAACATCTTCGAGAGGTGCTGGAAACATTGAAAAGGGAAAAGCTATACGCAAAATTTTCGAAATGTGAATTTTGGTTAAAGGAGGTGCAATTTCTCGGGCACTTGGTAATCAAAGTGGACCCGTCATAGATAGAGGCCGTGATGGAAAGGGAAACGCTGAAGAGTCCGATGGAAATCCGGAGTTTCTTGGGTTTGGCCGGTTACTACAGACGATTCATCAAGGATTTCTCGAGGCTGGCAGTGCCGCTAACAAAGCTGACAAAGAAGAATACCTCTTTTAGTTGGGGAGCCGATCAACAGAAAGAATTCGACACTCTCCGAGGCAAACTGTGCGAAGCTCTGATCTTAACCTTGCCCGAGGGAATGGAGGACTTGGTGGTTTATTTTGACGCCACACACGTGGGGCTTGGATGTGTACTTATGCAGAGGGGGAAAGTTATCGCTTACGCTTCGAGACAGTTAAAACCTCACGAGTAAAATTATCCAACTCACGATCTAGAGTTGGCAGCCGTTGTGTTCGCGCTCAAGATTTGGCGACACTACTTATACTGAGTGAAGTGCACCTTCTACACCGATCACAAAAGCTTGAAGTACTTCGCCGATCAGAAGAATTTGAGCATGCGTCAGCGGAGGTGGCTAGATCTAGTCAAGGATTATGACTGTGAAGTCTTATATCACACAGGAAAGGCCAATGTGGTGGCAGAGGCGTTAAGTCATAAGACGATCCAGTTGCAGTTTAGCGTGAAGTGCCTAAGGATGATGGTCACCACCTCACTCTGCGAGATGATTTTGACGGCTCAAGCTGAGGCCGCGAAGGAGGAAAATTAGAAAGCGGAGCGGATTAAGGGTCAATTGGCCTTCATGGCCAAGGACAGTTGTGGATTATGGATCCGTCACGGGAGGATCTGGGTGCCAAAAGTTACAGAGGTGCGGAGTGTTATCCTAGATGAAGCTCACAAGTCTAAATTTTCTATACACCCAGGAGCCACCAAGATGTACAGAGACCTAAAGATGGATTATTGGTGGCCAGGGATGAAGAGAGATGTGGCAAGTTACGTAGAAAAGTGTTTAACGTGCCTGCGAGTAAAAGCCGAACACCAGAGACCACATGGTAAGTTGCAACCTTTAGAAATACCGGTGTGGAAATGGGAGCACGTAACCATGGATTTGATAACAAAGCTGCCTAAGATATCAAGGAATTTTGACGCCATCTAGGTGGTGATGGATAGACTAACCAAGAGCGCGCACTTCATACCCATCCGAGAAGCTAGTTCAGCAGAGAAATTGGCGGATATTTATGTGAAGGAGATAATCGACCGGGATGTACGGTTCACGTCCAGATTCTGGAACAAGTTTCACGAGGATAAATCTCAGCACAACATATCACCCGCAGACTGATGGGCAGAGCGAGAGAACCATTCAGACCCTCAAGGATATGCTAAGAGCCTGTGTGATCGACTTTGGGGGAAGTTGAGATTTGTACTTACCCCTCGCAGAATTCTCATACAACAGCAGTTACCATGCTAGCATCGGAATGCCACCTTATGAGATGCTATATGGAAGGACATGTAGGACCCCGATCTGTTGGGGGGAAGTGGGTCAGAAAGAGCTTAGCAACACAGAGATAGTCTAGAAAACTTCAGAGTACGTGCAGCAAGTTCGTGAACGATTGAAAGCGGCTCAGAGCCGACAGAAAAGCTATGCGGATAAGTGAAGATTGTTGCTAGAATTTCAAGTGGGCGACCACATGTTACTCAAGGTATCACCATGGAAAGGAGTAATTTGTTTCATAAAGCGTGGGAAATTGAACCCCAGGTTCATTGGACCATTTAAGGTCATTGCAAGAGTCGGCAAGGTGGCCTATCGTTTAGAGCTACCAGAAGAGTTATCGAAAGTACACAACACCTTTCATGTTTCGCACTTGAGAAAATGCTTGTCCGATGAGTCGACATTTGTGCCATTGGAGAACATCACCATAGATGAAAGGTTGAATTATGTTGAGAAGCCGGTTGCAATCATCGAAAGAAGAATCAAACAGCTACGCAACAAACAAGTAGGGATGGTTAAGGTGCAGTGGGAGCACCGGAAAGGATCAGAATGGACATAGGAGTCCGAAGACGAGATGAAGAAAAACTACCCGGTGTTGTTCGAATGAGGATTTCGAGGACGAAATCGTGTTTAAATGGGGGGAGTTGTAATACCTGTAATTTATAAAATGTATAAGAATATTTTTATGGATATTAATGGTGATTTTATGTGCAATGTGGTTGGAAATTATTTAAAGAGTAGGACTTATGTCTTAGATATATATGTGTATGTATATATATGTTGGTCCCACATAGGGTAAACAAGCAACTGATATAGTGTAGAAGGGGGGGTTGAATACACTTTAACACAATCAATCAAATTAATCAAATGTATATTCAATGATCAAACAGAATGATTAAAATTATTACTTTCTAATCAAATCAACAAAATGATTTGATGTTTACACTGATTATAAACTCAACTCTCTCTAAACACTCTCGTATCACAAACTAATTAATGATCGAACTTCTTGTTAAAACTGATTAACAAGAACTCTTGAAAACTCTCTCAAACTTTGAACTCACAAAGTTATCGCAACACACGCGTATCAAGTATGACGAACACACGTACGTTTTGCAACTTATGCAGTCGTATTCTATTCGGTATTCTGTGTTCTATATATATTGAAACCCACAAGAAGGTTTATACCCATACTTGATATATCGACGAACAAATCGCAGTTTAAAGATAGACCTTATCTTTTCTTCAAAACCGTAACAAACTCCTTAATTAGAACATATATAACTAATTCCGTTTGAGATCTCTATCCAACTAATAGATAGTTTTAATTAGGTTCAGATATCCTAATTTAAATGTCGTAGATATGAGAGTTTATAACAGAATTTAGAACTTACTTAAATTCTTGAACTGACTTCTGACGTTGAGCTGACTCACTCAGTCTTGACGTTATCAAGATGAGTTCTTGACTTCTTGGTTCTTCAAATCTTCAAGTCTTCATTCCAGAAACCTATCTCAGCTTAGAAGTCACCGAGCTATCTAGTACTTACATAGAAAACTCTATATCTGTTTATACGCTAACTAGTCAGTCTATAACAGACTTACATAATTCCTAATGTTTAAACTATCACCTATACATATCTATGGTTTGTCTCATCAAATCTAACTATTCTAAACATGGGACTAACAATATCCCCCTATTTGATGATGACAAAATATTGAATCAAAGTACGTATAGGTTAACAAAATTATGTTGAACGACTCTGGAACTGACCAATGTTAGTTCTTGAAATAGGTATTGAACTGATCTATACCTATTCATCATTTCTTGAACTTACAAGATTTTAGGTTACAAATCTATTCTAAGACTTGTATTCTAAGCATTTAAACATACCAATACTTAGATACTGAACTTATCATAATTGATTTAAGTTCTTAACTTACAAAACTTGTATTACCGAACTTATCAGTTTATACTTGAACATATCAATACTCATATTATTTAAACACACCAAACAGCTGAACATATCAAACTTAGCTTTTCATTCATGAACATATCATTTACATTTTAGCTTGATCATTTCTTATCAGCTAATGCACACTTAGTGCTTACAAAATTATAGAGCTAATAAATTTCATCAATAGGATCTCCAGCTTCTAACCACATATATGAACATTTGAGCTCCTAGATTGCTGCTTCTTTGATAGCATCATTCAAGATTTCTTCACCCTCTGGCAGCTCCCTCATCTCAACTTTTCTTGATTTGACTTCTTTGTTGAGATGGTATCTGAAAATTGAGTTCTGAATTGAGTTATCACATAGAATCCTCAAGTACAAAATCAATTCCAGATTCGCCAAGTGAAGATTTGCTATCTTCAAGAAACACTGGTTGCCTTCCACATCCAAATACAAGAATCCTTCCAATGGTTGAGTGATATAAATATTTTATCTGAATTTAACTCCCTCTGGAACTTGTAGACTGATGTTTCATTTGGCTCGCTGACTTGCTGCTCTGACTCTTGCAGCTTTATTTTTGTTTAGGAAGGTATCAATTTCATCAGCTGGAATTTCTCCTAATTGATCAATTCTTATGAAGAGAGTCTTGAGCACATCAACTATCTCTTGTCTGATTTGACTCTTTTTCATTCTTTTGATTTAACTTTGAGAAGCCTAACATGTATAGACATCTCATATCTAAACCAATTTCATGTTTGTTGTCTAGTACAAAGTTGATGATTACCAATTCTCCTTTTCTACTCAGTGTGATGGATTCAATCTTGTGATTAAAATGTGTTCTTTTGTAGCAATGCCTTAGATCAGCATCTGAGTAGGGAATTAGGGCAGCTCTTGGTCCAGAATAGTCAGCTTCAGCTTTAGCTCTGACAGCCTCAACTTTAGCCTTTTCTCTTTGCAGTTCAGCTTGTCTTTGCTTCTCTTTCATCTCTTCCACTGTCATGCCTAGTTCCTTGGCCATTTCTTGTAACATTTGCTCAGCAAGCATGTCACTGGCTTTCTGTGCTGCATCAGTTTCATCACTTGAGTTAGATTCATATGCAACTAGTTGATACTAACCTTGTTGCTTTGGCTCAGGCTCAACAATGATGACTTTTCTTCTCTTTTATAGAGACATAGCACTTGTTCTTTTCTTTCTTTTTACCATCTCAAACACCTTGCTTTTTCCTTTATCCATTTGTGAAGTTGGAACAGACTCAACTTCAACAAACTTTGGTAGCTCAACGTGAGGAAAGTTGGAATGAACAGCTTGAGATGTTTCTTCATATGGAGTTTCTGGTTGAGCTGGTTGGACTAACGGAGCTATGATTGTTTGAACTGCTTGAGCTTGTTTCTTTTGTTGAGAAGGCTGATCTACAGTGCTCATGAACCGATCATGAGCTTTTTTCTCGATTTGTACTTCCCCTGTATGCTCCCCCTCAACATCATCAGATTTCTTTGATTCTTCCTCCCCCTTTTTCTCATCATCAATAGGGGAGGGTCTTGATTTTAGCACAAAGCTTTCCATGTTGGCCATAGTGTTTGATAGATCATTAAGTTTGCGCATCAACTTGGCTTTGTCATTTTTCCTCTTCTTGTGCAGGAGCTCAAACTGAGTGTGTAAGTATTCCATAATGGCTTGGGTATTAGTGGCCATCAGCTTGGGCTCCTCTGGTCTCTGCTTGACCTCAAAGTCTCCTGGCCAGTGGAGGAATGAATTTCCACTGTAGGAGTGGCTGTTGAGTGTTCCTCATTAGGTGAGATTGTGGGCCCCATATCCAAAGGTTGGCGTTGACCTATGGAATCAAGGGGGCCAGATTGGGGACCCTGTAAACCTTCCTGGTGTATGAAAGGTTCATTGATAGGTCGTGCTTGAGTGTGTAAGAATAAAAGAGAAGAATGACCAATGTAGTGAACTATGGTAGTGGGGTAGGTTGGGCTTAGTGGTGAGGAGGGGGTAATTGACCCTGGGGAGAGGTCATATGTTCAATGTGACCTTCATGTGTCTGTGAAGGCACAAAAATAGGTTCTCCCATGGCTAGGATGGGTATGGGCTGAGTAGACACCATACCCGGCTTAGGCTGACTAGATACCATAAGCCTTGAGGTTGGTACCTTAAGAGAAGGTGTCTCCCCCTTAGCTCCTGCCAGTGGAGGTGTCAGTGTGACATCAGCTCCAAGGTCCTTTTGAGGTGAAGGACCACCTTTGGTAGATTTGTGTGTATAGGTGTAGGATATATCCTTGGTAGCACTGGGCTGACCAAGGTTGGTTGTAGAGTGGAGAATATATGGAGATGTGTGTGGTGGGGGAGAGGGGTTAGACTGATGTAACGCCCTAAGGTTCGAAAATTTCTAATTATTTGTTTATTAATAATTAACTATTAGAACGATGATAAAATGCGTATCTTTAATTGTGTGATAGAATTAGAGGGACTAAAGTCGTCATTTTAATAGATAACAAGGTCCAGGGTCTGTTTGGTAATTACTAGAAAGTTAATTATATAAAAGGGAGGAACATTTGACTTTGGTGGTCAAATGCTCCAAACACATTCCAGAAACACAGCTGCATATTTATTCCTTGTGAAGAGAAATCAAGAACCAGAAGTTTATAGCTGAGATTTTGATCCTTAGGAATCATCTAGCTGAGGTATGTGTTGATTAATGTTAATTTTGGTGTTTATGGTCTAAGAAAGGTTCATGGTGAATCAATGATCTTGTTGACATGTTAGTAATATGTTTACATGTTAATTGACTAGTATAGTAGTTCTAATATGTAATACAAGTGCTGGAAAACACTTGTTTAGAGTTTTGATTGATTTGGTAAGGGTTAAACAGCAAGCAGTCGCTGGAACAGCTGCTGGAGTTCATGAGGCACGGGTGTACCCAAGGGGGTACGGGCGTGCCTAGAACCCCGTGACAAACCCTAGTTCCTGGGGTCCGGGCGTGCTTAGGGTACGATCGTACCTGAGAAGCACGGCCTTACCTGCAAGTAGGCACGGGCGTGCCTCTGCCTTGTTCAGCCTATAGTTTTTAGTAATGCAGTATATGTGATGTTAGGCCTGTATATTAATTGTTGGCCATAAGAGTTGACAGTTCCTATCCCAATATCATTCAGATCTATATACCTAATACCACCAAGGTGAGTATACTTACTTTTACGTGATTGGTTAGAAGACTATAATATGTTATATCCTATGGTATGTTTATGAAACATGAATACAGGTGAGTAGTATGCCATAGGTGTACTTTTGCATGGAAACAGAGTTAGTATTTACAGACATCTATGTATGAAGAAATGCAGGTATTCAGTTATACGCAAGTATAGCTGGCACCCAGAACAGTAATCAGATGTGTATTGAGCTCCTTACACCAACAGAAAGGCCTTAGAGGATTGGCTATACGCGAGGTGTAGTCATACTCTAGGACAACAGATTAGTGTGATGAATAATAGATGTTACAGATGGAATAAATTATTCTAGAAAGAGTCAAGTTATATTTAAATGTTTATCTTGATCAGTAGTATGCTCACTAAGCGTTTGCTTATGTTAGATGTGGTGTTTGCAGGTGAATCCGGCTCCAGCAAGGGAAAAGCCCCAGCACTCTGATCTTATGGATGGCTCCAGGACTATTGATAATAAACTTTAACACTACTTTTCGAATGAATAGTTAAGGTTTATGTAAATAACAAATCTCTTTTGGATAACTAGAATTTTGTAACTTTTGTTTCTATAACATATATGTTTAAAAGGTTAAATCAGAAAAGTGGTGTTACAACTTAGTATCAAAGCCAAGGTTTAAGGGATTCAGGCACACATGAGTATGATGTCTGGACTTAAACCATGGTTTTGAGATTAAGTAGAGCTATCCCTGGGGCAGTGGACCTTGGTGAGCATACGGTTAAGTAGAAATTTATAATTAATATTTGTTTTACAGATTAAGTATGAGTTAGTTCGTTACGCATGAGCAACAGTTATGTGAATAAGTTACAAATGTTATGAAGCGGTATAGTGTGTTCTTAATAATGTAGGGCCCATATTATTATAAACACATGGTACATAGCTAAGCTCAACGCAACCATGACGGAACCTGTGAATTCTATGAGATAGCATGATAAACATTGATAATGGTATAAGAAAAGCAGTCATGATGCTATATGTTTAAAGTTCTCAATTTTCAAAATGGAGAATGTAGAAGAAATGAATATGGGACCGATACCACAACCCGGGGCCAGCGGATCTCGGGAGACTAGGGATACCTATGTATCAGATGCAATCCCAATTATAACCACCAAACATACTAGTGACCCAGAAGAAGGTCCACGAGAGTAAGAAGGTGACACTATAAAAGAGATAGTAGCCACATAATTGAGTAAAGCCTTACAGGAAAATGTTCCTTACATTATCAGTCAAGTGGTAGAACAGGTTTAAGGAAGAATGGAAGTTTCCATGCAGCAGAAGGTGGATACAGCAGTACAGACTGCGATGTTAAATGCACCAGGAAGAGGTGAAGTCAGAACTGAACCGTGGCACGAGTGTACCTATAGGGAATTTGCAGCTTGTAAACCACCTCTGTTCGATGGGACTACAGATCCTATTATAAGCAATCGATGGTTAGCAGAGACGGAAGGGGCTTTCCGTACCAGTGGGTGTTTACCAGAAAAGAAAGTGATGTATGCATCAAATCTGTTACGTGTGGCAGCTAAGGATTGGTGGACCATGTTGTTGCAAAGGAAAGGTGAAGTGTATATTGAGGCTATGACCTGGCCTCAGTTTAAAGAATTGTTTGAAGTGCAGTTTGCACCGAAAGCTCGGATAGATAAGATCACTGAAGAATTTCTGACGATGAGACAGACCACCGAATCGGTAGATGAAATCACCAAGAAATTCTTGGAAATGTCAAGGTTTTGTCCAGAATATGTAGCCACGGAGCCGATGAGAATGCAACGGTACATTTCTATTCTTAGAAATGATATCCGAGAAGTGCTAGCTACCGCTACTTGTACAATGGCAGACGAGATGATGAGTTTAGCATGGAAAAGAGAACAAGAGTTAATTTGACAAGGCATAATAGGTGGAAAAAGGAAGAGTGAGCCTGTAAATACACCAAGCAAGAAACCGGCAGTTGCACCACAACGGGGAGGGTCAGCTCCCCCACCTAAATGTGGAAGATGCGGAAAGAATCATTCCGGGGAATGCAAGTGGGGGCAAACAGGTTGTTATAATGTGGAAAACAAGGGCATTTGGCCGAAGAGTGTAAGAATCCATTGCTAGTATGTCACAACTGTTACCAGCCTGGACATTACAAGTCGCAGTGTCCGAAACTCCCGACAGCAGAAAGGAGGCCAGCAAATCCCCTACCCCCAGTTTGTGGCAACGAGGGTAAGAATCAGAAGCAAGAGACACCTAGAACGAAGGGCAGGGCCTTTCAACTTACGGCCGAAGAGGTGAAAGTGGAGCCTGATGTGGTAGCAGGTACTTTTGTTGTTAACAATATGCCTGCTTTAGTATTGTTTGATTCTGGTGCAAGTAAATCATTTGCTTCTATGTCATTTTGTGCTCAATTTACTACTCTACCTATTAAGTTAGAGTTCCCACTTGAAGTACAAATATCAGATGATTGAATTATAAATGTGAATAATGTTTATAAGGGCAGTGTAATAGACATATGTAACCATAAGTTCCCTATAGACCTCATCCCCATTGCAATGAAAGAATTTCAAGTAGTAGTTGGTATGGACTGGATGGGTCTATACCAAGCTCGGATAATTTGTGATCAGAAAGCAATACAGATTCAGACCCCAAGTGAGGAAGAGCTGTTGATTAAAGGTGATAACCGGAGGGTTGGTTTTCCAGTTTGCTCAATAGCAAAGGTAAGGAAGTACCTCGGGCATGGTGGTACAACATTTATAGCATACATGGAAAATGTCAGAACACCTAAACCAATCCAGGAGATACCAGTGGTTTGTGACTACCCAGATGTTTTCCCAGATGAATTACCCGGAATTCCACCAGCGCGGCAAGTGGAATTCAGGATCGATGTAGTGCCAGGAACCGAACCAAAAGCTAAAGCTCCGTACAGATTAGCTCCACCAGAAATGCAAGAGTTGATGACTCAGTTGCAAGATTTATCAGATAAAGGGTTCATTCGACCCAGTAGTTCACCATGGGGCGCACCGATTTTGTTTGTGAAAAAGAAGGATGGCACGTTCAGAAAGTGTATAGATTATAGAGAGCTTAATAAGGTAACAATCAAGAACAAGTATCCACTCCCAAGAATAGATGATTTATTTGATCAACTACAAGGTGCATCCTGGTTCTCAAAGATAGATTTACGGTCAGGGTATCATCAGTTAAAGATCAGAGAGGAAGATATAGCCAAGACGGCTTTCCAAACACGGTATGGGCATTTCGAATTTGTGGTAATGACGTTTGGTCTTACGAATGCTCCAACAGCGTTTATGGATTTGATGAACCGAATTTGCAAGCCGATGCTTGACAAATCTGTGATAGTATTCATAGACGACATTTTGATTTATTCGAAGCTTCCAAGCGAGCACAGTGGTCACCTAAGAGAAGTTTTAAAAACCCTTCGCAGGCAGAAGTTGTATGCAAAATTCTCTAAATGTGAGTTTTGGTTACGAGAAGTACAGTTCCTAGGTCATGTCATCAATCAAGAAGGTATTAAGGTGGATCCTGCAAAGTTTGAAGCTGTAATGAAGTGGGAACCGCCATAGAGGTAAGAAGTTTCTTAGGTTTAGCAGGGTACTACAGACGATTCATACAGAACTTTTCCAAGATCGCAGTACCTTTGACTCAGCTAACGAAGAAAAGCTATAAGTACAAGTGGGGAGAGGAACAACAAAAAGCATTTGATACCTTAAAGCACCAGTTGTGTAATGCTCCAGTACTCACACTACCAGATGGAGTAGAAAACATGGTAGTCTATTGTCATGTGTCATATCGAGGGTTGGGATGTGTACTTATGCAGAGGGGGAAAGTCATTGTTTATGCTTCCCGTCAGTTAAAAATACACGAAGATAACTACCCAACTCATGACTTAGAATTGGCAGTAGTTGTGTTTGCTTTAAAGATCTGGCGGCACTATCTTTATGGTGTCAAGTGTACTATCTACTCTGATCATAAAAGTCTTAAATACTTCCTAGAGCAGAAAAATTTAAACATGCGTCAGAGACGGTGGTTGGAACTGTTGAAAGATTATGACTGCGAAATTCTGTATCACCCCGGTAAAGCTAATGTGGTCGTGGATGCTTTAAGTAGAAAGTCAAGTACTTTACAGATTCAGACGCATAGAGTTGTAATGTCAGTTATTACCCCAATACTTGACAAGATAAAAGCGGCTCAGATAGAAGCAGTTAAAGACTGTAACCAGAAAAAGGAGCGTATTAAGGACAAATATCAAAGTTTGGAAGGGATAGCCGAGATCTCCTAACCCGTTATGATCGTGTATGGGTGCCCAGTCACGGTGGTGTACGACAATCTCTGTTGTAAGAAGCACATCGTTCTCAGCTTTCAATTCATCCAGGAGCTACAAAGATGTGTCGGGATATGAAAATGAATTATTGGTGGCCAGGAATGAAACGTGAAATAGCAAGACATGTAGAAAGATGTATGACTTGTTTACAAGTGAAAGCAGAGCATTAGAGACCGCATGGAAAGTTACAACCACTTGATATACCAGTCTAGAAATGGGAGAATATCACCATGGATTTAATCACCAAACTACCCAGGACTCACCGGGGATTTGATGCTATCTGGGTGGTAGTGGATAAACTTACAAAGAGTGCTCATTTTATTGCTATAAAAGAATCATATCCTTCAGAAAGAATGGCCGATGTTTACATGAAAGAGATAGTAGCCAGACATGAGGTTCCTGTTTCAATTGTGTCAGATAGGGATACTCGTTTCACCTCAAGGTTTTGGGGTAAGTTTTATGAAGACATGGGAACTAAGTTGCATCTTAGTACAGCCTTCCATCCTCAGACAGATGGGCAGAGTGGGAGGACCATACAAACTTTAGAAGACATGCTTAGAGCATGTATCATTGACTTCGGTGGTAGCTGGGATACGTATTTGTCCTTAGCAGAATTCTCATACAACAACAGCTATCACACGAGTATTGGCATGCCGCCATACGAAATGTTGTATGGAAGAAAATGTAGAACTCCTGTCTGTTGGGGTGAAGTGGGTGAGCGAGAATTGGGAAGTACAGAGATAGTACAGTAGATAACAAAACGAATACAGCAAATACGGGAACGACTTAAAGCGGCCCGGGATAGGCAAAAGAGTTACGTAGATAAGAGAAGGTCACCGTTGGAATTCCAAGTAGGGGACTACGTACTATTGAAAGTATCACCTTGGAAAGGCTGATTAGATTCAGGAAAAGGGGTAAGTTGGGACCTCGATTCATTGGCCCGTTCAAGATTATTGCAAGGGTGGGAAAGGTAGCCTATCGACTGGAACTTCCTGAAGAGATGTCACAGATCCATAACACTTTTCATGTGTCCCACCTCCGCAAATGATTAGCATATGAATCGGCAATTATTCCCCTACAAGATGTGATTGTTGATAAAAAGCTCAATTATATCGAACAACCAATAGCCATTTTAGAAAGAAAAGTTAAGACATTACACAATAAACATATAGGGATTGTGAAGGTCCAGTGGAAGCATAGAAGAGGCTCAGATTGCACCTAGGAACCCGAAAGTGAGATGAAACAGAATTATCCAGAATTATTTGCAGAATAGATTTTGAGGATGAAATCGTCCCAAGTGGGGAAGAGTTGTAACGCCCCAAGGTTTGAAAATTTCTAATTATTTGTTTATTAATAATAAAGTATTAGAACGATGATAAAATGCGTATCTTTAATTGTGTGATAGAATTAGAGGGACTAAAGTCATCATTTTAATAGATAACAAGGTCCAGGGTCTGTTTGGTAATTACTAGAAAGTTAATTATATAAAAGGGAGGAACATTTGACTTTGGTGGTCAAATGCTCCGAACACATTCCAGAAACACAGTTGCATATTTATTCCTTGTGAAGAGAAATCAAGAACCAGAAGTTTATAGCTGATATTTTGATCCTTAGGAATCATCTAGCTGAGGTATGTGTTGATTAATGTTAATTTTGGTGTTTATGGGTCAAAGAGAGGTTCATGGTGAATCAATGATCTTGTTGACATGTTAGTAATACGTTTAGAAGTTAATTGACTAGTATAGTAGTTCTGATATGTAATACAAGTGTTGGAAAACACTTGTTTAGAGTTTTGATTGATTTGGTATGGGTTAAACAGCAAGCAGTCGCTAGAACTGCTGCTGGAGTTCATGAGGCACGGGCGTACCCAAGGGGGTACGGGTGTGCCTAGAACCCCGTGACAAACCCTAGTTCTTGTGGTCCGGGCGTGCTTAGGGCACGACCATACCTCTATAGGGTCCGGGCATGCCTAAGGTACGCCCAGGACTGCAGAGGTCATGACCAGACCTAGGGAGAAGCACGGCCGTACCTGCAAGTAGGCACGGGCGTGCCTCTGCCCTGTTTAGCCTATAGTTTTCAGTAATGCAGTATATGTGATGTTTGGCCTGTATATTAATTGTAGGCCATAAGAGTTGACAGTTCCTATCCCAATATCATTCAAATCTATATACCTAATACCACCAAGGTGAGTATACTTACTTTTATATGATTGATTAGAAGACTATAATATGTTATATCCTATGGTATGTTTATGAAACACGAATACAGGTGAGTAGTATGCCATAGGTGTACTTATGCACAGAAACAGAGTTAGTATTTACAGACATGTATGTATGAAGAAATGCAGGTATTCAGTTATACGCAAGTATAGCTGGCACCCAGAATAGTGATCAGAGGTGTATTGAGCTCCTTACACCAACAGAAAGGCCTTAGAGGTGTAGTCATACTCTAGGACAACAGATTAGTGTGATGAATAATAGATGTTACAGATGGAATAAATTATTCTAGAAAGAGTCAAGTTGTATTTAAATGTTTATCTTGATCAGTAGTATGCTCACTAAGCGTTTGCTTATGTTAGATGTGGTGTTTGCAGGTGAATCCGGCTCCAGCAAGGGAAAAGCCCCAGCACTCTGATCTTATGGATGGCTCCAGGACTATTGATAATAAACTTTAACACTACTTTTTGAATGAATAGTTAAGGTTTATGTAAATAACAAATCTCTTTTGGATAACTAGAATTTTGTAACTTTTGTTTCTATAGCATATATGTTTGAAAGGGTTAAATCAGAAAAGTGGTGTTACAACTGAGATGGGTTGACTCAGTCTTATCTCCCCGTATAGGAGATGAAGAAATGCGAGAGAAGGAAGGAGATGAAAGAAGAGTTATACCTGCGCCAATCAGTGGGGACTCTGAGCTAGGGAACATACTCTCTTGCTTAGAGCTTGAGGTGGAGGAAATCCTTCGAGGCACAACCTTGGAGGACTCAGCCTTAGAATTATTGATGCCCTCAGCTTCCTCCTCATCATTTGCACTTTCCTCAGCTTCACTTGACTCTGAAGTCGGAAGTTGTGCATACACCCTCATCTGAGCACTCATGGTGGGGTGCTCAGGGAAAATATCTTGAGCAAACATCCTTGAGCTGAGAACATGAGTAGGAGTTGACTCATATTGGGCATCATTTCTTCTACCCAACCTTTCCTCTATCACCATTGATAAGAATCTTACAAAGGGCACGATGGTATCCCTCATATTCTTGGTCACCAACGACTTGAGTGCCTCAAAGATTAACTCAGCGTAGTCCAATCTTCAATCATAGAATATGTTCTATAACAGTTGTGTAACATCTTGTGATTAGGCCTAGTAGACTCATAGGCTTTGGTAAGTTAGTATGTGTTCTATTTACTGTTAAATGTGATTAATTGTTTGAGCTAAGTGATTAATTAAATATTTTAATTAATTAACTATTTGTTGGTATATATGTGTATGTATATACGGATTGTGGTGTGTGCGCATGTTCTTAGTGGTTATTAGAATGCCATCTCCTGCTTAGGGTTTTCAAATACGTGGGTTTGGAAAGGATTACTTCACTTTGAAGTATTGCATGTGTGTGTAAACCGAGAGAAAGCAAGAGGAAGAGGCAATCGGATTGTTGATTCTTGATTTTGTGTGATTCAAAATTAACAAGGTTTGTTGATTCTTATGTGATTCTGGTTAACATGCTATGTTTCTTTAATCATGACGAGCATGTTACAGTTTTAAGTGTGGGTTTGATATGAACATGTTATGAGGTTGTCGGATTTGGTGTTCTTGGGTGTTAAAGGTTTGATGCATGCTTGCATGTTTAAAGATGTTTATATGTGTTTCTATGAACTTATATATGAATTGTACAATGTGGATATGAGAATTGTACAAGATTTGAAGTGTCGGATTCTTGAAGTTATGAAGATGGCGGATTTTGGTGATGATGATGAAAACCGAGTGGAAAACCGGGTGATGAATCCAGTACTCCTAAATCCTGATGTATATAATCCGAGTGTTGAAATCCGATGACTTGAATCCGATGGTGGATTCCAGTTATGAAATCCGATTGTGGATGTCAAGTTATGATGCAAGTGTGGAAATCCGATAATAAGTGGCGGATTCTGATGGATGAATCGGATTGTTTGAAATCCGATGGAGGGTTGCGGATTTGGTGAAATCCGATGGTAGTATCGGATTTCTCATGAAATCCGATAGTTTGGCTGTTGTTTGCATTGTTTAATGCTATGTGTTATATGTGCATTCATATGTGAATCTTACATGTATATGTTTGATTAAATGGATATAAATATATATGTTTGATATATATATATATATATTTATGAGTTGAATACTGATGGTTGGTTGTTGTGTTCTTAGGGACAGACAAGGGTCAGTAAAATTAGATCACTGAGTGGAAAAGCTGAAAGCTTGAGGTGAGTGGATGTTTGCTCACGGGTGATATTAGTTGTACTGGTTTGGTTGCAACTATTGTTGGATAGATTGTATATTTGTTGGTTAATTAACTGTGAATGTTAATTGTTGTATTCTGTGATATGTATACATGTTGGAAGGGAAGTCAGTTTACGACTGGGCTTATGGGCTGGGTTTATTTGCTATTGACTAAGCAGTATCAGGACCTTGGGATGCATTTGTTGCTACCAGAGGATGATACTGTGTGAGGATAGCAAATGGACTATCGGTAAACCTTTGCTTTGGCCGGGATTGGTTGTAGGTTCCTGCAGAACCACCTGTCTTCCCAGGGTACTTATTTGTGGTTGTTGATATCATGCGGTTTAGGCTGATATATCTGTTGTTTGTTACTCCATTCACTTAGATTTTTGCTAATCCCCCACCTCTCACTCTTTTTACAGGTTTTGGTAAGTCAGCGGCTCGGCTGAGAGTGGTTAGCTTGGGGAGTAATCACCTAGGACTCTGATAAAGTATTTGCGACGAGCCGTGTTTTGTAATACTGATATTTTGTAAATAGTGGTTTGTAATTAGTGATAATTACTTTGGTGTTTATAAACGCTTCCGCAGTGTAATTAAAAGTGAAAATTTTTGGGTTAAAAATACGGTGTTACAGTTTGGTATCAGAGCCTTGGTTTGGTAATGTAGGTACAATAGAAGTGTTACATTCCCAAATCTTGGCTCATAGTAGGTCGATTACTCCTTGGGTGTGGGATTGGGGTGAATTGGAGTGTGGTGGAGTTAGTATGTTGTGTACTAACGGATTTATCTAATAAATCGTGAGGTGATGTGATTGTTACAGGTAACAATGGCTGGACGTGATTTCTCGACCGGTACCCCTACTGTCCCAACTACGGCTGAGGTCCCTACAGCAACAGTGGAAGTTCCTACCAACGCTGGTACATCTGGTACAACGGATGATGAGAGGGATGAATATATTTTCCAATTGGAGGGTCAACTCCAGGATCTGAGGAAAGAGTTAGAGCAGCAGAGGCAGGTTCCTATAGCACAACCACCGGTTATGCCTATAACATCAACTACTGTTGCGATACCCCTATCTTTCCACCAGTGACTACATTGACAGAGGTTCCTCCAATGTCAATGCCGATACCACCTTTATCTCAACCGATGACACAACCCTTCTATTATCCATTGTTTCCTCAGGGGCCCTATCTGCAAGGATCTGTTCCACAAGGGTGAATGCCACAAGGATCTTACTCGTATCCGTTTATGGGATTTCCACCTGGCATGGGATACAGACATCCGTGTACTTACAAGCAGTTTTTGGATTGTAAACCGGATGAATACCACGGCAGCACGGATCCCAATGTTACTTTGAACTGGCTAAGGGATACTGCAAGGATTTTAGATGCTTGCAACTGTGAGAAAGAAATGCGAGTATGCTGTGCGACTCGAATGTTGAAAGGCAAAGTGATGGTTTGGTGGGATTCCATTACCACCCATTTATCGAGAGCACAAGTGGATTCTATCACTTGGAATCAATTTCGAGATAAGTTGTGTGAACAATACTGCAACGCCTTTGAATTGAATAAAATAACGCAGGAGTTCATGGAACTAAAGATGACGAGGAAGATGACGGTGGATGAACTGATTGAGCAGTTTAATGCTAAACTGAGATTTGTAACTCAGTGGTTTCAGGGTGAATCTTCCTAGGTTCAACACTTTATTGGGGCATTGTTGCCAGAATGCAGGAGCACTACAAGATTGGCTGGATCTCTGTCCCAGGCTTTCACCTTGGCAAAATCTGCTGAGGGGGACATCCAGGCCAAAGACAAACAAAGCAAGGATGAGGCGGCTTTGCAGAAGCCGAGGTATGATTAGGCTGGGGGTAGCCAGCAAAAGAAGAAGTGGCAGGGTAACCAATCCCAGGGCAACTAAAGTAGAAAAGCTCCTACATGAGATTCGGGGAGTAAATCGCAATAGTGCACGAGGTGCAGGTCTTCTCATACTGGGCAGTGTACTGCTCAGACGATGCGATGCGTGCGATGTGGAACGCACGGGCATGAATCGAAGGATTTTCGGTACCTCTGAAACGTATGTTGGGATTGTCACCAGGAGGGACATAGGGCAGGTGATTGCCGTACAGGGAGAAGACTCGGGACTGGGATAGGGTCAGGGACAAGGGCAGGGGCGGTTGGGGGCTCGTCTGCAGCAGGAGGGCAAAAGAGGAAGAATCCTCCGACTCCGGAGGGTAGAGCGTTCCGGATGACAGTAGATGATGCTACTGCCACGAATGATGTTATCACCGGTACGTTCTTTATAAATTCCTTACCTGCTCGTGTATTATTTGATTCTGGAGCGAATCGCTCCTTTATTTCTGTAGCATTTTGTGCTAAGTTGAATTTGCCTACTACTAGTATCTCTGTGCCGATTGATATAGAAGTAGCAGATGGTAAGATAGTGTCTGTTACGACTTATGTGACGGGTGCTGAAATTGACATAGATGGTAAGTGCTTTCCTGTATCATTCCTGTTGATGCCATTAGCAGGGTTTGATGTGGTTTTGGGGATGGATTGGCTGAGTAAGCACAGGGCGAGTATTAAATGTCATAGGAAGCTGATTTCGTTTCCGTTATCTGATGGGTCGCGTGTGGTGGCTCGTGGGAAAGGAACAAGTGTGCGTTTCCTATCATTTCTATGTTGAAATCCAAGAAATCATTGAGTAAGGGATGCGAGTGTTTTCCGGCATATACGATTGATGCTAGAAAAGAGAAACGGGCAGTTACTGATGTGCGAGTTGTATCAGAATATCCTGAGGTGTTTCCGGATGAGTTACCTGGGTTACCTTCTGTTCGAGAGGTAGAGTACAAGATTAATTTGATACCAGGTTCTAATCTAGTGGCTATATCTCCTTATCGGTCGGCTCCTTCTGAGATAAGGGAGATGATGACGCAGATTCAGGATTTGTTGGATAGGGGATTTATTCGTCCGAGTTCTTCACCGTGGGGTGCACCAGTCTTGTTTGTGAAAAAGAAAGATGGTACTCTACGTATGTGTATTGACTACAGAGAAATGAATAAGAGGACAGTGAAGAATAAATACCCTTTGCCCAGGATTGATGATTTGTTTGATCAGTTGCAGGGTGCTTCGTATTTCTCGAAGATTGATTTGAGATTGGGTTATCACCAGGTACGAGTTTCTGACGGGGATGTTGCTAAGACTGCTTTCCGTACCAGGTATGGCCATTATGAGTTTCTAGTCATGCCGTTCGGTTTGACTAACGCACCTACAGTATTTATGGATTTGATGAACCGGGTTTGTCGACCGTTCTTGGATAAATCTGTGATAGTATTTATTGACGACATTCTGGTTTATTCGCAATCTGAAGCTGATCATGAGATTCATTTGAGACAGGTTCTTGAAACGTTAAAATGAGAGCAATTGTATGCCAAGTACTCAAAGTGTGAATTCTGGATGCGAGAAGTTCACTTTCTGGGGCATGTCATTTGCAGTGATGGAGTCAAGGTTGATCCGGTAAAAGTAGAAGCAGTGATGAACTGGGAGGCTCCAAAGTCGCCTTCTGAGATTAAAAGCTTCTTGGGATTGGCTGGGTATTACAGAAGATTCATTAAAGACTTTTCTAAGATTGCGAATCCCATGACTAAATTAACTCGCTAGGAGGTTCCATTTAAATGGAGTGATGAACAGGAGAGAGCTTTTCAGACGTTGAAATGACTCTTGTGCCAGGTTCCTATTCTTGCTTTACCGGATGGGTCAGATGACTTAATAGTTTACTGTGACGCGTCATTGGCAGGGTTGGGTTGTGTGTTGATGCAACGGGATAGAGTGATTGCGTATGCTTCTCATCAGTTGAAACCGAATGAGAAGAACTATCCAACCCATGATTTAGAACTGGCAGCTGTGGTTTTTGCGTTAAAATTGTGGAGACACTATCTTTATGGTACAAAGTGCGTCATTTGTACGGATCACAAAAACCTACAGTATGTATTTTCGCAGAAAGAACTTAATATGCGACAAAGGCGATGGCTGGAACTTGTTAAAGATTATGATTGCGAGATTCGCTATCATCCCGGGAAAGCCAAGGTGGTAGCTGATGCTTTGAGTCGCAAGGGAGTTAGTGAACATATCAAATTTATGCGAATTGAAATATTCTCTGATTTGATTGATAGATTGAAGGCAGCTCGGTTGGAAGCCTTGAGGGATGAAAATCTAAAGTCCGAGATTATGACCAAGAAGAAAAATGATTTGACTGATGATTCTAGGGGATTGAAGGTTTATCAATCTAGTGTTTGGGTGCCTTTGCTTGGAGGTCTTCGGAATGTGATTATGACCGAAGCTCACAAGTCTAGACTATCTGTTCATCCAGGTAGCACAAAAATGTATAACAATCTAAAGGTGTTGTATTGGTGGCCTACAATGAAGACGGATGTTGCACAGTTTGTGGAGTCTTGCCATATTTGTGCACAGGTTAAGGCAGAGCACCAGATACCCTATGGATCACTTAAACAGTTGCAGATTCCGGAGTGGAAGTGGGAGCACATAACGATGGATTTCGTAACGAAACTTCCACGTACGCAGAGGAATAATGATATGATTTGGGTGATCGTTGACAGATTTACCAAGAGTGCTCACTTTTTGGCTACCAGTGAGACGGCATCACTTAGTAAGTTGGCTCAGTTGTATATAGATGAAGTTGTTTGACGACATGGTATACCGCTTTCGATCGTGTCAGACAGAGATTCCAGGTTTTTGTCAAACTTCTGGAATAGTGTATAGCGGGAGTTGGGTACACGGGTGAATTTGAGCATAGCTTACCATCCACAGGCAGACGGGCAATTTGAGCGAACTATTCAAACACTCGAGGATATGCTGCGGGCATGTGTGTTAGAATATGGAGGTTCTTGGGATTCCCATCTGCCGTTAATCGAATTCGCGTACAACAATTCTTATCATTCGAGTATCGGTATGCCACCTTATGAGATGTTATATGGTCGTCGTTGCCGTACTCCTACGTGTTGGTTAGAGGCGGGTGAGAAACAGTATGCAGGGCTTGATATTGTGCAAATCACCGTAGATAAAGTAGTTATTGCGCGAGATAAGTTGAAAGCTGCGAGGGATCGACAAAAGATGTATGCTGATCCACGTCGTAGGTCGGTTGTATTTGTTGAAGGGGAATTGGTATATCTTAGGTTTCTCCGTGGAAGGGGGTTATCCGTTTTGGGAAGCGGGGAAAGCTAGCTCCGCGTTATATTGGGCCGTTTCGTGTCCAACGGGTGGTTAATGATCAGACGGTTACTGTCGACCTTCCGGCAGAATTGTCAGGTATTTACAATACCTTCAGCGTGTGTTACTTGCGGAAATGTAGAGTTGAGGATGAAAGTCAGATTCTACCTCTACATGATCTTAAAGTGGATTCCAGCAAGAAGTTGGTAGAAGAACCCATAGAACTATTAGATCGAAAAGTGATGAAACTGCGAAAGAAACAGATTCCAATGGTTCTGGTTAAGTGGAAACACAGTTTGGGTTCAGACTTGACGTGGGAAACCGAGACCAACATGAAAGCTCGTTACCCGCAGTTGTTTGATGATGTATAGATTCCGAGGACGGAATCCAGTTTAAGGGGGAAGGATTTGTAATATCCTGTGATTAGGCCTAGTAGACACATAGGCTTTGGTAAGTTAGTATGTGTTCTATTTACTGTTAAATGTGATTAATTGTTTGAGTTAAGTGATTAACTAAATATTTTAATTAATTAACTATTTGTTGGTATATATGTGTATGTATATACGAATTGTGGTGTGTGTGCATGTGCTTAGTGGTTATTAGAATGCCACCTCCTGCTTAGGGTTTTCAAATACGTGGGTTTGGAAAGGATTACTTCACTTTGAAGTATTGCATGTGTGTGTAAACCGAGAGAAAGCAAGAGGAAGAGGAAATCGGATTGTTGATTCTTGATTTTGTGTGATTCAAAGATTAACAAGGTTTGTTGATTCTTATGTGACTCTTGTTAACATGCTATGTTTCTTTAATCATGACGAGCATGTAACGGTTTTAAGTGTGGGTTTGATATGAACATCTTATGAGGTTGTCGGATTTGGTGTTCTTGGGTGTTAAAGGTGTTTTGATGCATGCTTGCATGTTTAAACATGTTTATATGTGTTTCTATGAACTTATATATGAATTGTATAATCTGGATATGAGAATTATACAAGATTTGAAGTGTCGGATTCTTGAAGTTATGAAGATGGCGGATTTTGGTGATGATGATGAAAACCGAGTGGAAAAACGGGTGATGAATCCGGTAGTTATGAAATCCGGTACTCCAAAATCCGGATGTATATAATCCGAGTGTTGAAATCCGATGACTTCAATCTGATGGTGGATTCCAGTTATGAAATCCGATTGTGGATGTCAAGTTATGATGCAAGTGTGGAAATCCGATAATAAGTGGCGGATTCCGATGGATGAATCGGATTGTTTGAAATCCGATGCAGGGTTGCGGATTTGGTAAAATCCGATGGTAGAATTCGGATTTCTCATGAAATCCGATAGTTTGGCTGTTGTTTGCATTGTTTAATGCTATGTGTTATATGTGCATTCATATGTGAATCTTACATGTATATGTTTGATAAATGGACAGACAAGGGTTGCGGATTTATGAGTTGAATACTGATGGTTGGTTGTTGTGTTCTCAGGGACAGACAAGGGTCAGTAAAATTAGATCACTGAGTGGAAAAGCTGAAAGCTTGAGGTGAGTGGATGTTTGCTCATGGGTGATATTAGTTGTACTTGTTTGGTTGCAACTATTGTTGGATAGATTGTATATCTGTTGGTTAATTAACTGTGAATATTAATTGTTGTATTCTATGATATGTATACATGTTGGAAGGGAAGTCAGTTTACGACTGGGCTTATGGGCTGGGTTCATTTGCTATTGGCTAAGCAGTATCAGGACCTTGGGAATCATTTGTTGCTACCAGAGTATGATACTGTGTGAGGATAGCAAATGGGCTATCGGTAAACCTTTGCTTTGGCCGGCATTGGTTGTAGGTTCCTGCAGAACCGCCGGTCTTCCCAAGGTGCTTATTTGTGGTTATTGATATCATGCGGTTCAGGCTGATATATCTATTGTATTACTCCATTCACTTAGCTTTGTGCTAATCCCCCACCTCTCACTCTTTTTACAGGTTTTGGTAAGTCAGCGGCTCGACTGAGAGTGGTTAGCTTGGGGAGTAATCACCTAGGACTCTGATAAAGTATTTGTGACGAGCCATGTTTTGTAATACTGATATTTTATAAACAGTGGTTTGTAATTAGTGATAATTACTTTGGTGTTTATAAACGCTTCCGCAGTGTAATTAAAAGTGAAAATTTTTGGGTTAAAAATACGGTGTTACAAGTTGCATTTCGAAGTCATTAACATTATCCAGGCCACCCACCTTGTATCCAAGTGAACGGACCACCGTGGACACCATGAATCCCCATGCTGTCTGGAAAATGGATTTCCTTATAACTCCAACAACTTGAGGATGACCCATTGAGGGTAAAACGCTCCTTAATGTTTCCCTAGAAACCGTCGCCTCATACTAATTATGAACCGGGAGATGTAGAATTCGTCGGAGATAATTTGCATCGACGTCTATCGCCACTTGTCCACTTAGTACTGTACCCCGTATGAATTTTTGATTCACATCTAGTTTGCATGTATACCAGAATTCCGTGAGAAGTTGAGGAATGAGCACAGCAGGACCACGAAGAAATGCATGTGCCAGGGGTCCCTTTCGAATGTATGAGACCCAGTCCTCATAACCCTGCCAATCTTGGACTTTGGTATGTCGATACAGGCTACGACATTGTTTTGCTTGTAAATAGGAAGCGCATTGTTCTTGAAAGAACCACCTCGGATCATTTGATCAGACAAATTAAGAGTGTAACCCTCCATTGAATTCGAACTTAGCGTATTAGATTGCACGTAGCAGTAGTAGGGTTTAGCACATAGCGATTGATTCTGCACTCAGCAGCTATGTGTCTTATCTTCTAATAGTTGTAGCACTTAGCCTTTTTAGGATCAAAAGTAGACTTACCACTTTTGCTTTTGTCAGATTGACCCCTTCCTCTTCTGAACTTTCCAAAATTCCTTGCTAACATTGCCATTTGTTCAGTAAGAGCATCCATCTCTTCATCATCTGAATCGGAGTTAGGACTTACCTCCTCAGATTTAGATTCAGAGTTAATCTCAGCTTGAGACTTTTTAGATCCCTTCTTCTTCTTTTCTGCAATTAAAGCAGATCCAACATTATTGATAGATTCTTTTATTTGTTGCTGGGCCACTTTCTTTTGTTCCATGATCTGTTGATGATTTAGAAGAAAACCATAGATAGATCTGAGATCATATTTTCCTAAGGTTCCTCCAGCATGAAATGCAATGGTAATCTCATTGAATTGTTCTGGTAACACATCTAAGAACTTGAGTACCAACTCATTTTCATCTTTCTTGACACCTACCAAGAGCAGATCATTAATCAAGCATTGAAATCTGGTGAATAGATCAGCCAGAGTTTCATTATCTCTAGCGAAGAAAGTCTCATATGAACAACTCAGATTTGTCTTCTTATGTTGCTTAACCAGGTCAGTGCCTTCATACGTGACACTAAGAGTATCCCACATCTATTTTGCAGTTTGGCACCCAGCCATAGTATGCAGAAGAGGGTTTTTCAAAGCATTTGCTATAATGCTTTGTGCCTTATCATCAAGATTGAATAGTTTGCGATCTTCCTCAGTCCAAGATGCTTCAGGCTAGGGAGTTTCTCCGGAGGGAACAATTTTGTCAGTGGCAGTAATATGGATCATGGGTATGATTGGGCCATCTTGAATCACGGTAGTCATCTTGTGATCCACTGACCTCAGATATAGCTTGGCTCTGAAGTTCCACATAGGATAGTCATTGCCATCAAAGATAGGACACCCTTTTGCCGCCATTGTTGGAATATGATTTGATGCTTGTTGATAGACATCTTGACCTCTTGACAGCGGATCTTGATCTTCAGTTAATGAAGAAACTTGCTCTGATACCAGTTGTTGGTCCCACAGAGGGTAAACAAGCAACCGATATAGTGTAGAAGGGGGGGGGGTTGAATACACTTTATCACAATCAATCAAATTAATCAAATGTATATTCAATGATCAAACAGAATGATTACAATTATCACTTTCTAATCAAATCAACAGAATGATTTGATGTTTACACTGATTATAAACTCAACTCTCTCTAAACACTCTCGTATCACAAACTAATTGATGATCGAACTTCTTGTTAAAACTTATTAACAAGAACTCACAAAGTTATCGCAACACAAGCGTATCAAGTATGACGAACACACGTACATTTTGCAACTTATGCAGTTGTATTCTATTCGGTATTCTGTGTTCTATATATATTGAAACCCACAATAAAGTTTATACTCATACTTGATATATCTATGAACAAATCGCAGTTTAAAGATAGACCTTATCTTTTCTTTAAAACCGTACCAAACTCCTTAATTAGAACATATCTAACTAATTCCGTTTGAGATCTCTATCCAACTAATAAATTGTTTAAATTAGGTTAAGATATCCTAATTTAAATGTCGTAGATATGAGAGTTTATAACAGAATTTAGAACATACTTAAATTCTTGAACTGACTTTTGACGCTGAGCTGACTCACTCAGTCTTGACGTTATCAAGCTGAGTTCTTGACTTCTTGCTTCTTCAAATCTTCAAGTCTTCACTCCAGAAACCTATCTCAGCCTAGAAGTCCAGACGATGCATAACACACCTCCAGATCCCTCAAACCGTGGCTCTAATACCAAGTTGTAACGCCCCAATTTCCAAAATTTAAAAGAATGCTTGAAACAAAAGGTATTTGTCTAAAAACAAAATTTGATAAGCAGATGGAAACCAACCAAGTATTCTTGAACCCTCTGGTTCATACTAAAAGGTAATACAACCACATTTCATGTCAAAAACAGTTTCCAATAAGCTTACTGTCAGCGGAAGCCAATAAAACATTTCGTTTAAACTCTCGGGTTTGTATAAAAAAAATATGCGCGCATTTAAATCAAAAGTACTTTCCGTTACACAAATGGGAGCGTTATTATTTCAAATCACGTTTTAAGAAATCAACCATCAACAGTCAAACCGGGGCCTTACCTTGGTGCTAACACAACCTGCAAAACAACAACAAGTAGTAAATGCTAAGCTAGAGCTTAGTGAGAAAACTAAACTGTAAATCATATAACCATGCGCATACACATATATGAATGCCACAACAGGTCTTATGGATACAGTATTGCACCATCTTAGCATCCGCCAAGAAGGCTAAAACGCTGTCCATAGCACTACTGCACAAAGCAGCATGCTACAACTCTCTTTCTCTCTCTGTGATCCTCTGATCAATAATACCATATTCCAATGTAACACACACATATCACAGATATGAATAAGAGTTTAGAAAACTCACTTCCACAACTAATACCACACAGAGTTATGCCAGATATACTTAGAACACGTCAAACAATGATTCCTACAGATATATAATCATGGTATTAATCACATAATCAAACTCAGCTCTAAACAAACTGAATAGGGGCAGGGCACGCCCGTACCCCTGAGGGTATGCTCGTGCCCCTAGGCCCAAGGCCCAGAAACAGGCCCCCAACAAGCATGGGCATACCGGGCTAGGCACACCCTGTACCGAACCAAGGCACGCCCGTACCCTACCCAGGTACGCCCGGACCTCAACAACAGAGGCGGTCACGGCCACGAGGCACGACCGTACCCCTCTAAGGCACGCCCGTGCCTTTCTGGTTTCAGAAACAGTTTGCCGACTGTCTTGCTGTAACTCCGGCTAACTCACCAAATATCACTATGTAAATTCATAAAAACACTACTAGGGTGTTTTCCTACACCCAAAAAAACTTCTAAACAATAAATAACAACCAAAACACTACTAAATCTTTGATTCACCAAGAATCAACTTAAAACCCAATAAAACTTCAAAAACAAGATTCAAGAATCCTTACCTCAACTTCTGATTAGCTATAACCAGTTGTAAACTCTTGTTTCTACCGTTCTTGCTCCAATAGTTGAGAGAAAATGGCTGGAAGAAGAAGTTACATGAAGTGGTTTGAAGAGAAAGAGAATTTTGACTTTCAACTAGTCAAAGCTGGCTTTATATATATAAATATTTTGAGAATTGACACAACAACTTCCTCAACTTCTCTAGTTTCAAAAATGACAATTTAAACCCCTCAAGTTTCTACACCTCCTAATCTCAATTAGGAATACCACTTAAACATATCACTTGATTAATTTATAAATTATGAAATTTCAAACTTCGGGTGTTACAACTCTCCCCCACTTGAAATAGATTTCGTCCTCGAAATCAACTGTTGGTGTGCTGGATAACTACATGTTATCTCTTTCTCAGGTTTCTCGAAACCACTCTTGAATTTCCACTGGACCTAACTAGTCCAATTCATTACTGCCAATACTCATGTTTCCAATAGTATAAACATATATGCAGACTCGTCTGCTTATCACTCTCTGAGATATAAGTCATGACAAATACTCTGATAACTCTCACAGTCTACACGTGGCCTTTCCCATAAGCAATAACTCTAAATGGTCCAATCAACATCGGACCTAATTTCCATCTAATTCTGAATCTATTATCGCTCTTTTATAGTGATATATTAATATATCATAGTTTTTCCCACTTGTCACTCATCAATAGTATACGATTATTTGTATAGCTCTTTAATCGATTTGGACTATTAACAATATTCTTCTCATTTAATAAATTGTTCTGTTATTCACTGTACCACCTCATTGTTACTCATTTCTTTCTGATCTTGAGGTTTGACCTCTCTTACCACATAATATGCCGTACGGCGACAACTCGATACTAAAATAATAATTTATATAATATATAAAAACTTGACTATCACCAATTAAAATGCCTGTTTCTTTCAAATTCACAACATACATACACCACTTACTTTCAATCAATTGAATTGTTTTCTCACTTTACTCACATAATAAAACGTGCTTCTCATCTCTTCATAGAATCCTTTTCAAAATTTGGATCAAATCATTTTTCTGACATAACGAAAACAGGGACACATAATCAAAAATAATTTCTTTACGTAGACCTCAACTAACTTTTAGAGAAATAAAGATTTTCTTGATGGAACTAAAATGTACATTTTTTTATAATAGTTTGCATACAACCACTCATATCATTTTATAATCCAACCAGGCTGGAACTTCTCTTATGTTTTGAAGGTATTCGTTTGGCACAAACAAGTAGCAACGGAAGCAGAGCATGTAACAAAAATCGATGCCAAACCTTGAATACTTCCCATGGACCAAAATCTAACAATGGAATTGTAACTAAAATATAAGCAAGATAAGTAGAAAGGTTTATACCTCAATGCAAGTCACAAGGAAACCTTTCTTGCCAAGTAGCTTAGAATCCAATATAGAACCCCTCTAATGAAGTCCACCCCAAGCTTGTTTGATTCCCAAGTGCTAGCAAGTTGATGTACAACCACCAAAGCAACAATCAAATGTGTGTATGTCTTGCTTCTTGTGCTCAAGAACACCAAGAACAAGATGAACAAGAGAGAGAGAGAGAGTTCAAGTATCAACCAAGAGACAAAGTGTTAGCCAAAAGCCTCTACTAGAGCAGATAACTCGTGGTCTCTTTGTCTACCACAATTATGAGAAGTTAACCCCATTAAACCAAGTGTTTAAGGCTGTTAATTCTGCTGTTACAGCGAACGTACACGGCCCGTGTAGGTCTACACGGCCGTGTAGGCCCAAAGTCCACGGCCCCAATTGGGCTAAGACGGCCCGTGTCTATCAAGCACTACACGGCCCGTGTAGGCCCAAACTACACGACCTTGAACTGGGCTAGTACGCCTCGTGTATGTTGGACTGGACATGGCCCGTGTTCGGGAACACGGACCGTGTACTATCCTGCCAAAACCCATTTTGGCCTTTTCCTCTCTTTTGCTTGATCGTGTTGCCGGAATCAATACTTGGTGTGTGACCCAATAGGCCTATACCTCATCGGTAGTGCCATTAACTCGTTCGTGTCAGCGGGCATATTCCAACAGACTCCCACTTGCACGTGACACGACTATGAAAAATAACACAAACATAGAGCGGCCTCTAGCAAGACATCTATGCTCCCAAGTTAGTACAAGGTATGCCACTCTTGACAAGATCCCCAATCATAAAATGATTGTCCTAAAGATAAATGAAGATGTACATCCCTTTGTTCGCGATATCCAATGTGAACACAAGGCATGGAATATAGTCAACCTTCAGATCGTTCACGATTATGTTTCTCGATTCTAGATTAGTGGTGACCAACAAACCAAGTTAACATTGATCCATCATCAATGTAACTTGAGCACGACCATGCATATGAACGTTAGCACTCAATCATCGAGGGGTCCATGGATATTCTCTCTATACATAGTGGAACAAATACCTTTCGACTACATAGTCCCGCCACATAGATAATACTCTACCCAATCATCTCCCTTATAACGACCAGTTACAGACCATGTTAGAAAACAATCAAAGCAAAGCAGACCTATGCTTTGAGATCACATGTCTCTCTAGTTTAAGGATGAAATGTCATTACCATCCCGAGTTACTTGTGACTAAAACCATGAAGTAAACTTGGGTGCGGGTCCTCCAATCACTAGAAACCCCTTTCAAGTATAGGCAAGAATCACGTTTTATCGAAACCAATTCGTTACCTCAATCTTAATTCATACTTCCTTCCCTTAAAGTATGACTGATTGTGGAGACTTAAAGATTGTAAAACAATCTAGGGAAGGGAATAAACATGCAAAGACAGAACACAATAAAGACTAAATGTAAGTAACCGCAACACGCGTATATATAGATCTCTACTATATAAATCGAAACAAACATTAGTAACATTATTGCTTAATGTTCCCAAATACATAATGGTCCAAACATAAATTAAAACTAAATCCAAACCAAGTCATGAGCAAATCTAACACCTATCGCCGTAGTGTGAGAATCATGAGAAGCTTGTGACAAAGGTTTAGTAAACGGATCGGCCAAATTGCCTTCCGAGGTTACTCTACTAATAGCGACTTCACCACTTTCAATCATCTCTCTAATTAAGTGGTACTTACGAGGTATATGCCTCGTTCTCTTGTGAGCTCTCGGTTCCTACGCTAAGGCTACTGCACCCTCATTGTCACAAAAGATATCAATAGGGTCGGATATGCTAGGAACCACTCCAAGGTCTCGGATGAACTTCCTTATCCACACAGCTTCTTTAGCAGCTTCACTTGCCGCAATGTATTCTGACTCTATAGTAGAATCAGCTACTGTGTCTTGCTTTGAACTTCTCCAAGTAATAGCCCCACCATTCAATAGGAACACAAACCCCGATTGTGATCCGCAGTCATCCCTATCAGTTTGGAAGCTAGCATCAGAGTAACCCTTTACTTTGAGCTCTTCCTCACCACCAAAGATCAAGAACATTTCTTTAGTCCTCCTAAGATACTTAAGAATGTTCTTTACCGCAACCTAATGGGCTTGCCCCGGGTTTCCTTGATATCTACTAGTCAAGCTCAAAGCGCATGACACATCAGGACGAGTACCTAACATGGCGTACATGATCGAGCCCATGGCCGAAGCATATGGCACTCGCTTCATTACTTCTAGTTCCTCTTGAGAATTAGGACATTGAGTCTTACTCAATATCACTCCATGCGACATAGGAAGATTTCCTTTCTTGGAGTCCTCCATCTTGAATCGCTTCAAGACTTTGTCAATATATGTACTTTGACTTAACCCGAGAAGTTTTCTAGATCTATCTCTATAGATCTTGATACCCAGAATGTATGCCGCTTCTCCTAAGTCTTTCATTGAAAAGCATTTTCCAAGCCAAGTTTTGACACTTTGCAAGGTTGGAATATCTTTACCAATGAGTAGGATATCATCCACATACAAGACTAAGAAAACAACGGCACTCCCACTAGCCCTAACGTATACACATGGCTCGTCTACACTTTTCGAAAAACCAAACTCTTTGATTTTCTCATCAAAGCATAGATTCCAACTACGAGATGCTTGTTTAAGTCCATAAATGGACTTATTCAGTCTACACACTCTATTAGGATGCTTCGGATGCACAAAACCCTCAGGCTGCGTCATATACACCTCTTCGGAGAGCTTCCCATTAAGGAAGGCGGTTTTGACATCCATTTTCCATATTTCGTAACCATGAGATGCGGCAATTGCCAAAAGTATCCTAATAGATTTCAACATGGCCACTGGGGAGAAAGTTTCATCATAGTCAACACCATGTGTCTGAGTGAAACCTTTAGCCACTAGTCGGGCTTTGAAAGTGTTTAACTTTCCATCCATATCGGTCTTCATCTTAAAGACCCACTTACACCCTATTGGTATACAACCGGGTGTGGGATCAACTAGTTCCCAAACCTGGTTATCCTCCATGGGCTGCATCTCGTTATCCATTGCCTCCTTCCATTTAGAAGACTCATGGCCCGCTGCCGCTTCCCGATAGTTGGTGGGCTCATTAACATCCACCAATAACTCGTCGCCCTCAGATATGAGAAACCCATATCTCTCTGGCTCATGGCGAGTTCTACCGGATCTACGGGGAGGTAATGGATGTACGTTAGTCTCCGCATTGTCATGCTCAGACTCAACCTCACTAGGTTTTTGGCTAGTGCCAACGTCAGGTCTTTCATCCGTTGACTCTTGAACTTCTTCAAGATCAATCTTAATCCCGCCATGCTGATTGGATACTAATTCTCTTTCTAAAAAGACCGCTCTCCGAGCGACAAATACTTTGTTGTCGGAAGGTTTATAGAATATATATCCAATACCCGCAGCTGGATATCCGATGAAATAACACTTTTCGGATCGGGGCTCCAACTTGTCATCTACCTCACGTCGTACGTAGGCTTGACAACCCCAAACCTTTAGATAGGCAAGAACGGGAGGTTTCCCATGCCACATCTCGAAAGGTGTTTTATCGACCTTCTTTGTTGGAACGAGATTAAGGATTCTTGTTGTCGTTTCAAGAGCATAACCCCAAAGGCTTATAGGCACTTGGGTGTGACTCATCATAGACCGAACCATATCTAACAATGTTTGGTTCTTCCTCTCAGCGACACCATTTAATTGTGGCGTCCTAGGAGGTGTAAGTTGTGAGATAATTCCACAACCCTTAAGATGATCATGAAAGTCTTGACTAAGATACTCACCACCCCTATCGGATCTAAGTATCTTAATCTTTTTGCTCAATTGATTCTCTACTTCGTTTTGGAAAGTCTTAAAAACCTCAAAGGTCTCGGACTTTTGTCTAACAAAGTAGACATATCCATACCTACTATAATCATCTATAAAGGTAACGAAGTATCTAGAATTGTCTCTTGTGATATGCTTAAACGGACCACACACATCGGAATGTATAATGTCCAAGAAGTCTTTACCCCTCTCATTCACGCCGGAAAAGGGTTCTTTCGTCATCTTGCCTAACAAACAAGATTCGCATACTTCGTTTGACTCGTGGTTAAACGATTCCAAGATCCCATCCGCTTGGAGCTTGGCGATACGAGTCTTGTTTATATGGCCAAGCCGACCATGCCACAAAGACAATTTGTCTAAACCATTTTTAGACGTTGAATCAATATTCATGATTGAACGATTATCACTAACGTACACATCTACTTCATAAATACCACGACAAGGATAAGCTTTAAAATAACAAATATTATTTTTAGAACAAACGATAACTCCATTATCAAAAGAAAAACCAAAACCATTGTTGTGTAATGCATGAAAAGAAATAATGTTTCGCGCCACAAGCTGCGAATAGCATACGTTCAATAATAATATGGAAAAACCGGAATTAAAAGTTAATTCAACTTCTCCTCGAGCCTTGACCAGGACAATCTCCTTGTTTTCCATTATCAAGTCAAGCTCGCCACTCTCCATCCTTCTACTTGTCCTTAGCACCTGCACAATATTACAAACGTGAGTGCCACAACCGTTATCTAATACCCAACTACCAGATGTAGAAGTATGATGGAGTTCAATCATGTACGTACCTGCGTCGGAAGTTTCTGCGATGCTCAACCCCTTGAGCTTCTTAAGACCTTCTAGGTACCCCGGGCAGTTACGGCGCCAATGGCCCTTCTTCCCGCAGAAGAAGCATTCCGCATCATTCGGAGTTTTGGCTTGGGGAATCATCTTCCCCTTGCCTTTACCCTCCGAAGCGGGGCTAGACTTGGCAGCGCCAATCTTCCCCTTCCCCTTACCCTTAAGGGTATAAGCGGATCTCTTCTTCTTCTGGATTCGCCCCTCCCTTATAGCAAGAACAGGATTTGGAACGGCGGGCTTATTTTTGGTCATGCTAGACTCGTTTGTCTTAAGCATACCATGAAGCTCCATAATGGACTTATCCATACTATGCATATGATAACTCATAACGAATTGATCATACGCGGTGGGCAGGGACCATAGGATCAAATCCACGGCCAGCTCCCTCCCTATGGTAAATCTGAGCCGTTCCATGCGCTCACGTTTGCTTTCATGCGCAACACATGAGCACTCACATTCCTGCCATCGGCCATCTTACTACCAAGTACCGTCTTGAGACACTCAAACCTCTCTTATCTCGCTTGCTGCTGGAACATTTCCTTAAGCTGAGCGATCAAGTCAAAAGCACTCAAATGATCCATTTGCTTTTGGAGCTCGGGGATCATAGTACTTAGGATGAGGCAAGTAATTTCCTCGGTATCCTTGACACGCTTCTCATAAGCGTCTCGGATAGTCCGAGTGGCATTGGCAGCAGGAGCCTCAGGTAGGGCCTCCTCTATGGTAACCATCTTCCCTTCTTGCCGTAGGACAAGTTTGAGTTGCCTAAACCAATCCAAGAAGTTGTTACCATTGAGTTTCTCCTTTTCAAGGAAAACTCTAAGCGAAAAATGGTTGGTGATGTTGGTGTTGCTTGAAGACACCATCTAAAATAGCAAAGTAGTTTTAGTTAGATTGGAAATCCTTGTTAAAATAGGTACCCATAGTTTTAAACAAAACAATTTATTTGTAACAAGGGCTAAGAACCTTATTTCACCTCGCACCATGACGGGTTTACCGCAGATCACGTGGCGAAGCTATTTAGGCCGTCAACCATTTTACCAATTGTAATCTCTATTACAACTCTTAGACACTTGCGGGATCCGTTGACATCCATTATGTCAGTTGGCATGTTTGATCCCTATCTTACACCAATCTTAATATATAATTTTTGTTTAGCTCGTGCTTAGCTCGACAACTAACCAAGAATTATATACTAAAATTGTAAATCGTCCGACAAGACACACGGGTGGCACTCTCGACCTTTAATTGGCTCGTGCTTAGCTTGACAACCAATCATGCGAGTTATCCCACTCACCTTCCACACAACTACACAAGGAATGACTCGTGCTTAGCTCGACAATCATCCTTGCTTCGTTAGATTCGGGTGGTGTCATCTTACGGATGGTGCGTGATTTACATTTTAGAAAACGGGATTTTGTTTCCGGTTTATAAAAACCCTTTTGTGAATTAACAAAGTAAGTGTCAAAACAATTTTAAGCACTTTTAATATAATACCATTTTTATATTTTCTTTGTCAATTCTATTCGCGCGCAATTGTTAACCATTTTAACAAACATTGTATTTTATTTAATTTTATAGAAAAATTATCTAGCATGCGAATCCTAATCCATGCATCGAATTATAAAATACAACCACGCAAATATATATACATATGATTTGGGAACATGCCCAAAATTCCTATGCGTTTTCCCCGTGAGCCACAACGGGGAAAACGAGGCCAAAAATCTATGGACAAGATATGGTCTCGTTGGGTGAGCTCCCACTGAATCCAACACCTCCAATAGCATGTTGATTCCTTCTCGCCAAGACGTCATCACCATGACTCCCGTTGACTACTTTGGTTTTAATTCTATGCTATATACAAATACACAGAATATATATAAACGACACGCAGGTCGCAATCCTATGCTATTTATACAAATACATAGAACAAAAGAAACGGCGTGCAAGCCGCACCAATATGATAATAAACAAATATTGTTACAACAATACAGCACGTAGGCCGCCAAAACCCAAAAATAATCAATCACCACAACACATAGGTTTAGGGGCATATCTCGTTACCAAATCAAATCAAACAAATCACATAGAAACATGGTGTGCCACACATAACCATGGTATATGAATATATATATATATATATATATCTATATTTTAGTCAAGATTGTCAAAACATCAAAGGCACCAAAAGGACAATCCTTGTACATATGCATTAGTGTACCAAACCATTTTTGAGACACATATTCATATATACATTTATAAGTATATATTTGTGTACACTTCATGCCAAGTTACAACAAATATATAAATATAAAAACTAAAATATATTAACACGACTACGAATAGATCTATTCTAGCACAACATGAGTCTCAATGGAAAAACCAATTTTACAGCGAACGTACACGGCCCGTGTAGGTCTACACGGCCGTGTAGGCCCAAAGTCCACGGCCCCAATTGGGCTAAGACGGCCCGTGTCTATCAAGCACTACATGGCCCGTGTTCATCTACAAGGCCTGTGTAGGCCCAAACAACACGACCTTGAACTGGGCTAGTACGCCTCGTGTATGTTGGACTGGACACGGCCCGTGTACCATCCTGCCAAAACCCATTTTGGCCTTTTCCTCTCTTTTGCTTGATCGTGTTGCCGGAATCAATACTTGGTGAGTGACCTAATAGGCCTATACCTCATCGGTAGTGCCATTAACTCGTTCGTGTCAGCGGGCATATTCCAACATGTTTTGATATGCATCCTTCATTTTAAACTTTGCAACACATTTGCCACATACTTGGCTACCTCTGGCTTCATCTCTAGCCATTAATATTTCACTTTTAACTCTTTATACCTCTTACTCATTTCAGATAAATCAAAAATTTAATTCTCTATGCTCTTCTCGAAAAGCTTTATCTAGCTTGCCACCACTAGGTGCTTGTATTCAATTATAATAATTTAATAATTCATAATCATTCCCATTAGGGTTGGTTGCATGTTACTCAATTCGCTTTTGTCATGGTTTTCATCTTTACTATTTCAATTGTGTATTTCATATTTTAATAGTTAATGATAAAACTTTGATCCTTCTCAAGGATTCATTTCTTTAATTCAATTCTGTTGAGTAGAAATTTCATTTTCAAGAATAATCATTCTTCAACCGTTCCCGCTCTTCCTCGAGCAATAATTTTACTCTCATCATAATAATCGATAAAACAATTATCGTGCTCATTTATCTGTCAGGTCAACACCTGACCTTTTATTCAAATTTATATTATCCACCCCACACATAGGCCAAGGCCTACAGATTTTAAAACTTCCACATCACTTCCATCCTGTTCTCTTGGTATTAAATACCATTTAATTATTTCTGATAATCAACACGTATGTAACTCATTATTATATTTTACTTTGATTTGTATGATTAATTTATCAACATATAATCCATTACTCATCCAAATTTCCTCTGTAACAATATAAGTTACTACCACATCTTTAATTTAATTCAAGACGATAATCTCCTTCATTTACTCTTTACTCATTTTACCAATTATTCAACATTACATATTGTGGCCTTAAATTTCTCTTTCACTCAATGTTATACAATTTCTCCGTTTTAACTCTGTATCTTTTATCAATACTCATTTCTACCACGATCACAGTGGTCTATATAAATTGTTTTAATATAATTAGTTATTGCAAATCTTTTCAGACTACTCTTCCACTTGTAGTCAACTCATATATAATTATAAAATACTCATCAATCATACTTCAACCATTAGCGTAAAATCTTTCTTAATTTTTACCTCCTTCAACGTTTTATTATTTAAGAAAATACATACCGATTCTACATAATTTACATACATTTTAAAAGAAACCTTACACTATATCTACTTATTTATTTAACATTTCGACTAACAAATTTCAACTAGTTAGGACATTCTGAGGACTCATGCCCGTACTGAGCATAGTCATAACAAAACTTTCCTAAGGATAAACAATCCTTATAATTATGTCCTACTTCTCCACACGTATAACAACCTTTGGTCTTATATTTGCACTAACCTGTACAGTTCTTACCACAAGTTTCACATCCTGATCTTCTACGGGATCCCTCAGCTTTAATCTCTATCTTATCCTCGTTCATCTCGTTAATCATTTCATCCTTCGGTAAATGAAATTCTTCTCGAACTACACTTCTTATCTCATTCTTCATTTCTGTCATAATAGACGGCATAACCGTCTTAATACATTTTCCAAACTCATCGGCGATGACACCCCTAAGGTGTCTCGTAGGTATGGCTCCACGCCTTTCCCCATAAAGAGAAATATAATCTTCAACCTCTCCTATGGTAATCATGTCCGGGTTTTCTTCGTTCCTTACTTCATTCTCTGTCCTATAATTCGCATTATGATCCATTGCACTAAAACAAAACAATTCTTGGTCAATCATAGGCCAAAATATCAACTACACCTCTTATCATTAATTCTTGTCTTAATTTCACAAATACTCTACTCTTTTACTGTCTTGGAATATTATTAAAAAAACCTACCAACGTATATTTCATTCCACTTTCTGTTAACTTGTTTCTCATAATAATCTCACGTACATGTCATCTGTACATCTAGCTTTATCATCACTCTTACCAGCAATTAATATATTACATCTCTTTTGAAACATAGAGTTTCAGAAATCATTATATCTTTATGAATTTTATTATTCATTTTGTATTTACACTCTCACTTATCATTACTCATATTTGGCCAATCCATTGAGACTGGCATATAATATTATACATGCCAACATTCCCACGTCTTTATACTCTTTTGAATTTCATACTCCTTCCTTCATCTCGTTTACATTTATAGGATCAAGCCACTTACTATTTTTAAAGAGTTTATTAAATCATAATCATTTTATTCTCGTTTGCATTTTAGAGCATAATCTCTTTCTTAATTAACATACTTTATGTTTTCTCGTTAAATACCTTGTTGCTGGTACCAATTTAGTTTTGACTATCGCAGTCACTACATATTTAACTGTTCTTCTCCATCATTACCTTTACTTATGATCAATCAATTACTACAATTAAGTAGTATAATATTTATTACCAATTCATATTTTGTTCATTCGTCTGTACACTTTCCTCATAAACATGGTTTCTTGTTCTCTTTATATAATACTTTCTCACAGTAATATATTTTATAACACCACATAGTTTATAGTATCTCGTACTATTTTATTCATACTCAAATCTAGGCTTAGTCTAGCCCCGTATCATTTTTCCCTCTTTATTAAAGTATATCATACCATATTCATCTTTTATTTTACCAACTTTTATTAGCATGTCTTTCTGACATCAACTCATTATCTGATTCGATATCCGCCTTACTTGGATAAGTTATACTTTTATTGGCGTTCTCTCACCGGTCTCACTGATTTCTATTCTTTCTGGGACCATCATTTAAAATATTACTTACTCAAAAATCTCTTATCTTTATCATACTAGAATTCATGTCAAACATGACTCTTATAACAAGAAACTACTTAGGTTTCCTTTTAACTTATTCCGTTTTCTCCTCGTATTCACTATCCTGGAAGTATAAATAAGCATTTTAACATAAGGTAGCTTTACCATACTATCCTCTATATCAACAGTTCATAATTAATCAACATATCCGTACACCTATTCCCAGATTTGAAGTAGCCCTGTTCATACTAAGGCACTCATATTACAGGTGTACTATCTCCTACAAGTACCCCTCACCCGATTCACAAGATTTCCCATGATTTCATCAAGTTCCAACATATATCGTGTGTCAATAATAATATGGGCCCTTATATTACTCTGAACACACTATATACATTCGATCTTAACTTTACCACAAGAAGTCCCGATTCACAGGCTTTGGTCATGTATCACATTATTAATTACAATATAACATATAACCAACACCTCCTTTAACAGTCTGGTATTACGCACTGCCTATAAGCATTAGCACTGACCACATAAATCATAAGATAGTATCTCTATCAACTCTTATGTATCAACTCGATGCATAACATTTATTCGCATACATGTCATATAAGGCATCACGTATCTGTCATCAATATATTTAACCTCTCGGGTATTTCAATACCAATCATAACAACATAAACAATTAGCCTATTCTCAATGCAATACACATTATATCCACCAAGCTGCAAGCATCCAGTTGGACAAAAATCCGCAGAACCATGGTTTAAGTCCAGACGATGCATAACACACCTCCAGATCCCTCAAACCGTGGCACTGATACCATGTTGTAACGCCCCAATTTCCAAAATTTAAAAGAATGTTTGAAACAAAAGGTATTTGTCTAAAAACAAAATTTCATAAGCAGATGGAAACCAACCAAGTATTCTTGAACCCTCTGGTTCGTACTAAAAGGTAATACAACCACATTTCATGTCAAAAACAGTTTCCAATAAGATTACCATCAGCGGAAGCCAATAAAACATTTCGTTTAAACTCTCGGGTTTGTATAAAAAAGAAATATGCGCGCATTTAAATCAAAAGTACTTTCCGTTACACAAATGGGAGCGTTATTGTTTCAAATCACGTTTTAAGCAATCAACCATCAAAAGTCAAACCGGGGCCTTGCCTTGGTGCTAACACAACCTGCAAGACAACAACAAGCAGTATCTACTAAGCTACACGAGCTTAGTGAAAAAACTAAACTGTAAATCATATAAGCATGCGCATACACATATACGAATACCACAACAGGTCTTATGGATACAGTACTGAACCATCTTAGCATCCGCCAAGAAGGCTAAAACGCTGTCCATAGCACTACTGCACAAAGCAGCATGCTACAACTCTCTCTGTGTGATCCTCTGATCAATAATATACCACATTGCAATGCAACACACCCATATCACAAATATGAATAAGAGTTTAGAAAACTCACCTCTACAATTAATACCACACAGAGTTATGCCAGATATACTTAGAACACGTCAAACAATGATTCCTACAGATATATAATCATGGTATTAATCACATAATCAAACTCAGCTCTAAACAAACTGAACAGGGCACGCCCGTACCCCCCTGAGGGTATGCCCGTGCCCCTAGGCCCAAGACCCAGAAACAGGCCCCCAACAAGCATGGGCATATCGGGCTAGGCACACCCTGTACTGAACCAAGGCACGCCCGTACCCTACCCAGGTACGCCCGTACCTAGGTACGCTCGGACATCAAGAACAGAGGCGGTCACGGCCACGAGGCACGGCCATACCTCTCAAAGGCACACTCGTGCCTTTCTGGTTTCAGCAACAGTTCGCCGACTATCTTGCTATAACTCACCAAATATCACTATGTAAATTCATAAAAACACTACTAGGGTGTTTTCCTACACCCAAAACAACTTCTAAACAATAAATAACAACCAAAACACTACTAAATCTTTGATTCACCAAGAATCAACTTAAAACCCAATAAAACTTCAAAACAAGATTCAACAATCCTTATCTCAACTTCTGATTAGCTATAACCAGTTGTAAACTCTTGTTTCTACCGTTCTTGCTCCAATAACTGAGAGAAAATGGCTGGAAGAAGAAGTTATGTGAAGTGGTTTGAAGAGAAAGAGAACTTTGACTTTCAACTAGTCAAAGCTGGCTTTATATATATAAATATTTTGAGAATTGACACAACAAGTACCTCAACTTCTCTAGTTTCAAAAATAACAATTTAAACCCCTCAAGTTTCTAAACACCTCCTAATCTCAATTAGGAATACCACTTAAACATATCACTTGATTAATTTATAAATTATGAAATTTTGAACTTCGGGTGTTACAACTTTTTGCTTAAACTCATAAATTTTAAGTATTTTAAAATTACCTTTGTATAAACTAAATAGAGAAACTATTAATTAAAGTTAATAATATAAGAATATTCCATTTTAATACATAAACCTTCCATATTAAAAAAAATCAATGTCAATACAATTTTTTTAAAGGCCAAGTCAATATAAATTAATTTAGTTATTAAAGAATATTTTCATAACCTTTTTTATCAATTATGGAGAACAGAAAAATAAGGAAATGGAAAATGCATAAAGAAAATAGATACGTCACTAAACAAAAATTATTCTTTGTCACCATATTGCATGAATATCATACCCCTATGTCTTGAAAACGGACATGTTATTGAGTAAAAATTTGTCGTTGTCGCCGCATTGCGCTGTACCAGGCTAGTGTGTGTGTGTATATGTATATATATCACGTTGGAGCATCGGCTATCGTTGTCATATGTAACATCCGAAAACCCGGCCTAGTCGTGAGCGGGTCGGTGGTAAGTTGGATCGTGTTTGTTAATACTTGTTTGCATTTAATTAAGTGATTAAAATGATTATTTTATATCGTATGATTTTATGAGTTAGATAAACTTAGTTTTGTACAAGGGTTGTAGAGAATACCCTATAGTTTGATAATTAATTATGAAAGATTAATTAATTGAAGAACTGTATGCTAGAAAGCAGTATAGCACACTGTGTTTATGGTTATTTGAAAAAGGTGGTGGTGCCACCTCATGCTAGCTCACATGTATGTATGTATGTATGTATGTATGTATGTATGTATGTATGTTTGTATGAGATATTTATGAAGATACACCTCATGCTTTAAAAATTGAGAAAGTGTGTATTCGTTTATGTTTGATTATATGTGGAGGCATTGCATGAGTCATTAACCCACCTCGCCAATTTTATGTGCGTATTTGCAAATTGTGTACTTACTTTGAAGAGAAAAAAAAAGCTAAGAACAACTCTAGAACTTGAAGACTTTGATTTGTGATTTAGTGTTTGAAGAATTTAGAAAATGATGGTATATCTCTCTTGTTGATTATGATAAGGATTCATGCTACTTTTGCTATGTTCTTTGCTGGGTTTTCATGATAACAAGCTTGAACATCATTTATGGGTTTATGAAGAAACTTGACAAATGGGTTTTGATTGTTTTGATGTTATATCTAGATTTGATGAGTTCTTTATATTTGTATTTGTGATATATGAAGTTTAAACATGTTTTGGTAATGATTTTAGTAAGTTTATATTATTGATATGATGGCTATGGAGTTTTTCTTCAGTTGGAAGAAGAAGAAGAACAAGTTGGAAACCGGGTTTATGGAGATCGCGACAGATCAAGAGTCACAGCGCAACCTGGTCAACTTGCAAATTCAAAGTATCCATTTGAAATGGTAGTTCGAAGAACCCGCTCGAAGTCACTTCGCGGCGCGATAGGTTTAAGGTCGCGGCGCAACCTAGTTTAGTTTCGAATTCGAGGTTGTTGTTTGTAGAGGTTGTTCGAAAGGTCCGCTCGAAAGCACGTCGCGATGCGACAGGTGGAGGATCGCTACGAGATCTTGTGTTGTTGTGAATTCGAAGTCCCTGTTCGATGAAAGTGCTCGAAGTGAACTCGAAGACCTATCGCGGCGCGACACAATACTAGTCGTGGCACGACCCATGTTAATTCTCTGGGAAGCTTATTTTGTTATACTTTGATGTTGTTTACTATGTGTATGTGGTTATGTGAATTTAATATGTTATTGTGGGCATATGAGATATAAATATATGTGGGTATATATATTTACGAATTAGAGACTGGATCAAGTGTTGTTGTGTTCTCATGAACTGCAAAGACTCAGTGACATTAGACAACTGAGGGGAGTGGATGTAACTCACGGATGGTAAAGGTTATGATTAAAATTATGATTGATAGACTGCTTAGTGTGATAATGGATGATAGTTTATGTATTACTTGATCGGGACAAGATTTGTGTTCATGATTTTGTTGATAAGTATTTGGTTCTGTTTGAAACCAGCTATGCGTGAAGTTCGGCTGGTAGAGATTCAGTTTAAGACCAGCTATGCGTGTAGTTTGGCTGGTAGAGGTCAGCTATGCGTGTAGTTCGGCTGGGCCTAATTGCAATTGGTCGGGAAGTTTTAGACCTTCTAGTGCATGCGTTGTATCAGAGGGGATCTGACTGTGCCAATTGGCGATTGGCTATCGGTAAACCTTTGGTTTGCATCACTTGCAGGTTCGGCAGAACCGTCAGTCCTCTAGACTCCCCTGGATTTGTTTGGCCTGTGTTTACATGCCTGTTTATTGATCGTTGTTGGTCCCAAAGAGGGTAAACAAGCAACCGATACAGTGTAGAAGAGCGGTTGAATACACTCTATAAACAATTAAACAAATCAATTGAATGTATATTCAATAATGAAACAATGTATTACAATATCACTCTTTGATCAAATCAACAGGATGATTTGATCTTACACTGATTACAAACTCAACTCTCTCTAAACACTCTTGGATCACAAACTAATTGATGATCAAATTTCTTGTTAAAACTGATTAACAAGAACACCGGAAACTCTCTTGAACTTTGAACACACAAAGTTATCGCAACACACGCTCAAGTATGACGAGCACACATACTTGAAACTTATGCAAAAACTTATGATCTAAATATATTAGAAGGTTTATACTTATACTTGATTCATCTACGAACAAATCATGATTTAAAGATAAAACTTATCTTTTCTTCAAAACCGTAACAAACTCTTTAATTAGAACTTATCTAATTAATTTCGTTTGAGATTTCTATCCAACTGATAGATAGTTTAAATTAGGTTCAGATATCCTAATTTAAATGTCGTAGATACAGAGAGTTTATAATGACATTTAAAACTTATTTAAAATCTCTGATCTGACTTCTGGCACTGAGCTGAGTTCTTGGATCTTCAATTTTTCAGGTCTTCACTCTTGAAACCTATCTCAGCTTAGAAGTCACTGAGTTATCTAGTACTTACATAGAAAACTCTATATCCGTTTGTACGCTGATTACTCAGCTTAGGTTGACTAGTTAGTCTACAACAGACTTACATAATTCCTAACACTTAACCTATCATCTATACATAGCTATGGTTTGTCTCATCAAATCTAGCTATTTTAAGCATGGCACTAACAATCTCCCCCTATTTGATGATGACAAAACATTAAATCTAAATAAGCATAGCTTAAAAGAATTATGTTGAACCACTCTGGAACTGACCAAAGTTAGTTCTAAAATAAGTATTGAACTGGTCCGTACTTATTCATCATATCTTGAACTTACAAGATTTGTGATGTTTCAAATCTATTTTTAGACTTGTATTCTAAGTATTGAACTGACAAACACTTAGATTCTGAACTTATCAGAATTATGTTTTGAAGTTACAAAACTTAAAGAACTGAATTTATTAGTTTATTATTGAACCTATCAATCCTCAGCTTGAACTTACAATGCTGTTTGTTTGAACATACTAAAACATAATATTGAACATATCAAATTTGAATTTTCATTAATGACCATATCATTTACATTTTCAGCTTGATTAGTATGATCAACTTATGCACCCTCAATATACAGAACTACAATATCAACGTATTATAACTTTGAAATTAGCAAAGTTTTCACATTTACTCTGATCTTCAGGATCTCTTTCTCCAGCTTCCATCCACATCATCATTTACTCTTTCAGTGTGCTCCCCTCAACCTCATACTTCTGTTGGTCCTCTGAGGATTTTGATTTAGATTCTTCCTCCCCCTTTTTGTCATCATCAACAGGGGAGGTTCTCAGCTTGAGCACTAAGCTCTCCAACTCTTCCATTGACTTGGATAGGGCATTCAATTTGTCCATCAACTTGGCTTTATCTTTCTTCCTTTTCTTCTATAGAAGCTCAAACTGTAGTTTTAGATATCTCACTATGATTTGGGCATCAGTGGCTTCAGTATCATCAAAGAAGATGGAGTTTGGCTCCTCTGGCCTCTTTTTAAACTCAAATTCCTCCTGGCCAGTGGAGGAATGAATTTCCACTGTAAGAGAGGCTTTAGAGTGTTCCTTAGGAGGTGAGATTGTGGGCCTCATATCCAAAAGTTGGTGCTGACCTCTAGAATCAAGGGGGTCAGATTTTGAACTCTGTAATCCTTCCTAGCTTATGAAAGGATCATTGACAGGTTGTGTAGGAGGGTTTGAGAAAAGAAATGAAGTAGAAGGACCAAAATCATGTAATTTGGTGGTAGTGGGGGCTAGGTTGAGTGGTGAAGAGGGGAGTAGATGACCCTGGGGATTAGTCGGATTGTCAATGTAACCTTCATAGGTCTCTGAAGGCACAAAGGTAGGCTCTCCCATGGCTCGAGTAGGTATGAGCTGAGTAGACACCATACCCGGTATAGGCTGAATGGGTGAAGTGAGCCTTGAGGTTGGCACCTTAAGAGAAGGTGTCTCCCCCTCATCCCCTGTCGGTGGAGGTGTCAGTGTGACATCAGCTCCAGGGTCCTTTTAAAGTGAAGGACTACCCTTGGCAGTTTTCCGTGTATAGGTTTGGGAAATTACCTTGGTAGCAGTGGGCTGACCAAGGTTGGCTTTAGATTAGAGAATAGATGGAGATGTTTGTGGTGGGGAAGAGGGGTTAGACTGAGTTGGGCTTGACTCAGTCTTATCTCCCTGTTTCGATGGTGGAGAAATAAGAGAGAAAGAAGGAGATGAGTGATGAGAAGTCATACCTGTTGCACCTAGCAGTGGGGACTCAGAGCTAGGAAATAAGCTCATTTGCTCAGAGTTGGAAGTGGTGGAAGAAATCCTTTGTGCACGAGGTCTGAGCTGAGTCCTTGGTTGTTCAGCTTGGGAGGACTCAGCCTCAGAATTAACAGCTTCACCTTCTTCCTCCTCAACTTCTTCATCCTCCTTAGCTTCACTTGACTCAGGAGTCAGAAGTTGTGCAAAGGCCCTCATTTGAGAACTCATTTCTGGATGCTCAGGGAAGATATCATCGTTGAACATTCTTGAGCTGAGAGCAAGGGTTGGAGTAGTTTCATATCTTATTTCATATTGAGCTCCAAGCCTGTCGTCGAACACCATCGATAGAAAGCGGATGAATGACAAATTTACATCTCTCACAGCTTTGGTGACTTCTGATCTGAGTACTTCAAAGATCAACTCTGCATAATCCACATGTCGTCCATAATGCATGTCGTACAACAACTGCATCTCGAAGTCGTTCACATTGTCAAGACCACCAACTTTGTATCCCAGTGAACGTACCACTGTGGATGCCATGAAACCCCAGCCGGTTTGGAATACTGACTTCTTGATAACCTCGGTTACTTGTGGATGACCCAAGAGGGGTAGTACGCTCCTAGCTATTTCCGTAGAAACAGGTTCATCGTAATGGACGACCACAGGTAGTCACAGTACTCTCCGTAGAACATTGGCATCAACCACCATCCCATGTTGTCCACTTAGAACAATTCCCCTAATAACCCTTAGATAAGCTTCATAGCGACAGGTATACCAAAACTCTGTCAAAAACTGAGGAACTAGGACTTTAGGACCATCAAGAAAGGCATGTGACAAGGGTCCTTTGCGAATATAGGAGACCCACTCCTCATATCCGTGACCAAGTTTGAATTATAGAATGTCGATGCACGCCAGTACGTTGTTCTATTTGTACACAGGGAGTGCATTGTTCTTAAATGTACCTCCTCGGATCATCTGATCAGTCAGATTAAGAACGAATCCCTCCATTTGTTTCAAATTGATCGTGTTAGATTGCACTTAGCAGTGTTAGGGTTCCGCACTGAGCGATTGATTCTACACAAAGCAATATTAGTGTTTAGAGAATAGAGAGGGAGGTATAAAATTTGGGAGCGTTAACGAAATACGGTGAAGAGTCTCTATATTTATACCTTTTCAATATGAGAGAAAAGTTACCATTATTAAATGGTAATAAATATATCTGTTACAGTGAAAACGATTACCAATCTTGTTACAATGGCTTTATTGAATGTAAGTTACCTAAACTGACACTGTTACATTAATCCGAACTTTAGCAAGATTAATGGAATCGACGGATGCCGAGTCCACCAAATAATAATACCAACTATACTACAAACTATAAATAAATATAGTAACAGTGGCAAGTCGGGTCGAATCCACAGGGACTAAGTTTAACTATAAACACATAAGTTTCTTGAAGGGGGGGGAGGTTTTGAATACCGAAATAAAATATTTAGAATTTAAATAAAATCGAGTATGTAATTAAACTAAGAAATTCGAAAGAAACAATCAAGGAAAAATCATTCAACTCTAGGGTACAATCAGAATTCTCTTTAAGCGGTTGTTATCAATAGTGTATTATACGAGTTCGTCACTTGATTAAATCGGTTATAGTCATTAATAAGCTCTAATGACCAGCTCCAACTTACATAATAATCTGTTCAGAGATAAGCATCCCAAACGATTCTTAGCATTCAAATGGATTTAAACAAGCTCTTAAATTCCTAATTGAAGCTAGCATAAAACTCTAATGGAACCTGATTCCGCATGAATTAACACGCAAGCTTGATTAATTTTTTTTGTCGTTTCACCGAATTTCATAACATGAAGTAGATATTTGTTACAAAATCTATCATGTTAATCGCCACCACAATCAGTACTTAAACAATTCCGTATTCAAGAACTAACATGACAATATGCTAACCAAATCTCAAACAATTGATTAAGTTGTAAAGAAACATAGATAGCAATAATCATTCAAGAATGGAAATTAGGTGAATAAACAAGTGATCAAAACACAATCTTAAACAACCATCTAAAAACAAATTGCAATTGCTTGGAACCCTAGAGTTGAATCAAAGAAAACTAGCCACACATAGTTAAAATCATACCCAAATCAAAATGAGTTTTTCTTCTCTTTTCTTCGTATGTCAGAAACCAACGAACAAGAAAACTGCTTCCTGGTTCTCTCTTGCTTCGAACTGCCAGCCCAAAAAAAATCAACAAAAGAAAACCGCCTTTTTTTTCCTTCGTGCGTGCGTCTGTATTCACTTCCAGCCACCCCCTTTTTTTTGCCTTTTCTTTCTTTGTTACGTCCAGCTCACTCCTCCTCCAAAACCCCCTTTGTTTTCTTTTTCTTTTCTAATTTAGCCCTCCTAAATCACGTGGTCTTAAGCCTCCAAATTTTCTTTTCTTTCTTATTTATATTTCCATTAAACTATCAAGAAGCCCTTTAATAATCTAACTTTGGCTACAATGATCCTTGTAGTTTAATACCCATTTAAAGTCTCTTTTATTTTCTTGCCAAGTAAACAACAATATATTAAAGACTTTCCACATTGCAATTCATGTATGATCGAATTCTTTACGGCTTTAGCGTTCCTCCATGACTTGAACCCATCATCCATTTCTTTCCAAACCTAGACTTATGAGAAAATACAAGAATTAAGAATCTTTATCTTAATTAAAACATTTAAGCAACCAATTTTTCTATTTAGCTCATCATGGAACATTTAAGCACTAATGCATACAAAGTGTAATATATTTAGTCATGTAAATGTGTGAATATAAGTATTTATCAAATAACCCCACACTTTATTCATTGACCGTCCTCGGCAATGACAAGAACAAGACACATCAGGCACTCGGAATCACATAGGTATATCAAAACATATAGTATATCATGAGCTCGATACATCAGAAATCACTACAAGCATGCGAGTGACACAAAACTTGACAAAAACTAATCCCACAAACTCTCACAAAGGATAAGAAAACACTCAATGTGTATATTTACTCAAGTGGCCAAAAGTGTATCGCTCAAACGTCAATTCACTATCAATTGCTTATCATAGGCTTGTACCAATTCTCACTCTCCATTGTTTAGATTGTGTGCTCAACATAAATTAAAAGGTCTTGTGATGGGTAGTAATCTAGGCATAGCAATTTGGGAATGTCTAGGGAGACTTGTATGCTTAAATTCCTTAATCGCGCATAACACATACACTTTCTTTCAGACAAGTGTTCTTAGACAGCTTTTTTTTTCAGATTCACAAGTCTCACGTTTAGGGTTAGGCGATGTTTGATTTTAGGTTGTTGTGTGGGTTGGGAAATAAGAAGAGACAAAGGTTTAAAGTGGTGTAAAGGTTTACGAACAAGACAAAGGTCGGGAGTTTTTTTTGGAATACCTTAATGATTTTAGTTGGCACACATCAATACAACCTTGACAAGAATCTATACAAGTTCTAAAAGCTTTATCTAGTGAAGACGTAAAACACACCGAAATGAATCGACCATTAATGTGTGTGTATATATATATATATATATATATATTGTTGTGGTTGTGGTCGTTAGGCTCAAAGTCTCACCGGTGTTTTGTAGTTCACAAGATTAGAAGAAGTGAAGCATTACATCTCTAATACAATGCAAGTAGATCATGGATATACTAAGACTAAATCATGCTATACCCATCTTAACCTATGATCAACTCTATGCCTGAAATGCCTAACCATGTCAATCCCTCAAATAATCAGAAATAAAGTAAAGGTTAAACTGAAAAACACTAAAGCACACAATGTTCACAACAAAAATATAATGCTTAGCGTAATAACCCCACACTTTAAATCATGCATTGTCCTCAATGTATGCAAAAATAAAAAAAATAAGTAAGAGCAATGGAAACAATAAACTCCCCTGATGTGTGCAGGTGGTCTTCCAATACAAGCTAAAGTGTGGTGGCTGGGTTTGTCCGAGCTCCAGGGAGCAAAAGGAAATAAGCAGAAATCCTGAAAGAGAGGAAAGAACTAAGAAAAAAAACAAAACAAACAAACCAAGAAATAAAATGCAGAAAAAAAAGGCATGGGTTGCCTCCCAAGAAGAGCCTTTTTTTAACGTTGTTGGCTCGACGCAGTCATGTTTAACGTGCTCCGTTTTCCGGCACCTCCACCTTAAAAATCTCTATGTCAGCAGGTTTGAATCCTTCATAGAACAGCTTTAAGCGATGGCCGTTTATTTTGAACACCTTTTCTGTTTTCTCACTTTTAATCTCTACAGTATATTAGTAATAATAAATGGTCCCACCTAGCGGGACCTAAGTTTCCCAGGGAACAACTTGAGACGAGAGTGAAAAAGTAAGACCTTTTGACCTAGAAAAAACGTCTTACGAGATGAAATTTTGTCATGAAAAGCTTTGGTCTTCTCTTTATATAAGTGACTACTCTCGTATGCATCATTGCGTAATTCTTCCAATTCTTGGAGTTGGAGTTTTCGGTGAGTACCAGCTTTATCAATGTCAAGGTTGACATTTTTCACAGCCCAAAAAGCTTTATGTTCCAACTCAACGGGAAGATGACAAGACTTCCCATAAATTAAACGAAAGGGAGACATACCTATCGGGGATTTGTAGGCGGTTTGGTAGGCCCATAATGCATCGTTGAGCCTCAAACTCCAATCTTTCCTACTCGGGTTTACTGTTTTTTCTAGAATTTTCTTGATCTCCGGATTAGATACCTCCGCTTGTCCATTTGTCTATGGGTGGTAGGTAGTGGAGATGCGGTGCTTTACACCATACTTTTTGAACAATGCCATCATCACACCATTGACAAAATGGGTGCCCATGTCGCGGATCACAACCTTTGGGACTCCATATCTACAGAAAATCTTTTCCTTCACAAAATCTGAAACATCTTTTGCATTGTCAGTCCGCGTCGCTTGCGCCTCTACCCACTTAGAGACGTAATCGACCGCAAGTAAGATGTAATAAAATCCAAAATAACATGGGAAGGGACCCATGAAATCAATCCCCCAAATGTCAAAGATTTAACAAGCATAAATGGGGGTCAAAGGCATTTGATCTCTACGGCTAAGATTTCCGGTGTGTTGGCAACGAGGACAAGCTTTACAAAACATGTAGGCATCTCGATGGATGTGTGGCCAAAAGAGGCCACTCTCGAGGACCTTATGGGCTGTCCTTGTTGGGCCAAAATGGCCACCACAAGCATAAGAATGACAAAATTCCAAAATAGAGGTTACCTCATCGTCACTTACACACCGCCGGATGATTTGATTAGATCCTTGCTTCCATAAGTACGGATCATCCCACATGTAGTATTTGGAATCACTTTTTATCTTATCCCGCTTCGATCTCGGCAGCTCCTTAGGTGTGGTTCCGGTGACTAAATAGTTAACTATGTCAGCATACCAAGGAACCGTGGTGTTTATTTCAAAAAGGTGCTCATCCGGGAACCGATCATTTAGTGGTAACGACTCTTTGGTATGGGTAATCCGGCTCAGGTGATCTGCAACTAGGATTTGTGCTCCACTTTTGTCTCTAATTTCTAAGTTGAATTCTTGGAGCAACAAAATCCATCGGATTAGCCGCGGCTTTGCATCCTTCTTTGCCATCAGATAACGCAACGCTGCATGAACAGTAAAAACAATAACCTTAGTACCCAGAAGATATTGACAAAACTTTTCTAAAGCAAAGACAACCGCAAGAAATTCCTTCTTTGTATTGGAGTAGTTTGCTTGCGCGCTATCGAGGGTTCTCGAGGCATAGTAGATAACATGCGGGTTCTTCTCAACCCGTTGCCCTATGACCGCTCCAATAGCGTAATTGCTGGCGTCACACATGATCTCAAAAAGGAGATCCCAATTAGGTGACTTCATGATTGGGGAGGATGTGAGCATCTATTTAAGCTTATCAAAAGCTTCCTCGTACTTCTCGTCAAACTTGAAATCAACATCCTTTTGAAGTAGACGGCACATCGGTCGGGTAATGTGTGAGAAATCCTTGATAAAGCGCCTGTAAAAACCTGCATGACCCAAAAATGACCTCCATCATAGGCGGATTCAAGCGCCTTTGAGCTTCACGGAACGGTTTGAATCCATCTTCTGTTAGGATCTTATGCATACAAGTTGATGGACTTAAGCCTTTTATGTCAGCTATCGTCCAACCAATGGCTTCCTTGTATCGTTTGAGCACAAAGATAAGTTGTTTCTCCGCGAAAGTATCGAGGCTACTTGAGATGATTACGGGCAGCTGCTCTCCTTCTCCTAGATAGGCATACTTGAGGTAATTGGGAAGTTTCTTTAACTCTAGGTTTGGTGCCTGCAAGACAGAAGGGAACAACTTTTGGTTAGATGGTGGTAAAGAAATTTGAGCAATATCACACCTGGAAGTCCTTTTCTGATCCATAAAAGCTACTAGCTCATGGAATTCAGGTCCAAGATCACACATCTTCATGAGTTTAGTCACTCCTGCTGCAATTAAAGACCTGCTCAAAGTTATATCTAAAGCATCAAAATGTGTTAGTTCATATAACTCTTGAGAAATAGGTTCAATAATATCAATGGAACAAAGAGAGGACACATCACTAGGAAAACGCATTGCTTCATAGAGATTGAAATGGATGGTGTTACCATCAAATTCCATAGAAAGTGTGCCATTATGAACATCTATCTTTGTCTTTGACGTTTTCAAGAAAGGTCGCCCTAACAAAATGGATGTGGATTTTGGATAAGAGTCCTCCTCCATATCGATGACATAAAAATCAGCGGGGAAAACAAGCTCATTCACTTGAACCAATAAATCCTCTAGTACCCCTTTCGGGTGCACCACAGATCTATCGTCCAACTGAATCACCACTCTGGTTTCTTGTAAAGGGCCTACATTTAAAGTCTTGAAGATAGAGTATGGCATCACATTGATAGATGCACCCAGATCAAGCATAGCCCTATCGACCGTGATATTCCCCAATTTGCAAGGAATGGTGAAAACACCGGGATCCTTGCCCTTTGGGGGCAGCTTCTTCTGAAACACAGCCGACACGTTTTCACTCATATTAATTGTTTCGTTACCCCTAAGTTTCCTTTTATTACTACAAAATTCTTTTAAAAACTTGGTGTAACGAGGGACTTGCTTGATTGCATCTAAAAGAGGAATATTCACCTCAACCTTCCTAAATGTCTCTAAAATTTCTTTTTCTTCTTTAGCTTTATTAGACATTTGAAAACGTGTAGGAAAGGGAGGGGGAATTTTGCTCTGCTACTTACATCAATTATGGGTTTTGGTGGTTTCTCACTTTGGACTGGTTTTAGACTTACCTCTTTCTCTTTCTCCATGTCTCTACTCTTTGTCAACTTTGGTTCATCTAGTTCCTTGCCACTTCTCAAGACTACTGCACTCACATTCTGTTTCGGGTTTATTTCTGTTTGGGAGGGCAGCTTACCTTGAGATTCCAACCGGCTTACAGAAGTAGCAAGTTGTGTCATTTGAGCTCCCAAATTGTGAATACTTGCTTCTGTTTTCTGTTGAAATTGAAGAGTGTTAGTGGCTAAATTTTTAACAATGTCTTCGAGGGACATACCTGAGCTACTAGAAGTAGCTTGATTTGGATTGAAGGGTGCTCTTTGCTGAAATTGTTGAGGTGGCAGCCTTTGCTGGAAATTCTGAAATCGAGGTCTTTGGTCACCAAAATTGTTGCTAAAATAACGTTGTTGTGGCTGACCTTGAAAGCCTCCTATAGCATTCACATTTTCAGCCGTCACCAACACATCTTCCTGAAGTTGTGGGCATGCATCAGTGGGATGGTTCGTCGCCAAACATATGCCACAAGCTTTCACCTGTTCTTTATCTACTACAAGATGTTTCACCAAGTTAGTAAAATCATACAAACGACTCTCAATATTAGAAACATTTACCTCATTGACCTTTGTTGGTTCTCTCCGCATGTCATTCCTCACACTAAAATGTTGGGAATTTTCAGCCATAGTAGTAATTAAAGCTCTAACCTCAGTCGGGGTCTTATTAAACATGGCACCGCCACTTGCAGCATCAATCATATTTCTATCCATCGGGAGAAGGCCCTCGTAGAAGTATTGCAAAAGCAATTGTTCCGAGATTCCATCAATCATATGTTTGAATCTCTCCCAATATTCATGGAGAGTTTCAACATCTCGTTGTTTAATGCTACAAATCTCTCTACAGAGATTAGTAGCTCGAGAGGCGGGGAAAAATTTATCTAAAAATAACCTGGCCATTTGGTTCCATGTCGTTACTGAATCAGGGGGTAATGAGTATAACCAGTCTGTAGCACGATCTTTTAAAGAAAAAGGAAAGGCTTTTAATTTAATAAGATCCTCCGTAACCTCAGCTGGTTTCATGCTAAGACAAACTATATGAAATTGTTTAAGGTGCTTATTAGGGTCCTGATTCTCCAATCCATGATATGTGGGTAAGAGGTGGACCAACCCAGTTTTAAGGACAAAATTCTGATTACCTGTCGGATACCTGATACAAGTAGGAGTCTGAGCAACATCTTGAGTTGCTAACTGACCGAGAGTTTGTTCTTCATCATCTGCCATCTCAACTTTCGGCTCTTTATCCTCCTTTTTCTCAGTTTCCGTCTTCTGTTCCTCTGTTTCACTTTCAAGATGGCAACTCAATATCCTTCCAGATATTGATTACCGGTGAGCTTGAAGATTCGCCTTGTTCTTTTCTGAGCCTTGCTATCTTTCGAAGCCTTTTTGCTGTTTTTTCTATTTCCGAGTCAATTGGCTCCAGCGTACCTATACGAGAAGACCTTGGCATAAACATTTAGAACCTTAGTCCCTGGCAACGGCGCCAAAAATTTGACAGATGTCGAGTCCACCAAATAATAATACCAACTATACTACGAACTATAAATAAATATAGTAACAGTGGCAAGTCGGGTCGAATCCACAGGGACTAAGTTTAACTATAAACACATAATTTACTTGAAGGGGGGGAGGTTTTGAATACCGATATAAAATATTTCAAATTTAAATAAAATCGAGTATGTAATTAAACTAAGAATTTCGAAAGAAACAATCAAGGAAAAATCATTCAACTCTAGGGTACAATCACAATTCTCTTTAAGCGGTTGTTATCAATAGTGTATTATACGAGTTCTTCACTTGATTAAATCAGTTATAGTCATTAATAAGCTCTAATGACCAGCTCCAACTTACATAATAATCTGCTCATAGATAAGCATCCCAAACGATTCTTAGCATTCAAATGGATTTAAACAAGCTCTTAAATTCCTAATTGAAGCTAGCATAAAACTCTAATGGAACCTGATTCCGCATGAATTAACACGCAAGCTTGATTAATTCTTTTTGTCGTTTCACCGAATTTCATAACATGAAGTAGATATTTGTTACAAAATCTATCATGTTAATCGCCACCACAATCAGTACTTAAACAATTCCGTATTCAAGAACTAACATGACAATATGCTAACCAAATCTCAAACAATTGATTAAGTTGTAAAGAAACATAGATAGCAATAATCATTCAAGAATGGAAATTAGGTGAATAAACAAGTGATCAAAACACAATCTTAAACAACCATCTAAAAACAAATTGCAATTGCTTGGAACCCTAGAGTTGAATCAAAGAAAACTAGCCACACATAGTTAAAATCATACCCAAATCAAAATGAGTTTTTCTTCTCTTTTCTTCGTATGTCAGAAACCAACGAACAAGAAAATTGCTTCCTGGTTCTCTCTTGCTTCGAACTGCCAGCCCAAAAAAAATCAACAAAAGAAAACCGCCTTTTTTTTCCTTCGTGCGTGCGTCTATATTCACTTCCAGCCACCCCCTTTTTTTGCCTTTTCTTTCTTTGTTATGTCCAGCTCACTCCTCCTCCAAAACCCCCTTTGTTTTCTTTTTCTTTTCTAATTTAGCCCTCCTAAATCACCAGGTCATCAGCCTCCAAATTTTCTTTTCTTTCTTATTTCTATTTCCATTAAACTATCAAGAAGCCCTTTAATAATCTAACTTTGGCTACAATGATCCTTGTAGTTTAATGCCCATTTAAAGTCTCTTTTATTTTCTTGCCAAGTAAACAACAATATATTATAGACTTTCCACATTGCAATTCATGTATGATCGAATTCTTTACGGCTTTAGCGTTCCTCCACGACTTGAACCCATCATCCGTTTCTTGCCAAACTTAGAATTATGAATAAAATACAAGAATTAAGAATCTTTATCTTAATTAAAACATTTAAGCAACCAATTTTTCTATTTAGCTCATCATGGAACATTTAAGCACTAATGCATACAAAGTGTAATATATTTAGTCATGTAAATGTGTGAATATAAGCATTTATCAGGAATTCCTTTTAAGAACATATCTTAAAAATTTATAAATGACTTACGTTTATTAAAAAAAACATACCTTAAAAAGAGTTTTGGACTTACCATAATGTTGGACTTACCATTTATTTGGACTTACCTAGACATGTGAAACTGGCCACACTTTAGACCTGATTACTCAGCGTAGACTGAGCCCTCAGCTTAGATTGTGCACTCAGCTCTGAGTGAGCTGTCAGCTCAGATTTTGACACTTAGTCAAATTTAGCACTTAGCAAATATTGAACCGAGACAAAAGAATAATGGAACATACCAAATTAAGGGTTGAACATACCAAGCTTGCCAATTAGAGTTGTGAATCTTGTGCCTTCAATTGGTTTAGTGAAGATATCTGCAAGCTGATTTTCAGTTTCAATGAAGACAAACTCTACCTTGCCCTTTTCTACTATGTCTCTGATGAAGTGATGTCGTATCTAAGTGTGTTTTGTTCTTGAGTGGAAAACTGGATTGTGTGTAATGGCAATTGCACTTTGGTTGTCACAGAATACGGGAGTCTTTGAATACTGTAAATCAAAGTCCCTAAGCTGATGTTGCATCCACAGTATTTCAGCACAACAGCTCCCTAATTGCCACTGAGTTTTGTTTCTTGCTTGTCGAGCTGACTAACTTACCACCCAACAGCTGATATCCTCCAGTAGTACTTTTTCTGTCTAGACCACAACCTGTAAAGTCCGAGTCTGAGTACCCTATCAACTCAAATCCTGATCCTTTGGGATTCCACAAACCTAAATTAGGTGTTCTTGTGATATTTGAGTATTCTTTTAACAACATGCAAGTGTGATTCCTTTGGATCAGCCTGATATCTTGCACAAACACATGTAGCAAACATTATATCAGGTCTGCTTGCTATCAGGTAGAGTAATGAACCAATCATCCCTCTGTATGTAGTCTGACATACAGACTTCGTATCAATGTCCTTGTTCATCTTAACATAGGGAGACATTGGAGACTTTACAGTGTGGGTTGAGTCTAGTCCATATTTCTTAATCAGATAAAAGACATACTTGCTCTGATTAATAAGTATACCATCTTCTTTCTGTTTAATCTGATGTCCCAAAAAGTAAGTCATCTCACCCATCATGCTCATTCTGTATTGATTAGTCATTATCTTAGAGAACCAATCACATAGACTTTGGTTTGATGAACCAAAGATAATGTCATCTACATAGATTTGAACCAGAATGACATGTCCTCTGTTTTTTCTTATAAATAGGGTTTTGTCAATGCTTCCCCTAATAAAATTGTTTGAAAGTAGATAGGTGGACAGTGTATCATACCAGGCTCTTGGTGCTTGCTTGTGTCCATAAAGAGCCTTGTCTAACTTATAAACATAATCTGGATGTTTAGAATCAACAAAACCTGGGGGTTGTTTCACATAGACTTCCTCCTATACTAATCCATTTAGGAATGCACTTTTAACATCCATTTGATAAACTTTGAAGTTCTTAAAGGCCGCATAGGCTAGGAACAATCTTATAGCTTCAATCCTTGCAACATGGGCAAAAGTCTCATCATAATCAATACCTTCTTCTTGTCTATACCCTGAGCCACTAGCCTTGCCTTATTTCTCATCACTACTCCATCCTTGTCCATTTTATTTCTATAGTCCTACTTAGTGTCTATGACAGTTTTTCCTTTAGGGGCAGGGACAAGGGTCCAGACCTTATTACTTTCAAATTCAGTCAGCTCCTCTTGCATGGCTTCAATCCAATCCTCATCATTTGATGCATCTGCAGTCTTCTTTGGTTCCATCTGAGATAGAAAACTAGAATAGGCAACATAGTTCGCAGTAGCCTTTGATCTAGTTATCACACCATCTTCAATGTTACCAATAACATCATCAAGAGGATGATCTTTTTGTTGGAATATGCCCGCTGACACGAACGAGTTAATGGCATTGCCGATGAGGTATAGGCCTATTGGGTCACACACCAAGTATTGATTCCGGCAACACGATCAGGCAAAAGAGAGACAAAGGCCAAAATGGGTTTTGGCAGGATGGTACATGGGCCGTGTGTTTGAACACGAGGCGTATTGGCCCAGTTCAAGGTCGTGTAGTTTGGGCCTACACGGGCCGTGTTGTGCCTATTAGACACGGGCCGTCTTAGCCCAATTAGGGCCATGGACTTTGGGCCTACACGGCCGTGTTGATGAACACGGGCCATGTACGTTCGTTGTAACAGCAGAATTAACAGCCTTAAACACTTGGTTTAATGGTGTTAACATCTAATAATTGTGGTAGACAAAGATACAACAAATTCTTTGCTCTAGTAGAGGCTTTTGGCTTGTTCTTTGTCTCTTGGTTGATACAAGAAAACTCTCTCAATCTTCATCTTGTTCTTGGTGATCATTTGATGCACAAGAGTCTAAGATATACACTTGATTGTTGTTTTGGTGGTTGCACATCAACTTGCTAGCCCTTGGGAGTCAGACAAGCTTGGGGTGGACTTCATTGGAGGAGTTCTTTGTTGGATTCTAAGCTTCTTGACAAGGAAGATTGATTTGTGTTTTGAACTATTGAGGTATAATCATTTCTTCTTGTCTTGTTCATATTAGTTGCAATTTCATTGTTAGATTTTGGTCCATAGGAGTGTATTCGTTTGTTTGGCTTTGATTTTTGTTATACATATTGCTTCCGTTGCTACTTGATTTGGCGAGAATGAATCAACACGCTATTGGAGGTGTTGGATTCAGTAGGAGCTCACCCAACGAGACTATTCCTTGTCCTTAGGTTTTGGCCTCGTTTTCCACGTTGTGGCTCACGGGGAAAACGCATAGGATTTTTGGGCATTTTACCAAATCATATATATATATATACTTGCGTGGTTGTATTTTATTTTTCTATGCATGGATTAGGATTCACATGCTAGACAATTTTTCTATAAAATTAAATAAAATTCAATGTTTGTTAAAATGGTTAACAATTGCGCGCGATTAGAATTGACAAAGAAAATATAAAAATGGTATTATATTAAATTGCTTAAAATCGTTTTGACACTTACTTTGTTAATTCACAAAAGGGTTATTATAAACTGGAAACAAAATCCCGTTTTTCAAAATGTAAATCACGCACCATCCGTGAGATGACACCACCCGAATCTAACGAAGCAAGGATGGTTGTCGAGCTAAGCACGAGTCATTCCTTGTGTAGTTGTGTGGAAGGTGAGTGGGGTAATTCGCATGATTGGTTGTCGAGCTAAGCACGAGCCAATTAATGGTCGAGAGTGCCACCCGTGTGTCTTGTCAGACGATTTACAATTTTAGTATATAATTCTTGGTTAGTTGTCGAGCTAAGCACGAGCTAAACAAAAATTATATATTAAGATTGGTGTAAGATAGGGATCAAACATGCCAACCGACATAATGGATGTCAACGGATCCCGCAAGTTTCTAAGAGTTGTAATAGAGATTACAATTGGTAAAATGGTTGCCGGCCTAAATAGCTTCGCCACGTGATCCGCGGTAAACCCGTCACGGTGCAAGGTGAAATGAGGTTCTTAGCCCTTGTTACAAATAAATTGTTTTGTTTAAAACTATGGGTACTTATTTTAACAAGGATTTCCAAACTAACTTAAAATACTTTGCTATTTTAGATGGCATCTTCAAGAAACACCAACACCACCAACCATTTTTCGCTTAGAGTTTTCCTTGAAAAGGAGAAACTCAATGGTAACAACTTCTTGGATTGGTTTAGGCAACTTAAACTTGTCTTACGCCAAGAAGGGAAGATGGTTACCATAGAGGAGGCCCTACCCGAGGCTCCTGCTTCCAATGCCACTCGGGCTATCCGAGACGCTTATGAGAAGCGTGTCAAGGATACCGAGGACATTACTTGCCTCATCCTAAGTACTATGATCCTCGAGCTCCAAAAGCAAATGGATCATTTGAGTGCTTTTGACTTGATCTCTCAGCTTAAGGAAATGTTTTAGCAGAAAGCGAGACAAGAGAGGTTCGAGTTTCTTAAGACGGTACTTGGTAGCAAGATGGCCGATGGTGGGAATGTGAGTGCTCACGTGTTGCGCATGAAAGCAAATGTGGAGCACATGGAACGGCTCGAGTTTACCATAGGGAGGGAGTTAGCCGTGGATTTGATCCTATGGTCCTTGCCCACCTCGTATGATCAATTCGTTATGAGTTATGATATGCATAGTATGGATAAGTCCATTATGGAGCTTCATGGTATGCTTAAGACAACGGAGTCTAGCATGACCAAAAACAAGCCCGCCGTTCCAAATCCCGTTCTTGCTATAAGGGAGGGGCGAATCCAGAAGAAGAAGAAGAAGTCCGCTTATACCCCTAAGGATAAGGGGAAGGGAAAGATTGGCGCTGCCAAGTCTAGCTCCGCTTCGGAGGGTAAAGGCAAGGGGAAGATGGTTCCCCAAGCCAAAACTCCGAATGAAACGGAATGCTTCTTCTGTGGGAAGAAGGGCCATTGGCACCGTAACTACCCGGGGTACCTATAAGGTCTTTAGAAGCTCAAGGGGTTGAGCATCGGAGGAACTTCCGATTCAGGTAGGCCTATTGGGTCACACACCAAGTATTGATTCCGGCAACACGATCAGGCAAAAGAGAGAGAAAGGCCAAAATGGGTTTTGGTAGGATGGTACACGGGCCGTGTGTCTGAACACGGGCCGTGTCAAGTCCAACATACACGAGGCGTATTGGCCCAGTTCAAGGTCGTGTAGTTTGGGCCTACACGGGCCGTGTAGATGAACACGGGCCGTGTTGTGCCTATTAGACACGACCCGGAATAGCCCAATTAGGGCCGTGGACTTTGGGCCTACACGGCTCTGTTGATCAACACAGGCCGTGTACGTTCGTTGTAACAGCAGAATTAATAGCCTTAAACACTTGGTTTAATGGTGTTAACATCTAATAATTGTGGGAGACAAAGAGGCAACGAATTCTCTGCTCTAGTAGAGGCTTTTGGCTTATTCTTTGTCTCTTGGTTGATACAAGAAAACTCTCTCAATCTTCATCTTGTTCTTGGTGATCATTTGATGCACAAGAGTCTAAGATATACACTTGATTGTTGTTTTGGTGGTTGCACATCAACTTGCTAGCCCTTGGGAGTCAGACAAGCTTGGGGTGGACTTCATTGGAGGAGTTCTTTGTTGGATTCTAAGCTTCTTGACAAGGAAGATTAATTTGGGTTTTGCACTATTGAGGTATAATCATTTCTTCTTGTCTTGTTCATATTAGTTGCAATTTCATTTTTAGATTTTGGTCCATGGGAGTGTATTCGTTTGTTTGGCTTTGATTTTTGTTATACATATTGCTTCTGTTGCTACTTGATTTTGCCAAATGAATACCTTCACTTTTAACACTTTAAAGGTTGTAGTGGGAGACTGTGGTTCTGAGTCTGGATCTGAGTAGTGTCCTTCAGGCTGAATAGGATTGATTTCATCAATCTGAGTTGGGATTGAGAAATCACTTAGATCCTAAATCGGATTTGTACCTGATGATTCACCTAGATTCTCAGGCTGATGATCAGATTCAAGAAACTTATCTGTGTGATCATCTTCAATGTTGATGGCTTCTTTAGTTGACACTGACTTGTCAGATTTGCCACCATCTTCATCATCAAAATCATCCATAACATACATGGGATTTGATGTGAGATCTTCTCTACTCCTTTCAAGCTCACTCAGACTAACCGGGTCCGCTTGAGCTTCGTCAGAATCATCAATACTTGTCTCATCAAATGTGACACGTACTGACTCTTCAATTACCTTTCTTTTAAGATTATAGACTCTTCAGGATTTGGAAATTGAAAAATATCCAACAAATATACCTTGATCAGCTTTAGGTTCCAACTTATGGAGCCGATCTCTTTGGTTTAGCATATAGCATGTTGAACCAAAGATATGGAAATATCCAATGTTAGGTTTTCTGCCATGATACATCTCATAAGGTGTTTTACCATGTCTTTTAACTATTATAGATCTGTTCTGCGTATAGCAGGCCGTACTTACAGCTTCTGCCTAGAAGCTCAGCTTGAGCTTTGCTTCACATAACATGGTTCTGGCAGCTTCAATTAAAGTTCTATTGCTCCTTTCAGCAACTCCATTTTGTTGTGGAGTTCTTACAGATGAGAAATTTTGGATAATTCCCTTTTCTTCACAAAAGCCTTCCAGGGTTGAGTTTCTAAACTCAGTCCCATGATCACTCCTAAGCTGCTTGATGGACTTACCCTTATGAAACTCTTCTTGTTTTATGAAGCTGATTAACTCATTAGCAGCTTCACTTTTGTCTTTTAAGAAGATCACCCAAGTAAATCTTCTGAACTCATCAACAATTACTAGGGTATACTTTTTACAACTTAGGCTTGGGGTGCTTATAGGTCCAAATAGGTCCATATACAACATATGCAATGGTTCTGTAATAGAAAAACTCTGTTTGGACTTGAAGGATCCTTTATGATGTTTTCCCATATCACAAGCTGAACAAAGTTTGTCCTTAGCAAATGTGATATTTGGCAGACTAGAGACTAACACTTTGCTAGACAATTTATTGATATATTTGAAGTTCAGGTGTGACAGTCTCTTGTGCCACAACCAACTCAACTTGGGAGTTGAGTCAAAGTACAAGCAGGTTTCTGTTGAAGGGTCTGTTGAGCTAACATCTAACAGATAGATATCTCTTTCTCTTTTTGCCATTAATATTGGCTTTCCCTTCTTATCATAAATAGTCCCTGCATGTTTTCTAAAGGTGACTTCATAATCCTCATCACACAATTGACTAATACTTATCAGATTGTGTTTAAGGCCTTCAACATATGCGGCCTTCTTGAAAGTGACTGTTCCATCTTTTATCTTTCCATAGCCTTTAGTCCTTCCTTGAGAATTATCCCCAAATGTCACCTTGGGTTCTTTACTGTTGTTGAATTCACTTAGAATCCCTTCGCTTCCTGTCATGTGCCTTGAGCATCCACTGTCTAAGTACCACTTGTAAGAGCCCTACACATGATAAACTAAACATATTAGTTTCTTTTAGGAACCCACTGTTTGGTGGGTTCTGAGGATGAGCACTTAGCTGATCCTTTAGAGGCTAACTGATCAGCTTAAGCAGGTTCTGAGTCCTTCTTAGGCTGATCATCCTCTGTTTTCTTAGGCCTTAGATTGAGACTGACACAATCCTTGGCTTCATGACCTCTGTCACCACACTTATAGCATTTTCTTCTGAAAAAATAGGTGTTTAGGTGATTTCTTTAAGTTTTTCAACATTAAATTTGGATTCAGTTTTAGGGTCATGAGATGTGGATACCTTTTTAATCTTCTTAGACAGTTTGTCTATTTGATTTTCTCTGACTTTGGACTTACCTTTATCAGATTTATGGTTATCCTTATTTGGTGAAGTCTGACTTACAAACATCTTTCTGTTTTTAGAAGTCCTCTCAGAACAGACTTGAGAGTTATGTCTTTTCGAGTTGGTAGGAGTTATCCTATCAAAGACAGTGGTTCTAACAGGATTGTAATCCAATCTTTTGAAAACCGACTTACAGTTCCCATTGGATTTAGAGCACTTTGCTTGATGGCTTGCATTAATAACCTGGGGGCTTTCGATTGGTCTCACAAACTTATTGGTTTTGACCTGCTTACCATCCTTGTTTTCCAAAAATGTGTTTGGTAGAATATCATCAATTTTCACATTTTTGTCTTCTAAACTGACTCGATCTTTGTCAATCTCATTAGCATTAGCACTTTAATCGCCCCCTAGCACTGCTTTTACCTGATTTGGTATCTACTGGTTGATACATCTCTCGGCTTATCTTGATGACTTACAGCAAGATTCGCACATCTTTTTTAGATTGTCAGCTTGGTCCTTTGATTCTTCTAACTCTTCATTTAGAATTTTGTTGATATGAAGCTGACACTCATAATCACTTTGAGTCTTTTTACCAGCATTTATGAGAGTTTCAGAGTGTTTAAGCTCATTTTTTAATTTTGAAATTTCAGTTTTCAAATCAGATTGAACAGTAAGAGAGGTTTTGAAGTCATTCAACAAATAGTTGAATATTAAGCATTTATGCTCATCAGTGTAAGAGCTAAAGTTATTTACTTTGTACATTGAGGCAGGATCCCAGTTGGTCAGCTTACTCAGCTTAGCAGCTTCAGCTAGATCCTCGTCAAAGGATCTTTCTTCTAACTCATAGTCGACCTGTTCCTCCTCATCCTCAATGGCCATCAACAACCTATTTGGCTCATCATCATCTGAGGTAGATGATTCAGTGTCCCAGGTCTGAGCATAAAGACATTTGGTGTTTTCATTTGGCTTGCCTTTGAGCTTTTGATATTTCTTCTTGTATTTTTCAGCTCTGTAGGCATTCTTGTTAGCTACTGAAGCTGACTCCCCTTTCTAAGCTCTGCACTCAGCAACTATGTGTCCTATCTTCTGACAGTTGTAGAACTTTAGCTTTCTTAGGATCAAAAGCAGACCTACCACTTTTGCTCTTGTCAGATTGACCCCTTCCTCTTCTGAACTTTCTAAAATTTCTTGCCAGCATAGACATTTGTTCAGTAAGAGCATTTATCTCTTCATCATCTGAATCTGAGTTAGAACTTACCTCCTCAGACTCAGACTCGGAGTCAGTCTCAACTTGAGACTTTCTTGATCATTTCTTCTTATTTTCTTCAACCAATGCAGATCCAACACTATTGACATATTCTTTCAATTGTTGTTGGGCCACTTTCTTCTGTTCCATGATCTGTTGATGATCTAGAAGAAAACCATAGATAGATCTGAGATCATATTTACCTAAGGTTCCTCCAGCATGTAGAGGAATGGTGATCTCATTGAATTGTTCCAGCAACACATCCAAGAATTTGAGCACCAGCTCAGTTTCATCTTTCTTGACACCTACCAAGATCAGATCGTTGATCAAGCATTGAAACTTGGTAAATAGATCAGCCAGGGTTTCATTCTTCTTAGCAAAGAAGATCTACGACTCAGATTTGTCTTCTTATGTTACTTGACCAGGTCAGTGCCTTCATAAGTGACATTGAGAGTATCCCACATCTCTTTTCCGGTTTGGCACCCAGCCACAATATGCAAAAGAGGACTTGTCCAAGCATTTGCTATGATGCTATGTGCCTTGTCATCAAGATTGAACTGTTTGCGATCTTTCTCAGTCCAGGATGCTTCAGGCTTAGGAGTTTCTCCAAAGGGAACAGTTTTGTCAGTGGCAGTGATTTGGATCATGGGAATGATTAGGCCATCTTGAATCACGGTACTCATCCTCTGATCTACAGACTTCAGATACAGCATGGCTCTGAACTTCCACATAGGATAGTCAGTGCCATCAAATATAGGACATACATTGCCGCCATTGTTGGAATATGATTTAATTGCTTGTTAGCAGACATCTTGAACTCTTGACAGCGGATCTTGATCTTCAACTTATGTAGAAACCTGGTCTGATATCAGTTGTTGGTCCCAAAGAGGGTAAACAAGCAACCGATACAGTGTAGAAAGGGGGTTGAATACACTCTATAAACCATTAAACAAAGCAATTGAATGTATATTCAATAATCAAACAATGTATTACAATATCACTCTTTGATCAAATCAACATGATGATTTGATCTTACACTGATTACAAACTCAACTCTCTCTAAACACTCTTGGATCACAAACTAATTGATGATCAAATTTCTTGTTAAAACTGATTAACAAGAACACCTGAAACTCTCTTGAACTTTGAACACACAAAGTTATCGCAACACACGCGTATCAAGTATGACGAACACACATACTTGCAACTTATGCAAAAACTTATGTTCTAAACATATTAGAAGGTTTATACTTATACTTGATTCATCTACGAAAAAATCGTGATTTAAAGATAGAACTTATCTTTTCTTCAAAACCGTAACAAAACTCTTTAATTAGAACTTATCTAATTAATGTCGTTTAATATTTCTATCCTACTGATAGATAGTTTAAATTAGGTTCAGATATCCTAATTTAGTGTCGTAGATATAGAGAGTTTATAATGAGATTGAAAACTTATTTAAAATCTTTGATCTGACTTCTTGCGCTGAGCTAACTGTTGTTATATGCCCGCTGACACGAACGAGTTAATAGCACTGCTGATGAAGTATAGGCCTATTGGGTCACACACCATGTATTGATTCCGGAAACACGATCAAGCAAGAGAGAGAAAAAGGCCAAAATGGGTTTTGGCATAATCGAGTAGCAATGGAAGAGAGAAAAAGTTTTCGCCAACAAGCAAAAGAGAGAAAAAGGCCAACAAGCACGGGGCGTTTTAGCCCAATTCAAGGCCGTGTGCTTTAGGCCAACACGGCCGTGTAGTTGAACACGGGCCGTGTTCAACCTATTTGACACTGGCTATCTTGGCCCAATGATGGCCGTGGGCTTTGGGCCTACATGGCCGTGTTGACCACCACGGGCCGTGTACGATCATTGTAACAGCAGAATTAACATTATTAAACACACTTTTTAATTATATTAAGTGGGGTGTTAAGTGTGCTACGTTTTTCTGTGCTAAAAAACAAACTCTTGGGAGTTGAAGTGTTCTTGTTGGTGAGAAAATTCTCTCTAGTTGTTCTTCTTCAAGGTGATCAAGCTTGATGCACAAGAGAGGGGGTTATACACTTTGTGATCAAGCTTTGATGCACAAAGGTGTTATTTGTTCTTGATTCTTGTTGTTTTGGTGGCTACTCCAACCTACTAGCATTGGGGAATCAAGTGTGTTTGGGGTGGACTTCACTAGAGGAATTCTTGTTGAATTCTACTCACTTTGACAAAGAAGAAAGCTTTTGGTCTTGAATTGTGGTATAATCTTTCTTCTATCTTGTTTATTATATTCTAGTTGCAACTTCATGTTTAGATTTTGGTCTATGGGATGTGTTTGTTTGGCTAGCTTAGAATTTTTTTATTATATCTTGCTTCCGTTGCTACTCGATTATGCCAAACAAATACCTTTAGTGGTATCAGAGCCATATCTAACATGCCTTTGCACTAACGAGTCTAGAAAGACCGTATAAATGTTTTTATATAAGAAAATTGTTTTCTTGAAATGGTTTTTCGTGTAGATTCTTGTTAGGCTAAAATTGATATATTTGTAGCCTACATAATATTTTAGTTTTTATATTTACATATTTGTTGTAACTTGGCATGAAGTGTACACAAATATATACTTATAAATGTATATATGAATATGTGTCTCAAAAATGGTTCGGTACACTAATGCATATGTATAAGGATTGTCATTTTGGTGCCTTTGATGTTGTCAACAATCTTAACTAAAATATAGATATATATTTGTATCATGGTTTTGTGTGGCACGCCATGTTTCATTTTGTTGCGTTTGGTTAATTCGGTAACATAATATGCCCTTAGACCTATGTGTTGTGGTGATTGATTGATTTGGTTTTTGGTGGCCTGCGTGCTGTATTGATGTAATTATTCATTTATTTGTTGGTATGGCTTGCACGCCGTTTCTTTGATTCCGTGTAATTGTATAACTAGTGTAGGAATGCGACCTGTGTGTCATTTATATATATTCTATGTATTTGTAAATAGTATAGAATATGAACCGGAGATGTCAACGGTAGTCATGATGATGACTTCTTGGCGAGAAGGAGTCAACACGCTATTGGAGGTGTTGGATTCAGTGGGAGCTCACCTAACAAGTCACTACCTTGTCCCTAGGTATTGGCCTTGTTTTCCCCGTTGTGGCTCACGGGGAAAACGCATAGGAATTTTGGGCATGTTACCGAATTATATATATATTTGTGTGGTTGTATTTTATTTTCTATACATGGATTAGGATTCGCATGCTAGACAATTTTTCTTTAAAATTAAATAAAATACAATGTTTGTTAAAATGGTTAACAAGCTCGCGCGAATAGAATTGACAAAGAAAATATAAACTTGGTATTATATTTAAAAGTGCTTAAAATCGTTTTGACGCTTACTTTTTTAATTCACAAAAAGGTTTTTATAAACCGGAAACAAAATCCCGTTTTTTTTTAATGTAAATCACGCACCATCCGTAAGATGACACTACCCGAATCTAACGAAACAAGGATGATTGTCGAGCTAAGCACGAGTCATTCCTTGCATAGTTGTGGGGAAGGTGAGTGGGGTAACTCGCATGATTGGTTGTCGAGCTAAGCACGAGCCAATTGATGGTCGAGAGTGCCGCCCGTGTGTCTTGACGGACAATTTACAATTTTGGTATATAATTCTTGGTTAGTTGTCGAGCTAAGCACGAGCTAAACAAAAATTATATATTGAGATTGGTGTAATGTAGGGATCAAACATGCCAACCGACATTATGGATGTCAATGGATCCTGCAAGTGTCTAAGAGTTGTAATAAAGATTACAATTGGTAAAATGGTTACCGGCGTAAATAGCTTCGCCACGTGATCCACGGTAAACCCGTCACGGTGCGAGGTGAAATAAGGTTCTTAGCCCTTGTTAAAAATAGTTGTTTTTCTTAAACACATGGGGTAATTATCTTTAACGAGGTTTATCTAACTAACCAAAACTCGCATTTTTGGTATTTATAGATGTCAAACCATAATAACACCACGTCAAATATCTCACTTCTTGTGTTCCTAGAAAGGGAGAAACTCACGAGGGGTGAACTTTATTGCGTGGCTTAGGCAATTGAGGATTGTCCTTCGCCATGAGTCAAAGTAGCACATCCTTGAGGAACCCCTTCCGGAACCACCTGCTACCGACGCGACTTGGGCCGTCCGATACGGGTATGAAAAATGTGTTGAGTACACGCATGATGTTGCCTGCCTCATGTTGTCCACTATGAGCTCAGAGTTGAGAAAGCAGTTCGAGCACATGAGTGTGTACAATATGTTATACAAGCTCAAGGACATGTTCCAACAGCAAGTTAGGCAGGAACACTATGAGTGTGTTAAAAGCCTAGTCGGTTGTAGGATGCAGGAAGGCGGGAATGTTGGTCTTCACGTCCTTAAGATGAAGGCGAACGTGGACCAAATGGAAAGGTTAGGATTTCCTATTGGGAGAGAGCTTGTTGTGGATATTGTACTCCAGTCTCTGCCGGAACCATATGATCTGTTTGTCACAAACTATCACATGCAAGGAATGGAGAAATCCTTAAGTGATATGCATGGCATGTTGAAGTCTGCGGAGTCTGACATGGCCAAGCATAATTCCACCTCAACCACTCCCGTCTTGGGTTTAAAGAAACAAAAGAAAAGGAAGAAGAAACCGACCCAAAAAGGAAAGGTTGGAGTTTCCAAGCCTATCCTTGATATTGAGTCGAAGGACATAGAGAATTTGCCTCAAGAAGAGACTCAAGAAAAGGTGGTTTGATACTTCTGTGGAAGATTTGGAAATTGGGGTCGTCACGTCTGCCTTACATGCCGAGAGGATATAAAAGTTCTCAAGAAAGAGAGAGCTAACTTTCCATCTTCAGGTACATTCATGATTCATTGCTATTCTTCTATAAGTTGGGTTGTTGACCCAAGCTGATTGACTCACATTTGTCACAAATTTATTTTGTTACAAAATGTAGGTCCTTGGGTGAAAGAAAAGCCTGAAGAATCAGTTCTCGGACGAGGAAACCAGGATGATTGTCCTCTAAGAGAAGATAAGGAGACTTGATCTCGCTTTTGTCGCCGGTTTATATATTACTTTGTCTCATTGCCCTGCGTGGCAAGTAACATTTCTTTGTATGCTCGGTTTTAAAGACGATGGATATAGTTTTGAAGTTTTAAGAATTAATGTAAAACTTTTTAGCATTTTTTGTCCAAAGTTTATTTATGTCATAGCTTATGTGTTGTTTTGCACTGCGGGGCACACAACTATACATTTGATGACGATGAGTTTATTCTTAAAATATGAAATTTGTTGTGAGATATTTTGTTAGATTCAAAATTTTCCATGTCATGGCATACACAAGGTTTGGTTATAAGTAATAGAATATTCATGAATAAATGATTCAGAATCCAAAATAGTTTGGATTAATTATCTATGTGTGATAATCAACTTTACCACATAAACAAGAGATAAATATCACCTAGATCCGTGTGGTTGGGATCTTGGGATAGTTTAGCCTCGGTATAAATGATTTGATGTTGATCTTGTTTATTAGGCTAAGATGATTATGAGATCCTTCACCGGAGTTTGTGAGAGGATTAAAAGCTTGTTGGATATTGATTACACTTTTGTGGATAATCCGTTCAAGCACACCACAAAGAATAACGAAAGAGAAACTTCTTCATCACTACCTTAATGGTAGTCGGTGCGAGAAGTGTTAGTCCCAAGTGGTTCGAGTATGATTGGAGTAATGCAAGAATGTAGTGTGAGAGACGATTTACACCATACAAAACACACACTTAAACATTGATCATGGAAAAACTCTCTTATTACAAGGGTCATATCCCTATTTATACTCTCTGAGTATTTTCTCAAGTAAACTCCTATTTCTATACAATTTTATACTTTACATTCTCACCCTTTGTATTGAAATAGGAGTGTAAACGCCAGTAACCTAAGGACTGTCTTCCTTAGATTATATAAGCAGTTTTGGATGTAGCGTCCCACCAAATACATCATTCTGAAACAATTCTTTATCTTGAGCTTTTTATAGTGGAAGCATAAACACTTTTGATGTGTTGGGAAGAATCTTCTTTTTGTCTCCCCCTACAATGTAGCTCAGATTGTTCCCATGTCTTCATAAGTCTGACAATCTTGACTCCCCCTAGACATAATATAGACTGACGTTTCTTTGTCTCTTTCCCCCTTGAGTACACACAATAACTTTTCAATATCTTCTTTTACTCTCCCTCAACAACTGAATCAACAATGTAAAATTTCTTTACTTATTTTTTTTATTCTCCCCCTCATGATGATTATGATACATTATGAGCATCATGCATAAAGGACATCACTCTGAGATTCAGTTGTAACAAACATGAAAAAAGGACGGGAAGGAGCCTACATATTCATGTCAAAAAGATCTCCATTTGTTGTATGACATGAGTAGATACTCGAACCACTCTCGATCGTTAAGGAGTGGTAATGATTTGATCCGAATTCGTGAAGATTTATAACTTTGTGTTGGATGTAACATGATATTGGAGATTAATGTTGTCAAGTAAGTCTTCCAATACCGTTTAATCAACCTTGACCAAATCACCGCAAGTCCCAAAAAAAAATTGGAAGACATTGGATGCAAAAGAACTTGGGTACACATAAGTGGGTAGGTGACTTTGATATAATAATCAGTGAGTCGGATCCATCCTTACTCAAGAGCATACACATGTAATACAATTTTTTCTCAAAACCTGAAGTAATTTGATGTTGGTCAATCCTTCAAACAATTTCACCAACAATGTGATCTGGGTTGTCAGAAATGACTGATATAAGATAACCAAAATTCAAAAGAAACAAGGAATAGATGGCCAAAATCTAGTTTTGAGACCAAAAATTGGTGACGCTAAGAAAGAAGGACCAAAAATCAGTTAGGAAAGGGTAGGATGACTAGACATAAGGTACTATACATTCAGCATATGGTAGCAATGACCCAAACTAAACCAAATCTAGAAACATCAGAATGATAACTGAAACTTTGAGAACTCCTGACTCAGCCAAGAAATCCAAACACTTGTCTTAGGAATCAAGGTGAATAGATAATATAGTCACAACGACTACGGGGGTTCGGGGGCAGCGCCCCTGATGGCGGGGTCCAAGGGGTGACAACCCCTGGCGGGGTCCAAGGGGCAGAGCCCCTGGCTGGTTAAAATTGCTCTGGAGAAAATGATAGAAAATTTGAAAATCTTCCCAAATCCGCTCAGAACCGAAATCGGCCAAATCCCAAATCCGATACTTTTAAATCCAGAAGAAGCAATATCCGATACTTTCAAATCCGGATGAAGCCAAATCCGACACTTTCAAATCCGAAAGAAGCCAAATCCGACACTTTCAAATCCAGAAGAAACCAAACCCGAGACTTTGAAATCCGGAAGAAACCAAATCCGAGACTTTGAAATCCGATAATTTTCAAATCTGCATAAACCAAATCCGGTAAATACAATCGGATTTATGAAATCCGATAACTTCATCTTCAAAATCCGATACATTCATATTCAAAATCCGGTACCTTCATCTTCAACCCGTTCAGATTCAAAAATTCTTCAAATTTGCATGAATCTATATATTTCTTGCCCAGATCACTTCGCCTATCAACTTCAATCAATCCTATATCAATTTTTCTGATAAACAACAACGAATTGATATCGAATTAGACGATTTTCCCCAAAACTCGTTTTTCACAAAACATACTAAAATCTTCGATTTGCTTGCTGTTTTGTTGTTAATTTGATCTTGTTCACTCTAGAATGATTCTATAATGATAAACGAGCATCAATCAACCATAATCTTCATGAAAATTACAAAATTTGATGAAAACCCAAAAATCTCAAAATGTGTTCTCGGTTTTCTTCAAATTCTTCTAGAATCTTGAACTTGTATGTTGAATTCATAATCAAATCACACTCCTTAGGCTCTGTTACCACTTTTTAGTCCCAAGTGGTTCGAGTATGATTGAAGTAATGCAAGAATGTAGTGTGAGAGACGATTTACACCATACAAAACACACACTTAAACATTGATTATGGCAAAACTCTCTGATTACAAGGGTCATATCCCTATTTATACTCTCTAAGTATTTTCTCAAGTAAAATCCTATTTCTCTACAATTTTATACTTTACAAGAAGTTTACCAGTTTGGGTATATGTTTAAAACCTTGTTGGTGTTCAGAATTAACCAAAACTAATTTCAGAATCAATAGGGCATATAGATCAAGGTATTTAGATCTAGTAAAGATGCTAAGATACTTACTATCTATATTGAATGACCATATAGTGAATGGTGGTATTGTCTCACAATTCATATCCTACTTAGACACATTGGTACATGGTGTCATGATGTAGGGAACCGGGGGTTATTGATAATGATCCGGTTTATGACAGGTCAAGAGTGTATGTCCGATTTGTTGGGACATTCATTTACCAATGTGACTAAGTCCTCAAATTTAAATTCAATTGATGGTCTATTTAGCGCTTATTAAGATATGACTAGAAAGATTCTTTGCTTGTCTATCTAAAAGTTCAAAGTTATCTAATCTACATTTAGTGGGAGATGGATGAACTTGAAATCAAGAAGTGCTAATACATTTGAGGAGTTCTTCTAAGCTTTAGTTATTTTGACCTTTCAAAAACGATGTTTTGTTTCCTAAAAGGGGACGAAAGCTAAGGCGTTCTAGTGGAAGAACGTTGAACTTAAATGAAAGACTTGATGTTGATACTAGCATATAATCTGATATCTTTGATTGTTGATCAGCATGGATATGTTGGTATACCTGACTAAGAGTCATTACTTCTTTTAATTTTGATAAGAGTCATATGGATCCAAAGAGATATGGGTTTCTCATATCTAAGTGGCAATGACTTGATGGTGAGTCATGTTGAGTTCACCACCTATCGGAAGACGTAGTGGATCCGGAATTCACTAAAATCAAAAGAAATTAATGATAAAGAGATGCAATTCATTTGAAATGTCCAAGTACTTGACTTGGCTTATTCCTATGACGAGGTGGAAACCAAGACGGTAGTAATGGGATTGACATGTATGGAATTGTAGACAACTTCAAATGCCGACTAGTCGTAGAGTTTTCATGATAGTTATGGAGAAACTTTTCCTAGTGGCTATGTTAAAGAATGTTTGATACTCGTGGATATTAATGACCGCGTTCCGTCATGGAATAATATGATGAGGAAGTGCTTACAATGCTTTCCGAGGGTCTTAATATACATCCGTAGTATTTGAATTATGTCTACAAAAGTGAATAAGTCCACTTCGGACTTATGCTTGCATCTTGAAGGAAAGATCTTTGCTTACTGATAGAAAATCAAAGTGATGAGTTTTCTAATAGCATAGATAATGCCTTTTATGTATGTCAGGGCTAGTGGGAGCTTTGTTGTATTCCTAATGTTATATGTCTATTGAAGATAATGTCCCGATATTAGGTTATCTGCGAACCTAATTCAGGAATTATTGCTTCATAAGGGCATTTAGGAAATACATAATTGGATAATATATTTAGTACAAGAAATATAGAGATATATTCTTGGTGTTTGACGAATAGAATAGGATTGGAGTAAGTAGTTACTCTAATGCATGTTTCTACGAGGATAACTGTAGATCTTGAACAAAATTTATGATCCTAACTTTTGGTGTTGATTGTTGGTTCTTAAAGTATCACTAACCCTATTGTGGGATTTTGAGACAATGAGGGTGTGATTACTTTAACTTTTGGAAATGGGATTTCTTTGACGCATACTTTTAAAGTAGTCTTGTCAAAAGAGGTATAAGTAAATAACAAAAGTATATGTGGATGTTGTGGGACAAATCCACTGGTTAAGCCGTTGTTATTGACTAGTGATGTTTATCATACTAGGTCGATTAGCATTTCTGATGCACATGACTTGGCTTGAATATTGTTTTGGTTTATGATTGATTGGTACTTATGTTTTGGGGACATTAAGCAGTATTGTAGTTCATACTATATCGATTATAAAATGGAGATTTAATAATACGCCGAGGGCGGGTATTTTATGAATCCTTATTGTGTTCCATCTTAGCATGTTTAAACACTTCCGAGAATGTTTTTCATTCTAAATCTCCACAATCGGTTATACTTTATGGGAAGGAAGTATCAATTAAGATTGAGGTAAAGAATCGGTTTTGTTAAACGTGATTCTTGCCTATACTTGAAAGGGGTTTCAAGTGATTGGAGGACCCGCACCCGAGTTTACTTCATAGTTCTGGTCATAAATAACTCGGGATGATGATGGCATTTCATCCTTGAACTAGAGATACATGTGATTCCAAAGCATAGATCTGCTTTGCTTTGATCATCTTCTAACTCGGTCTGTAACTGGTCGTTATAAGGGAGATGATTAAGTTGAGTATTATCTATGTCGTGGGACTATGTAGTCGAAAGGAATTTATTCCTCTATGTATAGAGAACATATCCATGGGCCCCTTGATGATTGAGTGCTGACGTTCATATGCATCGCCGTGCTCAAGTTATATTGATGATGGATCAATGTTAGCTTCGTTTGTTGGTCACCACTAATCTAGAATCGAGAAACATAATTGTGAACGATCTGAATGTTGACTTTATTCCATGCCTTGTGTTCACATAGGATATCACGAACAAAGGGATGTACACGTTCATTTATCTTTAGGACAATCATTTTATTATTGGGATCTTGTCAAGAGTGGCATACCTTATACTGACTTGGGAGCATAGATGTCTTGCTAGAGGCCGCTATATGTTTGTGTTATTTTTCGTAGTCGTGACACGTGCAAGTGGGAGTCTGTTGGTATATGCCCGCTGACACAAACGAGTTAATAGCACTGTTGATGAAGTATAGGCCTATTGGGTCACACACCAAGTATTGATTCTTGCAACACGATCAAGCAAAAGAGAGAAAAGGCCAAAATAGGTTTTGGCAGGATAAGACACGGGCCGTGTTCTTGAACATAGGCCGTGTCCAGCCCAACAAGCACCGGGCGTTTTGGCCCAATTCAAGGCCGTGTGCTTTGACCCAACACGGCTGTGTAGTTGAACACGGGCCGTGTTCAGCCTATTTGACAAGGGCTATCTTGGCCCAATTGAGGCCATGAGCTTTGGGCCTATACGGCTGTGTTGACCAACACGGCCGTGTACGATCACTGTAACAACAGAATTAACATTCTTAAACACACTTTTAAATGATATTAAGTGGGGTGTTAAGTGTGCTACGTTTTTCTATGCTCAAAAACAAACTCTTGGGAGGTTAAGTGTTCTTGTTGGTGAGAAAATTCTCTCTAGCTGTTCTTCTTCAAGGTGATTAAGCTTGATGCACAAGAGAGGGGGTTATACACTTTGTGATCAAGCTTTGATGCACAAAGGTGTTATTTGTTCTTGATTCTTGTTGTTTTGGTGGCTACTCCAACCTACTAGCATTGGGGAATCAAGTGTGTTTGGGGTGGACTTCACTAGAGGAATTCTTGTTGAATTCTACTCACTTTGACAAAGAAGAAAGCTTTTGGTCTTGAATTGTGGTATAATTGAAACATCCTCGATTTGGGTCTAGCTTTTAAGTATATATAAGTATGATTAAGCGAAGAAGTTATGTAAAGAGTCCACATTAGTTATATAAATGAAGAGTTAATTGTATGTACATATGCTATGTGTTTTGTGTGTGTGTGTATATATATATATATATATATATTAAAAGAGAGAAAAGAAAAAGAATGAAAAATCCAGAGGCAACCGCCTCCGGATATAATCGTATATATATGTAAAAAGTCAAATGGTGGTCAAACATTGCAAAAGCAAACACCACAAAGAAACTCTCGGATTCTCTTTCTCTCGGTTTTCTCTTTACTCTCTTGTTCTCGGTTTTCTTGAAGCAAATGATTTGGTGTTTTTGATTCCAAACAAAGGTAAATACTTGTTTGTCGTTAAGATTTAACATATGTGAACCTGTTTTTACGTTTAAAACATGATTAAATACTCAAATCCTTCCAAAACACCACTTAGAGCATTCAAAGCTTACTTTGCAAGTGAGTTTTGGTTGTTTGGTGTTATTGTTTGAGGTTTGATGTGTTTTTGGAATCATACTAATGAAAATAAGTGTTTTCTGAATATATAAATGTCAAAACAAACAAGAATGAATTCTGGAAATAAGCCAATATGAAGTTGGTGGATTTCCAGCATGAAGCTACCGGATTCCGAGACATGAATGTGTCAGAATCCGTAAGTTGCCCAAATCCGCAAGTTGCCAAATCCGATAGTGTCGGATTTCGAGACATAATGGTGTTGGAATCCGCATGTGGTTTAAATCCGCGTAAATGTTCTAAATCTGATGCAGTTTCGGATTTCGTAAAGTTCGTGTATAATTCACTAAATCCGATGAGTGTCGGAATCCGAAAAGTGTCGGATTTCTCCTATGTGTCAGATACCGATAAGGTATCGGATTTTATCAAGTTGCCAAGTCTATAAGGGTTGAAATCCGATAAGTGTCGGATTTCACAAAGTATCAGATTTCCTTGAAAATGTCAAATTGCATGTAATCCGACAGATTGTATCGGATTTCCTACATTCCGACATTTTGCTGGATTTATGTGGAATCCGGATTTTGGGATTTCCTTTGTTGATTTTAAGCCATTCTAGGTATGTTAAGATAATTAATACAAATCCTAATGTTCTAGGTGAACTTGACACCCTAGACAAGGCAGAAATAAAATAACTATTTGTTTTAAGTTACTCAGGTATGTACCGACTTCCATAAGCCTCGATAGAGGAAGAATTATGTGCTAAGTGTTTTAAGTACACATGTGATTATAAGTAAATGAATAGAAATTGCCATCCTACTTAAAGTACAATGTCATGCTAAATGCTTGTCATATGTAAGTTAAGTGCATGCTAGTGGAAAGTAGAATTGGAACCGCTTAGTTGTATGAATGATATGTATGATACTGATCCTGAATGGATCAGTAATATGAAAGTATAATGATATGTATGCTAGGGATCCAGATTGGATCCATAATAAGGTAACTGAATGAAAATGCATGCTAAAAGAAGTAAATGAATTTGCATGCTAAGTGAATGATCCAGATTGGGTCAGTATGTGTATGTGAAAAGTTCGCAAACATCTTCAAGCATGGTTAAGGTCAGCCGGATACCTGGATCCCAGGGACCCTTGATCAGGAGATTCGGGATTTAACAGTGATTTGAGGTAACATTCCGGATCATAGGTTATGCAGAACCGCCGTCCCTTATATCATGAGGGGTAATCAGCCGGTTGTAGATGAGTTGCCTAAAGAGCCTCTGGTTCCGTAAACGATTCTTGGTGGACTGCTTTATGCTCCCCCACCAGCGCGGATGGTTGTGTCTGATCCTCCGTTGTATTGGTGTTGAGTGGAACTAGCTATCCTACAAAAAACAACTTATACCGATCGTGTTAGCACACCGCAATGTGATAGGATAGCATTGTATGCTTATTCCTGATATGCGTGACTTACTCTAATGATGCTTGTGCTAAGTTTGTGCTCACTAGGTAAGTGTAGCTAACGGTGCCATGTTAACTGCTTTTGCAGATTGAGATTAGCTGCCTGGTGAGCTGGGTCCCCTCCTGCTGAATATTTTTGATGGAACCCTTATGATTGTAATTAAATACATTATGGTCTGTTGGATTCCGCTGCTTAATGTTATTTGATCGTGATTAAGTTCACGTTTGTTTAAAAACACAAATTTTTGCTAAAATCTAGTATATGCAAAGGCGGTGTTACAATAATCTTTCTTCTATCTTGTTTATTATATTCTAGTTGCAACTTCATGTTTAGATTTTGGTCCATGGGATGTGTTTGTTTGGCTAGCTTAGAATTTTTGTATTATATCTTGCTTCCGTTGCTACTTGATTATGCCAAACAAATACCTTCACTGACTTACTCAGACTTGACATTGTCAAGCTGAGTTCTTGGATCTTTAATTCTTCAGGTCTTCACTCTTGAAACCTATCTCGGTTTAGAAGTCACTGAGTTATCAAGTATTTACATAGAAAACTCTACATCCGTTTGTACGCTGACTACTCAGCTTAGGCTGACTAGTCAGTCTACAACAGACTTACATAATTCCTAACACTTAACCTATCATCTATATATAGCTATGGTTTGTCTCATCAAATCTAACTATTTTAAGCATGAGACTAACAATCGTTGCTATTTACTATTGTGATTTAGCTTCCTCTCATTTAGCTTTGTGCTAATTCCCCACTGTTGAACCTTTTTGCAGGTTCCGAACCTTTTGGCAGGTTCCGTGTTGCTAGCTGTTTAGCTGAGGTTTCGATAGGGGAAAGATTGACCAACGCTCTCATAATGATTTTGTTAAAAGACGAGCCATGTTTTATTTGTAACAACTAATGTTTGAGATGATTATAAATATTTTTATTTTATGTAAACTACAATCTGATTATGCTTTCACAGCGAGTTTTAAAAAAAAGGCTTAGATTTTGCGGTGTTACATCATAGTTGCTGTCTCATGCCGAAAATTCTAAATTTTGATTCATGACTCGACTTGTAAGAGTCACGAAACTAAAAATTATATACTAGATATATAGAAGAGGGTTCAAACGAGACTGCTTTTTGTACAAGAATTACAAAAGCCAATCTTGGCCATTCAAGTGGTAATTGGAATTCATGGATCTCTTGGGGCCTGTACTATTTTAAAATATATTTAATAGCAACAGAAGCGTGAAAACGTGTACAACAATTTTAAACTCTTTAAAACTCCCCACCAAGATCCATATGCATGTACTAAGAAAACTAAAAAAACAACCATAGGGGGTTTAAGAAATACAACTTTTTTAGCGTGAACCGGTTTCGGTGGAGACTAGAAAGGACAAGGAACCAAGTGTACCTTCCCTCTAAGGTATCCACACACGAGCAACATCCAATAGCAACTGAGTGCTAGCCCTTTCAACCCTATATGTAGACAACAACAAGTAGAAGCGAGGAACAAATCTTTTCTTCTTCCTAACTTGTGTTCAAGTCTACTAATTGGTGTGTCTCTTTCAACTCCTTGAAAACTAGCAACAAGTCTAGATCTCTTTCAACCCTTTGAAAGAATCATAAACTTTATTCTTGTATATATGTTACATAAGAAGGAGAACAAGTTGGTTAATGTTTGTTTAAGTCTCTACTTAAATAATCAAACATAAGAAAAAACTTGAAATTCAAAAGATAAAACTATTTCTCTCACTATATTTTCTACCTTGAAGCCATGGGTTAACCACACACTCATATAATGTTTCTTTCTTGTATATATATAACTAACACACACATGCATACTTAAAGAAATAAACAAAACAAAAAAAAAAGCTTTTGTTTCCTTTTTCTTTTCGGTAGACCACCCAAAATCCATTTTAGAGGGAGGGGCCATGAGATATGTATGTCTTGTAGGTATGGTTTTTTTATAAAAAAAACAAAGGACAACCATTCCCATTTGATGTATACACACACGCAACATATATATAAAGAGGGTCCATCCCATGAATGAATATCTAGTGTGTATTTATTTATATTTATACAAATGATTATATCAAGAAAACAATTATAGATACTTGCAATATATTAAGGGGATACATCTTGATGTATTTATTTATAACAAGATAAAATACGAGTAACAAGTTTACTCATATATTACAAATATAAATATTATTGTAAGATTATAATTTCACATAAATAATAATACATCCATAAATATATATATATTAGGGTTGATTATATTTTTAATCATATTCAAAACATATAATTAGCGTTTGCTCTTTATGTGCGACCCTATAGGTTTATTTATTATCAGTAATATCGTCTTAAGTTGCGTCTGCGGCATATAGAACCAACAATCTCCCACTTACACAAGATACAACTTAAGTCGATATAGACAGTGGTAAGAATGTCTAAGAACATCCCACTGCCCCTAATAATAAACAAAGATGTGCCGTTTATAGCATCCACCAATCTCTTAGCTCACAAGCTACAAATTATTATTTTAGGCAATGTATCAGTTATCCCTTTGTTGCTGATATCCTATTGAACATGAGACCTGGATCGTCATCAATCTCATAAAGTTCAACTGTAGTAGAGCGCTCTAGATGTCTAGCTCTCAATTTAGTGAGAGAAACAAATCCCTTATTGACTACATATGTCTCTCATATGATTCATATCACACCTAATGATGGCCTTTATAACCATCCGGTTAAGTGTAGCCTTTAACTGCATTAAAGCATCATACTCCTCATACTTGAGTCCCAATATGTGTCTCAGGTCTAAGGATACAAAGATATCACCATTTTCACAAGAATCACTTATGATACCGATCCATGAAGTGATCTTGAAAGTAGGTCAAGTCCAATGTTTGTTCTCTAACAAACACCCATGAATTTGGCTGTAAACCTTTTGCATATTTTCATCACTATGAAAATCAACCAACCAATTCACAATAGTCTTCATTCATAATTGCTCCCGCAGTTTTGACCGACCATGGACCATTTACAATAACAAGGTTATTCAAGGATTAAACATGCTAATATAGAACACAATATTATCAATGAATATGGTCGTAATGAATACGTGCTCATCCCATAAGACATCACCATATTAGATAAGATAATATTGTTTGCTGTTCCAAAATATCCAAATACTAAAAGTATGATTACATCTCAATCATATATGAATAGAATTCATATTAGAAACAACAATAATGTTTAGTTCACAATGATTAACAACCAAAGGATCTACAGGAAGTTAATCATTTTCGGACTTTATTTTAGTGTTATCTTTCACTGATAAAGTCTATGGTTTGATAACATCCAAGTGTTTTAACATGAAACCGTTAAGTATTATGTTCTAACGAAGAACTCGAGTCTTTAAGGTAATCCCGTGGGAAAGATTTGCCTTTATATCAAACATGATATACTTGATGAAACACTTCATCATAAAACGGTTTATAGTAGCACATAATGGTACTATACACTTGGTTTGGAACTCTTTCCAATACATTTTGTAATATTATTAACTCTATTGCGATTATGGATACAATATCCATTTGTCTGAAACTGTCTTGTGTGTAACCCCTTTACGCACAAATCTCTATTCAAACAAAACACACTTATTGTGACTCAAGCACATATAAGTATGTTTTGATGGTAATCCATTCAAAAAGATACAACTACTATCTATCTTGTAGTCCTCAAGGCACACAAGATGAGAGCTCTAGTATGTAGCATGCATAATGAAATCTCTTGTCAAAAACAAAATTCATTATGCGATCTTCCTCAACTCGGTGAGTAAGAACACTGAGTAATACTCAGGTTATGCTTAGTGACTTAAAAGGAAACCTCTCATTGAGTTTTATATCTTGAACTACTTTAAGATGCAATCACTTGTGTACACTATGCTTCAATGAGGTACTATGATTTGATCTTTCCCTAAAGATCATGTTTCAAGATTATAGGCTCCTTTCTTCCATTTCTATCATTTGAAAATAACTTCCAAAATAAGACATTCCATCTTATAATGTTGGAAATAATTTCTAATGATCATTATGTCTCCCACATAATTACAGAAGAAAATTACTATGCTTTGCTAGTATTATATTGAACATTTGTCAACTCTATAACAATTGATAAAATCAAGCAAGTTGATTTTTTCACCCAATCATAGATTTCATTTTGAGATAATTGCTATAATCCCCAAATAGATTAATTGCAACTTACACATTTAGAATACCTTGTGTGATGCTTCAATTATTTGTCCTCGCTTCGATTTCTTAAAAGGAAATAGCATCCACACACACTTTCCAATAAAAGATAGTAAACTATACTTTTATTGAAAAATTTATTCTAATTAGTTCATCTATAACCAACCATGACAAGTTCTACTCATAGTAAACACAATTAGCTAAAAGAATACTTTCATGTTGGTAGTGTATGAACTTGTGTCCACTTCTTGTCCATGATAATCTTTCTCAAAAGATTAATTGCATCTAATAGCCATGCTATTCATAGGTGCAATCACCAAGTTCCAAAACTTGGTTCTTGGACATGATATGCATCTCAATACTCATGATCTAATGCAATATTAATATTGCATATGGTAGATAGCGTCGGCACAAAGACTCTTTAAATTATTACTTGATACGTGAAATAACATTTCTAGGATCTTCAATAATTTTTTACCAATATCATGAATATGAAAAGTACCTGAGCAACCAATTTGGTCAGGTCTAACAACTCATAGTTGAATAATAGCACCAACCATAGGTTCTACTTAGTGTGTCATTCAAATTCCTTTTCAAATTCACAATGCTCCCACTGATTCTTATGAAATAAAATGCCTTCCATAAAACAATCATATAAGTAACAACCAAGTTGTTCTTAATCGAGCTTGCAAGAATAGATTCTCACAATGTGGTAAAGCAAAATCCTTATGATTTTCAAATGTCATAAAGACATTACAATCTTAGATTACATAAGATAAACTTGGAACTCATTTCCAATCTATATCAAATATAGAGTCTTATTAATCATTTGGTTGGAATCTAACATAACCATTATGTTTGTTGTCTAAAGCATATCCCACAATTTACAACGAATGTATAGTATGACTCCTCATACCACCGGCTCAAATATTTGACAACTCGAAAAGATAGAATAGCATATATTGTCTTGCGTAGCTGAAATAGTACTTTATTATGTAACCTTTTGAACAAGTCAAAAATTTCATATGTATGTCTCAACAAGTAGAAATAAAACAATCTCTTAAACACAAAGAGATTAGTTAAAGTACGATGATCTACTAGTGCTACATAAATAGAAAACTCACATATATAGGAATTGTATCGGTCTTTCAATTATTTATCCTAACTACCAAAATAGTAAAAGGATTGTATCACTTATCTTACCAATCCATAAGACTTGCATACATCATTCAACTCAAGGTTAATGATCTCAAAGTCCTATCCACTCGGTCTTTGATAATGCAATTCTTATCAATATGGGAGATAATAGTAGTAAGTTGACTAAGTCATGTTTAATCCATTTGTATCATATACTAAGGATTATCATGAATTTATAAGATCTATCATATAGATATATAAAGATTTTACATAAGCAAATCTTTATCTTTCAGCTCATTCAAGTAAACAATGTAGTTTTGATTCAAACATTCAATCTTCTTGAAAATGGAACAAAAATACAACACTTTGGGAATGTCTCTTTTAAGTTTGCCTTAGAGTAAGGTTTGCGGTAGAACCTTTCGACTCAATGCTTACTCTTATCTTGAAACCATGCAAGTTACCCTTTTGATCTAAGTCAACCCTCTGACCTCGCCTGAAATTATTTTCACATAAAAGAATTCTCCATAATTAGTTTATACTAAAATCATAAACTAAAAGTTACATGATTTTGTAATGAACCTAAATTATGGATGATCAAGCTGATTAAGGTAATATATATAACACCGCATCAACATGATGGATTTGTTTAAAAGATTCACCTCTAGCCATTTGATAAAACTCGCGAGTTTTATACTAAGAAACGCTTTGACTATTCTCATGCAAGAACCCTTTCTTTAATGATATAAAAATATCATAGATTTCCGATAAGTAAAAGTCCTTCAAAAGCAAGTCTTATGGAATCCACAACGAGAAAAGTAGTATTCAATAAAGTTGTTTAAATACTTCTCATAAGTATCTCCACAATTTTATTAACGTTTCTAAATGACTTAACCAATTAAATGTGTACTAATAGTTTCTTTTTCATGTTATGAGAACATTTCTCAAGTCATGATACGAGGAAAGAAAATTAGTACTATTTAAATTTGTTCTTTAAAAAAATGAATCACAATAACTAGTTAATTATCATCGACAAAACAATAATGTCAAATTTTAGTATTTTTGATATTTATCCTTTAATATTAATAACCCTTTATTTTTATTTAATAAAATATTAACTATTAAATGGTAGTATCCAAGTTGAACTTAATCTTGAATGTTTGGATAATGCTCTCTCCACCAAAATTAAAACAACAAGGTATCGATTACCAATTGTATCTCCATACAACTCCTAGATCTTTATGGGATCCTTGACAACGCTTGTCATAAACGGCATGTTTGATCACATGTATGCCTTGTAGTTCTTTGCGTTTGGCTAATGCTCTCTCCACAATTAGTCACGATTAAGTCGTCCTAATTTAAAACTTGTGGTTTCCAGCTCAAGACTCTCATAGAATTCGCGAAATACCACCTCGATTGTTACAAGTCAATCCATGCGTTTGGCTAATGCTCTCTCCACAAGGATATTCTAGTAACAAGCGAGTATTTTAAGTTAGGATGACATTGAGTTACATTTCGAAAAGGGCTTTATTCGTTTTGCGTTGTTATATATAAATATATAATTCAAAACGAGTCATGTCACATATATTGCATGCATACAATCATAAGTTACAAGTTTTATAGTAAAATCATATTTTAAGTTTCGGTCTTTGAGTTGTGTTAAAATCTCTATTTTATGAACTCTCGAGGCAGTCAATTTTAGATTAATATTGATATCCTATATAAAATGTGTGTTGATTGAGTGCTCGAATTATGACCAATTTTAGCTTTTAATAAAACACCTTTTATTATTAAGCTAGTGACGGAGTTTGGTTGAGTTTTAAAATCTCTATTTTATAAAACTCATTATATATATATATATATTAAACTTGACGTCATGATATTTTGTTTAAAACTCCTTTTATATAAAACTCGTTTTAACCATTATAAGAATGTTGTCAAATATATATATATATATATATATATATATATATATATATATATATATAACCAAACTCCCATTTGCGATTTATTTTATGTATTTCAACCACGCATGATAAATATAAACATAAAAACGCAAAACATATATATTTATATATATATATATATATGTGTGTGTGTGTGTGTACCCAAGCCATTTCCTTGTCGGTATTTTTCGTGAGGCAAACAAAAAATACCAAGTCAATCTAAAGGAAATTCCAAACATCCAAATATGATGATCTGAAGCTCCTACTTGGCTTGAAAACCCTTGTTTTGCAAAGATCTCCAAAAACCATGGTTGTGATTTCCACCAAAAGGTCTCCAACTTGGAATCTCCATCTTTTTACAATTTTTTATAAAAATAAAACTTAGTCTAAACTATTCTATTATTTACAAAAATAAACAAGATGCTTGAAATTAAATTATTATAGCATACCAAATGAAAATAATAATTTACAACCAAATTGAATGTTAAACAACCACAAATCATCACAAAGTTCTTAAGGCTTGCTATGCACCAAAACAACACACAAAATCAACACTTGAGTTTTAGGCAACTTTTATAATCAAATATGCATATAAAAATGGTTGTAACAAATAAATAATATAAGCATATATTTTGTTGCCAAAAAGAAATCTACTACTTTTCCACTATAAGAAAAGTTTTCCATTTATTTTATAATCAAGAAAATATAATTTTCTTAAAATAAAGTTTCTTAAACATGCATAAGTGACTCTAATACCATTGTTAGGGCTTGTACCGTTTTAAAATATATTTAATAGCAATGGAAGCGTGAAAACATGTACAACAATTTTAAACACTTTAAAACTCCCCACCAAGATCCATATGTATGTACTAAAAAACTAAAAAAACAACCATAGGGGGTTTAAGAAATACAACCTTTGTAACCGTGAACCGGTATCGGTATCGGTGGAGACTAGAAACGACAAGGAACCAAGTGTACCTTCCTTCTAAGGTATTCACACGCGAGCAACATCCAACACCAACCGAGTGCTAGCACTTTCAACCCTATATGTAGAAAACAACAAGTAGAAGCGAGGAAAAAATCTTTTCTTCTTCCTAACTTGTGTTCAAGTCTACTAATTGTCGTGTCTCTTTCAACTCCTTGAAAACCAGCAACAAGTCTAGATCTCTTTCAACCCTTTGAAAGAATCATAAACTATATTCTTGTATATATATTACATGAGAATGATAACAAGTTGGTTAATGTTTGTGCAAATCTCTACTTAAACAATCAAACATAAGAAAAATCTTGAAATTCGAAAGATAAAACTATTTCTCTCACTATCTTTTATCTGTCATGGGTTAACCACACTCATATAATGTTTCTTTCTTGTATATATATAACTAACACACATGCATACTTAAAGAAAAAAAACAAAACAACAAAAAAACTTTTGTTTCCTTTTTCTTTTCGGTAGACCACCCAAAATCCATTTTAGAGGGAGGGGCCATGAGATATGCATGTCTTGTAGGTATGGTTTTTTTAAAAAAAACAAAGGACAACCATTCCCATTTGATATACACACACGCAACATATATATAAAGAGGGTCCATCTCATGAATGAATATCTAGTGTGTATTTATTTATATTTATACAAATGATTTTATCAAGAAAACAATTATAGATACTTACAACATACTAAGGGGATGCATCTTGATGTATTTCTTTATAACAAGATAAAAGACGAGTAACAAGTTTACTCATATATTACAAATATAAATATTATTGTAAGATTATTATTTCACATAAATAATAATACATCCAATAAATATATGTATTAGGGTTGATTAGATTTTAAATCGTATTCAAAACATATAATTAGCGTCTGTTTGCTCTTTATGTGTGACCCTATATGTTTTTTTATTATCAGTAATATCGTCTGAAGTTGCGTCTTGGGCATATAGAACCAACAGAAGAGCGTGAGGGAGATTGAGTGTGGCAAGGTGCATACAAGGAATTCATGGGTGGACAATGTAATTGAAGGAGCAGGAATTAGACGACTAAGATTGGTATATATATATATATATATATATATATATATATATATATATATATATATATATATATATATATATATATATCATGTACTAACAAATTATAAGTTGTCTACTTAAGCATTTTTACTAGTATATTACAAATTCGCTAGCTATAAGTCATAGAGTTACAACTCATTGTAGTATATGTGTCAAAACGTATCAAAAGAACGTATATATAGTAGTAAATATAAAATAACTAGCAATCTAGTAACAAAGCAAATGACAAAAGACTTGTAAAGTTAGAATCATAAAACTAATCATCCGGATCAAATTGATTATCATCTTCATCTTCTTCAATCACCACTGTCTCATACAGACAAATATCATACCCCTCCGTGTGCTCATCATCATCTAAATTAACACTTAGGCTTTTTGCCTTTGTCCTTAACATTAGTCACTTTCTTTAAAATCTTTGGTCATACAAATAAATAAAATTCATATTTATTATTAATTAACACTCTTCAAAAGGTTAATATTTACTATAATATATATATGAGTTCTTAGTGTATAACTTACCTCTCTTCCCTTTGTTACCACTAGTTCCTCATCCTCTTCAAAGCATTCATGAACATCCATTCACAAGATATCTTCGAGGAGACATGCATCCTCTTTTTCGGTAATCAATTCATCATTAGACTCTATGTCGGATAAATATATTGGATCATATGTCTCCCCTCTTTATTTTCTCTTCTGGAGTCTCATATCAAGTTTAATGCAGTATTTCACAAACCCTAATGCATTCAAACTTTGTTGCTCTAAACGGTTCCTCTTGTTGGAATGTATTTGGTCAAAAGTGCTCCAATTTCTCTCACATCCCATGGTACTACATGTGAGGCTCAAGACACGAATAACAAGATGTTAAAGTTACAGATACTCATCTCTGTAAATTGACTACCATTTAGCTACAACCTAATTGAACAAAAGACTTAATAAGTAATAACGTAATTACTATATATTTTTACTTTTGAATGTGATCACTTAAAATTCTAATACATTTCCGGGTTGTATTTTCTTCCTCATCAAGATGCCCGCGGGTATGCCAAATATTCCAATGCTCTCATTAAACTTTGGGATATCATGCATTTTTTCATTGACATCATACAATCCACCTTTGACTTCAAAATTGGCATGCAAGTTCTCCTTGAAAAGAAGACTAGTAATCAAAGAAAAAAATTTATTAAGTGTTTGATGGAAGAATATATATGCTAGTGAAATAATAAAAATATACCCAGGATTAAGATAACTATCCTGTCGTGTGGAGTGGCCTATGAAGTTTCATATCTCACCTACAATCTATCTTTCGCCAAATAAGTCTTTATCTTGATTCAATACCATTAAAGTTTCCTTTTATTTGTTCTGTTACACAGTCCATATCTTCATATATATATATATATATATATATATATATATATATATCCCGTTGATGGTTTCGTGTCACTGTCCATGAGTATCAACACCATAAATACATGAATTACACGACTCAAACAATGTTTTATAGGCTTTCAAAAGTTGATATCACTTGAAATAATGTTTTCAACTAACTTCCTTTCACTTGTAGAAGCATAGGTAGATTCGACCCAATCTTTATAGACAAACCATTCCTAGAGAGGTTGTTTCAACTCTTAAAATCTTTGAAATGTAAGAAAAGAAGTAGCAAATTGTGTCACCCAACTCATGTAAGTTCTTGAGCACCGGGGAATCTTCAAAACAAGTAAAGCAAAACACAATGCCAATATATAAAAATGGTGACTTTTCTTACTTTATCTATTGTATCTTTGAAAGTGTTCCCATCTACAATGTCTTCCAACATCACGTATATTAGTTCAGTAGCACACGGTGACCAATATAAACGATGTCTCTCTTTTTCCAACTTTGAACCAGCTAATACATAACCGAAAGCACTATCGGTGATAACTTTCACTACATTGTCCTCCCCAACTTCTTTAACTATTGAATTAAGCATTTAAAACAATTTATTTGCATCTTTTGCAAACAAGGATGTGTCAATTGACCTCACAAGTACTGTGCCACTTTGGCTATTAACTAGAAATTCGTGATTGACCTTTGTTTGTCATCCGTCCAACTATTAGACATAATCGTGCATCCTATTTTCTTCCACTCTTCTTTGTACTTAGTCAACCCTTCTTCAACATATTCTACCTCTTTCTTTAGGTATGTGACTCTTGCCTAATGATAAGTAGGAAGTTTCAATACTCTCTCATATTCTCCTTAGAATCTCAAAGCTTCTTTCCATAATGGAGACTTCATCAAATAAAATGGCAAAGCTTCATCAAATAAAAGTATGCATAAAGCATGAGTTATTTGTTCTCTATATTCAATACTTGATTCATTGTTTTTTGTGTTCCTTTCTACAAAAATGATTTTAAAGTATCATCTAACATCGTATTTTCTTCATCCCTATCAACTTGAAAACATTCACCATTTTTTGCCTTAGACACTTTTTGCTCAAAGCCAGTTAATATCTTAAGGAAAAATTGTTTAATATGTTCATCAACAACGGGACACGTGGAAATGTGTTTTTTTGGTTCCGGAAAGGTGATTCTTCATTATATTAAATTCATCGCAAATAACCTTTTTACAATAGTTACATTGCACTTTTGTTCAATTACTTGGATCCGCTCTACTACAATGATCCCAAACGATACCGGGCTTTGCTTTCGTCATAATTAAAATCTAATAAGAGTTAAATATAGTAATATACATCATGTAACAATATAATATATGGTTAATAAGTTAACCTTAATAGGACACTTATCAGCTAACATGTAACGCCCTAAAATAAAATTCTTTTTTTTCTTTTTTGGTGCAAGCAAGTAGTAAAATTCTTAAGATTCGATTACATATCCAAAATCCATAATCAAACAACTCTTGTCTGCAATGGTTACAATTATCCAAAAAAACACTTTAATAGAAAAAGTATTCCTTTGATTGAGCTTCCATCACTACCCTAGAGCTTCCACGTGGTTCAACAACAGTAAGCGTGAAGCTAAGGGAGTACTTTACTTACATCCTAAAATAGTTCAACTTGATCACATTCACATAAGATAAAAGTAGCTAGCCCAGGTTATTTAACTCATACCCGCTATAGTAGTAATTGGTCTCATCATACCCATTGTCGTGGCAATAGGTCATCCATACCCAATACCGAAGTATCGGTCATACATACCCAATTATCAGAAGTACCGGTCATACATACCCAATACAGAAGTACCAGTCATACATACCCGACACAGAAGTGTCGATCTCGTCAAGCAATCACATAAGATTATAATTAACCATACACGTACTCACATACCGCAATTTATGGCTATCACTCAGTTAGATTGCAAGTAAGAATACTCACTTGATAGCAACTCTACAGATGCAACAAAAAGATATTTGAATCTACAATTTTACCGGAAATCACCTACATAAAAAGTTCTTGTATATTAGTGATATGTTGTATTACGCACTTGTGCTTGGGCCCTACGGCCCGATTTGCAATTGTAGTTTTATTCCTAGTTGTGATTCAAAAAGTTCTTGTTTATTCCTAGTTTTATTACACTAGATTTGTGATTCGCTTTTTTAACACTTGTTTTGTGATTGCCTGTTTTAACACTTGTTTTGCGATTCATTTATTATATATGTATATGTGTGTGTGTATTTGTGTGTGTATATATATATATGTATATATCGACAACTGCCTACCACTTTAAGACGCCAACAATCAATTCATAGCCCAAGAAAGCTCTTTGGCCCAGTCCCTAATCGACTCCCATGGCCCAAAACAAACAAGAGGACCACTGCATTGCTCATCCCCATCACTATTTTAGGTTCCAAATTTAACCATTTTCATTTAGTGTTCAAAGTGAGGGTCATGGTAACTCGAGAGCACTTACGGCCCTGTACCAAAACGAGTTCCTTCGAGACTTGTTCATAAACCAAAATTTTAGTGACAATCGATTTCTAACACCGATAAAACAACCACACGCGATTTAACAAAGCTAAGCCCACACCCAGTTCCCGACTATTGACTATTGCTCCCGTCGCAACCAGTGTCAACGGAAATCTCAATATTTCTATCACGAAATCAGTGTAACGATGCTCGTATAGGTGGTAGATGGTGTACCTGAAGCGTTTTTTCAAAAAAAGTCTCTCAATCAGTGGTCCACGACACAGCTCCGGCGAACAATACTTGAACAAATGGCAGCTCTTCACTTTGTGCAACTACAGTGACTTCTTGGAACCAATGCCCTAATTTAATACATATATATACATATACTTCCCCTAACATGTAACCCTATAGCCCATTTATGCATTGTGAAACGCTTTACTCATGGGACTGACTAGAAATTGGAAATGTTGAGTGGTCCAAGTGTTGGGTTTTCGTGGTCTAAAATCGCAACGGAAGCAAAACGAGTAGAAAAATATTTTCAAAAGTTGACCACGAATGTGCCCACCATATGGACCAAAACTCTAGGCATGGCTAAGCAACAAAATAAACATACAAAGAAATAGAATTATACCCTCTATGCTATCTTCTTTGTACGTGCGGGTTTGGAGTTTGGAAGTCTCGTGCACTAACGTGTACACCTCTATCGAAGTCCACACCAAGTCTTGATCTTTTCCCACTTGCTAGAGTGTTAGGTGTGCCAACCTAAACACCACAAATATGATCTACACAAAAGAACCAAAGCCTTGGATGTATTTTGTGTGTTTGAGAGAGTTATGCAAATTATATTAACTTTAGTATTTCTTTCAAGCCACCAAAACCATTAGACTTCATGTGGTTTATATAGAACTCAAAATTGAGTTCAAAAAACGTGCAACAATTAATCTCATGGCTGTTACATGATCAATACACATAAACACACTTTAACTAGCTTTGAAAGCCTAATTAAGAGGCTGTTACTGCATGAGGCACGACCGTGCCTCAAAAGGTACGGGCGTGCCAGCCCAAGAGGCCACGCCCAAGTCACGCCCGACTTGGGCTCGTGCCTGTCCATTAGGCACAGGGCACGGGCGTGCCTCACAGAGGCACGGGCGTACCTAGCCACAGGCCAAGCCCAAGTCACGCCCGACTTGGGCTCGTGCCTGCCCATAGGGCACGACCGTACCTCATAGAGGCACGGGCGTGCCTTAGCCCACCAGATTCAGTTTCTGGTTTTCTCTCTCATTAGATCATCAGTGATGCCGGAATCGATACTTGGCGTGTGACCCAATAGGCCCTTGCTTCATCAGCCATGAAGCCAACTCGTGTGTGTGTCAGTGGGCATAATCCAACAGACTCCCACTTGCACATGACAAACTCACGAAAGGCGTCACCGACATAGAGCGGCATCTAGCAAGGCATCTATGCCCCTAAGTCAGCATAGGGTTTGTCTTCCCATAACAAATACCTTACCATAAGGAAAGGTCCTATAGATAAGTGATTACTTATCCCTTTGTTCACGATATCCGTTGTGAATGCAGGTCATGGAACATGATCAACCCCAAATCATTCACGATTATGTTTCTCGATATAGACTAACTATGACTAACAAAACAAGTTGCACAATTGATCCACTATCAATTCAACTTGAGCACGGCCATGCATTTTGATTTGTCATCAACTTAGTCAACGAGGGGCCCAAGGATATCTCTCAAAAGAGGAACGAATACCTTTGACTACACTGTCCTATCATAATAACAAGTTCTTGCCTGAAAACTTCCCTTATAACAGCCAGTTACGAACTGCGTTAGAAAGCAATCTAAACAAGTCCAAGGTAATAATCAAGCAACGCGTGCATCACCAGTATAAGGATAAATAATATTATCATCCTGATTTACTCGTGATAATATCCATGAAGTAAACTCAGGTACGGGTCCTCCAATTACTTAATCACCATTAAGTACAGGCTAGTGTTGTGGTAACAAGTATTCAATCCAAGATGAAAACTTTACCAACCACTCGCCTCTATCTTAATTCACTTCTTCCTTCCAATGAAGAACGACCGATCATGGAGTATTTATAATAAACAAGTTTATTCATGGAAGTATTAAACATGCAAAGATAGAACACAATAATGTTTCATAAAGTAATCGCACCATGCGTATATTAAATCCCCATTTAATAGTCATTATAGTAAGAAATACATTATTGCTTTAATGTTCTCAATAACAAATACAACTAAAACAATTAAACCAAGTCACTACAAAATCTAATACCAATAGACTTAGCATGAGAATCATGCTTAACTTGTGACAAAGGTTTGGTGAGTGGATCTGCCAAGTTCCCCTCAGTTAGTACTCTACTAACCACAATGTCACCATTCTCGATGATATCACGAACAAAATGATATTTCCGAGCAATGTGTCTCGTACGCCGATGCGCTCTTGGTTCCTTAGCTAGAGCTACTGCACCCTCATTGTCACAGAAGATCTCAATAGGGTTAGCGATGCTAGGAACAACTCCAAGGTCTTGAATGAATTTCTTCATCCAGACGGCTTCCTTAGCAACCTCGCTTGCAACAATATACTCTGACTCCGTGGTTGAATCGGCCACGGTATCTTGCTTAGAACTTCTCCAACTTATTGCTCTACCATTTAACAAGAATACAAATCCCTATTGAGACCGGAAATCATCCTTGTCTGTTTGGAAGCTAGCATCAGAATATCAAGTAACTCTATGCTCCTCCGATCCATCAAACACTAAAAACATTTCCTTAGTTCTCCAAAGATACTTAAGGATGTTTTTAACCGCAACCTAATGATTTTGACCAGGGTTAGCATGACATCGGCTCGTCATGCTCAAGGCATACGACACATTAGGCCGAGTACATAGCATAGCATACATGATCAATCCCACTGCCGAAGCATACGGGACTCGACTCATTTTCTCTAGTTGCTTTTGAGAACTAGGACATTGAGACTTGCTCAACGCCATACCATGCAACATAGGCAAATTCCGTTTCTTGGAATCTTGCATCTTGAACCTATTCAAGACTTTATCTATGTACGTACTCTGGCTCAAACCAATGAGTCTTTTAAATCTATCTCTATAGATCTTTATCCACAAAATATATGCTGCTTCTCCCATGTCTTTCATAAAGAAGCAACTCTCAAGCCAGGTTTTCACTTCGCACAAGGTAGTCACGTCACTTCCTATGAGTAGCATGTCATCTACATACAAGACTAGAAAAACTACAACACTCCCACTAGCCTGACATATACACAAGGTTCATCCTTGCTTTTAGAAAAGCCAAACTCTTTGACCTTTTCATCAAAGCAAATGTTCCAACTCCGAGATGCTTGCTTAAGTCCATAAATGAACCTTTTAAGCTTGCAGACTTTATTAGGATATTTGGGGTTTACGTAACCATCAGGTTGTGCCATGTAAACCTCCTCTGCCAACTTCTCGTTAAGGAAGGCAGTCTTGACATCCATCTGCCATATTTCGTAATTGTAATATGCAGCGATAGCCATTAGTATCCTAATAGACTTCAACATAGCCACCGGAGAAAAGGTTTCATCAAAGTCTACACCATGAGTTTGAGTGAAACCCTTTGCTACCAGTCGGGCTTTGAAGGTGTCTACTTTTCCATCCATGTTAGTCTTTTTCCTGAAGACCCATTTGCACCCTACAGGCTTGTGGCCGGGTACCAGATCCACCAAGTCCCAGACTTGATTATCCGCCATGGATTGCTTCTCACTGTCCATTGCCTTCTTCCACCTAGCAGACTCAGGGACCGCTACGGCTTCCTGGTAGTTGGTCGGTTCACTATGATCCACCAATAGTTCGTCGCCCTCAGATATGTGAAACCCATATCTTTCCGGCTCATTACGAACTCTACTAGATCTACGGAGCTCTAATGGTTGTGTATGAGGCACCTCATCTACCAATGGTTGAGGTTCCATTTCTTCCGGTACGCCGACCTCAGAAGCGGTACTAGTGCCAACATCAGGTTGATCATTGGTGTCATCTAGAATTCTTATAGATCGACTTGCCTCCCACTAGCTTCTGTAGATATCAGCTCCCTGTCAAGGAAGACTACCCTTCGAGCAACAAACACCTTGTTCTCCGAAGGTTTGTAAAATAAATATCCCATAGAACCAGCTGGGTTGTTAATGAAAATACACTTCTCGGCTCTAGGTTCAAGTTTGTCGTGAGCTTCACGTCTCACGTAAGCCTCACAACCCCAGACCTTGAGATAGGCTAGCAAAGGAACCCTTCCATGCCACATCTCGAATGGTGTACTTGCAACCTTCTTTGTTGGTACAAGGCTAAGGTCCTAGCAGCGGTTTCCAAAGCATAACCCCAAAAACTTGTGGGTAGCTTTGTACGACTCATCATGGGCCGAACCATATCCAATAAAGATCGGTTCCTCCTCTCGGCGACCCCATTTAATTGTGGTGTCCTGGGTGGAGTAAGTTGTGAAATAATTCCACAACCCCTAAGATGATCAAGAAACTCGGTACTAAGATACTCACCACTCCTATCGGATCTGAGAATCTTAATCCTCTTGCCCAATTGATTCTGCACTTCGTTTTGGTATGTCTTAAACACCTCAATGGTTTCAGACTAATGCTTAATCAAATAAACATAACCATACCTACTGAAATCGTCAGTAAAAGTAACGAAGTACCTACAGTTGTTTCTTGTAGCAGACCTGAACGGACCACACACATCCGTGTGAACAATATCCAATAAGTCTTTGCCCCTTTGAATAACGCCGGTGAAGGGCGCTTTAGTCATTTTGCCTAATAAACAAGAATCGCATACTTCGCTTGACCCGTGGTCAAACGATTCCAAAATCCCATCCACTTGGAGTTTGGCGATATGTTTCTTGCTTATATGGCCAAGACGACTATGCCACAAAGACAACTTGTCCAATACACCTTTGGAGTTAGAATCAATGTTCATGATTGAATTATTACCATCCAAACACACACTTGTTTCATAGATTCCACGACATGGATAAGCTTTAAAGTAATGAACATCATTTCTCAAACAAGAAATAATTCCATTATTAAAATTAAACTCATAACCATCGTCATACAAAGTGTGAAAGGAAATAATGTTTCGTGCCACGCAGGGCGAAAAGCAAACATTCAATAAGGTAATAGCAAGTCCTGAAGGATAGGCGAGATCAACACTCCCTATCCATTCCACGGGAACCATATCCTTGTTTCCCATGATCAGGTCAAGCTCTCCAGCACCCAGCGCCCTACTTCTTTTTAGCACCTGCACATTATTACAAATATGAGTGCCACAACCGGTATCAAGTACCCAGCCGTTAGAAGTAGCGGTATTGTGGAGTTCAATCATAAACGTACCTGAGTTACCCGCTCCCTTCGGTTTTACCCGCTTGAGCTCCTCAAGGTACTTTGGGCAAGAACGCCGCCAATGCCCCTTTTCCTTGCAGTGGAAGCACTCGGCTTCCGCAGGGTCCTCGGCCGGTGGAACCATCACGGCTTTCCCCTTACCCTTCGGAGCCGGACTCGGGTTAGGTTTTGAAACCTTCCCCTTACCCTTTCCCTTAGAGGGGGGAGCGCCTTTTCTTTTGGTTCCGCCTCCCTGGATAGCTAGGACGGGTATAGACGAGGAGGGCTTCTTGGACATGTCGGACTCGACAATCTTTAAAATTCCATGAAGCTCCATTAGGGACTTGTCCATGCCATGGACATGATAGTTCTACACAAATTGTGAAAAGGAACTAGGAAGAGAACGGAGGATCACATCCACCGCCAACTCCCTCCCCAACGGGAATCCCAACCTCTCCAAGCGATCAACCAATGCTTTCATCTTAAGCACGTGAACGCTCACATTTCCGCCCTCTTGAATATGGCAATCGAAAAGGGACTTTAGGCACTCGAAGCGCTCTAGCTTAGCCTACTGTTGGAACATTTCCTTCAGCTGGTTAAGCATGTCATATGCTCCTAAATGTTCCATTTGCTTTTGAAGCTCAGGAATCGTTGACGAGAGCATAATGCAAGCCACTTCGTTCGTTTCCTTGACGCGCTTATCATACGCATCTCGGACCGCCCTAGTTGCATTCGCCGCAGGTGCTTCCGGCAAAGGCTCATCGATGGACCACATCTTTTGTTCATACCTAAGGGCTATCCTTAGTTGCATGAACCAATCCATGAAGTTTTGGCCATCGAGTTTGGCCTTTTCGAGGAACAATTTTAGGGAAATAGTGTTCGATGAAGATGTAGAAGCGTTGTTGGATGCCATCTACAAAATTAGAGTACCAATTTTAGTTGTGAAATCCTTGTAGAAATAATTACCGAATAGTTAGAAAACTTAATTATTTGAACAAGGCTAAGAACCATATTTCACTCTATCTCATGACGGGTTTACTGCAGATCATGAAATAAGTTATTTAGGCCGGTAGACAAATTACTAATTGCAACCATTGCAACTATTAGATCCTTGCAGGATCCTTTCGACATCAAAGGTCTAAGGCATGTTTGATCCCTTCATACACCAATCCTTTTATTATTTCTTAAATAACTCGGCTAGAGATCGACATCATTTAAGTAACATAAAAGAATTCGTAAGTCGTCCGTCAAGACACACGTTAGTACCCTAGCCCAATCATTGGTTCGTGCTTAAGCTCGACTACCAATATTGCGGGTTGCCACACTCACCTTCCACACAACTCCACAAGGCATGACTCGTGCTAATGCTCGAGAATCATCCAACTTTTGTTAGATTTTGGTGGTGTCATCTTACGGGTGGCGCGTGACTTACTTTTCGAAAAACGGGTTTTTGTTTTTCCGGTTAAAATAATATTTTAACAATTTTGATGAATTAGCTATTTAAGTGACAAAAACTCCTTTTTTAATCACCGTTTAATATAAACACCTTTTATATCAATATTTGCCAATTCTTATGCGCGTAGAAATATAAACTCATTTATAAATCTTTTGTTTTATATATTTTCAAAAATTCTCTAGCATGCAAATCCTAAAGAATTCAAATATAAAACAGCCACGCATAAATATAAACAAAGACCCGGTAACATGCCCAAATCCTAAGTGTTTTCCCTGTGAGGCAAAACGGGGAAAGCATAGTCAATCTAGGGACAACATCAAGGGATGCTCCGTCACGATCTCCACTCCGGCGAATCTCCCGGACTTGGTTCGTCAAGACGCCAACACCGTGTCTCCTGGTCGGTTTTGATGCAATATTACATATTTGAAATAATCTAAGTACGAGTACATAATAATAAGAAAACGACATGCAAGTCGCGATCCTAATAATCTATTACGAGTACAGAGATTTAAATAAACGACATGCAAGTCGCACCAAATATAAATATTACAACATTACGGCACGGAGGCCAAAACCAAAACCAACCACAAACATCAAAAGGTCTATGGGCATATCAAGTTACCGGGCTACCACAACAAACATAAGCAAACGAAAGCAATGGTGTGCCACAAAACCATGTCCAACAAAGATATATTTTGATCAAGATTGCAAAACAACACTTAAGGCACAACAAGCAATCCTTGTACATATGCATTAACAATTTTAATACACCTTTAAAATTGCATATTCATATATACACCTAAAAATATATGTTTTGTGAACTTCATGCCAAGTCACACAATACATATAGAATTAGGAACCAAAATATAGTGGGGATCAACACAATCAAGACTAGTCTAAAACCCGGATTTTAATATGATTAAACCCATTGTTTCAAAAACCAATTATGACCAAAATACCATAAGGCACGGGCGTACCCCAGAGGGTACGGGTGTGCCTGCCATTTTTTTCAGTGTATAGTTTAAACAATTTAAAACATTTAATGAATTCTGCCAGCACGGCCCGTACCCCCACTAGTACGCCCGTGCCCCGGTCGCCGGCACGGCCTGTACCCCTAGAGATACGACCATGCCCGGTCACCGGAAAACCATTTTTGACAGAAAACTCAGAAAATCCGGTTTAACTCCAAAAGTGCAAAGCCATGTTAGAGATGGCTTTGACACCACTGTTGGGTTTTCGTGGATGATATTTTCGGATTTAACAATGTTTGAATCCATTAATATTGTGATTCTTACATGTCCATTGTGCGCAATTGACCAAATTCTACACCTAATTATGATTTGGGATGTTTTCAGGTTGACATGTGTTGGAGAAATCAAATAAGCGGCGGAAACGGACGAGAATCGGAAATATTGGACTTAAAATTATATAACTAGATTTTGCACATCAAGTTTTTGGCGCCGTTGCCGGGGAGTTGTAGCAAGGCGATAATTAACTAATTTTAGTTGATAGATCCTTTCTGGGTTCTTGTATCCTAGAAAGTTATTTGTTTTTATTCCTTATTTTGGTTTTAGTGGCTCCAATTAGCTGTTGCTATTCACTTTGTTGTTTTCTGTGTTTTTTTTATTTCAGAAGGGTTACACGAACTTCAAACTCAGGTTTGGTTTCATTCTTTTCTGAACCAGAGAGGGAGTTCCGTGCCCGCCGACGAGCACAGAAAGCAATACCTTTTCCTCCCTTACCTACCATATCGTCACCTCAACCAATTTAATCCCCATCTGCACAACCAACTCTGATCATGGCCGAAGAGGATGATTTACCCATGTGGACCTCGAGGCAGACTGCCCCACCACAACCCTTTCCAGCCATCCGAAAACCTGATATCACTGGAGAGAACTTTGAAATTAAGGGTCAATTCCTTAGCATGATTAGGGATCTCCAGTTTGATGGAAAGCTAGTCCACGATCCGAACCAGCATGTTGAGAACTTTTTGGACATCTGTGGGCTTTTCAGAAACCAAGGAGCATCAAATGATGCGGTCAGGCTTTGCATTTTTCCGTTCACTCTCGCCGGCGAAGCCAAAGCATGGCTGCGAGCCCTAGCACCGAATACTATCACTACCTGGGAGCAGCTTAGGACCAAGTTTGTTACTCGTTATTTTCCACCATCCAAAGCCGACAAGCTGAAAAATGATATCATGGGATTCCAACAAAGTCTAGATGAGACCCTCACTGAGGCTTGGGAAAGATTCAAAGGCCTTTTGAGGATGTGCCCGAACCGTGGCTTTTCTAAAAGTAGCCAAGTCCAAATCTTTTATCGGGGAATAGATCCAACTTCTCAGGCTACTCTTCATTCATCAAGTGGAGGTGTGTTCATGTACAAGACGCCTACTGAGGGGTATGATCTTTTGGAGGATATGTCCATTCACAATTTGGAATGGAAATCCGACCGTCAACATACCTGCAAGCGAGCCGTGGTCAATGCACTTGAGAAAGAACCTTATGAAGAAGTTGCTGCCTTGAAGACAAATCAGCGTAAGCTTGAGAAAAAGAGAGATGAGCCAACTAAATCTCTTGTTGCTATGCAGGTAGGCTATGAACAGTGTAACGGGCCGCATTTAACCAAAGACTGCGAGAACCAGCCAATGATGACGCCCGAAGAAGTTAACTACATGAATCAAGGATTTAGAGGAAACTACCAGTCAGGAGGATCTAATTAGAACAATCAAGGTAATAACCGGAATTTCAACCGACCACCGGGTTTCCATCATGCCAATCCACCACCCCCGAGAGTCAAGCCAAATGGGCAAGGAGGGAAGCACGAGTCACCCATCACGGAGTCATTGGAGGAGATCATGAAGCAGTTCATGACAGCTCAGTTGCAGACAACTAAGGATCTTCGGCAGAACCAAGATATGTTACAGCAAAACCAGAGGAATCAGCAAGCTACAATTCAGAATTTGGAGAGGGATGTAGGCCGAATAGCTCAAGCATTAGCAGAGAGACCAGCTGGAGGACTTCCTCCAAATACTCAAGCAAATCCCAGAAACGAGCAAGTGCAAGTGATTACCACCCGTAGTGGTAAAGAGGTAAGTCCTCCCACTCCCAAAATTAATTCTGATGTATTTGTTGACGTGCAGGTAAATGAGGAGGAGCCCGAGGTGCTCGAGACGGAGAAGGAGCGGCACCAAAACCGAAGAAGATACCAGATTTACCTCCACCAGATGTCCATCGGCCGAAAATCCCATTCCCTCAGAGACTTCAGAAAGAGAAGCTAAAAGCGCAATACAATAAGTTTTGTGATATGATTAAGCAGGTTAGGATTAACGTACCTTTGGTTGATGTCCTTGCATGTATGCCAAACTATGGGAGATTTATCAAGGATCTGGTGTCCAACAAGTCAAAGCTGGAGGAGACTTCATCTACTGTGGTGAGTGCAGAATGTTTAGCTATGATGTAGACGAAGTTACCGCCCAAGTTAGGCGATCCAGGAAGCTTCACTATCCCTTGTTAATTAAATAATTATTTTGTGTGTGATGCATTAGCTGATCTAGGTGCTAGTTTAAACTTAATGTCGTATTCTTTATATGTGAAACTAGGCTTAGGTGAACTTACACCCACCAGGATGACCATCCAGTTAGCTGATAGATCATTTAAGTATCCATTAGGTATAGCTGAAAACCTACCGGTTAAAGTGGATAAGTTAGTGTTCCCTGCTGATTTTGTGATCTTAGAGATCCCTGAGGAAGGTAGAGTGCCATTAATCTTATGAAGACCATTCCTGAATACAACTGATGCTATAGTACATGTCTCTAAGAAGCAACTCAGTTTAGGCATAGATGACGAGAGAGTGACGTTTTCCATAGATAAGGCAATGAAGCATCCTACTTGTACCTCTGATGATTCTTGTTTCTTTCTCGATATCATTGATGATGGCTTAGATGAGGAAATAGGAGAAACTTTTCGAGCTGACTCACCGGGAACCAACCCAACTGCGGAGGGGAGTATGAGTTTTGATCCGGAGGAAGTAAGGCACGAGTTAGAGATCATCCATCATGGTGAGCTCCAAGGTAACATCGAGGATACGGGTTTCGAGGATATCAAACTCGACCCATCGCTTAGACTGAAAACATCCCTTGAGGATCCACCATCTCTAGATCTCAAGGAACTTCCTTCCCACCTTGAGTATGCATTCTTGAACGAAAATGCGTCCCTACCTGTCATTATCTCATCCAATCTTTCCAAGGGCGAAAAGTCCAAATTGTTGGAGGTACTGAAGAACCATAAAAAAGCTCTAGCTTGGAAAACCGCCGACATCTTAGGGATAAGCCCCACTTTCTCCACTCATAAAATCCTCATGGAAGACTCCTTCAAACCGAGTGTGTAGAGGCAGCGCCGGCTGAACCCTAACATGAAAGAAGTGGTTAAGAAGGAGGTGTTAAAACTGCTGGATGCAGGGCTGATTTACCCGATTTCTGATAGTCCATGGGTCAGTCCTATTCAAGTAGTTCCGAAAAAAGGGGGTATGACCGTGGTGCTCAATGATGCGGGAGAACTTATCCCCACTCGTACGGTCACGGGATGGAGAGTGTGTATAGACTATCGCCGATTGAATGAAGCAAATCACAAGGACCATTTTCCCCTTCCCTTCATCGACTAGATGCTTAAGAGACTCGCAGGAAACGAGTTCTATTGTTTCCTTGATGGGTTCTCCGGGTACTTCCAAATTCCTATCGATCCGAAGGACCAAGAGAAAACGACGTTCACTTGTCCTTTCGGTACTTGCGCATACAGGAGAATGCCCTTCGGGCTTTGTAATGCACCAGCGACCTTTCAGTGGTACATGACTGCAATCTTTCACGACATGATCGAGGACTGCATGGAGGTGTTCATGGACGACTTCTTCATGTTTGGCAGTTCTTTCGATCGATGCTTGTCCAATCTCAAAAGAGTCCTTACAAGGTGTGAGGAATCAAACCTTGTCCTTAACTGGGAGAAATCCCATTTCATGGTTAAGGAAGGCATAGTCTTGGGACACAAAATCTCAAAAGTAGGCCTTGAAGTAGACAAGGCAAAGATTGATACCATTGAGAAATTACCAGCACCAACGAACGTTAAAACCGTTCGAAGTTTCCTGGGCCATGCGGGTTTCTATAGGAGATTCATTAAAGATTTTTCAAAAATCACCCGCCCAATGACCCAACTCCTTGAGAAAGATAAGCCATTTGTGTTCTCTCACGAATGTATGGAATCATTCAATCTCCTCAAGGAGAAGCTCACACATGCACCAATCATGGTGCCACCCGACTGGTCCTTACCATTCGAACTAATGTGTGATGCAAGTGACTCAGCCTTAGGGGCCGTGCTTGGGCAGCGCCATAACAACCACTTTCAGCCCATATACTATGCTAGCCGAACTTTGACGAGCGCGCAGGAGAAATACACCACCACCAAGAAGGAGCTTCTCGCGGTAGTATTTGCATTTGATAAGTTTCGGACATACCTTGTTTTATCCAAAGCCATAGTATACACGGACCATCCTGCTCTGAAGTTCCTTTTTGCTAAGCAAGATGCTAAGCCTCGTCTCGTCCGTTGGATTCTCTTACTCAAGAGTTTGACATCGAGATACGGGACAAGAAAGGGACAGAGAATGTAGCCGCGGATCACCTGTCTTGTCTTGACAATCAAAATCTTGAGACAATCAATGAAGATACGATCCATGACACCTTCCCCGACGAGTTTTTAAATGTGGTGGAATCATTTGAGGAACCCGAAGCCCCGTGATACGCTGATTTTGCTAATTATCTAGCCGCGGGCATTCTGCGGAAAGGGTTCACTCATCAGCAAAAAGGAAAATTCTTTTCGGACCTCAAATTCTATTTTTGGGAAGATCCCTATCTGTGGAGAATAGGAGCCGACAATGTTATTCGTCGGTGTGTTCACGGGAATGAAGCAAAACAAATCTTAGAGGAATGTCACAAAGGGCCAACCGGCGGACACTTTGGTCCGAGTTACACAGCTCGGAAGGTGTTAGACGCGGGTTTTTATTGGCCCACAATCTTCAAGAACGCTCATGCGTATGTTAGAACGTGTGATGCGTGCCACCGGCTTGGTAACATCTCAAAGCGTAATGAAATTCCTCAACAAGGCATTCTTGTTTGTGAAGTATTTGATGTGTGGGGAATTGACTTTATGGGACCCTTCCCTAACTCCCACAACAACAAATACATTATGGTCGCTGTGGACTACGTCTCGAAATGGGCTGAAGCCAAAGCCCTACCGACCAACGATGCACGGGTCGTAGTCAATTTCATAAATAAATCTCTTTTCTAGATTCGGTTGCACCTGAGCCATCGTTAGTGATCGTGGTACCCATTTTTCTAATTATCTGATGGAAAAGGTATTCAACCGCTACGGGGTAGACCATCGATTCACCACCGCATACCACCCACAATCGAGTGGGCAAGTGGAAAACACCAATCGCGCTTTAAAGCTTATTCTTCAAAAGACCGTTGACAATATCCCGAAATTGTGGTCACAGAAATTAGACGATGCATTGTGGGCTTTCCGAACTGCATTCAAAACACCTATCGGGACAACACCATATCAATTGGTCTATGGGAAGACGTGTCATCTCCCACTTGAGATAGAGCACAAAGCCTATTGGGCCATAAAAGAATGCAACTTGGATTTGTGCAAGGCCGGTGAGGAACGCCAATTTCAAATTAATGAATTGGAAGAGCTGAGATTAGCGGCGTACGAAAATTCACGTATCTACAAGGAAAAATGAAGATGTGGCATGATAAAAGATTGAAGAAGATTAAAAGGTTCCAGGAAGGCGACCTTGTCTTAATTCATCAAACTAGGTTCAAGTTCTCGCCCGGGAAGCTCAAATCGATATGGGCCGGACCATATACAGTGGTCAAGGCTCATCCGTCAGGGTACGTGGATGTTCAACTTCGGAAAGACGTTGCTCGTATCAACGGACATCGTCTTAAACTATACCATGGCACGATACCTGACCCGGAAGGCGAGTAGATGATTCTCCACCCGAAACAATCCTGAGCAAAATCATCGAGTCAAGCTATGACTCGTTAATAAAACGGCGCTTCTCGGGAGGAAAACCGTGCGTTCCGTTTTGTTTGTTGGGTTCTTTTTGTTTCTTTGTTTTCTTTTCTTTCTTTTGTTTTGTTTTTCTTATGCCTGCGTGTTTTGGAAGAGTTCTTGTGCAGCTGACTGATACTCGCGCCGCGAGCCCTAAAGGCCTCGCGCCGCGAGGTCGCCCAATTTCGAATGTCATTTTTCCAGAGATTTGTTCCCGCCGCGAACCCTTGCTACCTCCCTCTGCGAGCTAGTCAACGCGAACATCAGCAAACGGGTCAAACAGGCTCGCGCCGCGAGCCTTCTGAACCTCGCGCCGCGAGGCCACCTGGACAGCATTTAAAGGATAAGATTTCTTATCCTCATCTCTCACTTCACAAACACTCCCTACGCGAGCTCTGCAATTTTCACTCAATTATTCATCAGAAATCATCAAATTCTTCCATCTTTCCATGGCTCCAAAGGTTAGTATCAATTATGGTCCCTAAATCTTCATGATTAATGGTGATTTCACCATTCTTTTTAGGGTTTTCTTCATGGTTTCCCCAAAAATTCCAAATCTGAGAATTTGTGCATAATGTTCTGATTTTTCATGGTCATATGTTTGCTTCATGCTATGTTATGAGTTTTCCATCTATTAGAAGTTGTTTGCCCCATGAACACATGCTTAATGTGATAGTGGTTTAGGATCTCCATGCCTATACCCTAGATTTGCGAATTTTGCCCTTATATGCCATATTTTGTTTCAATTATGGTTATTGTGGCTAGAGAGGGTGTTCAATTTCTGGTTTAGAAGTAAACTAATTAATCATCCATGTGTAACGGGTCAAACAGTTGACTTTTAGTTTGACTTTGGCATATCTTGCAATTCTATTCAATTGTTGCACATGGAATCCACAATAGAACCTGTGCTTAGGCTCTATTGTGTGGGAATTGGGCTAAATTCGTAGTTAGACTTTGGAGCTATGTTTAAATCTAATCAACCGGTAATATTCCTTTTTGAAGCGTGGTCGCCACTCCACTTCCACTTCGGGTTCTGAAATGCATAATGATGGGTTCCCATTAAATCTTCAAAACAACGAGGGTACCCACATTTTTCTTGATCTAAATCGGCGTGTCTAACCCGCAGGTCCAGGTTTTGAATACCTGGATACTCAGCTAGCGGGCATGAAGTCCAAAATGGAACGGTTACGCAGCCGTCGCATTGAAGCTGGCAAAACCTTAGACTGGGACTTCATGAATCAATTGGGGAAAGCGGATGACATTCGCTACTACTTGCACCGGAAATTCCGAGACCAATCTGGGGAGGTGTTATTTACCTGCCACGCATGGGACACCGTGCTCCATGTCCGGGAACTCGTGTATCGGGAGTTATGCCTGGAATTCCTTGCCACGTTCTAGATGCGCGTTTCAGCACTGATGACTGATATCAACGACCCGCTTGCGCTCGCATTTCGCTTAGGCGGAGTTTGGAGGAGAGGGTCATTAATAGAGTTCGCCACATGGATGGGTCTTTATACCCCGGCTGAGGTAGCCCACCCCGACTTTCAGCTGCATTTCAGTCAATGTGCGGTGGGCCCCACAGAAGAAAGTGACTATAATGAAATCTGGGCAACACTTGGAGTCCACGACTATAGGGGCGCTAACACCAAGGCTTCCCGCATACGTCGCTTGGAACACCGCGTTCTACATCGTATGATTACGTGCTCAATAAATCAAAGAAGGGAAAGCTTGGAGAAAGTAAATAATACTGATCTGTGTTGCTTTATCACCTTGTCTCTCATGACCGGTTCAACAACATCCCATTTAGTCTGGCAGCGTTTCTCACAGAAGCCCCAGGGGAACGTAACGCGAGCGCCATATGCGGTGGTCACTACGTCACTCGATTGGCACAACATTTTGGGATACTTAGGCCCCGTGTCGTGTCTTCCCTGACTGAGTTGGATCCCATGGGCTTCATCTCAGAAAGCCAACTAGTGGGCATGCAGGTCATCGAGCATGGATGGCGAAAAGGTTCATGGCAGTGGAGTACTACGGGCACCGTGCCCGATAGTCCCGTCCGGCGGTCGGCTAGTCCCGTCCGTAGGACTAATGAGGGCCTATCACACCATGCGCCCGATCAACAGCAGTGGGACCCATATACCGCATATCATGGGTTATCAGATCGGCTGCAGCAGTTAGAAGTGTCACACGATGCTCTCCGGAACTCGGTACAGGACCACCACAGGCGGAGCGATTATCAGCTGTCGCAAGTTTAGTACACCGTGGATTGGCAGCAGCGGGCCTTTATGTAGGTCTTCGGCCAGCAGCATCAGTTCAAGCCATATCATCCACCACCATTCTGGGCCCCTACCGACCCCGACCCGCCTTTTCATCATGGCTCAGGATCCGGCTCGCATCACCACCAGTCCAAACCGCACAGAGATGACCTTGACGAGCCATGAATCCCCACTACTTCTGTTCGTTATAATATGATGCATTGGCACTTGAATTATTACATTAAATTGGGATGTACTTGAATTCTTCTTTTGTATGTTTGTTCTTTTTGTTTGGTTTGGTTTTAGGTTGTTTGCTTTGTTTTGCTGCTTGTTGTTCCTTTTGGTGCTTGTGGTTGTTTGTTTGCTGTGTTTGCAGGTTGCCGCAGAAGTGATGATTGATGAGTACGCTGAGACGAATACCCCATTTCCAAGTCATATGATAATCCGGGGGGTTTCTTGCCCTCGTTATTCTTTTCACTTAATGGCATGCTTTGGGGACAATGCAAATCTTTATTGTGTCGGAATTGGGGGTTAGGTAAACATAACTTTTCTTGTTTTCTACTTATTGTCAATAGAATAATCTGATTGTGAACCAGTTTTCTTCCCTAACTCATAGTTCACATTAATATAGGTTTTTCCAAATGAACATATTGTTGGTAGCATGATATTTAAGATTGCATGCATGGTTGATCATCACATAACCGTTACTATAATTGAGAGTTTTGAGCCACATGTTACAATTTTTTTGATTGTGTGAGGATAGCTGCAAGCATAGACTGTAGAACTTGCTACTAAATTACTTATCGAGATCACTATAATGAGTATTTATCACCATTGCACTGATAGAGGCCGTCTTTCTTTGTTAAATCAATTGTGTTAGCCTGTTTTTGTTAGTTAGAATATCTTATTGTTAGATTTTCGAATCTACCTTACCCCAGGCGCATAGTACTCATCGTTAGTGCTCGATACCCTCGACACCATGTTGAAGCTTTAGCCTGTTCGATTGTTAGCCAAATTTTGAGCCAATTCTTTTTTAGCTTTCTTTGGCCTTAGCTTAAGTCTATATTATGCTGGATTTCGACATTTGAGAGTGTATTGCTACTGGTCCACTCGAGTCAATAAAGTATTGTGCCGATTCAAAAAATGCAAATTCTTAAGCGTTGAATTGCTAGAGAGTTCTTGCCAAAGGCATAGATGTCAAAAAAAAAGAATAAAGGTGCATAAATAAGAGATAAAGTGTATTATGCCCTAGATGAATTGAGGCTAATAAAAGGAAGATCCCATAACATTCAGTTGTAGTTAGTTATTCGTTTAACCGTTCCAGTTTGAGTGGTGAGTCGTTTTATCCAGCACGATTTAGGTTTTTGCTATCTTAGTCACTGTTAAAATTACCTCTTCCTACCCTTCACCCTAGCCGGACATTACAATCCTAAAGTCCTCTTGAAGGTTGACAACTCTAGTGATGGATATGAGAATTGGATACAAGCTTATACTAGTCAATTACTTGCTAGTTATCAGGAGTGTTCACCAAAATAATAAGCCTAAACACTTGTGTGATCGAGTGAACGCCCTTGTGAGGATGAGATACGTTGCATGCTATCAATTATTGATTGTTTGCTAAATAATTTGTTCGCTTGGGATGATTTATATTGATTGTGGTAAATGAGTTGGGGAATTTGGGTGGTCTGGTTGTTTTACTTCTATCTGACGATTTGCTTGGGGACAAGAAAAGTTTAGTGTGAGAATTGTGATATTTTCGGATTTAACTATGTTTGAATCCGTTAATATTGTGATTTTTACATGTCCATTGTGCGCAATTGAGCAAATTCTACACCTAATTATGATTTGGGATGTTTTCAGGTTGACATGTGTTGGAGAAATCAAATAAGCGGCGGAAATGGACGAGAATCGGAAGAGCTCATCAAATATGTTTGAAATTCAGGAGATCGCGCCGCGAGCCCTCTTAACTTCGCGTCGCGAGGACCTCACAGAGGGAAAATGATGATCTCGCGCCGGGAAGAATTCTCTGGAAAAGTTGAGGTTCGACACAAGTGACCTCGCGCCGCGAGACCTACGGATTAGGGTGGCTATAAATTCGATTTTTAAATCTGAAAAAAGGAGCTTTTTGACTTTTGGCCGGCCCTAGACGAAATTTGGAGATCTTTTCAACCCTGGAGAGCGAGGAAACACCTTTGGAGTTTGAGGGATTCAATTCTATACAAAAATCATCATTATCATCGATCCGGTTTGTCAAATTCATGTTTAATTCTGAATTAGAGATGTTGATTTTGATTTTATTGGATTGTTTGGGCCTCATTATGGGCTGATCCATCTATGTATTCGCTTTATGATTGAACCCCAGTGAGATATGACTCGATTTCATTGGTTTAGACTTTGTTGATACTAGTTCCATGCTTATTTAATCAAAGTTTGGATTTCTATGGTTCTAATTTCTGTTTTTCTGAGTCCATGGTGCATGTTGATTATGAATAGGGAGTTTATATGATATATGTTCCTCTTTGAATGTTTGTCTATGAATTATTCAAGGGTTTGCTTGGAATAGTGATCAGGATTTAGGAACAGAAACTTGAATCTATGAATCTGGATCGAGGACATGATGAGTTTATGTTGCATGGGTTTGATATTCAATAGGAAGTTGGGTATTTTACCTCTCTTGTAATAGCTATTTGAAATCAGAAATTGAATTTAGCGAAGTCAACTTAGGCAATCAATTAAACGGATCTGGAGACATACCGAACTAGGGGAAAATTATAGGTGAATACGCGCTATCATTCTAGTCATTTGCAAAAGTTCAACTGTCTTTGGATTTGCTTATTTCCTGTTTCTTCTGTTAATTTTGTTCCCATTGATATGAATACATCCTAACTCAAGTTTAGCTAATATCTGTAACTCATCGATTCTTATACCGCTCCCTGTGGATACGATACCCATTGCTTGCCTCTCTGTTCCTATAGCACGATTAGGTACACTTGCCTAGTGTGTGTAAGTGCTAGAATAGGTAAATATTGGACTTAAAATTATATAACTAGATTTTGCACATTAGTGGTCTAAAATCGCAACGGAAGAAAAACGAGTAGAAAAATATTTTCAAAAGTTGACCATGAATGTGCCCACCATATGGACCAAAACTCTAGGCATAACTAAGCAACAAAATAAACATACAATGAAATAGAGTTATACCCTCGATGCTATCTTCTTTGTACGTGCGGGTTTGGAGTTTGGAAGTCTCGTGCACTAACGTGTACACTTCTATCGAAGTCCACACCAAGTCTTGATCTTTTCGCACTTGCTAGAGTGTTAGGTGTGCCAACCTAAACACCACAAATATGATCTACACAAAAGAACCAAAGACTTGGATGTATTTTGTGTGTTTGAGAGAGTTATGCAAATTATATTAACTTTTGTATTTTTTCAAGCAACCAAAACCATTAGACTTCATATGGTTTATATAGAACTCAAAATTGAGTTCAAAAAACGTGCAACAATTAATCTCATGGCTGTTACATGATCAATACACATAAACACACTTTAACTAGCTTTGAAAGCCTAGTTAAGAAGTTGTTACTGCATGAGGCACGACCGTGCCTCAAAAGGTACGGGCGTGCCAGTCCAAGAGGCCACGCCCAAGTCATGCCCGACTTGGGCTCGTGCCTGTCCATTGGGCACAGGACACGGGCGTACCTAGCCACAGGCCACGCCCAAGTCACGCTCAACTTGGGCTCGAGCCTGCCCGTAGGGCACGACCGTACCTCATAGAGGAACGAATTATTATAAGCAAATTCAATCAATGGGAGATGAGAATCCCATGATCCACCATATTCAAGTACACACGCTCTAAGCATGTCTTCAAGAGTCTGAATCGTTCTTTCTGATTGGCCATCGGTCTGCGGGTGATAGGCAGTGCTCAGATGCACACGAGTGCCTAACTCACGTTGCAAACTTTGCCAGAAGTTAGATACAAATCCGGAGTCACGATCAGAAACAATTGAACAAGGAAGACCATGACGTGTTACTATCTCATTAATATATAGCTGTGCCAAACGAGTCAACGAACACGACTCGTTGGTTGCCAAGAAATGAGCACTTTTAGTCAATCGGTTAACAATGACCCATATTATATCATGCCCTCTGAACGTCTTTGACAACTTTGTCACGAAATCTATCGTGATGTGATCCCATTTCCATTCCGGAATGTTAAGCTGTTGCAAATTGCCATAAGGCCTTTGATGCTCTGTCTTGACTTAGGCACATATCTGACATTTCTCCACGAATGAAGAAATGTCTTTCTTCAGAATGGGCCACCAATACAACCTTTTCAGGTCGTTATACATCTTGGTGGTACCCGGATGGATAGACAACATAGACTTATGAGCTTCTTATAGAATCAGCTCACGATTACCTCCCAGAAGAGGCACCCAAATCCTGGATTGAAAAGTCTTCAATCCACGATTATCTTCACCCAGTTGGTCTTTCAACTTTTTCATCGTTTCAGATTTTAGATTGTCCTCTTGCAAAGCTAATTGCTGGGTGTCTTTTAACTTTGCAATCAAATCTGATACAACAGTAAGCTTCATGAACTTTGCCTTAGCTGCTGGCCCCTTACGGCTCAAAGCATCCGCTACAATATTGGCTTTACCGGGATGGTAGCGAATCTCACAGTCGTAGTCTTTGATTAACTCCAACCAACGGCGCTGCCACATATTGAGTTCTTTCTGTGTAAAGACATACTGCAAGCTTTTGTGATCTGTGCATATCACACACTTAGTGCCATAAAGGTAGTGCCTCCATAACTTTAGTGCGAAGACAACAACAACAAGTTCAAGATTGTGAGTTGGGTAGTTCCTTTCGTGAGATTTCAGTTGCCGAGAGGCATAAGCGATTACTTTATCTCTTTGCATAAGAACACAACCCAACCCCGCATAAGAGGCATCACAATAAACAACGAAGTCTTCCGAACCCTCCGGCAAGGTAAGAATCGGAGCTTCGCATAACAATCGCTTTAAGGTCCGGAATGCTTCTTCTTGAGCTTCCGACTAGACAAATACAACATTCTTACGGGTCAGCTTGGTCAACGGACCCGCAAGTTTAGAAAAGTTGCGAATAAATCGCCGATAGTAGCCGGCCAAGCCAAGGAAACTCTTTATTTCAGAGGGAGTTCGAGGAACCTCCCAATTCATCACCGCCTCCACCTTAGCCGGGTCTACTTTAACACCTTCTTGACAGATAACATGACCAAGAAAATGAACTTCCCGAAGCTAGAATTCACATTTAGAGAACTTGGCATACAATTGTTCTCGTTTGAGAGTCTCGAGAGCCTGACGAAGATGAAGCTCGTGATCAGCCTCAGTCTTCGAGTAAACAAGAATGTCGTCAATGAAAACAATCACAGACTTATCAAGAAAAGGACGACAGACAGGATTCATCAAATCCATGAATATGGCAGGAGCATTGGTCAAGCCGAATGGCATAATCAAGAATTCATAATAACCGTAACGAGTTCGGAAAGCCGTCTTCGGAATGTCTTCTTCGTGGACTCGTACTTGATGATACCTCGAACGGAGATCAATTTTCAAGAATTACGTAGCTCCCTACAATGGATCGAAAAGATCATCGATACGCGGAAGAGGATACTTATTCTTTACAGGTCGCTTATTCAGCTCCCTGTAATCGATACACATCCTCATGGTTCCATCCTTCTTTTTGACAAATAAGACAGGAGCTCCCCAAGGTGAGGAACTAGGACGAATGAAACCTTTTTCAAGTAATTCCTGGATTTGTGTCATCATCTCGCGGATCTCAGAAGGAGCAAGACGATATGGAGTTCTAGCTACAGGTTTAGCTCCAGGAGTCAGTTCTATCTTATATTCAACATCTCTTACCGGAGGTAAACCCGTTAATTCATCAGGAAAGACCTCAGGGAATTCAGAAACTACCCTAATATCTTGAACTGGTCGGTTTTCCATCGCAACATCAATCACATATGCCAGGAAGGAATTACAACCTTTAGCTATAGATTTATGAGCTTTAACGACGGAGATAATAGGAATATCAGACTCCCGTCGTTCTCCACGAGCAACTTCATAAGATCCATCAGCAAGAGGGATCTTAATCATTTTCTTGGAACAGAGAATCATAGCATCACACTTGCTAAGCCAATCCATTCCAATCACAACATCGAAGCCCGAAATAGGCATAACAACGAATGAGAAAGGGATACTACTCCCATCAATATAAATAACGGCAATGGGAACTTTCTTGGTAACCGAGACTACTTTGCCGTCAGCACCTTCTACATTTAGAGGCTCGTCTAGAGGCATAACAGACAACTGGAGTCTTTTACAACAAGCAACAGAAACAAAAGAATATGTTGCTCCATAATCAAATAGCACACTGAAAGGATAATAAATGACAAGAAATGTACCAGTGACGACGTCACCTACAGCCTTTGCCTCCTCTACAGTCATCTGAAATGCCCGCCCTCTAGCCCGCGGGGCATTGTCTTTTCTTTGCCCTCCAGAAGACCCAGCTGCTCCAGAGCCTTGTCTCTCAGGGAAATCAACCATCTTGTGACCGGGTTTGCGACACCGGTAACAAACATCTTCTTTATATCGGCACCCATTCACCGAGTACCCTCTTTGCCCACACCTGCCGCACCTCCTGGTTGCTGCAGAGCATTCCCTTGAGTGATAGGTACGACATGTAGAACACCAAGGATCGTTAGGTCTTTGTGTTGGAATATGCCCGCTGACACGAACGAGTTAATATCACTGCTGATGAAGTATAGGCCTATTGGGTCACACGCCAAGTATTGATTCCGGTAACACGATCAAGCAAAAGATAGAGAAAAGGCCAAAATGGGTTTTGGCAGGATGGTACACGGGCCGTGTTGTTGAACACGGGCCATGTATAGCCCAACTAGCACGGGGCGTTTTGGCCGAAGTAGAGACCGTGTGCTTTGGGCCTACACGGCCGTGTAGATGAACATGTGCCGTGTTGGGTCTATTAGACACAGGCTAACTTGGCCCAATTGAGGCCGTGGGCTTTGGGCCTACACGGCCGTGTTGATGAACACAGGCCGTGTATGTGCTCTATAGCAGCAGAATTGATTTGCTTTAATACTCATTTTAATGGGGTTAAGTGGCATTCATTTTTGGACTACTCAAGGGCCACGAAAATACAGAGAGTTTTAGTGTGAAGAACATGAGTTAGAACATATGAACTCTTAAGATTATTCTCTCTAATGATCATCACTTTGTGATCAAGTTTTGATGCACTAAAGTGTTATTTGTTCTTGTATTGTATTGTTTTGGTGGCTACACCAACTTACTAGCATTTGCGAATCAACACAACTTGGGGTGGACTTCACTAGAGAAATCCTAGCTTGGGTTTTTGAAGCTTGACTTATTTGATTCTTGAAGCTTGACGAGAGGGAGATTGTGGTACTTGCATAGTGGTACATTCCTATCCATCTTGTTCTTATTTTAGTTGCAATTTCATGTATAGATATTGGTCCATGGTATATGTGTTTGTTTGGCTAGTTTGGTTTTGTATTGTATCTTGCTTCCGTTGCTACTCGATTATGCCAAACAAATACCTTTAGTAGTATTAGAGCCATATCTAACATGGCTTTGCACTAATGAGTCTAGAAAAACCATATGAATATTTTATACAAGAAATTGTTTTCTTAAAATGATTTTGGTATGGATGGTTGCTAGGCTAAAATTGATATATTTGTAGCCTACATAATATTCATATAAGTATTTTTATGTTAGAAAATTGTTTTCTATAAATGGTTTTTCATGTAAATCTTTGTTAGGCTAAAATTGGTATATTTGTAGCCTACTTAATATGTTAGTTTTTACATCAAGTCTCAAAAGCCATATAAATTCATTGATATAAGAAAATTGTTTTTTCTTAAAATTGGTTTTTCCATGGAGACTCTTGTTAGGCTAAAATTGGTATATTTGTAGCCTTGTTAATATTTAGTTTTTATATTTATATATTTGTTGTAACTTGGCATGAAGTGTACACGAATATATACTTATAAATGTATATATGAATATGTGTCACAAAAATGGTTTGGTACACTAATGCATATGTACAAGGATTGTCATTTTGGTGCCTTTGATGTTGTTGATAATCTTGACTAAAATATAGATATATATTTATATCATGGTTTTGTGTGGCACACCATGTTTCACTTATGTTGCGTTTGGTTAATTCGGTAACACGATATGCCCTTGGACCTATGTGTTGTGGTGGTTTATTGATTTGGTTTTTGGTGGCCTGCGTGCCGTATTGATGTAAATATTTATTTATATATTTGTTGGTGCGGCTTGCACGCCGTTTATTTTATTCCATGTATTTGTATAAATAGGGTAGGAATGCGACCTGCTTATCGTTTATATATATATATATATATTCTATGTATTCGTAAATAGTATAGAATTAGAACCGGAGAAATCAACGGGAGTCATTATGATGACGTCTTGGCGAGAAGGAATCAACACGCTATTGGAGGTGTTGGATTCAACGGGAGCTCACCTAACGAGACTTTACCTTCTCCTTAGGTTTTGGCCTTGTTTTCCCCGTTGTGGCTCACGGGGAAACCGCATAGGAATTTTGGGCATGTTACCGAATTATACATATATATATATATATATTTGCGTGGTTGTGTTTTATTTTTCTATGCATGGATTAGGATTCACATGCTAGACAATTTTTCTATAAAATTAAATAAAATACAACGTTTGTTAAAATGGTTAACAATCTCGCGCGAATAGAATTGACAAAGAAAATATAAACTTGGTATTATATTTAAAAGTGCTTAAAAATCGTTTTGACACTTACTTTGTTAATTCACAAAAGGTTTTTATAAACCGGAAACAAAATCCCGTTTTTAAAAAATGTAAATCACGCACCATCCGTAAGATGACACCACCCGAATCTAACGAAACAAGGATGATTGTCGAGCTAAGCACGAGTCATTTCTTGCTTAGTTGTGTGGAAGGTGAGTGGGGTAACTCGCATGATTGGTTGTTCAGCTTAGCACGAGCCAATTGCTTAGTATATAATTCTTGATTAGTTGTCGACCTAAGCACGAGCTAAACAAAAGTTATATATTAAGATTGGTGTACGGAAGGGATCAAACATGCCAACCGACATAATGGATGTCAACGGATCCCGCAAGTGTCTAAGAGTTGTGATAGAGATTACAATTGGTAAAATGGTTGCCGGCCTAAATAGCTTCGCCACGTGATCCGCGGTAAACCCGTCACGGTACGAGGTGAAATGAGGTTCTTAGCCCTTGTTATAAATAGTTGTTTTTGTCTAAAACTATGGGGTAATTATTTTTTAACAAGGTTTATCTAAACTAACCAAAACTCGTGTTATTGTTATTTATAGATGACAAATCATAACAATACCACGTCAAACATCTTACTTCGTGTGTTCCTAGAAAGGGAGAAACTCATGGGGGTGAACTTTATTGCAAGGCTTAGGCAATTGAGGATTGTCCTTCGCCATGAGTCAAAGTTGCACATCCTTGAGGAACCCCTTCCGGAGCCACCTGCTACCAACGTGACTTGGGCCGTCCGATACGGGTATGAAAAACGTGTTGAGCACACGTACGATGTTGCCTGCCTCATGTTGTCAACTATGAGCTCGGAGTTGCGAAAGCATCTCGAGCACATGAGTGTGTACAATATGTTAAACAAGCTCAAGGACATGTTCCGACAACAAGTTAGGTAGGAACACTATGAGTGTGTTAAAAGCCTAGTCGGTTGTAGGCTGCAGGAAGGCAGGAATGTTGGTCTTCACGTCCTTAAGATGAAGGTGAACGTGGACCAAATGGAGAGGTTAGGATTTCCTATTGGGAGAGAGCTCGCTGTGGATATTGTACTCCAGTCTCTGCCCGCATCATATGGTCACTTGGTCACAAACTATCATATGCAAGGAATGGAGAAGTCCTTAAGCGAATTGCATGGCATGTTGAAGTCTGCGGAGTCTGACATGGCCAAGCATAATTCCACCTCAACCACTCCCGTCTTGGGCTTAAAGAAACAAAGGAAAAGGAAGAAGAAACCGACCCTAAAAGGAAAGGTTGGAGTTTCCAAGCCTATCCTTGATGTTGAGTCGAAGGGCATAGAGGATGTGCCTCAAGAAGAGACTCAAGAAAAGGTGGTTTGCTACTTCTGTGGAAGATTTGGAAATTGGGGCCGTCACGCCTGCCCTACGTGCCGAGAGGATATAAAACTTCTCAGGAAAGAGAGAGTTAACTTTCCATATTCAGTTACGTTCGTGATTCATTGCTATTCTTCTATAATCTGGGTTGTTGACCCAAGCTGATTGACTCACGTTTGTCACAAATTTGTTTGTTACAAAGTGTACGTCCTTTGGTGAAAGAAAATCATGAAGAACCGGATCTCGGGCGAGGAAACCATGATGATTTTCCTCTAAGAGAAGAAAAGGAGACTTGATCTCGCTTTTGTCGCCGGTTTATTTATTACTCTATTTTATTGCCATGCGTGGCAAGTAACATCTCTTTGTATGCTCGCTTTAATCACGGTGAACGAAAATTTTGAAGTTTTAAGAATTGATGTTTAACCTTTTTAAGCATTGTTTATTCAAGGTTTATTGATATCATAACTCATGTGTTGTTCTGCCCTGCGTGGCACACAACTTAACATGGGTTGACAATGAGTTTATTCTTAAAGTATGTGATTTATTATGAAAATTTGTTGTGAGATATTTTGTTCAAAATTTTCCATGTAATGGCATACACAAGGATTAGCTACAAGTAATAGAATATTCATGAATAATTGATTCTGAATCCAAAATAGTTTGGATGAGTTATCTTTGTGTGATAATCAACTTAGTCACATAAACAAGAAATATATCGCCTAGATCCATGTGGTTAGGATCTTGGAATAGTTTAGTCTCGGGCTAAACCTTTTGGTGTTGATCTTGTTTATTAAGCTAAGATGATTATGAGATCCTTCGGTGGAGTTTGTGAGAGGATTATAAGCTTGTTGGATATTGGTCACATTTTGTGGATAATCCGTTCAAGCATACCACAAAGAATAACGAAAGCGAAACTTCTTCGTCACTGCCTTGATGGTAGTAGTGGCGAGACGTTTATTAGTTTAGTTATATGTCTGAAACCGTGTTGGTGTTCAGAATTAACCAAGACAAATTTAAGAATCAATAGGGCATATAGATCAAGGTACTTAGATCTAGTTAAGATGCTAAGATATCTATTATCTATATATTGGATGACCATATAGTGAATTGTAGAATTGTTTCACAATTCATATCCTACTAAGACGCATTGGTACATGGTGTCATGGAGTAGGGAACCGGGTGTTGTTGGTCCGGTTTATGGCGGGTGATGAATGTGTGTCAGATTTGTTGGGATATTCATTTACCATTGTGACTAAGTCCTCAAATCCAAATTCAATTGATAGTCTATTTAGCATTTATTGAGATACGACTAGAAAGGTTCTTTGCTAGTCTATCTTATAGTTCAAAGTTATCCATTCTACATTCAGTGGGAGATGGATAAACTTGAAATCGAGAAGTGCTAATACATTTGAGGAGTTCTTCTAAGTTTTAGTTATTTAACCTTTTGAGAACAATGTTTGTTGCTTAAAAGGGGAAGAAGAGAGAAACTAAAACTAAGGCATTCCACTGGAAGAACGTTGAACTTAAATGAAAGACTTGATAAATGAAAGAGTTGATGATGATACTAGCTTATAATCTGATATCTTTGATAGATGATCAGCATGGTTGTGCTGGTATGCCTGACTAAGAATCATTACTTCTTTTAATACTGATTAGAGTCATATAGAGCCAAAGAGATATGGGTTTCTCATATCTAAGTGGTAATGACTTAATGGTGAGTCTTTTTGAGTTCGCCACCTATCAGAAGACGTAGTGGATCCAGAATTCGCTAAAAATAAAAGAAGTAAATGATAAAGAGATGCAATCCATTTGGAATGTCCAAGTGCTTGACTTGACTTGATCCCATACCTAGGTGTATACCAAGGTGGTAGTGATGGGATTAACATGGACGGAATTGTAGACAAATTCAAATACCGACTAGTGCTAAAGTTTTTCATGGTGGTTATGGAGAAACTTGTCCTAGTGGCTATGTTGAGGAATGTTTGATACTCGTGGATATTAATGACCGCGTTTCGTCATGAAACAATATGATGAGGAAGTGCTTATAACACTCTCCGAGGGTCTTAATATACGTCCTTAGTGTCCGAATTATGTCTACAAAAGTGGATAAGACCACTTCGGGCTTATTCTTGCATCTTGAAGGAAAGATATCTTTGCTTACTATTAGAAGATCATAGTGATGAGTTTTCTAAAAGTATAGATAAAAGCCTTTTACGTATGTCAGGACCAGTAGGAGCTTTGTTGTATTCCTAGTGTTAAATGTCTATGGAAGATAATGTCCCGATATTAGGTTATCTGCAAACCTAATTCAGGAATTACTGCTTCATAGGGGCATTTAAGAGATACAAAATTGGATAGTATTTAGTTCAAGAAATATAGAGATATGTTCTTGATGTTTGACGACTTGAATAGGCTTGGAGTAAGTAGTTACTCTAATGCGTGTTTCTACTAGGATAACGGTTGATCTTTGATCAAAGTTGATGGTCCTAACTTGTGGTGTTGTTTGTTGATTCTTAAGTATCACTAACCCTATTGTGGGCTTTTGTGACAATGAGGGTGTGATTACTTTAACTTTTTGAAAAGTAAGATCTCTTTGATGCATACTTTTGAAGTAGTCTTGTCAAAAGAGATATAATTGAATAGCAAAAGATCTTGTGGATGTTGTGGGACAAGTCCACTAGTTAAGCCGTTGTTATGGACTAATGTATTTGTCATACTAGGTCCATTAGCATGTCTAATGCGTATAACATGGCTTGAATATGTTTTGGTTTATGATTGATTTGTACTTATATTTTGGGGACGTTAAGCAATATTGCAATTCATACCATATCGTTTATTAAATGGAGATTTAATAATACGCTGAGGGCGGGTATTTTATGAATCCTTATTGTGTTCCATCTTAGCATGTTTAAACACTTCCGAGAATGTTTTTCATTCTAAATCTCCACAATCGGTTATACTTTATGAGAAGGATGTATAAATTAAGATTGAAGTAAAGAGTTGGTTTTGTAAAACGTGATTCTTGCCTATACTTGAAAGGGGTTTCAAGTGATTGGAGGATCCACACCCGAGTTCGCTTCATGGTTCTGGTCATAAGTAACTCGGGATGATGATGACGTTTCATCCTTAAACTAGAGATGCATGTGATTCTAAAGCATAGGTCTGTTTTGCTTTGATCGTTTTCTAACGCGGTCCGTAACTGGTCGTTATAAGGGAGATGATTGGGTAGAGTGTTATCTATGTGGCGGGACTATGTAGTCGAAAGGAATTTGTTCCTCTATGTATAGAGAAGATATCCATGGGCCCCTCGATGATTGAGTGCTAACGTTCATATGCATGGCCATGCTCAAGTTATATTGATGATGGATCAATGTTAACTTGGTTTGTAGGTCACCACTAATCTAGAATCGAGAAACATAATCGTGAACGATCTGAAGGTAGACTTTATTCCATGCCTTGTGTTCACATAGGATATCGCGAACAAAGGGGTGTATATGTTCATTTATCTTTAGGACAATGATTTTATGATTGGGATCTTGTCAAGAGTGGCGTACCCTATACTGACTTGGGAGCATAGATGTCTTGCTAGAGGCCGCTCTATGTTTGTGTTATTTTTCGTAGTCGTGCCACGTGCAAGTGGGAGTCTGTTGGAATATGCCCGCTGACACGAACGAGTTTATAGCACTGTTGATGAAGTATAGGTCTATTGGGTCACACGAAAGTATTGATTCCGGCAACACGATCAAGCAAAAGAGAGAGAAAAGGCAAAAATGGGTTTTGGCAGGATGGTACACGGGCCATGTTGTTGAACACGGGCCGTGTCCAGCGCAACTAGCACGGGGCGTTTTGGACCAAGTAGATACCGTGTGCTTTGGGCCTACATGGCCGTGTAGATGAACACGGGCCGTGTTGGGTCTGTTAGACACGGGATAACTTGGCCCAATTGAGGCCGTGGGCTTTGGGCCTACACGGCCGTGTTGATGAACACAGGCCGTGTATGTGCTCTATAACAGCAGAATTGATTTGCTTTAATACTCATTTTAATGGGGTTAAGTGGCATTCATTTTTGGACTACTCAAGGGCCACGAAAATACAGAGAGTTTTAGTGTGAAGAACATGAGTTAGAACATATGAACTCTTAAGATTATTCTCTCTAATGATCATCACTTTGTGATCAAGTTTTGATGCACTAAAGTGTTATTTGTTCTTGTATTGTATTGTTTTGGTGGCTACACCACCTTACTAGCATTTGCGAATCAACACAACTTGGGGTGGACTTCACTAGAGAAATCCTAGCTTGGGTTTTTGAAGCTTGACTTGTTTGATTCTTGAAGCTTGACGAGAGGGAGATTGTGGTACTTGCATAGTGGTACATTCCTATCCATCTTGTTCTTATTTTAGTTGCAATTTCATGTATAGATATTGGTCCATGGCATGTGTGTTTGTTTGGCTAGTTTGGTTTTGTATTGTATCTTTCTTCTGTTGCTACTCGATTATGCCAAACAAATACCTTCACTTGGTTTCTAGGTGCTTCAGATTTCTCACCTCCAGAGGATTGCCCATTAGAAGAGCCCGATTGGAGAGATGGCTGAAACTTCCTTTTACTCCCACCACTGGCATAATCACCCCGACACTATATACGATCACCTTCTACTTGTCGGGCCACTTGAAACGCCCGATCTAGTGTTGGAGCTGCCCGAACATGAGCACGAAATTCCAGTGGCAGAGTCACGAGAAACCTTCTTATCTTCGTGACTTCAACTGGTATCAGGTGTGGAACAAACCTCATCTTATCAGTAAATGAGGTAATATGCTCCTCGATCGGTCTATCTCCCTTCCGGAGATTAGTAAACTCCCGCTCCATACGCTCAATATCATACTCAGTACAGTAATTCTCGAGCACTTTCTCAGAAAACTGCTCCCAAGAGAGAGCACTTAATATATCTTTGCCTACAGAGGCCTTCACCGTATCCCACCAGAATATAGCACACCCCCTTAACATGCGTATCGCGTAGTTCACACGATACTCAGGCTCGCACTCACAAGATTCGAAAGCTTGATCCATTTCACGGAGCCATTGAGTAGTCACAGTGGGGTTATCACTCCCCTCATAAGTTGGCGGGTGACACGTCAAGAACTTTTTATACTAGCAGGGCTTACGTGCTCTGGTGAGAGTGGATTTCAACAAGAGCTCTTTTGTAAGACGGAGCTCTTCCTCCAGACGCTTTATATAAGCTTGTTGGTCTGGATCAGGTACTGCGCCACCAGCACTAGGCTGAGGGCGTTGATCTTCTGCTTGGTGAGGCATATGAGAAGCCTCATCTTCTAACTCTTTGAGCGCTTGCTCAGTGTTAGCTTTAATAGCAGACATGTTCTTTATCTTAACTCCTCTATATAACACAAAAGAGTAGTCAGTACTTAGTCATTCTTACTTGTCTTATCTGACAAGTTATATCATAGCAAGTAATACTCATATAACTCTCACACTCATTTCACCCCAAAGGAACACTTATTATGGTCGGGCCCTTGTTTGAGATTGAATACTCATGCAAGTACCCAATTCCCTCAAACTTAGGCTATGATACCTACTTGTAACACCGCCTTTGCATATTTACAATAAACATTGTTTCAGTATTTGGTGTTACTCTACAATTAACCGACCATAATGTATTCATTACAACATAAGTGTTCCACCCAAAATATCCAGAGGCTGGGAACCCGGCTCTCCAGGCAATCTATATTTGATCTGCAAAAGCAGTTAACATGGAACCGTTAGCTACACTTAGCTAGTGAGCACAAACTTGACATAAACTTCATTAGAGTACGGACATGCATTTCAGGAATAAGCATACAATGCTATCCTATCACATTGTGGTGTGCTGACACGATCGGTATAAGTTCTTTCTTGCAGGATAGCTAATCCCGCTCAACACCAATACACCGGGGGATCAGACACAACCCTCCGCGCTGGTGGGGGAGTATAAAGCAGTCCACCAAACATCGTTAACGGAACCAAAGGTTCCTTAGGTAACTCAGCCATTTCTGACTGATTAACCCTCATGATATAAGGCACGGCGGTTCTACAGAACCTACGATTCGGAATGTTACCTCGAATCACCGTTAAATCCCGAATCTCCTGATCAAGGGTCCCTGGGATCCAGCTAACCGGCTGACCTTAACCATGCTTGCTGATGTTCGCGAACACATACACATATCTTGTTCATTTACTTAGCATGCATATTCATTTACTTCTTTTAGCATGCATTTATATTCAGTTACTTCTTTATAGATCCAATCTAGATCCCTAGCATACATATCATCTTATCTTCACTTAACTGATTCATTCAGAATCAGTATCATGCATAAAATTCATTTAACTACGCGGTTCCAATTCTAGATCCCGCTGGCATGCACTTAACTTACTTACATTAGGTATTTAACATGGCATTGTACTTTAAATAACATGGCAGTTCTTACTTATCAACTTATGAGCACAATCGTACTCAAATCATTTAACACATAATTCCTGCTCTAGTGAGGCTTATGGAAGTCGGTACTCACCTAAGTAACTTAACAGCTAATTATTTATCTTCTTGCCTGGCCTAGGGTTTCAAGTTCACCTAGAACATTAGGATTTACATTAATATCTTAGCATACTTAAAATAGCTACAAAGCCAACATAGGAAATCCCCCAAATCCGGATCCCACGCAAATCCGACAGACTGTCGGATTTCATGAAATCTGACACTTCAAAGGGAAATCCGATACTTTGCAAAATTCGACACTCATCGGATTTCAATACTTATGAACTTGAAAACTTGGTCACAAAGTTGGAAATCCGACTTTCAATCGGAATCCGATTCTTTTATCGGAATCCGACACTTTTGTCGGAATCCGACACTTACATAGAAATCCGATTCTTTCGGATTTTGACTTGTAATTTACATGTACTTTGGGAAATCCGATACTTATCGGATTTGGACCCATAACACGGATTTAAAAACTCGGATTTAGACATGCGGATTCCGACACCCTAAAGTCTCAGAATCCGACACTTAATCGGATTGTCAACTTGCGGATTCCGACACCTTTATGTCCCGGAATCCGATTGTTCTAATATGGAAACCGCCATCTTCAATGGCTTATTTCCAGAGCTTGTTTCTTGTTTGTGTTGACATTTATACATTCTGAAAACACTCATTTTCATTTGTATGGCTTTGAAAACACATCAAATCCACACACTAACACCAAACATAAAAAACCCACTTGCAAAGTAAGCTTTGCATGTTCTAAGTGATGTTTTGCAAGAGTTTGAGTTTGAATCAGGCTTTTAATCATAAAAACAGTTTCATATGTATTGAATTCTTAACAACAAACAGATGTTTACCTTTGGTAGGATTTAAAACCACCAAATTCTTCACTTCAAGAAGATTGAGAGAAAACCGAGAGAATAGAGAGAATCCGAGAGTTTTGTGGTGTTTTGGTTTTGCTTTTACAATGTTTGACCAATATTTGACTTTTTCAAATATATACTTCACAATCCAGAGGCACCACCTCTCGATTTCTTTAAATTCATTTTCTTTCATTTTCTAATATATATATACATATATACTTTAACACCTTAACACACAAAACACACATACATACATTTAATTCTTTCATTAACATAACTAGCTTACAACTTTAATTACACATCTAACAACTAGGCCCTAATCGAGGATGTTACACTAAGCCACCGTACTGTACTATTTTCGAGTCACTACTGTACATAGCAGTATGCTAAAAACACATATGATGAATAAAAATTAGTATTGATCGTAATAACACACATCTTGCACATATGAAAGATAGTCTAGAAGTCTCACCTTGTAATTGGTTTAAACGTAAAGGCCTGAGACTAATTCCGGTATCCAAACACGATCATGCACACATAATATAACAACATATAATTAAAACCAAATTCTGAATTAAAATGAAGACTACATGGGCCGTGTACCCTATATTCTACATTTCCGACATACAAATACCACATAGGTCGGATCCAACGGACCTACATGGACCGTGTACCCCATATGCTACATGTCACACCCGCCAAGGCGGAATCACGAAGTGTAACGGAGAGGATCGTCATAACACATTGATATTGTTAGTCCTTTATTTGTAAATATTCCATTCCTGAAGGAGCTTTCGAAGAAAGTGTCTGAAGGTGTAATATCTTATTCTTTTGTAAACTGTTCAGTCGCACCATCTGAAGAAAGAAGCCCGAAGTTCATCTGAAGATTAGTTCTGAAGTGAACATCAGCTGAAGTTAGTCTTCGGTCATCAAAGGGTCTTCTACATTGAAGATACATCTGACAACCAGAATCTTCTTGTTATATAAAGTGCACGATCTGCGCATTCTGAAGGAGCTTGAAACAGCAATCTTGTTTTCTGTTCCTATTTGTGTGTGGAGCGGTACACTGTAAATAGATTAGATGGTCAAGATTAGTTTACTTAGCCTATAAATACCTGCTCGTTAAACGAGAAAAGGTTTAGCGTTTGTTCGCAAATTTGCATTTAAGTTTGTTCTTGATTTAGTTTGTACTCGGTGCTCAAGTTTGTTCTTGTGCACTCTTTGAAGTTTGGTTATTAATATAATCTTACTTTGAAAACTTTCGTGTGTTCGTTGCTTTAAAACTATTTCCGCACTTTGATCTTACTCATTGTTAGTTTTATACTTATTCGGGAAAAACAATTGGTATCAGAGCAGGTTCTAATTTAATCTATAAATTACTGATCTGTTCAACATGTCGAAGTTTGATTACATCGATAATGGCTCCTCTGCCAAACCACCAAAGTTTTCAATCGAACATTTTTCTAGCTGGAAAAACAGAATGTTATTGTATTTAGAAAATTTTGATTGCAACTCTCTTGTTATTTTGGAGGAAGGTCCTTACATTCCTCAAACCATCTCCATGGAGACTAGTTCTGCTGAAACCTCCATTCCCTCTCGTCCGAAACCAAGATCTCAATGGACAAAGGAGGAGAAGAAGCTAGTGGGTCTAGATGCTAAGATACGAAACAGTATAGTTATTGCTTTACCTAATAAAATATTTCATACTGTTTGTAATCTGAAGACAGCTAAGGATATGTGGGAGAGCATATGCATATCATTCGAAGGAACTATTGAAGTTTGTGAGAACAAGAAGACCAACATCATACGCAAGTATGAAAGCTTCTGTGCAAAAGACTTAGAGTCTCTCACTGAGGTCTACTCCAGATTCACATGTCTACTGAACGACATGACTGAAGTTTAAGTTGTCAGAGAGCAATTCCAAATACTAAACAGATTTCTGGATTCCCTCCTGTCTGAATGTGATACCATGTGCATGATCCTGAGAACCAACAACATGCTCAGGGACATGAACATGCATAAGCTATACGGAATCCTGCTGAATGACGAACAAACTCGCATTCAGAAAACTGAGTTGAAGAAGGCCTTCAAGAAAACTCTGGCCCTCGTTGCTGAAAATCCTCAAAGAGTTAAATACAGGCAAACTGAAGACTCTGATTCTGAAGATGAGCCTCAAATGAACGATGCTAAGGAGGTAGAAAGATTTAATGATGAAGGTACCGAAAAAGCCTTCGTCATGAAAAATTATAAAAAGTTTCAGAAGTTTAAATCTGATGGGAAGAGAAGGTTTGATAAGAAGTTCTTATCAGAGAAAAAAGGCTCATCTGAAGGGTCTAGGAATGAGTGCTTCAAATGTGGGAAGCCTGGTCACTATGCATGTGATTGTTTTGTGAAGGAGACCTCTTCAAATCCTAAGAAAGGGTTTCCATCAAGGGCTGATAAATAGAAGGGTAAATATAAGGCCCTGAAAACATCAAATGAAAAGAAGAAAGAAAAGGCCATGATTGCTGATGACTTTAACTGGACTGATTCTGAAACATCTTTAGATGAGGAAGAAGAAAATGAAGTTATAGGAAAGTGTCTGGTTGCTGAAGAAATCCTAGGAACTGCACATCATGAAATGTGTTTAATGGCCACTGAAAGCAAGTTCAGCAATGATCTGGCTGAGGCTGAGAAATTGAGCTCAGAAGAAGGATGGAATCTAACCATGATGTATAAGGGCGATCAACATGATAACATTTGGTACCTTGATAGTGGATGCTCAAGGCATATGACCAGATGTAAGTCCCTACTGAATGGGGTTCAAGCAGCAAATGGCCCCAAAGTTACATTTGGTGGAGGAAAATGTGGCAAAACTGATGGTTATGGTTATTTAAACCAAGGTTCAGTCTACATTAAAAATGTTGCTCATGTTACAGGACTTGAACACAACCTGATCAGCATCAGTCAGTTATGTGATGCAGATTATTAAGTGCATTTCAAGAAGACTAAAGGTTCAATCTTCAACAAGAAAGGCAACGAAGTCTTGCAAGCAAAACGGCAGGGTAACATGTACGTTGTTGATTTCAAATCTCCCACCTCTGAAAAAGATGATTGTTTCTTTTCAGAAGTTGATTCCAAAGTTAACTGGTTATGGCACAAAAGGTTATCCCATCTCAACTTCAAAAATATCAGCAAACTCTCTAAGCTTCAGCTTACTAGAGGTCTACCGTCAGTTCGGTTTTAGAAAGACAAGCTGTGTCATGTATGTGAGAAGGGAAAACAAAAGAAGTCTGTCTTCAAATCCAAACATTGTAACCAAGTTAACTCCGTCTTTCACTTACTTCATATGGATCTCTTCGGTCCTGTCAGTTCCCCTACTATGGGAGGCAAAAAGTATACCCTGGTTGTTGTTGATGAATACACCAGGTTCACATGGGTATTCTTTTTGCACAACAAAAGTGATACTGCTGAAATACTGATGAGCTTTATTCGTCGTGTTCAAAGATAGTTTGACACACAAGATAAACAGCTTCGTAGTGATCATCCAAAACTTCTCAGCCCCATATACCCTCAGCAAAATGGGGTTACTGAAAGAAGAAATAGGACCTTGATAGAAGCAGTCCGAACTATGCTAGCTGAAGCATCTCTGAAAGGGCATTTCTTGGCTGAAGCTGTTAATGCTGCTTGCTAAACTCAGAACAGCTCCATCATTATCAAGCGCCGCAGTAAAACTCCCTACGAGTTACTTTATCTGAAGTCACCCAATGTCAGATACTTCAAGGTTTTTGGAAGCACACGCTTCATCCCGAACACCAAAGATCAGAAAAGCAAATTTGATCCAAAAGGGGAACAAGGAGTGTTTCTGGGCTATTCTGACATTTCTAAAGCTTATCGTGTTTTTCTTCCCAAGAAAAACTTTGTGGTTGAAACAATAAATGTCACCTTTGATGAATTCGATGCAAAGTCAACCTCAAATCATACTGATCAAATTGTCTTTGATGAATTTGATGCTCTTCTACAAGAGTCATTCAATGATGACTTGGATGACAACTATCAGGAGGAAAACACTCACGATAATGTTGTCTCAATTAATGTGAATCAGGTCACTGAAGATCCTCTGGAAACAAATGACTCCTCTGCTGATGAGCAACAGGAGCAACCACAAAGGCTCACGAAATGGACTCGAGCTCATCCTATCACAAATGTGATTCGTAATCCAAATACTGGTGTGTAAACCCGAAATTCGATTACATCTACATTCCGCATGTTCTCTGAATTTATATCACAGGTCAAACCAAAGAAAATCGATGAAGCTCTGAACAACCTAAACTGGGTGGTCGCAATGCAAGACGAGCTTAATGAATTTGAAAGGAAAAAGGTTTGGAAGCTGATTGCCCCACGTGAAGACAAGTCCGTTATTGGCACAAAATGGGTCTTTAGAAACAAACGTGATGAAACTGGGTCAGTTGTGCATAACAAGTCCAGATTAGTTGCAAAGGGCTACTGTCCAGAGCAAGGGATAGATTATGATGAAACTGTTTGCTCAAGTTGCTCGTCTGGAGGCAATACGCATGTCCCTAGCCTTTGCATCGTTCAAGGGATTCAAGGTCTTTCAGATGGATGTTAAAAACGCCTTTCTGAATGGAGAACTTCAAGAAGAAGTTTTTGTTCAACAACCTATTGGATTCGAGAGTCCCAAGTTTCCACACCATGTGTATAAGCTCGACAAAGCTCTTTATGGACTGAAACAAGCTTCGCGTGCGTGGTATGATACGTTGTCCACTCATCTTCTAAAGAATCGATTTCAGAGAGGGAACATCGATAAAACTATATTTCTGTGTAGAGAAAAAGGTGAACTCATTCTAGTTCAAATTTATGTTCATGATATTATATTTGGTTCTACTAGCAATCATTTATGCAAGAAATTTGAGATAATCATGTCAGAGAAATTCAAGATGAGCATGATGGGAGAACTGAACTTCTTCCTTGGGCTTTAGCTTAAAGCAATCTGACCAAGGCATATTCATTAATCAAGGGAAATATGTCAATCACTTACTCAAGAACTTCAACTTTTCAGACTCCTCCCCGATGAAGACTCCCATTGTTCCTAAAACCAAGCTCACAGTTGAACCTAATGGGAAAGCAGTTGATCTTCCCACATTCAGAGGGATAATCGGATCCTTGCTATATCTGATGGCCAGTCGTCCTGATATAATTTTCTCCACATGCCTATGTGCAAGGTTTCAGGCGAACCCAAAGGAATCACATCTGACGGCTGTTAGACGAATTTTCAGATACCTGAAAGGTACAACTGAACTTAGGCTATGGTACTCCAGAGACTCTGGCTTTGAATTAATTGGATTTTCAGATTCAGACTATGCCGGATGTCAGATTGACAGGAAGAGTACTACAGGTGGGTATCAGCTACTAGGTGGAAAACTAGTAAGTTGGCAAATCAAAAAGCAGAACTCCATCTCTCTATCCACCGCTGAAGCTGAATACATTTCCGCTGGGAGTTGTTATGCACAAGTCTTATGGATGCAACATCAGCTCGCTGACTATGGCATCTCTTTTTAGCGCACTCCCATTTATTGTTATAACACAAGTGCCATTGCAATCTCTAATAATCTTGTGCTCCTTTCCCGTACAAAGCACATTGATGTACGACATCATTTTATTCGAGATCACATAGCAAAGAATGAAATTGAGCTTCGTTTCATCTGTACGGAGCATCAGCTCGCTGACATCTTCACGAAAGCCCTCGATGAACACCGGTGCAATCAACTAGTTGCAGAAATAGGAATGCTAAATCCTTCAGCTATGTAGCTATTTCAGGTAAGTTTGATTGTTACTATTCATTCTTGCTTGTCACATTTAATGCCAGCCACCCTAATAGCTAAGCTTGAATAATTACTTTTACCCTGCCTCTCTGACTATCAAATCATCTCTGAAGCGTAATCATGAGTAATTTTCTTTATAAACATCCAAAGATTTACTTTCATTTTTCATCTTCTGCAAAACAAGAAACAATTACACAGAAAATCTTTCACTTTCTTGAAAACTCATGGAGTTCACAATTACGTTCGTTTTCTTTCCGGTGTGCTACGTGATCACTGTTCGCATTCCTGATGAAGGGATTGGGATAGAAGTATCGTCTCAAATATTTGTTTTATCTTAAACATGGATGTAATTCTCTTTTGGCAGTCTATGTAAATCGTGATTAACATCATGTAATCATCTTTTGTTCATATATGGAACTAGTAATTTCCAAGCTTAGCTCTTAATCTTGTTGCCATTGTGTTTCTTCTTTTTATTTACATCCATCTATGTTGTATTTTTTTGAGATTAAAACTTCAAATGCAAAGTTTGGGTATTTTTTTTTCCTTTTGCCTCGTGAAATTTTATCTCCATGTTAATGGTTTGTTGATGAGGTTTAGCTGTTTCCAAGATTACACCGGGTAAAATGGTTTACCCAATAACTGTTTGACATCACAAAAGTTATCCTTGCGCATTTTCTGGAATCACGCGCTCTTTTTCACCCTAGATTTACTCAACCGTCAAGATTGTTTCAGTTTAAACCCTTTAAAAACCCCAAATCGCCCTTTCAAGTTCTTCACCTGCAAATCATCTTCTTCGGCGATTTCTCTTGTTCAAAAGCAAAAACAACCCTTGTGCTTGATCTCATGGCCCCCAAAATTGCTTCTGCAAAGGTAACTCTTCCCCATGATGTCGTTCCCAAAATCCCACTGTAGTCAATCTGTTTCAAGGACAACAACTTCGCCGCTGACCTAACCATTCCTCCTTCATCCTCACCTCTTCATCAAATCATAACCTACCTTCGTAACTGCCCGTTGAACTTTGCTTTCTCCGCAAAGGTTCCGATGTTTGAAGAACACCTCTGTAAGTTCTGGATGACTGCTAAAGTCATTAACCCCAAAACCTCCGGCCAAAGTATTCACTTCAGTATGCTCTCTGGTAGCAAGCCCGCTAAAATCACCATGAAATTTCTTGCATCCGTTCTCCATCTTCCTCGCCGGGAACTCACCTCATCCACTGCCAACGCTAAGGAGCTGCTCTTCTCCTTCTTTCAATATGCCGATGAGCACAAAGTGAAAGGTAATTCTATGGTTCACACTCGCCTTCCAAAGGAGTGGGACTGTCTGATTGCTCCTCTGAACTTCTGTATGACAAGCAAAACCGGTGGTCTTGACCAGGTCAATGAAGCCGTTCTGAAAATGGCCTATGCCATTATCCATGGTCATAACATTGACTACGCTAAACTCATCATGGAAAGTCTTGTGGTCTGACTAACGGCACGCACAAGGTCTCAGCACATTCCTTTTCCTAGGTTTGTGTCATTGGTTAGCTACTCCTTGCTGCCAACTGAAGTATACAACTCTGCTTCAGTTCTGCTTCCATCTCCCTCACTACCAGGTCCAGTATGGACAAGTTATTCGTCTGTCTTCAACCTAGCTTTGACAACACCAATACTTGCACTGGTCTCACTGAAACCTTCTCCTACCATTCCAATACCATATTCAGGTTTATCAACTGAAGCTGCACCTTCTAAACCCCAACACCAAGTGCTTCAGTCCTCACCATCGAAAACAAAGAAAAGGAAGCTGATGTCCACTTCGTCTAAGGCATCCACCAAACCTTCAGCCGACTCAAATCCACCACCACAAAACAAACCACCATCACTCAACCGCTCAAATCAGTCTCAACCTCCAAACGCCACAAACCCAACGTTCCCTCCTATCCAATCATCTCCTACTATGCTTCAAGTGAGGATTCTCCTGATGATACCCCGTTGGTTCTTCGCAAAACTCAGCTTCAAACATCAAAATCCGCTGAAGTTGTTCAGGTAAGCTCTTCTTTACTTAAATTTTCTAAACCTAGTCTGACTGATGAAGAGATAGCTCAAAACCAAGTTGTTCCTGAAGTCCCACTTCTCCTACCACGAGTTCAGGACACTTACAAACACCAGTCAGCCGAGACTTCCTCTATTCCAACCAATGAGTCTTCTAGAACACCCACTACTACTCAGGTACCACCAGAACAAGGAACAACCATTCCTGCTTCTGCTAAAATTCCCCTTCTATCCCTTAATGCATCAGTAAACCCAACTGGTCCTATGGATATCGACCAAGCACATGATGTGTTAGCTCCCAAACCAGCTGACTCTGATGCTCAGCCTATCACCAATGATGAAACTACAATTCCTCTAGTTTCTGAGGTCCAACCAGTTGATGACTCTTCAGTCCACCCTGAAGATGAAACTGCACCCAAATCCCTTGATGTGTCACAAAACCCAATTGACACTATGGATTCTACCAGAGCATATGATTTATCAGTTCCACACCAAACTGAGAGTGATGCCCAACCTTCCAAAATCAATGAAACTGAAGTTCAACCTCCTTCAGTTGAGATTCCCCATGCTAATGAAGACACATTCTTAAACCAGATTGTAACTGAAGCAACTATGCCCAAGGCCCTTGATGCATCAGTCACTTCTACTGATGCTACAGCCTCCACATCTCTCCTAAACAACTTGTTTGATATCCTTTCTCATGATACAACTGTCAATGCTTTTGATGATGGTGATGCTTTCGATTTTCTTCAATCCCCCAAGTCTGAACATTCCCAACCTTCTGAGCCTTCAATAGACATTGCTTCCTCATTGGAAAGTCTATCTGAACTCATCCTTTCTGTCTCTAATTTAGTCAAGACAAACACATTTCATGGACATTGTGTCACAAACAATCAAACCAGGCTCGAAACTGAGCTCCACTCTCTTGTCGATTCTATCAAAACTCAGTTCACCACCCTCACTCAAACCATTGATTGTAAAAATCTGATGCTTCATGGGATGTTCAAAACCCTTTAGAATCTTGTGAAAACTCAACTCTCTGCTCTGTCCACATCTGTAAATTCAAAACCCTTTAGTTGATTCTGCCACTATTGAGTTTTCTAAACTCAACTCCTAACTCTCTGCTCTGTCCACATCTGTAAATTCTCTTTCATCCAAGGTTGACAACATCCATGCTGTCAATCTTTCTGAAGCTGCAACTCGTCAGTTGCAAGATTTGTTTGCTCCCTCCTTCTCTGGCCTCTCTAGAGAGACTTCGGCCCTGTCTCGGTCAGTAGAAGCTTCAGGAATCTCTGCAGCTTCTAAGGGGGGAGAAAGTTCGAAGACAGTCCAAAATCTGTCAGATTATGAGGAAAAAGGCTACCGATGATCGGAAGATCGTCAAATGGGAAAGAAAATATTCACGTGTTGAATACTTACAAAGATTAGAAGAGGAAGTGGCTCACCTCAAAGCCGCTGAAGAAAACAAGAATAAAGCCTTGATCGATTTCAAGCCCAGATTAGCTAAAGCTGAAGAAGCTAAGTCACTTGCTGAGGGGGAGCTCAAGAGTCTCCTTGATCAACGAAAGGCTGAAGCTAAACTTTTCAGTTCAGAGTCAGTTCAGAGCTAGATGGAGCTGAATGTCAGCAAATTATAACTGAAGCTAAAGCCTCTCAAATTCCCAATCAATCAGCTGCTCCTTCATCTAGTGGTCAGCCAAGCCAGTCAGATAAAGGTAAAGGGAAAATGGTAATAAAGTCTCCGGATGATCAGATGAGTAAGGGTATATGTGATTTAGGTGACTCAGATGATGAAAATCCAAGAGACAAAGACTTAAAAGTGGCTGATGAACTTGGCAGAATTGCAGCAGTGAAATTGGCACTTGAAGAACTTGCTGCAAACAAATTTGATCTATCTCCCTTCGATCACCAAAAACAGATTCAGGAGGATATCGAAGCTGAAAAAGCTTTACAAGAGAAGAAGAAAAAGATCATGGAGGAAAAACAAGAAAATTGGTTGAGCTCTCGACATCAGAGAATGCATCCAGATAAAATCACCGCAATAAAGCTAAAGAAAATAAACAATGAAATCTTTCTGATTGTTCAGCGAAGAAATCTTCCTCTCTTCAGTGTACAATCAGTCAAGAATGTCCAACTCAATTATGTTGTTTCTAAATGGACTGAAATAATTGCTTGTTTATCAAAACGCAAGCAAACTAATGATATTGTGTTCGTTCAACGAGAAATCACCAAAGTGATTGAATATTATGAAGAAGAAGTGAAGAAGAAGTGAAGAAGAGGGGATTTGGTGCAGTATTCGTGCCACAGAAGGAAAAACCCACTCGAGCTAAAAAGATAAAATTTTAGAGAAGGAGGCTCACTCACAAACAGTCTCAGCAACAAATCTTGGAGCTGATATCTATTGGAGAGCTTCCAAATTGCAAAGGTTTTTACATTACGTTGCCTCCTGGTTTCACTCCTGAAGTGGGTAAAGTTCTCTCAAATCCAAGGGGATTTTACTTTCTTGATGCATATGACAAGATTCGCTTTCAGAGAGTTTCAGATTTCGCCAAGGCTGATAGGCTTCATCTGAGATCACTTCGATACTTCATAGACAATAAAGATCCGGCAGTCAAAGACATTCTAGTTGAATATTTGAAACAAACGGAGCTCAAAACTCCAAATGAACTCGCTCCTGAAGAGTTCAACCCGGATATTTAGAATAGTAATTTTTTTATTCTTTATTCTTTCTATTATTTATTCAATTTGTAAATAGTCATGGATTATAAACAAATAGGGGAGATTGTTAGTCCTTTATTTGTATATATTCCATTCCTGAAGGAGCTTTCGAAGAAAGCGACTAAAGGTGTAATATCTTATTCTTTTGTAAACTGTTCGGTCGCGCCATCTGAAGAAAAAAGCCCGAAGTTCATCTCAAGATTAGTTCTGAAGTGAACGTCAGCTGAAGTTAGTCTTCAATCATCAAAGGGTCTTCTGCACTAAAGATACATCTAACAACCAGAATCTTCTTGTTATGTAAAGTGCACGATCTGCGGATTCGGAAGGAGCTCGAAACGGCAATCTTGTTTTCTATTCCTAATTGTGTGTGGAGCGGTACACGTGTATATAGATTAGATGGTCAGGATTAGTTTACTTAGCCTATAAATACCTGCTCGAAAAACGAGAAAAGGTTAAGCGTTTGTTTGCTAATTTGCATTTAAGTTAGTTCTTGATTTAGTTTGTACTCGGTGCTCAAGTTTGTTCTTGTGCACTCTTTGAAGTTTGGTTATTAATATAATCTTACTTTGAAAACTTTCGTCTGTTCGTTGCTTTAAAACTATATCTGCACTTTGATCTTACTCATTGCTAGCTTTATACTTATTCGGGAAAAACATATATCAAATAGAGACAAATCACTAAATGCAAATATTCCAACGTGTCACGACGTTTCCCCGATACAAAAGGGGACTTTGTAACACCGCCTTTGAAATCTTAAAAAAAGATAAAATTTGAGTTTTAAAACCGCGTGGGTCCGTTTGTAAATTGAATGTTTACCTATTTGTTAACTTAACAAAATTACAAAACTATGCAGTGGAATTTAAAACATAAACAAATCCAAGTCTATTAACTATTACAGTTTAAAAACACATGTTTGGCGTATATACAAATATACAATACAAAAACTTGCCAAACATGACAACCGGTGTTACTTTAATCTAAACCAACCATTATATATATTATATACCAAAAGCAGTGTTCCAACAAAAGCCTGTACAATGGCTACAAGTGTTCCCCACTCACCAGGCCTGCCTATTCTTTGTCTGAAAAAGGGAAACAACAATAACAGTAGCTATTTTAAAATAGCTAGTGAATACAAACAGGTATGAGTACAATAACAGCAAGTCATGATTCAAGAATGAGCATTCAGTGATATCCTAACACATAACATTAATGCTGACGTGTCCAGCAGTGCTATATCTTGCCAGATAGCTAGTCCAGCTCAATAACAACCACCGGGGGAATCAAACACTGCCAACCGTGCTGGTTTCATCACATAAATGACTCCACGTGCTCGTTACGGAGCCATAGGCTCATTAGGCTTAGCCAATTAAGGCAATCACCTCATATGCTGAAAGGAACGGCACTCGAGTACCGTTGATACTGAACTGTCACCCGAAGGCCTCATTAGACCCAGCCAAAGCTGACCTTCAATAACAAATGGTCAGGACACACTTGTATTCATCAAATTATCACAATATATGTACATGTACTTAAATACATGTCTTCTATATCATTTATCATGTCAATACTTGTTTTCTCATCTTATATGCATAAACATACAAGTCCATGTGCAATAAATAGCATACAATGTTCATGTAACTCATTTAGCATTCAAATCTTCCTTTATAGCATTCATAGAAGCCGGTACTCACCTTGGTGCTTAAAACAACTCAAATATGTATTTGGCCTTCTTTGAATGATTAATTACCTATTGTATACATATAAATCCATTTTGGTTACCACATATCATATACATATACTAGTTCTAATGTTAAATTCCCTAAATATGTCTAAACTAGTAAAAATGCATAAACTAACCCAAATACCCCTAAAATGGTCAAAATTGATTCAACCATAGTCCATATACCCTGAATATTGAAAAAACACAATCTGTTTGCTGCACACTAGCTCGCGCCGCGACACAGCTTCAGTACTGCGATTTTGTGTTCTGCACAGCGGTGATTCCTATCCAAACCCAACTTTAACTCATTCTTAGTTATTTCCAGGTTATGTACAGAGTTTGGAACCTCAAAAGGAGTTCATAAACACTACAATAACATTGTTTAACATCAAATTCATGTTTGATTCACCAATTCATCATATTTGACCCATTTGGTCAATTTCAAGAAAAACAATCAAGTTATCATTTTTCATTCACAAAACCAATTGCAAACCACTCATGCATGATTTGAGAAGTGATTTTTGCAAATAAATCCAAGCTTTAATGGCTAAACTCGTTTTACCCATTTTTGACCTAAATCCTAAAAATGAAGAACAAGGAAGAAGAGAGGCTTACAAGAACAAGATGATGATGAATTCAAGCTTATGAACAGATTAGGAATAAGATTCGAGCTTGATTCCAGTCCTTGATCTTGATTTAGTTGATGTTTTTCCTTCAATCTTCTAGAACAAACAAGAGATGAGTGTGTGTGTGAGTTTATGTGACTGTGTGTGTGTGTGTTGGAGGTGAATTGGCTGACTCACCTTAATGAGGACCGACTTATGGTTCTTAATTATCCATAAGGAGGTATTTTGTTCCCCTTTTCAACATACAACACGACACCCGAATAACTGTTTCAACTAACAAGGATATTTTTGGAAACCTTGTTTGAAACCAGTTAATATTTTATCATTCTTGTCTATTTTTATTATTATTTTTAATTTCACATTTAACTGGCCAATAGCTAATTTTCTATTAATACTTACAAATATATTCATATCTAGTTCATTTAAATAAATTTACATACCAAATGGAGCGCACGAATAGGCCCGATTTGAGGATGTTACAACTCTACTTGACAAGAACCAGTCTGATCATCTTCTTACGCAGCTTCTTTGTCTTTACGTTAAGATTTTCAACTGGCTCCTCTACAAGGCGTTTAGCTGAATCAACCTTCAACTCTTGCAGAGGTAGAAGTTGGTTTTCCTCAACTTTACACTTTCTCAAATAGCATACATTGAAAGTGTTACGAATACCAGATAACTCAGGAGGTAATACAAGAGATACAGTATGCTCGTTGACTTTTCGGGTAATTCTGAATGGACCAATATAACGTGGACTCATCTTAGCTTTGCGTCCAAACCGAATTACACCCTTCCAAGGGGATACCTTCAGGAAAACCCGATCACCCACACTGAATTCAACAGGTCAGCGCTTTGGGTCTGCATATATCTTTTGACGATCACGAGCCGCTTTTAGCTTCTCCAGAGCTATCTTAACCTTATCAGAAGTAATCTGCACAATTTTAGGTCCGGCATACTGCTTCTCACCCGGTTCAAGCTAACAAGTGGGAGTGCGATAACGCCTCCCGTACAACATCTCATATGGTGGCATCCTGATACTAGAATGATAAGAGTTATTATAAGCAAACAATATCAAAGGGAGATGAGAATCCCAAGAACCACCATATTCAAGTACACATGCCCTAAGCATGTCTTCAAGAGTCTGAATTGTTCTTTCAGACTTATCATCCGTCCGTTTGTGGATGATAAGCAGTACTCAGATGAACCCGTGTGCCAAGCTCACGTTGCAAGCTTTGCAAGAAATTAGACACGAAGCGAGAGTCACGGTCAGAGATAATGGAACAAGGTAAATCGGTCAACAATGACCCAAATCATAGAGTTGATATAGAGTTGAGCTAGGCGTGTCAATGATGCTGATTCGTTTGTAGCAAGAAAATGGGCACTTTTAGTCAATCGGTCAACAATGACCCAAATCATATTGTGCCCCTTCAGTGTCTTGGGTAGCTTTGTGACAAAATCCATTGTAATATGATCCCACTTCCATTCTAGAATGTCAAGTTGTTGCAGATTGCCATAAGGCCTTTGATGTTCGGTTTTGACCTGTGCACATATTTGACACTTCTCCACGAAGGAAGCAATGTCTCTTTTAAGAGTAGGCCACCAATACAAAATTTTGAGATCATAATACATCTTTGTAATACCTGGATGAATAGATAACCTGGAATTATGAGCTTCTTGTAGTATCAACTCATGGTTGTCTCCAATTAATGGTACCCATATTCGGGATTGAATAGTCTTCAAACCCTGGCTGTTATCAATAAGCTGATCCTTCAGCTTTCTCATAGTCTCCGCCTTCAGATTCTCCTCCTGTAGAGCCAATTGCTATGATTCCTTCAACTTTGAAATGATATCAGGAACCATAGTTAGTTTCATAAATTCAGCTTCAGTTGAAACCCCTTTTCGGCTAAAGGCATCAACTACTACATTAGCTTTGCCCGGATGATAACGGATCTCACAATCACAGTATTTGATTAACTCAATCCAGCGTCGTTGCCTCATATTGAGTTCTTTTTGAGAAAAGATGTATTGTAAGCTTTTGTGATCCGTGCATACAACACATTTTGTGCCATATAAGTAATGTCTCCACAGTTTCAATGCAAATACAACTGTTGTGAGTTCAAGACCGTGTGTTGGGTAGTTCTTTTCATGCGGTTTTAATTGCCTTGAAGCATAGGCAATCACATTTTCGCGTTGCATTAAAACATAATCCAATCCAGAGTAAGATGCATCACAATAGACGATAAAATCCTCCGACCCATTAGGCAATGTAAGAATCGGAGCTTCACATAATAGCCGCTTCAAAGAATGAAAGGATTGCTCCTGTGCATCAGACCATACATAAGAAACATCCTTCCGTGTCAATTTAGTAAGAGGACGAGCGAGTTTAGAAAGATCGTGGATAAATCGCCGATAATAGCCAGCTAGACCAAGAAAACTCTTGATCTCTGTAGGAGTTTTGGGAACCTCCCAATTCATCACTGCCTCTACTTTAGCAGGGTCTACTTTAACACCATCCCTGCAGATAACATGGCCAAGAAAGTGCACCTCCCGAAGCCAAAACTCACATTTAGAAAGTTTGGCATAAAGTTGTTCTCGTCTGAGAGTATCGAGAACTTGACGAAGGTGTCATTCATGTTCAACTTCGGTTTTTGAAAAGATCAAGATGTCATCGATAAAGACTATCACGAACCTGTCCAGAAATGGGCGACAAACTCGGTTAACGAGATCCATGAAGATAGCTGGTGCATTGGTTAATCCGAATGGCATAACCAATAATTCATAATGGCCGTAGCGTGTACGAAAGGCAGTCTTCGGTATGTCTTCAGTATGAACCCGTACGTGATGATACCCTGATCGAAGGTCAATCTTGGAGAAGCAGGTTGCTCACTGTAATTGATCAAATAAGTCATCAATGCGCGGGAGTGGGAATTTATTCTTTACAGTTCGCTTATTAAGCTCCCTGTAATCTATGCACATTCGCATAGTGCCATCTTTCTTCTTGACGAATAGAATTTGAGCTCCCCAAGGAGAAGAGTTCGGGTGAATGAAGCCCTTGTCAAGTAGTTCTTGTATCTGATTCATCATCTCGTGCATCTCAGAAGGAACGAGATGATATGGAGCTTTAGCCACTGGAGTAGCTCCTGGAACAAGATGATGATGAATTGAAGCTTATGAATAGATTAGAAATAAGATTCGAGCTTGATTCCAGTCCTTGATCTTGATTTGGTTGATGTTTCTCCTTCAATCTTCAAGAACAAACAAGAGATGAGTGTGTGGGTGAGTTTACACCGACTTTGAAACCTTAAAAATAGGTAAAATTTGAGTTTTAAAACTGCATGGGTCCATTTGTAAATTGAATGTTTACCTGTTTGTTAACTTAACTAAATTTCAAAACTATGCAGCGGAATTTTAAAACATAAACAAACCCAAGCCTATTAACTATTACAGTTTTAAAACACATGTTTGGCGTATATACAAATATACAATAAAAAAACTTGCCAAACATGACAACCGGTGTTACTTTAATATAAACCGACCATTGTATATATTATATACCAAAAGCAGTGTTCCAACAAAAGCCTGTACAACGGCTACAAGTGTTCCCCAGTCACCAGGCCTGCCTATTCTTTGTCTGAAAAAGGGAAAGAACAACAACATTAGCTATTTTAAAATAGCTAGTGAATACAGATAGGTTTGAGTACAATAACAGCAAGTCATGATTCAAGAACGAGCATTCAGTGCTATCCTAACACATAGCGGTAATCCTGACGTGTCCAGCAGTGCTATATCTTGCCAGATAGCTAGTCCAGCTAAATAACAACCACCGAGGGAATCAAACACTTCCAACCGTGCTGGTTTCATCACATAAGTGACTCCACTTGCTCGTTACGCAGCCGTAGGCTCATTAGGCTTAGCCAATTAAGGAAATCACCCCATATGCTGAAAAGAACGACACTTGAGTACCATTGATCCCGAACTGTCGCCCGAAGGCCTCATAGGTGTAATACCCACATTTTTAAAATGTACAAGAATATTTTAATGTAAATTTTTGGGTGATTTATGCGTATGATGATTGGGAATCGTTTAAGTGATGGACTTATGTCTTATATATATGTGTGTATGTTGTGGATAGAAACTTATTTAGTAAGATTGGGCTTACATATGTAGTAACCCAATAAGAATTTTGGTTGTAATTGGACTTGGAATTTTAAGTTGGGCTTAGGCCCACAAGAGGTTGGAAATGAGTATAAATAAGGAGTTAGGGCACAGCCTCCCACACAAACTCTCAATCACTGTTTCATTCATTCAAAGGTTTTGTGTGTAGGTGTGTGCTGGTGCCATTGAAGGAACGAGGAGCAGAAGTAGAGGGCTTCCATTGTTGGAAGCTTGAGATTTTCAGCAAAGAAAACATCAGGTAATGTTTCTCTATTCTTTAGAATCATGTAGGCATCCTTCTTGCTATGTTTGAGTGATTGGTTGAATGATTATAGTTTGGGGTTTTTGGGTTTAGAGGGTTTAAGTAAAACCAAGGAGAAATATCTCACCAAGAACACCTTGAATGTTTATGTAAAATGATTCTAAGTTTAAAAGAATGTTTTGTATAAGTGGAGAAATGTTTTGCAACAAGTTTGAGTTGAATTGATTGAGTTTTTAGAAAGCTTGATTATGGCTATGGAGTCTGGGTTTTTGCAAAAGATGAACTTATAGTGAAGAAGGTGATTTTGGATATATGCCTACTCATACACGTATATTGGATCACTGCCGATGAGGCACGGGCCTATTGGGTCACACGCCAAGCGTTGAATCCGACAACACATGTCAAGAGAGAGAATTAGGGTTTCTGTCGACCTTCACGGGCCCTCACGGGTCGTGAAGAGGTCGTGACGTGAAGCCCTTCACGAGGCTTCATGGGCCGGTCGCGGATCGTGGGGGTGATGCCTTCACGACTTCCTCACGGGCCGTGAGAGCCCGTGAAGGCAGAAGTCTAAGTGACATTTTGATATTATTGGACCTTTTGTTTGGTCCAATGGGAGGGTGCCATTATGGCCGACCCTGGTGTCACCTAGAGAGGTAATCTGCTTATATAAACCCCTCTTAATTCTCTCCATAGGACCTTTTGCCAAATTCACAAACACACACACTAAAGAGAGCCTTGTAGGAGTCTTTTAGCAAAGGAGTCTGTGTTGGTTGTGAGCAAGAGTTCTGGTGCTGTTCTTGAGTGCAAGTTAGAGTATCTCAAGCTTTAGCAAAGGAGATTCAAGGTTTGCTTGGAGTGGATATCAATAGAGGAACTCGTCTTGGAGTTCAAGCCTTTCATCTACAACAACAAAACAACCAGAGACATCAAGGGTATGGTCTCACTTTCTGGTTTCTTTTGTTGTTCTTGTTGCTATCATTCTTTGAAGCTAGATCCCACTATGTGTTTCTTGTGCATGAGTGTTGAAAACCCGAAATGAACTTTTTTTTATCTTCATGCTTCCATTGTGCTAGGGTTTTGTTATGCATCAGAAACCTTCAGTGGTATTAGAGCCATTGCTACAAGATGATAGCACAAAATGGCTCGAAAAATCGATTTTTTGGAAGTTTTGGCATTCTGTCCAGAAGGCCTTCACGAGCCGTAAAGTTCTCTTCACGGGTCGTGAAGGTCACACGACCAGTGTTGTTTGGGGTCTGGTCGTGATATGGTTTTTTGGTGCTTCACGAGTTAATCTGGGCCGTGAACGGTCGTGAAGCCCTCGGGCCTCTCGAGCCATGAAGGGTCATGAAGGAGCTCGTGAACAGTGTTTTTTGACCTTAAAAGAAATTTTTCAGTTTTTCGATTCGTTGCTGTGTTTCTGTTTTTGTTTAGATGCATACATGCGTACACATATGTGTGTATATATGAATATAGGTTTTAAAAATTGGTTTTATGCCTTAATGCATATATACAAGAATTTCCATTGTGTCTTGAGTGTTTGTTTGGAAATTCTTATCAAAATATTTGCTTGTTGCGGTTTTTGGCACACCGTTTGTTTTGTGGTTGTTTGCCTTGTTCTTTGTTGGTAACCTTGGCCTTAGACCTTGTGGTTGTTTGTGGCTGCTCCCCTTTTTATTTGGTGACTTGAAGTCACATGGTTTGTAATAATTATTTATTTATTGATTGTTGTAATTATTATTGCGGTTTGCATGCCGTTTCATTTATCCGTGTACTTGTAAATAGATGATAGAATTTTCGTGGCTTGCATGCCATTTCATTTCTATTTTTATGTACTTGTACTCATGGAGCATGGAGACCACAATCAAGAATCAAGGATGGTGTCTTGAAAATATAAGATCCGGTGAATCCCGTTGGAGATGGCGGATCAATTGGGAGCTATGACTTTTTGTATTGTGTCCTTAGTTGACCACGTTCTTCCCGTAGGCTCACAGGTAGAATGCATAGGTTTTGGCTTGGTTACCAACCCCTTGCTATGCGTGTGTTGTGATTTATTTCTTGCATGGATTATTTAGGTTTTCGCATGCTAGAAAATTTTTCAATAAATTAAATCACAAGAGTTTTATAAAATTGGTTTATATTTCTCTCGCGCGCGCTCATGATTAACAAACCAACTAAAGTGAAAAATTAGTTTTTATCACTCAAAAATGTTAATCAAAATTAATCGGAAACAAAAGCCCGTTTTTCCATAACACATAAATCACGCACCATCCGTAAGACGATGCCACCCAAAATTAACAACACAATGATTGGTTGTCGAGCTTAGCACGAGCCAATCTTTGTGGAGTTGTGTGGAAGGTGAGCGTAGTAACTCGCAAACTTGGTTGTCGAGCTTAGCACGAGCCAATTCTTGTGGAGTGTACTTACCGCATGTCTTGGGGGACGATTTATAATTTCAAATTAGAATTCATGAAAGATTGTCGAGCTTAGCACGAGTCAATCAACAATTCTAAATTGGGATTGGTGTAAGAATGGATCAAACATGCCAAACAACCGGTGCTTGTCGTAGGATCCCGTAAAGACCAAAGAGTTGCAATAATGGATTGCTATTGGCAATATGGTTGCCAACCCGAAATAACTTCCTTATGTGATCCGTGGTAAACCCGTCATATACGGAAGTGAAATAAGGTTCTTGGCTTTGTTAAAATAATTAAAAATTTGTTTTGGGTAAATTGTTTTAACAACCTTAAATATCAAACTAACCAAATCTACTTTGCTATTAAAGATGGCATCTTCAAGTACCACCACCACGAGCAACATTTCTCTACGAGTTTTCCTTGAGAAGGAGAAACTCGACGGTAGCAATTTCATGGATTGGCATAGGCAACTTCGGATTGTCCTACGCCATGCAGGGAAATTGCATATCATTGAGGAAGCCTTTCCCGAGGCCCCTACAACTAATGCACCTAGGGCCGCCCGAGAGGCACATGAAAAACGCCTCAAGGACACGGAGGAAATAATGTGCCTTATGCTTAGCACAATGAGCTCTGATTTGCAAAAGCAAATGGATCATTTAAGTGCTTTCGACTTGCTCGCGCAGCTCAAGGACATGTTCCAATAGCAAGCGAGGCAAGAAAGGTACGAATGCCTCAAGTCCGTCCTAGGTTGCAAGCTCCAGGATGGCGGGAACGTAAGCGCTCATGTGTTGCGTATGAAAGCAAACATGGAGCGCATGGAGACGTTAGGGTTCTCCATAGGGAGGGAGATGGCAGTTGATCTCATCCTCCAATCCTTGCCCAATGCATATGATCAATTCATCGTGAGTTATCATATGCATAGTATGGACAAAACCCTCATGGGATGCTCAAGACCGCAGAGTCAAGCATCTCGAAGCCCAAGGCCACCTCATCCAATCCCGTCTTGGCTATCCGGGAGGGCCGCATCCAAAAGAAGAAGCCAAATCCTTCCCATAAGGGAAAGGGTAAGGGCAAGGTTGGTGCCACCAAGCCTACCCCTACCTCGGTGGCAAAGGGCAAGGGGAAGATTCCCCAAGCCAAGGCCCCGGAGGATGCGCAATGCTTCTTTTGCGGGGACAAGGGGCATTATCGCCGAAGCTGCCCAAAGTACCAAGATGGCCTCAAGAAGCTCAAGGCAATGAGCATCTCGGGACCTTCAAACCAAGGTACGTTCATGATTGAGCTCCATCAAACTTCTATTTCAAAGGGCTGGGTTTTATATACTAGTTGCGGCACTCACATTTGTAATATGGTGCAGGTGCTAAGGGAAAGTAGAGGCTTGGAGCGTGGAGAGCTGGATCTAATTATGGGGAACCGAGAGGTTGTGCTCGTAGAAGCAAAAGGGAGTGTCGAGCTCTCTTTTAGAACCGGTCTTTCCATTGTTCTTATTAATGTATGCTATTCGCCCTACATTGCAAGAAACATTTTATCTTTACATGCTTTGTATGACAATGGTTTTTCTTTTAAATTTATGGATGGATCTATTTTATGTTATAAAAATGATGTTTGTTATTTTAAAGCTTTAGCATGTCATGGCATATATGAAGTTGATGCATACATTGAAAATAAGAGACCTATCATGAATATTGATTCTCAATCAAAAAATTGGTTGGATAAATATTCCTTATGGCACGGTCGTCTTGCTCATGTAAACAAGACCCGCATCACCAAGCTCCAAGCGGACGGGATCTTGGAATCATTTGACCTTGGGTCAAAAGATGTATGCAAATCTTGTTTACTAGGCAAAATGACCAAAGAACCATTCACCGGAGTTAGTGAGAGGGGAAAGGATCTTTTGGAAGTCATTCACACCGATGTGTGTGGTCCTTTAAAAAATGTCACAAGGAACAATACTAGATATTTCGTTACCTTCACGGATGATTATAGTAGGTATTGATATATCTACTTGATTAGACAAAAGTCTGAAACCTTTGAGGTGTTCAAGACATTTCAAAGTGAAGTAGAGAATCAATCGGGTAAAGAGATTAAGATACTACGATCGGATAGAGGCGGTGAGTATCTTACTTCGGAGTTTCTGGACCATCTTAGAAAATGTGGGATTATCTCACAATTAACTCCTCCTAGGACTCCACAATTAAATGGAGTTGCCGAAAGGAGAAATCGGACATTATTAGATATGGTCCGTTCTATGATGAGTCAAACGGAGGTAACCATTAGTTTTTGGGGTTACGCTCTAGAGACGGCGGTAAGAATCCTTAACCTCGTACCAACAAAGAAAGTTGAAACAACACAATATGAGTTGTGGCACAAGAAAAAGCCCACTCTCTCATATCTTCGTGTATGGGGATGTCTAGCCTACGTGAGACGTGAGGCGAATGACAAACTAGAACCCCGTTCTGAAAGGTGTTATTTTATCGGATATCCTCCTGCCGGTATTGGATATATTTTCTACAAACCTTCAGAGAACAAAGTTTTTGTTGCTCGAAGAGCCGTTTTCCTTAAAAGGGAACTTATATCCAACGTAGCGAGGCAAAAGGAAATAGACCAGAAATTCAAGGAACACCCGATAAAGAACTTGATGTTGGCACTAGCAATCAACCATCAATGGTTGACACCAAGCAAAGTGAAGCTGCGGTACCTGACACACTTCCACTTCCTACCCCACGTAGATCCGGTAGAGCTCATCATGAGCCAGAGAGATATGGATTTCTCATATTTGAGGGCAATGAGCTATTGGTGGATCAAGATGAACCCACCAGCTACCGAGAAGCATTGGCGGGCACTGAGTCTGCCAAGTGGAGGGAGGCAATGGAAAGCGAGATAGATTCCATGTCGGACAACCAGGTTTGGGAACTAGTTGTTCCAACACCCAGGTTTTGACCCGTTGGGTGTAAATGGGTTTTCAAGAAGATGACCAACATGGACAATAGCTTGGACACTTTCAAAGCCCGATTGGTGGCAAAAGGTTTCACACAAACACCGGGTGTTGACTATGATGAAACTTTTTCACCAGTGGCCATGTTGAAGTCCATTAGGATCCTCCTTGCCATAGCTGCTTTTCGTGATTATGAGATATGGCAAATGAATGTAAAAACCGCCTTCCTTAACGGGAAGCTTTCTGAAGAGGTGTATATGACACAACCTGAAGGTTTTATACATCCTAAGTATCCTAACAAGGTATGTAGGCTTAAGAAGTCCATTTATGGACTTAAGCAAGCCTCTCGTAGTTGGAATCTTTGTTTTGATGAAAAGATCAAGGAATTTGGATTTTTTTAAAAACGAAGATGAACCATGCGTGTATATCAGGGCTAGTGGGAGCTCAATAGTTTTCCTAGTTTTATATGTAAATGATATTCTACTCATAGGAAATCATATCCCAACCTTGCGTAGTGTCAAGGATTGGCTTGGGAATTTCTTTTCTATGAAAGACTTGGGAAATGCGGGATGCATTCTCGGAATTAAGATCTATAGGGATAGGTCTAGAAGGCTTATAGGTTTAAGCCAAAGTGCATATGTGGATAAAGTCGTTAAACGATTTAAGATGGAGGATTCTAAGAAAGGGAATCTCCCCATGATGCATGGATTGGCATTAAGCAAGGCTCAATGCCCCAACTCCCAAAAGGAGTTGAACATAATGAAGCGAGTCCCAAACGCTTCGACTGTGGGATCGATCATGTATGACATGTTATGCACACTCCCCGATGTGTCATGTGCCTTGAGCATGACTAGTAGATATCAGGCGAATCCGGGAGAGGCTCACTAGAGGGATGTGAAGAACATTCTAAAGTACCTTAGGCGTACAAATGAAATGTTCTTGTATACGGTGGTGAGGAAGAGCTTAGAGTAAAGGATTACTCTGATGCTAGCTTCCAAACCGATAGGGACGACTGCGGATCTCAATCGGGGTTCGTGTTCCTATTGAATGGTGGTCCAGTAAGCTGGAGGAGCTCAAAGCAAGACACAGTTGCTGATTCAACAACCGAGTCAGAATATATTGCAGCAAGTGAAGCTGCTAAGGAAGCTGTGTGGATGAAGAAATTCATCCAAGATCTAGGAGTGGTTCCGAGCATCACCGACCCTATTGAGATTTTTCGTGACAATGAGTGTGCGTTGGCTTTGGCAAAGGAACCAAGAGCTCACAAGAGTACAAGACACATTCTTCGAAAATATCACTTCATTAGAGAAGTAATCGAGAATGGTGACGTTGCCATAAGTAGAGTACCGACGGATGGGAACCTTGCGGACCCATTCACTAAGCCATTATCACAAGCTGCTCATGATTCTCACGCTAAAGCTATAGGTGTTAGATTCGCTAGTGATTTGGCTTGACATATGTATTTGGTTTGTTTGATTTGTATTTGTATTTATGGGAACATTTAAACGGTATTGTAACTTATGTTTGTTTCGATATATGAATAGAGATTTATATATACGCTTGTTGCGGTCACAATCATCAAGTCCATACTGTGTTCCATCTTAGCATGTTTAAACACTTCCTTGAATGTTTATCATTCTAAAACCTCCTGCAATCGGTTATTCTTCATATGGGAGTAAGAATGAAATACGATTGAAGTAAGTGGTTGGCCCGGTATTCAAAATGGTTGAATAAGGGTGCAAGACTTACTTGTGCTTGAAAGGTGTTTCAAGTGACCAGAAGACCCACACCTGAGTTTACTTCATGGATCTATTAGTCACAAGTATCTCGGGATGATAATATCATTTCATCCTTAGACTTGAGACGCATAGGTTACCAGAGTATGAATATGCCTTACTCTAGTTATCTTCAAACGCAGTTCGTAACTGGCTGTTACAAAGGAAATAATTGGGTAAAGTATGAAACATATAATGGGACTATGTGGTCGAAAGGATTTGTTCCTCTAGTAAGAGAGATATCCCTGGGCCCCTCGATGATTGGGAGCTGACATCAAATATGTATGGCCGTACTCAAGTTACATTGATTTTAGATCAGATGCAACTTGTCTATTTGGTCACCACCAATCTGTAATCGAGAAACATAATAGTGAACGATCTGGAGATTGACATATTCCATGTCTCGTGTTCACAAGGATATCGCGAACAAAAGGATGCACATGATCACTTATCTATAGAACCTCGTAAGCCTTTAAGGCTATTATGTTTTTGTCGAAGATGACAACTCGTGCCGACTTGGGGGCATTGATGCTTAGCTAGAGCCGCTCTTTGTCTGTGATTAATATATGACAATGTATCATGTGCAAGTGGGAGTCTGTTGGATATATGCCCACTGATACACGTATATTGGATCACTGCCGATGAGGCACGGGCTTATTGGGTCACACGCTAAGGGTTGAATCCGACAGCACATCTCAAGAGAGAGAATTAGGGTTTCTGTCGACCTTCACGGGCCCTCACGGGTCGTGAAGAGGTCGTGACATGAAGCCCTTCACAAGGCTTCATGGGCCGGTCGGGGATCGTGGGGGTGATGCCTTCAAGACTTCCTCACGGGTCGTGAGAGCCCGTGAAGGCAGAAGTCTAAGTTACACTTTGATATTATTGGACCTTTTGTTTGGTCTAATGGGAGGGTGCCATTATGGCCGACCCTGGTGTCACCTAGAGAGGCAATCTACTTATATAAACCCCTCTTAATTCTCTTTATAGGACCTTTTGCCAAATTCACAAACACACACACTAAAGAGAGCCTTGTATGAGTCTTTTAGCAAAGGAGTTTGTGTTGGTTGTGAGAAAGAGTTCTGGTGCTATTCTTGAGTGCAAGTTAGAGTATCTCAAGCTTTAGCAAAGGAGATTCACGGTTTGCTTGGAGTGGATATCAATAGAGGAACTCGTCTTGGAGTTCAAGCTTTTCATCTACAACAACAAAACAACCAGAGACATCAAGGGTATGGTCTCACTTTCTGGTTTCTTTTGTTATTCTTGTTGCTATCATTCTTTGTAGCTAGATCCCACTATGTGTTTCTTGTGCATGAGTGTTGAAAACCCGAAATGAACTTGTTTTTATCTTCATGCTTCCGTTGTGCTTGGGTTTTGTTGTGCATGAGAAACCTTCAGGTGAGCCATGCGACAGTCACATGGACACCTAGGGGTGCCATGCGACTTTCAGTTGGGCTGTATGTTATGCCATGCGAATTTCATGTATCCATTATCAGTTCATGCGACTTTTATATGATGAATAGTGTTTCATGCGACTTTCATATGTTGTATGTGAGTTCATGCGACTTTCAGGCTTTGTATGTTTTGCCATGTGACTTTCATGTGATAAGTGCTAGTTCATGCGACATTGAATATGCTCCATGCGACCTTTATGTGTTAAGTATGATTCCATGCGACTTTCATGAGGTGAATAGTAGTCCATGCGACTTTCAGTAGTGTATGAGTATGCACCATGCGACTTTCACGTGAAATATGCTAGTTCATGCGACTTTTAGTTAGCCTGTGTATGTGCCTTGCGACTTTCAGTAGTGTATGAGTATGCACCATGCGACTTTCACGTGAAATATGCTAGTTCATGCGACTTTCAGTTGGCCTGTGTATGGGCCATGTGACTTTCAGTATCATGTAACAGCTCATGCGACTTTCAGTTGGCCTGTGTATGTGCCATGAGACTTTCAGTACCATGTAACAGTTCATGCGACTTTCAGGTGATGTACAGTAGTCCATGCGACTTTCATTGTAATCCATGCGACTTTCATAGTAGTTATACGACTTTCATGTAACAAGCATAAGTCCATGCGACTTTCAGTGAGTAACAGTTAAACCCAGTGTTAACCAATGTTTAAACTTAGTCAGGTAACGGTCAGTTACAGAGCAAAGCCAGTAAAGTCCATCAGTAGGAACTGTGAACTAAACCAGCTGACAGGTGAGTATTCTCACTTATAACTTGAATAGATTACAGATGCTATGTATGTATGAGAATAACAGATATGTATGAATATACGAGTTCTAGTTGATTGTACTTAGACCGTTTACTTCGTTAACGGGTATGCTTAGACCGTACACTTTGGTGTCGGGTATGTTTAGGCCGTACACTTCGGTGTCGGGTATGTTTAGACCGTTCACTCCGGTGACGGGTATGTCTATACCGTTCACTCCGGTGACGGGTACGTTAGACCGTACACTTCGGTGTCGGGTATGTTAGACGGTACACTTCGGTGTTAGGTATGTGACCAGCACTCCGGTGCCCGGTATGTTAGACCGTTTTGACGACAACGGGTGAGACGAGACCATCCTAGTGACGGGTATGACGAGACCACTTACTACAGTAGTGGGTATGAGTTGAGTAGTATGCAAACTAATTCGGTTGTAAGTAGTATACTCGCTAAGCCTTTGGCTTACAGTTGTTGTTTTATATCTTTTCAGGTAACGACCATGGCGGGGCTCCAGCGCGGCAATGATAGCTCAATTCCCAAGCTTCCGCAACCCTTTAACATAGTTTTCAACAGTAACAGTTTTAATTATAGACAATGAGGATGATTGTAACTTAATGAATTATGGATGTCTATTCAGTGAACAATTTGATGTGTAGCTACGATATCGATGATTATGAGTATCTATTATGAATGAATTATGTAAAAAAAAAGTTTTTTTCGGACGTTACAACTTGGTATCAGAGCCTAGGTTTAAGGGATCTAGATGCGTTTCAGCGTGTTTAGACTTAAACCTTGGTTCTTACAGAATTTTCAAACAAAGTTCATAACTTGCAAATGACATAAGTTTTCAATGAGCTATCAGCTGGAGCTAGTCCGAGTGGTCATGTGCGATGTACAAGTTACTTAAAGTATTATATTATATGCTAGTTGTATATAATTTCTGACAGTAGGCTGCTCTAGAAGGGTAGCAAGGGGTTAGTGAGACCTTTACATGAGAATCAGATGCTGTAGAAATGATGATACATGGCCCAAGCCAGTGAATCGGGATTTTCAAGCGTAATGCTAGGATCCAGTATGTATAGTGTGTTCGTAATAATAGGGCCCATATTATTAGTTGCACGCGATACTTGCGGGAACCTACCAGCATCCAAGAGAATCTTGTGAATCCGGTGAGGGGTACTTGTAGAGGTAAGATGCCTGTAGCTAGGGTGCCTTAGGAATGACTAGGGTTGTCTGCTAGCTAGGTTTTGACATGCGATACTTGTTATATGCTTGATAGTAGTGAGGACTGTATGGCAATGCCACCTATTGATTAGTACACTGTCTATACATTCAGTATGGTGAACACGAGAAACCAAAGAGTTATCTAGCAGAGAGGGTATTTGAAAACCCACCAGACGGGGAAAATGCTAGTGTGACCGGGGAGAGTGACTCCCGCATGCAACCAGTTGTTAACCAGCCACTTCCTGAGAACGTGGCTCCTCAGAATGCAGTACCGAACAACTCTGAAAGTGAAGAGTTCGGGGAAGTAGATATGGCTGAATTGGTAACCACAGCGGTGACCAATACCTTGAAAGAACTTCTACCAAAGGTTCTGGAGGACCTGAAGCAGGATATGAGCACCATGATCGACCAGAAACTAGGTGCTCTATGGGCCGCAAAGGAAGCCAGTTTGACTGCGGCAAGCACTCAGCTAGTGACGCCAGCTGCTAACCAGGAAACTCCAGGAGGTACCTTCCGGGACTTCTCGGCATGTCAGCCGCCGACTTTTGAGGGTCTGCCAGACCCAATGCTAAGTACCAGATGGATTGCAGCGGTGGAGGGGGCGTTCTTCACCTGCAAGTGTGCAGACGATGTGAAAGTTTGGTACGCGTGTAACTTCTTGAGAGGAGTAGCAAAGGATTGTGGAATTTACTGCGTAAGACGAAGGGCGAGGCGATCGCCAGGATGAAGTGGGAGGAGTTTACCGAGTTGTTCTATGCCGAGTACGCGCTAAAAGTTGAAGTAGAGAGGGTCGTGGATGAGTTCATGAAGCTAGAGCAGACCACCGAGACGGTCAACCATATTACTACGCTATTCAAGGAGAAACTGCTATACTGTCCAGCTTATGCTAATGATGAGGGGTTACAGATGCACACGTATACCCAGATGTTGAGAGAGGATATTCGGGAGTTCGTAGCTAATGGACAGTATTCCACCTTTGACCAGTTGATTGAGGGGGCCTGAAAGAGAGAATTGTACCTGACAGAGAGAAACAAGAAACGTACTGCAGAGCGGGCCGCTCTCAGCAACCACCAGGGGAAGCAGCCAGTTAAGAAACCAAATGTAGGGTCCAGGTGTGGGCGATGCGGTAAAACGCATATTGGAAACTGTCGTCACGTGGTGGATAGATGCTACAGATGTAGGAGAGGTGGGCACCATGGCAAAGATTACAAAGCTCACCTGAATGTATGCTTCAAGTTCAACAAGTCAGGACACCGGATGGCGGAGTGTCCCGAGTCGATGGGAAGCAGTGGAAAGACAACTTGGCAGCCTCCACTCAGAATCACAGAGGGAGAGAAAGGGAAGAGGCCCGAAGCGCCTAAACCTAGGGGTCGTGCCTTCCAGATGACCGTAGAAGAGGCTAAAAAAGAACCGGACGTGATTGCAGGTACTTTCATCGTTAATTCTTTACGTGCGCTTGTACTTTTTGATTCCGGGGCTAGCAAGTCCTTTGTATCCTTGTTGTTTTGTAAAAGTTTCGTTGTAGAACCAGTGAAGCTAGAAATGCCACTAGAGGTAGAAATAGCCGATGATAAGGCTTTGAGTGTATCTACCATCTATAGGAACAATGTAATAGTAATAGACGATGTAAGGTTTCCTATAGACTTACTGCCGACCCCGATGCGGGAATTTCAAGTAATTGTGAGAATGGACTGGCTGGGGCGTCACCAGGCCAGTATCCTGTGCAAGTAGGGCATCATACGGATCCAGAATCCGAGTGGGGGAGAAATCTCCATCTACGGCCAGAAACATAAAGGAACGACAATATGCTGCACCGTAACCAAAGCCGCAAGGTATTTACGCAAAGGGTGCGCGGCGTTTATCGCACACGTCATAGACTCGAGGAAGGAAAAGAAATAGTTAGAGGTATCCGACGTACTAGTGGTATGTGAATACCCCGAGGTATTCCCAGAGGATCTAACAGGATCTACCAGGGATACCACCAGACCGACAAGTAGAATTCCGTATAGATTTGGTACAAGGAGCAGCCCCTATCGCGAAGGCACCGTACCATTTAGCACCGCCTGAGATGCAGGAATTAATGACGCAACTGCAGGAATTGCTTGACAAGGGTTTCATCTAACCTAGTAGCTCACCTTGGGGAGCCCCGATTCTGTTTGTAAAGAAAAAGGAAGGAACGTTCTGAATGTGCATCGATTACCGAGAGCTCAACAAGGTAACAGTGAAGAATAGGTATCCATTACCTCGAACAGACGACCTGTTTGATCAGTTACAAGGAGCGTCCTGTTTTTCAAAGATAGATTTGCGGTCGGGTTATCATCAGCTCAAAGTCCGAGAGGAAGATGTAGCGAAGACGGCATTTCGAACTAGATACAGGAACTTCGAGTTTGTGGTGATGCCATTCGGCCTCACCAACGCACCCGCAACTTTCATAGATCTAATGAATCGGGTTTGCCGACCGATGCTTGACAAGTCAGTGATTGTGTTCATCGATGACATCCTAGTTTACTCCAAGACCGAGGCGGAACATGAGAAACACCTTCGAGAGGTGCTAGAAACGTTGACAAGGGAAAAGTGGTACGCGAAGTTTTTGAAGTGCGAATTTTGGCTAAATGAGGTGCAGTTTCTCGGGCACCTGGTAAACCGCGAAGGAATCAAAGTGGACCCAGCAAATATAGAGGCCGTGATGAGATGGGAAACGCCGAAGAGTCCGACGGAGATCTGAAGCTTCTTGGGTTTAGCCGGTTACTACAGACGAGTCATCAAGGATTTCTCGAAGCTGGCAGTGCCCCTGACAAAACTGACAAAGAAGAATACCCCTTTTAGGTTGGGAGCCGATCAGCAGAAAGCATTCGAGACCCTTCGGGGAAAACTATGCGAAGCTCCGATACTGAGCTTACCTGAAGGAATGGAAGATTTAGTGGTGTATTGTGATGCCTCTCATGTGGGGCTCGGGTGTGTTCTTATGCAGAGGGGGAAGGTTATCGCTTATGCTTCGAGCTTGATTCCAGTCCTTAACCTTGGTTTGGTTGATGTTTCTTCTTCAATCTTCAAGAACAAACAAGAGATGAGTGTGTGTGTGAGTTTACGTGACTGTGTGTGTGTTGGAGGTGAGTTGGCTGACTCACCTTAATGAGGACCGACTTATGGTTCTTAATTATCCATAAGGAGGTATTTTGCTCCCCTTTTGAACATACAACACGACACCAGAATTACCGTTTCAACTAAAGAGGATATTTTTGGAAACCTCGTTTGAAACCAGTTAATATTTTATCATTCTTATCTATTTTTATTACTATTTTTAATTTCACATTTAACTGGCCAATAGCTAATTTTATATTAATACTTACAAATATATTCATATCTAATTCATTTAAATAAATTTACATTCCAAATGGAGCGCACGAATAGACCCGATTTGAGGATGTTATAGACTTGTGCCGTGTTAAGTAGATTCCACGGCAACATAGCCAAACAACAACAAAAAGAACGTGTGAATGTAAACCCCACAACCCGTGTCAAGTATACAGGCAACAAGCCCAAAACCAAATAATAGTTTTGAAATATTTGCAAACATCCACATCACAAAATAAATAAATATATCCGATTCGCGCTATTAGACACGCTAAGGCCCGACTAGAGTCTTCTAAGCACCTTAAGCGTTAGCGTTAGGATTACCTAAAAATGAACACTTGAAAATGTTAACATAAAGTAGGTGAGCTCGCAGGTTTATAGAAATAGCATAGTTGTCGTGTAAAGTGTTTAAGTAGGACAAATGTGTACGTATAACATGTTAAGCGTGTAGACGTTGTACCAACATCCAAACCACCAGGTTCAATAGGAATCAAATCATAGTCTTCCAAGCCGTTATTATAGCATACCCAGCTCGAGCATAAACCGTTGGCTCATAGGAATATAGAAATCAATTGTCATCAACCAATAACAAGTAGTTTTTGCATATACGTCACATAAGTTGTCCAAAAGAAATAAGAAATAGTCATCACAACATAAAAAGTTTAAAAGAGAGTTTGAGTGTCATTCTCTCCCGAAAAATATAGTAAAAAGGGGTCACGAGTACTCACCTTAGTAAATAGCTTAGTCAATCGAGTCTTAGCACGCTCACAAATCTACAAACAATTAGTTCGTAGAGATTATATTAGATTCACGAGTAATAGTCTTTTTATGCGTTATCCTTGAGATATTAAATTTATTTAGGATTCGCGATTAACTTTTACACTAGGTTGCATAAGTTCATCCATCTCTTGGGTCTAACCCCAATATGTATATTTTAGTTTTTAAATTTTGTTTATTTCCCTTTTTAAATTGTGTAGATTAAATACTAAAATTTTGGGTACTCTTCGTATATTTTTAAATTAATCCAAACGTCCTAACTATTTTCCTAAATTTTTATGGCAGAGACCATAATGTCTCTATTAGTTTATATAAATTTTCGAGAATTTAATAACTTGTTTATTTTTTTATAAAAATACATTAATTGGTATGGGTTAGAAAATACCTCCAGTTTACGCGTCATAAAGATTTTATTTATTTAAAATACTAAAAAACTTTATTAAACTATAAAATTTTTACATTAACATAAAGACACATAAAAATTCATTAGCACAATTTTTGGTTAATTAATTCGGACGTTTGAATATTTTACACTATTTTAAACTCTGAATAAGGAAATTTTCAAAACCTCCAGATTTGACAATTAACTTTCCACTCAAATAAAATAGAAAATAAAACTAATAAATCCTAATATTTTCTACAATGATTAAAAAAAATCCAAAGTTTAGTAATGTTAAGTTTTGGCCTCTAATTCGAGACCTAGGATTAATTATGATAATTCAAAATCTGTTATAGAAAACCCTAAGTTCTCCAGATTCAACCACAAAAATGTTTTAAATTAATTAAAATAGTAAAACAACTTAATAAATTCTAAATATTTTACAGGACTTTTAAAACCAATGAAATATGCCGCAGATTCATTTTGAAGAATTTTCCTGATGTTTAGAATAGGTTTTAGGAATTTCAAAGTTGGTATATTAAACTGACAGAAAACATAGATTTGCGTAACTTAACGGTTTTGGTTATTTCAGTGACCAAATCAACTTAGTTTTGTATGAAAACAGTTGGAGATGAAAATAGACTAAGAGTACTTGATTCTAGAATCAAAAATCGATTTATTTAGGTTTGCTTTGCTCGAGATATGAACTCTTGAAGTTCACTTATTTTCTGTCCAGATTAGAACTCTTTGTTCTTCATGTTTTTGTTCAAGTAAACCAATCTCATGGATTTGTTATTCACCTAAACACATCAAAATCATTAATTTATGTATGATTTGGATGTGTTTGATCCATATGATGATCAATCATCAAGGGTTAACTTTCAAAAGGGAAGAAGAAGAAGAAGAAATAGAGATTATTAAGAGTAAAGAGTGTATACCTAGGATTTGGAGATCAAGGTTGGCTTGAATCTTCTTGGAACCTTCAAGAACACCAAGAATGGAGTATGTTGAGTTTGAAAACTTGTGTGGAGGGAAGGATGAAGATGGGATCGAATTTTGGATGATTGTGTTTGTGTTTTAAGAGTTTATGGTAATCCTTAGGTTATAAGTAAACAATTCTAATTTAGTTAGGTGAATTAAGCATTTTTGGTAAGTTGTATTCCTTCCCTTTTCCTTGATGGCTGATTTTTCTTACATATACTATTAATTTTTTTTATTTAATATTGATATTATATTGTATCCTAATATTACGTTTTATGTAGCTGCGTTAAACGTTTTACGTGTTGCTTAGATGTTATTATGTTTTCTTGATGGATTTGTTGTCTAGAAATTATTCATTGTACAAATTGTTGTTTTGTTTCAATTATTACAAAAAAATTAATTTAGTGTTTCCCATTTCTTGTACGTATAATTGGGTTCCTAATGTGGTGTACATTTTGCTAGGTTTCTTGGGTGCACCTTTAAAGGTTTTGATTAGTTTAGTGTTTTGGCTTTCATGATGCAAAAATTTGTGTAGTTAACTCGCCACTACATTGCTCTAAAGACATTTATTCCCGTAGCTCGTGCTCTAAAATTTGTTTGACTCACTGAAATGTAAGACTTTTACCTATTTCTACCGTTGACACTACTTAACGTTTGGATAGTCAATCTTACTTGTCATTATGAATTTAGCACTCAATAGATTTTAGAATTTACACCGCCATTAACTCTACACGGGCTGTGTTGTCCTACACGGGCCGTGTACATCTCATCTGACTTACATACACGGGCTATGTTCCTCGTGTCCGGCTTACAGTTCAGACTTTACACAGACGCTGATTTCCAGCCAAATCACCCTAAAACTCTTTCTAGTCGATTTTAATCATCTTGGGTTATTTTCCTATGCCCCAAACAGTCTAAAACACTTATAAAACTTAAATAAGATGCTTTGATTCTTGATTCCACCATTTGAATCATTAAAATCCATATGAACTTGAAAAGAACCAAACAAAACATACATTAAATTCTTTAAGAAGGAGAAGATGATAATGATAGCTTAAGTGATAATGCAATATGAGTACCTTTAGATGAATTAAGTAGAGAGAAGAACACCTTTAAGTGTGTGTATATTAACTTTGAATATTGTAAAGGTTACATAGAAAGGATGCATGTGTCAGCTTATATACATCATGCAAAGGTGACACCTAAGTACAAAAAGTAAACTAGATTACAAACATAAAATTCATATCTAACATTCCCCCTTGTTTGTATCTAGTCGATATTTCTTTGTCTGATCTTCCTCTGCCAATGTCTTATCATTTTCCTTTCGTCTCTCTTGGCATCGAACAACTTGATCCCTTCTATCAAACGTACTCTTGGTGCTTGATCGATATTCTCTTTTATACTCATGTTAAACTCTTTAATTTTAATTGACCAAATCTTCAAAGAACCATTTGAGTATGCATTCACCTCATCAAACTTTAGGAAGAACTTTTCTTGTTTACTATTGAACATAACTATTCCTTCATCTCCCTCAAACTCTTCATCACAACTCTATATCACCTAATACAACTCTAATTGGTCGAGCTTTGAATGACGTGTTTTCGGTTTAAGAACATTGATTTTATCTTTATCAACTTCAGCTCCCAATTGAAGACTAGTCTCCTCAGCTCTTTGGCTCCTGTACCTCATAAACTCCCACAACTTATAATACCCTGCAGACTCATCCATATTCTTATCTAGTTTTGATTTGAGCTGCTCCACAAGGAAGTTTACATCACTTAGAATCAGAAATTTTAGATCTACATGGTCAAAAGAATAGCTTTTCAGATCAGACCTTGTGACATGGTAGCAGATCATATCAATGAACATAACTCTCTGAACTGAGACATAATTAAGCTTGATGATCGGATATGTAGACTTAACATCTTCTTTCTTTTCGGTATGCATATGCAGAAATAACCTCGCTCGAGCTTCATTTGCATTTTTAACACCCAACAGATTGACATCAAGCATTTCTTTAAGCTGTTCTGAGTAGATATTTACAAATTTTTCCTCCAAATGAGCAATAGGTATGTCTTGATACCTCCAATTCCTGACCTCCTTTTTGAAAGCATCTCTTGTAAGTACATAGCTCTTTCGTACATTCGGCAAAGACCCAGTATGAATTGGATATATTTGGACATTTGAAGGAATTTCCCATTGAACACCTATAGATAATTCCTGTTTTGTGTTTCTTTCTGCTGTTTAATGATAATATCTGCTGGAGTTGTTTTGAATTTTCCTGGAGATGGTGGGAACAGATCTGTTACTTCTTTGTTAATTTTCAGCACACTTTTCAAATTCAACTTTTCTAAATCAGGCTTTGCAACCTTTAGAGTGATTTAAGCTTCATCAGTTTGCTTGCTCAACCACAAGGCCAAAGTTAAATCCTCATCCTCCACATCAAATGTATCATCTTTTTCAAACTCAAACCCTATCTCAACTATTTCCAACTCCTTTTGCTTACATTTATATTTCTGCTTGAAATATGTTTCATCCAATTTCGCTGCAACAACACCAATCCTCTGAGCAGCCGGGGTATAAAAATTAGCTTTCAATCTTTTCTCCCCCTCAAGACGATGGGTGTCAGAGTCATCATCGTCATGCCTAGGTCTTTTGGATGACCCAGCAACTGTTTTGCACGTTGACTCAACCTCCGTTCTTAACAATGATAGCAAATCAAATTCCTCAGATGTATTTTCTGAATAGCCAATCAATTAAACAAGTAGTAGACTTTTAAGATCATCAACTGATAAAGCATTAGTCACCTTTTCCTTCATCTCATCCTCACTTCTTTCAATCAATTCATCTAAATTGGCCTCAATTCTTTGATTTTTCTTTTTAAGCTCATTAAACCTCTCAGCCTGTAACCTCTTCGTATCATCAAATCTGATATTTAATTGGTCCATAGCAGTATCGTAATCAGTCTTGGAAACAAATTCCTTAGCTGATTTAGATTCAGTATGGGTAACTGTAAAGTATAAAATTGTGTAGAAATAGGAGTTTGCTTGAGAAAATACTCATAGAGTATAAATAGGGATATGAACCTTGTAATTAGTTGAGTTTTGCCATATTCAATGTTTAAGTGTGTGTTTTGTATGGTGTTAATCATCTCTCTAAGTCTACACACTACATTCTTGCATTACTCCATTTATACTTGAATCACTTGGGCCTAACAAGTGGTATCAGAGCCTAAGGAGTGTGATTTGATTCTAAATTCAACATACAAGTTCAAGATTGTTGAAGAATTTGAAGAAAACTGAGAACACATTTTGAGATTTTTGGGTTTTCGTCAAATTTTGTGATGTTGGTGAAGATTATGGTTGATTGATGCTAGATTATCATTTTAGAATCATTCTGGAGTCAAGAAGATCAAAATTTCAACAAAACAACGAGCAAATCGAAGATTTTAGTATGTTTTCTGAAAAACCGGTTTTGGGGAAAATCATCTAATTCGATATCAATTCGATGTTGTTTATCAGATTCTTGCAAATTTGAAGAATTTTTGAATCTAAACGGGATGAAAATGAAGTTACCGGATTTAGAATATGAATTTATCAGATTTGGAAGATGAAGTTACCGGATTTCATAAATCCAATTAAATGTTTACAGGATTTGGTTTTACCGGATTTGGTTTTACAGGATTTGAACTTTACCGAATTTATAATTTGGCGGATTTGAAAGTACTGGATTTGCCTTCTACCATATTTGAAAGTGTCAGATTTGAAAGTACCGGATTTTCCCCTTGGACCCAGCCAGGGGTTACCACCCCTTGGACCCCACTATTAGGGGTGCTGCCCCTGAACCCCCGTAGTCGTTGTGACTGAATTATCAGGTCACCTTGATTCCTATGACAAGTGTTTAGATTTTTTGGCTGAGTCAAGAGTTCTCAAAGTTTCAGTTATCATTCTGATGTTTCTAGATTTAAGTTTACTGTGGGTAATTGCTACCATATGCTGAATGTCGAGTACGTCATGTCTAGTCATCCTGCCCTTTCCTAACTGATTTTTGGTTCGTCTTTCTTAGTGTCACCAATTTTTGGTCTCAAAACCAGATTTTGGCCATCTATTCCTTGTTTCTTTTGAATCTTGGTTATCTTTTATCAGTCATTTCTGATGACCCAGATCACATTATTGGTGAAATTGTTTGAAAGATTGACCAACATCAAATTACTTCAGGTTTTTCAGAAAATTTTGTATTACATGCGAATGCTCTTGAATAAGGATGGATCCGACTCACTGATTATTATATCAAAGTCATCAAATTACTTCTGGTCAAGGTTGATTACAAGGTATTGGGAGACTTACTTGTATCATTCTGAGATTGGCCTAGTTGGCAGGAAGGCTTGGGTATGTTACACGTGTATTATTATTTGATTATGTGTATTTAACTAATAATTGATTATTGGTAAATACATATTTTTAGTTTAATATGTATATGTGTAGATATGATTATATATGCGTACGGTTGCATGTGTGTGTGTGGGCATGCAATTAATTTAAGGGTGACGCCTCATGCTTAACTAATTGAAGTTAACATGTATACATGGGTTTGATGATAAATCCATCACAATTTGCAATCTGCTTAAAAGTGTTGTGTGTGAAACCGAAAGCAAAAGCAAGAGGAAGAACAAGCATCGGATTTTGGCATTTGATTTGATAAATTCAAGTTTAAGGTTGGATTGATTCTTCTATGCTTCTTAAAACATGATGCTAGCTAGCATGTTATGATTTTCATTATCATGCTGGGATTTGTAATGAAAACCATATATAAACGTGATAGAAACCCTCGATGGTGGGTTTTGTGTGTTCTTGGTGTTTTTGTGGTTTAATGGGTCAATGATGCATGCTTGCATGTTTAAACATGTTTATATTTGTTTTTGATAAACTTGTATATGAATTGTGTGATCTGGAAAGTTGATTTATACATGTTTTAATGTTGTCGGATTTTGAAAGGTGAAGGTGGCGGATTCTTGGTAAGGAAGATGAGGAAATTCGATGGATGAGTTTTATGGTGGAAAACCGATTGTTCGAATTCGATGGTGGATTCCAAGTCATGAAATCCGATTATAAGTGTAATCCGATGTTGAATTCGACAGTGGAAGTTTGAAGGGTGAAATCCGATGGTAGTATCAGATTTCATTGGAAAATCGATAGTGTTGAATCCTGAGCTTTTGGTGAAATCCGATTGTGGGTGCCAAGTTAAGATACAAGTGTGGAAATCCGACTGAAGTTGCGGATTCCTTCAAATCGGATAGAAGTGGCGGATTCCGATGGTAGTGTCGGATTTCTTATGAAATCCGACAGTTTTGATTTGTGATTTGCATTGTTTAATGCTATGTGATATATGTGCATTCATATGTGAATCTTACATGTTTATGTTTGATTACATGGATATAAATATATGTTTGATATATATTTATGAGTTGAATACTGATGGTTGGTTGTTGTGTTCTCAAGAATAGACAAGGCTCAGTAACATTAGATCACTAAGTGGAATAGCTGAGAACCGGAGGTCAGTGGATGTTTACTCACGGGTGATATTAGTTGTACTGGTTTGGTTGCAACTATTGTTGGATAGATTGTATATCTGTTGGTTAATTAACTGTTGGATGTTAATTGTTGTATTCTGTGATATGTATACATGATGGAAGGGAAGTCAACTTTCGACTAGGCTTATGGGATGGGTTCATTTGCTATTGGCTAAGCAGTATTAGGACCTTGGGATGCATTTGTTGCTACTAGAGGATAATACTGTGTGAGAATAGCAAATCGACTATCGGTAAACCTTTGCTTTGGCCGGCATTGGTTTTAGGTTCCTGCAAAACCGCCGGTCTTCCTAGGGTGTTTATTTGTGGTTGCTGATTTCATGCGGTTCAGGCTGATATATCTGTTGTTTGTTACTCCATTCACTTAGCTTTGTGCTAATCCCCCACCTCTCACTCTGATAGATTATTTGTGACGAGCCGTGATTTGCAATATTGATATTTCAACAGTTGAATTATATACCGATGTAAATACTTTTGTTATTTAATTCGCTTCCGCAGTGGTTGTATTAAATGAATAAATTTTAGTTGAAAATACGGTGTTACAAGTTTGGTAGCAGAGCCTTGGTTTGGCAGTGTAGGCACAATCGAAGTGTTACATTCCCAAATCTTGGCTCGTGGTAGGTTGATTACTCCTTGGGTGTGGGATTAGGGTGAATTGGAGTGTGGTGGATTTAGTATGTTGTGTACTAACGGAATTATCTAATAAATTGTGAGGTTATTTGATTGTTACAGATAACAATGGCTGGACGTGATTTCTCAACCGTTGCCCCTACTGTCCCATCTTCTGATGAGGTCCCTACTGCAACAGTTGAAGTTCCTACCAACGCTGGTACATCTGGTACAACGGGTGATGAGAGAGATGAGTGCATTTTTCAATTGGAAGGCCAACTACAGGATCTGAGGAAAGAGTTAGAGCAATAGAGGCAGGTTCCTGCAGCACAATCACCAATTATTCCCATAATATCAACTACGGTTGCGATACCATCTATTTTCCCAGTGGTCACTACATTGGCAGAGGTTCCACCGATGTCTATGCCGATACCACCTTTATCTCAACCGATGACACAACCCTTTTACTATCCGCTGTTTCCTCAGGGACCCTATCCACAAGGATCTATTCCATAGGGGTCGATGCCACAAGGATCTTACTCGTATCCTTTTATGGTATTTCCACCAGGCATGGGATACAGGCAACCGTGTACCTACAAACAGTTCTTGGATTGTAAACCGGATTCCATTACCACCCACTTATCAAGAGCACATATGGATTCTATCACGTGGAATCAATTCAGGGATAAACTGTGTGAACAGTACTGCAATGCCTTTGAATTGAATAAAATAAGGCAGGAGTTTATAGAACTGAGGATGACAAGGAAGATAACGGTGGATGAACTCATTGAGCAATTCAACACAAAACTGAGGTTTGTGACTCAGTAGGTACCTGATGAACCTTCCCAGGTTCAACACTTTATTGGAGCAATGCTAGAGTACAGGAGCACAACACGATTAGATGGATCTTTGTCCCAGGCTTTCACCTTAGTAAAATCTTATGAGGGGGACATCTAGGCTAAAGACAAACATAACAAGGATGAGGCGGCTTTGTAGAAGCCGAGGTATGATCAAGCTGGGGGTAGCCACCAGAAAAAGAAATAGCAGGGTAAGCAGTCCCAGAGTAACCAGAACAGGAAGGTATCATGGGGGATTCTGGGATTATATCACAGTGGTCCACGAGGTTCAGGGCTACTCACACTGGGCAGTGTACTGCTCAGACGATGCGATGCGTGCGATGTGGAACGCAAAGGCATGAATCGAAGGATTGTCGGTACCCCCGAAATGTATGCTAGAATTGTCATTAGGAGGGGCATAGGGCAGGTGATTGCCCTACAGGGAGAAGACCAGGGGCTGGGACTGGGACAGGGTCAGAGACAGGGGCAGGGGCGGTTGGGGGCTCGTCAACAGCAGGAGGGTAGAAAAGAAAGAATCCTCCGACTCCAGAGGGTAAGGCGTTCCGGATGACAGTAGATGATGCTACTACCATTGATGATGTTATCACCGGTACGTTCTTTATAAATCCCCTACCTGCTCGTGTATTATTTGATTCTAGAGAGAATCGCTTCTTTATTTCTGTAGCATTTTGTGCTAACTTGAATTTTCCTACTACTATTATCTCTGTGTCGATTGAAATAGAAGTAGCGAATGGTAAGATAGTGCCTGTTACGACTTCTGTGACGGGTGCTGAGATTGACATAGATGGTAAGTGATTTCCTATATCATTCCTGTTGATGCCATTAGTGGGTTTTGATGTGGTATTGGGGATGGATTGGCTGAGTAAGCACAGGGAGAGTATTAAATGTCATAGGAAGCTGATTTCTTTTCCGTTATCCGAGGGGTCGCGTGTGGTGGCTCGAGGGGAATGGAACAAGTCTGCGTTTCCTATTATATCTATGTTGAAGGCAAAGAAATCCTTGAGTAAGGGATGCGAGTGTCTTCTAGCATATGCTATTGATGCTAGAAAAGAGAAGCGGGCAGTTACTGGTGTACAGGTCGTAATAGAATATCCTGAAGTGTATCCAGATGAGTTACCTGGGCTACCTCCCATTCGAGTGGTAGAGTACAAGATTGATATTATACCAGGTTCTAATCCAGTGACTAGATCTTCTTACAGGCTGGCTCCTTCTGAGATAAGGGAGATGATGACTCAAATTCAGCATTTGTTGGATCGGGTATTTATTCGTCCGAGTTCTTCACCGTGGGGTGCACCAGTCTTATTTGTGAAAAAGAAAGATGGTACTCTACGTATGTGTATTGATTACAGATAACTGAATAAGAGGACAGTAAAGAATAAATACCCTCTGCCCAGAATTGACGATTTATTTGATCAGTTGTGCTTCGTATTTCTCGATGATTGATTTGAGATCAGGTTATCACGAGGTACGAGTTTCTGACGGAGATGTTGCTAAGACTGCTTTCCGTACCCGGTATGGCCATTATGAGTTTTTAGTCATGCCGTTCGGTTTGACTAACACATCTGTAGTGTTTATGGATTTAATGAACAGTGTTTGTCGACCGTTTCTGGATAAATCTGTGATAGTATTTATTGACGACATACTGGTTTATTCTAAATCTGAGGCTGATCACGAGATTCACTTGAGACAGGGTCTTGAGACGTTAAAAGGGGAGCACTTGTATGCCAAGTATTCGAAGTGTGAATTCTGGATGCGAGTAGTTCACTTTCTGGGGCATGTCATTTGCAGTGATGGAGTCAAGGTTGATCCGGCAAAAATAGTAGCAGTGATGAATTGGGAGGCTCTGAAGTCGCCTTCTGAGATTAAAAGCTTCTTGGGATTGGCTGGTTATTACAGAAGATTCATTAAATATTTTTCTAAGATTGCGAATCCCATGATTAAATTGACTCGCAAGGAGGTTCCATTTAAATGTAGTGATGAACAGGAGAGAGCTTTTCAGACATTGAAACGACTCTTGTGCCAGGCTCCTATTCTTGCTTTACCGGATGGTTCAGATGCCTTCATAGTTTACTGCGACGCGTCATTGGCAGGGTTGGTTTGTGTGTTGATGCACAGGGATAGAGTGATTGCGTATGCTTCTCGTCAGTTAAAACCTAATGAGAAGAACTATTCAACCAATGATTTAGAACTGGCAGCTGTGGTTTTTGCGTTAAAATTGTGGAGACACTATCTTTATGGTACAAAGTGCGTCATTTGTACGGATCACAAAAACCTGCAGTACGTATTTTCGCTGAAAGAACTTAATATGCGACAGAGGCGATGGCTGGAACTTGTTAAAGATTATGATTGCGAGATTCGCTATCATCCAGGGAAAGCCAATGTGGTAGCTGATGCTTTGAGTCGCAAGGGAGTCAGTGAACATATCAAGTTTATGCGAATTGAAATAGTCTCCGACCTGATTGAGAGATTAAAGGCCGCTCAGTTAGAAGCCTTGAAGGATGAAAACCTGAAGTCTGAGATTATGACTAAGAAGAAGAATGACTTGACTGATGATTCTAGGGGATTAATGATTTATCAATCTCGTGACTGGGTGCCTTTGCTTGGAGGTTTCCGGAGTTTAATTATGATTGAGGCTCACAAGTCTAGACTATCTATTCATCCAGGTAGCACAAAAATGTATAACGATCTAAAGGTGCTGTATTAGTGACCTACAATGAAGACGAATGTTGCACAGTTTGTGGAGTCTTTCCATATATGTGCACAGGTTAAGGCAGAGCACCAGAAACCCTACGGATCACGGAAACAGTTACAGATTCCAGAGTGGAAGTGGGAGCACATAACGATGGATTTCGTAACTAAACTTTCACGTACGCAGAGGAATAATGATATGATTTGGGTGATCATTGACAGATTGACCAAGAGTGCTCACTTCTTGGCTACCAGTGAGACAGCATCACTCAGTAAGTTGGCTCAGTTATATATAGATGAAGTTGTTTCCCGACATGGTATACCGCTTTCGATCGTGTCAGATAGAGATTCCAGGTTTGTGTCGAACTTCTGGAATAGTTTACAGCGGGAGTTGGGTACACGTGTTAATCTGAGTACAACTTACCATCGTCAGACAGACGGGCAATCTGAGCGAACTATTCAAACCCTCGAGGATTTGTTGCGGGCATGTGTGTTAGAATATGGAGGTTCTTGAGATTCCCATCTGCCATTAATTGAATTCGCATACAACAATTCTTATCATTCGAGTATAGGTATGCCGCCTTATGAGATGCTATATGGTCGTCGCTGCCGTACTCCTACGTGTTGGTTAGAGGCGGGTGAGAAACAGTATGTTGGGCCTGATATTGTGTAGATCACCGCAAACGAAGTAGCTATTGCGCGAGAAAAGTTAAAAGCTGCGAGGGATCGACAAAAGATGTATGCTGATCGACGCCGTAGGTCGGTTGTGTTTGTTGAAGGCGAATTGGTATATCTGAAGGTTTCTCCGTGGAAAGGGGTTATCCGTTTTGGGAAGCGGGGAAAGTTGGCTCCTCGATATATTGGACCGTTTCGTGTCCAACATGTGGTTAATTATCAAACGGTTACTCTCGACCTTCTGGTAGAATTGTCAGGTATTCATAATACCATAAACGTTTGTTACTTGTGGAAATGTAGAGTTGAGGATGAGAGTCAGATTCTACGTCTACATGATCTTAAAGTTGATTCAAGAAAGAAGTTAGTAGAAGAACCCATTGAGCTATTGGATCGGAAAGTGACAAAACTGCGTAAGAAACAGATTCCGATGGCTGTGGTTAAGTGGAAACATAGTTTGGGTTCAGACTTGACGTGGGAAACCGAGGCCGACATGAAAGTTCGTTACCCGTAGTTGTTTGATAATGAATAGATTCCGAGGACGGAATCCAGTTTAAGGGGGAGGATTTGTAACATCCTGAGATCGGGCCTAGTTGGCAGGAAGGCTTGGGTATGTTACACGTGTATTATTATTTGATTATGTGTATTTAACTAATAATTGATTATTGGTAAATACATATTGTTAGTTTAATATGTGTATGTATAGATATGATTATATGTGCGTACGGTTGCATGTGTGTGTGTGGGCATGCAATTAGTTTAAGGGTGACACCACAGGCGTAACTAATTGAAGTTAACATGTATACGTGGGTTTGATAATAAATCCTTCACAATTTGCAATCTGTTTAAAAGTGTTGTGTGTGAAACCAAGAGCAAAAGCAGGAGGAAGAACAAGTATCGGATTTTGGCATTTGATTTGATAAACTCAAGTTTAAGGTTGGATTGATTCTTCTATGCTTCTTAAAACATGCATGCTTGCATGTTTAAACATGTTTATATGTGTTTTTGATAAACTTGTATATGAATTGTGTGATCTGGAAAGTTGATTTATACAAGTTTTGAAGTTGTCGGATTTTGAAAGATGAATGTGGCGGATTCTTGGCAAGGAAGATGAGGAAATCCGATGGATGAGTTTTATGGTGGAAAACCGATTGTTCGAATCCGATGGTGGATTCCAAGTAATGAAATCCGATTATAAGTGTAATCCAATGATGAATCCGACAGTGGAAGTTTGAAGGGTGACATCCGATGGTAGTATCGGATTTCATTGGAAAACCGATAGTGTTGAATCTGGAAATTTTGGTGAAATCCGATTGGGGGTGCCAAGTTAAGATACAAGTGTGGAAATCCGACTGAAGTTGCGGATTCCTTCAAATCTGATAGAAGTGGCGGATTCCGATGGTAGTATCGGATTTGTTATGAAATCCGACAGTTTTGATTTGTCATTTGCATTGTTTAATGTTACGTGATATATGTGCATTCATATGTGAATCTTACATGTTTATGTTTGATTACATAGATATAAATATATGTTTGATATATATATTTATGAGTTGAATATTGATGGTTGGTTGTTGTGTTCTCAGGAACATACAAAGCTCAGTAACATTAGATCACTGAGTGGAATAACTGAGAACCGGAGGTGAGTGGATGTTTACTCACAGGTAATATTAGTTGTACTAGTTTGGTTGCAACTATTGTTGGATATATTGTATATCTGGTGGTTAATTAACTGTTCGATGTTAATTGTTGTATTCTGTGATATGTATACATGATGGAAGGGAAGTCAGTTTTCGACTGGGCTTATGGGCTGGGTTCATTTTCTATTGGCTAAGCAGTATTAGGACCTTGGGATGCATTTGTTGCTACTAGAGGATAATATTGTGTGAGAATAGCAAATGGACTATCGGTAAATCTTTGCTTTGGCCAGCATTGGTTGTAGATTCCTGCATAACCGCCGGTCTTCCGAGGGTGTTTATTTGTGGTTGTTGATATCATGCGGTTCAGGCTGATATATATGTTGTGTGTTACTCTATTCACTTAGTTTTGTGCTAATCCCCCCACCTCTCACTCTTTTTACAGGTTTTGGTAAGTTAGCGGCTCGGCTGAGAGTGGTTAGCTTTGGGAGTAATCACCTAGGACTCTGATAGATTATTTGTGACGAGCCGTGTTTTGTAATACTGATATTTTAACGTTGAATTATATACTGATGTAAATACTTTTGTTATTTAATTTGCTTCCGCAGTGGTCGTATTAAATGAAAACTTTGGGTTGAAAATACGGTGTTACATAACTTGACAGCATTAATCTCCAATATTAGATTACATCCAACACAAATTTATAAATCTTCACGAATTCAGATCAAATCCTTACCTCTCCTTAGGATCCTCCCCACCCTTCTTCAATGTTAGTTACAACTGAATCTCATAGTGATGTCTTTTATGCATGATGCTCATAATGTATCATAATCATCATGAAGGGGCGAATAAAAAAAATAAGTAAAGAAATTTTACATTGTTGATTCAGTTGTTGACGAAGAGTAAAAGAACATGTTGAAAAGTTATTGCGTCTACTCAAGAGGGAGAGAGAGAAAGAAACGTCAGTCTATATCATGTATAGGGGGAGTCAAGATTATCAGACTTATGAAGACATGGGAACAATCTGAGCTACGTTGTAGGGGGAGACAAAAGGAAGATTCTTCTCAACACATCAAAAGCATTGTTTTAGACTGATGTATTTGGTGGGACGCTACACCCAAAATTGCTTATATAATCTAAGGAAGACAGATAGAATCCTTAGGTTACTGGCGTTTACACTCCTATTTCAATACAAAGTGGGAGAATGTAAAGAATAAAATTGTATAGAAATAGGAGTTTGCTTGAGAAAATACTCATAGAGTATAAATAGGGATATGAACCTTGTAATTAGTTAAGTTTTGCCATAATCAAAATTTAAGTGTGTGTTTTGTATGGTGTTAATCTTCTACACACTACATTCTTGCATTACTTCATTCATACTTGAACCACTTGGGACTAACAGTAACATTTCCGGGATCACTTATATTGCCCGTTGAGAGACCAGTATCTTCAAAAACAAATTCTGAAGATGAAGGGCCACCGACGTTCACAGCTGGAGTAAGGTTGACTGTGGTGGGATTTCCTACCAATCGTTGGATATGGCTTGTAAAGGCTTCACCTATGGTAGTTCCGGCAGGTATATCTTTGAATAGAATGCTTAAAGCTTCCGGTGTCTGCGCATGTTTTGAAAGAAAGTCAACAATTTGTTAACGGATTTGAAAGTGTCGGATTTGAAAGTACCTGATTTACCCTTTGGACACAGCCAGGGGCTCTGCCCCTTGGACCCCGCCAGGGGTTGCCACGGCTTGGACCCCGCTATCAGGGGCACTACCCCCTAACCCCCATAGTCATTGTGACTGAATTATCTGGTCACCTTGATTCCTAAGACAAGTGTTTGGATTTTTTGGCTGAGTCAGGAGTTCTCAAAGTTTCAGTTATCATTCTGATGTTTCTAGATTTGGGTTTACTTTGGGTTATTGCTACCATATGCTGAATGTCTAGTACCTTATGTCTAGTCATCCTGCCCTTTCCTAACTGATTTTTGGTTCATCTTTCTTAGTGTCACCAATATTTGGTCTCAAAACCAGATTTTGGCCATATGTTCCTTGTTTCTTTTGAATCTTGGTTATCTTTTATCAGTCATTTCTAATGACCCAGATCACATTATTGGTGAAATTGTTTGAAGGATTGACCAACATCAAATTACTTCAGGGTTTTGAGAAAATTTTGTATTACATGCAAATGCTCTTGAATAAGGATGGATCCGACTCGCTGATTATTATCTCAAAGTTATCTACCCACTTATGTGTACCCAAGTTCTTTTGCACCCGTATATCTTCCAAATTTTTATAGGACTTGCGGTGATCTGGTCAAGGTTGATTACACGGCATTGGGAGACTTACTTGACAACATTAATCTCCAATATTAGATTACATCCAACACAAAGTTATAAATCTTCACGAATTCAGATCAAAATCATTACCTCTCCTGTAAAGTATAAAATTGTATAGAAATAGGAGTTTACTTGAGAAAATACTCATAGAGTATAAATAGGGATATGACCCTTGTAATAAGTGAGTTTTTCCATAATCAATGTTTAAGTGTGTGTTTTGTATGGTGTAAATCTTCTACACAGTACATTCTTGCATTACTCCATTTATACTCGAACCACTTGGACTAACATGTCCTTAATGATCGAGGGTTCGAGTATATATTCATGTCATAGAACAAATGGAGATCTTTTTGACTTGAATATGTAGGATCCTCCCTACCCTTCTTCCATGTTTGCTACAACTGAATCTCATAGTGATGTCTTTTATGCATGATGCTCATAATGTATCATAATCATCATGAGGGGGAGAATAAAAAAAACAAGTTAAGAAATTTTACATTGTTGATTCAGTTGTTGACGAAGAGTAAAAGAACATGTTAAAAAGTTATTGTGTCTACTCAAGGGGGAGAGAGATAAAGAAACGTCAGTCTATATCATGTATAGGGGAAGTCAAGATTATCAAACTTATGGAGACATGGGAACAATCTGAGCTACATTGTAGGGGGAGACAAAAATAATATTATTCTCAACACATCAAAAGCATTGTTTCAGACTGATGTATTTTGTGGAACGCTACATCCAAAAATACTTATATAATCTAAGGAAGACAGATAGAGTCCTTAGGTTACTGGCGTTTACACTCCTATTTCAATACAAAGAGGGAGAATGTAAAGTGTAAAATTATATAGAAATAGGAGTTTGCTTGAGAAAATACTCATAGAGTATAAACAGGGATATGAACCTTGTAATTAGTTAAGTTTTTCCATAATTAAAGTTTAAGTGTGTGTTGTGTATGGTGTTAATCTTCTACACACTACATTCTTGCATTACTTCATTCATACTTGAACCACTTGGGCTAACAGTAACATTTCCGGGATCACTTATATTGCCCGTTGAGACACCAGTATCTTTATAAACAAATTCAAAAGATTGGATTTGGTCAAAGTCCAATGGAAGCACAGAAAAGTTTAATAGTAACCGTTGGAAGATGTTACTATTCATGATAAACTAAACTATGTGGAGCAACCTATAGCTATATTGGAAAGAAAGATCAAGACTCTACGTAACAAACAGATTGGATTGGTCAAAGTCCAATGGAAGCACAGAAAAGGTTCAGACTTTACTTGGGAGCCTTAACAAGAAATGATGCATAATTATCCAGAACTCTTCAACAGTTGATTTCGAGGATGAAATCATTCCAAGTGGGGAAGAGTTGTAACACCCAAGGTTCGAAATTCCTAAAATTACTATTTAATAGGATGGGTTATATGTTTATACAAGTTGCCCTTATGAGATTAGATGTGTTTTTGAAACTAGAGGGACTTAAAATGTCAAATTATATGTTATTTAAGTCTAGGGACCATTTGTGTATTTATCTAAACTTATAGATATACATGGTTTTTCTTGTAGTAACCAACACACAACATACATACTTGCAAAACAAAACACAGCTGCACATCTATAGTTCTGGTGATTTTTGTACTTGAATCACAGCAAGATCATCAGTTATTTAGCACCATATCAACCTAGCCTAGTGGAGGTATGTGTAGCTTGAATTGTTGTTATGTTCTTCATGTTCTAATGGGTCAAGAATTGATCACAAGGATCAATTCATGTTAATTTGTTGTTAGTTATGTTATTTAGCTGTTAGGGGTGTAGGAAAACACCCCATATATGTTTTAGAATGTTAAAAGTTGAGTTTATGTTGATTTTGGCCGGAAATACAGCTTCTGTCGGGCAGAGCTATGCAGATCAGGGGAGGGCACGGGCGTACCCAAGGAGGGTACGCGCGTACCTTTCGCCCTGTGGCAAACCCTAGTTCTTCATGTACCCCCGTGCTTAGAGGCATAGGCACGGGCGTACCTTAGATAGGCACGGGCGTGACTGAAGGATAGGTACGCCCATGCCTGAGATTAGTCTGGTCATGCCTTAGTTGCAGGCACGGGCGTGCCTTTGATAGGTACGGCCGTGCCCTAGCCCTGTTCAGTTTATTATAATTAGACAGCAGGTGTTAATACGTAAACTATTGATATTACGTTGTAGAAACAAGTTGTGGACCTATTCACTGAATCATTATCATTTGTGGATCAATTCAGATTATAAATATCAGAAGGTGAGTCTTCTAGACTTCACTTCATATCAGAAGCATGTGTAATTTCATATCAGATTACTAACATGCTATATTTTACATGTGTGTAAGTAAGCGTACTGCTATGTGAAGTAAGGCTCAGATGCGGTACAGTACTGTGACCTATGTTGCTGCCCTGGGTCTAGAACTAGAGGCTAGCTTTGATTGCCAGACATACGTGTATTATCTTCATATGATTGTATACGTGTGTTCATATGATGTTTTGTTTAGATTACTCACTAAGATCTCGTAGCTTATCAGATACTGTTTTTAAAATGTTTTGCAGGACGCAGCACGGACAAGAACAAAGCTCCTGTTTGATTGCTTTTCGGTTTTAAACGATAAACACTTAACCCCCGTTTGTGTAAATATTTAACCTTGACATTACATTAAGTTTGTACTTATGGGTAAATCTTTTGGTATTAGCACGGTTTTGTCATGAAAACGTTTCCGTTTATGAATTTCAAAGGATATGCGTGCTTTTATGAAAATATTTTACTTTTATATCTTTCATTGAAATTGGGGCGTTACATTTCCTCTGCTCATGAAGACACAATCCATATCCAGACTGTAATTAAAGCAACCAAACCTAATGCCCCTAATGTATCAGTTTAAACCACTGATACTATGGCTAACCTTTCTTCCTCCACCATTGTCGCTTTAATTGTTTCCCTACAAGAGTAGATATCTGACATTCAAAAGTTCTTTTACATTTCCTTTTTCCTCAAACAGGTGTCAATCCCTCTGATGATACCTATTAATTTGATTTTCTTCCTTTTCTTCACTTTGTACATTCTGCCTCTCCAAACCCCAATGTTGATATATCTGCTTCTCTTCAAAGCCTCTCTAAAACATTTCTTTCTCTTTCTCACCTAGTGAAGACCACTTATTTCAATTTGTCTTCATACTCCAAAGATTAGCGCTTGTTTCAATCTGAATTCAAACAACTTGTTGAATCTCTGGTCCAATACTCCTCCTCTCTCACTCTCTAAAGACATCTCCTTCAACAATCAGATTCGTGTCACTCTGTTCAAGAAGATTGATGACATGATATCAGCTTTGTCTCACTCCACCAACTCTACTCTCTCTAAGTTAACCAAACAATTTAATAATCTTTCGTCCTATGTCACTCATCTTTCCTCATATGTTGACAAATTCTATGCTGTCAATCTCTCTGGGGTAGCAATAACCCGTGTATAGGAATTGTTTAAAGCCTCCTTTGAGAGTCTTTCAACTCAATATTTGGACTTGTCTAACAAGATAGAAGCATCTTATCACCCCTCTATTTCTAACGGGGGAGAAAATAAGATGACAATCCAAAATATGTCAAATAATAAGAAAGAAGGTTGTTACTGACATGCTAGATCTCTTATGGCAGAAGAAATCCTCGAGGAGTACTTTCATTACAAGTTTGGAAGATGAAGTTGCTCGCCTGAGACATCTTCGTCATGTCCAGGATAAGGCCTTAGATAAAACCGAAACTGAACTAAAAAGGGATGAACAAGAAAAGGCTAAGGTTGAAGAAGCCCGAGCACAACCTCGGGGGAGCTGAAAGCCTTTCTTAAAAAGATAAAGGGAGAGACAGATCTTTATAGATCTGAATTTGAAGCTTTTTATGTTGCTGCGTGTCAAACAATAATTGCAGCAGGTAAAAGAGTTACAATGAATGCTGGGCTTGAACTAAATGTTCATAGAACTTTGTTTCTAAAGGATCTAGTTCTCTAAAAATAAGTAAACCCGGTCAACCTGACAAAGGGAAAAGGCCTATGGTTCTCACTATCCTGATGATCTGAAGTTTATTAGAAAGTATGGAGATGCTATACCTGAAGATTCAGATGATGAAAATTTGATGTTAAAAGAGAAAAAGATTACTGGAGAGCTTGGTAGAATAGCGGCTGAAAAATTAGCTACCAAATAAGCCGCTGCAGGTCAAGCTAACATATCTCCTCGTTCTTATCAATTGAAACTCCAGGAAGAAATCAAAGATGAGAAAGAAAAGGAAGCCAGGAGAAAACAAATTGCTGAGAAAAGACACGAGGAGTGGCTATCTATCAGGAATTAAAGACTTCATTCTGAACGAATCACTTTAGTAAGACTGAAAAAGGAAAAAGATAACATCTACCTAAATCTTCAGAGAAAAGGAGATCCGCTTTTCTACAAATATTCAGTTCGTCAACTCATAATGAAATGCAGGTATATTGAATGGGTGGAAATAATGGGGTGCTTATCAAGATTAAAGTTGACTGATGATGTGGAGAATATTCAAAATGAAATTCCTACCACTATTCGTTATTACAGTACTGCGATGAAAGGAAGAATTTCTCAAACAAAAAAACCATCTGAAAAGTCCAAACCTTATAAAGCTCAAGCATTGTTGAATCAGAGAAAGAGACTAATTTATAAAAAGTCACAACAACAAATACTGAAGCTAATTGCTGCCGGTGAGCTATCGAATTGCAAAGGCATAGACACTTTTCGTCCCAAAGGGTACGTACCTGAAGCGGGATAACTGATCTCAAATCCCTGAGGATTTTTCTATCTCGATGCCTATGATAAGTTTAGATTTCAGAGGGTTTCAGAGCTCTCCCGAGTGGATTTTGTACATCTGAGGTCACTACGATACTTTCTTAACTACAAAGATCCTGCAATAAAAGACATCCTGAGCGAATATATGAAGCATGTTCAGCTGAAGACGCCTGTTGAACCTATTCCGGATGAGTTCAAACTAGTTATTAATTAGAGTTTATTCATTTAGTCTTTTTGTATTTTATCTTCCATATTCGTTCATTCTTTGTAATAAGTTGATGGATTATAAACAAATAAGGGGAGATTGTTAGTCTCTTATTTGTCTATATTCCATCACTGATGATGTATTTCAAAGAAAGCATCTGAAGGTTCTTTATTTATTCCTTCTAATTATCCTAAAGTTCTCCATCTGAAGAAAAGGGTCCGCTAGTCTATCTGAAGGAAAGCTATGCTTCACTGAAGATTAACATCTCACTGAAGTATGTCCTAAGACATGAAATGGTCCCCTCAACTGAACGCACATGTCAGTGTTGTCGCCTACAAGTTTAGCATGTGCGAAGTCAGCGTTCCTAAATTTTCTCAACTAGCAATTTAGATTTCTATTTCCTAATTTCGTGTAGAGCGCAACACGTGTAACGTTGTTACATGGTCAGGATTAGTTTACTAAGCATATAAATACCTTTCTCACTTGTTTGAGAAAGGTAAGCATTTGTTCGTTATTGCGTTTGAGTAAGTTCTTGAGATTTAGTTCGTACTCTTTACTCAAGTTTGTTCTTGAGTGCATTTTTGGATTTTGATTAGTAATATAATCCTACTTTGAAATTTTCATGTGTTCGTTTCTTAAAACTATTTCCGCACTTAGATTATATTATCGTTGTTAGTTTTACATCTTTGGAGAAAAACACTTCCCCAAACAAATTCCATATTCTTCTTGGTAAGTTGGGTCAAAGGAACAACAGTCTGAATAAACCTCCTCTAATAACCTGCCAACCCTAGAAAGCTTCTGATCTCTGTCGGGTTCTTTGGAGTCTCCTTGTGACGAATGAAAATTCGAAGCAACTATTGTAATATTATTTACCAGGAAATATATAATATTTATGGAGTTTTGTTATTTTAATGGTAATTAAGGATATTATTATTAATTTAAGAAAATATTGAAAGTTGTAAAAACAAAAGAAAAATCCGAATTTAGAACACATCGCGCCGCGACGCGTTGGAAGGTCGCGGCGCGACGCGTTGTCAGATGCATGCGTGAGTCGGTTGCGTGTGTCAGACTTTGCGTGTGGCAGACTTGGCGTGTACGGGGAGTCACGACGCGACGCGTTGGTGGGTCGCGACTTGACGCGTTCTCAGCTTTTCTATATATATGGGTGTTTGGCTGTTATTTTTCACACACAAACCTCAAGAGTCGTTACTCTGCTAAATTTACGAGTTTTCCCGAGATTCTTGAGCCTACGTTAGTGTCGGGTTTCGTTTGTAAGCGTATTTATAGTTACGGGAGTTCGGAAACACCGTCAAGGGCGTAGTTTTGACCAAGGCTTCACGTTGGTGAACCCGAAAGGTATATTTTTTTAATCCTACACTTCTATTTCGACTATGAAGGTGATTAGGCCACATGAATGTCGGGTTTATGCGATTCTATGAAGTTTCTTATCGTATGACGCGTTAATCTTTGGTCAGGAGTTGTTATTTGGCATGTCTTAGTATAATAAGCTAGTTTAGACTCGTTTAGGGTCTTTAGATCATGTTTTAACGTAGTAACCTTCAATAGGTTATTTTTGGCGTTTGAGTTCCCGTTCTTGACGATCTGTGAGTGTTATTTGTCTTTTCAAGCTCGTGTGTTTCGTTATCTGGACTGAGGTGAGTTCAATCTTTCTCAAAACCGAGTACTAGACAAAAATGATATATTTTCAAAAGTGATGATTTACTATAAAATGGTAATATGTGTTTATATATTAACTATGCATGAAATATGTGATATATATATATATATATATATGATTGTTACGTGTTATGAAATTGTATGATATTTATGCTATGTTATGAAGTTAGGAGTTTTAACGTAATATTGATTTACGAGACCTTGGGATGGGGGTAGTCTAATCCTTATTAATGATGCCTAGTAGGTTGAAACTTCAAGGAAAAGTGCTAGCCATTTGTGGGTTACCGGACGTTCATGACAAGTTCGGGACAACATGATGATGTATTTATACTCATTGGAATGACGTTTGGTACTAGAGGTTGTACCTTATTATATATCATGCGGGTGTGAGGAAGTGTAAGAGGTAAAACACCGTTATTTTTTCACCTAAACCGCATTGTGATATGTTGTATACCACGTCGCCGGAGTAGCGATAGAGGGAGATGTTACAGTCTAAGAATTATTGGAAGTCGTGCTCTAATGACTATTAGACGGGTAATAACGTAACTCGTTAACCGGGTCTATATCTTCGGTTAAGATAATATCCCTAGACCGTTAGTGATGATTTTGATGATGATGATAATTATGATTTAAAGAATTACGATAACGGAGTATATGAAATAATTGTTTGAGGTACTATGATTAGTTGACCGTTATGTGCTAAATGTCAAATGATGGGTTGGTCAACTATGCGAATTGGCGGGAATGGATTATTATTTATTTTGATATTACCGCCTAAAGTATGTTATGTTTTAATTGAATCTTTTCTTATCTCTATTGACTCACGAGGCTTTAAGCTGACACTTGTTTCTTGAAATGTGTCTTGTACTCGTGCAGGTTGCTTAGAGATTGCTTGTGAGACAGGGACTTTGGGTAGTGTACTGTCATAGATGATACCATTTTGTTTTATCGCATCAAACAATATATGTCTTTATGATTAATGTTTATGAACGTGATGTCGTGATTTTCAAACTGATGTAATCTCTTATCGTTTCGGTAAGATGTATTTTATGGCTAAAGACTTCCGTTGCATGTTTTCTAATAAAATGGCAAGATTTTTGTAAATGGTAAATTTTGGGAAATTGCGGTCGTCACAAGTTGGTATCAGAACAGCGTTATGAGCGAACTAAGCATTGAGTCCGATGTTTAGACTTACAACTGTTAACGGCTCGTTAAGAAAGAACAAGACTTCTAAGGGGGGCAGGGTGTGTGCCGAGTGTTATAGGAATTCTAGATCATTTCCTTATAGTTTTCACTCTACCTCTTTTCCTTATAAGAATTCTTGTACATATCTACGATCTTAAGAAGTATATTTTTGACTCATTTCTCGTGTCTTCCATAGAAGATGGTGGTTACACGCAAGAACAATGGCAAACAAGGTGCTAATCAAGGGAGTGGAGCTGGTGGGTCACATCCACAGCACGAGGATGAGAATGTGGGATGTTTTCACTCACAACCACATGTTGAAACAGTTCCAACTACTATTGAAGGGACTGCGTCTACTAAGGAGTATACGGAATGGAGTAGCTACAGTGGGGCCAGCACAATCAAAATTGCTTCTTTAGAGCAACAAGTGAAGATTTGAGACAATCAAATAGCACAAATGAGGGAGGCTATGATAGCTGTGGGTCTCCTTAAAGATACCACTGAACAAGACCATAACGATGAAAGTGAAGCAAGCAGTAAGGATAAACGCCATGGTGTTGAACCCCGTCAAAATACTGCTAAGGTAGAGGGTAGTTCGTTTAGAGCTTTCATGTGCTGCAAACCTCTAGTTTTTAAAGGAGGTGAAGATCCATTGGTTTTTTTCTTGGTGGTTGATGAAGATGGAGCAAGTTTATGATTCGGGGGATTTTACTAATAAACAACATGTCCGTTATGCCATTCGGATGCTTGAGGGAGAGGCTCTTGAATGGTGGAACTCTGTCTACCAAAAACCTTTCTAAGATTGTTCGGAAAGAGATTACTTGGTCCCAGTTTGTTGAGAAGGTGCGTAATCGTTTCTGCAATTTGGTTGCACAAAGGCGAGCTGAGAGAGAATTTTTGGAGTTGAAGAAGGGGACGATGTCGATCAGCAAGTACAACAAGACTTTCTCAGATAAGCTTACTTTTGCCATGAGACTTTGTCCTGATGAAGCTTCTTTGGTAAACAAGTATATGGGAGGTTTACCGTTTGAGTACCGGTCTGATATCCGTAATAAGTCCACCCTGGATGCGGCAATGGAGGAAGCAAGAATATTGAGGAAGACTTGGGTTTGAAGAATCCCGTCAGCGGAGAAAAGAGAAAGTGGGAGGGGCCATCTGGGTCCTCAAAGAAAAAGAAGTTTGCGTTCGAGGGCAAGAAGAAGGACCCAAATTTCTGCAAGACTTGTCACTCTACCCATAAGGGTCCCTGCACTAAAAGCACTATGAGTTGCTGGAGGTGTGGTTTGATGGGGCACACTAATTTCGAGTGCACAAGTTCTGGACTTATGTGCTATTATTGCAAAGAGATGGGGCACATGGCTTCTGCCTGCCCGAAACTGAAAAACAAGAGTGCTGATGGTAGCAAGAAGCCTGCTGTGGGTAAATCTACTGGACGAGCTTTCAAGATGACTACCGATGATGCTCCCAAGAATGATGAGGTGATTTCTGGAACTTTTATGATAAATTCTATGCCTGCTAAAGTACTATTTGATTCTGGTGCTAGTCGATCTTTTGTTTCGCATGCCTTCTATGCTAAATTTGATAAACCCCGTAGTACTTTGGACTCGGCTTTAGTTGTCGAGATTGCGGTTGGAAAACCCATCACTATTCATGATAAGTTTAATGATTGTGTTATTTCTATTGATGGCAATGATTTTATGGTGACACTACTTCCTCTAGAGATAGAGAGTTTTGATGTAGTAATAGGTATGGACTGGATGTCTAGTCTTAAGGCTGAAATTATTTGGTCTAAAAAGCTTGTACACATACCTCTTTCTACTGGAAAGTTTGCTATTGCCTTTGGAGAAAGGTGCCGGGGAAGCCCGATTCTACTTTCAGTGATGAAAGCACGCAAGTGCTTATCCAAAGGTTGTTCAACATTCTTGGCTTACGTCATATTTTCTGCAAAGAAGAAGGTCGAATTACGGAATGTGGAGGTGGTAAAGGATTATCAGGACGTTTTTCCCGGAGATATGCTCGTATTACCGCCAACACGTCATGTTGAATTTCAGATTGATCTTGTTCCAGGTGTAGCACCGATTGCTAAGGCACCCTACTGTTTAGCTCCGTCTGAGATGAAGGAGATGATGATTCAATTACAAGAACTTTTGGATAAAGGTTACAATCAACCAAGTTCCTCACCTTGGGGAGCGCCAGTTTTGTTCGTTAGAAAGAAGGATGGAACAATGAGGATGTGCATTGACTATCGGGAGTTGAACAAGGCTACTGTTAAGAATAAGTACCATTTTCCAAGAATATATGATCTTTTTGATCAATTGCAAGGTGCTTGTTACTTTTCGAAAATCTATTTACGTTCGGGATATCATCAAGTGAAGGTCCAAGACGAAGATATTCACAAGACGGCATTCAGAACTCGCTATGGCCACTATGAGTTTCTCGTAATGCCTTTTGGTTTAACTAATGCTCCGGCTGTGTTTATGGATTTAGTGAACAGAGTTTGTCGTCCTTTTCTGGACAAATCGGTTATTATATTTATCGATGATATTCTTATTTACTCTCGTAGTGAGGATGATCACCGCAAGCATTTGCGTGAAGTTCTTGATACTCTTCGCCAAGAAAAACTCTATGCCAAATTTTCGAAGTGTGATTTCTGGTTGCAAGAAGTCCAGTTTTTAGGCCACGTGATTAGTCAGGATGGATTGAAGGTAGATCCAGCTAAGATTGAGGGGGTTGACAAGTGGGAGTCGCCCAAAACTCCAACTGAAATCTGAAGTTTCTTGGGTCTAGCCGGTTATTATAGGAGATTCATTAAAGATTTCGTAAAGATAGCGACCCCTATGACCCGTTTGACGAGGAAGACAGAACTCTGCAAGTGGATTGAGAAACAAGAAAATGCTTTTCAAACTTTATAGAAGTGTTTGTGTGAAGCTCCTATTTTATCCTTACCAGAAGGTAATGAAGACTTTGTTGTATATAGTGATGCATCCTACAAGGGTTTGGGATGTGTTCTTATGCAACAAGGGAAGGTGATTGCCTACGTTTCAAGGCAACTGAAAGATGCAGAATTGAATTATCCGACTCACGATGTGGAGCTTGCAGCTGTAGTTTTGCTCTTAAATTGTGGCGTGATTACTTGTATGAGACGAGGTGTGTCATTTACACTGATCACAAGAGTCTACAATATATTCCGAATCAAAAGGAACTGAATATGAGATAGAGGAGATGGATGGAACTTTTGATAGATTATGATTGCGAGACTAGCTACAATCCAGGTAAAGCTAATGTGGTAGCCGATGCGTTGAGCCGAAAAGAACCGAGGTCATCCTAGCGACTTAAATCTATGGGTATTATTGTTAGATCTGACATCTTCGAGCAGATCCGAACTGCTCAAATTGAAGGATCGAAGGAAGGGAAGTTAAAAGACGAAGTTATGGTTAAGCAACATGCGGATTTAACTTAAGATAACCACGGGTTGAAGACTTTCACGGGTCGTGTTTGGGTTCCTAGAGCCAGTGGTGTTCGTGACACTTTGTTACGCGATGCTCACCGTTCTAAATATTCTATCCACCCACGAAATACTAAGATGTATCTTGATCAAAAATCCAACTATTGTTGGCCGGGTATAAAAGTAGATATTGCCGATTATGTGGCACGGTGCGTGACGTGCTCTCAAGTCAAAGCGGAGCACCAAAAGCCGTATGGGGAATTACAGCAACTTTAGATACCAGAATGGAAATGGGACAAAATCACCATGGATTTTGTAACCAAGTTGCCCAAGACTGCTCGTGGAAACTACATGATCTGGGTAGTTGTTGATAGGCTAACCAAAAGTGCTCACTTCTTAGCCACCAGGGAGAACGAAAAGTTAGAGAACTAGGCTAAGTTGTATATTCGTGAGATCGTCACGAGACATGGGATACCTTTATCGATTGTCTCGGATCGAGATAACCGGTTTGCATCAAGGTTTTGGCACAAATTGCAGGAGGAATTACGTACGCGAGTGCACTTGAGCACGGCGTATCATCCTCAGACGGACGGGCAGAGCGAAAGAACGATTCAAACTTCGGAAGATATATTAAGTGCTTGCGTGATAGAGTATGGCGGTAGTTGGGATTCTCACTTACCTCTAGTAGAATTCGCATATAACAACACTTACCATGCAAGTATTGGTATGGCTCCGTACGAAATGTTTTATGGTAGAAAATGTCGTACTCCTACCTGTTGGTAAGAACCGGGTGAAAAGCAGTTTGTGGGTCCGGAAATTATTCAGCTCACTACAGATAAGGTAAAAGTGGCCCGTGAACGTTTGAGGATAGCTCGAGAGAGACAAAAGAAATACTCTGACAAGAAGCATTGAGCCCAAACTTTTGAAGTCGGTGAGAAAGTGATGTTGAAGGTCTCGCCCTGGAAGGGAATTATCCGTTTTGAGAAACGGGGTAAGCATGGACCTCGTTTTATCGGTCCATTTTTGATACTTGAACGTGTTGGAGAGCAAGATTACAAACTTTAGTTGCCTTAAAAGTTGGAGGGAATACACAATGTGTTCCATGTATGCTATTTTCGAAAATGTTTGGCCGAGGAACCAAGTATACTACCATTGGACGAACTTTGTGTTGACGAAGGTAAGAAATTGATGGAGGAACCCGTCGCAATCTTGGATCGTAAGGTCAAACAACTCCAAAAGAAACGGGTGAAACTTGTGAAATTGTGATGGAAGAATGAGTACGGTGGGGATATGATGTGGGAAACTGAAGACGAGATGAAGGCTAGGTACCCCCAGCTGTTTTCTGAATCGATTCCAAGGACGGAATCTTTTTAAGGAGGGGAGAATTGTAACGAACGAAAATTCGAAGCAACTGTTGTAATATTATTTACTAGGAAATAAACAATATTTATGGAGTTTAGTTATTTTAATGGTAATTAAGGATATTATTATTAATTTAACAAAATATTGAAAGTTGGAAAAACAAAAAAAATCCGAATTTAGAAAATATCGCGATGCGACGCGTTGGAAGGTCGCGGCACGACGCGTTGTCAGATGCATCAGTCAGTTGCGTGTGTCAGACTTTGCGTGTCGCAGACTTGGCGTGTATGGGGAGTCTCGACGCGACGCGTCGGTAGGTCGCGACGCGACGCGTTCTCGGCTTTTCTATATATATGGGTGTTTGGCCGCTATTTTTCACACACAAACCTCAAGATTCGTTACTCTTCTAAATTTACGAGTTTTCCCAAGATTCTTGAGCCTACGTTAGTGTTGGGTTTCGTTTGTAAGCGTATCTATAGTTACGGGAGTTCGGAAACACCGTCAAGGGCGTAGGTTTGACCAACGCTTCGCGTGGGTGAACTCGAAAGGTATATTTCTTTAATCCTACACTTCTATTTCGACTATGAAGGTGATTAGGCCAAATACATGTCGGGTTTATGCATTTCTATGAAGTTTCTTATCGTATGACACGTTAATCTTTGGTCGGGAATTGTTATTTGGCATGTCTTAGTATAATAAGCTAATTTGGACTCGTTTAGGGTCTTTGGATCATGTTTTAACGTAGTAACCTTCAATAGGTTATTTGTGGCGTTTGAGTTCGCATTTTTGATGATCCGTGAGTGTTATTTGTCTTTTCAAGCTCGTGTGTTTCGTTATCTGGACTGAGGTGAGTTCAATATTTCTCAAAACCGAGTACTAGACAAAATGGTAATATGTGTTTATATATTACCTATGCATGAAATATGTGATATATATATATATGATTGTTACGTGTTATGAAATTGTATGATGATTATGCTATGCTATGAAGTTATGAGTTTTAACGTAATATTGATTTACGAGACCTTGGGATGGGGGTAGTCCAATCCTTATTAATGATGCCTTGTAGGTTGAACCTTCTAGGAAAAGTGCTAGCCATTTGTGGGTTACCGGATGTTCATGACAAGTCCGGAACAACGTGATGATGTATTTATACTCATTGGAATGATGTTTGGTACTAGAGGTTGTACCTTATTAAATATCAAGCGGGTGTGAGGAGGTGTAAGAGGTAAAATACCGTTATTACTTCACCTAAATGGCATTGTGGAATACGTTGTATACCACGTTGCCGGAGTAGCGATAGCGGGAGATGTTACAGTCTAAGAATTATTGGAAGTCGCGCTCTAATGACTCTTAGACGGGTAATAACGTAACTCGTGAACCGGGTCTATATCTTGGGTTAAGATAATATCCCTAGACCGTTATTGATGATTGTGATGATGATGATAATTATGATTTAAAGAATTACGATAACGGAGTATATGAAATAACTGATTGAGGTACTATGATTAGTTGACCGTTATATGTTAAATGTCAAATGATGGGTTGGTCAACTATGAGAATGGGCGGGAATGGATTATTATTTATTCTGATATTACCGCCTAAAGTATGTTATGTTTTAATAGAATCTTTTCCTAACTCTATTGATTCACGAGGCTTTAAGCTGACACTTGTTTCTTGAAATGTGTCTTGTACTCGTGCAGGTTGCTTAGAGATTGCTTGTGAGACAGGGACTTTGGGTAGTGTACTGTCTTAGATGATACCATTTTTTTATCGCATCAAACAATTTATGTCTTTATGATTAATGTTTATGAACGTGATGTCGTGATTTTCAAACTGATGTAATCTCTTATCGTTTCGGTAAGATGTATTTTATGGCTAAAGACTTCCGTTGCATGTTTTCTAATAAAATGGAAAGATTTTTGTAAATGATAAATTTTGGGATATCGCGGTCGTCACAAGTTGGTATCAGAGTCGCGTTATGAGCTAACTAAGCATTGAGTCCGATGCTTAGACTTACAACTGTTAACGGCTCGTTAAGAAAGAACAAGACTTCTATGGGGGGTAGGGTGTGTGCCGAGTGTTATAGGAATTCTAGATCTTTTCCTTATAGTTTTCACTCTACCTCTTTTCCTTATAAGAATTCTTCTACATATCTACGATCTTAAGAAGTATATTTTTGACTCATTTCTTGTGTCTTCCATAGAAGATGGTGGTTACATGCCAGAACAATGGCAAACAAGGTGCTAATCAAGGGAGTGGAGCTGGTGGGTCACATCCACAGCACGAGGATGAGAATGTGGGATGTTTTCACTCAAAACTACATGTTGAAACAGTTCCAACTACTATCAAATGGACTGCGTCTACTAAGGAGTATACGGAAAGGAGTAGCTACAGTGGCGCCAACACAATCAAAATTGCTTCTTTAGAGCAATAACTGAAGATTCAAGACAATCAAATAGCACAAATGAGGGAGGCTATGATAGCTGCGGGTCTCCTTAAAGATACCACTGAACAGGACCATAACTATGAAAGTGAAGCAAGCAGTAAGGATAAACGCCATGTTGCTGAACCCCGTCAAAGGACTGCTAAGGTAGAGGGTAGTTCGTTTAGAGCTTTCATGTGCTGCAAACCTCTAGTTTTTAAAGGAGGTGAAGATCCATTGGTTTTTCTCAGTTGTTGATGAAGATGGAGCAAGTTTATGATTCAGGGGATTTTACAAATCAACAACAGGTCCGTTATGCCATTCGGATGCTTGAGGGAGAGGCTCTTGAATGGTGGAACTCTGTCTACCAAAACCTTTCTGAGATAGTTCGGAAAGAGATTACTTGGTCCCAGTTTGTTGAGAAGGTGCATAATTGTTTCTGCAATTTGGTTGCACAAAGGCAATCTGAGAGAGAATATTTGGAGTTGAAGAAGGAGACGATGTCGATCTGCAAGTACAACACGACTTTCTCGGATAAGATTACTTTTGCGATGAGACTTTGTCCTGATCAAGCTTCTTTGGTAAACCAGTATATGGGAGGTTTACCGTTTGAGTACCAGTCTGCTATCCGTAATAAGTCCACCCTGGATGCGGCAATGGAGGAAGCAAGGAATATTGAGGAAGACTTGGGTTTGAAGAATCCCGTCAGCGGAGAAAAGAGAAAGTGGAAGGGGCCATCTGGGTCCTCAAAGAAAAAGAAGTTTGGGTCCGAGGGCAAGAAGAAGGACCCAAATTTCTGCAAGACTTGTCACTCTACCCATAAGGGTCCCTGCACTAAAAGCACTATGAGTTGCAGGAGGTGTGGTAAGATGGGGCACACTAATTTCGAGTGCACAAGTTCTGAACTTATGTGCTATTATTGCAAAGAGATGGGGCACATGGCTTTCGCTTGCCCGAAACTTAAAAACAAGAGTGCTGATGGTAGCAAGAAGCCTGCTGCGGGTAAACCTACTGGACGAGCTTTCAAGATGACTACCGATGATGCTCGCAAGAATGTTGAGGTGATTTCTGGAACTTTTATGATAAATTCTATGTCTGCTAAAGTACTATTTGATTCTGGTGCTAGTCGATCTTTTGTTTCGCATACCTTCTGCGCTAAATTTGATAAACCCCGTAGTACTTTGGACTTGGCTTTAGTTGTTGAGATTGCGGTTGGAAAACCCATCACTATTCATGACAAGTTTAATGATTGTGTTATTTCTATTGATGGCAATGATTTTATGGTGACACTACTTCCTCTAGAGATAGAGAGTTTTGATGTAGTAATAGGTATGGACTAGATGTCTAGTCTTAAGGCTGAAATTATTTGTTCTAAAAAGCTTGTATGCATACCTCTTTCTACTGGAAAGTTTGCTATTGCCTTTGGATAAAGGTGCCCGGGAAGTCCGATTCTACTTTCAGTGATGAAAGCACGCAAGTGCTTATCCAAAGGTTGTTCAACATTCTTGGCTTACGTCATATCTTCTGCAAAGAAGAAGGTCGAATTACGGAATGTGGAGGTGGTAAAGGAATATCCGGATGTTTTTCCCGAAGATTTTCCCGTATTACCGCCAACACGTCATGTTGAATTTCAGATTGATCTTGTTCCAGGTGCAGCACCGATTGCTAAGGCACCCTACCGTTTAGCTCCGTCCGAGATGAAGGAGATGATGACTCAATTACAAGAACTCTTGGATAAGGGTTACATTCAAGCAAGTTCCTCACCTTGGGGAGCGCCAGTTTTGTTCGTTAGATAGAAGGATGGAACCATGAGGATGTGCATTGACTATCGGGAGTTGAACAAGGCTACTGTTAAGAATAAGTACCCTTTAGCAAGAATAGATGATCTTTTTGATCAATTGCAAGGTGCTTGTTACTTTTCGAAGATCTATTTACGTTCGGGATATCATCAAGTGAAGGTCCGAGATGAGGATATTCAGAAGACGGCATTCAGAACTCGATGTGGCCACTATGAGTTTCTCGTAATGCCTTTTGGTTTAACTAATGCTCCGGCTGTGTTTATGAATTTAATGAACCGAGTTTGTCGTCCTTTTCTGGACAAATCGGTTATTGTATTTATCGATGATATTCTTATTTACTCTCGTAGTGAGGATGATCACCGCAGGCATTTGCGTGAAGTTCTTAATGGAGGAACCCGTCGCAATCTTGGATCGTAAGGTCAAACAACTCCGAAAGAAACGGGTGAAACTAGTGAAAGTTCAATGGAAGAATAAGTACGGTGGGGATATGATGTGGGAAACTGAAGACGAGATGAAGGCTAGGTACCCCCAGCTGTTTTCTGAATCGATTTCGAGGATGGAATCTTTTTAAGGAGTGGAGAATTGTAACGAACGAAAATTCGAAACAATTATTGTAATATTATTTACTGGGAAATAAACAATATTTATGGAGTTTAGTTATTTTAATGGTAATTAAGGATATTATTATTAATTTAACAAAATATTGAAAGTTGGAAAAACAAAAGAAAAATCCGAATTTAGAACACATCACGACGAGACGCGTTGAAAGGTCCCGGCACGACGCGTTGAAAGGTCCTGACGCGACGCGTTGTCAGATGCATGCGTCCGTCGGTTGCGTGTGTCAGACTTTGCGTGTGGCAGACTTTGCGTGTGGTAGACTTGGCGTGTACGGGGATTCTCGACGCGACGCGTCGGGTGGTCACGACGCGACGCGTTCTCGGCTTTTCTATATATATGGGTGTTTGGCTGCTATTTTTCACACACAAACCTCAAGAGTCATTACTCTCCTAAATTTACGAGTTTTCCCGAGTTTCTTGAGCCTATGTTAGTGTCGGGTTTCGTTTGTAAGCTTATCTATAGTTACGGGAGTTCGGACACACCGTCAAGGGCGTAGTTTTGAGCAAGGCTTCGCGTGGGTGAACCCGAAAGGTATATTTCTTTAATCCTACGCTTCTATTTTGACTATGAAGGTAATTAGGCCACATGCATGTCGGGTTTATGCGTTTCTATGAAGTTTCTTATCGTATGACGCGTTAATCTTTGGTCGGGAATTGTTATTTGGCATGTCTTAGTATAATAAGCTAATTTGGACTCGTTTAGGGTCTTTGAATCATGTTTTAACATAGTAACCTTCAATAGGTTATTTGTGGCGTTTGAGTTCACGTTCTTGACGATCCGTTAGCGTTATTTGTGTTTTCAAACTCGTGTGTTTCGTTATCTGGACTGAGGTGAGTTCAATATTTCTCAAAACCGAGTACTAGATAAAAATGATATCTTTTCAAGCTCGTGTGTTTCGTTATCTAACTTTTCACACATATGATTGAAATTTTTTCAAAACGAAACAGATACAATCTACTTGCACCCGAATCAAACAGAACGAGAACAGACATGTTATTGATAAGATATGTACCCTTTGCTTTGGACACATTCTCCTTATTCACCTTAGGAATACGTGTAGAGGGTAAAATTGGTGTAGACTTGGAACCAATAGTTGCTGCTATTGTAGTTGGATTAGGACATTCAGACCTCTGATGATCCGGCTAATAGAGATTGAAGCATACTTTAATCGGGTTCTTACAATCTTTGCTCATATAAGCTGGTTTTCCACATTTAAAACATGTCGGGGAACCGAACCTGCATTCTTGTTAGATTATGCCCACTGACACACACGAGTTGGTATCATTGCTGATGAAGCAAGGGACTATTGGGTCACACGCCAAGTATTGATTCCAACATCACAGATGGTCAAAGGAGAGAGAAAACCAAAACTGGTTCAGGTGGGCCAAGGCATGCCCGTGCCTCTATGCGGTATGGCCGTGCCTAATGGGCAGGCACAAGCCCAAGTCGGGTGTGACTTAAGCGTGGCCTGTTGGCCTAGTACGCCCGTGCCTGGTGCCCAAAAGGCTGACACGAACCAAAGTCAGGCTTGACTTGGGCGTGGCCTTTTGAGTTGGTACGCCCGTTCCTTGTTAAAGGCATGCGCATGCCCTGTGTAGTAACAGCCTCTTTACTAGCCTTTAAAGGCTAGTTAAAGAGGAATTAACTATATTAAATCTTGTAACTAATGCATGCCTAATGGAGCAAGAATTTGGACTCATTTGTGAGTTCTATAAGTACTACTAGAAGCTAATGGACTTGGTTACTTGACTTGTTGACTTTGGTTGATACATAGCACATAAAACTCTCTCAAAACACACTAAGAGTACACGGCTTTGTTAGTTTTTTTGTGCTAGGCATTTGGTGGTGTTAGATTAGCACATATACGTTCTAGCAAGTGGGGATCAACGATAGCTTGGTGTGGACTTCATTAGAGGTACACTATTTAGTGTATACACCTTCCAACATGCGATCTCGAATACAAGGATGAACTAGTATCAAGGGTATGATTTTATTTCTTCTCATTTCTTTTATGTTGCATTGTTATGTTTAGAGTCATGGTCCGCTTGGTGGGTGTTTTGTGGTTCAGAAGATGAAAATTATTTTATCCGTTTTTCCTTTCGCTGTTTCTTGATTGAACCACTAAAACCCAATAGTGGTATCAGATTCATCTCTATCATGGCTTTGCACATTGGTTAGAAACCGTAATTTTAAGTTTTCTGTCAAAAACTGATTTTCTATCAAAAACTGATTTTCTATCAAAAACTGATTTTCTGGTGACCGGGCAATGCCGTACCTATTGGGGTACGGGGTGTGCCGGGCAGTCGGGGCACGGCCGTACAAGTGGGGGTACGGTCCGTGCCAGCAGAAACGTTTTAATGATTAAATTTGTTTAAACGGTGTACTAGCACATGGGCGGGCACACCTGTATCCTTCACAGGGCACACCCGTGCCCATCGTGTTCTTGGCCAGAAACTGTTTCTGAAACAAAATTTTAATATCATATTTAAAATTTCAGTTTTGATGGTTTTGGACTAGTCTTGGTTCTGGTTATTCCCACTATATTTTGATTCCTAATTTCATATGTTTTGTATGGCTTGGCATGAAGTGCATAAAAACATATATCTATAGGTGTATATATGAATATGTAATTTTAAAGTTGTATTAAAATTACTAACGCATATGTACAAGTTCTCACATAATACAATCAATATAATTGCTAGTATACTCACCAAGCTATAAGGCTCTAGTTTGACAAATTTTAAAATCATGGTTCAAGTCCAGACTGTGCATAGCACACATCTAGATCTTTCAAACCGTGGCTCTGATACCAAATTATAAGGCCCCGATTTATAAAACTGTTCATCCTACTAAATCTTATACAATATTTCACATACTGAAAAGTTTACATGAAAACGGAAGCGTGATTATTTCGAAACCTTTTATCTCAAAAACTACACAAATATGAAAACACTACAATTTTAATACCAAAAACTTGTTCTATACAACAAGGCATTTCATTTCTTTCAAAAGTTTGTCAAAATGAAGTCAAACCGGAGCTTTTCCCTTGTCTTTGTTGTGCCCTGCAAAACACATAAAATAATATCTGATAAGCTGCGAGAGCTTAGTGAGTTAACCATACTACAATTCATATAAACACATGTATCAAATCACATATAGGTAAAACATAATGGTAACCTGTGAACCACTTGTTCTAGACCCAAAGCAGCAAACTAAGCCACAATAATGTACTATTTCTGAGCCACTACTATAGGTAGTAGTACGCTAAAAACACAATGATGAATACAAACTAGTATTCATTGTAATAACACACATGTTGCATATATGAAAGATAGTCTAGAAGACTTATCTTTTAATTGGTTTAAACATAATGGCGTAAGACTAATTCGGGTATCCAAACACTATCCTATACACATAATATAAACAACATATAAATAAAAACAAATTCTGATCTGAACTGAAGACTACACGGGCCATGTAGGGCTACACCACATAAGTCACATTCAACTGACTTATTCGGGCCGTGTAACCTTACACGCACCGTGTACCCCATATGCTACATGACCACGTATACTGACATGGCCTTATCAACGCCATTAACTCTACACGGGCCATGTAGTCCTACACGGGTCATGTACATCTCATCCGCTTACATACACGGGCCATGTAGGGCTACATAGGCCGTGTTCCTCTTGTCCGACTTACAGTTCAAACTCTACACACACGCTGATTTCTGGCCAAATCACACCAAAACTCTTTCTAGTTTATTTTAATCTTCTTGGGGGTGTTTTCCTATACCCCAAACAGTATAAAACACTTATAAAACATAAATAACATGATTTGATTCTTGATTCAACCATTTGAATCATTTTAACCCAAATAAACTTGAAAACAAACAAACTAAACATACCTTAAGTGCTTTAAGATGGAGAAGATGATAATGATAACTTAAGACACTTGTTTCTCTTGTTCAAAATCAACAAAATAAAGAAGCAAAAAGAGTCGAAGTATGCTTTGTAGTTGTTGTGCAAATGAAGAAGTACCAAGTATTTGACTTGGAAAGTCAAATATAGGTATATATATAGGTAGGTTTATGCGAAAAGTGTTCTATTTACCAAAAGTGCGAAAAGCAATTTGGACCATAGGATTAATTAATTGATGGTTAAGATTAACAATGACAATTTAGTAAATAAATTGAAATATAAGGTTATCAATTTAATTAATAAAAGGGTAATTTAGTCATTAAACCCTCTTCTCTCCTATCATCTCTCTCCTCTACTCTCTTTCTCTCTCAAATATTATTTTAATGCACAAGTAATTTATATATACATATATACATATATATATATATCCCCCTACGTAGCAAACTAGCAACTATCCCCTCATTTTAAAAAAACCCTACCATCTCTCTCCATAAGAAATCTACCGCCACCCCATACTTTCATCGGAGCAACCATTAGGCCGCCTATACCATTTTGATGTCCATTAATCACCGCCACCTACATTACCATCACTTGGCCGTTTGTCCACCACCGAGCATCGCAGCCGCCTCCATGAAGTCTAGAACATCGCCGCCGCCCAAGCAAACCTCCATCAACGTCATGACTATTCTGTTCCCACCACCAACGCCGCCCACCACCGTCGCCGTACCAAATCCATAGTTGCCATTCCCGCATTCACTCATCAAGCTCCCGCCGTCATTGTCGCACCCTTGCCGCCGCCCAGTTCTTCATCGACGCATCAAATCTATTATCTCTGATCTTCGACGTCCTACGCTATCTCCGACGTCCGACGTCTGACCTCCGTCATCAGGGTCAGTTTTGTTCTAAAATTACTTTGAAAATTCTTGTAATTAGATATTGTATTTGTGTTATAGATTATTTTTAAATTACATTGTGTATTGGAGAAAATATAAATTGTGTTTTCTCTCTTAATTTTTTTTTGTTTTATACTTGTTCAATAATGAATACCGGTGACTAAAAATAAATACGTATAAATCTTTCTCTAATTTTAGTCATGATTACTAGTGAAGCATGAAAGTTTTTTTGTTGTTATGGTGTAACAACAAAAAAAACAAACGTATCTATAGCCTTGTTCAATATTGATTTTTGAATGTATTAATTGTTTAATAAAACATGGGTGAAAAACTCGTAAATTGTGTAACACGGCACATTTGAGGTTCCTTGTATGAATAGTTAATTATTCGAGCATGGTGAACGAGTATTATTTAATAGAAAAACTCAGGTATCTATAGCCTTGTTCAATATTGAATTTTGTTTGTTGAATAAAGTATCAGTGAAAAACTCGTAAATTTTTTAGGTATATTCAATAGGGAACTCCATAAAATTAATAATTTCTAGTAAATTAGTTTTAAATTTTTTTGTTATTTATTTAAAATTTAGGAGGGAGAAAAATAGGAAAGAGAAATAAATTGGACAGAGAAAAGTTTTGTTTAATATTACACCCTTTTAAATTTAAAAAAATAAAAAAACATAATTAATCTACACCACTAGATCAAATACAAATGAGTAGCTGAAATTGCTTCTCGCACTTTTCGACAATAAATCACTTTTTCCATTAACCCTCCCGGTATATATATGTATATATATATACATATACATACATACATACATACACACACACACATATATATATATATATAACTTTACCATAATGACATAAATAGTCCCTTGACTATTAAATTTTTTTACCATAATGACATAAATAGTCCCTTGACTATTCAATTTTTAGTTTGACAACTTTGGCCCATCTAGTTTAAATGCACATTTTATTACTTACAATCACTTATAAAACATATAACACTTATATAATACACATTTAAATTTCTGGACGTTACACATAGATAAATGTATAGGGTTGTTGAAAATTAATTAAAAGCTTAAGTTAATTCTTGGATTGTTCAAGTCCAAACATGTCTACCAAATATAGACTCTTTAACAATCAAAGGTAAATCACCTCTAAGGCTTTAAGTGAGAGAGAAACCGAGAAAGAGAAAAATGAAATGGTAGTCAGCAATGCAGAGAGAGACTAGTGCTGGAGAGAAACATCTCTTCTAAAGTTCTTTCAAACGATTAACCCTTTGTTAAAGATAAAGAAGACGAGTTTGACCTAACAAATATCTTATTTAGAAGCAAATCTCATATTTACACCAAAAATGTTCTAATCTTTGTACTTTTTGTAGTTTTTTCATCCAATGATACTTAAACAGGGTACACTTGGGTGGGGATTGAAGGACTTGTCACTAGAAATGGAAAATGGTGGACATATGTGTCTCCGTTCAATTTAGCCAAGTATTGTTTTGACTCGGCTTAGACCGAGTCTGCTTTAAAACGCGAATCATTAACCGAGTTAGGAGATCTACTGAGTTACCTTATATCTAGTGTAACTTGACTCGACTCATATGAGTCAACTCGTGACTCATCCTAGTTTAACAATTATGATTACAAAATGATTTTCCTCAAATGATTAATACATTAAATGTAATATAAATAGAAATACAAATGGATTATGGGCCATACACAATAAAGACAAGTCTAACTAATCTATACACAATATATACACACTAATACACCCTCGCCATTAGATCGGCAAGAGGAGATTGAACGTTCAAACTAGAACAAATCTCAACAAACAATTTAGATGGAAGTCCCTTTATATAGTTATCTACATATTGAGAGGATGATAGGATAACTATATAAGGGAAGTTTTCAACGCGTTGCTTGATAATTAACATGGACTTGTTTAGATTGCTTTCTACAGTTCGTAACTGCTGTTATAAGGGAAGTTTTCAGGAAAGAACATGTTATTATGATAGGGTGGTGTATTCAAAGGTATTTGTTCCTCTTTTGAGAGATATCCTTGGGCCCCTCGTTGACTAAGCTGATGACAAACAAAAATGCATGGCCGTGTTCAAGTTGAATTGATAATGGATCAATTGTGCAACTTGTATTGTTAGTCATAGTTAGTCTATATCGAGAAACATAATCGTGAATGATTTGCGGTTGATCATGTTCCATGACGTGCATTCACATCGGATATCGTGAACAAAGGGATAAGTAATCACTTATCTGTAGGACATTTCCTTTTAGTGAGGTATTTGTTTTGGGAAGACAAACCCTATGCTGACTTGGGGGCATAGATGCCTTGCTAGAGGCCGCTCTATGTCGGTGACGTCTTTCGTGAGTTTGTCATGTGCAAGTGGGAGTCTGTTGGATTATGTCCACTGACACACATGAGTTGGTATCATGGCTGATGAAGCAAGGGCCTATTGGTTCACACAGCAAGGGCCTACTGGTTCTGGTAGGCCAGGCACGCCCGTGCCTCTATGAGGTATGGCCGTGCCCTACGGGCAGGCACAAGCCCAAGTCGGGCGTGACTAGGTACGTCGTTGCCTCTTGGAGGCAAGCCCGTGCCATGAGCCCAGTGGACAGGCACGCGCCCAAGTCGGGCGTGACTTGGGCATGGCCTTGTGAGGCACGGCCGTGCCTCGTGCAGTAACAACTTTGTTAGTCCTATGTTCAGAAAAGTTAGATTTGATGAGACAAACCATAGATATGTATAGATGATAGGTTAAACATTAGGAATTATGTAAGTCTACTGTAGACTGACTAGTCAGCTTAGGCTTAGTAGTCAGCGTACAAACAGATATAGAGTTTTCTATGTAAGTACTAGATAACTCAGTGACTTCTAAGTTGAGATAGGTTTCAAGAGTGAAGACTTGAAGAATTTAAGACTTGAAGATTCAAGAACCAAGGATTCAAGAACTCAGCTTGACAATGTCAAGCTGAGTAAGTCAGCTCAGCGCCAGAAGTCAGTTTAAAGAATTTAAGTAAGTTTTAAATTCTGCTATAAACTCTCAATATCTACGACATTTAAATTAGAGTATATGAACCTAATTTAAACTATCTATTAGTTGGATAGAAATCTCAAACGGAATTAGTTAGATATGTTCCAATTAAGGAGTTTGTTACGGTTTTAAAGAAAAGATAAGTTCTATCTTTAAACTGCGATTTATTCGTAGATATATCAAGTATAAGTATAAACCTTTTATGGGTTTACATGATGTATGGGTGATACATAGAGCAAGAACAGCATAAGTTGCGGAGCCTGTGTTCATACTTGATACCCGTGTGTTGCGATAACTTTGTGAGTTCAAAGTTAAAAGAGAGTTTTCCAGAATTCTTGTTAATTAGTTTTAACAAGAAGTTCGATCATCAATTAGTTTGTGATTCAAGAGTGTTTAGTGAGAAGTTGAGTTTATAACCAGTGTAATATCAAATTATCCTGTTGATTTGATTAAAAGTAAGAATTGTAACCAGTTCATTTGATTAGTCAATATACATTTGATTAAATTTAATTGGTTGTTTAAAGTGTATTCATCCCCCCTTCTACACTGTATCGGTTGCTTGTTTACCCTCTTTGGGACAAACAACTGTTATCAGAGCAAGTTTCTTCGTAAATTAAAGATCAAGATCCGTTGACAAGAAGTTAAGATGTCAACTAACAAGCAATCAAGTCATATCCCAACAATGGCGGCAAAAGGGTGTCCTATTATTGATGGCACTGACTATCCTATGTGGAAGTTCAGGGCTATGCTATATCTGAAGTCCGTGTATCACAGGATGAGTATCGTGATTCAAGATGGCCCAATAATACCCCATATCCATATTACTGCCCCTGACAAATCTGTTCCCTCTGGAGAAACTCCTAAGCCTGAAGCATCTTGGACTGAAGAGGATCGTAAACTATTCAACCTTGATGACAAGGCACAGAGCATTATAGCAAATGCTTTGACAATCCCTCTTCTGCATACTGTGGCTGGGTGTGAAATTGCAAAAGAGATGTGGGATACTCTCAGTGTTACGTATGAAGGCACTGACTTGGTCAAGCAACATAAGAAGACAAATCTGAGTTGTTCTTATGAGACTTTCTTTGCCAAAAGGAATGAAACTCTGGCTGATCTGTTTATCAGATTTCAATGCTTGATTAATGATCTGCTCTTGGTAGGTGTCAAGAAAGATGAAAGTGACTTGGTACTCAAGTTCTTGGATGTGTTACCAGAACAATTCAATGAAATCACCATTGCACTTCATGCTAGAGGAACCTTAGGAAAATATGATCTCAGATCTATCTATGGTTTCCTTCTAAATCATCAACAGATCATGGAACAAAAGAAAGTGGCCCAGCAGCAACTAAAAGAATCTATCAATAATGCTGGATCTGCATTAGTTGTAGAAAAGAAGAAGAAAGGATCTAAAAAGTCTCAAGCTGAGACTGACTCTGAATCTGAAGAAGTAAGTCCTAACTCAGATTCAGATGATGAAGAGATGGATGCTCTTACTAAACAAATGGCAATGTTAGCAAGGAATTTTAGAAAATTCAAAAGAGGACGGGGTCAATCTGACAGAAGCAAAGGTGGTAAGTCTACTTTGATTCTAAGAAAGCTAAGTGCTACAACTATCAGAAGATAGGACACAAAGCTGCTGAATGCAGAGTTAAGAAGGGAGAATCAGCTTCAGTGGCTGATAAGAATGCCTACAGAGCTGATAAATATAAGAAGAAATATCAAAGACTCAAATCCAAGCTAGATGAAAACACCAAAGGTCTTCTCGCTGAGACTTGGGATACTGAATCATCTACCTCAGATGATGATGAGCCAAATAGGTGTTTGATGGCCATTAAGGATGAAGAGGAACAAGTTGACTATGAGTTAGAAGATAGTTCCTTTGATGAGGATCTAGCATAATCGGCTAAGCTGAGTAAGCAAACCAAAAACTGGGATCTTGCCTCAATGTATAAGGTAAATAACTTCAGCTCTTACACTGATGAACAAAAATGTTTAATGTTCAATTATTTGTTGAATGATTTCAAAACCTCTCTCAATGTTCAATCTGATTTAAAAACTGAAATATCAAAATTAAAAGATGAACTTAAACACTCTGAAACTCTCATAAATGCTGGTAAAAAGACTCAAAGTGATTATGAGTGTCAGCTTCATATTAACAAACTTCTAAGTGAACAATTACAAGAATCAAAAGAACAAGCTGACAATCTAAGAAAGATCTGTGAATCTTGGTGTAAGTCATCAAGGGAAGCAGAAAAATGTATCAATCAGCAGATACCAAATCAAGTAAAAGCAGTACTTGGGGGAGATTATAGTGCTGCAGCTAATGAGATCATCAAAGAACAAGTCAGTCTTGAAGACAAAAATGTGAAATCGGATGAAATACTCCCAAAGACATTTTTAAGGAACAAGGATGGAAAACAGGTCAAAACCAATAAGTTTGTGAGACCAATCCAAAGCCCCCAGGTTATTCATTCAAACCATGAAGCTGAATGTTCCAGATCCAACAGAAACTGTAAATCAGTTTTCAAAAGATTGGATTACAATCCTGTTAGAACAACTGTCTTTGACGGAATAACTCCAAATAAGTCAAAGAGAAATAACTCTTTGGTCAGTTATGAAAGAAGTTATAAAAACAAGAAGTTGTCTGGAAGTCAGACTTCACCAAATAAGGGTAACCATAAAGCTGACAAAGGTAAGTCCAAGGTCAGAGAAAATCAAGTAGACAATCTGTCTAGAAGGATTGAAAGGTTATCCACATCCTATGACCCAAAAACTGAATCCAAATTTAATGTTGGAAAACTTAAAGAAATCACCCAAACACCTATATTTAGAAGAAAATGCTATAAGTGTGGTGAGAGAGGTCATGAAGCCAAAGATTGTGTAAGTACCAATCTTAGGCCTGAAAAAGTAAAGGATGATCAGTCTAAAACAGACTCAGAATCTGTTCAAGCTGATCAGTCAGCTTCCAATGGATTAGCTAAGTGCTCATCCTTAAGACCCACAAAACAGTGGGTTCCTAAAAGGAACTAATATGTTTAGTTGATCATGTGCAGGGCTCTTATAAGTGGTACCTAGACAGTGGATGCTTATGGCACATGACAGGAAGCAAGGAGATTCTAAGTGAATTCCAAAATAATGAAGGACCCAAGGTGACATTTGGGGATAATTCTCAAGGAAGGACTAAAGGTTATGGAAAGATAACTTCTGGAACAGTCACTTTCAAAAAGGTAGCATACGTTGAAGGCCTTAAACACAATCTGATAAGTATCAGTCAACTGTGTGATGAGGATTATGAAGTCACCTTCCGAAAGCATGCAGGAACAGTTTATGATAAGAAAGGAAAGCCAATACTAATGGCACAAAGAGAGAGATAACTATTTGTTAGATATCAGCTCAGCAGATCCTTCAACTGAAACCTGTTTGTATTCTGACTCAACCCCCAAGCTGAGTTGGTTGTGGCAAAAAAGACTATCACATCTAAATTTCAAATATATTAACAAATTGTCTAGCAAAGAATTAGTTTCGGTTCTACCAAAGATCACATTTGCTAAGGATAAACTTTGTTCAGCTTGTGAGATGGGAAAACATCATAAGGGATCTTTCAAGTCCAAGCAAAAATTTTCAATTACAGAACCATTGCATATGTTGCATTTGGACTTATTTGGACCTATAAGCACCCCAAGCCTAAGTGGCAAAAAGTATACCCTAGTGATTGTTGATGAGTTTACAAGATTTACTTGGGTAATCTTCTTAAAAGCCAAAAGTGAAGCTGTGTATGAGTTAATTAGCTTCATAAGACAAGAAGAGTTGCAGAAGGGTAAGTCTCTTAAACAGCTCAGGAGTGATCATGGAACTGAGTTTAGAAACTCAGTTCTGGAAGGCTTTTGTGAAGAAAAGGGAATCATCCAAAATTTCTCATCTGTAAGAACTCCACAACAAAATGGAGTTGCTGAAAGGAGGAATAGAACTTTAATTGAAGCTGCCAGAACTATGTTATGTGGAGCAAAGCTTAAGCTGAGCTTCTGGGCAGAAGTTGTAAGTACAACCTATTATACCCAGAATAGATCTATAATAGTTAAAAGACATGGTAAAACATCCTATGAGATGTATCATGGCAGAAAACCTAATATTGGATATTTCCATATTTTTGGTTCAACATGCTATGTGTTAAATCAAAGAGACCAGCTCCATAAGTTGGAACCCAAAGTTGATCAAGGCATATTTGTTGGATATTCTTCAATCTCCAAAGCTTACAGAGTCTATAATTTTAAAAGAAAGGTCATTGAAGAGTCAGTACATGTTACGTTTGATGAGACAAGTATTGATCGATCTGACAAAGCTCAAGCTGACCCAGTTAGTCTGAGTGAGCTTGAAAGAAGCAAAGAAGATCTCACATGAAATCCCATGTATGTTATGGATGATTCTGATGATGAGGATGGTGGCAAATCTGAAAAGGTAATATCAACTAACGAAGTCACAAATATTGAAGATGATCACATCAATAATTCTGTTGAAACTGATCATCAGCCTGAGAATCTAGGTGAATCATCACGTACAAGTCAGATTGAAAATCTAAGTGATCTCTCAATCCCTACTCAGACTAAAGAAGCAAGTCCTGTTCAGCCTGAGAGACACTGCTCAGATTCAGACCCAGAACCACAGTCTCCTAATACAACTTTCAAAGTATTAAAAGATCATCAACTTGATGACATTATCGGTAACATTGAAGATGGTGTGTTAACTAGATTTAAGGGAAGTGCAAACTATGTTGCCTACTCTAGTTTTCTATCTCAAATGGAACCAAAGAAGACTAAGGAAGCTCTAAAATATGAAGATTGGATTGAGGCTATCCAAGAGGAGCTGACAGAATTTCAAAGAAATAAGGTCTGGACCCTTGTCCCTGCCCCCAAAGGAAACACAATTATAGGCACTAAGTGGGTCTATAGAAACAAAATGGACAAGGATGGAGTAGTGATCAGAAATAAGGCAAGGCTAGTAGCTCAGGGGTATAGACAAGAAGAAGGTATCGACTATGATGAGACCTTTGCCCCTGTTGCAAGGATTGAAGCCATTAGATTGTTTCTAGCCTATGCAGCATTCAAAAATTTTAAAGTATATCAAATGGATGTTAAAAGTGCTTTTCTAAATGGAGCATTACAGAAGGAAGTCTATGTGAAAGAAACTCCTAGGTTTGTTGATCCTAAACATATTGATTATGTCTATAAGTTAGACAAGGCTCTGTATGGACTCAAACAAGCTCCAAGAGCATGGTATGATACACTGTCCACCTATCTACTTTCAAATGATTTTATTACAGGAAGCATTGATAAAACTTTATTTATAAGAAAAATCAGAGGACATGTCATTCTAGTTCAAATCTATGTGGATGACATTATCTTTGGTTCAACAAACCAAGGTCTATGTGATTGGTTTTTCAAAGGTAATGTCTAATCAATACAGAATGAGCATGATGGGTGAGATGACTTATTTTTTGGGACTTCAAATTCACCAGAAAGAAGATGGTATGTTCATTGATCAGAGCAAGTATGTTTTTTATATGATTAAGAAATATGTATTAGACTCAAGCCATGCTGCAAAGTCTCTAATGTTACACAATGTCAAGTTGCACAAGGACATTGATGGGAAATCTGTATGTCAGACTACTTATAGAGGAATGATCGGTTCATTACTCTACTTGACAGCAAGCAGACCTGATATAATGTTTGCTACATGTGTTTGTGCATGATATCAGGATGATCCAAAGGAATCACACTTGCTAGCTGCTAAACGAATTCTCAAATACCTGAAGGGAACACCTAATTTAGGTTTGTGGTATCCCAAAGGATCAGGATTTGAGTTGATAGGGTACTTGGATTCAGACTTTGCAGGTTGTGGTCTAGACAGAAAGAGTACTACTGGAGGATGTCAACTGTTGGGTGGTAAGTTAGTCAGCTGGACAAGTAAGAAACAAAACTCAGTGGCAATCTCCACAGCTGGAGCTGAGTATGTTGCAGCAGGGAGCTGTTGTGCTCAAATACTATGGATGCAACATCAGCTAAGGGATTTTGATTTGCAATATTCGAAGACTCCCATATTCTGTGATAATCAAAGTGCTATTGCCATTACACACAATCCAGTTTTCCACTCAAGAACAAAGCACATTGAGATAAGACATCACTTCATCAGAGACATAGTTGAAAAGGGTAAGATAGAGTTAGTCTTCAATGAGACTGAAGATCAGCTTGCAGATATCTTCACTAAACCAATTGAAGGCACAAGATTCACGACTCTACTTGGCAAGCTTGGCATGCTCAACCCTTAATTTGGTATGTTCCATTAATTCTCTATCTCTGTTTAATATATGCTAAGTGCTAACCTTGACTAAGTGTCATTCTGAGTTGAGTGCTAAATCTGAGCTGAGCAATCAGTCCTGAAGTGTGGTCAGTTCCACATGCCTAGGTTAGTCCTAACAAATGGTCAGTCCGACCCTATGGTAAGTCCATAATATTAACGGTATGTCCTATTTTAAAATAGACGTAAGTCGTTTATAATTTTTTAAAAGATTTGTTCTTAAAAGTAATTTCATTAATCTTGATAAAATTCGGATCAATGTAACAGTGTATGTTAAGGTAACCTATATCAAAGGAGCCGTTATATCCGAATCAGTAATCGGGTTTCACTGTAACGGCTATATTTATTACCATCTGCTAACGGTAACTTTTCTCTCAGATTGAAAAGGTACAAATAGATATACTCTTCACCGTAATTAGTTTACGCTTCCAATTAATTCTTCCAAATCACTCTTTCCTCTCTACTTTTAAACCCTCATCTTGCTGTGTGAAGTGCCCATTGCTCAGTGCTAAACCTTACTACTGCTAAGTGAAATCCAATACGATAAGTTCGCTTTCAATGGAGGGTTACACTCTAAATTTAACTGATTAGATGATCCGTGGTGGAAATTTCAAGAATAATGCGCTTCCCGTCTACAAACAAAACAATGTCGTAGCCTGTATCGAAATTCCCAAATCAAAGATCGACAGGGGATACGAGGAGTGGGTCTCCTACATTCGACAGGTCCCCTGGCATGTGCTTTTCTTGCTAGTCCTACTGTGCTCATCCCATAACTCCTCACCGAGCTGTGGTACACGTGCAGACTAGATGCAAATCAACAAGTATTAAGAGGTACAGTTCTAAGTGGACAAGTGGTGATCGACATAGATACTAATTGTCTCCGACGAATTCTTCATCTCCCTGTCCACAATAAGTATGAGGCAACGGTTTCGAGGGAAACATCAAGGAGCGTCTTACCCTTAATGGGTCATCCTCAAGTCGTTGGAGTGAAAAGGAAATATGTTTTCCAAACAGCATGGGGATTCATGGTGTCCACAATGATTCGTTCACTTGGATACAAAGTGGGTGGACTTGATAATGTAAATGACTTTGAGATGCAACTTCTATACAACATATTTTATGATCGAAGATTGGACTACCCTGAGTTAATCTTTGAGGCACTCAAGTCCCTGGTGACCAAGAAAATAAGAGATACCATTGTGCCCTTTATAAGATTTTTATCGATGGTGATCGAGGACAGAATGGGTAGAAGATACACTGCCCAATATGAGTCAACCCCTACCCCTGTTCTCAGCTCAAGGATGTTTGCCCACGATATTTTCCCTGAGCACCCTACAACGAGTTCTCAGATGAGGGTATATGCACAGCTTCCGACCCTTGAGTCAAGTGAAGCTGAGCAAGTTACTAATGATGAGGAGAAAACAGAAAGCATCAATGCTTCTGAAGCTGAGTCCTCCACATCCAGCTCTGAGCAAGAGAGTATGTTCCCTAGCTCAGAGTCCCCGCTAATTGGTGCAGGTATAACTTCTCTTCCCTCCTCTCCTTCTTTCTCTCATATTTCTCCATCACCTAAACAAGGAGATGAGACTGAGTCAAGCCCAACTCGGTCTAACCCCTCTCCTCTACCACAAACTTCCCATCTATCTTACACTCTAAAGCCGACCTTGGTCAGCCCACTACTACCAAGGTTATATCTCACACCTATACCAGAAAAACTGCCAAAGGTGGTCCTTCACCTCAAAAGGACCTTGGAGCAGATGTCACATTGACACCTCTACCGGCAGGAGCTGAGGGGGAGACACCTTCTCTTAAGGTGCCAACCTTGAAGCTTAGTTCAACCAGTCAGCCTAAGCCGGGTATGGTGTCTACTCAGCCCATACCTATCCTAGCCATGGGAGAACCCGCTACTGTGCCTTCACAGACCCATGAAGGTTACATTGAACAATTGATCTCTCCCCAGGATCAACTAACCCCCTCTTCACCACTCAGACTAGCCTAACCTATCACCCAATCACACGACATTGGTTCTTCAACTTCATTTCTCTTCTCACACCCTATTGCACGACCTGGCAATGAATCTTTCATACACCAGGAAGCTTTACAGGGTCCCTAGTCTGGCCCCATTGATTCCTTAGGTCAGCACTAACCTATGGATATGGGGCCCACATTCTCACCTATTGAGGAACACTCAACAGCCACTCCTACAGTGGAACTACATTCCTCCACTGGACAGGAGGACTTTGAGTTTACAAAGAGACCGGTGGAGACCATAGTTGTTGAACATACTGATGTTAACTCCATCATTAGGTATCTACAAGCTCAATTTGAGCTTTTGCACAAGAAGAGGAAGAGTGATAAAGCCAAGTTGATGCGCAAGCTGACCGATCTATCAAACTCTGTAGCCAATTTGGAGAACTTTGTGCTCAAACTAAGACCCTCCCCTATTGATGATGACAAAAAAGGGGAGGAAGAATCAAAGAAAGATGATGATACAGTTGAGGGGGAGAATACTGAGGAAATGCAAATAGAAGAAGAAACTCATGATCAGTTCATGAGTACCGTAGATCAACCCTCTCAACAGCATTCAACTCAACCAGACATTCCACTTGCTGTGATCCCTCAAGCTGAACCCCTTCAAGCTGGGCTACCAAAGTTTGTTGAAGCTGAGTCTGTTCCAACTTCACCAATGGATAAAGGGAAAAACAAGGTGTTTGAGACGGTAAAGAGAAAGAAAAGAACAAGTACTAAGTCTCAAGCCAAGATAAGGAAAGTCATCATTTCAGAGCCTGAGCAACAAGGTCAGTCCCAAGTTGCTGAAGCTTACTCTAACTTAGTGATGAAGTTGATGTAGCACACAAGGCCAGTGATATATTAGCCGAACAAATGTTACAAGAAATGGCCAAAGAACTGGGTATGTCATTAGAAGAATTGAAAGAACAGCAGAGGAAAGCTGAACTACAAAGAGAACAGGCCAAAGCTGATGCTGCACTAGCTGAGGCTGAGGCTGACTATTTTAGACCTAGAGCTGAGCCAATTACATACACTGATGATGATCTTAGATACTGCTACAAGAGAAAATATTTTGGTCATAAGATTAATAATCTAACTTTGAGCAGAAATGGTGAGTTGGTGCTACTCAACTTTGTATTGGAAAACAAAGCTGAAGTAGGATTGGATCTGAGGAGATTATACAAGTTGGGATTCTCCGAGTTGTCATTGATGAGATGAAGAGAATATTTATTAAAATTGATCAGCTTGGAGAAGTTCCCACAGCTGAGTTCGATGTCTTCTTCAACAGAAACAAAGCTGCAAGAGAAAGAGCAGCAAGACAAAGAAAAGACAGAACTCTCAGCCTACAAGTTCCCAAGGGTGTTGAATTCAAGGAGAATACATATATTGATCAAACCCTAGCAGGTTTCACGTACTTGGATGTCGAAGGAAATAAATGTTTCTTGGAGGAAGCCAGTATGCACTTGGCTAGCTTGGAGCAAATTCTTTATCTGAGGATTCTATGTGATGACTCAGTTCAGAACTCACAATTCAGATATCAGCTTAACAGGGCTATCAGGTCCAGAAGGGATGAGATGAAAGAATATCAAGATGGTGAAGAAACTCTTATCAGTCTGGGAGCTTAAGTGTTATAATATGTGGTTAGAATTTGGAAATCATGTTGATTAAATAGATTAGTTCTATAAATTTTTGTAAGCACTAAGTGTGCATAAGCTGATCAAAATTATCAAGCTAAAATGTAAATGATATGTTCATTAATGAAAATTCAAGTTTGATATGTTCAACGGTTTGATGTGTTCAAATAAATAGCTTAGTAAGTTTAAGCTGACAATTGATATTGTGACAACCGTCACCAAAAGCAAATGTATATATACATATATATTTATTTATTTATATTTATATAAAAAATAATAAATAATAAAAAAAATATAATAATAATAATAAATAAATAAATAAAATTATATACATTTATATATAAAAACATGTATATAATTATATATATATATTTTATATAATAAACAAAAAGAAAAAGAAAAAGAAAAAGAAAATAGAAATCAACCCAACACAACACAATCATTTATTTTACTTACACACTCAACCATCACCACCACCTCACCCCCCCTCACTCTCTTCTTTTTTTTTCTATAAATACCAACCCTTTTTATTCATTTTTCACACTACCTTCAACCAACTTACTATCTCTCTCATTTTCTTACACTCCATCTCTTCTCTTTTCTCTCTTCTTCTTTCACCAACAAAATCTCCCAAGAACATCAAACCCTTGTTCATCTTGTGAAGATCAAAGACAAATCAAAGAAAAAGAGTTGGTAAGATGATCATAAAACACTCATCTCTACTCTTCTACCTTTCTTCTTTCTTTTATTTATTTTCTTTGTTGTTCATCTTATTTCCTTTATATATATATATATATATATATAATTATGTAATTATAAACATCCTACCAATGTTGTAAGGAGCACATGAAATGTGCATCATCCTACCATTGTTGTATGGAACTTAATCAACTAAAAATCAAGAAAATAAGACTTTGATCATGCATGTGTTTCATCTTAACAAATGTTGTAAGGAACACATAAAATGTGAATCATCCTACCATTTCTGTAAGAACACATGGATTATCAAAGCTTATACTCATACAAGATGATTAATCATGAATATAAACATGTTATATTAAAGTTATGACCCATAAGCAAAAAGAATAATAAAGCTGGCAGATTCTGATGCTAGAACTCCCCACTTGTTTTTGTTATATCTGGAGTTCTAGCTATCAAAATCAGTTGATTCTTTTTGCTAATCTTAGTTTAAGATGTTACCTTTCATTTAAACCTGTATTCACTAATTTTCATCAATGTTTGATCCTTCAAACATATTTAAAAAGACCCATATGTTGAATCTGGAAATCTGACAGATTTAAAAAGTTACACTTTAAACGCGTCTAACTTACTCATTCTTGGGTGAAATACGTTTAGTTTTTTTTAAAAGTTTAATCTTTGAGTCATGGTTAATTCCCATTTTGAATCATGTAAAAACGAGGTCGTATGAGCCCTAAACAGACGTTTTAGTAACAACATGTCATCCAGACACTGATCAGTGGACATCTTATACACTTTTAATTATTAAAAATATTAAACATGGATTATAAATTCCTATATTTCTACTGGACATTCTAGAAACATGTATTAGAATTATATTAAAATATCAAACCTTAATATGACTCCTAAAATACAGTTTTTAATTTTTAAAGTTCAAGTTACAGAACTGAAAATTTCAGTGAACACTTATTATTTATGGAAAAATAGAGACAACCTTTAACTATTTAATAAATAAGTTAAAAATAAATATATAATACAAAATAATAAATAAAATAAGTCTAATAGAGCTACATACCTCTTATATTAGGAAAGAAGCTTCCGTAGGAACAAGAAATCCTTACGAGTGAACACCTTTGCATACCGAGTGAGTATCATAGCCCCTTTTTACCGTATTTCATATTATTTTGGGGTGAAAGCATGTGTATACGTTTCATGAAAAGTTTATTGCCTATCTTCTTATTTATTTCAAATATTATTTTGAGCACTTATGGTATTATTCTTTGATGTGCTTGGGTGATCGTTGTAAGGCCCTTTCGTTGGACATTATTCCTTAACTCCGCTAGTGAGCCGATGGTATTTGTAAGTAGCGCTATTTGGAGATTCCGACGTCTCCCATTTATGGTTGGCAAACTATAGATGTACTTTACCACTACTAACGTCATTTAATATAGGCGTTAGGTTTATCATGGGCAATTGGTTGTCGGCTAGGTTGGATAATGGCTCAAGCAATAATCATAGTCTATTACTACCATGTGCAACGTATTGGGCAATATAATACATCTTCTATCATTATTTCATACTTGGATTTTATCCAAAAACTTCCATCAATTATTTAAACTTTTCTCATTTAAAAGATATTTTGTGCATATATTAAAAACCTATGAACTCACCAACTCTAGTAGTTGACCGTTTTCTTTCTTTTACCCGTGCTTTTAGGTGATCGCCGTCAGGTACCTTATGCTTACAAACATGATGTGTGGACTCTTCATCTTCATCGTCACGTTTTATAAAAATAATATCTATTTTATTTACGCATCGTACAAGACAATGTCCTTTAAATATTATTCGGCTGTGTAACTTTTATTTATGTTTCATCCGAACTACTTATTTTGTTAATTTAATCTAATGGTTATTATCTATTTACCTTGTGCGGTGATATCTTGTGCTGTGACATCTCGTGTTTCCGCTTTAGCGGGGTGTGACAGATATGTTCAAGTATAAATTGATAAGTTCAGTGTTAAAAGTTTTGTAAGTTCAGAACTTAAATAAATTCTGATAAGTTAAGTGTCTAAGTAATTGTATGTTCAAATACTTAGAATACAAGTCTTAGAGTTGATTTGTAACCTAAAGTCTTGTAAGTTCAATAAATGATAAAAAGGTATAGATCAGTTCAATACTTATTTCAAGAACTAACTTTGGTCAGTTCCAGAGTTCTTCAACATAATTCTTTAACCTATACTTACTTTGATTCAATATTTTATCATCATCAAATAGGGGGAGATTGTTAGTCCTATGTTTAGAAAAGTTAGATTTGATGAGACAAACCATAGATATGTATAGATGATAGGTTAAACATTAGGAATTATGTAAGTCTGCTGTAGACTGACTAGTCAGCTTAGGCTGAGTAGTCAGCGTACAAACAGATATAGAGTTTTCTATGTAAGTACTAGATAACTCAGTGACTTCTAAGCTGAGATAGGTTTCAAGAGTGAAGACTTGAAGAATTGAAGACTTGAAGATTCAAGAACCAAGGATTCAAGAACTCAACTTGACAATGTCAAGCTGAGTAAGTCAGCTCAGCGCCAGAAGTCAGTTTAAAGAATTTAAGTAAGTTTTAAATTCTGCTATAAACTCTCAATATCTACGACATTTAAATTAGAGTATCTGAACCTAATTTAAACTATGTATTAGTTGGATAGAAATCTCAAACGGAATTAGTTAGATATGTTCTAATTAAGGAGTTTGTTACGGTTTTAAATAAAAGATAAGTTCTATCTTTAAACTGCGATTTATTCGTAGATACATCAAGTATAAGTATAAACCTTTTATGGGTTTACACGATGTATGCGTGATACACAGAACCAGAACAACATAAGTTGCGAAGCCTGTGTTCATACTTGATATGCGTGTGTTGCGATAACTTTGTGAGTTCATAGTTAAAAGAGAGTTTTCCAGAATTCTTGTTAATTAGTTTTAACAAGAAGTTCGATCATCAATTAGTTTGTGATTCAAGAGTGTTTAGAGAGAAGTTGAGTTTATAATCAGTGTAATATCAAATCATCCTGTTGATTTGATTAGAAAGTAAAAATTGTAACCAATTCATTTGATTAGTCAATATACATTTTATTAAATTTAATTGGTTGTTTAAAGTGTATTCATCCCCCCTTCTACACTGTATCGGTTGCTTGTTTACCCTCTTTGGGACCAACAAGCTTCTTTAATCCGCTTTCATGGCTGATTATTGTGATTTTTATGGCTATAACTCTAGTAACTGATTGTGGCATGATTATGGACGGTTTTTGAGTTCAAATTTGAGCTCTGTATAAGCCACAAGACGTGTTAGTGTTATGTTCCTTGAACTTGATTCACAAATATATACATTGCACACAATTCTCTCATATACACACTCGAAGTACTAAGGCCTTGGTGTTCTTGTGTTGGTCATCTTTGTAGTGTTTAGGTTGGCATACCTAACACTATAGCAAGTGGGAGATGATCAAGTCTTGGTGTGGACTATGATAGAGGTGTACACGTTAGTACACATACTTCCAAACTCCAAATTCGATTGACTAAGGAAGATAGCTTCAAGGGTATGAGTCTATTCCTTCTTGTGTTTATTTTGTTGCTTATCCATGTTTAGAGTTTGCTCCATATGATGGGCACATTCGTCGTCAAATTTTCAAACTCATTTTCTACTCGTTTTGCTTCCATTGCGATTTTAGACCACGAAAACCCAACAGTGGTATCAGAGCCATCTCTAGCATAGCTTTGCACTTTTGGATTAGACCGGATTTTTTATGTTTTCTGCCAAAATTGGTTTTCCGATGACCGGGCACGGTCGTACCTGTAAAGGTACAGGCCGTGCCGGCGACCGGGGCACGGGCGTACCAGTGGGGGTACGGGCCGTGCCGGCAGAATTCGTGAATTGTTTAAACTGTACACTGACAAAAGGGAAGGCACGCCCGTACCCTCTGGGGTACGCCCGTGCCTTCTGGTTTTTTTTTGTCAGAATTGGTTTTTGAAACAATATGTTTAAATATATTAAAATCCGGGTTTTGGACTAGTCTTGATTTTGTTGATCCCCACTATATTTTGGTTCCTAATTCTATATGTTTTGTATGACTTGGCATGAAGTTTATAAAAACATATATTTTTAGGTGTATATATGAATATGCAATTTTAAAGGTGTATTAAAATTGCTACTGCATATGTACAAGGATTGCTTGTTGTGCCTTAAGTGTTGTTTTGCAATCTTGATCAAAATATATTTTTGTTTGACATGGTTTTGTGGCACAACATTGTTTTCGTTTGGTTGTGTTTGTTGTGCTTGCCCGGTAACTTGATATGCACATAACCTCTGTGATGTTTGTGGTTGGTTTTGATTTTGGCCTATGTGCCGTATTGTTGTAATATTTATATTTGGTGCAACTTGCATATCGTTTATTTGAATCTTTGTACTCGTAATAGATTATTAAGATCACGACTTGCATGTCGTTTTCTTATTATTTTGTACTCGTACTTAGATTATTTCAAATATGTAAATATTGCATCAAACCAACCGGGAGACACGGTGTTGGCGTCTTGATGAACCAAATCCGGGAGTTTCGCCGGAGTGGAGATCGTGACGGAGCATTCCTTGGTGTTGTCCCTAGATTGACTATGTTTTCCCCGTTTTGGCTCACGGGGAGAACGCTTAGGATTTGGGCATGTTACCGGGTCTTTATTTATCTTTTTATGCGTGGTTGTTTTATATTTAAATTCTTTAGGATTTGCATGCTAGAGAATTTTTGGAAAACATATAAAACAAAGAGATTTATAAATAGTTTATATTTCTACGCGCATAAGAATAGGAAATATTAATATAAAGGTTGTTTATATTAAAATGGTGATTTTGTCACTCAAATTGTTAATTCGCAAACTTGTTAAAATTATTATTTTAACCGGAAAAACAAAAACCCGTTTTTCGAAAGTAAGTCACGCGCCACCTGTAAGACGACACCACCCAAATCTAACGAAACTTGGATGATTGTCGACCATTAGCACGAGTCATGCCTTGTGGAGTTGTGTGGAAGGTGAGTGTGGCAACCCGCAATATTGGTAGTCGAGCTTAAGCACGAACCAATGATTGGGCCAGGGTACCAACGTGTGTCTTGACGGGCGAATTACAAATTCTTTTATAAAGCTTAAATGATGTCGATCTCTAGCCGATTCATTTAATAAATAATAAAAGGATTGGTGTATGAAGGGATCAAACATGCCTTAGACATTTGATGTCAAATGGATCCCGCAAGGATCTAAGAGTTGCAATGGTTGCAATCGGTAAATTGTCTACCGGCCTAAATAACTTATTTCGTGATCCGTGGTAAACCCGTCACGAGATAGAGTGAAATACAGTTCTTAGCCTTGTTCAAATAATTGAGTTTTTATAACTATTGGGTAATTATTTCTACAAGGATCTGACAAATAAAATTGGTACTCTAATTATGTAGATGGCATCCAACAACGCTTCTACATCATCATCGAACTCAATTTCCCTAAAATTGTTCCTCAAAAAGGCCAAACTCGATGGCCAAAACTTTATGGATTGGTTCAAGCAACTAAGGATTGAACAAAAGATGTGGGCCATCGAGGAGCCTTTGCCGGAAGCACCTACGGCTAGTGCGACTAGGGCGGTCCATGTCGTGGGATTTATGAAACAAGTGTGTGTTTGGATGGTAATAAATCAATCATGAACATTGATTCTATGTCCAAAGGTGTATTGGACAAGTTGTCTTTGTGGCATAGTCGTCTTGGCCATATAAACAAGAAACGTATCGCCAAACTCCAAGTGCGTGGGATTTGGAATCGTTTGATCATGGGTCAAGCGAAGTATGCGATTCTTGTTTATTTGGCAAAATGACTAAAGCGCCCTTCACCGGCGTTAGTGAAAGGGGCAAAGACTTGTTGGACATTGTTCACACGGATGTGTGTGGTCCGTTCAAGTCTGCTACTAGAAACAACTGTAGGTACTTCGTTACTTTTATTGATGATTTCAGTAGGTATGGTTATGTTTATTTGATTAAGCATAAGTCTAAAACCTTTGAGGTGTTTAAGACATACCAAAACGAGGTGCAGAATCAATTGGGCAAGCGGATTAAGATTCTCAGATCCGATAGGGATGGTGAGTATCTTAGTACCGAGTTTCTTGATCATCTTAGGGGTTATGGAATTATTTCACAACTTACTCCACCCAGGACGCCACAATTAAATGGGGTCGCTGAGAGGAACCGAACTTTATTGGATATGGTTCGGCCCATGATGAGTCGTACAAAGTTACCCGCAAGTTTTTGGGGCTATGCTTTGGAAATCGCTACTAGGACCTTGAACCTTGTACCAAAAAAGAAGGTTGCAAGTAGACCGTTCAAGATGTGGCATGGAAGGGTTCCTTCCCTCTCCTATCTCAAGGTCTGGGGTTGTGAAGCTTACGTGAGACGTGAAGCTCAAGACAAACTTGAACCCAGAGCCGAGAATTGTATTTTCATTGGCTACCCAGCTTGTTCTATGGGATATTTGTTTTACAAACCTTCGGAGAACAAGGTGTATGTTACTCGAAGGGCGGTCTTCCTTGAAAGGGAGCTGATATCTGCGGAAGCCATTGGGAGACAAGTCGATCTAGAAATTCTAGATGACACCAATGATCAACCTGATGTTGGCACTAGTACCTCTTCTAAGGTCGGCGTACTGGAAAAAAGTGGAACCTCAACCAATGGTGGATGAGGTACCTGATACACAACCATTAGACCTCCGTAGATCTGGTAGAGTTCGTAATGAGCCGGAAAGATATGGGTTTCTCATATCTGAGGGCGACAAACTATTGGTGGATCATAGTGAACCGACCAACTACCGGGAAGCCAGTAGGGATGCAATCCATGGCGGATAATCAAGTCTGGGACTTGGTTGATCCAGTACCCGGCCACAAGCCAGTAGGGTTCAAATGGGTCTTCAGGAAGAAGACCAACATGGATGGAAAGGTAGACACTTTCAAAGCCCGACTGGTAGCAAAGGGTTTCACTCAAACTCATGGTGTAGACTATGATGAAACCTTTTCTCTAGTGGCTATGTTGAAGTCTATTAGGATATTAATGGCTATCGCTGCATATTACGATTACGAAATATGGCAGATGGATGTCAAGACTGCCTTCCTTAACGGGAAGTTGGCAGAGGAGGTTTACATGGCACAACGTGATGGTTACGTAAACCCCAAGTGTCCTATTAAAGTCTACAAGCTTAAGAGATCCATTTATGGACCAAAGTAAGCATATCGGAGCTGGAACATTTGCTTTGATGAAAAGGTCAAAGAGTTTGGCTTCTCTAAAAGAAAGGATTAACCTTGTGTATATGTCAGGGCTAGTGGGAGTGCTGTAGTTTTCCTAGTCTCGTATGTAGATGACATACTACTCATAGGAAGTGACGTGACTACCTTGCAGGAAGTGAAAACCTGGCTTGGGAGTTGCTTCTCTATGAAAGACATGGGAGAAGCTGTTGCATTTTCGTGGTCCACAATCACAGTGCCAACCATATGGACCAAAACTCTAAACATGGATAAGTAACAAAATAAAGACGAGAAGGAATAGGTTCATACCCTTGAAGCTATGTTCCTTAGTGAAATGGATTTGGAGATTGGAAGCGCGTGTACTAACGTGTACACCTCTATCAAAGTCCACACCAAGTCTTGATCGTTTCCCACTTGCTAGAGTGTTAGGTGTGCCAACCTAAACACCACAAATATGTCTAACACAAGAACACCAATGCCTTAGTACTTCTAGTGCTTGAGAGAGATGTATATATGCAAATATATATATTCTAGTAAAACCAAGTCTTGGAAGATGACCACATTAGCTTCATAGCACTTATATAGAGCTCAAAAATCACTTCAAATTCGTGCATACTAATGTCATATTCAGTTACTAGAATAATGGTAATAAACACCACATTTAACTAACTTTAAAAGCTTAGTTAAGTGACTGTTACTAGATAAGGCACGACAGTGCCTAACAAGGTACGGGCGTGCCAGCCCAAGAGGCCACGCTGTCACGCCTGACTTTGGCTCATGCCTGTCCATTGGGCACAGGGCACGGACGTGCCTTCCAGAGTCACGGGTGTACCTAGCCACAGGCCATGCCCAAGTTACACCCGACTTGGGCTCGTGCCTGCCCGTAGGGCACGGCCGTACCTCATAGAGGCACGGGAGTGCCTTGGCCCACCAGAACCAGTTTCTGGTTTTCTCTCTCATTAGACCATCCGTGATTCCGGAATCGATACTTGGCGTGTGACCTAATACACCCTTGCTTCATCAGCCATGATACCAACTCGTGTGTGTGTCAGTGGGCATAATCCAACAGACTCCCACTTGCACATGACAAACTCACGAAAGGCGTCACCGACATAGAGCGGCCTCTAGCAAGGCATTTATGCCCCCAAGTCAGCATAGGGTTTGTCTTCCCAAAACAAATACCTCACCAAAAGCAAAGGTCCTACAGATAAGTGATTATATACCCCTTCGTTCATGATATCCGTTGTGAATGCAGGTCATGGAACATGATCAACCCCAAATCATTCACGATTATGTATCTCGATATAGACTAACTATGACTAACAATACAAGTTGTGCAATTGATCCATTATCAATTCAACTTGAGCACAACCATGCATTTTGATTTGTCATCAGCTTAGTCAACGAGGGTCCCAAGGATATCTCTCAAAAAGAGGAACAAATACTTTTAACTACACCGCCCTATCATAATAACAAGTTCTTGCCTGAAAACTTCTCTTTTAACAGCCAGTTACGAACTGCGTTAGAAAGCAATCTAAGCAAGTCCATGTTAAACTCAGGTACGGGTCCTCCAATTACTTAATCACCATTAAGTACAGGCTAGTATTGCGTAAACAAGTATTCAATCCAAGATGAATACTTTACCAACCACTCGCCTCGATCTTAATTCACTTCTTCCTTCCAATGAAGAACGACCAATCGTGGAGTATTTAGAATAAACAAGTTTATTCAAGGAAGTATTAAACATGCAAAGATAGAACACAATAATGTTTCATAAAGTAATCGCATCACGAGTGTATTAAATCCCCATTTAATAGTCATTACAATAAGAAATAAGTTATTGCTTTAATGTTCTCAATAACAAATACAACTAAAATAATTAAATCAAGTCACTAGCAAATCTAATACCAATAGACTTAGAATGAGAATCATGCTTAACTTACTCTACTAACCACAATGTCTCCATTCTCGATAATATCACGGATAAAATGATATTTCCGAGCAATGTGTCTCGTACGTCGATGCGCTCTTGGTTCCTTAGCTAGAGCTACTGCACCCTCATTGTCACACAAGATCTCAATAGGGTTAGCGATGCTAGGAACAACTCCAAGGTCTTGAATGAATTTCTTCATCCAGACGGTTTCCTTAGCAGCCTCACTAGCAGCAATATACTCTGACTCCGTGGTAGAATCAGCCACGGTATCTTGCATGGAACTTCTCCAACTTATTGCTCCACCATTTAACAAGAATACAAATCCCGATTGAGACCGGCAATCATCCTTGTCCGTTTGGAAACTAGCATGAGAATATCCAGTAACTCTGAGCTCCTCTGATCTAGCGAACCTAAAAACATTTCCTTAGTTCTCCGAAGATATTTAAGGATGTTTTTAACCGCAACCTAATGACATTGACCAGGGTTAGCTTGATATCGGCTCGTCATGCTCAAGGCATACGACACATCAGGCCGAGTACATAGCATAGCATACATGATCGATCCCACTACCGAAGGATACGGGACTCGACTCATTTCCTCTAGTTCCTTTTAAGAACTAGGACATTGAGACTTACTCAACGCCATGCCATGCAACATAGGAAAATTCACTTTCTTGGAATCTTGCATCTTGAACCTCTTCAAGACTTTATCTATGTACGTACTCTGGCTCAAACCAATGAGTCTTGTAGATCTATCTCTATAGATCTTTATCCCCAAAATATATGTTGCGTCTCCCATGTCTTTCATAGAGAAGCAACTCCCAAGCCAGGTTTTCACTTTCTGCAAGGTAGTCACGTCACTTCCTATGAGTAGTATGTCATCTACATATAAGACTAGGAAAACTACAGTACTCCCACTAGCCCTGACATATACACAAGGTTCATCCTTGCTTCTAGAAAAGCCAAACTCATTGACCTTTTCATCAAAGCAAATGTTCCAACTCCGAGATACTTGCTTAAGTCCGTAAATGGACCTCTTAAGCTTGCTGACTTTGTTAGGATATTTGGGGTTTACGTAACGATCAGGTTGTGCTATGTAAACCTCCTCTGCCAACTTCCCGTTAAGGAAGGAATTCTTGACATCCATCTGCCATATTTCGTAATCGTAATATGCAGCGATAGCCATTAATATCCTAATAGATTTCAACATATCCACTGGAGAAAAGGTTTCATCATAGTCTATACCATTAGTTTGAGTGAAACCCTTTGCCATCAGTCGGGCTTTGAAGGTGTCTACTTTTCCATCCATGTTAGTCTTCTTCCTGAAGACCCATTTGCACCCTACTGGCTTGTGGCCGGGTACTGGATCAACCAAGTCCCAAACTTGATTATCTGCCATGGACTGGATCTCACTGTCCATTGCCTCCTTCCACCTAGCAGACTCAAGGCCCGCTACGGCTTCCCGGTAGTTGGTCGGTTCACTATGATCCACCAATAGTTTGTTGTCCTCGGATATGAGAAACCCATATCTTTCCGGCTCACTACGAACTCTATCAGATCTATGGAGCTCTAGTGGTTGTGTATCAGGCACCTCATCCACCATTTATTGAGGTTCCACTTTTTCCGGTACGCCGACCTCAGAAGCGGTACTAGTGCCAACATCAGGTTGATTATTGATGTCATGTAGAATTTCTTCTAGATCGACTTGCCTCCCACTGGCTTCTGCAGATATCAGCTCCCTCTCAAGGAAGACCGCTCTTCGAGCAACAAACACCTTCTTCTCCAAAGGTTTGTAAAACAAGTATCCCATAGAACCAACTGGGTAGCCAATGAAGATACACTTCTCGACTCTGGGTTCAAGTTTGTCTTAAGCTTCACGTCTCACGTAAGCTTCACAACCCCAGACCTTGAGATAGGCTAGCGAAGGAACCCTTCCATGCCACATCTCAAACGGTGTACTTACAACCTTCTTTGTTGGTACAAGGTTTAAGGTCCTAGCAGCGGTTTCCAAAGCATAACTGCAAAAACTTGCGGGTAGCTTTGTACGACTCATCATAGGCCGAACCATGTCCAATAAAGTTCGGTCCCTCCTCTCGTCGACCCCATTTAATTTTGGTGTCCTGGGTAGAGTAAGTTGTGAAATAATTCCACAACCCCTAAGATGATCAAGAAACTCGATACTAAGATACTCACCACCCCTATCGGATCTGAGAATCTTAATCCGCTTGCCCAATTGATTTTGCACTTCGTTTTGGTCTGTCTTAGACACCTCAAAGGTTTCAGACTTATGCTTAATCAAATAAACATAACCATACCTACTGAAATCATTAGTAAAAAGTAACGAAGTACCTACAGTTGTTTCTTGTAGCAGACCTAAACGGACCACACACATCCGTGTGAACAATGTCCAACTAGTCTTTGCCCCTTTCACTAACGCCGTTGAAGGGCGCTTTAGTCATTTTGCCTAATAAACAAGAATCACATACTTCGCTTGACCCGTGATCAAACGATTCCAAAATCCCATCCACTTGAAGTTTGGCAATACGTTTCTTGTTTATATTGGCCAAGACGACTATGCCACAAAGACAACTTGTCCAATACACCTTTGGACTTAGAATCAATGTTCATGATTGATTTATTACCATCCAAACACACACTTGTTTCATAAATCCCACGACATGGATAAGCTTTAAAGTAATGAACATCATCTCTTAAACAAGAAATAATTCCATTATCAAAATTAAACTCATAACCATCGTCAAACAAAGCATGAAAGGAAAGAATGTTTCGTGCCACGCATGACGAAAAACAAACATTTAACAATGTAATAGCAAGTCCTGAAGGAAAGGCGAGATCAACACTCCCTATCCGCTTCACGGGAACCACATCCTTGTTTCCCATGATCAGGTCAAGCTCTCCAGCACCCAGCACCCTACTTCTTTTTAGCACCTGCACATTATTACAAATATAAGTGCCACCACTGGTATCAAGTACGCATCCTTTAGAAGTAGTGGTATTGTTGAGATCAATCATAAACGTACCTGAGTTACCCGCTCTCTTCGGTTTTACCCGCTTGAGCTCCTCAAGGTACTTTGGGCAAGAATGCTGCCAATGCCCCTTTTCCGTGCAGTGGAAGCACTCGGCTTCCGTAGGGTCCTCGGCCGGTGGAACCATCACGGCTTTCCTCTTGCCCTTCGGGGCCGGACTCGGGTTAGGTTTTGCAACCTTCCCATTACCCTTTCCCTTGGAGGGGAGCGACTTTTCTTTTGGTTCCGCCTCCCTGGATAGCTAGGACGGGTTTGGACGAGGATGGCTTCTTTGACATGTTAGACTCCACGGTATTTAACATTCCGTGAAGCTCCATTAGGGACTTGTCCATGCCATGTACATGATAATTACACACAAATTATGAAAAGGAACTAGGAAGAGAACGGAGGATCACATCCACCGCTAACTCCCTCCCTAACGGGAATCCCAACCTTTCCAAGCGATCAACCAATGCTTTCATTGACGAGAGCATAATGCAAGCCACTTTGTTCGTTTCCTTGACGCGCTTATCATACGCGTCTCGGACCGCCCTAGTTGCGCTAGCCGCAGGTGCTTCCGGCATCTTTTGTTCATTTCCTTGACGCGCTTATCATACGCGTCTCAATGGCCCACATCTTTTGTTCATACCTACGGGCTATAATTAGTTGCATGAACCAATCCATAAAGTTTTGGCCATCGAGTTTGGCCTTTTCGAGGAACAATTTTAAGGAAATTAAGTTCGATGATGATGTAGAAGCGTTGTTGGATGCCATATAAAAAATTAGAGTACCAATTTTAGTTGTCAAATCCTTTTAGAAATAATTACCTAATAGTTATAAGAATCAATTATTTGAACAAGGCTAAGAGCCATATTTCACTCTATCTCGTGATGGGTTTACTGCGGATCACGAAATAAGTTATTTAGGCCGGTAGACAAATTACCGATTGTAACCATTGCAACTCTTAGATCTTTGCAGGATCCTTTCGACATCAAATGTCTAAGGCATGTTTGACCCCTTCATACACCAATCCTTTTATTATTCTTAAAAAACTCAGCTAGAGATCGACATCATTTAAGCGTCATAAAAGAATTTTTAAGTCGCCCGTCAAGACACATGTTGGCACCCTAGCCCAATCATTGGTTCGTGCTTAAGCTCGACTACCAATATTGCGGGTTGTCACACTCACCTTCAACACAACTCTACAAGGCATGACTCGTGCTAAAGCTCGACAATCATCTGTTGGGAAATTTGCTAAGTGATTGAAACTGTTGGACATGCAAAGGTAAAACTGTTAGTGTGTTTGTGAAGAATTAGTTGAAAGCTGTTAGTTTGATTTGTGAAAACCGTTGTGACTAACAGTTGTGATGAATGTTGCAACTGTTAGTACAAAGAGCTCGGAACTGTTAGAATGATTATGAAAACTGTTGAAAGGCATGAAAGAGAAGACTGTTTGAAGAATCACATCCAACAAAAAGTTTCTGTTGAGCTAATTTTGGAAACTGCTATCTTTGTGGATTTGAAGGATATCTTATCAAGTTGGAAGATTATCAAGATTATCTCGCAAGATAGAAGATTAACCAACTGTCAACCATTCAAGGAAGATCAAGAGTTTATAAATACTTCATTAAAATATTATGTAAAGAGTCGATATTTTGTAATTCAACTCTGTCAAAGTTTGCACTCATTCTAATTGTTTATTGTTTTTCAGAATGTGTGTTAGCCTCCAAGTTTCTTTGAAACCTAGGAACAAAGTGTGTTCTTTGTCTAAGAAAGGAGTTAGATTGGAGTTGTTGATGAATATTGTAATCATCTTTGGTTATTAATAAACATCTTGTGTTTTGAAGTTATTCATTGAGTTGATTGAATTGTTCTTGTGTTAAACCCTTCGTTAAATCAATTAAGTGTGATTCCGCAACTTCTTAGTTGATTGTGATCAAAATCAAAGATTGTCTTTTATGTAACTCTGATTTAAGTTCAAAAGATAATTCTTGTTATTGATTTTGGTAATAAACGTTCAGGACAAGTGGTATCAGAGCTTTAACATTAAGGTTCCTTTGATCACCAGTTGAAGGTTTTACACAGATCTGCTGTGTTTGAGTGTTAAAGTCTTTCTAAAGTTTTATTGTGAATTTTCAGTCACTTTATTGCTATGGAGTTTGGTGGATCTTCTGATAACATTGGATCTGGGTCAAACATTCGTGTTCCCATGCTCAAACCAACTAATTTTGAGATGTGGAAACTAAGGATCAAGCATCAAGTTCAATTAATGGATTAAGCCGTTTGGGAAATCATTGAGAATGAACCCACAACCCCTATTGACTTAGATGAAACTGGAAAACCAAGGAAGAAACCACCACCAAAAACAGATGCTGAAAAAAAGAGAGGATGCTTGAGATGAAAGCTCTCAGCATTCTTCAAATTGCTATTCCAAATGAATATCAACATCAGTTTAAGAAGTTTGATGGTGCTCATGAATTATGGAATGCTTTAGAAAAGATATTTGCAGGGAATGCAAGTTCCAAAAGGAATCAAAGGGATCTTCTTAAATAGGATTATGAGAACTTTTCTAGTGGAAAGAATGAAAGTATCACTCAGATTTTTGATAGGTCATATAAGCTGATGAGTCAACTTGAGAGTGCAAAAGTTAGAATAGAGCAAGATGAGATCAATAGAAAGTTTCTTAGGTCCTTAGGTGATGAATGGACAGTTTATGTTGCACAATGGAGAACCAAGGACTCTCTAGAAGATATAAAACTAGATGATCTATACAATAGTTTGATTGTGTTTGAAAGAGAAATTGAGGGAAAAAGGAAGTCTATGACCTCTAGTCACAATGCTACTCTTCTTTCATCCTCGGGTATGGACTCAAACCATTCTTTATCTAATCCTGTTGATGGTTGTGCAGGTACTAGTTGTTTGGCTTGATTAGAGGTGAACACTTCAGATGCAGTGCTTGAAGCATTCCTTGCTAGTCATGCATATTCAACTCTCACTAATGAGGATCTTGAACAAGTACATCCAGATGACCTTGAGGAGATGGATCTCAAGTGGCATATGCCTATGCTAACTGTGAGAGCCAAAAGATTCATCAAAAGAACAGAAAGGCAAAATATGAACTTTAGAGCTGATGGTCAGGCTGGATTTGACAAATCCAAAGTAAGATGTTTCAAGTGTCAACAGCCTGGTCACATTGCCAGAGAATGCAGATCTGGTGGACAAGGCCATCATCAAGGTCAAAATTCAAATTCCACCTCATCAGCATTGGTCTAATAAGAAGGTCAAGGGTTTGATTGGAGTGATCAAGCAGAGCAAGCCACTCACAACAAAGCATTGATGGCATTGACTGACTCCTCCGTCAACATGGATTCATCAGAAACAGAAGACATTCAGGTATCTTCTAAACTGTGTCCTGGTGAATGTAGAGCTATAGTTAAAAGGTTTAGGGAGCACAACAAAAAGGTTTGTGCTTCTCTGAGCAAAATGGAAGAAAGAAGGTATGAAACCAGTGCTGTTATTGAGAGCTTTGAAAAGAAAATCAAATATTATTAGGCTATTGAACTGCAAATGGATTATGATAGAAAGTATCATAAGTGGGAGAAGGAGCAACTTCAAGAAGAGATTGATAGTCTTAAGGAGAAGTTGAGTGAGAAAGAGAGTAAGATAGATGAGTTAACTAAGAAATTGGATGGTGTGGACATGAATTTGAGCATGTTCAAAGCTTCAACTCTTAAGCTTGAAACTGTGTTGAAATCACAGATCACAAACAAGGTAAAAACAGGCATAGGCTATAAACAGAACCTACCTCCATACAATCATAACTATATAACTCCCTTGTCTGATGTAGCTGAAAGGTATGTTAATGAACCATTAAAAGAAAAATTGAAGTCAACTGATCCACAGCTTGAAAGTGAAGATGAGGGAGTTGTGTATGAGGTGATCGATGAGAAGAAGGAGGGATTTGTGAAGAAAGAAGAAGTCATTCCAATTGAAAATCACATATGTTGTGAACCTACAACACTTAAATCTTCTTCACAACATGTGATGTTTGTAAAAGCATCCTCTGAACCCTCCACCAGTGAATCAAATCCCTTCAAACCTGTAAACTCTATAAACAGTTCCACTACTGTTGAAAATTGTCCCCACCTTTACACTAACAGTTCCAAAAAGAACCCAAACAATTTTAACCCAAAAACCTTAACTGTTAGTATTAAGACAAAAGGAAAGGATAAAGTTGGTGAAGTTGTTGTTGCAAAGCAAAAGAAGGAAGCTTCAAAAATACAATCTCATTTTAAATATGTAAAGAAGCATACTGAAGTGCCTGTTTGCACATGCAAATAGCATGGTGTGCAAAAGTTTCCTCTTTCAGCACCAGTAAGGGGAAATCAAAGAAATAGAAATCAGTTATGGGAACAAAGAAATGGGATGCCTATAGTCAAAACCGAAATGTGTTACATTTGTGGGAAAGCAAATCACTTGGCTAACAACTATTATCATAACCCACAGTTCTATAGAACCTAGAGACCAAGTACCAGAAAACAGTCTAACAGTTCTCTAACTGTTAAGCCAAAACAGTCTAACAGTTCTCCAACTGTTAAGCCAAAATCAAAGGATGTTTGTCTGGCTTGGGTAAAATTGCAGAAACAAACAGTTTCTTAAGAGGCTAAAACTGATAATCCACCTGAAAGTCAAATCAAGCCACATGTTAATCACAACAGTTGGAAACCACATGTTCTCACTAAATACTCTTCACACATAATAGAGAAATATAACTGGGATGAAATTAAGACAACTCGATCTGGGGTTAAGTATTATGACTTGAATTGTGTACCCAAGACTTGTATGGCCTGGGTACTTCCTGCTACTAACTGATTTTATTTTGTGTAGAGCATTCATAGGTCCAATCAAGGAGCAATCTGGCATGTGGATAGTGGATGCTCAAGGCACATGATTGGAAATCCACACTGCTTGAAGGATTTCAAAAGAATCAATGGAGGATATGTAGCATTTGGAGAAAATCCAAAGGGAGGAAGAATCACATGTAAAGGAGCTGTAGATACAGGCACCCTTACCTTTAATGATGTTTTCTTTGTTGAACAACTCAAGTACAATCTGTTGAGTGTATCTCAAATTTGTGACATTGGAAACAAAGTCCTGTTTACAGATACCGAATACAATATCCTTTAAAAAGATTTTAAATTAGCTGAAAAGGATATTCTTTTAAGAACACCAAGAAAGGATAATGTATACTGTTTGGATACACAAAAAGTTGCTAAGCAAAATGTTTTAAGTTGTTTACTCTCAAAGGCATCTCATGATGAGTATGCCATTGGGCATAGAAGGATGTGTCACATAAACTTTAAAACCATGAATTTGTTAGCTAAAAACAGTTTGGTAAGAGGTTTACCCCAAAAGGAATTCTCATGTGATGATCATTGTATTGCTTGCCTCAAAGGCAAGCAACACAAAACTTCTTTTAAGTCCAAAGAAGTGTCTTCCATCTCTGCACCTTTACAATTATTGCATATGGATCTTTTTGGTCCTACATCTATGGTCAGTATAGGGAAGAAAACTTATTGTTTATTCATAGTTGATGACTTCACCAGATTCACTTGGGTTCAATTTCTTAGATCTAAGGATGAAACTGTTGAGTTAGTTAAGTCTCTTATTTTTAGAATTGAAAGTCAATCTGATTTGGAAGTGAAAGTCATTAGATCTGACAATGGTTCTGAATTTAAGAACTATGAGCTAAACAGTTTTTGTGAGGAAAAAGGAATTAAAAGACAATATAGTGCTCCTAGGACTCCACAACATAATGGAGTGGCTGAGAGAAGGAATAGGACTTTGATAGAGGCTGCTAGATCAATGCTAGTTGATTCTAGGCTCTCAATGACATTCTGGGTAAAAGCTGTGAACACTGCTTGCTATATTCAGAATAGAGTACAAGTTGTCAAGTCCAAAGGGAAAACTCCCTATGAGTTGTTTCTTAAAAGAAAGCCTTTGGTAAATTTTCTAAAACCATTTGAATGTCCCTGCACTATCCTTAATACCAAGTCACAATTAGGAAAGTTTGAAAGTAAAGCAGAAGAAGGATTTTTTGTAGGATACTCCACTCAAACCAGAGCGTATAGTGTCATCAACAATGTTTCTAGGATCATAGAAGAGAGTATGAATGTGTCTTTCAAAGAGAATAGGATCAATGTTGCAGGTAATGGTCCTGAGTGGTTATTTGATATTGATGCATTAACTAAATCTCTTTCTTTTGAGCTCTCTACAGAAATAGTTGCAGGTGTCCCTACAGCTGTTGGTTCAGACCAACAAACTGTCTCCAACAGTTCAAACAGCTTTGAAACTGTTAATTCAATCCCAACAACTGTTGGTGAAAATAAAGTTCCTAAAGACTTTGTAATGATTCCCTTGGCTCAAAGTAATTCTTCCAATGCTGTTGGTCAAATGAGTGTTGACGCTGATCCTTCAAAGAACATGGAATCTCATGTTCCATAACACAGTGCATCTGAACATCAAACAGTTTCAGATCAAGTGTATAACTCATCTGGGAATGCAAGTGAAGCTGAGATTTACATGTCAAATTTAGAGAATGTACTACCTGAGGAACACATTCCTACATCCAGAGTTCACAAGAATCATCCCATAAGGCAGATTATAGGTGACCCTACCACTCCTATTAGAACAAGAGCTATGCTGCAAAATGAAAATAGTGGTGTAGATCTTGAATAGTTTGATGTAAATGCCTGCTTTCTATCGCAAATAGGACCAAAGAAAGCAATAGAGGCATTAAAAGACCCTTCATGGGTAGAAGAAATGCAAGAGGAACTTTTACAGTTACAAATTCAACAAGTTTGGAAGTTGGTTGAACTTCCAAGAGGCAAAAGAGTAATTGGCATCAAGTGGGTGTTAAGAAATAAAAAGGATGAAAGAGGAATAGTCATCAAGAATAAAGCTAGGCTTGTTGCACAGGGTTATAATCAAGAAGAGGGCATAGATTATGATGATGTCTTTGCACCAGTTGCAAGATTAGAAGCAATTAGATTGTTTCTTGCTTTTGGAAGCTTCAAAGGGTTTATGGTATATCAAATGGATGTCAAATCTGCTTTTCTCTATGGAACTATTGATGAGGAGGTATATGTGTGTCAACCACCTGGATTTGAAGACTCAAAGTATCCTAATAGGGTATATATGTTGGATAAAGCCTCATATGGATTACATCAGGCTCCTAGAGCTTGGTATGAAACATTGTCATCTCATTTGATTGAGGATGGTTTTAAAAGAGGCACTATTGACAAGACATTATTTACAAAGATTATTAAAACAGAGATTTTGCTTGTACAAATCTATGTTGATGATATAATCTTTGGATCCACTAATGACAATCTTTGCAAGGATTTTGAAGCCATCATGCATAAAAGATTTTAGATGAGTTCCATGGAAGAACTTACATTTTTCTTGGAATTACAGGTGAAGCAGAAGCCATCCGGTATCTTTCTTAGTCAGTCAAAGTATGTCAAGGACATTTTAGACAAGTTTGGCTATCAAGATGTGAAGCTGGCTAGTACGCCAATGGAAACACACAAACAGTTGGGAGCAGATCCTAAGGGGGAGGATGTAGACATTCACTTGTATAGGTCTATGATAGGTTCATTAATGTACTTAACTACTTCTAGACCAGATATAATGTTTGTTGTGTGTGTTTGTGCCAAGTTTCAATGCAACCCCAAGATGTCACATCTATTTGCTGTAAAGAGGATCTGTAGGTACCTCAAAGGCCAACAAAAACTGGGTCTTTGGTATCCTAAGGATTCACCATTTGAATTGGTGGCATACTCTGATAGTGACTATGGTGGAGCTAATGTGGATAGGAAATCAACTTCTGGAGGATGTCAATTCTTTGGCTCCAGGTTGGTATCTTGGCAGTGCAAGAAACAAACAACAGTTTCAACTTCAACAGCTGAGGCCGAATATATTGCTGCATCAAGTTGCCGTTCACAAGTGTTGTGGATCCAGATGCAGCTTCTGGATTATGGTATGACTTTCTTGAATACACCTATCTATGTTGATAACACAAGTGATATAACCATTGTTAACAATCCTGTGAAGCATTAAAAAACAAAGCATATAGAAATTAGGTTTCACTTCATCAGAGATTGCAATGAGAAAAAGTTAATTCAAGTTATGAAATTTCATACTGATGATCAGTTAGCTGATCTGTTCACTAAAGCATTTGATGTGAGCAGGTTTAACTTTTTGATCTCAAATATTGGAATAATTAACTTAGAATAATGGGTTGTTAGCTTATCTTTCTGTGTTTTTGTGTTTTCACACTAACAGTTTGAAACTGTTAGTCTTAAGTCTAACAACTGTTTATAAAAGTGTTCAGGGATCTACAGTTCTTAATTGTTAGTACATAGGTGTCACAACTGTTAGGCAAGCTGCTTGATCATTTAAGGGGGAGTGTTACAATTGAAGTTCATTAACCAAATAGTTCTCAACTGTTAGTTCTTAGTTTTCCCTTCAACTTTTAGTCAAGGGTATTTCAGTCTTTGTAGATATTCTGAGGCATTTTGAATTGCATTTAATATGCATTACATATATAAGTCATTCCCTCCTCGCAGTTTTCATTACTCTTACTAAACTTCAATCGAACGCTAAAGCCTAGACTTTCTCTTCGAAATCGCCATGGCTCCTCTTCCATTTGTCAAGGAACATAACATGCTAGCCTTCCTCTCTAAACCTGCTGAGTTGCATGTCTTTCATGACATGATGGACTACCTTACGCTGTCAAACCTCAACACTGCTCTCACCACCAATCCAACCATCTACACTTCCCATCTCGATCAATTCTGGAAAAACGCTACAATCACTGAAGTAGATGGAGTACAATGGATCACTTCAAATGTTAATAATCATGCTATTTCGCTCTCTAAGAATACCATTCGTGAACACCTTCACCTTGATGATCTAAGTATGAGTACATAACAATAAGAAAATGACATGCAAGTCGCGATCCTAATAATCTATTCTGAGTACAAAGATTCAAATAAACGACATGCAAGTCGCACCACATATAAATATTACAACAATATGACACACAAGCCAAAACCAAAACCAACCACAAACATCACAAAGGCTATGGGCATATCAAGTTACCGGGCAAGCACAACAAACACAACAAAACGAAAACAATGGTGTGCCACAAAACCATGTCCAACAAATATATATTTTGATCAAGATTGCAAAACAACATTTAAGGCACAATATGCAATCCTTGTACATATGCATTAGCAATTTTAATACACCTTTAAAATTGCATATTCATATATACACTTAAAAATATTTGTTTTTATGAACTTCATGCCAAGCCATACAAAACATATAGATTTAGGAATCAAAATATAGTGGGGATCAACAGAAGGCACGGGCGTACCCGAGAGGGTACGGGTGTGCCTGCCCTTTTTTGTCAATGTACAGTTTAAACAATTTTAAACAGTTTACGAATTCTGCCGGCTCGGCCCGTACCCCTAGAGGTACGACCGTGCCCGGTCACCGGAAAACCAATTTTGACAGAAAACTTAAAAATCCGGTTTAACTCCAAAAGTGCAAAACCATGTTAGAGATGGCTCTGATACCACTGTTGGATTTTCGTGGTCCACAATCACAACGGAAGCAAAAACGAGTAGAAAAAATGTTTCAAAATATGACCATGAATTTGCCCACCATATCGACCAAAACTCTAAACATGGATAAGCAACAAAATAAAGACAATAAGGAATAGGTTCATACCCTTGAAGCTATGTTCCTTAGTGAAATGGATTTGGAGATTGGAAGCGCGTGTACTAACGTCTACACCTCTATGAGGCACGGCCGTGCCCTACTGGCAGGCATGAGCCCAAGTCGGGTGTGACTTGGGCATGGCCTGTGGCTAGGTACGCCTGTGCCTCTTGGAGGCATGCCCGTGCCCTGAGCCTAGTGGACAGGCACGAGCCCAAGTCGGGCGTGACTTGGGCGTGGCCTTTTGGGCTGGCACGCCCGTGCCTCGTGAAGTAACAGCTTCTTTAATTAGCTTTCAAGGCTGATTATTGTGATGTTTATGGCCATAATCCAGTAACTGACTGTGGCATGATGATGGACGGTTTTTGAGTTCAAATTTGAGCTCTATATAAGCCACAAGAAGTGTTAGTGTTATGTTCCTTGAACTTGATTCACAAATATATACATTGCACACAATTCTCTCATATACACACTAATAGTACTAAGGCGTTGGTGTTCTTGTATTGGTCATCTTTGTGGTGTTTAGGTTGGCATACCTAACACTCTAGTAAGTGGGAGACGATCAAGTCTTGGTGTGAACTACGATAGAGGTGTACACGTTAGTACACATACTTCCTAACTCAAACATGGATTGACTAAGGAAGATAGCTTCAAAGGTATGAGTCTATTCTTTATTGTCTTTATTTTGTTGCTTATCCATGTTTAGAGTTTTGTTCCATATGGTGGGCACATTCATGGTCAAATTTTGAAACTCATTTTCTACTCGTTTTGCTTCCGTTGCGATTTTAGACCACGAAAACCCAACAAAGTTGTAATTGGAACTAAAGTTATTGTTACATGTATAGCAGATTTATTTTGATAAGATATGTTATAATTGAAATAGTGTTTTTGTATTTCTTTGAAAGAAATAAGAATCTCCTTTTGAATTGTATCTTCATTGATAGAATAATAGACCTCGTGTCACCATAGAATGGTGTGACTTAGTTTGAATAAGTTGAATTTCTTAGTGAAAGCATTTATGGATCATGTGATCTAATGAGTCTCGTGTTGAGATGTGTAATAGCATGCTTAAGTTTGAGTTAAAGTTATTTAACCATACAAGTTCTCAAGTTTTTAGTTATTAGTTACAAACTACCCTTAGCACTCATTTAAGTGCTTAGAAGAGATAAGAGATATAAAATCAGTTAGGGGACATCAATTGTATTTTGTGATTGAGATCACGTAGTGAAATGTTTAAGCAAGGTTGTTGATTGAGTAATCTTTATTATTAAGTTGTTGAATAACCCTTGAGATTAAAAACTCTCTATTGTTTGAGACTTTTTCTAAAATTAAGAATATGGTGTTATTGATTAGTGATGTATTCACTTAAGAATCTGTGTAATCAAGCCTATTTTCTTTGGCAATTTAGAGAGTTGTGTAAAGGAAAGAAAATTGTTAGAATGTTAAACCTCTTATGATGATGGACAAATTATAAAGTTAGTCTTTTTGATATGAAATTTTTGGATTACAAATTGATGTGATCTTATGTATCAGTTATGCTTAAAAGGTTAAATTGTTGTATTGTAAGTTTCTTGTAAATTCATTAAAATGAGATAAGTGATAATGATTAAGAACTTGATAAGTGGAGTAAGTGGCCCATTTTGGGTAAAGTTGAAAAAGTTTCTTAATGTTAATATTTAGTTACAGTCTGCGTAGTGATCAAGATGGTTATGAGGGTAAAGTACATTACCATCATAAATATTACATGAGACATTGTAATGGGAAGCCTATAAATCTTCATCTAAGATGAAGAACCTTTAGAACCTAAGGGTTATTGCCATCAAGAGCAAATGTGACTATTTGAGTTCAATTAGTTTGTTGCATTACCAAAGTGTAACATGTGGTTGGATAACGAAAGGAGTGATTCACTTTGTTTATGAGGTCGATACCGTAAGTAGATTTAGAGATCAGAGGAGTTGATTTGGAAAGTAAAGCTCCTATGTATGATTTAGGACCTATTCTCTGACAATGAAATGGAGTTAATACTCTTCTATCTTGATGATATATGCCCTTGTTTCAAAGAAGTTAGCTATTATTTTGTTAGACATAGCATAGTGCCGTTAGATCCCAAGAGGTGATTGGGAATTCGACCATAGGGAAGCATGCGGCGATGCCGGTAGCTTGAGTTGGTTTAGAGTTTTGACTTTAAGATCTTTTTTATCCACGCATGGCAAAGGTTGTGACCTATGTTTGGAGTTGCAAGGTTACAGACCTAATAGTGTTATTGTGGGTCTTTCAGACTAAAAGATGTTTTGAACTTTATGAGGCGACTTAGAGGTGCACGACTAAGGCCATGCGCGATAAAGATCATTGAGTAGAGTCGGTGCTTCCAATAATGATTGTCTTAAGGACGATAATTGTGTCAACTATGGTTGTTGGGCCAATTCGTGCTTTAAGGTTTGATATGAGTTATACGTTATTCGTGTTTAATGTATACTGGTTCAGGTGAATCTTTCTTTGGTATTGTGTTATTATTGTGCAGGGATTTGAACTCCTACATTCGTTATTGATTGTTAGTGGCAAGTATAGCCAGTGAATTATGATATGATCCTTGAAACAATTAAGTTATGTGAAGTGTCAAGGTTGTTAATAACCTTGAGAGGAGTTGATATGACTTAGGTTATTGTTGATCGATTGATAAAAGATTGATTTCATTCTGTGATACTTATGAGTTTCCTTTCCCAGCCAGGTGGGCAAGATAGTTTATAGTTATGAATGTGATAAGAAGTGGAATCACGAACGAACACTTTTATGTTATTCCAATTAATTGAAATTACTTATAAGGAATATTTATGTTCATGTATAGGTTGTTTGCTCAAGTTGTCTTGAAATTGCCTTAGTGTTTGAGAAATTGGAATAATTCCCATTGAGTTAAGGGAGAAGTAATGCAATTACCCGTTTGATGATTTAGTTTCGTCAAGGAATAATTGGAAACGAGATATATTGAAAAGAACCCTTATGAGTTATTTTGGTATTGAGAATTGAAAAGTAAATGATAGTTCACCAATTAGTGAGGGCTATAGTTAGTCATGGGTTGTATGACTAAAGAGCCATCAAACTTGTATTATTGGTATAAGACTTCTGATAGTCCAATTGGGAGTCATTTACGAACCATTTATTGGTAAGCTACTAGGCTTTTCTTAGAAGGTCTATTTAAAAGAACTGATTTTAATTTTGATTTAGAAAAGCTGTATAAACGAGTAATATCATTAATTAAATGTCTTAATCGGTGATTGAAGCTTAAGTCTGTATGAGAGTATTGATTGCTCTTGTAGAAAGAAAGATTAAGAGGCTATGAAAGAGTTGACACTATTAGTTAAATTAAATGATCCTAGTTAGGATCTTAGTATAAAAATGTGGAAATACCTAAGCTCGTGGATTGATTCAATTCCGACGACGGAATCGTTTTACGCAGGGAGGAATTGTAATATTTTGAAATTTTAAATATCATCATTATTGTAACACCGTAAAATCTAAGCCATTTTTTTTAAATTGCGCTGCGGAAGCTTTGATTAACTTTAAACATTCATTCCATTTATAAATAATTACATACATAAAAAAAATATCCGTTCTTAAAATCCCAAATGCATAAGTCTGTGTTACAAAATAAACTGGCTCGTTTCATTTCAAATCTAAACATCAGAGTCAAGTCAACTTTTCCTTCCACGAGCACTCACAAACACAAACCTGAAAAAAGTAACAACTGTGGGGAATTATCACAAAGCTAAGTGAGTAGAGGTTAAACCCAAAAGCAAACATCAAGCCAATATTAAACATGTAATCACAACTGTAAGAAGACCGGCGGTTCGGCGCAGAATCTACAACCAATGCCGGCCAAAGCAAAGGTTTAACGATAGCCCTCTACTAAATTGGCACAGTGAAATCCCACTCTGAAGCAACATATGCAACAGTAAGGCTACCACTGTTCAACTAATCAGTAAACGAGCCCAGCCCAATTCCACGTATAACTGACTTCTCAAACGCAACTCAAAATCATACTAAGAGTGCGTATCAAAAAAATAGTCATGCAACAGTCATAATACATAATATTCACAATAAGCAGATCCAATATCAAACCATCACATACAATCATGCCTCACATTAGTAATATTAAACACAACCTTTACCATTCGCATCCAACATCCACTCACCTTTCAAGTTCAGACAAAGCACTCAGAATTCTTATATTACTGAGCCTTTTGATTTCCTAAAAGCATAATAACAATCAATCAGTTCAAATCTCATAAATATATTTCATCATATATTTAGAATTCATTCACAACATTTTTAAAAAATCAATAAACAAATACAATTGAAACTCAAAAGTATCGGATTTCAAAGTTATCGGATTCTCTTTCTCGGATTCTTGAAAATCCGTAACCAAGGTATCGTTCCCAAAATCCGCAACTATCTATAAGGATTTCACAACTGTCGGATTTAGGAAGCCGATGGGTTCCAATTTGTCTGTTTTGCCTTAATCGGATTTCAAGTTTCCAAAATCATAAGTATCGGATTTCACTAAGTCCCGGATTTCAAGTTCCGGATTTAGGGTATCGGATTTCATCATTCGGATTTCATTGTTCCTCTATATATATCAATCGGATTTGGAGTTCCCATAATTCAAGTATTGGATTTAGTCAAACAGTTCAATTGTATGACCAAAGTATCGGTTTATAAACTTTCGGTTTCAAAGATTCGGATTTCCACCTTCGGATTTCATAAGAATCAGATTTAGTTATAATCGGTTTTCCTACCTTCTCAACAATCCGAGAACATCATATATTCATCAAAACTCATAAATAACCAGATTTCATGAACTCATTACATCATTCCAGAATATAATTTAAACACTTTCTCATGTAGTAAACATCATATTTACATATATCATATGAACACATGAATCATCAAAATCATATTATATCAAAAACCGATTATGGTGTTCTAACATGCATTCCTCAATCTAAACATAAATCATGCTTTAGAATCATATAACATATCAAGAAAGATTATAGCATGTCAATTTATGAATACCAACCTTAAATCTTTTGATTGATCACACACAAATGGGAATTCCGATTCTTTTCTTCTTCTTCTTCTTTCGGTTTTCTTAGCAAGAACACACACACACACTTCTTTGAATGTTTTGAGAGAAAATGACCTGATAAGTTAGGCTCACAAACACATACTACATGCAAATTTAGGTGTCACAACCTCCCATGTCCTCCACGTGTATTTCCACTCACACACACACACACACCTACGGTCATACATGCATATACATACTTATAATGACTTCAATTAATTAATTAATTTACTTAGATAAACACATAATTAAATTAAAACAATTAAATCACAAACAAACACATACCATAAACCCGCTAATCTACTAGCCCAGGTTTGCGAATGTTACAATTATTGGTTAATGAGGCGTTTTATATGCGGGTTAAATAAATTACGGTATATTAAAGATAATTTGGAAAATGTATCAATTACAAGAGTGATTATAGTTATCTGATAATATTTGGCTATGAAGTACAATTGATTAGGCTTCCATTATTTAGTGATGTAGATGTTATAGTTTGAGGGTTTTATGTGTAAAACTGATGAAACTTTGAGGGTAAAAGGCGTCAAGTTTTGAAACTAGAAGGTTATATGTGGAAATTGGGCTATAAGAAGGGTCTAGAAAATTGACACAGTTTGAGTATTTTTTTCCAGCCAAGCATCGAGCGATAAAGGAGAGCTGGAGAAATTGATTCAACAAGAAGAAAAAGGGAAGAATTTGGGAGTTGGTTGACTTTAAAGTCAAATTATGGTAAATCAAGTTGTTCTTCCTTCCTTGATGCTTGATTAAGCTTGTTTGGAGATAGACAAGAATGGATTCAAGCTTCAAGTAATTTCTAATCTTCACTTGTGTTTGATTTTAGTCATACTTTTTGGAAAGGATGAATTATGGGTGTTGTTAGTTGACTTTTCAAGTCAAATGGGTCAAATCTTCATATGGGATATTAATCACCCAAGTTTATGTTTTGTTGTAGTTAGAAGGGTGCCTTGGATGTGTCTCGGTGAATTATTGAGTAAATTGAAGGTTACAAAGAAGATTTGGTTGAATTGGTAACAAAAAGAAGAACAAAAGTAAGAATGAATGCTATGCAATGGGGGTTCGTGGCACGACCACTATGCATCGTCGCGTGACACGTCATGTTTAGCATTTCAACTTTCTTCCAGAGATTTTCTCGTGATGCGAACATTAGTGCTTCGCGGCGCGAGGCACCCTTATCATGCCAACATCATTGTTTTGACCCCATTTGAACTTGTATTTCATTGGGGATTGATTCTAGTGGGTATGGAAGGGTTAAATGGAGTCGTAAAGACCCGGAATGAGTGTTTAAGATTGGTTTTGTAGCCTATGCTCTTAAGAATCTCAATTTTGGGTTAACTTAACTAAGTTAACATTATGTTTGTGATCATAGGACTCTTGTTCAAGTGATATCACTTTGGTTTGGATTGGAAGTGATCCTCATCATTTCCATCAAGTGAGTACACCCTGCGGATACCCAACTTATTGTTAAAGTTTACAAGTCATCATGATTGTGTTTTTTACATTTGGCAAATGTTTTATGAAGCTTATTGAATTTAAAGGATGTGGAAATTGTGAACTTGATATATGATGTGTTGTAAAAATGGTTTTCAAAGTAAGACCAATACTCCACTTATGAGTTGGTCTATGTTAAGGTTGTGGTTTTAATTGATAAATTCTTGAAACATGATACTCCATATATGAGTGAGCTTTGATTTTGTAATAACAAATATGGTTTTGAGTTAATGAAAATTATGTTTACACCTATGGTGTATTGTGGGCATTGTGATGCCAATTTTTATATTGCTTGTTGAGCATTTATGCTCAAGAGCTATGTGATATGTGACACTTATGTGTTTATTGTTAAGCTTCAATGTTTGGATTATTTGGCCTTTATGGCATGTGATATATGTGACTCTTGTGGTATGTATGGTCTGGACTAGTGTTGAGATATAATACATTGTACCATGATGACTCCTAACCATTGAGACGAGTACCGGTTCATGTGGCTTCAGCAATTGAGGAACCTCGATACACGGGTGGTTTAGGAATTGGTTCAAAGAGTGGAGGGGGATGATAGTACCCATTATGACCGTGTGGGTTCAATGGGCTGATGAGACACCGAACCTAAGCAACACAAGTGGACTTAGGGAACAGGTCATTCACTCCAGATAACCGTTGTATGGTGGACTACTTCGTGCTTCCCTCACCTTGACAGGAAGATGTGGTTATCCCCCATATAGGCACGTGTTGACCGTGGCTAACTATCACGTGGAGATATTGTGGCTCAATGGACAGAACCGCATCCTTATGTTCTTATGTGATTATCATTATAGTATGTTTAATGCCAAACTTGGGTTTTCAAAAGATAATGACTTGGTTTTGAAAAGACTAAAGTTTTTTGTTGTAATCACTAGCTATGTTTATATCTAACCCGGTGTGTAAAATGTTTTGTATCCGCAGGATGACTAGTGGCCTTGGTGAGGCAGGTAGATATCTTGGGCATAGCTTTGGATGCTTTAATTTCCGGTAATCTTGGATTTCCTACTCTTTTGTTTATGGACGTGATATTAATTGTGGTAACACCAAAAGACTTGGGTCATACTCATTGATAAAGTTTATTGTTAAAACGTTATTTATTTTGTTGAAATAATTAAAGAAAATTACAATGCTTCAGCAATTAGTTAAAGAGTTTTGTATAAACTGCGTTTTAAATTGAGATTTGAAAAAGTTTAAATTTGGTCTGAAAATCAGGGTGTTAGAGTTTTAAACTTGAAATTGGTTATTTACGTGATAAGATTTCTTGGATTTTGAAATTGGAGGTTATATGTAATTATTTCTTATCATCCATTTTTAGCATGTTTTAACCTATCCTTGACTTACAAAGTTTTGTATAGTCTAAATTACATAGCTTCTTGTTGTAGTGGAAGCTAAAACAGGGAGATAACGCTATTATAGATATTAGTTGATTTATTCATAGTAATTGAATAAAAGAACAAGGTTGTGGTCAAATATTCATAGATATTTATCAAGAAGGATGAATATTGAAAGTGATCCGCATCAAGTCTACTTCATGGAGCTTAGTTTTGTGTACACTTGATCAGGTTGTCCTTAGACCTGAGATATTTGGTTTGGAAGATGGTGACTTCTGTATTTTAGTACGTTCTAATGCCACGTCATAGCAAGTTGGTCATAAGGGGTGTGTCTAGGTGCAGCGAAAGACGTGCGATCAAATGCGAATACTCAAGATGGGATTTGCACCTCCTCTTAAGGAGAGATATATTCGGGTCCCTTAACGATTAAAACTGTTGAAATGCGTACCACTCTTCGATAGAATAATATTTATTATTTGGTTATCCATTACTGCATTGATTTAAGATCAGGGTCGAGAAAAACTTGAGCTTTTAAAATTAATTCCATTTTTAACTCCATGTCTAATGCTCAAATTATTAAGTATCATGATGTGAAAGGAAATGCCTATGTAATCTTTATAGATTATATCTCTGGATGTAAGAGATCTTATAACCTGGTTAAGTGTCTGACTGGAGACCTCCTTAGGCTAATGGTTAACAAGTTGTGTTACTTGTCCGGCATACGTGGGAGCTTGTTAGTGTATGTGCACGATACAGATAACACATGTCACTTGTCCAATGTTAGAAGACACTAAGGGTCATACTGCTACACACTCAACTAGAACCATCATTGGAAATCACCAATCATAGTGTGAAGTTAATTAATCTTAAATTAATTAAAAAGAGAATAAATAATAAATAGATTATTTATTATTTATAATTTAATTAAATATTCTTTTAATATTTAGTAGTCTATTAATTAATAAGTTTATTAATTAATTGAGTGGTTAGTAATAATTAGTTAATTTTTCAAACCTAAGGTGTTAGTTTTGTATTGATTTAAAAGTCATTAATATGAGCTTAATCTTAATAGGCTTGGATCAAGATTAGTTTATAAATAGGAAACAAATCTAGGCTAAATCACAATTGCAATCAACGACAAAAAACTCTTCCCTTTCCTCTCTCTCGACTCCACGGCCGAACATCAACAAAGCCATTCGGATTTGGTGTTTGTCGATCATATACACACACAATCATAATACGTGGTGTTTTCCTATGAGGTCACAACACGATTCGAGTTGGTGCGGTAGCGTGTAAACCCCGTTAGCATTCCGAGAAAAGTTTGAAGCTTTGATCATAAATGTACAATCTTTATCTTGTTTGTTTTTCTATTGAATAGATTGGATCACTAGTGGGATTTTAATAATAAATTAATGATTATTATTCCATTGTGCATGTTAATTTATTGTTTTTATACCTCAAAACCCTAACACTTCGGTATGCATAAAACATCCATTATCACTTGAATCATCATCTAGTAGTTCATTAAAGGATTGTGGTAAAGTGGTTTCATAATCATTATTCACTGGAAGTAACCATGTCCATGGAGGAGAGTTAATATCATCCGAAACATTAAAAAATCTTGTGACACCATCTTGAGATTGCTGACCAACATTTCTAAAGTTGCCACGAGAATAGTTTTGAGAAGAAGGTCAAGGAGCAATCAGTAATGGTGAAGGGTATGGAGGATATCCCAAATAAGTCCATCCATAAGGTGGCATCAACTAAGGAGGAGGCAGAAGACCACACTAAAGAAACTGTTGATGTTGTCCGCTATGAAAAGGTTGTCCACCTTCACTTAAAGGTTGCTATTGAGATTGAAAGCGACGTTGGTTACTGTTGTTGTTGCTTTTGTTTCGGCGTGAGTTATGTAACATCCTCAAACGAGCCAAGTCGTGCGCGCCATTCGTATGTGAATTTAATTAAATGAATTAAACGAATATATATATATATAAGTATTAATAGAAAGTATTGTATTGGTTAGTAAATGAGGTCCTAAAACTAATAATAAAAATAGATAAAAATGATAAAATATTAAAAGGTTTCAAACGAGGATTCCGAAAATATCTTCGTTAGTTGGAACGGGTAAACGGGTGTTGTGTTGTATGTTGGTAAGGGTAACAAGATACTCACTTGTGGATAATTAAACCCACAAGTCGGTTTATGTAACACCCAAGGTTCGAAATTCCTAAATTATTATTTAATAGGAAGGGTTATATGTTTATATAAGTTGCCTTTATGCGATTGGATGCGTTTGTAAAACAAGAGGGGCTAAAACCGTCAAATTATAAGTTGATTAAGTGCAAGGACCTATTGCGTCATTAGTTGAAACTTATATATATATATATATATATCACTAACTTTGACCATAGGAGTCAAAGACATTTCTTAATCTGCAAACTCACGAACACATACACATCAGCTCCTAGCATCTCCATTTCAGTGAGCAAACCAGTAGAACAAGTATCTATAGCAAGATCATAGCAATTGTACACACTTAAGGTAAGATCTTTCATCATCTTCTTGAAAGTTTATGAGTTTAAATACATGATTCAATGATGAATCATGTTAGAAGTGTATATAGTTGATTAGATTATGTTTCTCTATTGTATGGGGTGTAGGAAAACACCCCTAGTCGATTTTATGAAGATAGTATCGGATTTCTTGGTCCAAATCCGACAGTATATGTTAGACAGTCTACTGGGTCTTTAGCGTACACGGCCCGTGTAGCGGTACACGGCCGTGTAGTGTTAAAGGCGGTCACAGGGCCATGTAAGGTTACATGGTCGTGTAGCATGAGAGGTACACGGCCCATGTAGGGATACATGGCCCGTGTAGGGTGACTAGACCACACTGGCCATGTAGCAAGCTTAGGTCGTGTAGCATATAAGGGACACGGCCCGTTTTGGCCCTGTTTTAGATCAAAATGCCATTATGTGATATTTTATGTATTATTTATATAGGAGGTGATTGACTTGTTACCTGAATCATTGTCACCTATGGATCATTGCATATTATTATATTCAGAAGGTAAGTCTTCTAGACTTCACTTCATATCAGCAGTATGTGTAATTTCATATAAGGGACATGGCCCGTGTAGGGTGACTAGACCACACTAGCCATGTGGCAAGCTTAGGTCGTGTAGCATATAAGGGACACGGCCCGTGTAGGCCCTGTTTTAGATCAGAATGCCATTATGTGATATTTTATGTATTATTTATACAGGAGGTGATTGACTTGTTACCTGAATCATTATCACCTATGGATCATTGCATATTATTATATTCAGAAGGTAAGTCTTCTAGACTTCACTTCATATCAGCAGTATGTGTAATTTCATATCAGATTACTAACATGCTATGTTATTCATGTGTATATGTAAGCGTACTGCTATGTGCGGTAAGGCTCAGATGTGGTACAGTACTGTGATCTATGTTGCTGCCCTAGGTCTAGAACTAGAGGCTAGCGTTGATTTCCAGACATGCATGTATTATCTTCATATGATTGTATACGTGTGTTTATATCATGTTTTATTTAGATTACTCAATAAGCTCTCGTAGCTTACGAGATACTGTTTTTAAAATGTTTTGCAGGACGTAGCAAAGACACGAACAAAGCTCCTGTTTCACTACTTTTCAGTTTTAAATGTAAAACACTTAACGCCCGTCTGTGTAAATAGTCAACTTTGATAGTACACTAAGTTTGTACTTAAGGGTGTATCTTCTAATACCAGCATGATTTTTCTATGAAAGCATTTCCTCTTATGACTTTTAAACCATATACATGCTTTCGTTGGAAAATATCTCACTTTTATATCGTTTATTGAAGTTGGGGCGTTATAATTTATACTCCTTAAACTCAGCCACACACACACACTCACGTAAACACACACTCACTTTCTCTTCTTTTGTTCTTTGCAAGATTGAAACAAGAATCAAGAAGAAAGCATCAAGGCTGGAAATCTAATCATCAATTCAAGTTCATTATTAGTTCATCATCACACCTTGATCATCATCTTGTTCCTTGTAAGCCTTCATGTTCATCTTGTTCTTGAGTTTTGACTTTTAGGTCAAATGGGTCAAAAACCCAAATTGATTTCTATAATTGAAGTAAATGATTCCAATCAGTTTCTAATCCATTTCCAAATTATAAGTAATCATGTTCTTGAATTATAGTTAAATTTGGAAAATTAGTTCAAATGGGTCAAAATATGAAATTTTGATATTGATTCTTGAATTCTATGTTACAGTGAGTTAAAAGTGTTGTTTCTAGCTTAGTTTAATTACTTCTTTCATATGTGAATGCTGGAAAATGATTTGGAATTGTTTGGTTAAGAGTTGGTATTGAAAATAGCCAAAAACAGGGGCTGGAAATCGACACTGGTCTGTATAGGCTTGCTTGCGGGCTTAAGGACCACCCTTTCGGCCGCATGGATAAGTTCTTACGGGCGCAAGGATCCTCTTGCGGGCACAAGGATTGTTCTGCCCTCGCAGACGCAAGCCATGTCCAGTCCTTCTGGGCGCAAGCAACTTGCAAGATACATGACGTATACTTTAAATGAATATATAAATGCAAGGAAGACCAATGAAATAAGTATTGCCATGCTATTTGAATACATGTATACAAGGTATTATGATTATTGATAACTATGAGCTGATTGTTAAATGCATGCATGCTATTGAACCTAAAATGGGTAATTGATGAGCTATGTGCATGTCTAGACATTTTAATGACTATTAAGGTCAGCCTATGGTTGGATCATATGGGCCTTCGGGAAAATTTCGGGATCAACGTTTACTCGAGTACCGTTCCTTAGCATCTGGGGTTTTTGGCTTCCCGCTGAATCCAATTGAGCCTTTGGCTACGGAACGTGCACGGTCGATCGCTTTATGTGTTCTTACCAACACGGATGGCAGTGTCTGATCCCCCAGTTGTGGGTTGTTGAGCTGGACTAGCTATCCTGCATGATATAACCCCTATCGGTGATGTCAGCACTTTACTGTGTGATAGGATAGCATTGTTTGCTCATTCCTGATGTATGACTTTTTTATTGATACTGATGTCTATCTGTAATCACTAGCTATTTTTATAGCTAATGTTGTTGATGTTTCCCTTTTCTAGGTAAAGACTAGAAGGCATGGTGAGACGGGGTTGCTTGTAGTTGTTGTAAATACCTTTTGGGAAGGAACACTTCTTGATGGTATTATGTTTAATGGTCAGTCATGGATAGAGTAACACCAATGGTTATATGTTTGACAAATTTTTTTCGTATATATCTATATGCCAAACCATTGTTTTAAAAAAACTGTAATAGTTGTAGGGTTTGTTTTTGAATTCCACTTCTTGGTTTTATTTCTTGGTTGTTAATTTGTGTTTAAATTGAAGGACAGGTAAACACTCTATTTACAAACGTACCCATGCTGTTTAAAAACTCAAATTTTCACTAAATTTACTAATAGTAAAGGCAGTGTTACAAGTTAGGTATCAGATCAAACAGGTCTAGTCGTGCGCACCATTGGTATGTGAATTTAATTAAATGAATATATATATATATATACAAGTATTGATAGAAAGTATTGTATTGGTTATTAAATGAGATCCTAAAAATAATAATGAAAATAGATAAAAATGATAAAATATTAAATGGTTTTAAACGAGGATTCCGAAAATATCTTTGTTTGTTGAAACGGGTAAATGGGTGTTGTGTTGTATGTTGGAAAGGGGAAAAAGATACCCACTTGTAGATAATTAAACGCACAAGTCAGTTTATACTCATTAAACTCAGCCACACACACACACTCACGTAAACACACTCACTTTCTCTACTTTTGTTCTTGGCAAGATTTAAACATGAATCAAGAAGAAAGCATCAAGGCTGGAAATCTAATCATAAATTCAAGTTCATAACTAGTTCTTCATCACACCTTCATCATCATCTTGTTCCTTGTAAGCCTTCATGTTCATCTTGTTCTTGAGTTTTGACTTTTAGGTCAAATAGGTCAAAAACCCAAATTGACTTCTATAATTGAAGTAAATGATTCCAATCAGTTTCTAATCCATTTCTAAGTCATAAGCAATCAAGTTCTTGAATTTTAGTGGTAATTATAGTTGAATTTGGAAAATTAGTTCACATGGGTCAAAATATGGAATTTTGATCTTGATTCTTGAATTGTATGTTACAATGAGTTAAAAGTGTTGTTTCTAGCTTAATTTAATTACTTCTTTCATATGTGAATGCTGGAAAATGATTTGCAATCGTTTGGTTAAGAGTTTGTATTGAAAATAGCCAAAACAGGGGCTGGAAATCAACACTTACACGCTTGCTTGCGGGCGCATTGACCACTCTTGGGGCCGCAAGGATAAGTGTTTACGGGCGCAAGCATTGTTCTGCCCTTGCGGGCGCACACAATGTCCAGTCCTTATGGGCGCAAGCAACTTGCTTGTCGCCGCAAGAAGCCCTGTTTCAGCACACAGTTTGTTGTTTCGTGCAGTAATGATATACATGATATTAATTAGGTGATTCCGACGACTAGGGAGAGCTTGAATAGTATAATTATTTTCTTTAGATACTCAGGTGAGTACCTGTAACACCATAAAATCTAAGCCATTTTTTTATTTGCTTGCGTTGCGGAAGCTTTAATTAATTAAATAAACTTTTCATTCACAAACTTTTACAAAAACAAAATATCTGTTCATAAAATCCAACGAACATAATTTTGTATTACAAAATAGACTGGCTTGTTTCATCTTAAATCTAGTCATCAGAGTCAGGTCAACTTCTCGTTTCATTTTAAATCTAGTATCGCGTACGGAAAGTTGTCTTTGACAAATCCTCCTTTGACACCTGTACAAAATAGACTGGCTTGTTTCAATGTTTTCTTTGCCTTTAAACACGAAATTATTGAAATTGCAGACCCGACTTTCTCACCCCTTGCTATCACTCTTGTACCATCCGCTAATGGGAACGAAATCAACTTCTTGTGGCATTTTATACATACTTTATTCAAACTTAACCAATCCATACCCAGTACCACATCAAAACTAGATAGAGGCATGACAAGAAAATAAACAGGAAAACACACACCATCTATATCAATTTTAGCTCCAGCCACAGCAGTCGTGACTGAAACCATCATGCCATCTGCTACTTCTATCTCTAGGGTACTAGCATGTTTAATAACAGGTATATTTAATCTACCACAAAACTCCACAGACACAAATGAGCGATTAGCTCCAGAATCAAATAACTCTCTTGCAGGGATAGAGTTAATCAGGAACATACCAGTTATAACATTGTCAGTGGTGGTAGCATCCTCCATTGTAATTTTAAAAGCCCTACCCTCAGTAGTAGGTGGATTTTTCCTCTTCTACCAGCTGAAGATGATCCCCCAGTTGTCCCCTCCCCTGCACCAGACCCAGCTTTCTTTCCCACCAGGCACTCTCCCACTCTGTGCCCTTCCTTTTCCAACAAACACTACGTGGGAACCGGCAATCCTTCAAATCATGTCCAAACTGGCCACACTTAACACACCTTCTAGTTTGGGGCGTACACTGCCCATTGTGATTTGATTTGAACCGACCACACTACGGTGCTCTCTGCGTTGACCCACTTACATTCGACCTCTTATTTTGGTCTCCCTGTTTATATCCACTGCCTTGCCCACCCTGCTTCTGTTGGGAATTATAATGATCGATCCTCGATTTTGGTTGGGCAATCTTCTCCCCACTCCACTTGTTCCTGGCAATTAAATCCCCTTCTGCTATCTTAGCCAAGGTAAATGCTTGTGATAAGGTAGTAGCCCATCTAGTGGCGCTCCGAAGATCGGGGTGCAAGGCTCCCACAAAGTGAGCAATCTTCGACTCTTCGTCTGGTACCCAGTGCTTCACAAACCTCATCTTCTGATTAAATTGCTTAATCAGATCATCCACTGTCATATTTCCGGTCATTTGCAGATCCATGAATTATTTCTTGATCTTAGCAACCTCAAATGTACCGCAATACTGTTCACAAAGTTTTTCTTGGAACTGACTCCAAGTAATGCTCTATTGTTGTTGTTCAGTAAAATGGCCAGTGATCGAATCCCACCAAACCATAGCATCATCCTTCGGCATTCTTGATGCGTATTTCACCTTCAATTCGTTTTCACAGTTACATGCATCTAGTGCCTTTACCATTTCCCTTAGCCAGTTCAAGGTTATGTTAAGGTCAGAACTTCCACAGTACTCAGAAGGCTTACAGTCAAGAAATTGTTTATATGTGCAAGGCTGCTTAAACCCAGGGAACGCAAAAGGGTAAGCTCTCGGTTGTGGATACGGATAGTAGAAAGGATATTGCATCGTGGTAGGGGCATCGGTACTGGTAGTATGGTTGCCTGAGTAGAGATCGCAGTTGGTACCGGAATTTGTTCAGTTTGGGTTAATCTTTGTTCCAAGTTATTAATCTTAGCTCTAAGATCCGTTAGTTCATTCTCCAATATATATTCACTTTGATCTTCTTCGTGCTCCTGTCTAGGTGTTCCTGCTCGGTTATTTGTATCCAAGTCTTGTATCACATGTGCCTCTACAGATGATTGGATCACAGGAGGGTGGATAGGGGTCTCTCTTTCAGCCATATCTGTTACAACCACATCATCTCACATTTTTTAGCATAAACCTTTAGTAGTCAAAATACTAACTACTACAAGCAACACTAACTCACTCTAATTCCTCTCGAAGGAAAGCTTGACCTGTCACGAGCCAAGATTTGGGAATGCAAACACTCTAGCCGTGCCTGCATCGCCAAACCTAGGCTCTGATACCAACTGTAACACCATGAAATCTAAGCCATTTTTTTATTTGCTTGCACTGCGGAAACTTTAATTAATTAAACATACTTTTCATTCACAAACTTAAACATACTAAACATGTAATCACAACTCTAAGAAGATCGGCGGTTCGGCGCAGAACCTACAACCAATGCCGACCAAAGCAACGGTTTACCAATAGCCCTCTACTGAATTGGCACAGTGAAATCCCACTTTAAAGTAACATATACAACTGTAAGGCTACCACTGTTCAACCAACTAGTAAACGAGCCCAGCTCAATTCCACGTATAGCTGACTTCTCAAACGCAACACAAAATCATACTAAGAGTGCGTATCGATCAAATAATCATGCAATAATTAACAATACATAATATTCACAATCAACAGTTCCAATTATCAAATCATTACAAACAATCTTGCCTCACATTAGTAATATTAAACACAATATTTACCATCCGCATCCAACATCCACTCACCTTTCGATCACAATTGAAGTACTCAGAAATCTAATGTTACTAAGTCTTTGGATTGTCTGAAAACACAATAGCAAACAATCAGTTCAAGCCTTGTAAATATATATGACATATATTTATAATTCATACATAACATCAACAATCAACAATCAAATATAAATCAAAACACAAAGTATCGGATTCTAGAAACTATCAGATTTGTACTCGGATTACCCAACTGTCGGATTTGGGAATCCGATGGATTCCAAGATTGTCGGATTCTCACTTCTCGGATTCTTGAAAATCAGCAACTAGGCTATCGGATTCTTAGAAATCCGTAACACATATATTGGATTCTAAGTCTTGGTTTAAGAAATGTCGGATCTCAATATTCCCGGATTTAGAAGTATCGGTTTTCACTATTCCCGGATTTCAAGTTCCGGATTTCATGTATCGGATACTGACTTATCACTTCCAAGTATAGGATTTTGTTCTGTGATTTCTAAAGTATCAGATTCTATAAATCCGGATTTCAAGAGTTTCGGATTCAATCTTTCGAATGTCAATGTCTCGGTTTTCCAATTGTCGGTTTTATGAGTGTCGGTTTTCACCTTCTTTATTCAAAATTCGATAATATCATCTTTCAACAAATCTGCCATCTTCAAATCATCAAAACTCAAACCCAGGTTTCATGAACTCATTCCAATCTTTCCAGAAACATTATTATCATAATAAAACACTTTATCATGCATTAAACATCATCTAAACGTATAAATCATATGAATACAAAATCATCAAAATCAAATTTTATCAAAAACCGATTATAATGTTCTTAACATGCAACCTTCGAACTAAACATAAATCATATTTGAATCGGATAACACATCAAGAAAGATATTAATATGTTAACACACCAACCTTAAATCTTGATTTATATAAACTCCAGTTGAAATCCCAATTCTTTTTCCTTATTCTTTCGTTTTTCTTAGAAGAGAATTAGCACATACACACACTTTCTTTTGTTTTGAAGGTAATGAGTAAATGACTCAAACACATAAGATAACATGCATGGTAGGTGTCACACCCTCCTATCTCATTCCCCATGTGTATTCCACTTACACACACACACAGATATATCTACGGTCATACATAAATACATACAATTCCTATTTTATTAATTCAATTAATTAATAAACTAACTCAGTTAATTAATCACATAATTAAATTAATGTAATTAAAACACAAACAAACACATACCGTAAATCCGCTAATCTACTAACCCAGGTTTGCGGGTGTTACAAATCTCCCCTCCTCCAGAGGATTCCGTTCTCGGAATCCTTTCCGGCTCAAATAACTGGGGATATCTTTCTTTCATCTCTGCCTCCGTCTCCCAGGTTAAATCGGAACCTAAATTTTGTTTCCATTTGACCAATACCATAGGTATCTGTTTCTTTCGAAGTTTGGTCACCTTTCGATCTAACAATTCAATTGGTTCCTCTATCAATCTCTTCTTGGAATCAACTTTCAACTCATGCACTGGGAGAATCTGGCTTTCATCATCAATCTTACACTTCCTCAGATAACAAACATTAAATGTATCATGGATTCCAGCAAGCTCTGTATGAAGATCTAGTGTAACCACTTGATCATTTACAACTTGACGAATATGGAAAGGACCAATGAAACGGGGAGCCAACTTCCCACGTTTGCCGAAATGGATTACACCTTTCCACGAAGAAACTTTCAAGTATACTAGCTCTCCAACATCAAACTCTACTGGACGTCGTTTCGGATCAGCATACATTCTTTGTCTATCTCTGGCTGCTTTCAATTTACCTCTGGCTATAGCAACCTTGTCAGCAGTCAATTGTACTATCTCGAGACCTGCAAACTGTTTCTCACCCGCCTCTAACCAACAAGTCATAGTACGGCAGCGACGTCTGTACAACATTTCATACGGAGGCATTCCAATACTGTAGTGATGAGAGTTATTATACGCAAATTCTATCAATGGCAGGTGTGAATCCCAAGATCCACCATACTCTAATACACAAGCTCGCAACATATCTTCGAGTGTCTGTATGGTTCGTTCAGTTTGACCGTCTATCTGTGGATGATAGGTTGTACTCAAGTTAACTCTTGTTCCCAATTATCTTTGCAAACTCCTCCAAAAGTTGGATACAAACCTTGAATCTCTGCCAGACACAATTGACAACGGTATACCATGCCTTGCAACGATGTCGTCTATGTACAGTTGTGCCAATTTACCCAATGAAGCTGTCTCACATGTGGCTAGAAAATGAGCATTCTTTGTCAAACGATCCACTATGACCCATATCATATCATGATTCCTCTGAGTTCGTGGTAGTTTTGTTACAAAATCTATCGTGATGTGTTCACACTTCCACTCTGGAATCTCTAATTGTTTCGAAGACCCGTAAGGCTTCTGATGTTCTGCCTTCACTTGCGCATAAATATGGCATGATTCCACAAAGTGTGCCACATCTGCCTTCATTGTAGGCCACCAGTAAAGCACTTTCAGATCGTTATACATTTTAGTGCTTCCTGGGTGTATAGATAGTCTCGACTTGTGTGCTTCTGTCAAAATTAATTGTCTCAATTCTCCAAGATTAGGCACCCACACACGAGCTTTGAATGTTGTTAATCCACGAGAATCGTTATTCAGTTCATCTTTTCTCTTTCTCATTAACTCAATGTTTCAATTTTCTTCTTTTAGGGCTTCCAACTGAGCAGACTTTAGTCTATCTATCAGATCAGATACTATCTCAATTCGCATAAACTGAATAGGACTTCCATTTCCTTTTCGACTTAGGGCATCTGCCATAACATTCACTTTTCCAGGGTGATATCTGATCTCGCAGTCATAATCTTTTAGCAATTCTACCCAGCGTCTCTGTCTCATATTCAATTCTTTCTGAGTAAACACATACTGTAGGCTCTTATGATCTGTACAAATTATGCATTTGGTGCCGTACAAGTAATGTCTCCACAGTTTGAGCGTAAATATAACAGCTGCTAGCTCCAAGTCGTGAGTCAGGTAGTTCCTTTCATGTGGTTTTAACTGTCTAGAAGCATAAGCAATCACCCGATCTCTCTTTAATACACACCCTAAACTAGCCAATGATGCATCACAATACACTGTAAAATCTTCAGATCCATTTGGCAAAGCAAGGATTGGAGCTTGACACAATAGTTCTTTTAATATCTGAAAGGCCTTGTCTTGTTCGTTACCCCACATAAACTTCACATCTTTCCGAGTTAACTTGGTTAATGGACCCGCAATTTTGGAGAAGTCTTTTATAAATCTGCGGTAGTACCCAGACAATCCCAAAAAACTTTTTATCTCTGATGGTGTTCTTGGGGCATTCCAACTCATTACTGGCTCTACCTTCGAAGGATCTACCTTTACCCCTTCCTTACAAATTATATGCCCCAAAAACTGAACTTCTCTTAACCAGAACTCACATTTCGAGAACTTCGCATACAACTATTCTTTTGTCAGAGTTTCCAAGATCTGTCTCAAATGCTGTTCATGCTCTAACTCAGTCTTCGAATAAATCAAAATGTCATCAATGAAGACAATAACAAACTTATCAAGAAATGGTCGACAAACTCTGTTCATGAGATCCATAAATATTGTTGGTGCGTTGGTTAGGCCGAATGGCATAACCAGGAACTCATAGTGACCATATCGCGTACGGAAAGTGTTAGTCCCAAGTGGTTCGAGTATAAATTGAGTAATGCAAGAATGTAGTGTGTAGAAGATTTACACCATACAAAACACACACTTAAACATTGATTATGGCAAAACTCACTTATTACAAGGTTCATATACCTATTTATACTCTCTGAGTATTTTCTAAGTAAACTCCTATTGCTATACAATTTTATACTTTACATTCTCCCCCTTTTTATTGAAATAGGAGTGTAAACGCTAGTAACCTAAGGACTGTCTTCCTTAGATTATATAAGCAGTTGCGGAAGCATAAACACTTTTGATGTGTTAGGAAGAATCTTCTTTTTGTCTCCCCCTACAATGTAGCTCAGATTGTTCCCATGTCTTCATAAGTCTGACAATCTTTAATCCCCCTAGACATGATATAGACTGACGTTTCTTTGTCTCTCTCCCCCTTGAGTAGACACAATAACTTTTCAATATGTTCTTTTGCTCTCCCTCAACAACAACTGAAACAACAATGTAAAATTTCTTTACTTATTTTTTTATTCTCCCCCTCGTGATGATTATGATACATTATGAGCATCATGCATAAAGGACATCACTCTGAGATTCAGTTGTAACAAACATGGAAAAAGGGATAGGGAGGAGCCTACATATTCATGTCAAAAAGATCTCCATTTGTTGTATGACATGAGTAGATACTCGAACCACTCTCGATCATTAAGGAGTGGTAATGATTTGATCTGAATTCGTGAAGATTTATAACTTTGTGTTGGATGTAACCTGATATTGGAGATTAATGTTGTCATGTAAGTCTCCCAATACCGTGTAATCAACCTTGACCAAATTACTGCGAGTCCCAATAAAAATTTTGGAAGACATACGGGTGCAAAAGAACTTGGGTACACATAAGTGGGTAGGTGACTTTGATATAATAATCAGTGAGTCGGATCCATCCTTACTCAAGAGCATACGCATGTAATACAAATTTTTCTCAAAAACCTGAAGTAATTTGATGTTGGTTAATCCTTCAAAGAATTTCACCAACAATATGATCTGGGTTATCAGAAATGACTGATATAACATAACCAAGAAAAGAAACAAGGAATAGATGGTCAAAATCTGGTTTCGAGACAAAAAATTGGTGACACTAAGAAAGAAGGACCAAAAATCAGTTAGGAAAGGGTAGGATGACTAGACATAAGGTACTAGACATTCAGCATATGGTAGCAATGACCCGAAGTAGACCAAATCTAGAAGCATCAGAATGATAACTGAAACTTTGAGAACTCCTGACTCAGCCAAAAAATCCAAACATTTGTCTTAGGAATCAAGGTGAACAGATAATACAGTCACAACGACTACAGGGGTTTGGGGGCAGCGCCCCTGATAGCGGGGTCCAAGGGGTGGCAGCCCCTGGCTGGGTCCAAGGGGCAGAGCCCCTGGCTGGAGAAAATGCTAGAAAAATTGCTATGGAGAAAATGATAGGAAAATTGAAAATCTTCCCAAATCCGGTACTTTGAAATCCGATACTTTTAAATCCGGATGAAGCCAAATCCGGAAGAAGCCAAATACGACACTTTCAAATCCGGAAGAAACCAAATCCGAGACTTTGAAATCCGGAAGAAACCAAATCCGAGACTTTGAAATCCGGAAGAAACCAAGTCCGAGACTTTGAAATCCGGAAGAAACCAAATCCGACACTTTGAAATCTGGAAGAAACCAAATCCGAGACTTTGAAATCCGCCAAATTTGAAATCCGATAATTTTCAAATCCGCATAAACCAAATCCGGTAAACACAATCGGATTTATAAAATCCGATAACTTCATCTTCAAAATCCGATACATTCATATTCAATATCCGGTACCTTCATCTTCAACCCGTTCAGATTCAAAAATTCTTCAAATTTGCACGAATCTATATATTTATTTCCCAGATCACTTCGCCTATCAACTTCAATCAATCCTATATCAATTTTTCTGTTAAACAACAACGAATTGATATCGAATTAGACGATTTTCCCCAAAACTCGTTTTTTACAAAACATACATAAATCTTCGATTTGCTTGCTGTTTTGATGTTAATTTGATCTCGTTCACTCCAGAATGATTCTAAAATGATAAACAAGCATCAATCAACCATAATCTTCACGAAAATCACAAAATTTGACAAAAACCCAAAAATCTCAAAATGTGTTCTCGGTTTTCTTCAAAAATCTTGAACTTGTATGTTGAACTCAGAATCAAATCACACTCCTTAGGCTCTGATACCACTTGTTAGTCCCAAGTGGTTCGAGTATAAATGGAGTAATGCAAGAATATAGTGTGTAGAAGATTTACACCATACAAAACACACACTTAAACATTGATTATGGCAAAACTCACTTATTACAAGGGTCATATCCCTATTTATACTCTTTGAGTATTTTCTCAAGTAAACTCCTATTTCTATACAATTTTATACTTTATATTCTCCCCCTTTGTATTGAATTAGAATCAATCTTTCTCAACTCATAGTCACTTTAATTGATTCTCATACTACACTTTTAAATCATTGTTGTTAATTAAATTCATGTCAAATCAAATCATTCCTAAATGATCGTATATTTTTCAGGTATCAAGATAAATATCAAGATGTCTATGAATTTCAGCACAACAGATTCAATTGAACAAGAGATTGACAAATGGAGAAAGAACAAATATCAATTAAGTGAAAATGAATCATTTCTCTTGCTTAGATTAAGAAAAATGTTTGACATTCATAAACCTTGGTATAATGCTTGTTTTAAGAAAGGTGATTTAATTGTAAAGCTACAAAATGAAAATTTAGCACTTGGTAATGAAAATGCCAAATTGATTGTCAAACTTCAAGCGTGTGAAACGGAGAAAATCTCACAACTTGAAGTACATTATGAAGTGGAGGAAAAGAAAGCAGAGATTTTGTCAGAAGAGAATGACAAGTTCAAAGAACAAATGTCTAGAGTGTCTGAGAAACTTCAACTTTTGGAAAAGAAATGTCAAGAGTATAAAGTTGAAGTTGAGAAGAAGGAAGCAGACACAAAACAAGTAAAGAAAAGAGCAAATTATCTGAAAGAAGAGAATGTCAAGTTTAAAGACCTCAAATCTGAATTTTCTGTTGAACGTCAAGATTTTCAAAGGATGTTGCAAAATAATGATAAGTTGATAGCGAGTTTAGGTATTGAAAAGGTTGAATTGCAAAGAAAAGTTACAGGACTTAAGCAACAACTTCTTGCTTCTTCTAAACTAACTAGTCCTAGCTCAGTTCTGAAAAACAAAATATCTGAGCTTCAGAAGACTCTTGACATAGAGAAGAAAACATTAGAGAGAGAGACTACAGTATTTGTCTAAACTCAAGTTCGCAATGCTTCTTGCTGAAAAAGCTTCTGAATCTACAAAGACTTCCGCTGACAATATCAATTTTGATTCAGAAACATATTGTGGTAGCAATACCGACTCTTATTTTTCTATTGCAAATGCTGAAAGTAGAAATCAGATAACGATTTCATTGATGCTTCTACTCCTAAAGCAACTATTTCTTCTTAAAAGCCAAAAGTAACTTAATTCAGAAGTCAACAGAATGAATCTTATTCAAGTTATATTGATTCTGAATTTTCAGTAAGCTCAAATGATTCTTTATCATAGACCAAACAAGCTTGGATTCCAAAGAAGAATCTAGTTGACAAGTTTGTAAAGATATCATCATTCTGGACTGAAAAGAAGACAACCACAGAAACCTCAATCTTTAATTCACCATGTGTTTCAATCAATCATGTGCATTCAAATGCATGTTTTTCATCATCAGAATTCCGTATCAAAAATGTCATAACTGATGAATTCTCATCCAACGCAATACCTACCAAGACATCTTCAGAAACTAAACCTAGAGCATCTGAGTTTCAAATGAAGAATGTTATCAATGATGGTTTTAAGTCCAATGTTGTACTACAAAGAAGAATGCATAGACAACATCATTATGGTAAGGAAAATCATGCTAATATGCAATATCATTCATTTAAACATCTAAGTACCAAATTTTTTTCTAAAGAAAATCATAATGGAAATTTTGTGCTCAAAACTGATGTCAAATATCCTTTTGTGGTATACTCAGTCAAGCACTTAATCAGACTTTCAAAAGAGATGATTTGTAAAACTTCAAGAACAAATCATAAATTTGCTATTCAAAATGGTATTCAGGAATGGCACACCTGCCCAATGCATAGAAAGGTTCATAAAACTAACATAGCTGGACCCAACTTCAAATGGGTACCAAAGTGTGCTTAATTTGTTTTGCAGATTAGTCAGAGACATTGTTGGAACACAATGAAGATCATTCAGAATACGTTGAAAAGTACATTGTGTTCAGTATGCTAACAATTTCAATCTCCTGACTTGAAGAAAGAAGAGTGTTCCCTGTAGTCCATTTCACATTTCATCGTGTTCAGCATTGGCCCGAGTCTAATGATTTGAGAAACTTAATGTTTGTAGTTTATCATTCCTTGATATAACTTGTATGATAATGGTTCATTATTTGTAGGGGTAGCAAGAATGACATAGATTCTTTAACAGACAAATCATTCTCGTCGAGAACTTACAAGATTGCAATTTTGTGCATTCTTGTAGGGGGAGCAATATTTTTACTAACCTAATTGATGAAAAATCATTTTCGAATTTCAATGCATCAACATAGGAAGAGTTTATTTTTTTTCTTTCAAATCATTTTAAAAATGAAAATTTCAAAAACAATACAAAATTTTAAAATTCAAAAAGATTATCAATTTTTCAAATTTTATTGTTTTCCCATCGAGAAGGCATTCATTCGGTGATTCATTCTGATGTCTTTCTTGATTCATTTCACTGTTGATCTTCTAAACGCTCATCTTTCATTTATTGAATTCTATCCCGATAATAATTCTGGAAATCTTTCCTTTATTGTCGAATATTCCATTCACTATGGAAACCATTAATTCTTGTGCCAATCATTTTTATGTGACACATACTTTTCAACTGATCAATAAGGCACCAAAGAGTGACGGAGTGTAGTATAATTTTACTCCTATGGTCAATCCAGAACCGGAGGGACCTGCCCCAGGAGTTCATCTTTTGCTTTAAAAAAAATAAAGTAAGGGTTTAATAGGTCAAATAGGTGAGCAGAATCAGTTATCACGTGCTACTGATTAGTGGGCAGAGATAAAATGAAAATGAGAGGGGTGGAACAAGAGATGGGGGTGCATATGATCAACAAATCACTTTGAGCATACATGTTAAATCATTTTGTCATTTCATTTCATACTTCATATTTCTTTGATTGTTCATATTCTTTGATTGATCAAATCATTCTTGACAATCTTTCTCAACTGAATATTTCGTGAAAATCATTCTTGTATACATCAATATGATTGCTCCTAATCGTTTGAACAGATAACAAGTGTCCATTTGTATCCAACGGAGATACAAACATTCATTTTGGAAAGAGAGTTTGAGGGAGAAGTTGAAAAATATTTAGAGAGTTGTGGGTGAGAGATAGGATCAAAAGAAAAGAAAGATCCTCTCCAAACAGTGTCAATCTGGGTAACCACATATACTACTAGATTTCATATGTTGAAATTTGGTATTGAAGAAGACATCATGAACCAAGTGATGCAATGCACTAACCCCACCCAGCTACTCAATTATCTCTTAAAAGATGATTGTTTAAACTTCACACGGAGAATTAGCACATATCTATTGACATCTCACTCGAAGATTGTTAATATTGACGCAAAGAGGACAGCTACTCTGATCCCCGACTTCTTTCATGCACTTATAGAGTCTAGAGCTTATTGCTATATAATTTTATTTCTTTGGACACATGATGGAAATGTCACAAGTATCTAGTTTTCGTAACTGATACTCGAACATCTTGAGTGTTATCTTTGTGATATTCACGATGATAGATGGAAATCCTACCAGTGATATCAATATTCCAACACTGAATGTAGGTCACACAGTTTAAAGACTATTGTGCCAACGAGCAATCTATGTGATCTCGGTGTTAACATTTCCTAACGGGAACTTTGAGATGGTGCCCTAAAGACTCTCTCAAATACTTTCATTGTAATATCATTCTGGTCATAATATCAAACAGATACATATTTGATAAATTCAACTGAATGTCATGAGGAGGATTCTAAGCTATAAATGTTGAAGTATTCATGCACAAATCAAGCTGAATGTCAATTACAATTGCATGATGTTTATGAAGAATCCTGTGTTGGAATCTGCCCACTGACACACGTATGCCGGTATCACTGCTAATGAAGCGCGAGCCTATTGGGTCACACGCCAAGGATTGATCCCGACAGCTTAATGTGGGAGGAGAATGTCAAAGAATCAAAAGTGTTTTGATTCGGGGCTTCACGACCGTGAAGGGTGCTCCACGGGTCGTGAAGCAGGCTACCCTAACGATTGTTCGACGGCCGCCACGCGTCGTGATGCCTTTGGGCTTCACGGCCCGTGACGAGGTCGTGAGGGGTCGTGAAGGAGATGCCCTCACGAGTCTCGACCGGGCGCCATGGCTCGTGGAGTTCTAAGTCCCCTCGTGGCGCACTTAGGCTTCACCGCCCGTGAGAGCCCGTGAGGGGTCGTGAAGAGTGTAGCTGTTATGACACTTGTGTTTTATTGGACCATTTGATGGTCCAATCAATATCCATGCTTTATGGCCGGGTTTTTGAGGTTAGATGCTGGTCATTGAGGTTAAGAGACTTAGAGAACACATGAAGAACTCTCTCTAGACACTAGTTCTCTCTTGGCTCCAAAGGAAAAGATACACATACACTAAGTGAGGCATTCTTGAGTGTGATGGTGAGTGTTCCATGGTGCAAGAGGAGATCTACAAAGGCTGTTCCAGATGATGGAGTCATGGTGGACGTTCATTTATGGATTGCTAGTACAATGGGATTAAGCATACTTGGTGTGGACTTGCAATGGAGAAGAAGCCATTTGTTTCTTCATCTTCATCCCAATCCTCATGTAGAGCTCGATTTCCAGCCATGGTAAGGAGGTACTTTCTTCTCCTTCTTGTTCTTGTTGTTGCAATTTGCATTGTAGTGTGTTCCACCATTGGAACTAGTTGTGGGCTTTGTCTGTGCTTTCATTTTATGTCTTGCATGCTACTTTCTTGTTTGCTTCCGCTGCGTTTATGCCTACCATGAGTTCCAACAGTGGTATCAGAGCCATCTCTACAAAGAAATTACACTTTGATGGCTTGAAAACCGAAAATGGACATTCTGTCCAGAAGTGCTTCACGGGTCGTGGAGCTTTTGGCTTCACGGGTCGTGAAGCCTACACGAGTGGCTTCATGGGGTGTCGCTCGTGAAAGGTTTTGACTGTGTCAGAGTCGTGGAGCTCATGGGCTTCACGGGCCGTGAAGGTCTCGTGAACAGTGTTTTTATCCTTGTTTATAAAAGAAATAAATTTTCGGTTTTAGCACCTTTCGATTATGTTTTTCCAGAATCCGTCCTTTTGTTTGGACACTTGAAAAGCCCCGTTTATGTGTCTTGATTCATATATTTATATGTATTGGGTGGTTTTGGTATAAAATGCACACATGCATATACTTATATTGTGTATATATGAATATGTGTTCTCAAAGTGTTTGGGATACTAATGCATATGTACAAGGATTGTTCCTTTTTGTGCCTTGAGTTCTTGCTTGTTTGAACAATCTTAATTGAGAAACATTTTGCATGGTTTTGTTGTGGCACACCATGTTTTGTTTGTGGTTGTTGTTGTGTCCGGTAATGCCTTGCCCGTTAGACCTATGTGTTGGTTGTTTGCTTTGTGCGTGGTTACACGCCCCTAAACCCTATGTTTTGTTTAGGGGCGTGTTACCGGATATTTGCTTTGTGCGTGGTTGTGATTTATTTTGTTATTTTCTTGCGTGGTTGTTTAGGATCCTTGCATGCTAGAAAACTTTTCAAAATAATAAAATCACAAGAGTTGTTAAATTGTTTAACAAACCCCGCGCGCTCACGATTAACAAATAAATATAAATTGGTTTATATTAAAGTGAAAAATGTGTTTTGTCACTTGTTTGTTAATCAACTTGAAAAGAGGTTTTTTAAACCGGAAAGATAGAAGTCCCGTTTTTCTCAAATGTAAAACACACGCCACCCGTAAGATGACACCACCCGAATCTAGTGATGCATGGGATGATTGTCGAGCTAAGCACGAGTTGTTCCATGTGGATCTGTGTGGAAGGTGAGTGTCGCGACTTGAAATTATTGGTTGTCGAGCTAAGCACGAGCCAATGATTGTCATGGGTGTCATAGTGTATCTTGACGGAGGATTTACAATTCCAACTTAATACGCCTTGGTAATTGTCGTGCCTATACCGAGTTTCCAAAGCGGCTTAACGAGGAATTGGTGTGAGAAGGGATCAAACATGCCAAACCGACGCTATGAGTGTTGATGGATCCCGCAAGTGTCTAAGAGTTGTAATCTCGGATTGCAATTGGTAAAGCGTTTACCGGCCTAAAGAACTTGCTGAAGTGATCCGCTGCAAACCCGTCATGTAGTGAAGTGAAATAAGGTTCTTAGCCCTTGTTAAGATAATTGGTTTTCTTAAAACTAAATGGGTAATTATCGTAACGAGGATTGTATCAAAACTAACTAAAACGTGTATTCTTATATCTTTAATTGGCAAACGTTAACGACACCGCTTCAACTTAAAACTCCGTTCGTTCCTAAAGAAGGAGATACTCACTAGTGTGGACTTCGTGGACTAGGATTGGTTGTTGAGGCTTGTCCTCCACCATGAGTCAAAGTTGCACATTTTAGAGAAATCCCTTCTAGAGCCAAAATGCTACCAACGCGACCTAGACCTCTAAATGCATGTAAAAGTGCATCGTGGCCTTGATCGGTTGAAGGATGCATGAAGGCGGGAATATTAGTGTCCATATCCTTGAGATGAAGGCGTATATGGACCTAAAGGAGAGGCATGGATTCGCCATACGGAGGGAGCTTGTGGTAAATGAAAATTCTCCAAAGTCCCTGCCCACGTGATGTAAATAGTTCATTGTGAACTATCACATGCACAATATGGAGAAGTCCTTGATAAAGCATTATGGCATGCTAAGTCCTGCATGGCCAAAGTATGGCTCGCCTCACCGACTCTCGCTAACATTATAAAGGAACCAGGAACCGAGAAGAAGAAATTGACCTCAAGTGGAAAGTTTGGTTTTACCAAACCTACCATATATGTGAAGTCAGAGGGCAATGAGATTGTGCCACAAGATATGACTCCACAAGGGGTAATTTGCTACTTCTACGGAAAGATTGGAAAATTGGCGCCACCACGCCTGCCCTATAGGCCTGAAAGAGCTAAAATCACTTATAAGTAAGAGAAATTAGCTCCTTGATTTCAGGAACATTCATGATCAAACTCCATTGCTCTTCTACTTCTAAAGGCTAGGTTTTAAACGCTAGCAATAACGCTCACGTTTGTCACAAATTTGTTTGTTACAAAGTGAAGGTGTTAAAAGAGAAGTAGGCGGATGAGGCATGGAGAGTTGGAATTCGAAATGGGAAACATAGTTGTTGTCCCTATTGAGAGGATTGGAAGTTTGTATCTTGCCTTTCCTTCCAGCTATTCTATTACTTTATTGGATGTATGTTTATGCCATGTATGGCTAGAAACATTATATCTAAACGCCTTTGTTGACGATGGATATTACTTTGACTTTTGAAATTAGTGGTGATTTATTTCAAAGTTTATCCATGTCGTGGCATTTAAAGTAAGCTTTTACTTAAGGAGTAATAGAACGATCATAAATGTACTCATAAGTTATCCTTATGTAGAAGTCGATTTAGCTATATAAACAAGACTTGCTTCACCAAGATCCGTGAGGTTTAGGAACTTGGAACCCTTTGACCATGGGTCAAATGTTGAATGCATATCTTGTTTATTAGGTTATATGACTTAAACATCCTTCACTTGAGTATGTGAGAGGATTGAAAGCTTGTTGGATTTCGTTCACACTTTTAGTGTGTTGACCGTTCAAGCAAACAGTAAGGAGTAACTTTAGATACCTTGTTACCTTTACCGGTGATGGTAGAAGGGATTGTATGTCTATTTTAATGGACTAGTTTTGAAACCTTAGAGGTGTTCAAAACTCACCATAACGAGGTACATGATAGAGAGGGCAATGCAACTATGATACTTGGATCTAGTTAAGATGCTGAGTACCTTAGTTTTATATTATGTGACTATTATGAGAATTATGGGATTGTCTTACAATTCATTCCTCTTAAGACACATTGTTACATGTTGTCGTCTAAAGGAGGAACCGGACATTTTGATATGGTCCGACAAGTGATAGGTTACACTTTTATGTCCAAAATTGTTTTGGGTCATTCTCCAAATGGTGGGCATGAGTTCTAAATTTTATGAACAACAAAGATGGTCATGTAAACGCCTTAGAGGATATGATGGAAAGGAGGATCCTTGTTTGTCTATTCCAAAGTCTGGATTGTCTAGCCTACGTTTAGATGTGAGGTGGAGGAACCCAGGATCCAGAGGTATTTACTCCATTAGGTACTCCACTAAGACCATGTGATATTTGTCTTGACAAACCTTGTGAGAACCTGTAAGTTGCTCAAAGGTAGAGTCTCTTAAGAAATTAATATCCATGGATTCTAGTGAGAGTAAAGTATACCTTGAATGGAAGAACCTGATGTTGACACTAGCACCCAATCAGAAATGATTGAAACTCAGCATGGCAATGCTGGAGAACCTGGCATAAAATCGTTACCTCTTGGTAGAAGTTGTCATAAGACTGGAAAGATATAATTCATTATATCTGAGGAAGAAAACTTTATGATGATTCATGATGAATGCGTCAACTACCGGAAAGCGTAGTGGGCTTGGAGTCCGCTAGGAGAAAGGAGGAAATGATAAGATAAGATGCTATCCATGACGGATATCCAAGGTTTCGACTTGGTTGATCCTACACCTGGGTATGAACCCGCGAGGTGTGATTGGTTATTTGAGGAAATAGACCAAACATGGATAAGTTTGTAGACTACTTCAAATACCGACCGGTAGGAATGGTTTCACGATGATTGACCATGAGGAAGGTATCATCTAGAAACATTCTCCCAGTGGTTATGTTGAAGTCCACAAGGATACTTATTTTATAAGTGCCTTTTAGGCTATATTGGATAGAAGTGAAGACTACATTCCTTAATAGGAATTTCTGAGGAAATGCTCACAACATTTTCGAGGGTCTTTCACTATCAATAAGTATCCTAATGAAATCTACAAACTCTAAGTAGTCCACTTGTGGACTTATGTTGCCATCTTAATGTTAGAATCTTTGCGTTGATATGAAAATCATTTGTTTGAGTTTTCAAATAGCAATGATGAAACATGGAAGAATGCCAGAGCTAGTGGGAGCATTTTGTAATCCTATTCTAAATATGTCTAGCACATACAACATATTGGAGATAATGTCCTGATCTTGCTTGGAAAAGCTTAAATCAAGAATTATGCATCCATAACGATTATAGGATATACAAAACCTTTGGAAGGAGTTAAAGAAATATTGAAATATGTTCTTGTTGATCTATAGTAAGAAGCAACATAGAATAAGTTGTTATTCAAATGCTTGCTTATATACTTCTTAGGATAACTGCCGATCTTTATCGGGGTTCGTGATCCTACTAAATATGGTGTTAATAAGTATGCTTCTCAAAGCATCGCTGACTCTATTGGGATCTTATGAGACAATGAGAGTACGATGTCTTGTGCAAGATAACCTTTATCTCAAGCATCCTTGATCTTATTGAGTTCTGATGAATCAATGAAGGGGCGATAGCTTGACAAAAGACCGTTATCTCACCAACGCACACTTTTGAGTGATTGGTTGAGGTAGAGATATCACCATCATACGAATACACACGGATAGCATGGTGGCGGATCCGTTTTCCTAAAGCCATAGTTGCAAGATAGTGATGATTGACATACTAATGCTTGCAAAGACTTGGCTTGAGTTTGTTTTAGTTGAAATTTTGATATGCTGATTATGGGAACGTTAAGCAACATTGTGCTTCTGCTAGTATCGATTATCAAATGGGGATTTGTTAATACGCATGTAGAGGGTACTCTCAGTTGCCTTTATTGTGTTCCATCTTAGCATGTTTACCACTTCCCTAAATGTTTTTTACATTCTAAATGTCCACAGTCAGTCACTCTTCATCGGAAGGAAGTTTGAACGAAGACTGAGGGAAAGCATTGGTCGTGTATTAAATGGGGATTGGATACGAGAGACGCAATACTTTACCTATACTTGAAAAGAGTTTCAAGTGATTGGACGACCCACACTTGAGTTTACTTCATGGTACATGTCAAGAGTAACTCAGGATGATAATATCATTTCGTCCTTAGACCGGAGATACATGTGTTTCCACGACATTCGTCTGCCTTGTTTTGATTGCTTTCAAACGCAGTCCGTAACTGGTTGTTATAAAGGAAGCTTTTGGGGAAGGTATTACGGATGTAATGGGGCAATGTAGTCAAAGGAATTTGTTCCTCTGCTTAGAGAGATATCCCTGGGCCCCTCAATGATTGGGCGCTGACACCAAAATGCACGGCCGTGCTCATGCTTGCAATGATAGTTTATCAGTTGCAAACTTGCATATTTTGGTCACCACCAATCTTGATCGAGAAACATAATCGTGAACGATCAGAGAATGACTTTGTACCATGTCTAGTGTTCACCCAGATATCGCGAACAATAGCATGATTGATCACTTATCTGTAGGACCTTTTCAAACCCGTTTGGATTGTGATTAGGTACTTGTCAGGGATGACATACCTCGCGTTGATTTCGGGGCAGGGATGTCTTGCTAGAGGCCTCTCCCTGTCTGTGATGCATATGGGTACGGTGTGTCATGTGCAAGTGGGAGTTTAGTGGTAGGCACAAACGCAGCGGAAGCAAACAAAAAAGTAGCATGCAAGACATAAAATGAAAGCACACACAAAGCCCACAACTAGTTCCAACATCCTGATCATCATGAGGGGGAGAAAGTTTAAAGAAATTGAAATTCAGTTGATCTTGACAGAAGGAAACAAAAATATTAGCTGATTCTTACTGAGTTGAAGATGATGATGAGTTCTTATTATCAAAATTGTACAGCTAAAGAAAACCAGATTCATGTGTTAAGAGGGAGACAAATAAAAGTCTAATTCTGAAAAATCAATATATGTCAAGTCAAGGGGAGCAAAGAAAAGAGATATCTATCAAATTTGAAAAAGATCAAGAGCTACATTCAAGGGGGAGAGAACAAAATATTCCTCATGCAAAAGCAAAGCTTATTTTAAGACAAGAGAGCTCAAGATCAGAAAGAAAAGTTTCGAAGATTCCCCAAAGCTTCAAAAGAATTTTAACCGAAAAAGAATATCTGCATGATTCAAAAGGGGAGATTGTTAAAGTTTGCGTCAAATGCCAAAAAGACATAACATCTTCTATTTCTATACAAAGGGTGAGATTGTTAGGTTTATTAATTGTATAGAATAGAAGATTACATTTCGAGTGAAAGAAGCTCCCTGCAGTTGATCGAACAAATCATCAATTCTGAGCAGTGGGTACTTATTTTTTTATCGTTCCTTTGTTCAATTCTCGATAATCAATGCACATACGTAATGTACCGTCTTTCTTCTTCAAAAACAACACTGGCGCACCCTACGTAGATGAACTTGGACGGATAAATCCTTTATCTAACAAGTCTTGAATTTGTGTCATCAATTCTCGGATTTCTGAAGGTGCCAGTCTGTACGGTGCTTTAGCCACTCGTCGACATCCAGGAATTAGATCTATCTTGAATTCTACCTCTCGAACAGGAGGCAGCCCTGGTAACTCCTCCGGGTATTCTGTTACCACCCGGATGTCTGTCATAGCTTGCTTCTCTTTCTTTCCATCAATCACATACGTTATAAACGATTCACAACTTTATTCAATGCTATCTTTGCCTTTAAACACGAATTATTGAAATTGCAGACCCGACTTTCTCACCCCTTGCTATCACTCTTGTACCATCCGCTAATGGGAACGAAATCAACTTCTTGTGGCATTTTATACTTGCTTGATTCATGTAACACCATATTTTCACCCACAAAATTTTCATTTAAATTAACGCTGCAGAAGCGTTTGCCAAAACATAAAAGTATTTACAACTGAAGTTAAACCACTGTTTAACGAAAACAATCAGTTTAAAATACAGTATTACAAAACTACAGCTCGTCACAAATCAAATCAGAGTACCTGTAAAAGTAGTGAGAGGTGGGGGATTAGCACAAAGCTAAGTGAATGGAAGTAAACCACCACAGATATACTAGCAAATAACCGCATGATATCAACAATAGTAAACACATAATCACCTTTTTGCCTCACGAGAAGACCAGCGGTTCTGCAGGAACCTACAACCAATGTCGGCCAAAGCAAAGGTTTACTGATAGTCTATTTGCTATTCTCACACAGTATTATCTTAAGTTTCAACAAATGCATCAAAAGACCACAATACTGATTAGTTGATAGCAAACAAACCCAGCCCAATATGCCCAGCCGGAAGCTGACTTCACAATAGGCGCAACAATCAATTAACATATCACAGTTAATCAATTAATAGACAACAGTCTATCTATGCATCAATTCAACAGTTAATCATTTATCAGATGCCCAATCTTTCCATGCGTCAAACCAATAACAGTTGCAACTAAACCAGTTACAACTAATAACACCCGTGAGTAAACATCCACTCACCTCGAGTTCTTAAACTCCCACTCAGTGGTCTAATGTTACTGAGCCTTGTCCTTTCCTGAGAGCAGAATAAACTTAAATCAGTAACTGATTCATAAATATATATCAACCACATATGATTATATCATTTTAAATCAAATATCACATATAAGATTCACATATGTAACTACATATAACCCATAGCTTTAAACAAAGCAAACAACCAAGAAAACATTCAAAACCGTGGACGCGTCGCGTCTTAACACCCAACGCATTGCGTCGATGCAACTTTTCGGATTTCCACAATCCGAGTCCCATGTGTCGGATTTCAAGTCCCGGACTTCATGTTCCGGATTTCTACTATCGGACTTCACTACTCTGGATTCCCATTATCGGATTTTGGATCCGGATTTCACCAATCGGATTTCTAATCGGATTTCCTCAAGAATCCGATACTTACAAAGAACGAGTCGCGTTTTCTTACCGGACGCGTCCCGTCGCGACAGATCCTGCATCGTCTTCTTCATTTTCCAGCCGACTTAACTTTTCCAAATCCGATAAACACACTTTAATTCCAATAGGAACACTTCTAAAACATGTATAAACATCTTATAACATGTATCTAACATCAAGAACACTTCAACAACAATTAAAACACCCATTTACACAAAACCCATTTTTCAAGTAAGGAGCTTCAAGCTCCTTTCAAGGTGTTTCACTATATACACATGTATTTCATCAGGAAGACATATCAATATAGTTCTAATCATGCTAGAAACATATACTATCCTCTGTTTTGATTTAACAATCAATAACTCTTCAATCCACAAGTTCAAGTTTGCTACTTGGTTTCTTTCACGAGAGGTTTTCTATGAAAACACACACTTCACGTTTATTCTTGAAACACAAATGACAAGGTATTTCATCTAGAACCCATGTATACATAATCTCCCAAAACCAAGCAGGAGGTGTATTTCAATATATACACATTTTTACACATGCAACATAACATACTCAAATACATGCATGCTTTATACACAAACATACACATATATTCAAATCCATATATATATATATCCGTACACACCCATATATATATAAGTAAATATTTAACTTTAATTAATTAACTTAACAATTAGTTCAATTAAATCCATTAGTAAATAATTAAACATGTAATCAAATACTAATCACGTGTTTAAACATACCTTGGCCCACGTAACGATTAGGACCAAAATCAGGATGTTACAAATCCTCCCTCCTTAAAAGGATTCCGTCCTCGGAATCTCACTACACACGCATCAATCACGATGTCAACTATTCATGTCCTCTTCTGATAGTTTTAACCAGATAAATTCCATCGCACTTTCAACTGTTAATATACAATCACACAAGCCTTAAAGCTAGTTCATAGATCATGTCTTCATGCATTCCCTGAATTTATGTTTAACTCAGTCATAAATCCCAATAGCTTCCAATCATTTATCATCCGTCATGCCAAAGCATTCACATATCGTTTATCACTTACTTCAAATCAACAGGTTGAAGTATCATCATCACAATCTCATAACTATACCTACGGTATTCTGATATCCCATCATCAGGATTTAGTTCACCCACACATTCATTGTGTTCCTCAAATCATCGTGTTTCAATCACACACTCAATTATCAATCAGGAAAATTCTATCACATCGCTCAACTCTCGTTTGTAAACTCATCGTAAGTTAAACAAATCTCCAATTTTCATCACAAACCATCAAATATGAATCATCATATCTTTAAATCATCTCTTTAATTTATTCAATCAAGTCCATCTGTCAAACAGATGCCATCTCACTGGTAATAAAATTACTGAACAGTCAATAATCACTCAAAACATATCCAGGTTTCTCTTTATTTGGTCAAGTCGATTACAATTTCCATCACGTCTTGTCGTCATCATCCCATCAGATATCTCAAATATCTCAAGGTTACATAAGTTTCTGGTATACCACTTCAATTTTGTGACATTCGGCAACAAATTTCCCAGGTTAGCCATTAAAAATTCTAATTTTAAGCCTAGTATGACTAAAAATAGTATTTATGACTTAAATACATCCATAATAATATTAGATTTCGTAGAAATCCCGCCTATATGGTTAGAACCTTCCCGAGCTCGAAAAATCGAATTATTAAAAGTCAAGAATTACAAATCATATACAATAATAATAATAATAATAACAATAAAAATAATTAAATACATCATAATAAATATAAATAAGTTAAAATATAAAACATATATATATATATATAAACTCATCAAAATAATTAAAACTTTGTTAATTAAAAGATTTAAACAAAATCACCATTTATACAAATTTATTTAAACTAATTACACAAAATTTATAAAAAATAAAAAAATAAAAGAAACCCCCCATCTCTTTTCTCTTGCCTCCTTCTCTTCCCAAGAATCACCACTTGATCTCCCCCATGCTCTATATAAGCCCCCTACTACTCTTCATCATTTCCTTCACCACCACACTCCATCTCTTCTCTTTTCTCTCTTCTTCTTTCACCAACAAAAATCTCCCAAGAACATCCAAGTCTTGATCATCTCTTAAAGATCAAACACAAAATCAAAGAAAAGAGTTGGTAAGATGATCATAAAACACTCATCTCTACTCTTCTACCTTTCTTCTTTTCTTCTTTCTTCTTTCTTTTATTTATTTTCTTTGTTGTTCATCTTATTTCCTTTATATATATATCTATAATCATGTAAATATAAACATCCTACCAATGTTGTAAGGAGCACATGAAATGTGCATCATCCTACCATTGTTGTATGGAACTTAATCAACTAAAAATCAAGAAAATAAGACTTTGATCATGCATGTGTTTCATCTCAACAAATGTTGTAAGGAACACATAAAATGTGTATCATCCTACCATTGTTGTAAGAACACATGGATTATCAAAGCTTATACTCATACAATATGATTAATCATGAATATAAACATGCCATATTAAAGTTATGACCCATAAGCAAAAAGAATAACATTCTGGCAGATTCTGATGCTAGAACTCCCCACTTGTTTTTGTTATATCTGGAGTTCTAGGTATCAAAATCAGTTGATTCTTTTTTCTAATCTTAGTTTAAAGTGTTACCTTTCATTTAAACCTGGATTCACTAATTTTCATGAACGTTTGATCCTTCAAACATATTTAAAAATACCCATATGTTGAATCTGGAAATCTGGCAGATTTAGAAGGGTACACTTTAAACGCGTGTAACTTACTCATTCTTGGGTCAAAATACGTCTAGTTTTTTTTTAAAAGTTTAATCTTTGAGTCGTGGTTATTTCCCAGTTTGAATCATGTAGAAACGAGGTCGTATGAGCCCTAAACAGACGATTTAGTAACAACATGTCATCCAGACCCTGATCAGTGGACATCCTATACACTTTTAATTATTAAAAATACTAAACATGGATTATAAATTCCTATATTTTTACTGGACATTCTAGAAACATGTATTAAGATTATATTAAAATATCAAGCCTTAATATGACTCCTAAATTACAGTTTTTAATTTTTAAAGTTCAACTTAAAGAACTGAAAATTCCAGTGAACACTTATGATTTATGGAAAAATAGAGACAACCTTTAACTATTTAAATAAATAAGTTAACAACAAATAAATAATACAAAATAATAAATAAAATAAGTCTAATAGAGCTACGTACCTCTTATATTAGGAAAGGAGCTTCGGTAGGAACAAGAAATCCTTACGAGTGAACACCTTTGCATACCGAGTGAGTATCATAGCCCCTTTTTACCGTATTTCATATTATTTTGGGGTGAAAGCATGTGTATATATTTCATGAAAAGTTTATTGTCTATCTTCTTATTTATTTCAAATATTATTTTTAGCACTTATGGTATTATTCTTTGATGTGCTTGGGTGATCGTTGTAAGGCCCTTTCATTGGACATTATTCCTTAACTCCGCTAGTGAGCCGATGGTATTTGTAAGTAGCGCTATTTGGAGATTCCGACGTCTCCCATTTATGGTTGACGAACTATAGATGTACTTTACCACTACTAACGTCATTTAATATAGGCGTTAGGTTTATCATGGGCAATTGGTTGTCGGCTAGGTTGGATAATGGCTCAAGCAACAATCATCATAGTCTATTACTACCATGTGCAACGTATTGGGCAATATAATACATCTTCTATCATTATCTCATACTTGGATTTTTATCCAAAAACTTCCATCAATTATTTAAACTTTTCTCATTTAAAAGATGTTTTGTGCATACATTAAAACCTATGAACTCACCAACTCTAGTAGTTGACCCTTTTCTTTTACCCGTGCTTTCAGGTGACCGCCGTTAGGTACCTTATGCTTGCAAACATGATGTGTGGCATCTTCATCTTCATCGTCACATTTTATATAAACATTATCTATTTCATTTACGCATCGTACAAGACAAAGTCTTTAAATATTATTCGGATATGTAACCTTTATTTATGTTTCATCCGAACTACATATTTTGTTAATTTAATCTAATGGTTATTATCTATTTACCTTGTGCGATGATATCTTGTGCTGTGACACCTCGTGTTTCCGCTTTAGCGGGGTGTGACAGATTTGGTATCAGAGCCTAAGGTTATAGAGAATGTTGTTTTCTTTATGGGGGGAAAACACCAACTATAACCAAAGGTTTATAAAAATGATTTTCAAAATAATTTTGTTTAAAATACATCAAGTGTATTGATAATATAATTAAGTTGAGTACCACATTGTTATACCTCAATTAGACAAAGCTTGATCACCTATGTCTAATTTAGCTATGTACGATATGGGACTTAGGTTAGTTATAATAAAAATATACTTAGAAATATTTTTCATTTATTTTCTTTCTGGAGCACGATTATTGTGTGTGTGCATAAGCATGGCATATCATAAGTACTTGCATATATTAGCACACTTAGTAACCAATTTTATATATATCGAAGTCTGTAATATCATCATTAGGTTGACGCACTAAGATTACATATTCTTTACCCATGGAGGTTAGAATAGAAACTTAGTGGGAGAATCCCCGAGTTTCACGACCTAGTGTATTATCAACACCAACTTCCTGTGAAGCATGTGTTAGGCTCACGGCTAGGAAAAGAGTCCCCTTACCAACGAGAGTAACATCGTGACCTTTTCATTAGGAGGGAGAAAACTGCTGATTTAGGGAGCACATAGAGGCACCCTGAGTAGTAACGAGAACTATCGTAAGGACATTAAGGGTGACCCCAAAGACGGAAGGTGGGTACAAAGCATATCACTAGAACTGAGTATTCATCATACTAGTTTAGACCACTGGCACCATGTCCTATGTAATTTTTTTTCTATGCTCTCGGAGTCGCAACACCGAAGCGTTAAGAGCTGTGGGGACTACCATTGCAACAAGGAGGGCCGTGTAGATGATTTAATTATATATGTGCTTGGGAGGATATTTTTTTATAGTGATGGTGAGATTGCTAGTAAGTATGATGGTACGCTAGCGTTGTTTGTTAAGAAGATTGAATTAGTGAAAGATTTGGAGTTTCTTTCGATTATTAAACTTGGTGGTTTATTTTGATGATTGTTTTTTTTAAACATTAATCACTTGATGTCTTTTAGGAAATCATTTTGGTACTTTTGGGAACTATATGATTGAACATATGTTGCTTAAATCACGTTATGAAATGTTTGATTTTACATGCATTGCTATATGATTGAACGGGAGTGTTAGTTGTTAGACCTTATATCTTAGGATCACCATAACCTAGCTAAGTAGAATTTGTACAAAGGAGAGACCCGAATGTGATTACTAGTATGTTTCTTCTGAACAATTATAATGCATCAATGCTATCTGACTCTAGAATATATAGAAGCTTAGTACCACTAGTTTTTAGGCCAAAACTCAATCTAAAATTTCAAATATTGAAAGAGGCCTATATCATGGAATTTGCTAATGGACAAGAAGTCAAGACTAGAGATATAATCACTAAGTGTACCTTGAACTTAGCTAGCAAAAACTTTAACGTAGACCATACCAATCAAATTAGGGAGCTTTGATGTAGTTGTTGGTATGTATTGGCTATCCAAAAATCAAGCTGAAATACTTTGTTCTGCAAAGATCATTCAGACTCCACTATCACAAGATGAAACGCTTGTCATATAAGGAAAAAAAGACTAGGAAGAACGTCAAGGTGGTATCATGCATGAAAATGCAAAAATATTTAAGAAAGGACTATATCGCATTCTTCGCTCACGTTGTAGAAACGGAGGTTTAGGAAAAGCACATTCACGATTTTCCAATCGTTCGGGATTCTACCAAGGTGTTTCCGGATGAATTACTTGGATTACCCTCAGTTAGACAAGACAAATTTGGATTGATTTAATCCCTGGAGCCGCGCTCGTAGCAAAGGCACCATATCGGTTAGCCCCGTTGGAAATGTAGGAAATTGCCTGCACATCTTCAAGAGCTACTCGACAAAGGAATTATTCGACCAAGTACCTCACCATGGGGAGCCGTAGTCCTATTCGTCTAAAAGAAAGATGGATTGCTACGAATGTGCATACACTATAGGGAACTCAACATATTGACCATCAAAAATCAATACCCTCTTCCTCGAATCGATGACCTTTTCGATCAACTTCAAGGTGCTACCTATTTTTCTAAAATCAATATTCAATCTGGATATCATCAATTAAGAATCCGTGAAGAGGACGTGCCCAAAACCGCGTTTAGAACACGTTATAGTTATGCCCTTTTGATTGACAAACGCACCAATTGTCTTCATGGACGTAATGAACCGAGTATGCAGACTATACTTAGATAAGTTGTGATTGTGTTTGTTGATGATATACTCATTTACATGCGACAAAAGAGCACCATGAAAAGCATCTAAGGTTGATACTAAAGTTACTTAAGGATCAGAAGTTTAAAGTTACTTAAGGATCAGAAGTTGTATGCCGGGAATTACGTTTTCTAGGCCACGTAATTAATAGGAATTCATGTTGACCCAACAAAGATCGAAGCCATAAAGAAATAGGAACCCCATATATCCCGACTGAAATTGTAAATTTCTCGGTTAAGTACATTTATTTATAGCAAATTTCTCAAAATTTGCGCAACCACTCGCGGCATTAACTCAAGAGGATAAGAAGTTTGTTTGGTGAAAAAAAAAAACATTTTCTACGCTTAAGAATAAGTTAGCAATGCACCAATTTTGGCGTTACCCGGAGGAACATATAACTTCGCGGTATATTGCGATGCGTCACACCAAGGATTGGGTTGTGTGTTGTTGCAAAAAGAGAAAGTCATTGATATGATTCGAGACAATTCAAAGTGCATGAGAAGAAATTTACTACCCACAACTTAGAGTTAGGAGCCATAGTATATGCCCTTAAAAAAAAAATGGAGATATTACCTTTATAGTACTAAGCGAACTATTTATACAGACCACAAGAGTCTTCAGCATATTCTTGATCTAAAGATGCTCGATATGAGGCGTAGAAGATGAGTGGAATGGCTTAGTGACTACGATTGTGAAATCAAATACCATAATAGCAAGGCCAATATGGTCGCTGATACTCTATGAAGAAACAAAAGAGTGAATCCATCTAGGGTATAAGCTTTAGGAGCAACCATTCAAACAAGCCTAAAGGAAAGAATAGTTGAAGCTCAAAAAGAAGCATCAAAGACGGAAAATTTGAAGAACGAGACCCTATATCACTTGGAGCGATGATTCAAAACAGGCCAGATGGAGTGCACCACTTCGAAAACAAGAATTGGATAGCTAAGTTTAATAACCGTTAATCGACAATTTTAGACGAGGCTTATAATATTCAATCCACCCTGGAGCCGACAAAATGTTCTCAAGGAATACTATTGGTAGGCCTGGAATAAAGAAAGACGTCTCCTTGTTCGTGGGAAATGTTTAACTTGCGCAAGGGTTAAGACAGAACACCAGAAGCCATCCGGTTTGTTGCAACAGCCAGAATGGAATGGGAACATATAAGCATGGATTTCGTATCTAAATTACTCCGATCTGCAAAAGGGTACGATTCCATTTGGGTTATAGTAGATCGCCTCACGAAATCGGCACCTTTTCTCCCTATACGGGAAGATTACAAAGTGGAAAACTGGCTCAGAATTATATTGACGAAGTTGTTGCCCGACACGCAGTACCAATTGCAATAATATCCAATAGAGGTAGTCGGTTCACATCCCGATTTTGGCAATCGTCACAAAGGGCGTTAGGTACGCAAGTAAACCTGAGCAGCACCTACCACCCTCAAACGGATGGGCAATCGGAGAGAACGATTTAGACACTAGAAGACATGTTGTGTGCATGCGTAATAAATTTTAGTGGAACTTGAGATTCACATATACTATTAGTTAAGTTTTCTTAGAATAATAGGTGTCACACTAGCATCCAGTGTGCACCATATAAAGTCTTGTATGGGCGCAAGTGTAGATCCCCACTTAATTTGTTGGAAATTGGCGATAGGAAATTGACTAGACCTGATATCATGCAAGCGGTCATCGACAAGAATACAATTATGAACGATAGGCTTAAGACTGCCAAAGATCATTAGAAAATTTACGCTGATAATCTCCGTAAGCCTTTAGAGTTCCAAGCGGGCGATAAAAGTGCTTATAAAGGTATTGCCGTGGAAGAAAATAGTACATTTTAGGAAAAGAGGAAAACTATATCCCATATTCTTTAGACCATTTGATATAATTAGAAGAATTAGGCGAGGGGCGTATATGCTTAAATTGCCACAAGAACTAAATGCCATACACGATACCTACCATGTGTCAAATCTAAATAAATTATTAGCTGATGAAACTCTAGTACTACCCCTAAAGTATGTTCAGATGACCGGTTAAATTTCGTACATGAACCAATTGAAATTCTTGACCGTAAAGTCAAACAGCTTAGAAAAAGTAAGATTCAAATTATAAAAGTTCGATTGGAATTCAAGTACGGACCCGAATACACATGGGAACGCGAAGACTACATGAAACATAAATATCCTCACCTCTTTAATAACGTTAGTACAAAGTAAATTTCGGGACGAAATTCTTTTAATCAGGGGAGACTGTGACATTCGGCAACAAATTTCCCAGGTTAGCCATTAAAAATTCTAATTTTAAGCCTAGTATGACTAAAAATAGTATTTATGACTTAAATACATCCATAATAATATTAGATTTCGTAGAAATCCCGCCTATATGGTTAGAACCTTCCCGAGCTCGAAAAATCGAATTATTAAAAGTCAAGAATTACAAATCATATACAATAATAATAATAATAATAACAATAAAAATAATTAAATACATCATAATAAATATAAATAAGTTAAAATATAAAACATATATATATATATATAAACTCATCAAAATAATTAAAACTTTGTTAATTAAAAGATTTAAACAAAATCACCATTTATACAAATTTATTTAAACTAATTACACAAAATTTATAAAAAATAAAAAAATAAAAGAAACCCCCCATCTCTTTTCTCTTGCCTCCTTCTCTTCCCAAGAATCACCACTTGATCTCCCCCATGCTCTATATAAGCCCCCTACTACTCTTCATCATTTCCTTCACCACCACACTCCATCTCTTCTCTTTTCTCTCTTCTTCTTTCACCAACAAAAATCTCCCAAGAACATCCAAGTCTTGATCATCTCTTAAAGATCAAACACAAAATCAAAGAAAAGAGTTGGTAAGATGATCATAAAACACTCATCTCTACTCTTCTACCTTTCTTCTTTTCTTCTTTCTTCTTTCTTTTATTTATTTTCTTTGTTGTTCATCTTATTTCCTTTATATATATATCTATAATCATGTAAATATAAACATCCTACCAATGTTGTAAGGAGCACATGAAATGTGCATCATCCTACCATTGTTGTATGGAACTTAATCAACTAAAAATCAAGAAAATAAGACTTTGATCATGCATGTGTTTCATCTCAACAAATGTTGTAAGGAACACATAAAATGTGTATCATCCTACCATTGTTGTAAGAACACATGGATTATCAAAGCTTATACTCATACAATATGATTAATCATGAATATAAACATGCCATATTAAAGTTATGACCCATAAGCAAAAAGAATAACATTCTGGCAGATTCTGATGCTAGAACTCCCCACTTGTTTTTGTTATATCTGGAGTTCTAGGTATCAAAATCAGTTGATTCTTTTTTCTAATCTTAGTTTAAAGTGTTACCTTTCATTTAAACCTGGATTCACTAATTTTCATGAACGTTTGATCCTTCAAACATATTTAAAAATACCCATATGTTGAATCTGGAAATCTGGCAGATTTAGAAGGGTACACTTTAAACGCGTGTAACTTACTCATTCTTGGGTCAAAATACGTCTAGTTTTTTTTTTAAAGTTTAATCTTTGAGTCGTGGTTATTTCCCAGTTTGAATCATGTAGAAACGAGGTCGTATGAGCCCTAAACAGACGATTTAGTAACAACATGTCATCCAGACCCTGATCAGTGGACATCCTATACACTTTTAATTATTAAAAATACTAAACATGGATTATAAATTCCTATATTTTTACTGGACATTCTAGAAACATGTATTAAGATTATATTAAAATATCAAGCCTTAATATGACTCCTAAATTACAGTTTTTAATTTTTAAAGTTCAACTTAAAGAACTGAAAATTCCAGTGAACACTTATGATTTATGGAAAAATAGAGACAACCTTTAACTATTTAAATAAATAAGTTAACAACAAATAAATAATACAAAATAATAAATAAAATAAGTCTAATAGAGCTACGTACCTCTTATATTAGGAAAGGAGCTTCGGTAGGAACAAGAAATCCTTACGAGTGAACACCTTTGCATACCGAGTGAGTATCATAGCCCCTTTTTACCGTATTTCATATTATTTTGGGGTGAAAGCATGTGTATATATTTCATGAAAAGTTTATTGTCTATCTTCTTATTTATTTCAAATATTATTTTTAGCACTTATGGTATTATTCTTTGATGTGCTTGGGTGATCGTTGTAAGGCCCTTTCATTGGACATTATTCCTTAACTCCGCTAGTGAGCCGATGGTATTTGTAAGTAGCGCTATTTGGAGATTCCGACGTCTCCCATTTATGGTTGACGAACTATAGATGTACTTTACCACTACTAACGTCATTTAATATAGGCGTTAGGTTTATCATGGGCAATTGGTTGTCGGCTAGGTTGGATAATGGCTCAAGCAACAATCATCATAGTCTATTACTACCATGTGCAACGTATTGGGCAATATAATACATCTTCTATCATTATCTCATACTTGGATTTTTATCCAAAAACTTCCATCAATTATTTAAACTTTTCTCATTTAAAAGATGTTTTGTGCATACATTAAAACCTATGAACTCACCAACTCTAGTAGTTGACCCTTTTCTTTTACCCGTGCTTTCAGGTGACCGCCGTTAGGTACCTTATGCTTGCAAACATGATGTGTGGCATCTTCATCTTCATCGTCACATTTTATATAAACATTATCTATTTCATTTACGCATCGTACAAGACAAAGTCTTTAAATATTATTCGGATATGTAACCTTTATTTATGTTTCATCCGAACTACATATTTTGTTAATTTAATCTAATGGTTATTATCTATTTACCTTGTGCGATGATATCTTGTGCTGTGACACCTCGTGTTTCCGCTTTAGCGGGGTGTGACAAATTTACACTCCAAATGTCCTATTTCATAACACATACTATCTCTATTCACATAGTATACCATCAGTACTCAACCCTCAGGTTATTACTCCATAATATAGCATTGGCAGTTAAATTTATAAATCCTTGTAAAGTTCAATTCCAGTGTTTTAGCAAAGGAACTTCCTAGCAAAGGTACTTGCAAGCATAGGCATCCCCAAGCAAAGGCATTTCCAAGCAAAGGCATCTTCACACACAAGATCCACAAGTTGTCACTCCATAAGTTCAGGCCATTGCAATCCTCTTTCCTCTTTCTCTATCTCAAAGGTTTCAACCTTTTCATTCTTCAAGACTTTCTTGCAAAGGAAATCTTGATTCATCCACTAAGTCAGAGATACTTCCAACTCACATATATAGAAGATGTTATCATCACTAACTCTTTCACAGATTAACACATCTGTCATCACGTCGTCTTTCAAGGTAACATCAAAATCCACTACCACTTTCTTTGATTCAGTCCGATCACCGTCTCAATCGTCCAGATAACTTCTAATCGTCCAATATATTTTGCATTGACCAAGTCAATCACACATGTCTTCTTTTACAATTAATATAGCATTACTACACTTATATCAGCTGCAACTTCCAAGTCATGGTAAAATTTCATCTCGTGATATCTCAAATAACATAAGACATCCACTATACATCCAATCTCAAAGCATAACATCACATTTCAAACCAACAAATGCGATTCCCCGTCATAGCACAATATTCTTTTAAAACCATCATTTAACTTCATGGATCAACTGCACTCAGTAGCTTATACATCCACTTATAATCTTTATCACTCCTTATACCTGCACAATACTGCACACCCCAGACTTGCCCAATATGCAGTAATTCATCTCTGTCTTTTTTCTTTAAACAATTGAATTCACATAAACACATAATGTATATAAATCATACGATACACATTATATCATGCAATTCAATTTATCTAAACATATATCTCTATGGTATATCATGTTCACTTAGCATTTAATCAAGTATCACACATACTTATCATCATACCATATCTTGATATATAACACATAACTCATAATAGAAAATCATCTATTATCATTTAGTTCTATTTCTAGAGAATCAATCTCATCTGAAATAAACTTATACATTTTAGCACATACTATGCATAAAATATCCACAATTAACTTTAAAGTTAATTAATACACATATACAGGTATAAAGTTTTATCAAAACATACCAGTTTCATCTTCGTCGGCGATGGCATTATTACTAGCCATCATATTGTACACTCCACCCTCTCCCACAATAGGGTTCTTCCTCTTATGCCCTCTTAATGACGAGGATCCCCCACTTGCGTCTACTCCTGACCCTGACCCCGATTCTTTTTCTTCACAACAGCTGCTTACCTTATGACCCTGTTTCTGACAATTCCAACAAACTTGTCGATGAAAACCGCAGTCATTACTTTTATGACCAAACAATCCACATCGAATACAACGCAAGGTCTCAAGTGTGCAAGGCCCCAAATGAGATGATTTGCATTGACAACACCACTGGAACTTTTGGTTAGATTTATCCATCACTAACTTAAAGCGTAGTTTCTTTCCTTTCTGACTTTTCACTGACGAAGGCTCTCCAATCGTCTCCACTTCTGATCCAAACTTGCGTTTTCTTTTAACCCCACAATCCATTGATATGTGATCTTCCCCATAACAATTCAAGCAAACCTTCCGAGGGAAGCCACAGACTTTCATTTCATGACCAAGCTAGCCACATTTAAAACATCGAATAGTCTGGGCTGTACAAAATCCTGTATGGTGAGACTTACATTTTTCACACAATGACCCTTGCTGATTTAATCCACCAAATGTAGGTCTATAATTCAGATTTCCTTGTCTCAGACCTCCTTGCTCTATTTGATTTTAGGTATTATTTTGTTTAAACCTGGATTTCTGTGAAGAAATCCAATCTCGAGCCATTATATCATTAGCTTCCACATTCCTCTTATTCAACTCAGTTAACGTAAAGGCTTGGGAGGAAACACCATCCCATCTGGTAGTATCTTGATAAGCCGGAAGCATAGTTCCCTGAGGATTAACAGGATAGTAGTATGGTTCTCTATATCCCATGTAAGGATAGGTAAATGATCCCTGAGGAAACACTGGGTAGAAAAATGTTTGAGGTATGGGTTGAGGCATCCGTGAAAATGGTATCGTCACCGGAAGCATATCTGTTGGTATAATACCGGCCGGATTGGTCGGTGGTATCTCAGTTATAATAGTTGGATTTACCGGATAAGTCTGCGCTTGAACGTTTTGGGTAATCCTCTCTTGTTCCAAACGTTGAACAGTATTTCTAAGATCTTGCATCTCACTTTCCAATTTATTAATGTACTTACTCTTTTCATCTTCCAGTTCACACCGTGAAGTACCCGTTTGATTTGTTATATCCAAAGCCTTGACTGATGAAGTTCCTGCCACTTCTTGGGTCACAGGAGTATTAGCAAGGGTATCTCTGTCAGCCATATCTGTACAATCACAATATCTCACCAACTGATTAGCTAAAAACCGTTAGTATAACACATACTAACTACCCAAGCAATACTCACATTCACCCTAATCCCCACACTCAAGGAATAATTGACCTCCAACTCGAGCCAGGATTTCGGAATGCAACACTTCCACTGTGCCTACATCGCCAAACCAAGGCTCTGATACCAAACTTGTAACACCGTATTTTCACACATAAAATTTTCATTTAAATTAACACTGCGGAAGCGTTTGCCAAAACATAAAAGTATTTACAATTAAATTTAAACCACTGTTTAACAAAACTAATCTGTTTAAAATACAGTATTACAAAACTACTGCTCGTCACAAATCAAATCAGAATGCCTGTCAATTATTCCCCAGGCTACACCCCCTCCCAACTACACCGCATAACTCACCAGCCACCTGTAAAAGTAGTGAGAGGTGGGGGATTAGCAGAAAGCTAAGTGAATGGAAGTAAACCACCACAGATATACTAGCAAATAACCGCATGATATCAACAACAATAAACACATAATCACCCTTTTGCCTCACGAGAAGACCGGCGGTTCTGCAGAAACCTACAACCAATGCCGGCCAAAGCAAAGGTTTACCGATAGTCTATTTGCTATTCTAACACAGTATTATCTTAAGTTGCAACAAATGCATCAAAAGACCACAATACTGATTAGTTGATAGCAAACAAACCCAGCCCAATATGCCCAGCCGGAAGCTGACTTCACAATAGGCGCAACAATCAATTAACATATCACAGTTAATCAATTAATAGACAACAGTCTATCTATGCATCAATTCAACAGTTTATCATTTATCAGATGCACAATCTATCCATGCGTCAAACCAATAACAGTTGCAACCAAACTAGTTACAACTAATATCACCCGTAAGTAAATGTAACATCCTCAGACCGGACCTAGTAGATTAGGTGGATTTTGGTATGTTATTTGTGATTAATTATGATTAATTACTTGTTAATATTGATTTGCATAGTTTTAATTAATTAGTTGACTAATTAATGAAATGCAAGAGGTATATGAGATTATGTGTTAGAATATATATATTCATGCATGTACGGTTATGTGTATTTATATATATATATATATACTTCTTATATGTGGGATTGTATGCATGCTAGTGTGTTGCCACCTCATGCTACATATATTGAGAAAAGGATTACATGGCCTTAATGGGATTAACATCTGAATATATCTTCACTTGCAAAAAACCGACTCATTGTGTTGTGTGTGTGCTCTTGAGAAAAGAAAGCAAGAAGCTATCAACTTGAAAAGTGAAAAGTGAGATTTGTTGTGTGTTAATTCAAACAAAAGGTATAGTTGTAATCCTAGCATGATTCTGATCATGGTGATATGTTTTGTTGGTGAAATCATGCTTAGAACATAAAGATGCCATGTTTTAGAAGTTTAGAAGTAAACTTGTTTGGTGGGTTTTGTATGAAATGTCATGTTTAAAAGGATTTGATGTGTTCTTGATGTTCTATACATGTTATAAGGTGTTTATACATGTTTTAGAAATGTTCATAATGTTTTATGAGGGTTATAATCGGATTTGGAAAGATGTTATTGGCTGGAAATCCGACACTTTGTTGGAGAAGACAATCTGGAAATCCGAGTGTAGCGGCGCTACACTTAGGGTTGTGGCGCGACAATGTTTAAATCCGAAAGGTGGAATCGGATTATGGAAATCTGATTGAAGTTTCAAAGTGACCCCTTGGTAATCCGATGGTTGGCAGAATCCGATACATGGATTTGGATTTGTGAAAATCCGACACGAGAATCCGATTAAAGGCTCCGGATTTTGAAATCCGATAGGGATCGCGGCGTGACGGGTATTGTGTAGCGGCGCGACGGGTACTGTTTCAGATTTTTACTTGTTTGTAATGTGTTTTACTTGGTTTAAGTTTAACATATGGAATATGTGTTAGATGTTTATACATATGGGAATCATACATGCTTATGTTTGATTAAAAGGATATAAATTTATGTGTTTGACATATATTTATGAATCGTTACCGATTTCAGTTTGTTGTGTTCTCAGGAACTACTATTGGTGAGTGGGCGTTTACTCAGAGATGTTATTAGTAGTAACTGGATTGGGTTGCAACTACTATTGTTTTGATGCATGGATAGACTGTTTGTCTGATAATTGATTAACTGTTGATTGTTAATTAATTATGCATCTTTGATATGTATACATGAGGATTGGGAAGTCAGCTTCGGCTGGGCATATGGGCTGGGTTTGTTTGCTATCGGCCAATCAGTATTGGGATCTTTTGATGCATTTGTTGCAACTTAAGGTAATATTGTGTGAGAATAGCAAATGAACTATCGGTAAACCTTCGCTTTGGCCGGCATTGGTTGAAGGTTCCTGCAGAATCGCCGGTCTTCCCGGGGCACGATTATCTGTTATGTGCTTTTGATATTGATGCGGTTATTTGCTGATATATCTGTTGTGGTTTGACTCCATTCACTTAGCTTTGTGCTAATTCCCCACCTCTCACTCTTTTTACAGGTTTTGGTAAGTCAGCGGCTCGACTGAGAGTGGTTAGCTTAGGGAGTAATCGCCTAGGACTCTGATATTTTATTTGGTGGCGAGCCGTGCTTTGTAATACTGATATTTAAACGGTGGTGTTTGTACAGTTGTAAACACTTGGGTTAATTATTCGCTTCCGCAGTGTTTATGAAAATGAAAATTTTTGGGTTAAAAAATACGGTGTTACAGTAAACATCCACTCACCTAGAGTTCTTAAACTCTCACTCAGTGGTATAATGTTACTGAGCCTTGTCCTTTCCTAAGAGCAGAATAAACTTAAATAAGTAACCGATTCATAAATATATATCAACCACATATGTTTATATCATTTTAAATCAAATATCACATATAAGATTCACATATGTAACTACATATACTCATAGCTTTAAACAAAGCAAACAACCAAGAAAACATTCAAAACCACGGACGCGTCGCGTCCAAACACCCGAGGTGTCGCGTCGATGCAACTTGTCGGATTTCCACAATCCGAGTCCCATGTGTCGGATTTCAGGTCCCGGACTTCAAGTTCCGGATTTCCACTATCGGATTTCACTACTCCGGATTCCCATTATCGGATTTTGGATCCGGATTTCACCAATCGGATATCTAATCGGATTTCCTCAAGAATCCGATACTTACCAAGAATGCGTCGCGTTTTCTTACCGGACGCGTAGCGTCACGACAGATCCTGCATCGTCTTCTTCATTTTCCAGCCGACTTAACTCTCCCACTATGTGCCCTTCCTTTTGGCAGTTCTAACAAACACTGCGTGGGAACCGGCAATCCTTCAAATCATGGCCAAAATGGCAACACTTAACACACCTTCTAGTTTGGGGCGTACACTGCCCACGATGCTCTCTGCGTTGACCCACTTACATTCGACTTCTTATTTTGGTCTCCCTGTTTATATCCACTGCCTTGCCCACCCTGCTTCTGTTGGGAATTACAATGATTGATCCTCAATTTTTGTTGGGCAATCTTCTCCCCACTCCACTTATTCCTGGCAATTAAATCCCCTTCTACTATCTTAGCCAAGGTAAATGCTTGTGATAAGGTAGTAGCCCACCTAGTGGCGCTCCGAAGATCGGGGTGCAAGGCTCCCACAAAGTGAGCAATCTTCGACTCTTCGTCTGGTACCCAGTGCTTCACAAACCTCATCTTCTGATTAAATTGCTTAATCAAATCATCCACTGTCATATTTCCGGTTATTTGCAGATCCATGAATTCTTTCTTGATCTTAGCAACCTCAAATGTACCGCAATACTGGTCACAAAGTTTTTCTTGGAACTGACTCCAAGTAATGCTCACTTGTTGTTGTTCAGTAAAATGGCCAGTGATCGAATCCCACCAAACCATAGCATCACCCTTGAGAATTCTTGATGCATATTTCACCTTCAATTCGTTTTCACAGTTACAGGCATCTAGTGCCTTTACCATTTCCCTCAGCCAGTTCATGGTTATGTTAGGGTCAGAACTTCCACTGTACTCAGAAGGCTTATAGTCAAGAAATTGTTTATATGGGCAAGGCTGCTTAAACTCAGGGAACGCAAAAGGGTAAGCTCCCGGTTGTGGATATGGATAGTAGAATGGTTGTTGCATCATGTGTGTCACTGGTGGTAGGGGCATCGATACTGGTGGTATGGTTGCCTGAGTAGAGATCGCAGTTGGCACCGGAATTGTTCAGTTTGGGTTAATCTTTGTTCCAAGTTATTAATCTTAGCTCTAAGATCCATTAGTTCATTCTCTAGTTTGAATATATATTCACTTTGATCTTCTTCCTGCTCCTGTCCAGATGTTCCTGCTCGGTTAGTCATATCCAAGTCTTCTATCACAGGTGCCTCTACAGATGATTGGGTCATAGGAGGGAGGATAGGGGTCTCTCTTGTAACATCCTCAACTTGGGCCTAGTTGTAATTAGTGTGTACATTTGTATAGTTATTGTAATAAGAAGTATTGTATGTGTATACTTGTTGAATTGAATAGATGTTAATTATGTGATTATGTGTTTATATATATGTATGTACGTATGCATGTATGAGTATATGTAAGTATTAAGTATGTGTGTGTATAGTTAATTAATGGGAAAACCCCATTTGAAGGAAAGAGGCAACCGCCTCGAGTATTTAGAAAGTATATAAGTGTGTTTAGTTTACTTTGGTCAAACATAGCAAACACACACATACAAAACTGAAAACACACTTTCTCTCTCGGTATCTCTTGTTGCCATCGGATTTCTGAAAAAGAAGAAAAGAGGAGCCAGTTGTTAATCTTCAAAGGTTAGCAACATAATTCTAAGATGTTTAGAAGAATAGAATCGTGTGTAACATGCTAAGAAATATGAATCTATGCAAGAACATCTTGAAGAATATGGAAACTCACTTTCTAAGTCGGTTTTGCATGAATGGTGTTCTTGTTGGGATTTCATGCGTATATGATGGTTAGATGATGATGTTATGATGTTCTAGGCTTAAGGCAAGCCAAAATAAAGTTGTTTGGATGCTAGATGATGCTATCGGAATTTCAGTTGATGAAGTTGTCAGATTCCGCAACTATGAATTTGTCGGAATCCGCATTTGATGAAAACCGAAGGAAGTGTCAGAATCCGATAGAAGTGTCGGATTCGGCAATTCTATCAAATTTCATGTTTTGTAGACCTTTAAATATGGAATCCGCAAGTCTATCGGATTTCCATAGTTTCGGATTTTAAGTATCGGATTTCCTTCTATGTATCGGAATCCGCAAGTGTCGGATTTTGTGTGCATGGTTGGAATTCCTAAGTGTTGGAATCCGAATGTTAAGTATTGGATTTGTGTAAGTAAGTGTCGGATTTCATGAATCCGACAGAACAATCGGATTTCTCACAAATCCGACAGTTTTGGCGGATTTGTGTAATGTCCAAAGTTGAATGTTGTTTTGCGAAATCTTGAATGCACATATGAATGATGTAAGTATAATATGCTAGGTGAACTTGTTAAAGGATTCAAGTCAAATACCTGTGCCCAGTAACAGCTCAGGTGAGTGCCTATGACCATGAGACTCAGTAGAGTTAGGCTTGTCTGCTAAGTGACTGTATGAATGTATTCGGTATGACTAACTTTCTTTTGCAGGTATACTCGTGGAGGTAAGTTTATGGCTATATGATGTTAGAATATGTGTCAGGAGCATGCCAGTGGGTCCAGTTTGGAACCACTTAGTTAATACATGATGATATGCCTGTATGAATAACTGTATGATGCTATATGTAAGATGATGGATCCCTGTGGGATCAAATGTATGTATATGTGTATGTGACCTGTCTGCAGACTATCTGTCGCATGATTCGGGGTGCATCCCGGATCGAGGTTATGCAGAACCACCGTGCCATAACGTGAGTGGTGATCAGTTGATTGTAGCTGGATTACCTGTAGAGCCTCTGGCTCTGTGAACGATGCTTGGTGGACTGCCTTGTGCTCCCCTACCAGCGCGGATTGGTCGTGTCTGATTCCCAGGTATGAGTTGTTGAGCGGGATTGATTGCCCTGCAAGACACGACTCTTACCGATCTTGTCAGCACACCGCTATGTGCTAAGCTAGCAATGACTGTTTATGATACGATGCATGACTTACTGTATTGATGATTATGATTGTATGTACTCACTTGCTAGTATAGCTAATGATGCTATGATTTCCCTTTTCAGGTAAAGACTAGATGGCCTGCGATTGGCCCTTGTGGGTGGAACACTTATATTTTGTGATGTAATGTAAATAGATACTATGGTCGGTTCCTGTACTTGGTAACACCAACGTTCTTTTGATAATGTAAATGACAGTTGTTGTTCTAAAAGAAAATTTTCCGCTGCTAAAATCTGTTTTTATCATTAAGTAACTGAATTCAGAAGCGGTGTTACATCTCTTTCAGCCATATCTGTTACAACCACATCATCTCACAACTTATTAGCATAAACCGTTAGTACTCAAAATACTAACTACTACAAGCAACTCTAACTCACTCTAATTCCCCCTAAAGGAAAGCTTGACTTGTCACGAGCCAAGATTTGGGAATGCAAACACTCTAGCCGTGCCTGCATCGCCAAACCTAGGCTCTGATACCAACTGTAACACTATAAAATCTAAGCCATTTTTTTATTTGCTTGCGTTGTGGAAGCTTTAATTAATTAAACATACTTTTCATTCACAAACTTTTACAAAAACAAAATATCTGTTCATAAAATCCAACGAACATAATTCTGTGTTACAAAATAGACTGGCTCGTTTCATTTTAAATCTAGTCATCAGAGTCAGGTCAACTTCTCCTTCCACGAGCACTCACAAACACAAACCTGCAAAAAGCAACAACTGTGGGGAATTAGCACAAAGCTAAGTGAGTAGAGGCTAAACCCCAAAAGCAAACATCAAGTCAATACAAAACATGTAATCACAACTCTAAGAAAATCGGTGGTTGGGCGCAGAACCTACAACCAATGCCGGCCAAAGCAAAGGTTTACCAATAGCCCTCTACTGAATTGGCACAGTGAAATACCACTCTGAAGTAACATGTACAACAGTAAGGCTACCACTGTTCAACCAACCCGTAAACGAGCCCAGCTCAATTCCACGTATAGCTGACTTTTCAAACGCAACTCAAAATCATACTAATTGTGCGTATCGATCAAATAATCATGCAATAATTAACAATACATAATATTCACAATCAACAGTTCCAATTATCAAATCAGTACATACCACCATGTCTCACATCAGTAATATTAAACACAATGTTTACCATCCGCATCCAACATCCACTCACCTTTCGATCAAAGTTGAAGTACTCAGAAATCTAATGTTACTGAGTCTTTGGATTGCCTGAAAACACAATAGCAATCAATCAATTCAAGTGTTGTAAATATATCTAACATATATTTATAATTCATACATAACATCAACAATCAATAATCAAATATAAATCAAAACACAAAGTATCGGTTTCTAGAAACTATCGGATTTGTACTCGGATTACCCAACTGTCGCATTTGGGAATCCGATGGATTCCAAGTGTCGGTTTTATGAGTGTCGGTTTTCACCTTCTTTATTCAAAATTCGATAATATCATCTTTCAACAAATCCGCCATCTTCAAATCATCATAACTCAAACCCAGATTTCATGAACTCATTCCAATCTTTCCAGAAACATTAATTATCATAATAAAACACTTTATTATGCTTTAAAACATCATATAAACGTATAAATCATATGAATACAAAATCATATTCTATCAAAAACCGATTATAATGTTCTTAACATGCAACCTTCGAACTAAACATAAATCATATTTGAATAAGATAACACATCAAGAAAGATATTAACATGTTAACACACCAACCTTAAATCTTGATTAATATAAACTCCAGTTGAAATCCCGATTCTTTTTCCTTCTTCTTTTGGTTTTCTCAGCAGAGAACTAGCACATACACACACTTTCTTTTGTTTTGAAGGTAATGAGAAAATGACTCAAACCCATAAGATAACATGCATGGTAGGTGTCACACCCTCCTATCTCATTTCCCACGTGTATTCCACTTACACACACACACACATATATCTACGGTCATACATAAATACATACAATTACTAATTTCTTAATTCAATTAATTAATAAACTAACTCACTTAATTAATCACATAATTAAATTAATGTAATTAAAACATAAACAAATACATAACGTAAACCCGCTAATCTACTAGCCCAGGTTTGCGGGTGTTACAATACCGGCTTCCATGAGTTTAATAAAGAGAGGTTTAAGTGCAATTTGGTTTAATGTTATTGCAAGATACATGACATATACTTTAAATGAATATATAAATGCAAAGAAGATCAAAGAAATAAGTATTTCCATGCTATTTGAATACATGTATACAAGGTATTATGATTATTGATAACTATGAGCTGATTGTTAAATGTATGCAAGCTATTGAACCTGAAATGGGTTATTGATGAGCTATGTGTATGTCCGGACATTTTAATTACTATTAAGGTTAGCCTATGGCTGGATCCTATGGGCCTTCGGGCAAAGTTCGGGATCAACGGTTACTCGAGTACCATTCCTTAGCATCTGGGGTTTTCGGCTTCCCGCTGAGCCCAATTGAGCCTTTGGCTCTAGAACGTGCATGGTGGAACGCTTTATCTGTTCTTACCACCACGGATGGCAGTGCCTAATCCCCCGGTTGTGGGTTGTTGAGCTAGACTAGCTATCCTGCAAGATATTACCCCTATCGGTCATGTCACACTCCGCTGTGTGATAGGATATAATTGTTTGCTCATTCCTGATGTATGAATTTTGTTATTGTTACTCATGCCTGACTATATTCACTATCTATTTTTATAGCAAATGTCGTTGATGTTTCCCTTTTTTCTAGGTAAAGACTAAAAGGCCCGGTGAGACAGGGTTGCTTGTATTTATTGTAAATACCTTTTGGGAAAGAACACTGCTTGATGGTATTATGTTTAATTGTCGGTCATGGATAGAGTCACCAATGGTTATATGTTTGGCAAATTTTGTTTTGTATATATGTATATGCCAAACCAGTATTTAAAAAAACTATAATAGTTGTAGGGTTTATTTTTGAATTCCACTGCTTGGTTTTATTTCTTGTTCGTTAATCTGTATTTAAATTAAAGGACAGGTAAACACTTTATTTACAAAAGGTCCATGCAGTTTAAGTGTAACATCCTGAGATTGAGCCTAGTAGAAACATAGGCTTGGGGCATGATACATTTGGATTATTATTAGACTATGTTTATTTAATTCTAATTAAGTAATTATTGTTGAATATATATATAGATATATGTGTGTGTATACGGATGTGTGTGTGTGTGCATGTGTTTAGATGATTAAACCGTGCCACCTCATGCTTGTAATTCAATTTGAGTTTACGTGGGTATATGTTTGCTTTACTTCACTTTGAAGTTATTTCATGTGTGTGTGTTTGAGTGTGAAACCGAGAGCAAAGGAAGAAAACAAGAAGAAGAGCAACAATCAGAATTCTGCTTTCTTGATTGTGTGATTCAAGTTAGCAAGGTTGTTGATCCTTATTGAATCTTGATAACATGTTATTAATTATAACATGCTACGGTTTTGCCATACCCAGTTGGAGTTTAGAATGAACATCATATGAAGTAATCGGATTTGATGTTCTTGGTGTTCATGTGGTTTATGGTGTTTAATATGCATGCTTGCATGTTTAAACATGTTTATATGTGTTTATATGAACTTGTATGTGAATTCTATTAACTGGAAAGTTGAGGTATGCCAGATTTGAAGTTATCGGACTCTTGGAAGGTTGAAGTTTGCGGATTTTGTTAATGATGAGGAAAACCGGGTGTTGAATCCGGAACTCTAAGAATCCGAGACTTGTGTTGAAATCCGGATGTGTAAATCCTATTGTTTGAATCCGAATGTGGAATCCTAGTGTTGAAATCCGAGTTAACATGGAAAATCCGATTGTAGTAAGTGAAATACGAAGGAAATATCGGATTTCTTGAAATCCGATGGATGTTTGAAATCCGATAGGGGTTGCGGATTTCGATTGTAGTGTCGGATTTCTCATGAAATCCGACAGTTTTGGTTTGTTGTTTTGCACTGCTGAAGTCCCTACTACAACTTTTGAGATTCCAACCAATGCTGGTACATCTGGTACAACAATTGATGACAGGGATGAGTACATATTCCAATGGAAGGGCAGTTGGAAGATTTGAGATCAGAATTGGAGCAGCAGAGGTAGGCACCTGCAGTACAACCACCGGTTATTCCAATAACATCAACTACAGTTACGATACCCCCTATTTTTCCAGCAATTACTACATTGGCAGAGGTTCCTCCAATGTCAATGCCAATACCACCATTTACTCAACCGATGACACAACCTTTTCTATTATCCACTGTTTCCTGAGGGGCCCTATCCGCAAGGATCTGTTTTAGAAGGGTCGATGCCACAGGGGTCTTATTCTTATCCATTTATGGGATTTCCACCAGGAATGGGTTACAGGCAGCCGTGTATGTATAAACAATTTCTAGATTGTAAACCTGATGAATATCACGCCAGCACGGATCCCAATGTTACTTTAAACTGGTTGAGAGACACGGGGAGGATTTTGGATGCGTGTAACTGTGAAGAGGAAATGAGAGTATGCTTTGCCACCCGGATGCTCAAAGGCGAAGCAATGGTTTGGTGGGATTCCATTACCACACATTTATCGAGAGCACAAATGGATTCAATTACTTGGAATCAATTTCGGGCTAAATTGTGTGAACAATACTGAAACGCTTTTGAACTGAATAAAATAAGGCAGGAGTTCATGGAACTAAAGATGACAAGAAAGATGACGGTGGATGAACTGATTGAACAGTTCAACTCTAAGCTGAGGTTTGTATCTCAGTGGGTGCCTGATGAATCTTCCCAGGTTCAGCACTATATCGGGGCTTTGTTGCCAGAATACAGGAGCACCACAAGATTGGCTGGATCTCTGTCCCAGGCCTTTACCTTGGCAAACAGAGCAAGGAGGAGGCGGCTTTGCAGAAGCCGAGGTATGACCAGGCTGGGGGTAGCCAGCAGAAGAAGAAATGGCAGGGTAACCAGTCCCAGGGTAGTCAGAATAGAAAAGCTCCTACAGGGATTCGGGGAGTAAATCTCAATGGTGCACAAGGTGCAGGGCTACTCACACTGGGCAGTGTACTGCTCAGACCATGCGATGTGGAACGCACGGGCACGAATCTAAGGATTGTAGGTACCCTCGAAATGTATGCTAGAATTGTCACCAGGAGGGGCATAGGGTAGATGATTGCCCTATAGGGAGAAGACCCGGGGCTGGGACAGGGTCAGGGACAGGGGCAGGGGCGGTTGGGGGCTCGTGTGCGCGGGAGGGAAAAAAAGGAAGAATCCTCCAACTCCGGAGGGCAGGGCGTTCCAGATGACAGTAGATGATGCTACTGCCACAGATGATGTGATCACCGGTACGTTCTTTATAAACTCCTTACCTACTCGTGTGTTGTTTGATTCTAGAGCGAATCGCTCCTTTATTTCGGTAGCATTTTGTGCTAGGTTAAATTTGCCTACTACTAATATCTCTGTGCCGATTGATATAAAAGTAGCAGATGGTAAGATAGTGCCTGGTACGACTTTTGTGACAGGTGCAGAGATTGACATTGATGGTAAGTGCTTTTCTGTATCATTCCCGTTGATGCCATTAGCAGGGTTTGATGTGGTTTTGGGGATGGATTGGCTGAGTAAGCACAGGGCGAGTATTAAATGTCCTAGGAAGCTGATTTCGTTTCTGTTATCTGATGGGTCGCGTGTGGTGGCTCGAGGGAAAAGGAACAAGTCTGTGTTTCTTGTCATATAGATGTTGAAAGCCAAGAAATCCTCGAGTAAGGGATGCGAGTGTTTTCTAGCATATGCTATTGATGCTTGGAAGGAAAAGCGGGCAGTTACTGATGTGCGAGTCGTATTAGATTTTCCTGAAGTGTTTCCGGATGAGTTACCTGGACTACCTCCTGTTCGAGAGGTAGAATACAAGATTGATTTAAAACCATGTTCGAATCTAGTGGCTAGATCTCCTTACAGGTTGGCTCCATCGGAGATTAGGGAGATGATGACACAGATTCAGGATCTTTTGGATCGGGGTTTTATTCGTCCAAGTTCTTCACCGTGGGGTGCGCCGGTTTTGTTTGTGAAAAAGAAAGATGGCACGCTACGGATATGTATTGATTACAGGGAACTGAATAAGAGGACGGTAAAGAATAAATACCCTCTGCCTAGGATTGACGATTTATTTGATCAGTTGCAAGGTGCTTCGTATTTCTCTAAGATCGATTTGAGATCAGGTTATCACCAGGTACGAGTTTCTGACAAAGATATTGCCAAGACTGCTTTCCGTACCAGGTATGGTCATTATGAATTCTTAGTTATGTCGTTCGGTTTGACTAATGCACCTGCAGTGTTTATGGATTTAATGAACCGGGTTTATCGACCGTTTCTGGATAAATCTGTGATAGTATTTATCGACAACATTTTGGTTTTTTCTAAATCCGAATCTGATCACGAGATTCACTTGAGACAAGTTCTTGAAACCTTGAAACGGGAGTAACTACATGCAAAGTATTCAAAGTGTGAATTCTGGATGCGGGATGTTCACTTTCAGGGGCGTGTTATTTGCAGTGATGGAGTCAAGGTTGATCCGGCGAAGATTGAAGTTGTGAAGAATTGGGAGGCTCCGAAGACTCCTTCTGAAATTAAAAGCTTCTTGTTGGCAGGATATTACAGACGGTTTATCCGAGATTTTTCTAAAATTGCGAATCCCATGACTAAATTAAATCGCAAGGAGGTTCCATTTAAGTGGAATGATGAACAGGAGAGGGCTTTTCAGACAGTGAAACGACTTTTATGTCAGGCTCCTATTATTGCGTTACCGGAAGGGTCAGATGACTTCATTGTGTATTGTGATGCTTCTCTGGCAGGGTTGGGCTGCGTGTTGATGCAGCAGGATAGAGTTATTGCCTATGCTTCTCGTCAGTTGAAACCTAATGAGAAGAATTATCCAACCCATGATTTGGAACTGGCAGCTGTGGTTTTTGCGTTAAAGTTATGGCGACATTATCTTTATGGTACAAAGTGTGTTATTTGTATAGATCACAAAAACCTACAGTATGTATTCTCGTAGAAGGAACTCAACATGCGACAGAGACGATAGCTGGAACTTGTTAAATATTATGATTGCGAAATTCTCTATCATCCCGGGAAAGCCAACGTGGTAACCTATGCTTTGAGTCACAAGGGAGTTAGTGAACATATTAAATTCATGCGAATGGAAATAGTCTCTGACTTGCTCGATAGATTGAAGGCAGCTCAGTTGGAAGCCTTGAAGGATAAAAATCTAAAGTCTGTGATTATGTTAAAGAAAAAGAATGATCTGACAGATGATTCTAGAGGATTGAAGGTTTATCAAGCCCGTGTTTGGGTGCCTTTGCTTGGAGGTCTCCGGAGTTTGATTATGACTGAAGCTCATAAATCGAGACTATCTGTTCATCCAGGTAGCACAAAAATGTATAACGATCTAAAAGTTCTATATTGGTGGCCTACAATGAAGACGGATGTTGCACAATTTGTGAAGGCTTGCCATATTTGTGCACAAGTTAAGGAAGAGCACCAGAAAACCTATGAATCATTGAAACAGTTGCAGATTCGAGAGTGGAAGTGGGAGCGCATAACGATGGATTTCGTAATGAAACTTCCACGTACGCAGAGGAATCATGATATGATTTGGGTGATCGTTGACAGATTGACCAAGAGTGCTCACTTCTTGGCTACCAGTGAGACGGCGTCACTCAGTAAGTTGGCTCAATTATATATCAATTAAGTTGTTTCCCGACATGGTATACCGCTTTCGATTGTCTCAGATAGAGATTCCAGGTTTGTGTCGAACTTCTGGAATAGTTTACAGCGGGAGTTGGGTACACGTGTGAATTTGAGTACAGCTTACCACCCCCAGACAGACGGGCAATCTGAGCGAACAATTCAAACACTCGAGGATATGCTGCGGGCATGTGTGTTAGAATACGGAGGTTCTTGGGATTCCCATCTGCCGTTGATTGAATTCGCGTATAACAATTCGTATTCGAGTATTGGTATGCCGCCTTATGAGATGTTATATGGTCGTCGCTTCCGTACTCCTACGTGTTGGTTAGAGGCGGGTGAGAAACAGTACGTAGGGCCTGATATTGTGTAGATCACCGCAGATAAAGTTGCTATCGCGCGAGAAAAGTTGAAAGCTGCGAGTGATCGACACAAGATGTATGCTGATCCGCGTCGTAGGTCTGTTACTTTTGTTGAGGGGGAATTGGTTTATCTGAAGGTTTCTCCGTGGAAGGGGGTTACCCGTTTTGGGAAGCGGGGAAAGCTAGCTCCGCGGTATATTGGACCGTTTCGTGTCTAATGGATGGTTAATGATCAGACGGTTACTTTCGATCTTCCAGCGGAATTGTCAGGTATTCACAATACCTTCAACGTTTGTTACTTGCGGAAATGTAGATCTGAGGATGAGAATCAGATTCTACCTCTACATGATCTTAAAGTGGATCCCAGCAAGAGGTTGATGGAAGAACCCGTAGAACTATTGGATCGGAAAGTGACGAAATTGCGAAAGAAACAGATTCCGATGGTTCTGGTTAAGTGGAAACATAGTTTGGGCTCAGACTTGACGTGGGAAACCGAGGCCGATATGAAAGCTCGTTATCCGCGATTGTTTGATGATGTATAGATTCCGAGGACGGAATCCAGTTTAAGGGGGGAAGATTTGTAACATCCTAAGATTGGGCCTAGTAGAAACATAGGCTTGGGGCATGTTACATTTGGATTTTGTTTATTTAATTCTAATTAAGTAATTATTGTTGAATATATATAGATATATGTGTGTGTATACGGATGTGTGTGTGTGTGTGCATGTGTTTAGATGATTAAATTGTGCCACCTCATGCTTGTAATTCAATTTGAGTATACGTGGGTATATGTTTGCTTTACTTCACTTTGAAGTTATTGCATGTGTATGTGTTTGAGTGTGAAACCTAGAGCAAAGGAAGAAAACAAGAAGAAGAGCAACAATCGGAATTCTGATTCTTGATTGTGTGATTCAAGTTAACAAGGTTGGTGATCCTTATTGATTCATGATAACGTGTTATTAATTATAACATGCTACGGTTTTGCCATACCCAGTTGGAGTTTAGAATGAACATCATATGAAGTAATCGGATTTGATGTTCTTGGTGTTCTTGTGGTTTATGGTGTTTAATATGCATGCTTGCATGTTTAAACATGTTTATATGAACTTGTATGTGAATTGTATTAACTGGAAAGTTGAGGTATGCCAGATTTGAAGTTATCGGATTCTTGGAAGGTTGAAGTTTGCGGATTTTGCTAATGATGAGGAAAACCGGGTGTTGAATCCGGAACTCAAAGAATCCAAGACTTGTGTTGAAATCCGGATGTGTAAATCCTATTGTCGAAATACTATGGTTTGAATACGAATGTGGAATCCTAGTGTTGAAATCCGAGTTAACATGGAAAATCCGATTGTACTAAGTGAAATCTGAAGGAAATATCGGATTTCTTGAAATCCGATGGATGTATCGGATTTCTTTGAAATCCGATAGGAATTGCGGATTTCGATGGTAGTGTCGGATTTCTCATGAAATCCGACAGTTTTGGTTTGTTGTTTTCCATTGTATGATGCTATGTGATATATGTGTATTCATACGTGAATCTTACATGTTTGTGTTTGATTAAAGGATATAAATATATGATTGATACATATATTTATGAATTGATTACTAATGGTTGGTTGTTGTGTTCTCAGGGACAGACAAGGCTTAGTAAAATTAGATCACTGAGTGGAAATACATGAGAACTAGAGGTGAGTGGATGTTTGCTCACGGGTGATATTGGTTGTACTGGTTTGGTCGCAATACTATTGGATAGATTGTATATCTATTGGTTAATTAACTGTGAATGTTAATTGTTGTATTCTGTGATATGTATACATGTTGGAAGGGAAGTCAGTTTACGACTGGGCTTATGGGTTGGGTTCATTTGCTATTGGCTAAGTAGTATCTGGACCTTGGGATGCATTTTTTGCTACCAGAGGATGATACTGTGTGAGAATAGCAAATGGACTATCGGTAAACCTTTGCTTTAGCCGGCATTGGTTGTAGGTTCCTGCAGAACCGCCGGTCTTCCCAGGGTGCTTATTTGTGGTTGTTGATATCATGCGGTTCTGGCTGATATATCTGTGTTGTGATACTCCATTCACTTAGCTTTGTGCTAATCCCCCACCTCTCACTCTTTTTATAGGTTTTGGTAAGTCAGCGGCTCGGCTGAGAGTGGTTAGCTTAGGGAGTAATCACCTAGGACACTGATAAAGTATTTGTGACGAGCCGTGTTTTGTAATACTGATATTTTGTAAACAGTGGTTGTAATTAGTGATAATTACTTTGTTGTTTAAAACGCTTCCGCGGTGTAATTAAAAGTGAAAATTTTAGTGTTAAAAATACGGTGTTACATTCAGAACTCAAAATTTCACTAACTTTACTAATAGCAAAGGCGGTGTTATCAGCTCAAACTGTAACACTTAAATCTCAAGCCAAAATTATGTTTTTTAAATCTTTGCGGAAGCGTTTACAAATCTCTTTTAAACAAACACCCACAAAGTACAAAGTACCATTTACAAAATACAACTTCATTTGTGTTACAAAAAATTAATAAAACACGGCTCGTCTCTTCTCAAAATACAATATCACAGTGCAAGTCAAATTCCCCTTTCCACAAACATAGCTAAACAGCAAATCACAACAAACCTTCAAAAAGCATTCAACCGTGCGGAATTAGCACTAAGCTAAGTGAATGGAAGCAACAACCAAGCTATCAACAACAACAGTTCACAACTGAACTTCTGAGCAACAATCACCAACAATCCGTCAATTCAACAATCTCTCAAAGCCTGAGGACCGGCGGTTCTGCCGAACCTACAACCAGTGCGGGCCAAAGCAATGGTTTACCGATAGCCCTCTGTCAATCAGCACAGTGAAATTCCCCTCTGATACAACGCATGCATCAGGAGGACTACCACTGTTCAACTAACTGCAGGCGAGACCAGCTCTTTCAACAGCAGCTGACCCCAACTAGCCCTTCAACAGAAGCTGATTACTACCAACCCGTTACAACAGCAGTTGGTTCTCAAACAATCCCAGATACACAATCAACCACAAACGCAAAGCATAACTCTACCACATAATAACACATACGCAATCATATAATTCCTGATCAACACTTATCAAACTAACAGTCTAACATGGCATATTATACTAAACAGTCCATCGTCTCATATCAGACTCAACAATCTATAATCGCATATCAAACATTCTTTAAATCAAGCAAATCATAACATTACCACCATTACCACTCGTGAGTAAACTTCCATTCACCTCAGTCCTCAATCGCGTTTGCTCAGTTGTCTAATATCACTCAGTCTTTGTATTTTCCGAGAACACAACAAACAAAAATCAATCTCGATTGATAAATATATATCCACATATATTTACATGAATCATGACCACACTCAATATGTTAAGATCACACATAAATAAATATATAATATGCTACATAATTGAACCAGCAGCAAAAATCTCAAATCCAGAAAATCCTTTGGACGCGTCGCGTCCACCAAACCGACGCATCGCGTCGCGTCGTAACTATCGGATTTCAACAAACAATGTCGGATTTCTCCACCGGATTTCAAGTGTCAGATTTCAGGGTCTCGGATTCTCAAATGTAAGATTCTTGGGGTACCGGATTCACAATTATAGGATTCCAAAATGTCGGAATTCTCTTTTGTCGGATTTCATGGGACGCGTCGCGTCCCTTACTTGGACGCGTCGCGTCGCGTCGACTCGTGCAACACTTATTCTTTTTCCTCAAAACCCAGTCGACTCAAATTCTCCAAAATCTCCATAATCAGTCATACGAACTTACTAAAACTCATTTAAAACATGTTTAGACTTCATATATCATGGATACAAACATCATAATCATCTCAAAACTCATTACAATATCAAAACATACAAAACCCATTTCATCAAATTCCTTCATAAACCATCAATGGTGTTTCTCATGTAAACTCATAAAACACTAAAGAAATGTATCTAGAAAATCAACAACATGTAGGGATCATAAGCTAACATTTGGTTTGAATTATCAACTATCAATTATTCACTTTCAACATTCAAGTTTCAAGTTCTTCTTCTTTTTTTCCTCTCAAGAAACACACACAACTTTCACCGTAATATCAAAATGAAGAGTCCCTTTTTCTAAGTATATATCGATACACACACACGTGCACTTCATAGAATTCCCTTCAACAAGCATGAGGTGGTCTAAAAATTCTATCCAAACTTACATACATGCATACATGATCCCATACTCCCATACATATACACTCATATAATATTTCCAGCATAAAAGCATATGAATTAATTCTAATTTAATTTATTTAAATAATCTTGTATTATTTATCCTTTCTAAATACTTCCAAACAATTAGTCTTTCTCAACCAATTTATTTAACACACAATCGGGGTATTTTCTACAACCCTTGTACCAAACTCAATCTTATTAAATAATAAATTCATACGATATCAATTATTCGTTTAATCACGTAATTAATCTTTAAATACGCATAACCAACACATGTTAATTAAATGAATTAAACGAATATATATATATATATATAAGTATTAATAGAAAGTATTGTATTGGTTATTAAATGAGGTCCTAAAAATAATAATAATAATGATAAAATATTAAATGGTTTCAAACGAGGAATTTGAAAATATCTATGTTAGTTAAAATGGGTAAATGGGTGTTGTGTTGTATGTTGGAATAGGGAACAAGATACCAACTTGTGGACAATTAAAGCCACAAGTCGGTTTATTCTACTTAAACTTAACCATACACACACACACACTCACTTTCTCTTCTTTTGTTCTTGGAAAGATTGAAACAAGAATCAAGAAGAAAGCATCAAGGCTAGAAATCTAATCATCAATTCAAGTGCATAATTAGTTCATCATCACACCTTCATCATCATCTTGTTCCTTGGAAGCCTTCATGTTCATCTTGTTCTTGAGTTTTGACTTTTAGGTCAAATGGGTCAAAAACCCAAATTGACTCCTATAATTGAAGTAAATTATTCCAATCAGTTTCTAATCCATTTCTAAGTCATAAGTAATCAAGTTCTTGAATTATAGTGGTAATTATACTTAAATTTGGAAAATTAGTTCAAATGGGTCAAAATATGAAATTTTGATCTTGATTCTTGAATTGTATGTTAAAATAAGTTAAAAGTGTTGTTTCTAGCTTAGTTTAATTACTTCTTTCATATGTGAATGCTGGAAAATGATTTCGAATCGTTTGGTTAAGAGTTGGTATTAAAAATAGCCAAAAGAGGGTCGGAAATCGACACTTGTCTGTACAGGCTTGCTTGCGCGCACAAGGATAAGTGCTTACGGGCGCAAGGATCCTCTTGCAGGTGCAAGCAATGTTCTGCCTTGCGGGCACAAGTAATGTCCCATCCTTGTGGGCGCAAGCAACTTGCTTGTGGCCGCAAGAAGCCCTGTTTTAGCACACAGTTTGCTGTTTCGTGTAGTACTGATATAAGGGATATTAATTAGGTGATTCTGATGACTGGGAAGAGCTTGAACAGTACAACTATTTACTTTTGATACTCAGGTGAGTACCGGCTTCCATGAGTTTAATAAAGCAAGGTTTAAGTGCAATTTGGTTTAATGTTATTGCAAGATACATGACGTACAATATAAATGAATATATAAATGCAAGGAAGATCAAAGAAATAAGTATTTCCATGCTATTTGAATACATGTATACAAGGTATTATGATTATTGATAACTATGACCTGATTGTTAAATGCATGCACGCTATTGAACATGAAAAGGGTTATTGATGAGCTTTGTGTATGTCCGGGCATTTTAATGACTATTAAGGTCAGCCTATGGCTGGATCCTATGGGCCTTTGGGAAAAGTTCGGGATCAACGAGTACTCGAGTACCGTTCCTTAGCATCTGGGGTTTTCGGCTTCCCGCTGAGACTAATTGAGCCTTTCGCTCCGTAACGTGCACAGTGGATCGCTTTATGTGTTCTTACCAGCACGGATGGCAGTGTCTGATCCCCCGGTTGTGGGTTGTTAAGCTGGACTAGTTATCCTGCAAGATATAACCCCTATCGGTCATGTCAGCACTCCGCTATGTGATAGGATAGCATTGTTTGCTCATTCATGATGTATGAATTTCTTTATTGATATTGATGCCTGTGTGTATTCACTAGCTATTTTTATAGCTAATGTTGTTGATGTTTCCCTTTTCCCAGGTAAAGACTAGAAGGCATGGTGAGACGGGGTGCTTGTAGTTATTGTAAATACCTTTTGGGAAGGAACACTACTTGATGGTGTTATGTTTAATGGTCAGTCATGGATAGAGTAAAACCAATGGTTATATGTTTGGCAAATATTGTTTTCTATATATGTATATGCCAAACCAGTGTTTTAAATAAAATTGTAATAGTCATAGGGTTTGTTTCCGCTGCTTGGTTTTATTTAATGGTTGTTAATTTGTATTTAAATTAAAGGATAGTTAAACACTCTTGAAAGTCCTTTGATAGTGAAGAAGATGAGTTACTAGAGAATACTTGAACAAAAGATAATGAAGTTTAATAAGAACAAGTATCAACACTTTGCATGCATCTTGAATATTCTCTCTGATAAATCAAACGTATTACAGGAGCAGAGATTACAAATGGCAAAGGTTGCCTTGCAAAAAAGGTTTCCAAGGCTATAAATACAAAAGGCTCATGGGCTTAAAAGCCACATAGGCCCAAAACTAGTTAACTAGACTAGACTTAAGGAATTACATATAAAAGTGGGCTAAGCCCATAAAACTAACTAGTCTAGAATAATACATAGTTTAATTTCAACAAAAGTAACAGAAAGCTAACAAATAAATATCTAACATTCTCCCCCTTTTGTTGCCATGTGTTAAAGCAGGTATTGATCAACTACTTCTCTGACCAAGGAGCCTTTCCCAGCTCCTTATGGCCTTTCTCTCTGGGATCTTTTCCTCTAGTTGATCCGCAATTCTGGTCGTTTTCACTAACACTGATTGATCTGGCAAATGTCGGTTATTGAAGCATGTTCTGCGGAATTTTGATATACATCTTTGAAGCGTTCCATCAGAATATGCACCGACCTCAGAGAGTCGAAGGGATGCTTTGCCGCCGTTAAGGTTTGACGTGATAAATCCATCGGCTCCTTCATAATCCTCATCAAAATTTTCAATGATAGTGTATTTTCTTTACTTATCAAGCATATAATGTTGTTGGTTGGGTCTTTGAATGTTTATCTTTGCAAGATCAGCCTCAGCACCTAGCTGTAAATCGTGGGTTCTGCACAGGAGGATTTTCTTTCGCAGGAAGTCTCTTAGAACTTAGAGAGCTCTTTGTTCCTCCTGATTTTTTCCGTTGTTACAGGCCAGCTCATCTTCCATATGAGTTATGTTCCCCACCTTTAGAAATCTTAGCTCGACCTCGTGAAATTTATATCTTTTCCCATCTGCTCTGGTGACGTGAAAGTGAACCATTAAGTAGTTAAGGAAGTTACGCAAGTACACAAATTCGATCTTGACAATTGGATATTTGGAGGCCATTTGTTGTTTTGTGCTTGTATGGAAGGTGGCGGCGACTCGGACAAACTTCTCATGCTCTTGAGAGTTTAGCACGTATAAATCATCAACCTCTCTCACTACTTCTGAAAAGATTTCCGGAATTCTCTCTTCCAGATAGGGAGTATTAAGCCATTGAGTAGGCCAGCGAGGTTGGTCCGGTGCTACCCTCGGCCTGATATTTCTAATGTTTGGCGTTTCTGCTATAATTCTCTCGTGAGTGGCCAAGGGTTTGGGTCCTCCATGATAGGTTTTAGGTATTGGCCACTCACCCTCTTGTTGCTCAGACATTTGAGGTTGCCGCTGACTGATAAGATCTATGGGCGCAACATTGAATTGCCCCTGTCTTGGTGGAAAAATGTTATGTAGCTCCGTGTTGACTGTAGTGAAGACCTTGCGTATGTTGATCAGCGGAGTTTCTTCCACTTCCTCAGTGATAGGCCTTTTGCCTTTGGATTTTTCTGTTAAAGATTCGGGAAGGGAAGATTCTGGTTTTGTTGTTTGATTTTGCGGGATTTGGATTATTAGGATTTGGATTGTTAGGGTTTCTGGCTTATCAGTCTCTGACTATGCCCCATGACTAGTTTCAAATTCAAAATCTACGGTTTCAGGCACAACTGGTTGTTGTTGTTGTTTGCTGCTACTACCACTGCCACTCTGACCCTCTGACGGCTTGGATACCGGGGTGGCTTCAATTCTTAACAATGTACTTTGAGACCCAATGTATCGCCGCTGCCTTTTCTCCCCCTCATGATGCCTTGGATTCTCAGGATCATCATGCCTCCGCTTCCTAGAGTCTGATTGGGCTTTGTAGGATTCCTCCACTACTTCCAACCGTTTGCTTATATTAGAGACGGTTGCGGTTAGGGCATTTAGGGCTTGGAGGACGGTATCTTGGAAGGTGGTGGAGCTGGATGATGCGGGCTGGGGTTGTTGTTGTTGTGCTGCAAGTAGATTGGATTGTTTAGTGGTTGGTGTTGGGAATCCATGGGGATCAAAGCACGCAACGGAAGCAACAAAAACACACAAAATGATCCCATGATTTCCCAATGGTGGTGAAAACTTGCAAGAACATGCATGCAACCAAAAACAAGAACAAAGAGAAGAAAGAGATCAAATCATACCCTCGAAGACTTTGATACTTGGCTGGAACAAATCGGATTTGGGATGTAAACTTGAAATAAAAGGCTCCAAGCCCTAATGCAAGTCCACACCAAGAAACCTTCAACCTCTTTGTACTAGCAAACCGAAGCACCACCAACACTTGATGGATCTCTTCTGGAACAGCCTTGAAATCACTTGTGCACAGCCCTTGACCTCTTGCTCTTGCTCACTCTCACTAGTATGAACTCACAAATGAAGTATGCTTGCCCAATTTTTCCAAGAGTATTGAATGAACAAAGAATGCCCCTTATAAAGAGATATCATCTGTTCTTTAGAGTCCAGAGTCGTGCTAATTGGCACTCATTCATTTCACCAACAAATGGTCCAACCAAATTCAAGTGTCACTTAGAATTTTGCCTTCACGACTTCTTCACGGGCTCTCACGGGCCGTGAAGGATAAATGCGCCACGACCGGCCATTAATCCTCCACGAGCCGTGCCACGCTGTGCAGGAATCGTGAGGGTTGTGCCTTCACAACCTCCTTCATGGGCCGTGTAGGGTCGTGAAGCCCTAGGGTTTCACGAACCAGGCGGCCCATGACAGGACTCGTGGACACGAGCTGCTTCACGACCCGTGGAGCATCCTTCACGGTCTTGAAGCCTAGGTCAACTGGAATTTGACCATTTTAACTCTTTCTTCTTATACTAGGCTGTCGAGATTGAAACTTGGCGTGTGACCCAATAGGCCCGCGCTTCATTGGCAGTGATGCTGGCCTACGTGTGTCGGTGGGCAGATTCCAACAGTTGGATCAGAAACGCTATTAAGTTTGGCATGGAGAAGGTCCTTGAGTTCATCTATAGAGTAATCTCGCTCAACGACAGTGGGTAGGTGGCTTTCAAGGGCATGGATTTGGGCTCTGAGGGAAGCGATTTCAGAGTGGAGCTTTGCGTTGACATATTCCCTCAGGCAAGAGTCTAGAGTGGAGAACTTTGAATCCATGTAGGATCTTAGTTTCGTGGTAACCCGAGATCACGTAGAGGCTCGGTTGGCACAGGTCTTTCAGACCCGTGGCCCTCATGCAGTGTTGGCATATCGGTAGCACTGGAGGGACTGCCGCTCGATCCTCGCGTTAACTCTGCAGTATAGGCCGCAAAGAGCGTTCCGGCAACGTCACGAAGACGTGCAAGTGGCGATTGTGTCCTAGCAAAAGAATGAAATCCAGCTAAGATTTGCGCTAGACTCGATTGTGTAGGAATTGAAGGTGTGGACGGGGGAGGCAGTCCACTAATTTCAAAGCCAGCAAACTCCGAATGAGTTGCCGACTGAGTATGTGACAATTCCCCATGGAATGAAACTGCCCCCAGTTGAATGGGAGCAGTGTAGCAGGTGGGGTGAAGTGCTTGCACCGGTGGGATGCTAGCAATTGTTTTAGATTTGGCTACCCGGAATTTAGGTGCTCGGGAACTCTCACCCTCTATTTTTTCCAACTCACTCTCACTCTCACTAACAACCACGTCCACGTCTACATCTTCTCTGTCAATTATAGGAACATCACCAAAGGTGCCGGATATGTCAGATAAATCGTGGTGGATGTCCTCTCGCTGATCAGACAGTTGCCTAGTGCTAGTGGATTCAGCATGTAACACCATATTTTTAACCCAAAAATTTTCACTTTTAAATACATTGCGGAAACGTTTAAACACCAAAGTAATTACAACTAATTACAAACCACTGTTTACAAAATATCAGTATTACAAAACACGGCTAGTCACAAGTAATCTATCAGAGTCCTAGGTGATTACTCCCAAAGCTAACCTCTCTCAGCCAAGCCGCTGACTTACTAAAACCTGTAAAAAGAGTGAGAGGTGGGGGATTAGCACAAAGCTAAGTGAATGGAGTAACACACAACAGATATATTAGTCTGAACTACATCATATCAACAACCACAAATAAGCACCCATGGAAGACCGACGGTTCTGCAGGAACCTACAACCAATGCCGGCCAAAGCAAAGGTTTACCGATAGTCCATTTGCTATCCTCACACAGTATCATCCTCTCGTAGCAACAAATGCATTCCAAGGTCCTGATACTGGTTAGCCAATAGCAAATGAACCCAACCCATAAGCCCAGCCGTAAACTGACTTCCCTTCCAACATGTATACATATCACATAATACAACAATTAACATTCACAGTTAATTAACCAACAGATATACAATCTATCCAACAATAGCTGCAACCAAACCAGTACAACTAATATCACCCGTGAGTAAACTTCCACTCACCTCTAGTTATCAGCTATTTCCACTCAGTGATCTAATTTTACTGAGCCTTGTCTGTCCCTGAGAACACAACAACCAACCATTAGTACTAACTCATAAATATATATATCAAACATATATATTTATATCCATTTAATCAAACATAAACATGTAAGATTCACATATGAATGCACATATAACACATAGCATTAAATAATGCAAACAACAGCCAAACTGTTGGATTTCATGAGAAATCCGATATACCATCGGATTTATACCAAATCCGCAACCCTTCATCGGATTTCAAACAATCCGATACATCCATTGGATTTCACTTGACCCCCACCATCGGTTTCAAACACTCGGATTACATAGGTATCGGATTCTAAGTATCAGATTTACCACACTCCGGATTCTATGTTCCGGATTTCATTTGTTTCGGATTTCAACATCCGGTTTTCATCATCATCACCACAATCAGCCACCTTCATCAAGCCCACAATCCGATAGCTTCATAACTTGTATAAATTCAATTTTTTTTCCAGTTTATACAATTCATATACAAGTTCATAAAAACACATATAAACATGTTTAAACATGCAAGCATGCATCAAAACGCCTTTACACCCAAGAACACCAAATCCGATAACTTCATATATGATGTTCATATCAAACCCACTCAAACTGTAGCATGTTAATAACTAATCAAAGCATGGTAACAAGAATCATGATTCAGGAAATCCAACATAATCAAACAAACCTTTTAGCTTGAATCTCACAAATCCACAATCACCAACAATCCGATTATTTGCCCTTCTTGTTTGCTCTCGGTATACACACAATTCACACACACATTCAATACTTCAAAATGAAGTAAGACAAACACAAACCCACATATACATGTTAATTAAGCATGAGGTGGCATGCTTAGACTAACTTAACACATGTACACACACACACAATTCTAATCCGTATATATATATACATACATATCAACACATATATATTTAATTACATGATTAATAATTAAATCAAATACTTAATTAATAATCAATTAAACATAATCAAATAATGGTTCACCTGTAACATACCCAAAGCCTACGTTTCTACTAGGCCCAATCTCAGGATGTTACAAATCTTCCCCCCTTAAGCTGGATTCCGTCCTCGGAATCTATACGTCATCAAACAACTACGGGTAACGAGCTTTCATGTCGGCCTCGGTTTCCCACGTCAAGTCTGAACCCAAACTGTGTTTTCACTTAATCAGAACCATCGGAATTTGTTTCTTTCGCAGTTTCGTCACTTTCCGATCTAATAGTTCTATGGGTTCTTCCACCAACTTCTTGCTGGAATCCACTCTAAGATTATGTAGATGTAGAATCTGACTCTCATCCTCAACTCTACATTTCCGCAAGTAACACATCTTGAAGGTATTGTGAATACCTGATAATTCTGCCAAAAGATCGAGAGTATCCGTCTGTTCATTAACCACCCGTTGGACACGAAATGGTCCTATATAACGCGGAGCTAGCTTTCCCCGCTTCCCAAAACGGATAACCCCCTTCCATGGAGAAACCTTCAGATATACCAATTCCTCCTCAACAAATACAACCGACCTACCACGTGGATCAACATACATCTTTTGTCTATCCCTCGCAGCTTTCAACTTTTCTCGCGTAACAACCACTTTGTCTGTGGTGATCTGCACAATATCAGGCCCTGCATACTGTTTCTCACCCGCTTCTAACCAACATGTAGGAGTACGGCAGCGACGACCATATATCGTCTCATAAGGCGGCATACCGATACTCGAATGGTAAGAATTGTTGTACGCAAATTCGATTAGCGGCAGATGGGAATCCCAAGAACCTCCATATTCTAACACACATGCCCGCAGCATATCCTCGAGTGTTTGAATAGTTCCCTCGGATTGCCTGTCTGTCTGTGGATGGTAAGCTGTGTTCAGATTCACACGTGTACCTAACTCTCGTTGTAAACTGTTCCAGAAGTTTGACACAAACCTAGAAGCTCTATCTGACACAATCAAAAGCGGTATACCATGTGGGGAAACAACTTCATCTATATACAACTAAGCCAACTTACAGAGTGATGCCGTCTCACTGGTAGCCAAAAAGTGAGCACTCTTGGTGAATCTATCAACGATCACCCAAATCATATTATTATTCTTCTGCGTACGTGGAAGTTTTTTACGAAATCCATCGTTATGTGCTACCACTTCCACTCTGGAATCTGCAACTGTTTAAGTGATCCATAGGGTTTCTGGTGCTCTGCCTTAACCTGTGCACAAATATGGCAAGACTCCACAAACTGTGCAACATCCGTCTCCATTGTAGGCCACCAATACAGCACCTTTAGATCGTTATACATTTTTGTGCTACCTGGATGAACAGATAGTCTAGACTTGTGAGCTTCAGTCATAATCAAATTCCGAAGACCTTCAAGCAAAGGCACCCAAACATGAGATTGATAAACCTTCAATCCCCTCGAATCATTAGTCAAGTCATTCTTTTTCTTAGTCATAATCTCAGACTTCGGGTTTTCATCCTTCAAGGCTTCCAATTGAGCTGCCTTTAATCTATCAATCAAGTCGGAGACTATTTCGATTCGCATAAACTTGGCATGTTCACTAACTCCCTTGCGACATAAAGCATCAGCAACCACATTGTCTTTCCCTGGATGATAGTGAATCTCGCAATCATAATCTTTCACAAGTTCCAACCATCGCCTCTGTCGCATATTGAGTTCTTTCTACGAAAACACATAATGTAGGTTTTTGTGATCCGTACAAGTGACGCACTTTGTACCATAAAGATAGTGTCTCCACAATTTCAACGCAAAAACCACAGCTGCCAGTTCTAAATCATGGGTTGGATAGTTTTTCTCATTCGGTTTCAACTGACGAGAAGCATACGCAATCACTCTATCCCGTTGCATCAACACACAACCCAACCATGCCAATGACGCGTCACAGTAAACTATGAAGTAATCTGACCCATCCGGTAAAGCAAGAATAGGAGCCTGGCACAAGAGTCGTTTCAATGTTGGAAAAGCTCTCTCCTGTTCTTCATTCCATTTAAATGGAACCTCCTTGCGAGTCAATTTAGTCATGGAATTCGCAATTTTAGAAAAATCATTGATAAACCGTCTGTAATATCCTGCCAATCCCAAGAAGCTTTTAATCTCAGAAGGCGACTTCAGAGCCTCCCAGTTAATCACAGCCTCTATCTTTGCTGGATCAACCTTGACTCCATCACTGCAAATGACATGCCCCAGAAAGTGAACTTCCCACTTCCAGAATTCACACTTCGAGTACTTCGCATACAATTGCTCCCGTTTCAGAGTTTCAAGAACTTGTCTCAAATGAACCTCGTGATCAGCTTCAGATTTCGAATAAACCAGAATGTTGTCAATAAATACTATCACAGATTTATCCAGAAACGGTCGACAAACCCGGTTCATCAAATCCATAAACACTGCAGGTGCGTTAGTCAAACCGAACGGCATGACTAAAAACTCATAATGGCCATACCTGGTACGGAAAGAAGTCTTAGCAACATCCCCGTCAGAAACTCGTATCAATTCAATCTTCGAGAAATACGAAGCACCCTGCAACTGATCAAATAAATCATCAATCATAGGTAGAGGGTATTTATTCTTCACTGACCTCTTACTCAGTTCTCTGTAATCAATACACATACGTAGAGTACCATCTTTCTTTTTCACAAACAAGACTGGTGCACCCCACGGTGAAGAACTCTGATGAATAAATCCCCGATCCAATAAATCCTGAATTTGTATCATCATCTCCCTTATTTCAGAAGGAGCCAACCGATAAGGAGATCTTGCCACTGGATTAGAACCTGGTATCAAATCAATCTTGTACTCTACCTCTCGAACAGGAGGTAGCCCAGGTAACTCATCCGGAAATATTTCAGGATATTCTGATACGACTCGCACATCAGTAACTGCCCGTTTCTCTTTTCTACAATCAATCGCATATGCCAGAAAATACTCGCATTCTTTACTCAAGGATTTCTTGGCTTTCAACATAGAAATAATAGGAAACACATACTTGTTCCTTTCCCCTCGAGCCACACCTTGCGACCCATCAGATAACGGAAACGAAATCAGCTTCCATGACATTTAATACTCGCCCTGTGCTTACTCAGCCAATCCATCCCCAATACCACATCAAAACCCACTAATAGCATCAACAAGAATGATACAGGAAAGCACTTACCATCGATATCAATCTCAGCACCCGTCACAGAAGTCGTAACAGGCACTATTTTACCATCTGCTACATCTATATCAATCGGCACAGAGATAATAGTAGTAGGAAAATTCAACATAGCACAAAATGCTACAGAAATAAAGGAAAGATTTGTTCAAGAATCAAATAATACATGAGTAGGTAAGCAGTTTATAAAGAACGTACCGGTGATCACATCATCAGTGGCAGTAACATTATCTACTGTCATCCGGAACGCCCTGCTCTCCGGAGTCGGAGGATTCTTCCTTTTCTATTCTCCTGCTGCAGACGAGCCCCTAACCGCCCCTGCCCCTGTCCCTGACCCTGTCCCAGCCCCAGGTCTTCTCCCTGTAGGGCAATCACCTGCACTGTGCCCCTCCCGATGGAAGTTCCAACATACATTCCGAGGGTATCGGCAATCCTTGGATTCATGCCCATGGGTTCCGCATCTCACAGAACGCATAGTCTGAGCTGTACACTGCCCATTGTGAGAAGACCTGCACCTCGTGCACCATTGAGATTTACTCCCTAAATCCCCTCGGAGTCGGACAGCTGAGAGAGTTGTTCGAACATTTTCAATTCAGCCTCAGAGGCACTTATGTCCCAAACGAGTGACACCGTCGGTAAATGTATACCACAGTTGTTGCAAGTAAATTTTGGGTACATGGGTGGGTGATGTGTTTGGGTTTTCGGTTATGGCTTGGCAGAGAGGATCAAGGTGGGTCGGGGCTTATCCGACTGTTGGATCGACCCAGTTTGGCCCAATGTTGATGGTTGGTCTAGTCCAATCTGTTTTAGCCCAAAGCTTAAAGTTTTACATTATTTAAGCCCAAAAGCTAGAAATAAATTGACAATTCTTGCTTTTATTGTTTTTCTACTTCATTTAACCCCTTTGAAATAAATGCACATAAAGTAAGCATATGGAATTCAGTCATCTGAAAATCCAAAACTATAAGTGTTTGTCTGATTTGAGATGAATTCTTGAATTTCTCCCCTTACATGAATGCACCGAAAGTATTTGTGTTAACCAGTGAACCGCTTTACTCCCCCTAGACAGGAGCATTCGTATAGCTACACAAAGAACAAAACAAACCGTAATTCTGTGCAAGAAAGAGAAACGATAATGAATTACAGTTTGAGATTCAACTTTCCAATCTTAGACACTAGAAATGTAAATCGTGCTTTGTCCTGTGGTTTGGTGAATAGATCAGCCAGTTGATTATCAGTGAGAATGTACTGTAGTTCGATCAGACCCTTTTCCACATTGTCTTTCAAGAAATTGTACATGATATCGATGTGCTTGGTTTTAGAGTGATGGATAGGATTGCAAGAAATGACAATTTCACTTTGAGAATCACAAAACAGTGGAATCTTAGAGTAGATAAGACCAATGTGCCATAGTTGAGGTCGCATCCACAGACTCAGGGAACAGCAACTGGCAGCACCCACAAATTCAGCTTCAGCATTTGATGTAGACACACAGTTTTGTTTCTTTGAACTCCAGCAGACCAATCGATCTCCCAAGAAGTATGCACTACCTAACGTGCTTTTCCTATCCAACATACATCCGACATAATCCGAATCGGAATATGCAAGCAATTCGAATAATGAGTCACGGGGATACCACAAACCAAGGTCAGGGGTCCCTTTCAGGTATTTGAGGATATGTTTCACAACAAGAAGATGTGATTCTTTCGGATTTGCTCGAAAACGAGCACAGAGACACGTAGAAAACATTATGTCCGGTCTACTAGCCGTTAGATAGAGTAAAGAGCCAATCATCCCACGATAGGTTTTCAAATCAACTGCCTTTCCGTCAAGATCAGCAGACAACTTGGTTTTGGAAGACATGGGGGTGGATTTGGACGACCAGTCAGACATTTCATATTTTCTTAATAAATCATTAATATATTTAGACTGATTTATGAAAATGCCATTGGAAAGTTGTTTGACTTGTAAGCCGAGGAAGAAATTCATTTCTCCCATCATGCTCATTTCAAAGTTGCTCGCCATTACTTTTGAAACTCTAGACTGTACTGTGGGTTCGTAGAGCCAAATATAATATCATCTACATATATCTGGACTAAGATATAGTCATCCCAGATTTTCTTTATGAAGAGGGTGGTGTCGATTCATCCCTTTGAGTAGCCTTCACGAACGAGATAGGCTGATAGAACATCATACCAAGCCCGTGGAGCTTGTTTGAGTCCGTATAGGGCCTTATCAAGTATATAGAAATCGTTTGGTTGCTTGGGATCAAAAAATCCTTCTAGTTCGGATACATAGACTTCCTCCTTAAGGATTCCATTTATAAATTCCGGTTTAACATCCATTTGATATACCTTGAAGTCCCTGTAAACAGCATACGCGAGAAATACGCGGATAGGTTCTATACGGGCAACGGGAGCGAAGGTTTCATTATAGTCGATACCCTCCTGCTGGTTGTATCCTTTTGCTACCAGTCTGGCCTTGTTTCGAATCACCACACCGTCTGAATCTTTCTTGTTCTTGAAGACCCACTTGGTGCTAACAATTGTCTTGTCCGTGGGTCGAGGTACAATGTCTCCAAACCTTTAAACGCGTGAATTGATCTAACTCCTCTTGTTCTTGAAGACCCACTGGCACTCATTTTTTGTGGCGGATCTGGTCTGAACGCCGGCATCTTTGTCTCCGATAATTTGCGTTTCAGGATGTGCTACAGTCCACTTGGTTATATGGGGGATGGGGTTATCAGCAACTTCATCATTGGCATCCTAAGGGAAGAATTCATCCAGTTGTAGTTGAATGGATGTTTCACCCTCAGGAGTAGATGAGTCTAGAATGTACTGAGGTGTAGTGTTCTCATGGTCCTCACTGTCATCATCATCAGCAGTGTTAACTGTTGAGTTGAATGCAGTGTACCGTTCACCTAAAATGAAGAATGGATTGGCAGGTGAATTAACAGGTCCTGATGTAGAAGCAGTAGCCGTTTGTTGTGTGAGTTCAAGGGATTCCTGAACGACATCTGTAGGCCTGTCAACAGGTACACAATTAGTTCCAGAGTCATCATCTAAGAAATCAAATATATATTTTAAGTCTGAAGATTCGTTTGCGTGAGATATATTTGTTTCTTGTCGATTAAGTCCCGGTCCTGAACTGGTGTGTTCAGAAACGATTGCAGGCGACTCATGAGATAAAGATGTGGTGGTTAAAGTATCATCAAAATTCATGTTAATACTTTCAATAACAACATTGGTTCGTTTGTTTAACACACGAAACGCTTTAGACTCAGAAGAGTAACCTAGTTAATTCCCTCATCTGTTTTAGGTTCGAACTTTCCTAGATTAGCCTTTTCATTAAGGCAAAGCACCTATTACCAAACACATGAAAATGTTTAATATTAGGCAATTTGCCATTTTCCAGTTCATAGGGAGTTTTATTAAAGCGACGGTGTAAAATTGTTCGGTTTTGAGTGTAGAATGTTGTGTTGGCTGCTTCTGCCTAATAGGAAGGTGGTAAATCTGCGTAGGACAACATTGTTCGAGCCGCTTCAACAAGTGTTCAATTTCTTCGTTCAACAACCCCATTTTGTTCTGTAGTATAAGGTGCTAAAAATTGATGCATGATTCCCACTGAGTCAAGAAAGGATTCCAAGACTTTGTTCTTGAATTCGGTGTCGTTGTCGATGCGTATGGTACCAACCCTTCCTTGCGATTGATTTTGCACCTGTTTGAGGAACGATATGATTGTAGATGGACCTTCATCCTTCGTTCTCAGGAACTTGACCCACGTGTACCTCAAATAGTCATCAACTATCACGAGGATGTACTTCTTCCCATTCCTATACTGAACTCTCATCGGCCACACAAGTCCATGTGTAACAGTTAGAGAGGTTCTTTTGTACTAGACACCTGTTTGATTTTGTGTGATGCCCTTTTCATTTTACCTCTTTCACAATGTTCACACAGATGTTCTTTTTCAAACATGAGCTTAGGCAGTCCGCGAACTAGATCACCTTTGACCAAATGTTGATATTTTAAAAGGTTAGGTGAGATAGTTTGCGATGCCACATCCATGTGAGTTCCGATGAGGCCTTAGACAGAAGACATACTAACTTCTTTCCTTCCAGGTCTGCTAGATCAATTGTGTACAGATTTGACCTTCTGGACCCAGTCAGTACCACATCACCGTTCTCTGTCTTGACTAAGCAGGTTTTGGCCTTGAAGTTAACTTTTAACCCCTTGTCACTAAATTGCCCAATACTAAACAAATTGTGTCCCAATCCCTCCACATATGATACCTTGCTTATTTTTATATTTTATTTTATAATGTCTCCGATTCCCATTGTTGGTGCCACATGGCCAATCCCAAAACGAACATTTCCCGAGTATTTTAGGACATGGTTCGTGAGAAGACCCTTTTCGCCCGTCATATGTTTCGAACAGCCGGAGTCCAAGTACCACCGGCTAGATACTGCACATGGAAGACAAAAGTTGTTGAGGTACCCATTGTGTAGTGGGTCCTTGTTTGTTAGCAGATGCAACAGTATTAAATGAAGTTTCAGGTATTGAGGTGGTTGATTGTGCTTTGGGAATCCAGACTTGTGTGGACGTTTGGGGCTGGGACGGTGATAGTGTAATAATTTCTTTGGATATGACATGGGATAGATGTTCTTTTGATGTGACTATTGGTTGTTCAATTTCCACGCGATTGGAGCCCTTTGGGAGTGAAACATCATCATTGATGTATACATTTTGTTTATTTATGCTGTGAGGTTTGAGTTTTCCGTATCGTTGGATTTGTGCATTGTGATTTGATTTCCACAGCATTTTGATGGGCGTGATTCTAGTTATTAAAGTATCTGTGATTTGGAGTCCATGAAGTGTGACAATTGGTGCGATTAAATTCCGAATTATGCTTAGTAGGCACACTGTCATTGTTCATTTAGGATCTTGCTCTGGTGGAGCGTTTCTTACGCCAATAGGTATATTTATTACCTTTTCTGTTTATGAAGGAAGCTTGTTCATGATCTGATTCAGAAGATTTGTAATTTTGGTTCGGTTTAAGGACACGGTTCTTTCGGTCTTCATCACACACACAAGGATAAATACAGTGTCCATTAATACAACCATCATTCATGCAAAAGATTTCAATTTTAACAGAATTAACTGGAGTTTGAATAGGTTTGACATGTGGAACAGATGAATCATTACAAAATAACATATTTGTTTGTTTATTGAAGTTTGCGGGGTAAATCAAGCAATTTGCGTCCCTTCTTTCTCCATTCTTCTCTTGTGACTTCTTCTTCCATCCCAAAACATGTTTCTTCTCGTTCTTCACATTGGCACCTAGATGGACACTTGAATTAGAAGTAGACATTGCCAATTGATCATTTTTGGTTGATTTGGAAGGATGGTGAATTGTTTGTTTCTTTATTTGTTTTGTTTTGGATTAAGGTGATCTTGATGTACTTGTCTTATGTGATGACCGTGTATCAATTATTTTGGATTTTCCCTTTAAGTTGGTGGATTCAATTGTTTGCATTTTAAAAAATTCGTTCTTGAGTAAATTGAGTTTTTCGTGAAGCGTGAACAATGACTTTTCTGATTTTCTGCATTTTCCACAATCTTTACCAGTGTTGATTAAAGACAAATCATTTGCAGATGTGTTGAGTTCTGAATTTGTAAATGAAAAACATTCACCTTTTTGCACGTGTGGAATCAGGGTATCAGACGTGCTTGGAGCAGCAGAATTATGAGATTGGGCATTTTCATTTACAAGTTGGTCGATCATGTTATGAAGAATTGCACTCTCAAAGTCAAAAATGATGGATCTATGGACAAGTTCATGTTTAACTAAATCAAGATGTCGTTGTAGATCCATATGAGGAATAAAGACGCGAGGCTCGGCTGGGGAGTCTAGTATTGATGGCAAGGATTCCATTTCTGGTTGAGAAACACTTCGAAAGTAGTTATTAGAGATTGTGGATTTAAAGGCTTCAGTTATGTATGACTGATTTAGGCTTTTGTAGTCATTTGAGGTTGAAACTCTATTTGTGATGCGTCTCTTGTGTTCCTCCTCGGCGAGTTCGTCGACTTATCCAACGAATACCATTTTCTCAGTTAACCCTAGATTCATGCTTTCGAAATCATATAGTTGTTTAGCATTTATCTTATCACTTATGTGTGGATTAACATAACCTAAACCTTCGTATGTCTATTTTCAAAATTTAACATCCTTAGGTTTATTTAGAAAAATGGTTTGAGCAGTTTGATCTCCTTTAATTAACAAGTCTTCGAGAACCTTTATTTTTTAGTATAGCTGACATCGTTCCTTTTGTAAAAATTTAAAATCTTCTTCAACCGAGACCTTGGCCGCTTTTAAGTTGTGAATGATTACCTCGTTTTCACTTACTAAGGTGTTTAGTTCATTTTCTTTTGCGGTTAGTTCTGATTGAAGATTTTCTAAGTTAGATGTTGATTGAGTTTTGATTTTATTTTCCAACTTAGTGATTTTTCGGTTTTGTCTTTCGATGTGTTCAACTAACGTTTGTGCATACTCAATGTTTACCTTTCTAGAGACACCGACATAATCAGTCTGAGTTTCTTCAAACTCATCATCACCATCAGCTTCATTGTTACCCTCATCATCTGAGGAATCCTCATCTTGAGCCATCAGACAGAAGTGTGCTTGATCAGATCCATCATCATCTGAATCATCAGTATCGGTCAAGAATTAATCCTCTTCTACCAGCATTGCTCTCCCACTCTCCTTTTTCTTGGTCGGCCGCAGTTTGTTTCTGTAGTATTCAGCATCATTTGTCTTTGGCTTCCTGCAATCTTTGATAAAATGCCCTGTCCTACCATAGTTGTAACATTTCTTTTCCTCCTCTTGAGATTATGCGGGCTTATCTGTTCTTCTCTTCTCTTCTGGTGCATTTCCTTCACTTTTCCTTGGCCCGGAGGTGTACCGCTGTCTGTTGTTGGTCTTTCCATACTTGTTGTGGAAAGCCCTCGTGATTAGTGACATGGCTTTCAGTATGGCCTCCTTCTCTGAGATCTCTAGATCTCCTTCAGATGAATCAGAATCAACTACAACTTGCTTTCCCTTGATGTTCTCGTGGTCTTTGTTCAGGCACTAGTGCAACCGGGTCTAATGGTTGCTTTATTGAAAGTTTGTTGAGGACCTCATCTTGAAATTGGTTCAAGTCCTCGTAGATCGAGTGGTGAGATACCGCCTTGAGATTCCGATTAACATGCTTATACAAACGAACATGTTCACTCCATTCTGGACCAAGAGCATTGATCCAATTGACATTAATATCCAGATCGGATCTCGTCACACCATGATTTCTCATTACATTTAATAGTATGCAGAAATGGATGTATGTATCCTGTAGCAGCTCTCCTTCCCTGGCCTTGAATTCCCTCAAGGTGTTAACCAACTGAGTTTCCCTTATGAATGAACCCTGTTCAGTTCCCTGCATCTGCGGTTTAACTTCATCCCAAATTTCTTTGGCATAAGTTAGACTGTCTATCTTGGAGTAGATTTCAGCACATAACCCTTGTTTTAAATAGTATTTTGCGGGAGTTTACGTCTTCTCTCAGCGGCTATTGGTGGATTATTATCGGGAACAACCTCGATAATCTTTTGGAAGATGGCATCACCATTTAATATGCTTTCTTTCATCATGTCGCTATATTTTTCACTGTATTCTATAAAGTCCATAAACCGTCCTTTCCATACGTTATATTCATTTCTGAAAAGTACAGGAGGTTTAGTGTCTGTGCCGATGGAAAGAATCTCATTGCTGGAACTCATCTTTTCTTGGATCTTTCTCCCTGAAGTAAACTGGTTAGTTTGTTTGTGAGAAAAACTTTGAAAGTCGGATGAAGTGTTTGAAAGTCGGATGAAATGTTTGAAAGTTAGATGAAACTGTGCGACTGTCGGATGAAAAACTGAAGTGACAGTCGGATGGACTAAAGAGTCGAATGACCTAAAAGTCGGATGACTTGAAAAGTCGTATGGCTTAAAAGGTCGGATGGCTTAAGAGTCGTACGACTGTCGGATGGTCCAAAAGTCGGATGTACTTTCATGTGTCGGATGACTTTTGAAAGTCGGACGAGTCAAGTGTCGTATGGAGCAAAATTTGGATGAACTTTGAATCAAGTGTCGGATGACTTTTAAGTTAAAAGTCAGATGAACTTTGAGTCAAGTGTCGGATGACTTTTAAGTTAAAAGTCGGATGAACTTTCCTTGGCAACAGTCAGATGAACCAAAGGTCGCACGACTGTCGGATAAGATAATAATCCAAAAACTTGCAGGTCTAACCCCTGTTATCGAGTAGACTGCTGATTTTCCCTGAAACACACTAAAAATTCACTTAGCTTTTGCTTTAACCTTCCTTATCAATAAAAACACTTACCCTAACTAATTTCAACCCAAAACAACAATAAATTCTTGAAAAATTTGATGAAACAGTGAAAAACTTCAAGAACTTGAAGAACAAGAAAGTTTCAAAATCACGACCCAAATGTTGTTTGTTTGTTCTAAAAACACTAGAAAAGTTTTTATCTTTCTCAAATACTTCTAAAAGACAAAAAATAACTTGAAAAACAAGAAGATTTGAGCAAGTGAGGTTTTGGCTTCCAAAGCTCTCACGTAAACAAGAACAAGAGCAGCTCCTGGGTTTTGTTTCTCACTCAAAGATGTTACTTTCAGGTAATGTTGAACCAATCTATTAGGGAGTTGGCTCTGATACCAATTGAAAATCCTTTGATAGTGAAGAAGATGAGTTACTAGAGAATACTTGAACAAAAGATGATGAAGTTTAATAAGAATAAGTATGAACACTTTGTATGCAACTTGAATATTCTCTCTGATAGATCAAACATATTACAGTAGCAGAGATTACAAATGGAAAAGCTTGCCTTGAAACTAGATTTTCAAGGCTATAAATACAAAAGCCTCATGGGCTTAAAAGCCACATGGGCCCAAAACTAGTTAACTAGACTAGACTTAATGAATTACATATAAAAGTGGGCTAACCCCGTAACACTAACTAGTCTAGAATAATACATAGTTTAATTACAACAAAAGTAACACAAGGCTAACAAATACATATCTAACAACTCTATTTACAAACGGACCCATGTAATTTAGAAACTCAAATTTTCACTAAATTTACTAATAGCAAAGGCGGTGTTACAAGTTATCCTAAACATGTAAAACTATAGAAGAGGAGGAGTTATCAGTATGAGAACTGGAGAAGTTTCTCCACTTGGACATGCGTTGTTCCTCTAAAACAAGCATCGATTAGGCCTTCAAAAAAGATGGGTAGCAGAGTTTGATGGCAAATGATGATTGCAACGCGCTCATACTGTTCCATAAGTCTGTTAGCCATATCATTCACCAATGTCTTTTCATCAACAGACGAGTTTATGTTGGCTAGAAGATTAGAAATTGACTTGAGACGTTGGCAATAATCCGAGATCATTTCATCACCAATAGTAATATAATGTAGATCATTGTCTAAATAAATCACCCTAGTTTCTTTATTGTCACTGAAGAAAGACTCAGGAGACAGCCAAACATCTTGAGCACTGCTATTAGGTTTGACAACCATGGTGAGAAGAGAAGAGGTTATCGTACCATATATCCAAGGTTTCACCAATGTGTCCAATCTTTGCCAATCCTGATTATTGTCTGCAATGTTAACCATGGATCCATCAAGCATTAAAATCGAGCACCAAGATAATGTGTGTTTTGATATATGTCATGCCATACAGTTGTCAAATCTATCATTCCAAGGCCTTACCATGATCATAATATATATAACCTGGAGAGTATAGAAGCAAAAGAGATGAGCACTAGTAGGGGTATGCGGCAGGAAGTAGAAGAGTGTGGAAAAGAAATAAAGGGTATAGTAAAGTAAGAACAGTTAGATGCTAGGGTTAGTTGGTAAATCATAAATATGGCTCCGATACCATATTACAAAACGATTTCCCTCAAATGATAAATTCATTGAATGGAAAATAAATAACAATACAAAAGGGCCATGGGCCATGTTAGTCCCATATTGGATACTACAACAAATGTTTGTAGAAGTTTGTAGAAGGGGTGGGGGGGTTAAACACAAACTCTAGTTTTTTAAAATTAAAGACACAATTATACTTTTATATATTTCTTATTGATATGAATCAAGAATTACATGTACTAGAAGCGGAAATTCTAAATACAATAAAAAGTGGCAACCAATTTGTCTAACACATAGACAAGCTATTTCTAAACAACTTATGTAAAGAAAGTTCAACACATGAACAAATTTGTTTCAACACAAAGATGCTAACTTAAAAACTTGTTATTGCTTAAAATATTTCCTTAAGTGCTGTGTAAATCTCAATGTATGACGTGATTTAAATGTCCAACATGCAAGAGTATATATATAAGCTTGACATCCGGTTGACAAAGAGAAAGGAGACAAAAAAAAGACCAAGGAAAATAATATTTTAATTATAAAGTTAGTGGGTGAAAAATAAACTTATTTTAATTAAGGATTGAATAAAGTAAATGTAATTTTATGAAAAAGTGCAACCCACTCACAATATAATAATATTAAATCTCATACCTTTTGCCTTGGAAGTTTAAACTTCTTTTTCCATGCTTGTACTTGTTGGGTTTTTGTGGTCCCAAAAACACAACGGAAGCAAAAACGAGTAGAAAATATACTTTCAAAAGTTAACCACGCAATACCCACCAAATGGACCAAAACTCTAAACATGTCAAAGCAACTAAATAAAGAGACAAAGAAATAGATTCATACCCTTGAAGTTATCTTCTTTGTGCAAACGAGCTAGAGCTTTTGGAAGTTCCGTGTACTAACTTGTACACCACTAGTGAAGTCCACACCAAGATGTTATCGACTCCCACTTGCTAGAGTGCTAGATGTGCCAATTTAAACACCACAAAATAGTCTAGCACAAAAGTATCAAAGCCTTGAGTACTCCTTTTGTGTATTTAAGAGAATTGTGTGCAATATATATATATATATCTTAGTAAGTCTAGTTCATGGAACATAACAACAAAGCTTCTTGTGGCTTATATAGAGCTCTAAATTGAACTCAAAACCGTCCACAATGAAGCCACAATCAGTTACTAGAGTTATAGCCATAAACACCACCATATTCAGCTTTGAAAGCTGATTAAAGAAGCTGTTACTACACAAGGCACGAGCGTGCCTGCCCAAAAGGCCACGCCCAAGTCACGCCTGAATTGGGCTCGTGCCTGCCCATAGGGCACGGCCGTACCTCATAGAGGCACGGGCGTGCCTTTGCCCACCAAAACCTGTTTCTGGTTTTCTCTCTCATTTGACCATCTGTGATGTCGAAATCGATACTTGGCGTGTGACCCGATAAGCCCTTGCTTCATCAACCATGATACCAACACATGTGTGTGTCAATGGGCATAATCGAACAATACATTTATCAAAAGTCATGCTTCTTTCAAATTTGACTTTACCAAGTATAGAGTTGCCAGCCATACTTAGTTGTTGAAACAAATATTCAAGATCTTTTTCTTCTAAAGTATCTTTCTCCTTTTACAAAGGATAACATTGATCCTTTTTGTCTTGTACTTGATCCAAAAGGCGTTTTAAACTTTTACAAAGAATGATCTAAAGGCATAATAGAATAACACATATTTTGTCATTGACTTAAGAATAAATACAAACTAAATAGTGATCTGATATAACATTTTTCATGGCTCGGCTGATGAAATGTACTAAACTGCAACTATAAGTTTGCTCGGCCTAAGGGTAAGATGATCATAACAAGGACTTAGATGATAAAAAATGCTCACCTGACCATAGAAATGCTCAGCTAATCAACTGTTAGACTTGGGTGAGGTGTAAGCTAATAAACCTAGATGATCAGTTGATCAAAGATGCTCAGCTGATCATTCAGAGTGATAAGCTTACAGAAAACATAGACTTATGTTGTAAAGTTTACTTAGCTAATGTGAGTTGGCCTCAGCTGATTAAATGGTTGGCTCTGATCAAATTCACTCATTAGCTGATAAGAGTAATCCCTCAGTTGATGGTTGTAAGCGCTTAGCTGATGGTCTTCTACACTTTTCTTTACTTCTCAGCTGACCTCGAATGTTGTCCTTCAGCTGATACTTAGTACTTAGCTTATCCTCAGCTCATAGTTCATACTTAGAGAATTCTTCTAGTGTAAGTCAAATAACACATGTTTGAAAACATTCTAAGTCATATTGAATGTATGGTTTTGTTATCATCAAATCCTATGTATTTCAATAGATGGATTTGATTATTGGGATGAAGTGATGATGTCCCCAACAATCTCCCTCTATTTGAGGAGAACAAAACCTTTTTCTTTTTGAATAATCAGTTTGACTTCGAATAGGTTTGAACATAATTACTTATAAGTTCCTTTGGTTAGCTAGCTATCTGTTTTTTGGTAACTCTTTTTATTTGAAACTTTTTTTGTTTTTGGTTTCTTTTCCGTTGTTCTCTTTTGTTCTGTTTTTTGAGAATCTTTTCTTTGTTATACAATTTTGTTCTGTTTTTGTGGTATCTTTTCATCATTTTTTTGTTTTCAGGATTTTTTTTTGTTTTTTTTGTTTTTGCACTAATTAGCTATTACTAAGAGTCACTTATACCTGAAATTTGTCAAGCAGTTCATGATTAGAGCATTGAGCTATATAACAAACAAAGAATTACAAGAGTTTGTACATCAGAGCAAAACTAAACTTAACAGATCACAAACTTTACAAAAGATAGTAAACTGTTAGAGGTAAGAATATTAGAGAACAAGTTACAAGGTACTAGAATATTAAGGCAAGTCTTCAATATCACTTCTGGGAAGGCTTCAACAAGTGGATCATTAGCAACTAAAGCAAGGCTTTGTGCTTCCACTAATACATTAGAGCGAGTGTTTCTAGATCTATCTTTAGTATCAACTTTTACCCAGAATAACAAGGTTTTGTTAGCTTTAGGGATTTCAGACAGCGTAAAAAAGCGCCAGCTACCACTTCTATCAAGGAAAAAAATTCCTTCAATAGGCTTAGAGATGAACTTGTATAGTTCAAGAGTTATGTTCAGGGGTATGGATGTATCCATATTTTCAAAGTCAGTAAAATATATATGATGAGAATGAACTTCTCTCTACTCAAATGGAACAAATGGCTTAGAGCCTTTCTTATGAAGAGTGCCCACTTGGTATACATGTCTATAGTAATCATCCTTTGTAAATGCACCCTGAGATTCTTCAAGAGCAATATAGGCTTGCACCTTCTCGATGAATTAGGCTTTGATCTTGCTTTCTGACTTGTATAGCAGATATAGAATCTCGATAAGATCAGTGAAACCATAAAGATGGCACTTTAGATAGGTTACAGTTTCACAACTATTGTAATTGTTCTTCCTGATAATCTTCAAGTAAGGATCATCCTCACCCTTGTGTACAGTCAATCTAGATATGGGGTTGAGCTCACATCTTTTTCTGATAATATCTAGGTTTTCCTTGAACTTTCTCTTTCTGTCATTGCTCAGATTGTAGGAAACAAAGAGATCAGCATTTAGTAAAGTCTAGAGAGCATCATTATGAAATCTGGCTCTTAGTAGTTCAACTTAGGCTTTCTCCCTTGCCTCTTTGACTTAGGATGTAGCTTTCGTTGATTGCACTTATTGTTCTTGTGGAAAATCTAAATCCCTAACCTGGAAGACTTCTTCAATAGAAACACTATAAAGTATAAAATTGTATAGAAATAGGAGTTTGCTTGAGAAAATACTCATAGAGTATAAACAGGGCATGACCCTTGTAATATGTGAATTTTGCCATAATCAATGTCTAAATGTGTGTTTTATATGGTATTAATCATCTCTCTAAGTCTACACACTACATTCTTGCATTACTCCATTCATACTTGAACCACTTGGGACTAACAAGTGGTATTAAAGCCTAAGGAGTGTGATTTGATTCTGAATTCAACATACAAGTTCAAGATTTTTGAAGAATTTGAAGAAAACCAAGAACACGTTTTGAGATTTTTGGGTTTTCATTAAATTTTGAGATTTTGGTGAAGATTATGGTTGATTGATGCTCGATTATCATTTTACAATCATTCTGGAGTGAACGAGATCAAATTAACAACAAAACAGCAAGCAAATCTAAGATTTTAGTATGTTTTGTGAAAAACGGGTTTTGAAGAAAATCGTCTAATTCGATATCAATTCGTTGTGGTTTATCAGCAAATTTGATATAGGATTGATTGTAGTTGATAGGCAAAGTGATGTGGGTAAGAAATATACAGATTCGTGCAAATTTGAAATTTTTTTGAATCTGAGCGAGATGAATATGAATTTATCGGATTTTGAATATGAATGTACCGGATTGGGAAGATGAAGTTATCGGATTTTATTAATCCAGTTAAGTGTTTACCGGATTTGAAATTTGGCGGATTTGAAAGTTATTGTTAGTCCCATGTTTAGAATAGTTAGATTTGATAAGATAAACCATAGATATGTATAATTGATAGGTTAAACATTAGGAATTATGTAAGTCAGACCTCACCAAATAGAGGTAACCATAAATCTGACAAAGGTAAGTCCAAAGTCAGTGAAAATCAAGTAGACAAACTGTCGAAGAGGATTGAAAGGTTATCCACATCATATGACCCTAAATCTGAATCCAAATTTAATGTTGGAAAACTGAAAGAAATCACCCAAACACCCATCTATAGAAGAATATGCTATAAGTGTGGTGATAGAGGTCATGAGGCCAGAGATTGTGTAATTACCAATCTTAGACCTGAAAATGAAAAGGATGATCAGTCCAAAACAGAACCAAAATCTGTTCGAGCTGATCAATCAAACTCCAAAGGATCAGCTAAGTGCTCATCCTCAGGACCCACCAAATAGTGGGTTCCAAAAAGAAACTAACATGTTTAGTTGATCATGTGCAGGGCTCCTACAAGTGGTATCTCGATAGTGGATGCTCAAGGCACATGACAGGAAGCAAAGGGATTCTAAGTGAATTCCAAAACAATGAAGGACCCAAGGTGACATTTGGGGATAATTTTCAAGGAATGACTAACGGTTATGGAAAGATAACTGCTAGAACAGTCACTTTCAAAAAGGTAGCAATAGTTGAAGGCCTTAAACACAATCCAATAAGTATCAGTCAATTGTGTGATGAGGATTATGAAGTCACCTTCAGAAAGCATGCAGGAACAATTTATGATAAGAAGGGAAAGACAATACTAATGGAAAAAAGAGAGGGAGAGATATCCATTTGTTAGATCTCAGCTCCGTAGATCCTTTAATTGAAACCTGTTTGTATTCTGACTCAACTCCCAAGCTGAGTTGGTTGTGACACAAAAGACTGTCACACCTAAATTTCAAATATATTAACAAACTTTCTAGCAAAGAGTTAGTCTCTGGTCTGTCAAAGATCACATTTGCTAAAGACAATCTTTGCTCATCTTGTGAAATGGGAAAACATCATAAGGGATTCTTCAAGTCCAAACAGAAATTTTCAATTACAGAACCATTGCATATGTTGCATTTGGACTTATTTGGACCTATAAGCACCCTAAGCCTAAGAGACAAAAAGTATACTCTAGTGATTATTGATGAGTTCACAAGATTCATTTGGGTGGTCTTCTTAAAAGCCAAAAGTGAAGCTGCATACGAATTAATCAGCTTCATAAGACAAGAAGAGTTGCAAAAGGGTAAGTCTATTAAGCAGCTCAGAAGTGATCATGGGATTGAGTTTAAGAACTCAACCCTTGAAGGCTTTGGTGAAGAGAGGGGAATTATCCAGAATTTCTCATCTGTAAGAACTCCACAACAAAATGGAGTTTCTGAAAGGAGAAATAGAACCTTAATTGAAGCTGCCAGAACCATGCTATATGAAGCAAAGCTCAAGCTGAACTTTTGGGCAGAAGCTGTAAGTACAGCTTGCTACACACAGAACAGATCAATGATAGTTAAAAGACATGATAAAACACCTTATGAGATGTATCATGGCAGAAAAACTAGTATTGGATACTTCCACATCTTTGGTTTAACATGCTATGTGCTAAACCAAAGAGATCAGCTCCATTAGTTGGAACCTAAAGCTGATCAAGGTCTATTTGTTGGATACTCTTCAATCTCCAAAGCTTATAGAGTCTATAATCTTAAAAGAAATGTAATTGAAGAGTCAGTACATGTTACGTTTGATGAGATAAGTATTGAAAAATCTGAAAAAGCTCAAGCTAACCCAGTTAGTCTGAGTGAGCTTGAAAGGAGCAAAGAAGATCTCATATCAAATACCATGTATGTTATGGATGATTCTGATGACGAGGATGGTGGTAAATCTGACAAATTTGCATCATCAAAAGAAACTATCAAGGTTGAAGATACTCAAGTGATGAAGCTGATGTAGCACAAAAGGCCAGTGACATGCTTGCTGAACAAATGTTACAAGAAATGGCCAAGGAACTGGGTATGACCGTGGAGGAAATGAAAGAGCAGAAAAGGAAAGCTGAGCTTCAAAGAGAAAAGGCTAAAGCTGAGGCTGCAAGAGCTGAAGCTGACTATTCTGGACCAAGAGATGCCCCAATTCCCTACTCCGATGCTGATACGAGGCATTGCTATAAAAGAACACATTTTAATCACAAGATTGAATCCATCACACCGAGTAGAAAAGGAGAATTGGTAATCATCAACGTTGTACTAGACAACAAACATGAAATTGGTCTAGATATGAGATGTATGTACAAGTTGGGATTTTCAGAGTTAAAGGTGGTAGCCACAACTATCAAAAGAATGAAAAAGAGTCAAATCAGACACGAGATAGTTGATGTGCCCAAGACTCTCTTCATAAGGATTGATCAACTAGGAGAAATTCCAGCTGATGAAATTGATACCTTCCTAAACAGAAACAAAGCTACAAGAGTCAGAGCAGCAAGTCAGCGAGCCAAACGAAACATCAGTCTACAAGTTCCAGAGGGAGTTGAATTCAGAGAAAACATTTATATCACTCAACCATTGGAAGGATATTTGTATTTGGATGTGGAAGGCAACCAGTGTTTCTTGAAGATAGCAAATCTTCACTTGGCGAATCTGGAATTGATTTTATACTTGAGGATTCTATGTGACAACTCAGTTCAGAACTCAGTTTTCAGATACCATCTGAAAAAGAAATAAGATCAAGAAAAGCTGAGACGAGAGAGTTGCAAGAGGGTGAAGAAGTTTTAAATGATGCTATCAAAGAAGCAGCAATCTGGGAGCTTAAACGTTCAGATATGTGGTTGGAAACTGGAGATCCTATTGATGAAATAGATTAGTTCTATAATTTTGTAAGCACTAAGTGTGCATAAGCTGATCAAAAATGATCAAGCCAAAATGTAAAAGATATGTTCATTAATGAAAAGCTAAGTTTGATATGTTCAACTGTTTGATGTGTTCAAATAGACAGCTTTGTAAGTTTAAGCTGACTATTGATATGTTCAAGTATAAACTAGTAATAGAAGTTTGGTAAGTCCAGAACATAAATTAATTCTGATAAGTTCAATAACTAAGTAATTGTTTGTTCAAATACTTAGAATACAAGTCTTAGAATAGATTTGTAATCTAAAATCTTGTAAGTTCAAGAAATAATGAATGGGTATAGATCAATTCAATACCTATTTCAAGAACTAACTTTGGTCAGTTCCAGAGTGGTTCAACATAATTCTGTTAACCTATACGTACTTTGATTCAATATTTTGTCATCATCAAATAGAGGGAGATTGTTAGTCCCATGTTTAGAATAGTTATATTTGATGAGACAAACCATAGATATATATAGATGATAGGTTAAACATTAGGAATTATGTAAGTCTGTTATAGACTTACTAGTCAGCTTAGGCTGAGTAGTCAGCGTATACACAGATATAGAGTTATCTATCTAAGTACTAGATAACTCAGTGACTTCTAAGCTGAGATAGGTTTCTAGAATGAAGACTTGAAGATTTGAAGAATCAAGAAGTCAAGAACTCAGCTTGATAACATCAAGACTGAGTGAGTCAACTCAGCATCAGAAGTCAGTTTAAGAATTTAAGTAAGTTCTAAATTCTGTTATAAACTCTCCATATCTACGACATTTAAATTACAATATATGAACCTAATTTAAACTATCTATTAGTTGGATAGAGATCTCAAACGGAATTAGTTAGATATGTTCTAAATAAGGAGTTTATTACGGTTTTAAATAAAAGATAAGTTCTATCTTTAAACTGCGATTTCTTCGTAGATATATCAAGTATAAGTATAAACCTTCTTATGGTTTTCAAAAAACACACAGAATACCGAATAGAGAGTTCTGCATAAGTTGCAAAACGTACGTGTGTTAGTCCCAAGTGGTTCGAGTATGAATGGAGTAATGCAAGAATGTAATGTGTAGAAGATTTACACCGTACAAAATACACACTTAAACATTGATTATGGCAAAACTCACATACTACAAGGGTCATATCCCTATTTATACTCTATGAGTATTTTCTCAAGAAAACTCCTATTTCTATACAATTTTATACTTTACATTCTCCCCCTTTGTATTGAAATAGGAGTGTAAACGCCAGTAACCTAAGGACTGTCTTCGTTAGATTATATAAGCAGTTTTGGATGTAGCGTCCCACCAAATACATCAGTCTGAAATAATGCTTTATCTTGAGCTTTTGATAGCGGAAGCATAAACACTTTTGATGTGTTTGGAAGAATCTTCTTTTTGTCTCCCCCTACAATGTAGCTCAGATTGTTCCCATGTCTTCATAAGTCTGATAATCTTGACTCCCCCTAGACATGATACAAACTGATGTTTCTTTGTCTCTCTCCCCCTTGAGTAGACATAATAACTTTTCAATATGTTCTTTTACTCTCCCTCAACAACTGAATCAACAATGTAAAATTTCTTTACTTATTTTTTTTATTCTCCCCCTCATGATGATTATGATACATTATGAGCATCATGCATAAAGTACATCACTCTAAGATTCAGTTGTAACAAACATGGAAAAAAGGATGGGGAGGATCCTACATGTTCATGTCAAAAAGATCTCCATTTGTTGTATGACATGAGTAGATACTTGAACCAGTCTCGATCGTTAAGGAGTGATAATGATTTGATCTAAATTCGTGAAGATTTATAACTTTGTGTTGGATGTATTATGATATTGGATATTAATGTTGTCAAGTAAGTCTCCCAATACCGTGTAATCAACCTGGACCAAATCACCGCAAGTCCCAAAAAATTTTGAAAGACATACAGGTGCAAAAGAACTTGGGTACACATAAGTGGGTAGATGACTTTGATATAATAATCAGTGAGTCGGATTCATCCTTACTCAAGAGCATACGCATGTAATACAAAATTTTCTCAAAAACTTGAAGTAATTTGATTTTGGTCAATCCTTCAAACAATTTCACGAACAATGTGATCTGGGTTGTCAGAAATGACTGATATATAAGATAACCAAGATTCAAAAATAACAAGGAATAGATGGCCAAAATCTGAGTTTGAGACCAAAAATTGGTGACACTGAGAAAGAAGAACCAAAAATCAGTTAGGAAAGGGTAGGATGACTAGACATAAGGTACTAGACATTTAGCATATGGTAGCAATGACCCAAAGTAGACCAAATCTAGAAACATCAGAATGATAACTGAAACTTTGAGAACTCCTGACTCAGCCAAAAAATCCAAACACATGTCTTAGGAATCAAGGTGACCAGACAATTCAGTCACAACGACTACGGGGGTTCGGGGGCAGCGCCCCTGATAGCAGGGTCCAAGGGGTGGCAACCCCTGGCGGGGTCTAAGGGGTAGAGCCCCTGGCTGGGGTCGAAATTGCTATGAAAATTGAAAATTACTATGGAGAAAATGATAGGAAAATTGAAAATCTTCCTAAATCCGCTCAAATCCCAAATCCGCCAAATCCCAAATCCGGTACTTTGAAATCCGATATTTTTAAATCCGGAAGAAGCAAAATCCGATACTTTCAAATCCGGAACAAGCCAAATCCGATACTTTCAAATCCGGAAGAAGCCAAATCCGACACTTTCAAATCCGGAAGAAGCCAAATCCGGTACTTTCAAATCCGCCAAATTTGAAATCCGATAATTTTCAAATCCGCATAAACCAAATCCGGTAAATACAATCGGATTTATGAAATCCGGTAACTTCATCTTCAAAATCCGATACATTCATATTCAAAATCCGGTACCTTCATCTTCAACCCGTTCAGATTCAAAAATTCTTCAAATTTGCACGAATCTATATATTTCTTGCCCATATCACTTCGCCTATTAACTTCAATCAGTCCTATATCAATTTTTCTGATAAACAACAACGAATTGATATCGAATTAGACGATTTTCCCCAAAATTCGTTTTTCACAAAATATACATAAATCTTCGATTTGCTTGCTGTTTTGATGTTAATTTGATCTCGTTCACTCCATAATGATTGTAAAATGATAATCGAGCATCAATCAACCATAATCTTCACGAAAATCACAAAATTTGATGAAAACCCAAAAATCTCAAAATGTGTTCTCGGTTTTCTTCAAATTCTACAAAAATCTTGAACTTGTATGTTGAATTCAGAATCAAATCACACTCCTTAGGCTCTAATACCACTTGTTAGTCCCAAGTGGTTCGAGTATGAATGGAGTAATTCAAGAATGTAGTGTGTAGATGATTTACACCGTACAAAATACACACTTAAACATTGATTATGGCAAAACTCACATATTACAAGGGTCATATCCCTATTTATACTCTATGAGTATTTTCTCAAGAAAACTCCTATTTCTATACAATTTTATACTTTACAACGTGTGATCGTCATACTTGATACGCGTGTGTTACGATAACTTTGTGAGTTCAAAGTTCGAGAGAGAGTTTTCAAGAGTTCTTGTTAATCAGTTTTAATAAGAAGTTCGATCATCAATTAGTTTGTGATACGAGAGTGTTTAGAGAGAGTTGAGTTTATAATCAGTGTAAACATCAAATCGTCCAATTAATTTGATTAGAAAGTAATAATTGTAATCATTCTGTTTGATCATTGAATATATATTTGATTACTTTGATTGATTGTTTCAAAGTGTATTCAACCCCCCTTTCTACACTATATTGGTTGCTTGTTTACCCACTTCGGAACCAACAACCAGTATCAGAGCTAGTTTCTTCATTAGCTGAAGATCAAGATCCGTTGTCAAGAGGTCAAGATGTCTATCAACAAGTTTATAATTAGTGTAAACACCAAATCATCCTGTTGATTTGATTAAATCGGAACCTAAACTGTGTTTTCATTCGACCAATACCATAGGTATCTATTTCTTTCGAATTTTGGTCACCTTTCGATCTAACAGTTCAACCGGTTCCTCTATCAGTCTCTTCTTGGGATCAACTTTCAACTCATGCACTGGGAGAATCTGGCTTTCATCATCAATCTTACACTTCCTCAGATAACAGACATTGAATGTATCGTGAATTCCTGCTAACTCTGTGGGAAGATCTAGTGTAACTGTCTGATCATTCACAACTTGGCGAATACGGAAAGGACCAATGAAACGGAGAGCTAACTTCCCACGTTTGCCGAAGCGAATTACACCCTTCCACGGACAAACTTTCAAGTATACCAACTCCCCCACATCAAACTTTACCGGACGTCGTTTCGGATCAGCATACATTCTCTATCTATCTCTTGCTGCTTTCAATTTATCTCTGGCTATAGCAACCTTATCAGCAGTCAATTCTACTATCTCGGGACCCGCAAACTATTTCTCACCCGCCTCTAACCAACAAGTTGGATTATGGCAGCGACGAGCGTACAACAATTCATACGGAGGCATTCCAATACTGGAGTGATGATAGTTATTATATGCAAATTCTATCAATGGCAGATGTGAATCCCAAGATCCACCATACTCTAATACACAAGCTCGCAACATATCCTCGAGTATCTGTATGGTTCGCTCAGTCTGACCGTCTGTCTGAGGATGATAGGTTGTACTTAAGTTAACTCTAGTTCCCAATTCTCTTTGCAAACTCCTCCAAAAATTAGATACAAACCTTGAATCTCTGTCAGATACAATTGACAATGGTATACCATGCCTCGCAACAATCTCGTCTATGTATATTTGTGCCAGTTTACCCAACGAAGCTGTCTCGCAGGTGGCTAGAAAATGAGCACTTTTTGTCAAACGATCCACTATCACCCATATCATATCATGATTCCTCTGAGTTCATGGTAGTTTTGTTACAAAATCCATCGTGATGTGTTCCCACTTCCACTCTGGAATCTCTAATTGTTTCAAAGACCCGTAAGGCTTCTGATGTTCTGCCTTCACATGCGCACAAATACGGCATGATTCCACAAAGTGTGCCACATCTGCCTTCATTGTAGGCCACCAGTAAAGCACTTTCATATTGTTATACATTTTTGTGCTTCATGGGTGTATAGATAGTCTCGACTTGTGTGCTTCTGTCAAAATTAATTGTCTCAATTCTCCAAGCTTAGGCACCCACACACGAGCTTTGAATGTTTTTAATTCACGAGAATCGTCATTCAATTCATCTTTTCTCTTTTTCATTAACTCGGTCTTTAAATTTTGTTCTTTTAGAGCTTCGAACTGAGCAGACTTAAGTCTATCTATCAGATCAGATACTATCTCAATTCGCATAAACTGAATAGGACTTCCATTTCCTTTTCGACTCAGGGCATCTGCCACAACATTCGCCTTTCCAGGTTGATATCTGATCTCGCAGTCATAATATTTTATCAATTCTACCCAGCGTCTCTATCTCATATTCAATTCTTTCTGAGTAAACACATACCGCAGGCTCTTATGATCTGTACAAATTACGCATTTGGTGCCGTACAAGTAATGTCTCCACAGTTTGAGCGCAAAAACCACAGCTACTAGCTCCAAGTCGTGAGTTGAGTAGTTCTTTTCATGTGGTTTTAACTGTCTGGAAGCATAAGTAATCACCCAATCTCTCTGCATTAATACACACCCTAAACCAGCCAACAATGCATCACAATATACTGTAAAATCTTCCGATCCATTTGGCAAGGCAAGGATTGGAGCCTGACACAACAATTCCTTTAATATCTAAAAAGCTTTGTCTTGTTTGTTATTCCACACAAACGTTATATCTTTCCGAGTTAACTTGGTTAACGGTACCGCAATCTTAGAAATCTGCGGTAGTACCCAGCCAATCCCAGAAAACTCTTTATCTCTGATGGTGTTCCTGGAGCATTCCAACTCATCACTTGCTCTACCTTAGAAGGATCTACCTTTACCCCTTCCTTACAAATTATATGCCCCAAAAACTGAACTTCTCTTAACCAGAACTCACATTTTGAGAAATTTGCATACAACTGTTCTTTCTTCTGAGTTTCCAGGATCTGTCTCAAATGTTGCTAATGCTCTATCTCAGTCTTGGAATAAATCAAAATGTCATCAATGAAGACAATAACAAACTTATCAAGAAATGGTCGACAGACTCTATTCATGAGATCCATAAATATCGCTGGTGCATTAGTTAGATCAAATGGCATAACTAGGTACTCATAGTGACCATATCGTGTGCGGAAAGCTGTCTTTGTCACATCCTCCTTTGACACCCTTACCTGATGGTAACCCGATCTTAAATCAATCTTTGAGAAGAAAGAAGCTCCCTGCAGTTGATAGACCAAATCATCAATTCTGGGCAACGGGTACTTATTCTTTATCGTTCTCTTGTTCAACTCTCAATAATCAATGCACATGCGTAATGTACCGTCTTTCTTCTTCACAAACAACACTGGCGCACCGCACGGAGATGACCTTGGATGGATAAATCCTTTAGCTAACAAGTCTTGAATATGTGTCATCATTTCTCAGATTTCTGAAGGTATCAGTCTGTACGGGGCTTTAGCCACTGGTCGAGATCCAGGAATCAGATCTATCTTGAATTCTACCTCTCGAACAGGAGGCAACCCTGGTAACTCCTCTTGAAACACCTCCGGGTATTCCGTTACCACCCGGATGTCTGTCATTGCTTGCTTCTCTTTCTTTCCATCAATCACATATGCTATAAATGATTCACAGCCTTTATTCAATGCTTTCTTTGTCTTTAAACACGAAATTATTGAAATTGCAGACCCGGCTTTCTAACCCCTTGCTATCACTCTTGTACCATCCGCTAATGGGAACGAAATCAACTTCTTGTGGTATTTTATACTTGCTTGATTTAGACTCAACCAATCCATACCCAATACCACATCAAAACAAGATAGAGGCATGACAAGAAAATACAGAGGAAAACACACACCATCTATATCAATTTTAGCTCCAGCCACAGCAGTCGTGACTGGAACCATCATGACATCTGCTACTTCTATTTGTAGGGTATTAGCAAGTTTAATAACAGGTATATGTAATCTACCATAAAACTCCACAGACACAAATGAGCGATTAGCTCCAAAATCAAATAACACTCTCACAGGGATGGAGTCAATCAGGAACATACCAGTTATGACATCGTCAGTAGTGGTGGCATCCTCCACCGTCATTTTAAAAGCTCTACCCTCAGTAGTAGGTAGATTCTTTCTCTTCTGACCCGCTTAAGATGATCCCCCAGCTGTCCCCGCCCCCTTCCCAGTCCCTGCTTTCTTTCCCACCAGGCACTCCTCTACTCTGTGCGGGAATCTGCAATCCTTCAGATCATGGCCAAATTGGCCACACTTAACACATCTCCTTGTTTGGGGCGTACACTGCCCATTGTGGTATGACTTGCACCGACCACACCACGGTGCCCTCTATGTTGACCCACTTACATTTGACCTCCTATTTTGGTCTCCCTGTTTATATCCACTGCCTTGCCCACCCTGCCTCTGTTGGGAATTATAATGATCGATCCTCGATTTTTGTTGGGCAATCTTCTCCCCACTCCACTTGTTCCTGGTAATTAAATCCCCTTCTGTTATCTTAGCCAAAGTAAATGCTTGTGATAAGGTAGTAGCCCACCTAGTGGCACTCCAAAGATCGGGGTGTAAGGCTCCCACAAATTGAGCAATCCTCGACTCTTCCTCTAGTACCCAGTGCTTCACAAACCTCATCTTCTGATTAAATTGCTTAATGAGATCACCCACTATCATATTTCCGGTAATTTGCAGATCCGTGAATTCTTTCTTGATCTTAGCAACCTCAAATGTACCGCAATACTGTTCACAAAGTTTTTCTTGGAACTGACTCCAAGTAATGCTCTCTTGTTCTTGTTCAGTAAAATGGCCAGTGATTGAATCCCACCAAACCATAGCATCACCCTTCAGCATTCTTGATGCGTATTTCACCTTCAATTCCTTTTCACAGTTACAGGCATCTAGTGCCTTTACCTTTTGCCTCAGCCAGTTCAAGGTTATGTTAGGGTCAGAACTTCCACTGTACTCGGAAGGCTTACAAATAAGAAATTGTTTATATGTGCAAGGTTGCTTAAACCCAGGGAACGCAAAAGGGTAAGCTCCCGGTTGTGGATACGGATAGTAGAATGGTTGTTGCATTATCTGTGTCACTGGTGGTAGAGGCATTGATACTGGTGGTATGGTTGCCTGAGTAGAGATCGCAGTTGGCACTCGGATTTGTTCAGTTTGGGTTAATCTTTGTTCCAAGTTAATAATCTTATCTCTAAGATCCATTCGTTCATTCTCCAATTTGAATATATATTCACTTTGATCTTCTTCTTGTTCCTGCCCAGACGTTCCTGCTCGGTTAGTAGTATCTAAGTCTTCTATCACCGGTGCCTCTGCAGATGATTGGGTCGTAGGAGGGAGGATAGGGGTCTCTCTTTCAGCCATATCTGTTACAACCACATCATCTCACAACTTATTAGCATAAACCGTTAGTACTCAAAATACTAACTACTACAAGCAACTCTAACTCACTCTAATTCCCCTGAAGGAAAGCCTGACCTGTCACGAGCCAAGATTTTGGAATGCAACAATCTAGCCGTGCATGCATCGCCAAACCAAGGCTCTGATACCAAATTGTAACACCATAAATTCTAAGCCATTTTTTTCTTTAATTGCGCTGCGGAAGCTTTAATAGATTTAAACATACATTTCAATTATAAATATTTAATAAACAAAATATCTTGTTCTTTACAATCCATTAAACATGAACTCTGTGTTACAAAATAACTGGCTCGTTTCATTTTAAATCTAGTCATCAGAGTCAGGTCAACTTCTCCTTGCACTAGCACACACAAACACAAACATGCAAAAAAGAACAAATGTGGGGAGTTAGCATGAAGCAAAGTGAGTAGAAGCCAAACTCAAAAGCAAACATCAAGCCAATACTAAACATGTAATCACAACACTAAGAAGACCGGCGGTTTGGCGCAGAACCTACAACCAATGCCGGCCAAAGCAAAGGTTTACCGATAGCCCTTTACTGAATTGGGACAGTGAAATCCCACTCTAAAGTAACATATACAATAGTAAGGCTACCACTGTTCAACCAACCAGTAAACTAGCCCAGCTCAATTCAACGTATAGCTGACTTCTCAAACGCAACTCAAAATCATACTAAGAGTGCGTATCGATCAAATAATCATACAATAGTTATGAATACAAAATATTCACAATCAACAATTCCAATTATCAAATCATCACATACAATCATTCCTCACATCAGTAATATTAAACACAATGTTTACCATTCGCATCCAACATCCACTCACCTTTCGATCTCAGTTGAAATACTCAGAAATCTAATGTTACTGAGTCTTTGGATTGCTTGAAAACACAATAGCAAACAATCAGTTCAAGTCTTGTAAGTATATCTGACATATATTTATAATTCATACATAACATAAACAATCAATAATCAAATATAAATCAAAACACAAAGTGTTGGATTCTAGGAACTATCGGATTGGTACTCGGATTACCCAACTGTCGGATTTAGGAATCCGCTAGGTTCAAACTATCGGATTTGCCTTAATCAGATTTCAACCACTTGAATTTAAAGTCCCGGATTTAGAAGTATCGTATTTAGGTATTCCCGGATTTCAAGTTCCAGATTCTGAGTATCGGATTTTAATATCACTTTCCAAGTATAGGATTTCATTTTATACCATCATAGCAATCATATACCATGTATCGGATTTAGTCAAGGATTTCAATGTCTCGGTTTTCCAAGTGTCGGTTTTATGAGTATCGGTTTTCACATCCTTCACCAAATCGGATAATATCATATATCATCAAATCCACCTGCTTCAAGACATCATAACTCAAACCCAGATTTTCCATAGATTCATAACATTATTCCAGAAATATAACTTAAACACCTTTAAAGACATTCTCACGTAATGAACATCATATTGGCTTATAAATCATATGAACACATAAATCATCAAAATCATATACTATCAAAAACCGATTATGGTGTTCTTCATACTAACATGCAAAGACTCATTTAATCATTTATGATTATAGATTCAGATGAAAAACATATTAATGAAGAACAATAACATAACATAATCATATATACCAACCTTAATCTTGATTTAATCTCACAAAGTGAAATTCCGATTCCTTTCTTCTATCGGTTTTCTTGGCAGAGAAAACAAAGCACACACACTTCTTTGAAAAATGGTAGGTGATACACACACTCACTCACATAAAATTACATGCAATATTAGTGCCACCAACTTTCATCCACCCCCACATGTAATCCATATAAATATATATATATATATACATGCATGTCTACGGCCAAACATCCATAAATACATACATTAAATTCTAATTTCTACTAATTAATAAACTAATTCACTTAAGTAATCACATTATTAAATTAATGCAACTAATACACAAATAAACACATACCGTAAACCTGCTAATCTACTAGCCCAGGTTTGCGGGTGTTACACAGGTCAAGTTGGTACTTTAGGTTTTGAATCTGGAACGGATCAGAGGGAATATATTTCCAAGTTGGAAAGTGAACTTTAGGAAATCAGAAATGCTATGGGTAATATGGAACGAGAGAGGATTATCCAGAATGAACGAACTCAGATTCCTACATCTATTACAACTCAAGCTACTATAGTGCCAGTAACGATTCCGTTTCCTCCAATATCACAAGTGGCACAACCATCGAGCTTTCATTCTTTTACTACACAAGGAGCTTATCCTTTTTCGTATCTAGGATTTAAACCACCATGTACGTATAAGCAATTCTTGGATTGTAAGCTTTCAGAGTACTATGGAAGTATAGACCCCAATATAACTTTGAATTGGTTGCGAGAAATGGTAAAGGCCTTTGAAGCATGCAATTGCGAGGACAAATTGAGAGTTTGTTTTGCGACTCGTATGCTTAAAGGAGATGCAATGGTTTGGTGGGATTCCCTTACTGGTCATTTTTCTAAACAACAGCAAGACAGTGTGACTTGGCATCAGTTTTAGGAGAAACTGTGTGAGCAATATTGCAATACTTTTGAGATAGCTCTTATCAAAAGAGAACTCATGGAATTATGTATGACTAGAGACATGACTGTGGATGAAGTAATCAAACAATTTAACGAGAGATTGCGTTTTGTGAAGCAATGGGTACCTGATGAGGCATCAAAGATACAACACTTCGTGGGAGCTTTGCTTCCAGAGTATCGAAGTACTACCAGATGGGCTGGTACATTGTCGCAAGCATTTACTTTAGCTAAATCAGCTGAAGATGATTTGAAGGCTAGAGATAAAACAAATCGAGATCAGATTTCTCAACAGAAATTTCGATTGGAACAATATAATGTTGAAAAGCAAAGAGGGAAGGGTAGCAAGAGTAAAAGAAATTTGAAACATAGACATGCGTTTGATGAATCTAATCAACGAGTGTCACGGTGTGGGAAGTTTAAGTCAGGCCACACAGGACCATGTACATCTCAGACTATGCGGTGTCTGACTTGTGGGCAGTTTGGCCATGAAATGAAAGAGTGCCATTTCTCACGAAAGGTATGCTGGATCAGTTTTGAGGAAGATCATCGAGCAAGAGATCGTAAAGTTAGCAAGAAATTAGAGTCAGGGTCAGGAGTTGTGGCGGGTGGGGGATCCTCGTCAGCAAGTGGACGAAAGAGAAAGGACCCTTTTGTGCAAGAGGGTAGAATTTTCAACATGATGACTGATGATAAAGTCATTACCGAGGATGATATAACGGGTATGTTTTGATAACCTTTATATTTGTACATATGTTTATTAACTTTAGAGTTAATTGAGAATGTTTGATGCCTATATGTGTTAAGTATGCTTGTTTACTTCTAAAAAGAGTATGATTCTTTGAGAAGTAGAGATAGTTGATATATATATTTTAAATCGTGAAATTATTTGATGCTTATGGCAGTAAGTGATGTGACAGTAAGTATGTGATACTTGAAATGACTTGAATTGGGTATGAAATACCCTAGACAGATGTTTTCAGATTAGTAGAATTGCATGCTAAGTTATGTGTTGCAAGGGATGTCTTGCCATTTGTGTTTATATATATGAATGAACTTAACATGTGGCAGAGATGATAGTTAGAATGAATCAAAGGTTGTGATTGAGAGATTTGATATTACATTGGAAAGATAATTGTTGCTGGACATGCTAAAATGCAAGGGAATTGATGACGATAACATTGGAATTATGCGAATTGAGGTAAAATTGACCTGGTAATAGAATTGAAGTTGTCTTTATTGGAAATTAGTGGATCAATGATTAAAATTTATCAAGTAAAGAAAGAAATGGATTGCTACACATTGAGCAAGCATGAGATGTATAGAATTGTTTAGATAAAAGATGTATTTGGTGCCTAATTACAAGGAGTTATATATGAGAAGGAACTAGTCATAATGACAGTTGATACATGTAAACTGAAAATATATGTAATTTGGAGAATGATGGATTGAATTGGAAATGAGGAAGAGAGAAGAGGAATGTAATGGCCTGAGCATATTGAAGGAAGATTTGTGAATCGTATGAATTGCCTTTGCTAGGAAGTACCCTTGCTTGGAACTGGAAATTTAATTTGAACAAGACTTACGAAACTTAATTGCCAATACACTTGGAAGGGCTAAATAGTATAATGCCATATGAAACAATTGATTGATGACTTACAAAAAGGAGTGAATATGATATATATACTTTCGTGGAAATATGATATGAATGTATATGAGTTAAAACAGAGTATCAGAAATTTATAAACTATTGAGATAACTTGAGATACCAGAGTGATGGTGATAACAAGTTACGATAGAGTTGATGTCTAAATTACTACAAGAGAAGGAATTTGGTGTATTACAGGTGAGTATCGACTGGTTAGTAAGAAGTGTTGATATTATTACCACCAGTGGAACGTAATCTTTTGAGAAGAATTATATTGATGAGATGATTTAAAGATACAAATGTTTCTATACTTAGAGATTTCTGATGAGAATTGAAGGAATTGACTAAATTTCTAGAAGAGTTTACGACAAGAATTGAGATGTGAAATGAGCAGTACAACAGAATTCTTATGGGATAGTTGAGTAGAAAGAATTGCGCAGATAAATGAGAATGAACTTGTGTTTTTGTGTTGGATTTTGATGATTCGTGGAACTCATAATTAAACTGATTAGACAAACGTGATGTGATTTTTATCTCATGGATGTTAAGATATCAGTGGTGAGTTGATATGTGTATATAGCGGTAATGTTTGACATGTTAATTGGAAACAAGAGAGAACTGATATGTCGATACCTGTGTATGTTAAACAGTAAATGACAGATATGTGGAATTTGTTAATTGAGATAAACAGATTGATGTGAAAAAGTATTCAAGAGACGTTTTGATATTGTTTAAATGTGTAAGTGTGAAAGAAAATGAATAAAAGACATGTTTCTTGGGTTTATGAGTTATGTGATTGAGTTGAAAAAGAGTTGTTAAACTCTGAGGATTATAAGATGACAAAGAGGAGTAAAAAAATGAATTTCAGTGAATGATAGTAAGATGGATATGTATATGCGTTACAAAGGACTTGACAACCAGAAATGAATGAATATGAAGAGTAGGTATTTCGTGGATTAGCGGGTTCGTTGATTAGTGGGTTAGCGGTGCGTGCGTATTTGTGTTAAATTGCATTTATTTTGGTTAAGTGGTTATTAGGAATTAATTAGTTAATTAATGAATTGGATAAAAATGTAAATAAATATATATGAGTGTTATTGGTAAATGGCAGAAAAGAATTAATATGTATGTTATGTAAGTGAGTGTTAGTATGTTATGTATGGATCTATGTATGCAAGTATGGTAAAGGTATTCTTGACACCTAATATTTGTGAAGGCACACGTGTAAGTATATGTAGCCATTTTGTAATCCACCTGCACATTTTGAAAGAAAGTGAAAGTGAGTGTGTGTGTGTGTGTGTGTTTTCATGGAAGAAAGAAGAACAAGAAAGTGAAGAAACTTGAATTTCTAAAAAGTAAGGGATTTGTGGTTGATAATTTGAAGTTAAGGTTCGTATGTGTTTATATCTTGATTCTATTCGTTTTGATGCATGAATCTACTGAAATACATGTATATATGTGGTATCACCATTGTTGAAGCTTAGGTGAAAAAATTGATGAAATGGGTTTTGATGGTTTTGTTGTTTTAATTGATTAAAAAGGTGTTTATGATGTTCTATGTACATGATATATGGTATATATGAGTTTAGTATGAAGAAAGATGATGTTGGTAATGTTTACAAGAAAGTGTGGTGGCTGAAAATCCGAGAAAAAGGAAGAAGATGATCTGAAAATCCGAATGTGGCGGCGCGACATTTTAAAGGGTAGCGGCGCGACCCCGTAGAAATCCGATAGTTTGGATCGGAATGTAAGAATCCGCAAGTTTCCAAAACCGACCTTGGAAATCCGAGAGATTTGCAAATACGACCCTGAAATTTGATTCTTTTGAAATCCGACACTTGAATTCCGGATTTGAAATCCGACAGTGTCGCGGCGTGACGCTTGTGTTGGTCGCGGCGCGACAGGGCCTATTTTAGAAAGATTGCTTGTTTTGTTTATGTTTTCTTTGGAATAAATTGGATTATCATTTGTAATGATTAAATTAAGTTGTTTACATGAATATAAGATATAAATATATGTGGAAAGATATATTAATATATTCGAGACTGATTCGCTTGTTGCTGTGTTTTCAGGCAATCCACAGACTCAGTGATATTAGACAACTGAGCACGCGTGATTCGAGGACTGAGGTGAGTGGAAGTATACTCACAGGTGGTATTGGTGGTAAAGTTATGAATTGCTTGATTTGAGGAATATTTGATATGCAAAGATGGATTGCTGTTTTGGATATGTGATTATTGACTAATGAGTTTGACATGCGAAGATAGGTTGTTTAGTTTGTTATGCCATGATAGACTGCTAGTCTGGTAAGTGTTGATCAAGAGTTTTATGTTGTATACGTGTTATATGCGATAGAGTTTTGTTTGCGATCGTGTTTCGAAGTGTATTTGGATTGTTGACAACCAAATGCTGTTATAACGAGTTAGTAGAGATTAGCTTCTGTGAAAGGGCTGGTTGGGGTCAGCTGCTGTTGCAAGAGCTAGGCTCGTCTGCGGTTGGTTGAGTAGTGGTAGTCCTCCTGATGCATATGTTGTATGAGAGGGGAATTTCACCATGCCGATCGGCAGAGAGCTATCGGTAAACCTTTGCTTTGGCCGGCTTTGGTTGTAGGTTCGGCAGAACAGCTGGTCCTCGGGATTGGAGAGATTGTTGAATTGACGGATTGATTGGTGATCGTTGTTCAGGAGTTCAGTTGTGAACTGTGATTGTTTGTTAGCTTGTTTGTTGCTTCCATTCACTTAGCTTAGTGCTAATCCCCCACGGTTGATTGCTTTTTGCAGGATTTTGAGAGTAGCTGTTTAGCTTTGTTTGTGGAAGGAAAATTTGACGAGTACTCTTATATTGTGTATTGAGAATTGACTAGCCAAGTTTTATAAATCTTTTGTAACACCAGTTGAGGTTGTATTTTGTAAACTGTACTTTGTACTTTGTGAATATTTAATTTAATGAGTTTAGAAAATGCTTCCGCATCGGTTTTAAAAAAATGGCTTGAGATTTACGGTGTTACATATAAGCACAAATTCATTAGGAACGAATGGAGCTAAGGTCTGAGATGTGGTTGTCACTACCTCTAATATGTGTGTAGTTGGCACATTCTCATTTTATCTTCTTCTTATACATGTGTGGATGGGCATAGAACAAGAAACCATTGGAGGTTCACTAGGGCTTAGTTGTTGTGGGAGTGTTTCAACAGGGGATGAGGATGGGCTATCAAAGGTAGGTACAACCATTTGAATATGCCTAGATTCTGATTCAGAGGAAGTGTCCATACCTTGGTTTGGAAATGTTTGCTTTGATCTATCAGTCTAATAAGTTGATCAGATACCTCTTGTTCAGGTTGTTTATCCTCAAAAGTAGCATCACCAAGGAGACTCAGAATCATTGGACTAGCAGGTGCGAAGCCAAAACCATCATTACCAAAGTCACCACCATCATTACCATCAACATCAACCTTATCACCACTATCAAAATCATTGTCAACATCTATCTTAGCATCACCACCACCATCAAAGCTATCAGCAACATAGCTTGCACCTTTAATTAGTTCAACAGTCTCATCACCACCAACATCTATAGTAGCACCAGCACCACCAAATTCATCATCATAACCACTATCATCGTCATCAACTACATTCTCATCACCTCCAATTATTTCATCACCACCCTCAACATGATCATATTCTCCTTCACCTTCATCATCATTTTGATTTACATTAGTAGCAACATCAATTATATCTTGCATTTGAAGGGTTATGGCAAGACCTCGTTCAGCCTTTAGAAAGTTGAAAATTTTCTCACCCATGGCAGGAACAAGGATGGAGTTCAGATTATCATTGATGGTCACATAGTTGTCCTAATCTAAGTAATCCATTATGAGTAGACTGAGAAACCTGGTGTAGGGTACTTGATACCTAGTTGATTTCTTGTTTGTACTTTTGGTGATCTTATCAACAAAATCACAAAATATCACTTGGGCAAAATCCAAGTTCACGCCATAAATGAAAGCATACACAATCATCACTACAGTTTGGTTTATCAGATTGTGACTACCATATTAAGGACCAAAGCAACGAATGACGACATTAGCAAGATATTTCCAGGGGTGTGCTAGAGCATCAACTTTTACTTGACCATGTACAATAAGCTCATTGTAACCTATCGTAGGAAGTACAATGTGAATCTAGGTTTTGCTTGGGAATGGGGTGTAAGGAGCAAAGTCTGGGATATGAAGAGCTTGTCGGAGGGTGTGGACAGTGATGTTGAATCTGTGAGAGCTACGACCCAAGGTTGAAGAAATGGTTTTGGTAGTTGCATTGTAGGTAGTGGAATACAAAAGTTCTCCAATGAGATCAGGGTAAATATAGTGAGGATCAGCATAGAGACAATCATACGGTAGATGGGAAGTTATGAATTCCACCATAGGTTCGTAACCTTGGTTGACTCGAGAGGTTGGAATACCGGTACATAACAGTATATAGTTAGGTGTTATGTTAATACCGGAGTTAGGAGCAACATTTTCATCAGGGACAACTTGAGGATCATAAATGTAGGTAGCCATGGCGAAGAATATGATGAATACTTGATTCATAGAGAACAGTTAAGGTTACGGTTTTTGTGTAACGAACAGAAATTCAGGAAAAATGTTGTAATATTATTTTATCGAGAAATAAATAATATTTATGGAGTTTGTTTATTTATAAAGATAATTAAGTAATATTATTGTTATTTAAATAAAATAATTAAAAGTTTGAAAATAAATAAAATTCTGAAATTTTAGCGTCCGGACGTGACGCATTGGGGGATTGCGATGCAAGGTGTCATCAGAGGAGTGTGTCAGTCCTTGGTGTGAGTTGGTGGGAAAGTTGGTCGCGACGCGACGCGTTGCCTGGTTCGACTCGACGCGTTTTGGACAGTCTATTTATATGAGTTGTTGGAGCAGCCTTTTTTCACACATTTGCACATTTAGAGCCGTTACACTCCCAGAATTCCAAGAGAATCCTAGTTTGTGAGCGTGTGGGCATGCCGGGTTTTGTTGGAGCTCATATTTAAAGTTACGGAAGATCAGAAACACCGCTACGGGTGTAGTTTCGACCAAGGCTTCGCATGGGTGAATTCGAGAGGTATATTTTACTAATCATACGCTTCTATTTCAGTTATAGAGCTATTTAGGTCGCATGCATGTCGTGTACGCATGTTTGTATGAAGTTTCTGAGCTCGTTACGCGATAATCGTTAGTCGGGAGTCATCACTTGGCATGCTTAAGTATATTAAGCTAGTTTAGACTTGTTTTAGATCTTTTGATCGTGTTTTAATGTAGTGACCTTCATAGGTTATTTGTGGTGTTTGAGTTCACGTTCTTGACGATTCGTGAGCATTGTTCTTCATTTTGAGATCGTGTGTTTTGTTGTCTGGATTGAGGTGAGTTCAATATTTCTCAAAACCGAGTACCAGACAAAAATGTTATATTTTTGAAAGTAAAGATTTATTATACGATGGTAATATGTGTTTATATATTATTGGTGCAAGAAATGCGTGATATACGTGTGAACTATATATGTCATGAGATAGTTTGACGAGCACGCTATGTTATGAAATCATTATGTGTTATTGATGTTTGGTCCATTAGACGCAAACATTGTTTGAGAATAAACTAATGTTGTACTCAATTATTTTCACGTTGAGTATTTTATGATATTATGAGTTTTAACACTTATGATTTATGAGGCCTTCGGATGGGGGTAGTCCTATCCTTAATAATGATGCCTAGTAGTTTGAACCTTCTAGGAAAAGTGCTAGCCGTTTGTGGGTTACCGGGCTTTCGTGACAAGTCTTGGACAACGTGATGATGTATTTATACTCATTGGAATGATGTTTGGTACTACATGTTGTACCTTATTAAATATCATGTGCGTGTAAGAGGTAATACACGGTTAACACTTCACCTGAACGGCATTGTGGGAATATGTTGTATACTACGTCTCCGAAGTAGCGATAACGGGAGATGTTACCATCTAAGAATTAGTGGAAGTCGCGCTCTAATGATTCTTAGATGGGTAATAACGGGACTCGTGAACCGGGTCTATACCTTGGGTTAATATAATCACCGTAGACCATTAATGATGATTACAATGATGAAGATGATGATGTTTTAAAGAATTACGATGATATGCTATGATTGGTGGATATATGTCGATTTGTTATGAATAGTTGACCGTTATGTGCTAAATGAAATTGATGGGTTGGTCAACTACATGATTAGGCGAGAAGGATTATTATGTATTTCATATCACCGTCTAAATCATGATATGTTTTAATTGAATCTTTTAGTAACTCTAGTGACTCACGAGGCCTTAAGCTGACCCTTTTTTCTTGAAATGTGTCGTGTACTTGTGCAGGTTACCTAGAGACTGCTTTGTGAGACAGGCACTTTAGGTAGTGTATTGTCTTAGATGATACCATTGTGTTTATGTTTCAATCAAACAATTTATGTTTTAATGTTTATGTTTATGTACGGGATGTCGTGATTTTCATATTAACGTAAAATCTTATCATTTTGGTAAAATGTATTTTGTGATTAAAGACTTCCGTTGCATTTTTTCTGATGATATGACAAGATCTTTTTTGTAAATGGTAAATTTTAGGAAATCGCGGTCGTCACAAGTTGATATCAGATCTGTGTTGTGAGCGATCTAAGCATTGAGTCCGGTGCTTAGACTTACAACTGTTAAAGGCTCGTTAGGAAAGAACAAAACTTCTAAGTAGGGGAAAGTTGTGTGCTGAGTGCTATCGGATTTCTAGATCTTTTCCTTATAGTTTAACTTTACCTCTTTTCCTTATAAGAATTCTTTTGTATATCTAAGTTCATGTGAAGAATATTTCCAACTCATTTCTGGTGTCTTCCATAGAAGATGGTGGTTACACGCAAGAACAACGGTAAGCAAGGTGCTAATCAGGGACGTGGAGCAGGTGGATCACGTCCATAGCACGAGGATGAGGATGTGGGAAGTTTTCACTCACAACCACATGTTCAAACTGTTCCAACCACTATTGAAGGCAGTACATCTATGTTGGTCCCAAAGAGGGTAAACAAGCAACCGATATAGTGTAGAAGGGGGGGTTGAATACACTTTAAATCAATGAACCGAATTAATCATATGTATATTAAATGATCAAACAGAATGATTACAATCTCACTTTCTAATCAAATCAACAGGATAATTTGATATTACACTGATTATAAATTTAACTCTCTCTAAACACTCTTGTATCACAAACTAATTGATGATCGAACTTTTTGTTAAAACTGATTAACAAGAACTCTGGAAAACTCTCTTGAACTTTGAACTCACAAAGTTATCGCAACACACGCGTATCAAGTATGACAAACACACGTACGTTTTGCAACTTATGCAGAACACTCTGTTGTTCTCTGTTTTTTGAACCCCATAAGAAGGTTTATACTTATACTTGATATATCTACGAACAAATCGCAGTTTAAAGATAGAACTTATCTTTTCTTTAAAATCGTAACAAACTCTTTAATTAGAACTTACCTAATTAATTTTGTTTGAGATTTCTATCCAACTAATTGATAGTTTAAATTAGGTTCAGATATCCTAATTTAAGTGTTGTAGATATCGAGAGTTTATAACAAAATTTAAAACTTACTTAAATTCTCAAACTGACTTCTGGCGCTGAGCTGACTCACTCAATCTTGATGTTATCAAGCTGAGTTCTTGGATCTTCAAACCTTCAAGTCTTCATTCTTGAAACCTATCTTAGCTTAGAAGTCACTGAGCTATCTAGTACTTACATAGAAAACTCTATGTCTGTTTATACGCTGACTACTCAGCCTAAGCTGACTAATCAGTCTATAACAGACTTACATAATTCCTAACATTTAACCTGTCATCTATACATAGTTATGGTTTGTCTCATCAAATCTAACTATTATAAACATGGGACTAACAATCTCCCCCTATTTGATGATGACAAAGCATTGAATCAAACCAAGCACATGTTAAAGAATTATGTTGAACAACTATGGAACTTACCAAAGTTAGTTTTGAATCAAGTATAGAACTTATCTAAACTTGTCCACTATATCTTGAACTTACAAGATTTACTATGCTACAAATCTTTTTATAGGACTTATATTCTAAGTATTTGAACATACAACTACTTAGATACTTAACTTATCAGATTATATTTGATCATATCAATTTTCCGCTTAACTTTACAAAGTTGTTTACTTGAACACATCAAGGATACTATTTAAACATATCAAACAATTGAACGTATCAAACTTAATTTTTCATTAATGAACATATCATTTACATTTTGCTTGATCATTTTGATCAGCTTATGCACACTTAGTGCTTACAAAATTATAGAACTAATCTATTTAATCAATAGGATCTCCAGCTTCCAACCACATATCTGAACATTTAAGTTCCCAGATGGCTGCTTCCTTGATAGCATATTCAAAATCTCTTCACCCTCTAGCAGCTCTCTCATCTCAGTTTTTCTTGATATGACTTCTCTTTTTAGATGATATCTGAATACTGAGTTCTAATTTAAGTCATCGCATAGAATTCTCAAGTACAGAATCAATTCTAGACTTGCCAAATGAAGATTTGCTACCTTCAAGAAACACTGGTTGCCTTCCACATCCCTCTGAATTCAACTCCCTCTGGAACTTGTAAACTGATGTTTCATTTAGCACGCTGACTTGCTGCTCTAACTCTTGCAGCTTTGTTTCTATTTAGGAGGGCATCAATTTCATCAGCTGGAATTCTCCTAATTGATCAATTCTTACGAAGAGTGTCTTGAGCACATCAACTATCTATTGTCTGATTTGACTCTTTTTCATTCTTTTGATAGTTGTGGCTACAGTCTTTAGCTCTAAAAAGCCCAACTTGTATAGACATCTCATAACTAGACCAATTTCATGTTTGTTATCACCGATTCTCCTTTTCTACTCAGTGTGATGGATTCAATCTTGTGATTAAAGTGTGTTCTTTTATAGCAATGCCTTAGATCAACATCTGAGTAGGGAATTGGGGCAGCTCTGTGTCCATGATAGTCAGCTTCAGCTTCAACTCTGGCAGCCTTAGCTTTAGCCTTTTCTCTTTGAAGCTCTGCTTGTCTTTGTTGCTCTTTCATTTCCTCCACAGACATACCCAGTTCTTTAGTCATTTCTTGTAACATTTGCTCAGCTAGCATGTCACTTGCCTCTTGTGATACATCAACTTCATCACTTGAGTCAGAATCATATGCAACGAGTTGAGACTGGCCTTGCTGCTCTGGCTCAAGTTCAGCAATGATTACTTTTCTTCTTTTATCTAGAGACATAGCACTTGTTCTCCTTTTTCTTTTTACAATCTCTATAGCCTTCCCTTTCCCTTTGTCAGTTTGTGTGGCTAGAACAAACTCAGCTTCACCACTCTTTGGTAATTTAGCTTGTAACACTTGAAGAGGTTCAACTTGAGGGATCATAGCATGTTGAATGTCTGGTTGAGTTGATTTTTGTTGAGGAGGTTGATCTACGGTACTCATGAACTGATCATGAGTTTCTTCTTCAATTTGCACTTCCTCTGTATGCTCCCCCTTAACCACATCATCAATTTTCTTTGATTCTTCCCCCCCTTTTTGTCATCAACAATAGGGGAGGGTCTGATTTAAGCACGATGCTTTCCAAGTTTGCCACAGAGTTTGATAGATCAGTCAGCTTACGCATCAACTTGGCTTTATCACGCTTTATCTTCTTGTGAAGAAGCTCAAACTGATTTTGGAGATACAGCATAATAGATTGGGCATCAGTGGCCATCATCTTGGGCTCCTCTGGTCTCTACTTAACCTCAAAGTCCTCCTATCTAGTGGAGGAATGAATTTCCACTGTAGGAGAGGCTATTAAGTGTGCCTCATGAGGTGAGAATGTGGGCCCCATATCCAAAGGTTGGTGCTGACCTATGGAATCAAGGGGGCCAGAATGGGGACCCTGTAAACCTTCCCGGTGTATGGAAGGTTCATTGACAGGTCATGCTAGAGTGTGTAAGAATAGAAGAGAAGAAGAATGACCAAGGTCGTGAGCTTCGGTGATAGGGTAGGCTGGGCTGAGTGGTGAGGAGGGGGGTAGTTGACACTGGGGAGAGGTCATATGTTCAATGCTACCTTCATGTGTCTGTGAATGCACAGAAATGGGTTCTCCCATGGCTAGAATAGGTATGGGCTGAGTAGACACCATACCCGGCTTAAGCTGACTGGGTGAAGTGAGCCTTGACGTTGGCACCTTAATAGAAGGTGTCTCCCTCTCAGCTCCTTCCGGTGGAGGTGTCAGTGTGACATCAGCTCCATGGTCCTTTTTAGGTGAAGGACCACCTTTGGCAGTTTTGCGAGTGTAGGTTTGGAAGATATCCTTGGTAGTAGTGGGCTTACCAAGGTTGGTTGTAGAGTGAAGAGTATATGGAGATGTTTATGGTGGGGGAGAGGGGTTAGACTGAGATGGACTTGACTCGGTCTTATCTCCCTGTATAGGAGATGGAGAAATGCGAGAGAAAGAAGGAGATGAAGGAAGAGAGGTTATACCTATTGCGCCTATCAGTGGTGACTCCGTTGAATGCGTGATTGGAGCTGAGTCCTTTGAGGTTCAGCTTGGGAGGACTCAGCCTCATAATCATGGACTCCTTCTGTTTCCTCCTCATCATTTTCACTTTCCTCAGCTTCACTTGACGCTGAAGTCGCAAGCTGTGCATACACCCTTATCTGAGCACTCATTGTGGAGTGCTCAGGGAAAATATCATGGGCGAACATTCTTGAGCTGAGAACAGGAGTAGGGGTTCTCATATTGTGCAGTGTATCTTCTACCCAACCTGTCCTCGATCACCATTGATAAAAATCTTACAAAGGGCGCAATGGTATCCCTTACATTCTTGGTCACCAGAGACTTGAGTGCCTCAAGGATTAACTCAGCATAGTCCAATCTTCGATCATAGAATATGTTATATAGCAGTTGCATTTCAAAGTCATTAACATTATCCAGTCCACCCACCTTGTATCCAAGTAAACGAACCACCGTGGACACCATGAATCCCCATGCTGTCTGGAAAACGGATTTCCTTATCACTCCAACGACTTGAGGATGACCCATTAAGGGTAATACACTCTTTGATGTTTCCCTAGAAACCGTGGCCTCATACTGATTGTGAACCGGGAGATGTAGAATTCGTCGGAGACAGTTTGCATCTACGTCTATCGCCACTTGTCCACTTAGGACTGTACCTCTTATGACAGGTTGATTAGCATCCAGTCTGCACGTGAAGCAAAACTTTGTGAGGAGTTGTGGGATGAGCACAGCAGGACCACTAAGAAAAGCATGTGCCAGGGGCCCTTTCGAATGTAGGAGACCCAGTCCTTATAACCCCTGCCAATCTTTGACTTTGGTATGTCGATACAGGCTACGACATTGTTTTGTTTGTAGACGGGGAGCGCATTATTCTTGAAAGTACCACCACGGATCATTTGATCAGACAAATTAAGAGTATATCCCTCCATTGATTTCGAACTGATCGTATTTGATTGCACTTAGCAGTTGTAGGGTTTCGCACTGAGCGATTGATTCTGCACAAAGCAATGTTAGGGTTTAGAGAATAAAGAAGGAGGTATAGGATTTGGAATAGTAAACGAAATACGGTGAAGAGTCTCTCTATTTATACCTTTTCAATGTGAGAGAAAAGTTACCGTTATCAGATGGTAATAAATATGACCGTTACAGTAACAACCGACTACGTAGTTTGTTATAATAGCTATATTTAATGTAACTAACCTAGACTCACACTGTTACATTGATCCGAATTCTAACAATATGAAAAGAATTATTATCAAGAATGTCTTTTAAATAATTAATTTGTAAATGACTTATGTTTATTTTTAAAGGACACACCTTACATATTTTATACTTACCATAGGGTTGGACTTACTATTTGTTAGGACTAACCTAGACATGTGAAACTGACCACACCTTAGAACTGATTACTCAGCGTAGATTGAGTACTCAACTTAGATTGAGCACTCAACTTAGATTGAGCACTCAGCTCAGATTTTGACACTTAGTCAAGGTTAGCACTTAGTATATATATTAAACAGAGATAGAGAAATAATGGGACATACCAAATTAAGGGTTGAGCATGCCAAGATTGCCAAGTAGAGTTATGAATCTTGTGCCTTCAATTGGTTTAGTGATGATATCTGCAAATTGATCTTTAGTTTCAATGAAGACTAACTCTATCTTTCCCTTTTCTACTATGTTTCTGATGAAGTGATGTCTTATCTCGATGTGCTCAGTTCTTGAGTAAAAGATTGGGTTATGTGTGATGGCAATAGCACTTTGATTGTCACAGAATATGGGAGTCCTTGAATAATGTAAATCAAAGTCCTTAAGCTGATGTTGCATCCACAATATTTGAGCACAACAGCTCCCTGCTGCAACATACTCATATTTATTTGTGGAAATTGCCACTGAGTTTTGTTTCTTGCTTGTCCAGCTAACTAATTTTCCACCTAATAATTGACATCCTCCAGTAGTTTTCTTTCTATATAGGCCACAACCTGCGAAGTCCGAATCTGAGTACCCTATCAGCTCAAATCATGATCCTTTGGGATACCACAAACCTAAATTTGGTGTTCCCTTCATATATTTAAGTATTCTTTTAATAGCTTGCAGGTGTGATTCCTTTGGATCAGTCTGATATCGTGCACAAACATATGTAGCAAACATTATATCAGGTCTGCTTGCTGTCAAATAGAGTATTGAACCTATCATTCCTCTATATGTAGTCTGACATACAGACTTCCCATCAATGTCCTTGTGCAACTTGACATTGTGTAACATTGCGGACTTTGCAGGATGGCTTGAGTCTAATCCATATTTCTTGTTGATTTGAAGTCCCATCTTCTTTCTCTGATTAGTAAATATACCATCTTCTTTCTTGTTAATTTGAAGTCCCAAAAAGTAAGTCATCTCACCCATCATGCTCATTCTGTATTGATTAAACATTATCTTTGAGAACCAATCACATAGACCTTGGTTTGTTGAACCAAAGATAACGTCATCCACATAGATTTGAAACAGAAGAACATGTCATCTGCTTTTCCTTATAAATAGAGTTTTTTCAATACTTGTTTTTCCCGAACAAGTATAAAACTAACAATGAATAATATCAAAGTGCGGAAATAGTTTTAAAGCAACGAACACACTAAAGTTTTAAAATTAGGATTGTATTAATAACCAAACTTCAAACAGTGCACAAGAACAAACTTGAGTACCGAGTACAAATTAAATCAAGAACAAATTTGAATGCAAATTAGCGAACAAACGCTTAACCTTTTCTCGTTTAACGAGTAGGTATTTATAGGCTAAGTAAACTAATCCTGACCATCTAATCTATTTACACGTGTACCGCTCTACACATAATTAGGAACATAAAACAAGATTGCCGTTTCAAGCTCCTTCAGATGTGCAGATCGTGCACTTTACATAACAGGAAGATTCTGGTTGTCAGATGTATCTTCAGTGCAAAAGACCCTTTGATGACTGAAGACTAACTTCAGCTGACGTTCACTTCAGAACAAATCTTTAGATGAACTTTGGGCTTCTTTCTTCAGATAGCGCGCCAGAACAGTTTACAAAAGAATAACATATTACATCTTCAGGCGCTTTCTTCGAAACCTCCTTCAGGAATGGAATATATACAAATAAAGGACTAACAATCTCGCCCTATTTGTTTATAATCCATGACTATTTACAGATGTGAATAAAGAATAGAAAGAATAAACCAGGAGGCAACGTAGTGTCAAAACCTTTGCAATTTGGAAGCTCTCCAATAGATATCAGCTCCAAGATTTGTTGCTGAGACTTTTTGTGAGTGAGCCTCCTTCTCTGAAATTTTATCTTTTCAGCTCAAGTGGGTTTTTCCTTCTGTGGCAAGACTACTGCACCAGATCCCCTTTTCTTCAGTTCCTCTTCATAATATCCAATCACTTTAGGGATTTCTCATTGAACAAACTCAACATCACCAGTATGCTTGCGTTTTGATAAACAAGCCACTATTTCAGTCCATTCAGAAACATCACAATTGAGTTGGACATTCTTGACTAAGTGTACATTGAAGAGAGGAAGTTTTATGCGCTAAATATTCAGAAAGATTTCATTTTTTACTTTCTTTAGCTTTATTGTCGTGATTTTATCTGGATGCATTCTTTGATGCCAAAAGCTCAACCACTTTTCTTGTTTAGCCTCCATGATCTTTTTCTTCTCCTCTTGTAAAGCTTTTTCAGCTTCGATATCATCCTGAATCTGTTTTTGGTGATCGAAGGGAGATCGATTAATTTTGTTTGTAGCAACTTCTTCAAGTGACAATTTTTCTGCTGCAATTCTGCCAAGTTCATCAACCACTATCAAGTCTTTGTCTCTTGGATTTTCATCATTTGAGTCATCTAAATCATATATACCCTAACTCATCTGATCATCCGGAGAACTTATTACCATTTTCCCTGTACCTTTATCAGACTGGCTTGGCTGACCACTAGACGGAGCAGCTGATTGAATGGGAATTTGAGAGGCTTTAGCTTCAGTTATTATTTGCTGACATTCAGCTCCATCTAACTTTGAACTGAAAAGTTCAGCTTCGGCTTTCCTCTGATCAAGGAATTGAGCTCCCCCTCAGCATATGCCTTAGCTTCTTCAGCTTTGGCTAGCCTGGCCTCAAAGTCGACCAAGGCTTTATTCTTGTTCTCTTCAGCAGCTTTGAGGTGAGCCACTTCATCTTCTAATCTTTATAAGTATTCAACTCGTGAATACTTTCTTTGCCACTTGATAATTTTCCGACCAGCGGTAACCTTCATTCGCATAATCTGACAAATTTTGGACTGTCATCAAACTTTCTCCCCCTTAGAAGCTGTAGAGATACCTGAAGCTTCTACCGACCGGGACAGGGCCGAAATCTCTCTGGAGAGGCTAGAGAAGGAGGGAGCAAACAAATCCTGCAACTAACGAGTTGCGGCTTCAGAAAGATTGACAGCATGGATGTTGTCAAACTTGGATGAAAGAGAATGTACAGATTTAGAGAGAGCGGAGAGTTGGGAGTTGAGTTTAGAAAACTCAATAGTGGCAGAATCAACTATATTTTCACAAGATTTTGAAGGGTTTTGAACATTCCATGACATGTCAAATTTTGACAGTCAATGGTTTGGGTGAGAGTTGTGAACTGATTGTTGAGAGAGCGGAGCTCAGTTTCGAGCTTGGTTTGATTATTGGTTGCGCAATACCCTTGAAAGTTGTTGGTTTTAACTAAATTAGAGACAGAAAGGACGAGTTCAGATAGACTTTCCAATGAGGAAGCCATGTCTATTAAAGACTCAGAAGGTTGGGAATGTATAGACTTGGGGGATTGAAGAAAATCAAAAGCATCACTGTCATCAAAAGGATTGACAGTTGTATCGGGAGAAGCAAGATCAAAAAGGTTGTTTAGGAGAGATGTGGAGACCATAGCATCAGTAGGAGTGACTGATGCATCAAAGGCCTTGGGCACAGTTGCTTCAGTTACAGTCTGGTTTAAGACTGTGTATTCATTAGCATTGGTAATCTCAACTAGTTTCAGTCTCATTGATTTTGGAAAGTTGGGCATCACTCTCAGTTTGGTGTGGGACTGATAAATCACCTGCCCTTGTAGAATCCATAGTGTCAATTGGGTTTTGTGACACATCAAGGGATTTGGGTGTAGTTTCATCTACAGGGTGGACTGAAGAGTCATCAACTAGTTGGACCTCAGAAACTAGGGGAATTGTAGTTTCATCAACTGGTTGGACCTCAGAAGCCGGTTTGGTAGCTGACACCAATTGTTTTTCCCGAATAAGTATAAAACTAACAATGAATAATATCAAAGTGCGGAAATAGTTTTAAAGCAACGAAGACACGAAAGTTTTCAAAGTAGGATTATATTAATAACCAAACTTGAAAGAGTGCACAAGAACAAACTTGAGCACCGAGTACAAACTAAATCAAGAACAAACTTGAATACAAATTAGCGAACAAACGCTTAACCTTTTATCGTTTAACGAGAAGCTATTTATAGGCTAAGTAAACTAATCCTGACCATCTAATCTATTTACACATGTACCGCTCTACACATAATTAGGAACAGAAAACAAGATTGCCATTTCAAGCTCCTTCAGATGCGCAGATCGTGCACTTTACATAACAGGAAGATGCTGGTTGTCAGATGTATCTTCAGTGAAGAAGACACTTTGATGACTGAAGACTAACTTCAGCTGACGTTCACTTCAGAACAAATCTTTAGATGAACTTTGGGCTTCTTTCTTCAGATAGCGCGCTAGAACAGTTTACAAAAGAATAACATATTACACCTTCAGGCGCTTTCTTCGAAAGCCCCTTCAGGAATGGAATATATACAAATAAAGGACTAACAATACTTCCTATAATAAAATCATTTGAAAGCAGATAGGTGGATAATGTATCATACCATACTCTTGGAGCTTGCTTGAGTCCATATAGAGCCTTGTCCAACTTATAGACATAATCTGGATGTTTAGGATCAACAAAACCAGGGGGTTATTTCACATAGACTTCCTCCTTTAGTGATCCATTTAGGAAAGCACTTTTAACATCCATTTGATACACTTTAATGTTTTTGAAGGCTGCATAGGCTAGAAACAATCTTATAGCCTCAATCCTTGCAACAGGGGCAAAGGTCTCATCATAGTCAATACCTTCTTCTTGTTGATACCCCTGAGCTACTAGCCTTGCCTTATTTCTGATCACTGCTCTATCCCTGTCCATTTTATTTCTATAGACCCACTTAGTGCCTATAATGGTTTTTCCTTTGGGAGCAGGGACTAGGGTCCAGACCTTATTTCTTAGAAATTCTGTCAGCTCCTCTTGCATAGCTTCAATCCAATCTTCATCTTTTATAGCCTCTTCAGTCTTCTTTGGTTCCATTTGAGATAGAAAACTAGAGTAGGCAACATAGTTTGCATTTGCCTTAGATCTAGTTAACACGCCATCTTCAATGTTACCAATACTATCATCAAGAGGATGGTCTTTTAATACTTTGAAGGTTGTAGTAGGAGACTGTGGTTCTGAGTCTTAATCTGAGCAGTGTCTCTCAGGCTGAATAGGACTTACTTCTTCAGTCTGGGTGGGAATTGAGAAATCACTTAGATTTTCAGTCTGACTTGCACCTGATGATCCACCTAGATTCTCACGCTGATTATTGGTGTCAATAGACTCATTTATGTGATCATCTTCAACATTGATAGTTTCTTTCGATGATACAAGTTTTTCAGATTTACCACCATCCTCATCATCAGAGTCATCCATAACATACATGGGATTTCACATGAGATCTTCTTTGCTCCTTTCAAGCTCACTCAGACTAACCGGGTCACCTTGAGCTTTTTCAGATTTGTCAATACTTGTCTCATCAAACGTAACATGTACTGACTCTTCAATTACTTTTCGTTTAAGATTATAGACTCTGTAAGCTTTGGAAATTGAAGAATATCCAACAAATAGACCTTGATCAGCTTTAGGCTCCAATTTATGAAGCTGATCTCTTTGGTTTAGCACGTAGCATGTTGAACCAAAGATATGGAAGTATCTAATATTAGGTTTTCTGTCATGATACATCTCATAAGGTGTTTTACCATGTCTTTTAACTATCATAGATCTGTTCTGTGTGTAGCACGCTATACTTACAGGTTCGGCCCAAAAGCTCAGCTTCAGCTTTGCTTCACACAACATGGTTCTGGCAGCTTCAATTAAGTTTCTATTTCTCCTTTCAGCAACTCCATTTTGTTGTGGAGTTCTTACAGATGAGAAATTCGGGATAATTCCCTTTTCATCACATAAGCCTTCAAGGGTTGAGTTTCTAAACTCAATCCCATGATCACTTCTGAGCTACTTGATAGACTTACCTTTTTGCAACTCTTCTTGTCTTATGAAGCTGACTAACTCATATGCAGCTTCACTTTTGGCTTTTAAGAAGACTGTTAGTCCTATGTTCAGAAAAGTTAGATTTGATGAGACCAACCATAGATATGTATAGATGATAGGTTAAATATTAGGAATTATGTAAGTCTGTTGTAGACTGACTAGTCAGCTTAGGCTGAGTAGTCAGCATACAAACAGATATAGAGTTTTCTATTTAAGTACTAGATAACTCAGTGACTTCTAAGGTGAGATAGGTTTCAAGAGTGAAGACTTGAAGATTTGAAGATTTGAAGATTCAAGAACCAAGGATTCAAGAACTCAGCTTGACAATGTCAAGCTGAGTAAGTCAGATCAGTGCCAGAAGTCAGTTTAAAGAATTTAAGTAAGTTTTAAATTCTACCATAAACTCTCAATATCTACGGCATTTAAATTAGAGTATCTGAACCTAATTTAAACTATCTATTAGTTGGATAGAAATCTCAAACGGAATTAGTTAGATATGTTCTAATTAAGGAGTTTGTTACGGTTTTAAAGAAAAGATAAGTTCTATCTTTAAATTGCGATTTATTCGTAGATACATCAAGTATAAGTATAAACCTTTTATGGGTTTACACGCAGCATGTGATACACAGAGCAAGAACATCATAAGTTGTGAAGCATGTGTTCATACTTGATACGCGTGTGTTGCGATAACTTTGTGAGTTCAAAGTTAAAGAGAGTTTTCCAGAATTCTTGTTAATCAGTTTTAACAAGAACTTCGATCATCATAGTTTGTGATCGAACAGTGTTTAGAGAGAAGTTGAGTTTATAATCAGTGTAATATCAAATCATCCTGTTGATTTGATTAGAGAGTAAAAATTGTAATCAGTTCATTTGATTAGTCAATATACATTTGATTAAATTTGATTGGTTGTTTAAAGTGTATTCACCCCCCCTTCTACACTGTATCGGTTGCTTGTTTACCCTCTTTGAGACCAACAACTGGTATCAGAGCAAGTTTCTCCGTAAGTTGAAGATCAAGATCCGCTAACAAGAAGTTAAGATGTCGACTAACAAGCAATCAAGTCATATCCCAACAATGGCGGCAAAAGGGTGTCCTATTTTTTATGGCACTGACTATCCTATGTGGAAGTTCAGAGCTATGCTATATCTGAAATCCGTGGATCACAGGATGAGTACCGTGATTCAAGATGGCCCAATAATACCCATGATCCATATTATTGCCCCTGACAAATCTGTTCCCTCTGGAGAAACTCCCAAGCCTGAAGCATCTTGGACTGAAGAAGATCATAAACTATTCAACCTTGATGACAAGGCACAGAGAATTATAGCAAATGCTTTGACAAACCCTCTTCTGCATACTGTGGCTGGGTGCCAAACTGCAAAAGAGATGTGGGATACTCTCAGTGTTACGTATGAAGGCACTGACTTGGTCAAGCAACATAAGAAGACAAGTCTGAGTTGTTCTTATGAGACTTTCTTTGCCAAAAGGAATGAAACTCTGGCTGATCTGTTTACTAGATTTCAATGCTTGATTAATGATCTGCTCTTGGTAGGTATCAAGAAAGATGAGAGTGAATTGGTACTCAAGTTCTTGGATGTGTTACCAGAACAATTCAGTGAGATCACCATTCCGCTTCATGCTGGAGGAACCTTAGGAAAATATGATCTCAGATCTATCTATGGTTTCCTTCTAAATCATCAACAGATCATGGAACAGAAGAAAGTGGCCCAGCAACAACTAAAAGAATCTATCAATAATGTTGGATCTGCATTAGTTGCAGAAAAGAAGAAGAAAGGATCTAAAAAGTCTCAAGCTGAGACCGACTCTGAATCTGAATCTGAAGAAGTAAGTCCTAACTCAAATTCAGATGATGAAGAGATGGATGCTCTTACTGAACAAATGGCAATGTTAGCAAGGAATTTTAGAAAATTCAGAAGAGGACGGGGTCAATCTGACAGAAGCAAAGGTGGTAGGTCTACTTTTGATCCTAAGAAAGCTAAGGGCTACAACTGTCAGAAGATAGGACACATAGCTGCTGAGTGCAGAGTTAAGAAGGGAGAATCAACTTCAGTGGCTGACAAGAATGCCTACAGAGCTGATAAATATAAAAAGAAATATCAAAGACTCAAAGCCAAGCCAGATGAAAACACCAAAGGTCTTCTTGCTGAGACTTGGGATACTGAATCATCTACCTTAGATGATGATGAGCCAAATAAGTGTTTGATGGCCATTGAGGATGAAGAGGAACAAGTTGAATATGAGTTAGAAGATAGTTCCTTTGACGAGGATCTAGCAGAAGCGGCTAAGCTGAGTAAGCAAACCAACAACTGGGATCCTGCCTCAATGTATAAGGTAAATAACTTCAGCTTTTACATTGATGAACAGAAATATTTAATGTTCAATTATTTGTTGAATGATTTCAAAACCTCTCTCAATGTTCAATCTGATTTAAAAACTGAAATTTCAAAATTAAAAGATGAACTTAAACACTCTGAAACTCTCATAAATGCTGGTAAAAAGACTCAAAGTGATTATGAGTGTCAGCTTCATATTAACAAACTTCTAAGTGAAGAATTACAAGAATCAAAAGAACAAGCTGACAATCTAAGAAAGATCTGTGAATCTTGGTGTAAGTCATCAAGGGAAGCAGAAAATTGTATCAACCAGCAGATACCAAATCAAGTAAAAGCAATGCTCGAGGGAGATTATAGTGCTGCAGCTTATGAGATCATCAAAGAACAAGTCAGTCTTGAAGACAAAAATGTGAAATCGGATGAAATACTTGTTGGAATATGCCCGCTGACACGAACGAGTTAATAGCACTGCTGATGAAGTATAGGCCTATTGGGTCACACGCCAAGTATTGATTCCGGCAACACGATCAAGCAAAAGAGAGAGAAAAGGCCAAAACGGGTTTTGGCAGATGGTACACGGGCCGTGTCCAGCCCAACTAGCACGGGGCGTTTTGGCCCAAGTAGAGACCGTGTGCTTTGGGCCTACACGACCATGTAGATGAACACGGGCCGTGTTGGGTCTGTTAGACACGGGCCAACTTGGCCCAATTGAGGCCGTGGGCTTTGGGCCTACACGGCCGTGTTGATGAACACGAGCCGTGTATGTGCTCTATAACAGCATAATAGATTTGCTTTAATACTCATTTTAATGGGGTTAAGTGGCATTCATTTTTGGACTACTCAAGGGCCACGAAAATACAGAGAGTTTGAGTGTGAAGAACATGAGTTAGAACATATGAACTCTTAAGATTATTCTCTCTAATGATCATCACTTTGTGATCAAGTTTTGATGCACTAAAGTGTTATTTGTTCTTGTATTGTGTTGTTTTGGTGGCTTCACCAACTTACTAGCATTTGGGAATCAACACAACTTGGGGTGGACTTCACTACAGAAATCCTAGCTTGGGTTTTTAAAGCTTGACTTGTTTGATTCTTGAAGCTTGACGAGAGGGAGATTGTGGTACTTGTATAGTGGTACATTCCTATCCATCTTGTTCTTATTTTAGTTGCAATTTCATGTATAGATATTGGTCCATGGCATGTGTGTTTGTTTGGCTAGTTTGGTTTTGTATTGTATCTTGCTTCCGTTGCTACTCGATTATGCCAAACAAATACCTTGAGTGGTATCAGAGCCATATCTAACATGGCTTTGCACTAATGAGTCTAGATAAACCATATGAATATTTTAAACAAGAAATTGTTTTCTTGAAATGATTTTGGTATGGATGGTTGCTAGGCTAAAATTGATATATTTGTAGCCTACATAATATTCATATAAGTATTTTTATGTTAGAAAATTGTTTTATATAAATGGTTTTTCATGTAAATCTTTGTTAGGCTAAAATTGGTATATTTGTAGCCTACTTAATATGTTAGTTTTTACATCAAGTCTCAAAAGCCATATAAATTCATTGATATAAGAAAATTGTTTTCTTAAAATTGGTTTTTCCATGGAGACTCTTGTTAGATTCTTGTTAGGCTAAAATTGGTATATTTGTAGCCTTGTTAATATTTTAATTTTTATATTTATATATTTGTTGTAACTTGGCATGAAGTGTACACAAATATATACTTATAAATGTATATATGAATATGTGTCACAAAAATGGTTTGGTACACTAATGCATATGTACAAGGATTGTCATTTTGGGGCCTTGGATGTTGTTGACAATCTTGACTAAAATATATATATATATATTTATATCATGGTTTTGTGTGGCACACCATGTTTCACTTATGTTGCGTTTGGTTAATTCGGTAACACGATATGCCCTTAGACCTATGTGTTGTGGTGGTTGAAATATTTGGTTTTTGGTGGCCTGTGTGCCGTATTGATGTAAGTATTTATTTATATATTTGTTGGTGCAGCTTGCAAGCCATTTATTTTATTCCGTGTATTTGTATAAATAGGGTACGAATGCGACCTGCGTGTCGTTTATATATATATATATATATATATATATTCTATGTATTTGTAAATAGTATAGAATTAGAACCGGAGAAATCAACAGGTGTCATGATGATGACGTCTTGGCGAGAAGGAATCAACACGCTATTGGAGGTGTTGGATTCAACGGGAGCTCACCCAACAAGACTTTACCTTGTCCTTAGGTTTTGGCCTTCTTTTCCCCGTTGTGGCTCACGGGGAAACCGCATAGGAATTTTGGGCATGTTACCGAATTATACATATATATATATATATTTGCGTGGTTTTGTTTTATTTTTCTATGCATGGATTAGGATTCGCATGCTAGACAATTTTTCTATAAAATTAAATAAAATACAATGCTTGTTAAAATGGTTAACAATCTCGCGCGAATAGAATTGACAAAGAAAATATAAACTTGGTATTATATTTAAAAGTGCTTAAAAATCGTTTTGACACTTACTTTGTTAATTCACAAAAGGTTTTTATAAACCGGAAACAAAATCCCGTTTTTAAAAAATGTAAATCACGCACCATCCGTAAGATGACACCACCCGAATCTAACGGAACAAGGATGATTGTCGAGCTAAGCACGAGTCATTCCTTGCGTAGTTGTGTGGAAGGTGAGTGGGGTAACTCACATGATTGGTTGTCGAGCTAAGCACGAGCCAATTGATGGTCGGGAGTGCCACCCGTGTGTCTTGTCGGACGGTTTACAATTTTAGTATATAATTCTTGATTAGTTGTCGAGCTAAGCACGAGCTAAACAAAAGTTATATATTAAGATTGGTGTAAGGAAGGGATCAAACATGCCAACCGACATAATGGATGTCAACGGATCCCGCAAGTGTCTAAGAGTTGTAATAGAGATTACAATTGGTAAAATGGTTGCCGGCCTAAATAGCTTCGCCACGTGATCCGCGGTAAACCCGTCACGGTGCGAGGTGAAATGAGGTTCTTAGCCCTTGTTATAAATAGTTGTTTTTGTCTAAAACTATGGGGTAATTATTTTTTAACAAGGTTTATCTAAACTAACCAAAACTCGTGTTATTGTTATTTATAGATGTCAAATCATAACAATACCACGTCAAACATCTCACTTCGTGTGTTCCTAGAAAGAGAGAAACTCACGGGGGTGAACTTTATTGCATGGCTTATGCAATTGAGGATTGTCCTTCGCCATGAGTCAAAGTTGCACATCCTTGAGGAACCCCTTCCGGAGCCACTTGCTACCAACGCGACTTGGGCCGTCCGATACGGGTATGAAAAACGTGTTGAGGACACGCACGATGTTGCCTGCCTCATGTTGTCAACTATGAGCTCAGAGTTGCGAAAGCAGCTCGAGCACATGAGTGTGTACAATATGTTAAACAAGCTCAAGGACATGTTCCGACAGCAAGTTAGGCAGGAACACAATGAGTGTGTTAAAAGCCTAGTCGGTTGTAGGCTGCAGGAAGGCAGGAATGTTGATCTTCACGTCCTTAAGATGAAGGCGAACGTGGACCAAATGGAGAGGTTAGGATTTCCTATTGGGAGAGAGCTTGCTGTGGATATTGTACTCCAGTCTCTGCCCGCATCATATGGTCAGTTTGTCACAAACTATCATATGCAAGGAATGGAGAAGTCCTTAAGCGAATTGCATGGCATGTTGAAGTCTGCGGAGTCCGACATGGCCAAGCATAATTCCACCTCAACCACTCCCGTCTTGGGCTTAAAGAAACAAAAGAAAAGGAAGAAGAAACCGACCCTAAAAGGAAAGGTTGGAGTTTCCCAGCCTATCCTTGATGTTGAGTCGAAGGGCATAGAGGATGTGCCTCAAGAAGAGACTCAAGAAAAGGTGGTTTGCTACTTCTGTGGAAGACATGGAAATTGGGGCCGTCACGCCTGCCCTACGTGCCGAGAGGATATAAAACTTCTCAGGAAAGAGAGAGTTAACTTTCCATCTTCAGGTACGTTCGTGATTCATTGCTATTCGTCTATAAGCTGGGTTGTTGACCCGAGCTAATTGACTCACGTTTGTCACAAATTTGTTTGTTACAGAGTGTAGGTCCTTTGGTGAAAGAAAAGCATGAAGAACCGGATCTCGGGCGAGGAAACGATGATGATTGTCCTCTAAGAGAAGAAAAGGAGACTTGATCTCGCTTTTGTCGCCGGTTTACTTATTACTCTATTTTATTGCCCTGCGTGGCAAGTAACATCTCTTTGTATGCTCGCTTTAATCACGGTGAACGAAAATTTTGAAGTTTTAAGAATTGATGTTAAACCTTTTTAAGCATTGTTTATTCAAGGTTTATTGATGTCATAACTCATGTGTTGTTCTGCCCTGCATGGCACACAACTTAACATGGGGGTGACAATGAGTTTATTCTTAAAGTATGTGATTTATTATGAAAATTTGTTGTGAGATATTTTGTTCAAAATTTTCCATGTAATGGCATACACAAGGATTAGCTACAAGTAATAGAATATTCATGAATAATTGATTCTGAATCCAAAATAGTTTGGATGAGTTATCTTTGTGTGATAATCAACTTAGTCACATAAACAAGAAATATATCACCTGGATCCATGTGGTTAGGATCTTGGAATAGTTTAGTCTAGGGTTAAACGCTTTGGTGTTGATCTTGTTTATTAAGCTAAGATGATTATGAGATCCTTCACCGGAGTTTGTGAGAGGATTATAAGCTTGTTGGATATTGGTCACATTTTGTGGATAATCCGTTCAAACATACCACAAAGAATAACGAAAGCGAAACTTCTTCGTCACTGCCTTGATGGTAGTAGTGGCGAGACGTTTATTAGTTTAGGTATATGTCTGAAACCGTGTTGGTGTTCAGAATTAACCAAGACAAATTTAAGAATCAATAGGGCATATAGATCAAGGTACTTAGATCTAGTTAAGATGCTAAGATATCTATTATCTATATATTGGATGACCATATAGTGAATTGTAGAATTGTTTCACAATTCATATCCTACTAAAACACATTGGTACATGGTGTCATGGAGTAGGGAACCGGGTGTTGTTGGTCCGGTTTATGGCGGATCAAGAATATGTGTCCGATTTGTTGGGATATTCATTTACCATTGTGACTAAGTCCTCAAATCCAAATTCAATTGATAGTCTATTTAACATTTATTGAGATACGACTAGAAAGGTTCTTTGCTAGTCTATCTTATAGTTCAAAGTTATCCATTCTACATTCAGTGGGAGATGGATAAACTTGAAATCGAGAAGTGCTAATACATTTGAGGAGTTCTTTTAAGTTTTAGTTATTTAACCTTTTGAGAACAATGTTTGTTGCTTAAAATGGGAAGAAAAGAGAAACTAAAACTAAGGCATTCCAGTGGAAGAACGTTGAACTTAAATGAAAGACTCGATAAATGAACGACTTGATGATGATACTAGCGTATAATCTGATATCTTTGATAGATGATCAGCATGGTTGTGCTGGTATGCCTGACTAAGAATCATTACTTCTTTTAATACTGATTAGAGTCATATAGAGCCAAAGAGATATGATTTTCTCATGTCTAAGTGGTAATGACTTAATGGTGAGTCTTGTTGAGTTCGCCACCTATCGGAAGACGTAGTGGATCCAGAATTCGCTAAAAATAAAAGAAGTAAATGATAAAGAGATGCAATCCATTTGGAATGTCCAAGTGCTTGACTTGACTTGATCCCATACCTAGGTGTATACCAAGGTGGTAGTGATGGGATTAACATGGACGGAATTGTAGACAACTTCAAATACTGACTAGTGGTAATGTTTTTCATGGTGGTTATGGAGAAAATTGTCCTAGTGGCTATGTTGAGGAATGTTTGATACTCGTGGATATTAATGACCGCGTTTCGTCATGAAACAATATGATGAGGAAGTGCTTATAACACTCTCCAAGGGTCTTAATATACGTCCATAGTGTCCGAATTATGTCTACAAAAGTGGATAAGACCACTTCGGGCTTATTCTTGCATCTTGAAGGAAAGATATCTTTGCTTACTATTAGAAGATCATAGTGATGAGTTTGATAAAAGTATAGATAAAAGCCTTTTACGTATGTCAAGACCAGTGGGAGCTTTGTTGTATTCCTAGTGTTAAATGTCTATGGTAGATAATGTCCCGATATTAGGTTATCTGCAAACCTAATTCAGGAATTACTGCTTCGTAGGGGCATTTAAGAGATACAAAATTGGATAGTATTTAGTTCAAGAAATATAGAGATATGTTCTTGATGTTTGACGACTTGAATAGGCTTAGAGTAAGTAGTTACTCTAATGCGTGTTTCTGCTAGGATAACGGTTGATCTTTGATCAAAGTTGATGATCCTAACTTGTGGTGTTGTTTGTTGATTCTTAAGTATCACTAACCCTATTGTGGGCTTTTGTGACAATGAGGGTGTGATTACTTTAAATTTTTGAAAAGTAAGATCTCTTTGATGCATACTTTTGAAGTAGTATTGTCAAAAGAGATATAATTGAATAACAAAAGATCTTGTGGATGTTGTGGGACAAGTCCACTAGTTAAGCCGTTGTTATAGACTAGTGGTGTTTGTCATACTAGGTCCATTAGCATGTCTAATGCGTATAACTTGGCTTGAATATGTTTTGGTTTATGATTGATTTGTACTTATATTTTGGGGACGTTAAGCAATATTGCAATTCATACCATATCGTTTATTAAATGGAGATTTAATAATACGCCGAGGGCGGGTATTTTATGAATCCTTATTGTGTTCCATCTTAGCATGTTTAAACACTTCCGAGAATTTTTTTCATTCTAAATCTCCACAGTCGGTTATACTTTATGAGAAGGAAGTATAAATTAAGATTGAGGTAAAGATTTGGTTTTGTAAAACGTGATTCTTGCCTATACTTGAAAGGGGTTTCAAGTGATTGGAGGACCCGCACCCGAGTTCGCTTCATGGTTCTGGTCATAAGTAACTCGGGATGATGATGACGTTTCATCCTTAAACTAGAGATGCATGTGATTCCAAAGCATAGGTCTGCTTTGCTTTGATCGTTTTCTAACGCGGTCCGTAACTGGTCGTTATAAGGGAGATGATTGGGTAGAGTGTTATCTATGTGGCGGGACTATGTAGTCGAAAGGAATTTGTTCCTCTATGTATAGAGAAGATATCCATGGGCCCCTTGATGATTGAGTGCTGACGTTCATATGCATGGTCGTGCTCAAGTTATATTGATGATGGATCAATGTTAACTTGGTTTGTTAGTCACCACTAATCTAGAATCGAGAAACATAATCGTTAACGATCTGCAGGTTGACTTTATTCCATGCCTTGTGATCACATAGGATATCGCGAACAAAGGGGTGTATATGTTCATTTATCTTTAGGACAATCATTTTATGATTGGGATCTTGTCAAGAGTGGCATACCCTATACTGACTTGGGAGCATAGATGTCTTGCTAGAGGCCGCTCTATGTTTGTGTTATTTTTCGTAGTCGTATTGGGTCACACGAACGAGTTAAAGAGAGAGAAAAAGAGAGACCGCTCTATTGGAATATGCCCGCTGACACGAACGAGTTAAAAGCACTGCTGATGAAGTATAGGCCTATTGGGTCACACGCCAAGTATTGATTCCGGCAACACGATCAAGCAAAAGAGAGAGAAAAGGCCAAAATGGGTTTTGACAGGATGGTACACGGGCCGTGTTGTTGAACATGGGCCGTGTCCAGCCCAACTAGCACGGGGCGTTTTGGCCCAAGTAGAGACCGTGTGCTTTGGGCCTACACGGCCGTGTAGATGAACACGGGCCGTGTTGGGTCTGTAAGACACGGGCTAACTTGGCCCAATTGAGGTCGTGGGCTTTGGGCCTACACGGCCGTGTTGATGAACACGGGCCGTGTATGTGCTCTATAATAGCATAATTGATTTGCTTTAATACTCATTTTAATGGGGTTAAGTGGCATTCATTTTTGGACTACTCAAGGGCCACGAAAATACAGAGACTTTGAGTGTGAAGAACATGAGTTAGAACATATGAACTCTTAAGATTATTCTCTCTAATGATCATCACTTTGTGATCAAGTTTTGATGCACTAAAGTGTTATTTGTTCTTGTATTGTGTTGTTTTGGTGGCTACACCAACTTACTAGCATTTGGGAATCAACACAACTTGGGGTGGACTTCACTAGAGAAATCCTAGCTTGGGTTTTTGAAGCTTGACTTGTTTGATTCTTGAAGCTTGATGAGAGGGAGATTGTGGTACTTGTATAGTGGTACATTCATATCCATCTTGTTCTTATTTTAGTTGCAATTTCATGTATAGATATTGGTCCATGGCATGTGTGTTTGTTTGGCTAGTTTGGTTTTGTATTGTATCTTGCTTCCGTTGCTACTCGATTATGCCAAACAAATACCTTCAATACTTCCAAAGACATTTTTAAGGAACAAGGATGGAAAACAAGTCAAAACCAATAAGTTTGTGAGACCAATCCAACGCCCCCAGGTTATTCATACAAATCATTAATCTGAATGTTCCAGATCCAACAGAAACTGTAAGTCAGTTTTCAAAAGATTGGATTACAATCCTATTAGAACAACTGTCTTTGACAGAATAACACCAAATAAGTCAAAGAGAAATAACTCTCTGGTTAGTTCTGAAAGAAGTTATAAAAACATGAAGTTGTCTGTAAGTCAGACTTCACTAAATAAGGTTAACCATAAAGCTGACAAAGGTAAGTCCAAGGTCAGAGAAAATCCAGTAGAAAATCTGTCTAGAATGATTGAAAAGTTATCCACATCCTATGACCCTAAAACTGAATCCAAATTTAATGTTGGAAAACTTAAAGAAATCACCCAAACACCTATATTTAGAAGAAAATGCTATAAGTGTGGTGACAGAGGTCATGAAGCCAAAGATTGTGTAAGTACCAATCTTAGGCCTGAAAAAGTGAAGGATGATCAGTCTAAAACAGACTCAGAATCTGTTCAAGCTGATCAGTCAGCTTCCAATGGATTAGCTAAGTGCTCATCCTCAGAACCCACCAAACAGTGGGTACCCAAAAGTAACTAATATGCTTTGTTGATCATGTGCAGGGCTCCTATAAGTGGTACCTAGATAGTGGATGCTCAAGGCACATGACAGGAAGCAAGGAGATTCTAAGTTAATTCCAAAATAAGGTCTGGACCCTTGTCCCTGCCCCCAAAGGAAAGACAATTATAGGCACTAAGTGGGTTTATAGAAAAAATGGACAAGGATGGGGTAGTGATCAGAAATAAGGCAAGGCTAGTAGCTCAGGGGTATAGACAAGAAGAAGGTATCGACTATGAAGAGACCTTTGCCCCTGTTGCAAGGATTGGAGCTATAAGATTGTTTCTAGCCTATGCAGCCTTCAAAATTTTTAAAGTGTATCAAATGGATGTTAAAAGTGCTTTTCTAAATGGAGCATTACAGGAGGAAGTCTATGTGAAACAACCTCCTGGATTTGTTGATCCTGAACATCCTGATTATGTCTATAAGTTAGACAAGGCTCTGTATGGACTCAAACAAGCTCCAAGACCATGGTATGATACACTGTCCACCTATCTACTTTCAAATGATTTTATTAGAGGAAGCATTGATAAAACGTTATTTATAAGAAAAAGCAGAGGACATGTCATTCTGGTTCAAATCTATGTGGATGACATTATCTTGGGTTCAACAAACCAAGGTCTATGTGATTGGTTTTCAAAGATAATGTCTAATCAATATAGAATGAGCATGATGGGTGAGATGACTTAGTTTTTGGGACTTCAAATTCACCAGAAAGAAGATGGTATATTCATTAATCAGAGCAAGTACGTTTTTGATCTGATTAAGAAATACGGATTAGACTCAAGCCATCCTGCAAAGTCTCCAATGTTACACAATGTCAAGTTGCACAAGAACATTGATGGGAAATCTGTATGTCAGACTATGTATAGAGGAATGATAGGTTCATTACTCTACTTGACAGCAAGCAGACCTGATATAATGCTTGCTACATGTGTTTGTGCACGATATCAGGCAGATCCAAAGCAATCACACTTGCTAGCTGTTAAACGAATTCTCAAATATCTAAAGGGAACGCCTAATTTAGGCTTGTGGTATCCCAAAGGATCAGGATTTGAGTTGATAGGGTACTCGGATTCAGACCTTGCAGGTTGTGGTCTAGATAGAAAGAGTACTACTGGAGGATGTCAACTATTGGGTGGTAAGTTAGTCAGCTGGACAAGTAAGAAACAAAACTCAGTGGCAATCTCCACTGCTGAAGCTGAGTATGTTGCAGCAGGGAGCTGTTGTGCTCAAATACTATGGATGCAACATCAGCTAAGGGATTTTGATTTGCAATATTCAAAGACTCTCATATTCTGTGATAATCAAAGTGCTATTGCCATTACACACAATCCAGTTTTCCACTCAAGAACAAAGCACATTGAGATAAAACATCACTTCATCAGAGACATAGTTGAAAAGGGAAAGATAGAGTTAGTATTCATTGAGACTGAAGATCAGCTCGCAGATATCTTCACTAAACCAATTGAAGCCACAAGATTCACAACTCTACTTGGAAAGCTTGGCATGCTCAACCCTTAATTTGGTATGTTCCATTAATTCTCTATCTCCATTAATTCACATGCCTAGGTAAGTCGTTTATAATTTTTTTTAAAGATTTGTTCTTCAAAGTAATTCCACTGATCTTGATAAAATTCGGATTAATATAACAATGTAAGTTTGGGTAACTTACATTAAATATAGCCGTTATAAGAAACTGCTTAGCCGGGTGTTACAGTAACGGTCATATTTATTACCGTCTGACAACGGTAACTTTTCTCTCACATTGAAAACATATAAATCAGAGAGTCTTCTCATGTCTTCCAAATTTTCTATCTCCTTCTCTATTCTATAAAAACCTAATCGCGCTTATTGCAGCATCATTGCTCTGTGCTAACCCCTACTACTGCTAAGTGCAATCAAATACGATCAGTTCGAAATCAATGGAGGGCTACACTCTAAATCTGACAAATCAGATGATCCGAGGAGGGACGTTTAAGAACAATGCCCTTCCGGTGTACAAACAGAACAATGTACAAGCGTGCATCGACATTCCTCAATCAAAACGAGGTCACGGATATGAGGAGTGGGTCTCCTACATTCGCAAAGGACCTCTATCTCATGCCTTTCTTGATGGTCCTGATGTCCTAGTTCCTCATTTGTTGACAGAGTTCTAGTATACCTGTCGCTATGAAGCTGATCTATGAGTAATAAGGGGAACTGTCCTAAGTGGACAACAAGGAATGATGGTTGATGTTAATGTTTTACGAAGGATCTTACAACTGCCGATTGTTAATCATTATGATGCCCCTGTTTCTAGGGAAACAGCCCGAAGTGTGCTCCCACTCTTGGGTCATCCGCACATAACCGGTGTAATCAAGAAGTCAGTCTTCCAAACCGGTTGGGGCTTTATGGTATCTACAGTGGTACGTTCACTGGGGTACAAGGTTGGTGGTCTTGATAATGTAAACAACTTCGAGATGCAGCTCATATACAACATGTATTATGGGAGAAATGTAGATTATGCAGAGTTAATCTTTGAAGTTCTCATATCACAAGTCACCAAAGCGGTGAGAGATGTCAATGTGCCTTTCATCCGCTTTCTATCAATGGTGTTCGAAGACAGGCTTGGAGTCCTATATGCAAGCAGATATGAAACCACTCCAACCCCTGCCCTCAGCCCCAGAATGTTCAAGGATGACATCTTCCCGGGGAATCCTACAATGAGTGCTCCGATGAGGAAGCTGAGGAGAAAACAGAAAGCATCAATGCTTCTGAAGCTGAGTCCTCCACATCCAGCTCTGAGCAAGAGAGTATGTTCCCTAGCTCAGAGTCCCCGCTAATTGGTGCAGGTATAACTTCTCTTCTCTCTTCTCCTTCTTTCTCTCATATTTCTCCATCACCTAAACAAGGAGATAAGACTGAGTCAAGCCCAACTCGGTCTAACCCCTCTCCTCCACCACAAACTTCTCCATCTATCTTATACTCTATAGCCCACCTTGGTCAGCCCACTGCTACCAAGGTTATATCTCACACCTATACCAGAAAATCTGCCAAAGGTGGTCCTTCATCTTAAAAGGACGTTGGAGCTGATGTCACATTGACACCTCTACCGGCAGGAGCTGAGGGGGAGACACCTTCTCTTAAGGTGCCAACCTCGAAGCTCAGTTCAACCAATCAGCCTAAGCCGGGTATGGTGTCTACTCAACCCATACCTATCCTAGCCATGGGAGAACCCGCTACTGTGCCTTCACGGACCCATGAAGGTTACATTGAACAATTGATCTCTCCCCAGGATCAACTAACCCCCTCCTCACCACTCAGACTAGCCCAACCTATCACCCAAACACACGATATTGGTCCTTCTACTTCATTTCTCTTCTCACACCCTATTGCATGACCTGTCAATGAATCTTTCATACACTAGGAAGGTTTACATGGTCCCCAGTCTGGCCCCCTTGACTCCTTAGGTCAGCACCAACCTATGGATATGGGGCCCACATTCTCACCTATTGAGGAATACTCAACAGTCACTCCTACAGTGGAACTACATTCCTCCACTGGACAGGAGGACTTTGAGTTTACAAAGAAACCGGTGGAGCTCATAGTTGCTGAACACACTAATGTTAACTCCATCATGGTGTATCTACAAGCTCAATTTGAGCTTTTGCACAAGAAGAGGAAGAGTGATAAAGCCAAGTTGATGCGCAAGCTGACTGATCTATCAAACTCTGTAGCCAACTTGGAGAACTTTGTGCTAAAACTAAGACCCTCCCCTATTGATTATGACAAAAAGGGGGAGGAAGAATCAAAGAAAGATGATGATACAGTTGAGGGGGAGAATACTGAGGAAGTGCAAATAGAAGAAGAAACTCATGATCAGTTCATGAGTACCGTAGATCAACCCTCTCAAGAGCATTCAACTCAACCAGACATTCCACTTGCTGTGATCCCTCAAGCTGAGCTACCAAAGTTTGTTGAAGCTGAGTCTGTTCCAACTTCACAAATGGACAAAGGGAAAAGCAAGGTGTTTGAGACGGTAAAGAGAAAGAAAAGAACAAGTACTAAGTCTCAAGCCAAGAGAAGGAAAGTCATCATTTCAGAGCTTGAGCAACAAGGTCAGTCCCAAGTTGCTGAAGCTGACTCTGACTCTAGTGATGAAGTTGATGCAACACAGAAGGCCAGTAATATATTAACTGAACAAATGTTACAAGAAATGGCCAAAGAACTGGGTATGTCATTAGAAGAGTTGAAAGAACAGCAGAGGCAAGCTGAACTACAAAGAGAACATGCCAAAGCTGATGCTGCACTAGCTGAAGCTGAGGTTGACTATTTGGGACCTAGAGCTGAGCCAATTACATACACTGATGATAATCTCAGATACTGCTACAAGAGAAAATATTTTGTTCATAGGATTAAAACTCTAACTTTGAGCAGAAAAGGTGAGTTGGTGCTACTCAACTTTGTATTAGAAAACAAAACTGAAGTAGGATTGGATCTGAAAAGATTATACAAGTTGGGATTCTCCGAGTTAAAAATAGTGGCCTCAATTGTGCGAAAGATGCATAAAAGTCAGATCAAACAAGAGGTCGTTGATGAGCTGAAGAGAATATTTATTAAAATTGATCAACTTGGAGAAGTTCCCACAGCTGAGTTTGATGTCTTCTTAAACAGAAACAAAGCTGCAAGAGAAAGAGCAGCAAGGCAAAGAAAAGACAGAACTCTCAGCTTACAAGTTCCCAGGGGTGTTGAATTCAAGGAGAATACATATATCGATCAACCCCTAGCAGGCTTCATGTACTTGGATGTCAAAGGAAATAAATGTTTCTTGGAGGAAGCAAGTATGGACTTGGCTAGCTTGGAGCAAATTCTGTAACTGAGGATTCTATGTGATGACTCAGTTCAGAACTCACCATTCAGATATCAGCTTAACAGGGGTATCAGGTCCAGAAGGGATGAGATGAAAGAATATCAAGACGGTGAAGAAACTCTTATCAGTGCAATCAAAGAAGCAGCCATCTAGGAGCTTAAGTGTTATGATTTGTGGTTAGAATTTGGAGATCCTTTTGATTAAATAGATTAGTTTTATAAATTTTTGTAAGCACTAAGTGTGCATAAGCTGATCAAAATGATCAAGCTAAAATGTAAATGATATGTTTATTAATGAAAATTCAAGTTTGATATGTTCAACGGTTTGATGTGTTCAAATAAACAACTTAGTAAGTTTAAGCTGACTATTGATATGTTCAAGTACAAACTGATAAGTTCAGTGTTAAAAGTTTTGTAAGTTCAGAACTTAAATAAATTCTGATAAGTTCTGTGTCTAAGTAAATGTATGTTCAAATACTTAGAATACAAGTCTTAGAGTAGATTTGTAACCTAAAGTCTTGTAAGTTCAAGAAATGATGAAAAGGTATAGATCAGTTCAATACTTATTTCAAGAACTAACTTTGGTCAGTTTCTGAGTTGTTCAACATAATTCTTTAACCTATACTTACTTTGATTCAATATTTTGTCATCATCAAATAGGGTGAGATTGTTAGTCCTATGTTAAGAAAAGTTAGATTTGATGAGACAAACCATAGATATGTATAGATGATAGGTTAAATATTAGGAATTATGTAAGTCTGTTGTAGACTGACTAGTCAGCTTAGGCTGAGTAGTCAGCGTACAAACAGATATAGAGTTTTCTATGTAAGTACTAGATAACTAAGTGACTTCTAAACTAAGATAGGTTTCAAGAGTGAAGACTTGAAGAATTGAAGACTTGAAGATTCAAGAACCAAGGATTCAAGAACTCAGTTTGACAATGTCAAGCTGAGTAAGTCAGATCAGCCCCAGAAGTCAGTTTAAAGAATTTAAGTAAGTTTTAAATTCTGCCATAAACTCTCAATATCTATGGCATTTAAATTAGAGTATATGAACCTAATTTAAACTATCTATTAGTTGGATAGAAATCTCAAACGGAATTAGTTAGATATGTTCTAATTAAGGAGTTTGTTACGGTTTTAAAGAAAAGGTAAGTTCTATCTTTAAACTGCGATTTATTCGTAGATACATCAAGTATAAGTATAAACCTTTTATGGGTTTACACGCAGCATGTGATACATAGAGCAAGAACAGCATAAGTTGCGAAGCCTATGTTCATACTTGATATGCGTGTGTTGCGATAACTTTTTGAGTTCAAAGTTAAAGAGAGTTTTCCAGAATTCTTGTTAATCAGTTTTAACAAGAAGTTCGATCATCAATTAGTTTGTGATCCAAGAGTGTTTAGAGAGAAGTTGAGTTTATAATCAGTGTAATATCAAATCATCCTGTTGATTTGATTAGAGAGTAAAAATTGTATTCAGTTCATTTGATTAGTCAATATACATTTGATTAAATTTGATTGGTTGTTTAAAGTGTATTCATCCCCCCCTTCTACACTGTATCGGTTGCTTGTTTACCCTCTTTGGGACCAACAAAGACCACCCAAGTGAATCTTGTCAACTCATAAACAATCACTAGAGTGTACTTTTTACCACTTAGGCTTGGGGTGCTTATAGGTCCAAATAGATCCAAATGCAACATATCCAATGGTTCTGTAATTGAAAAATTATGTTTGGACTTGAAGGATCCCTTATGATGTTTTCCCATTTCACAAGCTAACCAAAGTTTGTCTTTGGCAAATGTGATTTTTGGCAGACCAGAGACTAACTCTTTGCTAGATAGTTTGTTAATATATTTGAAATTCAGGTGTGACAATCTTTTGTGCCACAACCAACTCAGCTTGGGAGTTGAGTCAGAATACAAACATGTTTCAGTTGAAGGATCAGCGGAGCTGAGATCTAACAGATAGATATCTCTCTCACTCTCTCTCTCTGTTTTTGCCATTAGTATTGGCTTTCCCTTCTTATCGTATATTGTTCCTGCATGCTTTCTAAAAGTGACTTCATAATCCTCATCACACAATTGACTGATACTTATCAGATTGTGTTTAAGGCCTTCAACATATTCTATCTTTCTCAAAGTGACTGTTCCAGCAGTTATCTTTCCATAACCTTTAGTCCTTCCTTGAGAATTATCCCCAAATGTTACCTTGGGTCCTTCATTGTTTTGGAATTCACTTAGAACCCCTTTGCTTCCTGTCATGTGCCTTGAGCATCCACTATCTAAGTACCACTTGTAGAAGCCCTACACATGATCAACTAAACATATTAGTTTCTTTTAGGAACCCACTGTTTGGTGGGTTCTGAGGATGAGCACTTAGCTAATCCTTTAGAGGCTGACTGATCAGCTTGAACAGATTCTGAGTCTATTTTAGACTAATCGTCCTTTATTTTTTCAGGCATTAGATTGGTACTTACACAATCCTTGGCTTCATGACCTCTGTCACCATACTTATAGCATTTTCTTCTAAAGATATGTGTTTGAGTGATCTCTTTGAGTTTTCTAACATTGAATTTGGATTCTGTTTTAGGATCATAAGATGTGGATAACCTTTCAATCTTTCTAGACAATTTGTCTACTTGATTTTCTCTGACTTTTGACTTACCTTTGTCAGATTTATGGTTACCCTTATTTGGTGAAGTCTGACTTACAGACAACTTCCTGTTCTTAGACATCCTTTCATACTTGGCTTGAGAGTTGTCTTTTTGAGTTGATGTGAGTTAATCTGTCAAAGACAGTTGTTCTCACAGGATTGTAATCTAATCTTTTGAAAGCTGACTTACAGTTTTCTGTTGGATCTAGAACATTCAGCTTGATGGTTTGTATGAATAACCAGCGGGCTTTAGGTTCGTTGAATAAACACCCATAATTCATTAAGTTACAATCATCCTCATTGTTTGTAATTAAAACTATTACTGTTGAAAACTACGTTAGAAGATTGAAGAAGCTTGGGATTAGAGCTATCATCACTGTGCTGGAGCCCTGCCATGGTCGTTACCTGAAAAGATATGAAACAATAACTGTAAGCCCAAGGCTTAGCGAGTATACTACTTACAACCAAATAGTTCACATGCTACTCAACTCATACCCACTACCGTAGTAAGTGCTCTCATCATACCCGTCACTAAGACGGTCTCGTCTCACCCGTTGTCGTCACAACGGTCTAACATACCCGGCACCGAAGAGAAGGAATTCGTTTGGCAAAATCAAATAGCAACGGAAGCAAAGTATATAACAAAAACGATGCCAAACAACGTATACTTTCCATGGACCAAAATCTAACAAAGGAATTGCAACTAAAATATATATAAATAAGATGAGAAGAAAAGGTTATACCTAAATGGTGCAAAAACCAAAATTAACCTTCCTTGTCAAGTGGCTTAGAATCCTACAAAGAACTCCTCCAATGAAGTCCACCCCAAGCTTGCTTGATTCCCAAGTGCTAGCAAGTTGATGTACAACCACCAAAACAATAATCAAGTGTGTGTATGTTTGCTTCTTGTGCTCAAGAACACCAAGAACAAGAGATAGAGAGAGTTCAAGTGTCAACCAAGGGAAAAAGTGTGAGCCAAAATCCTCTCATAGAGCAGATAACTCGTGGTCTCTTTGTCTACCACAATTATGGGAAGTTAACCCCATTAAACCAAGTGTTTAAGGCTATTAATTCTGTAGTTACAACGAACGTACACAGCCCGTGTAGGTCTACACGGCCGTGTAGGCCCAAAGTCCACGGCCCCAATTGGGCTAAGACGGCCCGTGTTTATCAAGCTCTACACAACCTGTGTTCATCTACACGTCCCGTGTAGGCCCAAACTACACGACCTTGAACTGGGCTAATACGCCTCATGTATGTTGGACTGGACACGGCCCGTGTTTAGGAACAAGGCCTGTGTACCATCCTGCCAAAACCCATTTTGGCCTTTTCCTCTCTATTGCTTGATCGTGTTTCTGGAATCAACACTTGGTGTGTGACCCAATAGGCCTATACCTCATCGGTAGTGTCATTAACTCATTCGTGTCAGCGGGCATATTCCAACAGACTCCCACTTGCATGTGACACGACTACGAAAAATAACACAAACATAGAGCGGCCTCTAGCAAGACATCTATTTTCCCAAGTCAGTATAGGGTATGCCACTCTTGACAAGATCCCCAATAAAAAAATGAATGTCCTAAAGATAAATGAAGATGTACATCCCTTTGTTCGCGATATCCAATGTGAACACAAGGCATGGAATATAGTCAACCTTCAGATCGTTCACGATTATGTTTCTCGATTCTAGATTAGTGGTGGCCTACAAACCAAGTTAACATTGATCCATCATCAATGTAACCTGAGCACGGCCATGCATATGAACGTCAGCACTCAATCATCGAGGGGCCCATGGATATTCTCTCTATATATAGAGGAACAAATACCTTTCAACTACATAGTCCCGCCACATAGATAATACTGTACCGAATCATCTCCCTTATAACGACCAATTACGAACCGCGTTAGAAAACGATCAAAGCAAAATAGACCTATGCTTTGGGATCACATGTATCTCTAGTTTAAGGATGAAACGTCATTACCATTCCGAGTTACTTGTGACTAAAACCATGAAGTAAGCTCGGGTGCGGGTCTTCCAATCACTTGAAACCCCTTTCAAGTATAGGCAAGAATCACGTTTTATCAAAACCAATTCTTTACCTCAATCTTAATTCATACTTTCTTCCCACAAAGTATGACCGATTGTGGAGACTTAAAGATTGTAAAACAATCTAGGGAAAAAGTTAAATATGCAAAGATAGAACACAATAAAGACTAAATGTGAGTAACCGCAACACGCGTATACATAGATCTCTACTATATAAATCGAAACAAACATTAGTAACATTATTGTTTAATGTTCCCAAATACATAATGGTCCAAACATAAATTAAAACTAAATCTAAACCAAGTCATGAGCAAATCTAACACCATTCGCCGTAGTGTGAAAATCCTGAGAAGCTTGTGACAACGGTTTAGTAAACGGATCGGCCAAATTGCCTTCCGAGGTTACTCTACTAATAGTGACTTCACCACTTTCAACCATCTCTCTAATCAAGTGGTACTTACGAGGTATATGCCTCGTTCTCTTGTGAGCTCTCGGTTCCTTTGCCAAGGCCACCACACCCTCATTGTCACAAAAGATCTTAGTAGGGTCGGATATGCTAGGAACCACTCCAAGGTCTCGGATGAACTTCCTTATCCACACAGCTTCTTTAGCAGCTTCACTTGCCGCAATGTATTCTGACTCTGTAGTAGAATCAGCCACTGTGTCTTGCTTTGAACTTCTCCAAGTAATAGCCCCACCATTCAATAGGAACACAAACCCCGATTGTGATCGGCAGTCATCCCTATCAGTTTGGAAGCTAGCATCAGAGTAACCCTTTACTTTGAGCTCTTCCTCACCACCAAAGATCAAGAACATCTCTTTAGTCCTCCTAAGATACTTAAGAATGTTCTTTACCGCAACCCAATGGGCTTGCCCCGGGTTTCCCTGATATCTACTAGTCAAGCTCAAAGCACATGACACATCAGGAAAAGTACATAACATGGCGTACATGATCGAGCCCACGGCCGAGGCATATGGTACTCGCTTCATTACTTCTAGTTCCTCTTGAGAACTAGGACATTGAGTTTTACTCAATATCACTCCATGCGACATAGGAAGATTTCCTTTCTTGGAGTCCTCCATCTTGAACCGCTTCAAGACTTTGTCAATGTATGTACTTTGACTCAACCCGAGCAGTTTTCTAGATCTATCTCTATAGATCTTGATACCCAGAATCTATGCCGCTTCTCCTAAGTCTTTCATTGAAAAGCATTTTCCAAGCCAAGTTTTGACACTTTGCAAGGTTGGAATGTCTTTACCAATGAGTAGGATATCATCCACATACAAGACTAAGAAAACAACGGCACACCTCCGGGCCAAGAAAAAGTGAGGGAAGCATGCCATAAGAGAAGAGAATGATTGATAAACCCGTAGAACCTCAGGAAGAGGAAAAGAAATGATATAACTGTGGTAGAACAGGGAATTTTATCAAAGACTACATGAAACCAAAGACAAAGGATGTCGAATACTATAGGAACAAACTGCGGTTGACCAAGAAGAAGGAGAGTGGCAGAGCAATGCTGGTAGAAGAGGATCAATTCTTGACCGATACTGATGATTTAGATGATGATGGATTTGATCAAACACACTTCTGTTTGATGGCTCAAGGAGAAGTTTCCTAATATGATGAGGGTGATGATGGAGCTGAGGGTGATGAAGCTGATGGTGATGATGAGTTTAAAGAAACTCATACTAATGATGAAGGTGTTTTAGAAAGGTAAACATTGAGTATGCACAAACCCTAGTTGAACACATCGAAAGACAAAACCGAAAAATCACTAAGTAGGAATTTAAAATCAAAAATCAATCAACATCTAACTTAGACGACCTTCAATCAGAACTAACCACAAAAGAAAATGAACTGAACATCTTACGAAGTGAAAACAAGGTAATCATTCACAACTTAAAAGTGGCCAAGGGTTCAGTGGAAGAAGATTTTAAAATCTTACAAAAGCAACGACGTCAGCTATACTCAAAAATAAAAGATCTCGAAGACTTGTTAAATAAACGAGACCAAATTGCACAAACCATTTTTCTGAACAAGCCTAAGGATGTTAAATTCTCAAAGTGGACATACGAAGGTTTAGGTTATGTTAATCCATAGAAAACTGATAAGATCAGTGCTAAACAACTATACGATTTCGATAGCATGAATCTAGGATTAACTAAGAAAATGGTATTTGTTGGAAAAGTCGACGAACACGCCCAGGAGGAACACAAGAAACACATATCAAAAAGAGCTTCAACCCCATATGACTACGAAAGTCTAAATCAATCGTACATAACCGATGACTTTGAACCCAAGATCTCTGATGACTACTTTCGAAGTTATTCTCAACCAGAAATGGAATCCTTACCAGCAATTTTAGACTCTCCACCCGAGCCTCGCATTTACATCCCTCATATGGATCTAAAGCGACACCTTTAATTGATTGAACACGAACTTCTCAATAGGTCCATCATCTTTGACTTTAAAACTGCAATTCTTCATAATGTAATTAATCAGCTTGTAAATGAAAACACCCAATCACATACTTCCGCTGCTCCAGGCACATCTGATACACATAGCTCACACGTGCACACAGATGACTGTGTTCATTTACAAATTCCGAACTCAACACACCTGCAAATGATTTGTCATTAACCAACCCTGGAAAAGACTGTGAAGAATGCATAAAATTGGAAAATTCTTTGTTCAAACTTCATGAAAACCTCAATTCACTTGAGAATGAATTTTTCAAATTTCACAAAGTTGAGTCTACCAACTTTAAAGGAAATGCCAATATCGTTGATACTTGGGCATCACATAAAACCAATACATCAAGATCACCTCAACCTAAAACAAATCGCACCAAGAAACAAACAACTCATTCTCGTTCTCAATCAACCAATAATGATCAATTGGCAATTTCTACTTCTAACCTAAGTGTCCATCTAGGTGCCAATGTGAAGAACGGGAAGAAGCAAGTTTTTGGATGGAGGAAGAAGTCCCAAGAAAAGGATGGAGAAAGAAAAGACGAAGACTGTTTGATTTACCCTGCCAATTTCAATAAACAAACAAATCTACTACTTTGTAATGACTCATCTGTTTTGAATATCAAACCTGTTCGAACTCCAATTTGAAATGTTTTGCATGAGTGATGGTTGTGTTGATGGACATTGTACTTATCACTGTGTGTATGACGAAGATCAAAAGAACCGTGGAGTCAAACAAAACCCCAACTACAAATCTTTTGAATCAAATCATTAACAGGCATCCTTCGTAAATAGAAAAGGTAATAAAATTACCTTTGGTGAAAGAAACGCTCCAATAAAGGACGATTCCAAATGAGCAATGAAAGTGTACCACTAAGCTTAATTCAGAATTTAATCTCACCAATCGTCAGACTTCATGGACTCCAAATCGCAGATACTACAATAACTGGAATCACGCCAATCAAAATGCTGTTAAAATCAAACCACAATTCACAAATCTAATGAGAAAGAACACTCAAGTCGCACAGCATAAACAACCAACAGTTCAACATAAAACCACCAAAACCAAAACAGCCACGAACGAAACAAGAAATCCAAATAAACAAAATGAATACATGGACGATGATGTTTCACTCCCTAACAGCTGCAATCGCGTGGTAATTGAACAACCCATAGTCACATCGAAAACAAGTATGGGTTCCCCCACCATATCCAATGAAATTGTAACACTGTCACCGTCCCAACCTCGAATGACCACACAAGTATGGGTTCCCAAAGCACAAGCAACGACCTCATTAATTGAAACATCATTTGATACTGTTGCATATGTTAACAACCAAGGACCGCAAGTTTTTGGGGTTATGCTTTGGAAACCGCTGCTAGGACCTTAAACCTTGTACCAACAAAGAAGGTTGCAAGTACACCATTCGAGATGTGGCATGGAAGGGTTCCTTCGCTAGCCTATCTCAAGGTCTTGGGTTGTGAGGCTTATGTGAGACGTGAAGCTCAAGACAAACTTGAACCCAGAGCCGAGAAGTGTATTTTCACTGGCTACCCAGCTAGTTCTATGGGATATTTGTTTTACAAAACTTCGGAGAACAAGGTGCTTGTTGCTCGAAGGTCGGTCTTCCTTGAAAGGGAGCTGATATCTGCAGAAGCCAGTGGGAGGTAAGTCGATCTAGAAGAAATTCTAGATGACACCAATGATCAACCTGATGTTGGCACTAGTACCGCTTCTGAGGTCGGCGCACCAGAAGAAGTGGAACCTCAACCAACGGTGGATGAGGTGCCTGATACACAACCATTAGAGCTCCGTAGATCTGGTAGAATTCGTAATGAGCCGGAAAGATATGGGTTTCTCATATCCGAGGGCGACGAACCATTGGTGGATCGTAGTGAACCGACCAACTACCAAGAAGCCGTAGCGGGCCCTGAGTCTGCTAGGTGGAAGGAGGCAATGGACAGTGAGATGCAATCCATGGCGGATAATCAAGTCTGGGACTTGGTTGATCCGGTATCCGGCCACAAGCCTGTATGGTGCAAATGGGTCTTCAGGAAGAAGACTAACATGGATGGAAAAGTAGACACCTTCAAAGCCCGACTGGTAGCAAAGGGTTTCACTCAAACTCATGGTGTAGACTATGATGAAACCTTTTCTCCGGTGGCTATGTTGAAGTCTATTAGGATTCTAATGGCTATTGCTGCATATTACGATTACGAAATATGGCAGATAGATGTCAAGACTGCCTTCCTTAATGGTAAGTTGGCAGAGGAGGTTTACATGGCACAACCTGATGGTTACGTAAACCACAAATATCCTAATAAAGTCTGCAAGCTTAAGAGGTGCATTTATGGACTTAAGCAAGCATCTCGGAGTTGGAACGTTTGCTTTGATGAAAAGGTCAAAGAGTTTGGCTTTTGTAAAAGCAAGGATGAACCTTGTGTGTATGTTAGGGCTAGTGGGAGTGCTGTAGTTTTTCTAGTCTTTTATGTAGATGACATACTACTCATAGGAAGTGACGTGACTACCTTGCAGGAAGTGAAAACCTGGCTTGGGAGTTGCTTCTCTATGAAAGACATGGGAGAAGTAGCATATATTTTGGGGATAAAGATCTATAGAGATAGATCTAAGAGACTCATTGGTTTGAGCCAAAGTACCTACATAGATAAAGTCTTGAAGAGGTTCAAGATGCAAGATTCCAAGAAAGGGAATTTGCCCATGCTGCATGATATGGCGTTGAGCAAGTCTCAATGTCCTAGTTCTCAAAAGGAACTAGAGAAAATGAGTCGAGTCCCGTATGCTTCGGCAGTGAGATCGATCATGTATGATATGCTATGTACTCAGCCTTATGTGTCGTATGCCTTGAGCACGACGAGCCGATATCAGGCTAACCCTGGTCAAAGTCATTGGGTTGCGGTTAAAAACATCCTTAAATATCTTCGGAGAACTAAGGAAATGTTTTTAGTGTTCGGTTGATCGAAAGAGCTCAGAGTTACTGAATATTCTGATGCTAGCTTCCAAACGGACAAGGATGATTGCCGGTCTCAATCGGGATTGGTATTCTTGTAAAATGGTGGAGCAATAAGTTGGAGAAGTTCCAAGCAAGATACCGTGGCCGATTCAACCACGGAGTCAGAGTATATTGCTGCAAGCAAGGCTGCTAAGGAAGCCGTCTGGATGAAGAAATTCGTTCAAGACCTTGGAGTTGTTCCTAGCATCGCTAACCCTATTGAGATCTTTTGTGACAATGAGGGTGCAGTAGCTCTAGCTAAGGAACCAAGAGCGCATCGACGTACGAGACACATTGCTGGAAAGTATCATTTTATGCGTGATATCATCGAGAATGGTGACATTATGGTTAGTAGAGTACCGACTGAGGGGAACTTGGCAGATCCACTTCTCAAACCTTTGTCGCAAGCTAAGCATGATTTACATGCTAAGTCTATTGGGATTAGATTTGCTAATGACTTGGTTTAATTATTTTAGTTGTATTTGTTATTGAGAACATTAAAGCAATAATGTATTTCTTATTGTAATAACTATTAAATGGGGATTTAATATACGCATGGTCCGATTACTTTATGAAACATTATTGTGTTCTATCTTTGCATGTTTAATACTTCCATGACTAAACTTGTTTATTCTAAATACTCCACGATCGGTCGTTCTTCATTGGAAGGAAGAAGTGAATTAAGATCGAGGCGAGTGGTTGGTAAAGTTTTCACCTTGGATTAAATACTTGTTTACGCAACACTAGCCCGTACTTAATGGTGATTAAGTAATTGGGGGACCCGTACCTGAGTTTACTTCATGGATATTATCACGAGTAAATCAGGATGATAATATTATTTATCCTTCTACTGGAGATGCATGCGTTGCTTGATTATTAACTTTGACTTGTTTAGATTGCTTTCTAACGCAGTTCGTAACAGGCTGTTATAAGGGAAGTTTTCAGGCAAGAACTTGTTATTATGATAGGGCGGTGTAGTCAAAGGTATTCGTTCCTCTTTTGAGAGATATCCTTTGGCCCCTCGTTGACTAAGCTAATGACAAATCAAAATGCATGGCCATGCTCAAGTTGAATTGGTGGTGGATCAATTATGCAACTTGTTTTGTTAGTCATAGTTAGTCTATATCGAGAAACATAATCGTGAATGATTTGGGGTTGATCATGTTCCATGACCTGCATTCACAACGGATATCGTGAACGAAGGGGTATATAATCACTTATCTATAGGACCTTTCCTTTTGGTTAGGTATTTGTTTTGGGAAGACAAACCCTGTGCTGACTTGGGGGCATAGATGCCTTGCTAGTGGCCGCTCTTTGTTGGTGACGCCTTTCGTGAGTTTGTCATGTGCAAGTGGGAGTCTGTTGCATTATGCCCACTGACACACACACGAGTTGGCATCATGGCTGATGAAGCAAGGGCCTATTGGGTCACACGCCAAGTATCGATTCCGGCATCACGGATGGTCTAATGAGAGAGAAAACCAGAAACTGGTTCTGGTGGGCCAAGGCACGCCCGTGCCTCTATGAGGTACGGCCGTGCCCTACGGGCAGGCACGAGCCCAAGTCGGGCGTGACTTGGGTGTGGCCTGTGGCTAGGTATGCCCGTGCCTCTGGGAGGCATGCCCGTACCTTGTGCCCAGTGGACAGACACGAGCCCAAGTCGGGCGTGACTTGGGCATGGCCTTTTGGGCTGGTACGTCCGTGCCTTGTGAGGCACGTTCGTGCCCCGTGCAGTTATAGTCTTCTTAAACAGCTTTCAAAGCTGTTTATGAAGGAGATTATGGTGTTTTAATTGGTAATTGATGGATTATCAATGCATGCACATTTTTATTCTCTTTTGAAGAGTCTATATAATGTGGTGCTTGATTCCTTTGTTTGGTTACTACTTCTTGAAAGGCGCAAAACACATATTGCACACTTCTCTCTCTCAAGCACACAAAAGACATCCAAGGCTTTGGTTCTATTGTGTAGATCATATTTGTGGTGTCTAGGTTGGCATACCTAACACTCTAGCAAGTGGGAAGAGATCAAGACTTGGTGTGGACTTCGATAGAGGTGTACAAGTTAGTACACGAGGCTTCCAAACTTCAAACTCGCGGGTACAAAGAAGATAGCATCAAGGATATAATTCTATCTCTTTGTATGTTTTATTTTGTTGCTTAGTCGTGCCTAGAGTTTTGGTCAATTTGGTGGGCATATTCGTGGTCAACTTTTGAAAACATTTTCCTACTCGTTTTGCTTCCGTTGCGATTTTAGACCACGAAAACCTAACAGTGGTATCAGAGCCATCTCTAACATGGCTTTGCACTTTTGGATGAAACCCCAGGGGTAGATGAAGTACTAGAACTTGTTCACGATCTTGGTTATAATGAGTAGCTACAACAGATTCATCAATTTAAAAGAACCAACCTTGCACCTCTCTGGCAGACGCTTGCTACAATCATCTCCCGTACCCTCACCGGCATTCATAGGGGTACTAATGGTGGATCCTACTACTCATTGCTGCTTTTTGCTAGTGTTGCTTACCACCTCCATCTTGACTATGCCACTATCATTTTTGATGAGATAGTACGAATGGTCAATGAAAAGACCACCTCACACAAAAAAACCTTCATACCATTCCAGAGGTTCCTTACAATCTTGATCGCCACTGATTTGGAAACCTACCACACCATCCCCCAATGCATTGATAACCCGCAAATCCAAGTGCAACGGATAACCCGATTTTTGCGTATAAGAGATTTACCTAATGTGATTGCTATGCAGGTGCTTGTTGCCCTTCTTCGAACTTTGAATCAGGAGAGTGAGGATGTGAGGAGTTACATGAGGGATAATAGGATTGCTCCTCTGGCGTAACCAGAACCAGTTATGCCTACCCAAGGAGTTACATGAGGGTCCTAGCAGTCTAGGAGCTCGGGTGCACAGGGGTGCCCCAAGTAGGATTGTGCATGAGAGGTAAGAATCTGTTGAAAGGGGTGGAAGAAGTAGTGAGGGAGGTGAGATACACGAGAGTGAGGGTGTTCTCATCAGTGATTCCGAGGCCTCCACCAATGCGGCATCTGAGAGTAAGTCCTCCACAGATAGGACCCAAACTGAATCATCTTCATCCAAGCAATCAATCTCCTTTGGCCCAAGACCTTCTCCTGTTCGTGCCGAATCTACTGGCACAAGACAAGTATCTGATCACCAAGAGGACATCCACTACGACTTATCTGACATATCTGGCACCTTTGGGGATGTCCCTGTAATTGAAAGTGAAGATGTAGACTAGGACGACGTTGTTAGTGATAGTGAGAGTGAGTTCAAAAACAAAAAGAGTGAGAGTTCTCCAGAACTAGAAAGCCAGGTAGCCACCTCTGCTATCGGTCGGGACACTGTTCTGGCTGGTATTGAAACAGTCGCTGGCATCCCACCAGTGCAAGCACCTCACCCCACCAGCCACTCTGCTTCCACTCAAATGGGAGCAGTTTCACTCCACGGGGACTTATCACATACACAGTCGGCAACTCATTCGGAGTTTGTTGGCTTTGAAATAAGTGGACTGCCTCCCCCGTCCACATCTTCAATTCATTCACAATTGAGTCTAGCACCTATCTTAACTGGGTTCCAATCTTTTGCTAGGACACGATCACCACTTGCACGTCTCCATGACGTTGCCGGAACGCCCGTAGCGGCCTCTACTGTAGAGGTGTCGCGAGGATCGAGCGGAAGTCCCTCGAGTGCTAAAACTGTGCCAACACTGCATGAGGGCCACAGGGCTGAAAGGATCCCTGTGCAAACTGGGCCTCTTCGTGAGCTCCGGGTTACAACCTAACTGAGAATCTATATGGATTCAAAGTTCTTGTAACACCGTAAATTCTCAAGCCATTTTTTTAAACCGCTGCGGAAGCGTTTACTGGTTTCATTAAAACAAATACCCACAAAGTACAAAGTACTATTCATAAACATTACATCAAGTTGTGTTACAAAATGTTTATAAAACACGGCTCGTCTCTTCTCAAAACATAATATCAGAGCATTGGTCAAATTCCTATTTCCCACAAACAAAGCCAAACAGCCAAACATGCAAAAAGCAATCAACCGAGGGGAATTAGCACAAAGCTAAATGAATGGAAGCTACAAACAAGCATCCACAAACAACAAGCATCCACAAAAAACAAGCACAAGCAATCCTCAACCGAACGAGCAAACAGATCTCAATAGATCAAACAATCATCACAAACCAATCCAACCTCTAGAGGAACGGCGGTTCTACAGAACCTGCAACCGATGCGGGCCAAAGCAAAGGTTTACCGATAGCTATTTGCTACTTGGTACAGTTAAACCCCTTCTAATGCAACAAATGCATAGAAAATCAAGAACTGTGCACCCAATAGCAGATAACCCAGCCCAAAACATACGATAGCTGACCCCCAACCATGTACACATATTGTTAACCATACGTACAGGTCTCGCCACGTGCACATATCATTAACCATGTACACGGGCCGCACAACAAACCGAGAGATCTCAACCAATGAGCCACAATCAACTACCAACAACAACAGTCAACACAATCTATCAACACATATCAGACTAAACAGTCTATCATGGCAAATCATACTAAACAGTCTATCATGGCAGGTCAGACTAAACAGTCTAACATGGCAAGTCAGTCTAAACAGTCTATCCTAGCAACTCAAAGCATAAAAGTATCTCAAATCATATAACCATCAATGTTACCAACAACACCACTCGTGAGTACACTTCCACTCACCCCAGTCCTCGGTCTCGTTTGCTCAGTTTTCTAATATTACTGAGTCTTCGCACTTCCTGAGAATACAACAAACTGAAGTCAATCTCTGATTCATAAATGTATATCCATAATATATTTATATCTCTATATAACTTGTAAACAACATAAGATAATCATATAAATGATAATCCATCACATCCCCAATAAGTGCCAATCAAAACAATTAAGTTTCCTCAAATTGCCCTGTCGCACCGCGACACTGTCAGATTTGGAGTTCCGGATTTGAGTGTCGGATTTGGGCACCGGATTTGATTTTCCCGGATTTAGTTATCGGATTTTGGGTTTCGGTTTTTGGGTTGCGGATTTGCCTTTTGTCGGATTTCAGAGACACGGATTTTCGAGGTCGCGCCGCGACATACTGTTTGCACTTCATCTTCTTCCCTTTTCTCGGATTTCAGCCAGCCAAAACTCATAGATTTCATATCCAACATCTTATTTCTCAAATCAAAACACTTCTAACATACATGAAACTTCATATTACATAACAACAATCATTTAGAACTCCTTAAATCCATGTGTAACATCAAGACATTCAAAACCCATTTCTTCAAAACCCAACAATGGTGTTTCATATTTTAACTTATAAAACACAATCAAAAACACTACCAGATAATCATAATCATACCAGAATCAATAATTCACCTTTATTTTGAAGTTTAGAACACCAAATCTCTACTTCCAAATTCCAAGTTTCTTGCTTCTTGGTTCTTTCTCTCAAAACACACACATACACACACTTCTTCTTTGAAAATAATCATGCAGAACTTCTCAATTTATTATATACATACACGTACACAGTGACCTCAAATTTTCTAAGCAGGAGGTGGCACCTTTCTTCCTATCCATTCTTTCAAGTATACACATAACATACATCCATGCATACATACTACTTACATACATAAACTTTAATTTCTCCTTCAGTAACACATATATATATATATATATATATTTACATATATATATATATATATTCTCAATTAGTTAATTAACCAATTAACTTTAAATAACCACATAAACAAATTAACACAATTAAACATGAAATCACATACCATTAATTCGTAAATCAACTAACCCAGATTTGCGTATGTTACAAATCTTCCCTCCTTTATAGGATTCCGTCCTCGGAATCCTATAGCACACATCAAACATATTATCCACTCTTCATATTCGTTTATTTCTGATTGTCAATTCATTTGTAACTCATACATATCTTCATCTTACTATCAAACACGTAAATCTCTTTTTACATATCTTTCTCAGTTTGCAATCATCAGTTCTTTAACAACTTATCCTTTAAATTTCTTCTTCAATTCAGCATTCAACTCAACATGTAACTCATAGACTTTGATAAATCTGTCTTTCAACTCATTTTCTTTCACATTCACGCATATAGACAATGTCAACACATCTCTTGAATACTTATTCACAGTACCCTGTTTATCTCAATTAACAAATTTCACGTACTTTTCATTCACTGTCTGTCATATAAAATATTCACATATCACTTTCTTCTTACTTCCAACTAACAAGTCATAACACTATCAAAACATTACCCTGATATTTACATGTAACAACTCACAACTGACATGTTAACATCCACTTGATAGAAATCGTATCACGCCTATTTAATCAACCCTATCAAGAATTTCCCCGAATCATCAAAATCCAACACAAAACACAAGTTTATTCTCATATATCTACACAACTCTTTCTACTCCACCATCCAATGAAGATTCAGTCGTACTGCTTATTTCACGTTTTAATTCTTGTAATATAGTCATTTAGAAGTTTATTCAATGCATCTCAATCTTCCATCAAAAGTCTCAACATATAAAACATCATATCTTTGAATCGTCTCGTCAATATATAATTTGCCCAACAGATGCTATCCCACTGGTGATAAAATACAAGCGCTTCTTACTAATCAGTCAATAATCACTCGTGATATATTCAAATTCCTTCTCATGTAGTAAATTAAACATCAACTCCATCGTAACTTGTTATCACCATCATTCTGATATCCCAAATTATCTTCATAGATCTCTTACACTCTGTTTTGACTCATACTCCATCATGTCATATTCCCACGAATTATATCCTGCTTACTCTTCTTAGTAGGTTATCAAAACAATACTTTTCTGGCATTATACAATTTAGCCCTTCCAAGTGCACTTGCAATTTAGTTCTATAAGTCTTGTTCAAATTAAATTTCCAATTCCAAGCAAAGGTACTTCCTAGCAAAGGCAATTCATGCATAAGATCCACAATTCTTCATTACATATGCTCAGGCCATTACATTCCTCTTTTCTCTTCTTCATTTTCTAATGAACTCGATCTGTCATTCTTCAATTCACATATATCTTTAGCTCAAAAAGATCAACTGTCATTTGGCTAACTCTTTCTCATATATAATTCCTTGCAATTAAGTACCAATTACATCTTTCACTCAAACAATTCTACACATCTCAGGCTTACTCAATCTGTAACAATTCATCTCTTTCTTATTCTTGATAATTTCAATCATTAAGTCATCAACTTCCAATAAAGGCAATTTCAATTCCATTCATCAGGTCAAGTGTACTTCAATTCGCATAATTCCAAAGTTATCATCATATATTTTCTCGTATTTTCACATATCTAACATCAATTTTACCTCCGAGATAATATTCAAATCTCTCGTTCACATTCTTTTATTCATTCTGAACTTTGTCTCTGTCACATGTTCAACTCATCTATATATAAGCATTCACTTCTTCTTTTAATAATCAGGTCGATCATACATACTTCTCCTTACAATCAACATTTCTCACATAGTCAATACAAACGTATCTGTTGCAATCTCCGAGTCATGGGTTGGATCATTTCTTCTCAGAAATCTTTACTATAAGATATAAATCACTTCTTCAATTCCATAGCATAACTTCACTTATTGATCCAACAATTTCAATATCTCAACATACCCTAATCTCTTCGGATTCATCAATCATCATCATAGATTACCTTTACTCATTAGGTTTAATAACAATAACTCATAACCTCAGTCATATCTTTACCAAAACATCTCTTGGTTGACACCAATTTCTTCCAAGCCTCATCAATTTATTCTCTTCCCCTCCTCTTTGCACAAACATAATCATATATACACAGATAAACAAAGACAGTTTGCAAAACAATCTTACAACACATTGCATAGCATGCAATTTAACTAATCTAGAAACATTCTTTCCTTAGCATATCATACCCAATTCACATTATTTCAAATATCACATATGTACCATCATATCATTTCTTGAAAATAGTACCAGATAATTTCACGATAACATAATATCAATTATCTTTACTTCTAAAGAATCATGCTCTTTCAAAAGTAAACATATACACTTAGCACACATAGGCATCAAGCATCGACAATTAACTCTGAAGTTAATAAATATACATACAAATATATAAAAGTTATCAAAACGTACCCGTTTCATCATCGTCGATATTAGCATCGTCCTCAGTCATCAAATCAAAAGTTCTACCCTCTAGCACAGAAGGATTCTTTCTCTTTCATCCATCTGCTGACGAGGATCCCCCACCTGCATCCACTCCTGACCCCGACCCCATTTTCCTTTCCTTAGTACATTCATTCGTACGATGACCATCTTTCTAGCAATTCCAACACACACTCCGAGGGTAACCACATTCCTTGATCTCATGTCCGAACAATCCACATCGAATGCAACACAAAGTCTGGGGTGTGCATGGCCCCGTATGAACAAATCTACACCGGCGGCACCATTGCGAACTTTGTTTAAACCCACCTGTCATAGGTCTCTTATTTCGATTCTTCTGTTTCTGGCCACTCTGCCCACCCTGTCTTTGTTGATCATTAACATGTTCAATCCTTGATTTCTGCTGCGAAATACATTCTCTATTCATTTTATCCCTTACCTTTCCATCACCCTCAGCCACCTAGGCTAAGGTAAACGCTTATGATAAGGTATTTACCCATCTTGTAGTACTTCGATATTCTGGAAGCAAAGCTCCCACAAAATGTTGTATCTTTGATGCCTTATCTGGCACCCACTGTTTCACAAATCGCAATCTCTCATTAAATTGTTTAATCAAATCATCTACCGTCATGTCTCTTGTCATCTTCAAATCCATAAACTCTTTCTTGATTTTTGCAATCTCAAATGAGCTACAATATTGTTCACACAGCTTCTCTTGAAATTGATTCCAAGTAATACTCTCATGTTGTTCCTCGGTAAAATGCCCGGTTAATGAGTCCCACCACACCATCGCATCTCCTTTAAGCATCCGAGTCGCAAATTTAACTCTAGATTCATCCTCGCAATTGCACGCATCAAGAGTTCTTACCATTTCTCGCAACCAATTCAAAGTCACATTCGGATCAGTACTCCCGTGATATCTCAATAGTTTACAATCCAAAAATTGTTTGAACGAACAAGGTTGTTTAAATCCCAGATATCCAAAACGATAATCTCCCAATAAGGTGGGAGGATTGAAAAATAATGGTTGCGTCACTTGCGTTACCGGATGAAACGGAGCGGTAACCGGAAAAGTAGTAGATTGGATAGCAACAGTTGTCGGTATCTATGATGACATATTCTGATTAATCCTATCTTTTCCGATACACGAACTATATCTCTAAGTTCCTGAAGTTCATTCTCTAACTTGTGAATATATGCCTCTCGATCATTTTCATGTTCATAACCTGAAGTACCCACACGATTTGTCGTATCCACAGTATCAATCACTGAAGTCTCAACCACCGTTTGGGTCACAGGAGGATGAGCAGGGGTATCTTTGTCAGCCATATCTGTACAATCACATCATCTCACAATCTCATTAGATAAACCGTTAGTACATAACATACTAACTAACACACAGCTTCACCAATTCACTCTAATTCCCCTAAGGAAAACTTGACCCAACATGAGCCAAGATTTGGGAATGCAACACTCTAGCCGTGCCTGTATAGCCAAACCAAGGCTCTGATACCAACTTGTAACACCGTAAATTCTCAAGACATTTTCTTAACCCGCTACGGAAGCGTTTACTAATTTCATTAAAACAAATACCAACACAATACAAAGTACTATTCATAAAAATTACATCAAGTTGTGTTACAAAATGTTTATAAAACACGGCTCGTCTCTTCTCAAAACATAATATCAGAGCAATGGTCAAATTCCCCTTTCCCATAAACAAAGCTAAACAGCCTAACCTGCAAAAAGCAATCAACCGAGGGGAATTAACACAAAGCTAAGTGAATGGAAGCTACAAACAATCATCCACAAACAACAAGCACAAGCAATCCTCAACCGAACAAGCAAACAGATCAAACAATCATCACAAACCAATCCAACCTCTAGAGGAACGACGGTTCTGCAGAACCTGCAACCGATGCGGGCCAAAGCAAAGGTTTACCGATAGCTATTTGTTACTTGGTACAGTTAAACCCCTTCTCATGCAACAAATGCATAGTAAATCAAGAACTATGCAACCAATCGCAGATAGCCCTGCCCAAAACATACGAGAGCTGACCCCTAACCATGTACACATATCGTTAACCATACGTACAGGTCTCGCCACGTGCACATATAATTAACCATGTACACGGGCCGCACAACAAGCCGAGAGATCTCAAACAACGAGCCACACTCAACTACCAACAACAACAGTCAACACAATCTATCAACACATATCAGACTAAATAGTCTATCATGGCAAATCAGACTAAACAGTCTATCATGGCAGGTCAGACTAAACAGTCTAACATGGCAAGTCAGTCTAAACAGTCTATCCTAGCAACTCAAAGAATAAAAGTATCTCAAATCATATAACCATCAACGTTACCACCAACACACCTCGTGAGTACACTTCCACTCACCCCAGTCCTCGGTCTCGTTTGCTCAGTTGTCTGATATTACTGAGTTTTCGCAATTCCTGAGAATACAACAAACTGAAGTCAATCTCTGATTCATAAATATATATTCATAATATATTTATATCTCTATATAACTTGTATACAACATAAGAAAATCATATAAATGATAATCTATCACATCCCCAACAAGTGCCAATCAAAACAATTAAGTTTCCTCAAATTGCCCTACCCCGCCGCGACCAACACTTGTGTCGCACCGCGACACTATCGGATTTGGAGTTCCGGATTTGAGTGTCGGAATTAGGCACCGGATTTGATTTTCCCGGATTTGGTTATTGGATTTTGGGTTTCGGTTTTTGGGTTACGGATTTGCCTTTTGTCGGATTTCAGAGACACGGATTTTCGGGGTCGCGCCGCGACATACTGTTTGCAATTCATCTTCTTCCTTTTTCTCGGATTTCAGCCAGCCAAAACTCATAAATTTGATATCCAACATCTTATTTCTCAAATCAAAACACTTCTAACATACATGAAACTTCATATTACATAACAACAATCATTTAGAACTCCTTAAATCTATCTGTAACATCAAGACATTCAAAACCTATTTTTTCAAATTTTCTTCAAAACTCAACAATGGTGTTTCATATTTTAACTTATAAAACACAATCAAAAACACTACCAGATAATCATAATCATACCATAATTAATGATTCACCTTTATTTTGAAGTTTAGAACACCAATTCTCTACTTCCAAATTCCAAGTTGCTTGCTTCTAGGTTCTTTCTCTCAAAACACACACATACACACACTTCTTCTTTGAAAATAATCATGCAGAACTTCTCAATTTATTATATACATACACGTACACACCGACCTCAAATTTTCTAAGCAGGAGGTGGCACCTTTCTTCCTATCCATTCTTTCAAGTTTACACATAACATACATCCATGCATACATACTATATACGTACATAAACTTTAATTTCTTCTTCAGTAACACATATATATATATATATATATATATTTACATATATAAATATATATATATTTACATATATATATATATTCTCAATTCGTTAATTAACCAATTAACTTTAAATAACCACATAAACAAATTAACACAATTAAACATGAAATATCATACCATTAATTCGTAAATCAACAAACCTAGATTTGCGGATGTTACAAATCTTCCCTCCTTTAGAGGATTCCGTCCTCGGAATCCTATAGCACACATCAAACGTATTATCCACTCTTCATATTTGTTTATTTCTGATTGTCAATTAATTTGTAACTCATACATATCTTCATCTTACTATCAAACACGTAAATCTCTTTTTACATATCTTTCTCAGTTTGGAATCATCAGTTCTTTAACAACTTATCCTTTAAATCTCTTCTTCAATTCAGCATTTAACTCAACATGTAACTCACAACTGACATGTTAACATCCACTTGATAGAAATCGTATCACGCCAATCTAATCAACCCGATCAAGAACGTTAACCATGTACACATATCGTTAACCATACGTACAAGTCTCGCCACGTGCACATATCATTAACAATGTACACGGGCCCCACAACAAACCGAGAGATCTCAAACAACGAGCCATAATCAACCACCAACAACAACAGTCAACACAATCTATCAACACATATCAGACTAAACAGTCTATCATGGCAAATCAAACTAAACAGTCTTTCATGGCAGGTCAGACTAAACAGTCTAACATGGAAAGTCAGTCTAAACAATCTATCCTAGCAACTCAAAGCATAAAAGTATCTCAAATCATATAACCATCAACGTTACCACCAACACCACTCGTGAGTACACTTGCACTCACCCCAGTCCTCGGTCTCGTTTGCTCAGTTGTCTAATAATACTGAGTCTTCGCAATTCCTGAGAATATAACAAACTGAAGTCAATCTCTGATTCATAAATATATATCCATAATATATTTATATCTCTATATAACTTGTAAACAACATAAGATAATCATATAAATGATAATCCATCACCTCCCCAACAAGTGACAATCAAAACAATTAAGTTTCCTCAAATAGCCCTGTCGCGCCGCGACCAACACCTGTGTCACGCCGCCACACTGTTGGATTTGGATTTCCGGATTTGAATGTTGGATTTGAGAACCGGATTTGATTTTCCAGGATTTGGTTATCGGATTTTGGGTTTCGGTTTTTGGGTTGCGGATTTGCCTTTTTTCAGATTTCAGAGACACGGATTTTCGGGGTCGCGCCGCGACATACTGTTTGCACTTCATCTTCTTCCGTTTTCTCGGATTTTAGCCAACCAAGACTCATAAATTTCATATCCAACATCTTATTTCTCAAATCAAAATACTTCTAACATACATGAAACTTCATATTACATATCAACAATCATTTAGAACTCCTTAAATCCATGTGTAACATCAAGACATTCAAAACCCATTTCTTCAAAACTCAACAATGGTGTTTCATATTTTAACTTATAAAACACAATCAAAAACACTACCAGATAATCATAATCATACCAGAATCAATAATTCACCTTTATTTTGATGTTTAGAACACCAAATCTCTACTTCCAAATTCCAAGTTTCTTGCTTCTTGGTTCTTTCTCTCAAAACACACACATACACACACTTCTTCTTTGAAAATAATCATGCAAAACTTCTCAATTTATTATATACATATACGTACATAGTGACCTTAAATTTTCTAAGCAGGACGTGGCACCTTTCTTCCTATCCATTCTTTCAAGTATACACATAACATACATCCATGCATACATACTACATACATACATAAACTTTAATTTCTCCTTCACTAACACACATATATATATATATATATTTACATATATATATATATATATATTTACATATATATATATATATATATATATATATATATATTCTCAATTAGTTAACCACATAAACAAATTAACACATTTAAACATCAAAATCACATACCATTAATTCGTAAATCAACTAACCCAGATTTGCGGATGTTACAGTTCTTCCGTCTTGACTCTGGTCTCATGGAATATGTTAACACCTAACTCCACTCTGAAATCAATTCCCTCAGAGCTCAAATCCAAGCCCTCAAAAACCGCCCACCCACTGTCATTGAGCGAGATTACTCTATCGATGAACTCAAAGACCTTCTACACGCCAAACTAAATAGTGTTGCTGAACCAACCGCTGAAAAATCCAATCTCCTTGCAGCACTACAATCCCATCCTCAACCCACATCCTCCAGCTCCACCAACTTTCAAGGAACAGTCCTCTAAGCCCTCAATACCCTAATTGCAACTGTATCTGGTATAAGCGAGAGGCTGGAAGTGGTGGAGGAATCTTGCAAAGTTCAAGCCGAATCCAAAAATAGGAGGCATGATGATCCTGAGGACCAAGGACATCATAAGGGGGAGAAAAGGAAACTACGATGCATTGGGGTTCAAAGTATAACTTTAAGAATTGAAGCTGGCCCTGTATCTAAGTCGTCAGAGTGTCAAAGCGGCAGTGGTAGTGGCATGGCAGTAATCAACAACAACCAATTAAACCTGAAACTGCTGAATTCGGATTTGAAATTGGTCAGGGGCAGAGGCAGACAGACCAGAAACCCCAACAATCCAAATCCCACAAGTCCAAACAACACCAACTGAACCATAATCTTCCCTTCCCGAAGCCTCAACAGATAAAGCCAAAGGCAAAAGGCCTATAAGTGAGGAAGAGGAAGAAATCCCGCTAATCAATATCTATAAGGTCTTCAAAACAGTCAACAGGGAGCTGCTAGACATTTTTCCACCACAAAAGGGGCAATTCAATGTTGCGCCCATAGATCTTATCAGACATCAGCAACCTCAGAGACCTGAACAACAAGAGGGTGAGTGGCCCGTACCTAAAACCTACCATAGAGGACCCAAACCTTTGGCCACTCACGAGAGAATAATAGCAGAAAGGCCAAACATAAGAAACATCAGGCCTAGGGAAGCACTCACCAAAGCCCAACCTCGCTGACCTACTCAGTGGCTCAATGCTCCGTATCTGGAAGAAAGAATTCCTCAGATCTTCTCAGAGGTGGTCAGAGAGGTTGATAATTTGTACGTGCTAAACTCTAAAGAGCACGAGAAATCGGTCAGGTTTCCCGCCACCTTCCATGTAAACACAAAACAACAAGTGGCCTCCAAATTTCCGATAGTCAAAATCGAGTTTGTATACATGCGCAACTTCCTCAGCTACTCGAGGGTTCACTTTCATGTCACCATAGCAGATGGGAAAAGATATACATTTCACGAGGTTGAGCTAAGACATCTAAATTTGGGGGACATCACTCACATGGAAGCTGAGTTGGCTTGCAAAACCGGCAAGAACCGGGAAGAACAGAGAGCTCTCCAAGTCTTGAGAGACTTCATGAGAAAGAAAATCCTCCTATGCAGAACGCATGATCTACAGTTAGGTGCTGAGGTCGATCTTGAAAAGCTAAATGTTCGAAGGCCTAACCAACAGCACTTAAAGCTCGAAAAGTACAGAAAATATACGATCATTGAGAAATATGATGAGGATTATGAAAGGGGTGATGGATTCATAATGTCAAATTTAAATGGGGGCAAAGCTTTCCTCAGGCTCCCCGAGGTCAACGCATATTCTGATGTAACAGTCCAAAGATGCATATCCAAATTCCACAGAACCTGCTTCAACAACAGACATCGAATAGATCAATCTAAATTGGTGAAAATGAACCTGATTGCAGATCAGTTGGAAGAAAAGATACAAGACAGAAAGGCCATCAGAAGCTGGGAAGGCTTCTTGGTCAAAGGAGCAGATGATCAATACCTACTCAACACAAGGCAACAAAAGGGGGAAAATGTTAGATATTTATAAATTTGTTGACCTTGTGTTTCTTTTGTTGTAATTAATCTATTATTACTACACTAGCTATTGTTATGGGATTTGCCCACGTTTATATGTAATTCCTAAGTTTAGTCTAGTTAACTAGTTTTGGGCCCATGAGGCTTTTGTATAAATACCTTGCAATCCTAGTTTGCAAGGTAACCTTTGCCATATTGTAATCTCTGATTGTACTCAACGTTCAAAGCGATACAAAGGGAATCTTCAACTTGCATGCAAAGAGTTCATACTTTTTTATACTAAACTTCATCATCTTTTCTTCAAGTATTCATTGTTACTCATCTTCTTCACTAACAAAGGACTTTCAGACCCACTAGTGTGTTCACGGTGGGTGGTGAAGATGGAGCAAGTCTATGATTCGAGGGATTTTACTGATCAGCAACTGGTCTAATATGCTATTTGGATGCTCGAGGGAGAGGCTCTGGAATGGTGGAACTCTGTCTACCGGAACCTTTCTAAGGCGGTTCGTAAGGGGATTACTTGGTCCAAGTTTGTTGAGAAAATGAAGAACCGTTTCTACAATTTGGGTGCCCTAGAGGCGTGCAGAGAGGGAATTTTTAGAACTAAAAAAGGGAACAATGTCGATCAACAAGTACAACACGACTTTTTCTGATAAGCTTACGTTTGTCAGAAGACTTTGTCCACATGAAGCTTCTTTGGTAAACCAGTACATGGGAGGGTTACCGTTTGAGTACCAGTCCGCTATCCGTACCAAGTCTACTCTGGATGTGGCAATGGAAGAAGTGAGGAACATTGAGGAAGATTTGGTTCTGAAGAACCCCATTAGCGGAGAGAAGAGAAAATGGAAAGGACCGTCTGTGTCCTCAAAGAAAAAGAAGTTTGGTTTAGAAGGCAAGAAGAAGGACACAAATTTCTACAAGACTTGCCACTATTCGCATAAGGGTCTCTGCACTAAAAGCACTATGAGTTGCAGGAGGTGTGGTAAGATGGGGCATAATAGTTTTGAGTGCACAAGCTCGGAACTTATGTGCTACTACTGCAAGGAGATGGGGCACATGGCTTCTGCTTGCCCAAAATTGAAGAACAAGAGTGCTGATGGTGGGAAGAAGCCTGTTACGGGTAATCCTACTGGTTGAGCTTTCAAGATGACTAATGATGATGCTCGCAAGAATGATGAGGTGATAACTAGACTTTTATGGTAAATTCCTTACATGCTAGAGTACTAATTGATTTTAGTTCTAGTCGATCTTTTGTTTCACTTACCTTTTGTGTTAAATTTGATAAACCCCGTAGTACTTTGGATTCGGCTTTAGTGGTTGAGATTGTGGTTGGAAAACCCATCTCTATTAGTGATAAGTTTAATGATTGTGTTATTACTATTGATGGTAATGATTTTATGGTGACACTTCTTCCTCTAGAGATTGAGAGTTTTGACGTAGTAATAGGTGTGGACTGGATGTCTAGTCTTAAGGCTGAAATTATTTGTTCTAAAAAGCTCGTACGCATACCTCTTTCTACTAGAAAGTTTGCTATTACCCTTGGAGAAAGGTGCCCGAGAAGTCCGACTCTACTTTCTGTGATAAAAGCACGCAAGTGCTTACCTAAAGGTTGTCCAGCTTTCTTGGCTTATGTCATATCTTCTATGAAGAAGAAGGTTGAATTACGAATGTGGAGGTGGTAAAAGATTATCCGGATGTTTTTCCCGAAGATTTTCCCGGATTACCGCCGACACGTCATGTTGAATTTCAGATTGATCTCGTTCCGGGTGCAACACCAATTGCTAAGGCACCCTACCGTTTAGCTCTGTCCGAAATGAAAGAGATGATGACCCAAATACAAGAACTTTTGGATAAAGGTTTCATTCGACCAAGTTCCTCACCTTGGGGAATCCCAGTTTTGTTCGTTAGGAAGAAGGATGGAACCATGCGAATGTGCATTGATTATCGGGAGTTAAACAAGGCTACTATTAACAACAAGTACCCACTACCAAGAATAGATGATCTTTTTTATCAACTGCAAGGTGCTTGTTCCTTTTCGAAGATTATCTTACGTTCGGGATATCATCAAGTGAAGGTCTGAGATAAAGATATTCAAAATACGGCGTTCAGAACTCGTTACGGTCACTATGAGTTTCTCGTGATGCCTTTTGGTTTGACTAATGCTCCAGCTGTGTTTATGGATTTGATGAACCGAGTTTGTCATCCTTTCTTGGACAAATCATTTATTGTGTTTATAGATGATATTCTTATTTACTCTCGTAGTGAGGATGATCATCGCGGCCATTTGCGTGAAGTTCTTGATACTCTCGTTACGAGAAGTTTAGTTTTTGGGACACGTGATTAGTCAGGATGGATTGAAGGTAGATCTAGCTAAGATTGAAGCGGTCAAGAAGTGGAGTCGCCCAAAACTCCAACTAAAATTCAAAGTTTCTTGGGTTTAGCCTGTTATTATCCGAGGTTTATTAAAGATTTCGCGAAGCTTGCTACACCTATAACTCGTTTAACTTGAAAGAGAAAACCCTTCAAGTGGACTGAGAAACAAGAGAATGCTTTTCAAGCTTTAAAGAAATGTTTATGTGAAGCTCCTATTTTGTCCTTACCGAAAGGTAATGAAGACTTTGTTGTAATAGTGATGTGTCTTATTCGGGTTTGGGATGAGTTATTATGAAACGAGGAAAGGTGATTGCCTATGCTTCAAGGCAATTGAAAGATGTAGATTTGAATTATCCTATTCACGATTTAGAGCTTGCAGCTGTGATTTTTGCCCTTAAGTTGTGGCTTCATTACTTGTATGGAACCAGCTGTGTCATCTACACTGATCAAGAGTCTGCAATATACTCAGAATCAGAAGGAACTAAATATGAGACAAAGGAGATGGATATAACTTTTGATAAACTATGATTACGAGATTAGCTACCATTCTAGTAAAGCTAACGTAGTATCCGATGCGTTGAGCCGAAATGAACCGACATCATCCTACCGACTCAAATCTATGAGTATTATTGTTAGACCCGTATTTTTTAGCAGATTCGAACTGCTCAAATTGAGGGATTGAAGGATGAAAATTTGAAGAGTGAGGTCAGGGTTAAGCACCATTTGGATTTAGTTGAAGATAACCGAGGATTGAAGATTTTCAAGGGTCGTATTTGGGTTCATAAAGTTGGTGGTGTTCGTGACACTTTGTTACGTGATACTCACCATTCTAAATATTCTATACACCCAGGGAATACTAAGATGTATCTTGATTTAAAGGCCAACTATTGATGACAGGGTATGAACGTGGATCTTGCCTATTATGTGGCAAAGTGCATGACATGTTCACAAGTCAAGACGGAATATGAAAAGCCATATGGAGAATTGCAACAACTTGAGATACCAGAATGGAAGTGGGACAAAATCAACATGGATTTTGTGACCAAATTGCCCAAGACAGCTCATGGAAATGGTATGATCTGGGTAGTTGTCGATATGCTAACCAAGAGTGCTCATTCCTTAGTCACCAAAGAGAACGAAAAGCTAGAGAACTTGGCTAAGTTATATATTCGCGAGATTGTCACGAGACATGGGATTCCTTTATCGATTGTATCGGATTGAGATAGACGTTTTGCATCAAGGTTTTGGCACAAATTGTAGGAGGATTTGGGTACACGAGTTCACTTGAGCACGGCGTATCATCCTCAGATGGATGGCCAGAGTGAAAGAACGATTCAAACTCTAGAAGATATGTTAAGAGCTTGCGTGATAGGGTATGACGGTAATTGGGATTCTCACTTACCACTAGTGGAATTCGCATATACTAACACCTATCATGCAAGTATTGGTATGGCACGGTTTGAAATGCTCTATGGTCGGAAGTTTCGTACTCCTACCTGTTGGTTAGAACTAGGAGAAAAGCAGTTTACGGGTCCGGAAATTGTACAACTCACTACAGATAAGGTAAAAATGGCCCGTGAACGTTTGAGTGTAGCTCGGGAGAGACAAAAGAAATACTCTAACTAGAAACACCGACCTAAAACTTTTGAAGTCGGTGAGAAAGTGATGTTGAAGGTCTCGCCTTGGAAGGGTATTATCTGTTTTGGGAAGTGGGGTAATCTTGGACCTCGTTTCATTGGTCCATTTTTTATACTTGAACATGTTGGAGAACAAGCGTACAAACTAGAGCTATGACAAGAACTGGAAGGAATACACAATGTGTTCTATGTATGCTATTTACGAAGATGCTTGGCCTAGGAACCAAGTATTCTACCATCGGAAGAACTCCATATTGATGAAAGTAAGAAGTTGGTCAAAGAACCCATTGCAATCTTTGATGGTAAGGTCAAACAACTTCGGAAGAAACGGGTGAAACTAGTAAAGGTACAATGGAAGAATACACACGGTGGGGATATGATGTGGGAAACCGAAGATGAGATGAAGACTAGGTATCCCCAGCTGTTTTCTTAGTCGATTCCGAGGACGAAATCTTTTTATGGAGGGGAGAATTGTAACGAACGTAAATTCGGGAAAAATGTTGTAATATTATTTTATCGAGAAATAAATAATATTTATGGAGTTTATTTATTTATAATGATATATAAGTAATATAATTGTTATTTAAATAAAATATTAAAGGTTGGAAAATAAAGAAAATTCGGAAATTTTAGAGTCGCGACGCGACACGTAGGTGAATTGCGAAGGAAGTGTCATCGGAGGAGTGTGTCAGTCCTTGGCGTGTGTCAGTGGGAAAAGGCAGTCTACAGTATCGTCGGTCGCGACGTGATGCGTTTTGGACAGTCTATTTATATGAGTTGTTTAATCAGCCTTTTTCACACATTTTGACATTCAAAGCCATTACTTTGCCAAAATTCCGAGAGAATCCTATTTTGTGAGCGTGTGGGAGTGCCGGGTTTCGTTGGTGCTCGTATTTGAAGTTCCGGAAGATCGGAAACACCAGTACAGGCGTAGTTTCGACCAAGGCTTCGCGTGGGTGAACCCGAGAGGTATATTTTACTAATCTTACGCTTCTATTTCGGTTATAGAGCTATTTAGGCCACATGCATGTCGTGTACGTGCGTTTTTATGAAGTTTCTAAGCTCGTTACGCGATAATCTTTAGTCGGGAGTCATCACTTGGCATGCTTAAGTATATTAAGCTTGTTTAGACTTAATTTGGATCTTTGGATCATGTTTTAACGTAGTAACCTTCATAGGTTATTTGTGGCGTTTGAGTTCACGTTCTTGACGATTCGTGAGCGTTGTTCGTCATTTCGAGATCATGTGTTTCGTTGTCTGGACTGAGGTGAGTTCAATATTTCTCAAAACTAAGTACCAGACAAAAATGATATATTTTCGTAAGTAAAGATTTATTATAAGATGGTAGTATGTGTTTATATATTATTGGTGCAAGAAATGCGTGATATACGTGTGAACTATATATGTCATTAGATTGTTTGACGAGCATGCTATGTTATGAAATCATTATGTGTTATTGACGTTTGGTCCATTGGACGCAAACATTATTTGAGAATAAACTGATGTTGTACCCAATTATTTTCACGTTGAGTATTTTATGATATTATGAGTTTTAACACACTGATGATTTATGAGGCCTTGGGATGGGGGTAGTCCTATCCTTAATAATGATGCCTAATAGCTTGAACCTTCTAGGAAAGTGCTAACCATTTGTGGGTTACCAGGCATTCATGACAAGTCTAGAACAACGTGATGATGTATTTATATGCATTGGAATAATGTTTGTTACTAGAGGTTGTACCTTATTAAATATCATGTGGGTGTAAGGAGGTGTAAGAGATAAAACACCGTTAATACTTCACCTGAACGGCATTGTCAGAATACGTTGTATAGCACGTCACCAGAGTAGAGATAGCGGGAGATGTTACAGTCTAAGAACTAGTGGAAGTCGCGCTCTAATGATTCCTAGACGGGTAATAACGGGACTCATGAACCGGGTCTATACCTTGGGTTAAGATAATTACCCTAGACCATTAATGATGATTACGATGATGATGATGATGATTAAAGAATTATGTTAATGAAAGTTTATGTACTGATGATTATGATATGATATGATTGGTGGATATGTCGACTTGTTATGAATAGTTGACCGTTATGTGTTAAATGAAATTGATGGGTTGGTCAACTATATGATTGGGTGGGAAGAATTATTATTTATTTGATATCACCGTCTATATCATGATATGTTTTAATTGAATCTTTTAGTAACTCTATTGACTCACGAGGCCTTAAGTTGACACTTGTTTTTGAAATGTGTCTTATACTCGTGTAGGTTACCTAGAGACTGCTTTGTGAGACAGGGACTTTGGATAGTGTACTGTCTTAGATGATACCATTGTGTTTATGTTTCAATCAAACAATTTATGTTTTAACGCTTATGTTTATGTACGTGATGTCGTGATTTTCATATTAACGTAAACTCTTATAGTTTCGGTAAGATGTATTTTGTGATTAATGACTTCCGTTGCATTTTTTTTGATGATATGGCAAGATTTTTTTGTAAATGGTAAATTTTGGGAAATTGCGGTCGTCACATTTTGAGAGAGAGAATTTTGAGAATTCAAGCAAGTGATTTTGAAGAGAGAGGGAATGTAACACCATAAATCTTAAGCCATTTTTTTTAAAACCGCTGCAGAAGCGTTAACTGGTTTCATTTAAACAAACAACTACAACGTACAAAGTACTGTTTACAAACATCACATCAATTTGTGTTACAAAATATTTACAAACATGGCTCATCTCTTCTCAAAACATAATATCATAGCATTGGTCAAATTTCCCTTCCCCATTAACAAGGCTAAACAGCCAAACCTGCAAAAAAACAATCAACCGAGGGGAATTAGCACAAAGCTAAGTGAATGGAAGCTACAAATAAGCATCCACAATCAACAAGCACAAGCAATCACCAACCGATCAAACAAACAGATCTCCACAGATCAAACAATCATCACAAACCAATCCAATCTCTAGAGGAACGGCGGTTCTGCAGAACCTACAACCGATGCGGGCCAAAGCAAAGGTTTACCGATAGCTATTTGCTACTTGGTACAGTTAAACCCCTTCTACTGAAACAAATGCATAGAAGATCTAGAACTGTGCAACCAATAGCAGATAGCCCAGCCCAAAACATACGATAGCTGACCCCCAACCATGTACGACCATACGTACAGGTCTCACCACGTGCACATATAATTAACCATGTACACTGGCCACGCAACAATCCAAACGATCTCAATCAACAAGCAACAATCAACTATCAACGAATAACAATCACACAGTCTGTCAACACATATCAAGTAACACTTGCAATCATGGCAAATCAGACTAGACAGTCTCTCATGATATCTCAGACTAAACAGTTTATCATGGCATCTTAGACTAAACAGTCTAGCATGGCATCTTAGACTAAACAGTCTATCAAGTCATCTCAGACTAAACAGTCTATCAAGGCTTCTTAAATCATAAGTATATCATATAACCATAAGCGTTACCACCAACACCACTCATGAGTACACTTCCACTCACCTCAATCCTCGTATCACGCGTGCTCAGTTGTCTAATATCACTGAGTCTGTGGTTTGCCTGAAAACACAGCAATAACCGAATTAGTCTCGAATATATAAATATATCTTTCCACATATATTTATATCTCATAATCATGTAAATAACTTGATTTAATCATATAATTAACAATCCAACTTATCCCAAACGAAACACAAATAAAACAAACAAACTTTCTGAAACAGGCCTCGTCGCGCCGAGACACACCATTGTGTCGCGCCGCGACACCATCGGTTTTCAAAATCCGGATTCAAGTTTCGGATTTGAGTAGCGGATTTCGTTCCCGGATTTTAGTTGTCGGATTTGGACTCGGATTTCATGAACTCGGATTTCAAGTATCGGATTCTAGGGTTAGGATTTTGGAACTCTCGGATTCCTCCATAAACCGACTCAATCTGTTGGATTTCATGAATGTCGCGCCGCGACCTTCAAGGTAGCGCCGCGACGTGCTTCGCCCAGCAACATATCCTCCATTTTTCTCGGATGTCCAGCCACCAATTCTTTTTGTAAGCATTACCAACATCATTTATCTTCATTCTAAACTTACATATACCATATATCATGTATACTTAACATCATAAACATCATTTTAATCATACACAACAATAAATTCATCAAAACCCATTTCTTCAAAATCAAACAATCATGATTCAAGTTCAAGCTTATAGAAAACATAAATCAAGCATACTCAGATAGTTTTAATCATTTTAGAATCAACAACTCACCTTTACCTTGAATTATAACAACACAAATCTTTTCCTTAACAATCCAAGTTCTATTCTTTTCTTTCTTGTTCTTCTTTTCCTTCCAGAGAACACACATGCACACAGACACATTCACTTTTTTTTTCCTTTTTTTTTCTTTCAAGATACACATATACACACACGTGTACTCCTCAATTTGAGGTGTCATCACATACACCCACACACATACATACATACATACATAATATCATACATACATAATATCATACATACATAAATAACTCTTCAAGCATATACCACATGCCAATTAACCATCAATTAATTATTCAATATCATAATACCATTTATTACGTCCACTTACTTTCAAACAAATAATCTTTCTCGATCAATTGACTTAACATACGATCGTGGTATTTTCTATAACTCTCGTTTCAAACTCAATCTTATTTAATCATAAACACATACGATATCAATTACTCATTTAATCACGTAACAATATTTAAACATGCATAACTAAACACATATCAATTTACCATTAGCCCGCCTACTACTAGGCCGGGTTTTCGGATGTTACAGGGAAAGAGATATTTAAAGCCTTTTAAGAACATAGAAACTGTTAAATAATGACAAAGAATTTAACTAAAAACATATAAAATAGCTAATGGACAAGAATACTGACAGACGGATTAAATGGCCTAGGTTAAAAGCATTAACTGAGGAGTAAAAACTATTAAAACTGAAAAGTGAGGGAGTATCAGGTGAGTGAGTAAAAGATCAGTTGAAGAGTATCAGCTGATAGAATGAAAGCATCTGTTTATAAGTATCAGCTAATCAAAAGATAGTTTTGAACTCAAGAGTATTAGCTGATGATTCACTTAGCTAGGCATTTCTTCCTTGGCTGAGGATGATCAGCCGGGTGTTTTGATCAACTGAAGGGTATCAGCTGCGCAAACAGACTTACATTATTCATAAACAGAAAGACTAAGAGATGCTTAGATAAGTAATACATCAGATACAACACACACGGTCAAGCTAACTACAATCTAAAACACACAAACACACAACTAAACTATAAATTAAACATACCTAGTTTGGATATTAGGAAGTTGAATCTTGATTCATCCAAATCTTTGTAAACAGATCTGCAAGTTGAAAATCAGTGTTGATGTAGTGCATGGATATTTTCTTCTTCTGTAGATTATATCTTAAAAAGTGATTTCTGATTTCAATATTCTTGGTCTTTGAATGCATTACTGGATTGTTTAAAATAGAGATGGCACTTGTATTGTGCATAAAATTGGATTGTTCTCAAACTTGACATCATAGTTTAGATGTTGGTTTTGGAGCCACAAGAGTTGAGCACAACAGCTACCAGCAACAATGTATTCTACTTTAGCAGTAGAAGTTGACACTGAAGTTTGTTTCTTGCTTGAACAACTAACCAGCCTTCCTCCTAGAAGTTGACATCCCCCTAAAGTACTTTTCTTGTCTAGGGTCCATTCTATAAAACCAGAGTCAGAGTATCTAACTAACTCAAAATCTGAGTCTTTGGGATACCAAAGACCAAGATTGGGAGTTTATTTGAGATACCTGAATATCCTTATAATAGCTGCAAGATGGGATTCTTTTGGATCTGCTTGATATCTTGCATAGAGACATTTTGAAAACATTATATCTGGTCTATTTGCAGTGACGTATAAAAGTGACCCAATCATGCCTCTATAACCAGTAATGTTCACTGATTTGCCATCAGTGTCCTTTCTAACTTAAGGGCAGTTGACATAGGTGTTTTTATTGAAGAACAATTTTCAAACTCAAATTTCTTAAGTAATTCCTTTATATACTTTGTTTGATGAATGAAAATTTCATCAACTTCTTATTTAATTTGTAAACTAAGAAAATAGTTTAGTTCACCCATCATGCTGATCTAATAGTTATCAGACATCAGTTTAGAAAAAATTTTCTATAGTTCCAAGTTAGTAGACCCAAATATTATGTCATCTACATATATCTACACAATAATCACATCTCCTTTGTACTTTTTGATAAACAAATACATCCTCGAGTACAACTTTCTGACAAATAAAGTGCTATCAATACATCCTCTAGTAAAACCTTTGTTAGTAAGAAAAGAAGAGAGGGTATCATACCAGGATCTTGGATCTTGCTTAAGACCATATAAAGCTTTATTGAGAAAGTAAACATGATCAGGTAAGCTAGGATCCTCAAAACCAGGAGGTTGTTTAACATACACCTCTTCCTTCAATTCTCCATTTAAAAATGCACTCTTGACATCCATTTGAACACTTTGAATTTCTTAAAGGCAGCATAACCTAAGAAAAGCATTATTTCTTCAAGCCTTGCAACAGGGGCAAAGGTTTCATCAAAATAATTCCTTCTTCTTAGCAATACCCCTAAGCAACAAGCCTTGTCTTGTTTCTGATGATCAGCCCTTATTCATCCATCTTGTTCCTGAACACCTACTTGGTTCCAATGATGGATTTATCCTTTGTTCTAGGTACCAAAGTCCATACATTATTCCTTGTAAACTTAACCAGGTCCTCTAGCATGATATTTACCTAGTGGGGATCGCTAAGGGAGATCTATTTTCTTTGGTTCAATCATATAGACAAATCCAATATAAAAGCAAATGTTGCAAGCTTTTGATCTTGTTCTGACTGGATCCTCTATGTTGCCTATGACCAAATCTCTATGGTCTTTGAAGGCTTTTTGGACAATGGGAGAGTCGGGATTTTTTTGGATTAAGGGAGTTGAAGTCACTTGATGATTATCAGTTGTTAAGATAGTTTCATGTTGATTAGCTGAGCTAACTTCATTTTCACAATCTATGGGCATCTCTATTGAAGAGGGAATGTTTGAAATAGAATTAGAATCCAATGATGTTAAGTCATTTTCCACATCATTCAGTAAAGGGATAGGATTGGATGAGGTTGGGTGTGCATGGTCAGAGGTTTGGTTTAAACAGGTTCTTCTAGATCATCTTCAACAGTTGGTGGAGAGGGATCAGCTTGCTCTAGAATGGTTTCTCCAGTTTGCATGAGATTATTAAATTCTTCACCTGAAATATGATTAGTTGAACAAGAAGCAACAAAGTCATTTTCATTAAAACATACATGGATTGATTCTTCTATGACCTTTGTTCTGAGGTTGTAGACTCTATAAGCTTTGGAAATAACAGAGTAGCCCACAAACACTCTTTCATCAGCTTTGGGACAAAACTTCTGCAACTGATCCTTCTGGTTGATAATGAAGCATTAACAACCAAAGATGTGCAGAAAACCGATGCTTGGTTTCCTTCCCTTAAGCACTTCATATGGATTTTTGTTGTGCCTTTTGATAACAAGGGATCTGTTTTGTTTAAAGCATGCACAACTTATAGCCTTAGTCTAGAAATTGAATGATAACCCACTTTCCCACAACATGGTCCTAGCAGTTTCAATAACTATTCTATTTCTCCTTTCTGCTACACCATTTTGTCGTGGGGTTCTTGGAGCAGAGAAGTCTTGAAATATCCCTTTCTCATCACATAAAGCTTCAAGAGTTTGATTTATGAACTCTGTTCCATGATCACTTCTAAGCATCCTCACCTGATCGCCATTCATTAGTTCCATCTTCTTTATGAAGCAAATTATTTCCTCCGCAGCCTCATTCTTTGCTCTAAGAAACAATACCCAAATGCATCTTGAGAATTCATCAACCATTACAAGAGCATACTTGCTACCACCAATACTAGTAGTTGCAACAAGACCAAATAGATCCATGTACAACATGAAGAATGGTTCTATTATATAGAAGGCCTACTTAGATGGAAAAGATGTTTTATGTTGCTTTACCTTTTCACATGCAGAGCAAGGTTTAGGCTTTGAATAAGTCGGTGAAGGCAGTCTTGACACTAGCTCACCTTTGCTAAGTTTGTTAATGTTTTTGAAATTGAGATAGGAAAGCCTTTTGTTCTACAACCTATTTGTATCAGCAATTGTTTTAGAATACAAACATGTTTCCTTTTATGGGTCTCCAGATGACATTTCAAGAGTATACACATCCTTGGTTCTCTTGGCACTTAGAACTACTTTGCCTTTTTGATCTATTATGGAATTCCCTGTCTTGGTGAAGTATACGTCATTATCTCCATCACACAATTGACTTATGCTTATGAGATTATACTTGAGTCATTTAACATATGAAACCTTAGACAACTTGAGGTTCCCATTATAAAGTTCTCCATAGCCTTTTGTTTGACCATGGTTGTTGTCACCAAAGGTCACTTTTGGACCCTTTTCCTTCCTGTAGTTACTAAGAAGAGCTTTATGACCTGTCATGGTTATGGAACAGCCACCGTCAAGAAACCATGTGATATTTCCCTGTGTTAGCCATCAAGCTGAGCCGAGCAGTGATTACTTCGTCTTTATCTGATAAAAGATCTTGCTTAGCCTAATCTTCTTCCTCAACCATCAACACTCGACCCTAGGCTTTCTTCTTCTTCTTCTTGTCAAGGACAGAAGCAAGGAGCTTCTTGTAGTTAGATTGATAATCCACCTTGCTCACCTCCTCTGGCACAGCTTTAGCACTAGTGTTACTTTTGGACTTACAGTCACTGGCAATGTAGCCAATCTTGCCACAGTTATAACACTCAGCTATGGAGGCATCAAAAGTTGATTTGGATTTGAACTTGTTGTCCTTAGATAACCTCTTGTTGAACTTCTTGACACCTTTCCCTTTCTTGAAAGGTTTGAACCTATGAACCAGCATAGCAGCTTCCTCAAACACTGCTTCCAAACTCTCCAGACTTCTCTCTTCATCACCCATCTCCTCTTCATCTTCTCCAGCACTCTCTTTCTCTTTTTCCTCTTCATCTGACTCAGTAACAACAACAACAAATCTTCTCATCCTAGTATTTCTAGATACAAGTGCGGTTGGTGAAACCTTCACCACCTCTTTAATCTCCTTGGTAGCCAACTTCCTTTACTTGACCGACTGCTCATGGTTAGTAGATTATCATAGAGAGCAACCAGAGACATTCCCTTAATCTTCTCACCATGCCTTAATACAGTGACAAGGTGATCCCAAGTTTCAGGGAAGGAGTTCAAACTTTTGTTCACCAAGAAAGAGTTTCTCTTGGTTATTTCTGCCCTTTTTAAGTCGTTCACATGGTAGTTGAACCTGCTGTATGTCTATGCAAGACTCTCACCTTTTAGAGCAAAGAAGAATTCATACTCTCTGTTGAGGAGGAGTTTCTTATTCTCCCTAACCTCTTCAGTGCCTTCATATGAAATTGTTAGTGTATCTAACATCTCCTTAGTTGAAGTATAGTTGAGCACTTGATGATAGATTTTATTGGGTAGTGTAGAGACAAGAGCTAATCTGGCCTTAACATTAAGGTTAACCAGCTTTTTATCTTCATCAGACCACAGATGTACGGGCTTAGTGATGATTCTTTTAGTTGTGGAGGTTTGACCTTCTGATTCAGATCGAACAGATAACATAGATGTAGGAACATAAGGACGACCAGTAACAATATCTAGCATTTGCATGTCTAGGGTGGACAAGAAGAGACGTGCTCTACTTTTCCACATGGAGAAGTTCTCAACATCAAACATTAGACATCTTGTTAAAGATCCAGTGTTTGGCATGTTTGTAGCATTGGATGATGAGGCCATTTTGTGAAGGGTAAAAGCAGTTGTAGAGTAAGCAAAACAGATCTAGATATGAATTATCTAACCTGCTCTGATACCAATTGTTAGTCCCAGATTGGATACTACAACAAATGTTTATAGAAGGTGGTTGAATACAAACTCTAGCTTTTTAAAATTAAAGACACACATTTATACATTTATATAATTCTTATTTATATGAATCAAGAATTACATGTACAAGAAGCGGAAATTCCTAAGTACAAAAAGGTGGCAACTAATTTGTCTAATACATAGACAAGATATTTCTAAACAACTTTGTTTCTACACAAAGATGATAACTCTAAAAAATTGTTCTTGCTTAAAAGCTTGACTTGCTTCTAAAATATTTCCTTAGGAGCTGCGTAAATCTCAACGTATGAGGTGATTTTCATGTCCAACATGCAAGAGTATATATAGAAGCTTGGCATACGGTTGGCAAAGAGGAAGGAGATAAAAAGAAGGCTAAGGAAAATAATTATCAAGTTAGTGGGTGAAAAGTGAACTTACTTTAATCAATGATTGAATAAAGTAAATGTAATTTTCTGCAAAAGTGCAACCCACTCACAATATAATAATATTAAATCTCATACATTTTGCCTTGGAAGTTTAAACTTCTCTTTCCATGCTTGTACTTTTATCAACAGTCATGTTTCTTTCAGATTTGACTTTACCAAGTATAGAGTTGTCAACCATACTTAGTTGTTGAAACAAATCCTAGAGATCTTTTTCTTCTAAAGTATCTTTTTCTTTTTCAGAGGATAAGATCGATTCTTTTTATCTTGTACTTGATCCAAAAGGCGCTTTAAACTTTTACAAAGAAAAATCTAAAGGCATAATATAATAACACATATTCTGCCTTTGACTTAAGAATAAATACAAAGTAAACAGTGATCTGATATAACATTTTTCACGACTCAACTGACGAAATGTACTATACTACAACTATAAGTTTGCTCAGCCTAAGGGTAAGATGATCATAACAAGGACTCAGATGATAACAGATGCTCGGCTGATCATAGAAATGCTCAGCTAACCAACTGCTAGACTTGGGTAAGGTGTAAGCTAATCAATCTAGATGATCAGTTGATCAATATGCTCAGCTGATCATTCAGAGTGATAAGCTTACAAAAAACATAGACTTGTGTTGTAAAGTTTACTTAGCTGATGTGAGTTGGCCTCAGGTGATTAAATGGTTGGCTTAGTTGATCAAATTCACTTCTCAGCTGATTAGAGTAATCCCTCAGCTAATGGTTGTAAGCGCTTAGCTGATGGTCTTCTACACTTGTCTTTTCTTCTCAGTTGACCTCAGATGTTGTCCTTCAGTTGATACTTATTACTTAGTTGATCCTCAGCTGATACTTCATACAGAGAATTCCTCAAGTCTAATTCAAACAACACATGTTTGAAAACATTCTAAGTCATATTGAATGTATGGTTTTGTTGTTATCAAATCCTATGTATTTCAATAGACGGATTTGATTATTAGAATGGTGTGATTATCTCTCCAACATGCCATATACAACAAATAAAGGCCTGACTAAGCTATACACAACATATACACACTAATAATCATAAATTGCATCACTCGTCACTAAACTTCACATTAGTATCCCTAACTTATAACTAACCTGTCATAAGTGCTATCACTATTATTACTTGATCCACAAAGAAAAAAATACATAGGCTTTTTACCGTGAACACGAACTCCGTCTTGACAATCAAACCATGACTGATACGCAATGGGTATAACGAGCTCCTTGCTCATAGATGCATATTCAACAATGCTTTTCACATCCTAAGTTGTAAAATTTAAAACATAAGTTTTTGTTAAAATATAAAATAGAAGCTTATTTAAATGTGAATCTAATTTGAATAAAATATTGTGGTCCACTTCATTTGATTATGCTTATTTAAATAATTAAATGTAAATATGTTCGGGCTAACTAGAAACTACAATTAAATGATCTCACGTAATTCTCGTATACATGTATATTTCAAATTTAAATGATTCTTTCAAATGAAAACTATAAAATTGGTTTCTCAATATTCTTAAAGTATTTTGACTTTTTAGTAACTTAAAAATGATAATAAGAAAAATAATACATAGTCAAAGTTTTAAATTAGATAATATAACATATAATAATATTAGTGACTTTAGAAATTTTAAAAAATTTAAAGTAAAAATGTATAGTTCGGTGTTATATTTTATAATAACTTGAGATTTGTTTACTTATTTTAGAAATTTATTAAAATATATAATTATTTTGTTTAACTAAATAAAGAAAGTTTATTATTAAACACAAACAAAACTTATTTTTTACTACGATTTAAAAAAAATCACCAAACGAGAATAAAATAGTATCACACACCAAAAAGAACCTACAGTTTGAAAATTAATTATATAAAACTAGCATGATAATCGCGTAATGCGGCGGTAACAAATAATTTCTACTCGTTAACATGTCCGTTTTCAAGACGTAGGGAGTATGGTATTCATGTAATACAAAGACAGCGAATAATTTGTGTTTAGTGACATGTCTATTTTATTTATCTTTTTTCTATTGATTTTACTTTTCTGTTCTCCATAATTGAGAAAGAAGATTATGAAAATAATTTTTAATAATTAAGTTAATTTGTATTGGCTTTGACTTTCAAAAAAATTGTATTGACTTTGTTTTTCTTAAATATGTAAAGTTTTGTTATTAAAATGAAATATAAGAATCTTATTAAATAGGGTTTAGTTCCTAAAAATATATCCAACATGTCACATTTTGCTATTGTAATATCAGAGTTTTAAAATTACCAATTAATGTACTAGACTTTTCAAACTTACCATTTTGTGTATCAAACCTGCTATTGTTTCGCTAATGCGGCTGGTGACATGGCATCTAATTTAAATTTTTTATGATTAAAAAAAATAAAAAAACAAACTCATTACTTTATTAATATATATAAATAATATTAATAAAAATGGTTCCCAATTCTTATTATTCGACTTCTATCCTCCAAATCAAATCATTCCCAAGGTCGATCTTCAGGTTTAATGGATTTCTTCTTCATTTGTTTGGTTTTCTTGAATGGGGATTTTCTTGATCAAACTGTCTACCATCGACGAGACTCGATTTAGGGTTCTTGTTTGGTGACATCGATTTGGGTTCAATGGATTTCTACTTCATCTATTCGATTTTCTTAGAATGGCGATTTTCTTGCTTGATTCAAGGCTCTTGTTCGATCAAGGCTCGATTTAGGGTTCTTATACACCATCTGCAATTTCAAAAAGGCTCGATTGAGGGTTCAAATGGATTCTAATTCATTTGTTCAATTTTCTTAGAATGACGATTTTCTTGCTCGATTCAGGGTTCTTGTTCGATGAAGGCTCGATTTAGGGTTCTTATACACCATCTGCAATTAAAAAAAGGCTCAAATTTAGGGTTCTTGATCGAACCGTCTACCATCATCAGGGTTACGATAATCTTCTTCAAAGGTAAGGTAAGCGATTTTGGTTTAGATCCAAGTTATTGTACTTGGTTCAGATCTAAGTTCTTGTTCTTCTTCTTCGTTTAAGCGTTTAAAGATTTGTATCTTACATGTCTACCAATGATTGAAAGGAGAGTATCGAATATTGAAAAGTATTGAAGATGAATTCAAATGTGAGTATCAATTTTGAGTTTACACTTGATTCTGAGTTCTAGTTCTTGATTTAGGGTTCTTACTTCGATTCTGTTTTAGAACACAAATTTATTTGGCTGTTTCATTATATACATTTCATATGAGATTTCAATTTTGTTTCAGTTTTAAATATTGATTTGTGGATTTCATATGGTTCAAACGATGTCTGTTTTTGTTTTGAGGTGGCAACAATAATGAGTTGGAAAATGTTGTATTATTAAAAATAAAAAATAGAAGAAATTACCGGTTACCTGATGTGTAGGTAACCGGATACATTAATTGGTATCTTTTAAGACTTGGATACATTAAATAGTAAGTTTGAAAGACTGATACATACAATAGCAAAATGTGAGAAGTTGGATACATTTTCATGAACTAAACCCTATTAAATATATCTAATAGTTACTCAGTTTAGTTTATATGAGGAGTAAGTTACTAATTTCAAAACACTTAAAATTTAAGTGTTTAAACAAAAGACTTAAATGATTTATAACACTGCAAAAAATATGTCATTTATCAACGCTTCATAAAAGGTGTGTAAAAATTTTAAGCGTTGTCACGCTTGTAATTGTGAAAAATAGTTTAAAAATAAGGATTGTTAGAAAAAAGAAAAAACTTAACATTTATAAATGTGTAGATTTGCTTTTAAAAGTCCACGCTTTTAAATGTGTGGATTTAGTAATAAATAGATGATTATAGAAGTTTACACATAAAAGCGTGGACTTTTGTAACTCTAGAATAAATTTCAAATTTTTTACGCTCAGAAGTGTGAAAATTTAGATAATTTGTCCATACTAATAAATGTGATTTTTTACTCCAATTTTCACACTTTCAAATATAAAGATTGGTAAAAATTAGTAACACTCAAATTTTTCACGCTTGATCATAATTCTCCATGGTTTAAAGTGTATTAATATTGATAAAAAAGTGTAAATAATCAACATCTTTTTTGTAGGGTAATATAGTATAGATAAACTAAAATATTCTAGACTAAATATTAAAATCTACCTATATATAAAAAGGGCTCATATCTCCAAATATTGACATTTGTCCATTTTAATAGTATTACACTATTTGAAATTTTAAAAAATACATATTCTTACCTAAAATAATATATATAACTTTATATCTTGATATAAGATAAGCCCCAAAATAATTGTACAATGAAGCTTTCAAAAGGGATGTGATCGTCTTAAATAACAAAAGTGACCATACACAATAACTTTATGTATTATCAATTTGTATCATGTGCATTAACTGCTTGAACATGACTAAAAACTGTTGTGTACGAATCAACATTTCTTTCAAAATTATACACACTAGAAGTTAAATACTATTTGCATTTGCTTATTTCCCAACTTCTTGACTTTTTGTACATGTACTTAAGTTTTATACCTACGTTAGAAAAATATTCATTTCTCTCCTTATCAAAAAGCAATTTGGTTGATTCATCGCCATCATCGACCATAATTCTCTATCTTTTGTACAAGATCTTTATTTACTATTTTCGTTTTGCTAATCTTTTACCCTTTTGGAATTAGATTTGATAAATTAATATATCATAAAGGGCAAATTGCCGAGAAAGGTAATATAAATATTGAAATTTTTCAATAAAGGTAACGTCAATTTTTTGGGGCCAAGAAAGGATTCTAAATTTCAATTTCTAACATTACCGTTGTAGCAGGTAACATGTTAACTTGATGACGTGGCTAATTTTTATATTATGAAAATTGACAAAAAAGGTAACATAAATATAAAAAATTGTCAATAAAGGTAATGTTCATTTTTTCTAGACCGGTAAAGGATGATGAATTCCAATTTGAAACAAAACATCATGTTTAGATCTAGATTCGTATTCGTGTTCTTGTATGTGTTTTCTCTTTCCTTTATATAATAATAAAATATTTAAAATTAAAATAATATTACAACATTTTCGAATATGATATTTGAAATATATTATGTTGGTACTTTGACATTTGACTATTTGCAATTGGTATTTTGATACTTTAATATCTTATATTGGCTTTATAATTGTATTAAATGAACGTAAACAAAATTTGAAGTTCAAAATTCGATTCAAATTGAAACGAACACCAAATTCAAAGTTCGAATCAAACCAAAATAAGTAATGAATTCTAAAGTTTAAATCGAAAAATATCATATTTGAAGTTCGTATCAAAACAAAGAAAGAATACCAGTATTGAAAAATCGAAAGAATACTCGTCGAATACATTTGGCTGAAATGGGTCGACCAAAAACATGACCGATAAATAAACGGTTAAAATGGGTTGACACGTAATTGACACGAAAACAGTAACAAGAACTCGTCGCAAATTGTCAGCATACCCTTTTTTACTACAGATTGAAATTTATCATCCCTTTTTGACTTCAAAAATTAGACATTACCTTTATTGGCAAATTTGGACAATCTTAACCTGCTGACTAAGCGCTCAGCATGTCATTCAGGTCACCATTCCCTTTTTTGTTATAAATTAAAATTTATAATCCTTTCTTGGCTCAAAAAAATTGACATTATCTTTATTGGTAAATTTCAATATTTATGTTACCTTTCTCGGCAATTTACCCTATCATAAAGGGTTTTATGAGATATATACAAAAAAGATATAGGAGATTTGGTTTAGTCACGAAATCAGGGTAATACTTGTATGAAGTAATTTGTATTTTGAACAGGAAATTGCGTTTTTGTTAAAGATTTATGATTATTATATAAAATCAAAAACTTTTGAAAGTTCGTATAGGAATAAAAAATGTGAACATACGTAATTTATATATTTGTCAGATTTTTGATATAATACCATATGGTACTCACATAAAATGTATTTCTATTTGTAAGTTAATTAATTTAGATTCATACATGTTATTTGTAAGGAAATAAGTTTATGTAATGTATAAATATTGAACGTGTATTGGTTTGTTTCAATTGTAAAACCAAGTATTTTGTTGTTTATGATTTAAAAAACATTATTGGGAATACAAAATAATAATAACCTAGATGTTGAAAGATTTGGATTCCTCAACATTTTCAATTCCATAAACTAAGAATCTTCTAAGTTATTCATTGTGCGTTCTAGATCAAAGGGTAAATCAGCAAAATCTAAATATATTGTTGGGTGTAATAATAAAAGTTAATTAACTTTTGTTAGTTATCCGATACAAAAGTATGTATGGTGATGTTTAGTTGGATTATAACAAAAGTATGATGACACTTCATTGCTATAATGTATATAGGGTGTAAACGATGATTAATAAGTAATAGTTGTATTTTTTGTTATTTACAAAAGTATATATATTCTATTTGTTTTTTTTTTAAAATATCTATTTTTAATAATAAATTTAGATCAAGCACGGCCAAAAAAATAATTAGTTAATTATATAAAATAAGGTAAAATATAAAATCTTCTAGCCCCGAGGACTACTGTCGTTGCTTGTTCTAGTTACACCTCCGTAAATTGATGATGTTTCTCGCCGTCGAATCAAGCGTTATGGCATAAATATTTAATTAAGTTTTAGTTCACTTTTAGTTTAACCATTAAAGTTTTTTTTAAACAATTTTACAATGAAATTTAATTCATAAAAATTCAAAATTAACTTTATGGTAAAATTGTTTAGAAAATCAAAATTAAATAAAATTTTTGATAATTAAACCATTATTGACTCAAAATAAATTTATCAAATAGTACGTATTTCTGAAAGTACTTTAGTTAGGGAATATACTTCAAAATCTATAATTAAACATAGGATAGTGAGATACTAACCCTAATTATCCATTATAAAATGTTCTTACTAAATCAACTCTTTTTCGTCCCATAAATCACGTCGTGGTAGTACCACTGCTATCAACAAACATTTTACCATTGTCACCTTTATTCGCCACTACTACCATTGTTCTTAACCATTGCCACCACCCGTTGTCGATACCCACCATCGCCATCTTCAAGACCTAGGCACCCATTGGCTACGATAGTCGGTACGTGGTGATGGTGGTTGAAGAGATCATGGTGGTGGCGCGGTCAATAGTAGTTGCGATGGTCTGTGCCGATGGTTATGGTGTCAATATTGGGAACGGTGGTTGCTTTGGACACTGATGGTAGTAACAGTGACGAGATATTTAATACGTAATGGATAAAAGGTAAAACACATGCATGCAAATTTATCTTTTTACTTCATTTTCTTACGAATGGAATAAGATTTCATGAATATACATTCAATCATCTACAAGAATATTCAGATTCATACAACTAAATTCCTTTTTACTAAACAACATAATGAAATTAAAATTCATTCCAATTTTATAATATAAATTTACAAGGGGTATGAAGGATAACACCCTGTTAAGTGTTATATATTTCATAGGTATCTATATTTAACTTGGGCAAATTGTATAAAAATACAATAAACTTTGTCTTAGTTACTATTATATACAACTAACTTTAAATTTTTAAATATAATACAATTAACTTTCATAATCTTGTTATTGTATGCAAATAACTTTTTTATAAGTCTGTTATTTACTTACCATTGTATACAATAAACTTTATTATAACTTTCTTTGTTTTTACTTTTATAACTATAACACATAACGTTTGATGTAAATATCCATTACATTTTTTTGTACACTTTGATATAATCTTTATCATAATACGGTATTTATTTGGAACATAGATTTTTCAAAATCATAATACTAAGATACATTTTATTAAATTAACATCATATTATGTCAATATTTATTAAAATGTAAATAAGAATGAGCCGGTTTTATATATATGTATATAGGGGAGTGTTCAAACGAGAACTGTTTTTCGTACGAGAACTGCGAGAACCAATCTTGGCCATTCAAGTGGTAAGTGGAATTCATGGATGAAGAGTGTAGGGGGATTGAGTGTGACAAGGTGCATGTAAGGAATTTCATTAATAATGATTTAACTATCAAAGTTTTTTTCTAAACGGTTTTGCCATAAAGTTTTGAATTTTATATGATTTAAATCTCAAAGTTTTTTTTAAATGATTTAAACCTTGAAATTGTGTTAAAAAAACTGATTAATCATTTAAGAATTGTATGGTTTTCGATTTTACCCTGTTTTTTTATTATTCATTTTAAAGGTTAAATTATTTGAAAAAAACTTTAAGATTTAAAGTAAAAATAAAGTATAACTTTAAAAATTAAATCATAATAAATTTAAAAATTAAATCATAATAAATTTAAATTTTATTATAAATTATCTAAAAAAACTTTTATTATTAAATCAAAAATAAACTAAAACTTTAATAATAAATTAACTCGTTATCTTCAACCTAAGTTTGTAAAACAAACAACATAAATAGTTGGATGAAAAAATATACTATTTTATTACTAAAAATATAAGCATTTGGATAAAAAGAATAAAGTAATGACATGCTGAGGCTGCTGAGTCTGTTAGTTGAAGCGAGACCATCTCTTGTTCACGTGGGAAGTAAAAGCATTGGTGCTGGTGCCACACGTTTCCCGACCCCAGCCCCATGTCTCATTTTTTATTTTTCTTTTAGAGTGATGATTAGAGACATGGGGTATGGTTTAATCAACCAATCGGTATGTTTTGGTGGATATGCGATACCAAGAGTAACATCACCCTCCTTCATTTAGTATCAACAAAAACTCAATGTATTCGGCAGAATGCCGTTTAGAGAGATCAGTAAGAAAAAGGGAGAAAAAAATATTTTTTATAATTTTTTAAAGTATATGAAGCATGAGTAATATCAAGGTTTAAGCATTACTAAAGCAAGAGAGGGTTATAATGATGTGGCGTGAAGCATGGGATGCCCAATCATAAGTACATCACATGCTCTTATACATATTATCTACACGGGTGCTACTATGTGCCACCTGCTCTCACATACTCATATTTTCAATTACTGAATTACAATTTTCAATGTAACTTTTTTCTCTAATAAATGTCACATCAAGAGGCTATTTAGATATATAAGAGGTACCAATAGAATCACTTTATATTAGGCATCGTATATTTAGTATAGATAATATGTAAATATTTGAATATTTTTAGGTTATCTCTTCCATAAATATAGAAAATAACATTGGTTGTGGAATCTATATATTATGAGGCAAATCAAGAGAAGAGGCACGACATTAATCCATATTCTTTCATGGTATCAGAGACCATTAAACCCTAATCTCTAATTAAGCTGCCAGCTACAGCCTTCTTTTTCTTTTTCTCCGATCAAGCTGCCAGCACCTTCTTTCTCCCATGGCAGATCCTAAGGATACCAAACTTCATCCTGCTGTTACTGTCACCAACATCAGAAGCTTTATTCCAGTCATCCTTGAGATCGAGAAGGGTCAATATACATCATGGGCAGAGTTGTTTAAAATCCATTGTCGGGCATTCCAAGTTCTTGATCATATTCTTCCATCTGCGACCTCCTCTGCCCCTGACAACACTGCCACCGATCAATGGTCCCGTCTCGATGCTATTGTCCTCCAATGGATATATGGAACTATCTCCAATGATCTTCTTCACACCATTCTCAAGCCCGACACAACTGCATCGGCTGCATGGAACGCACTCGCCAACATCTTCCAGGATAACAAAAACACCCGAGCCGTTTACCTTGAAAATAAATTTTCTAATACCCGTCTCGATAATTTTTCAAATGTTTCTGCTTACTGCCAGGAAATCAAGATGCTTTCTGATCAACTTGCAAACGTTGGTGCTCCTGTTGCTATGAATCGAATTGTTCTCCAGATGATTGCCGGGTTAAATGAAACTTATGATGGTATCGCTATGATGATTCAACAAACCAATCCACTACCGGATTTCTATGAAACTCGCTCCAAATTGGTAATGGAAGAATCTCGCAAAAAGACTATGAGGCAAATCAAGAGAAGAGGCAAGACATTAATCCATATTCTTTCACTTTATCTACACACAACAATTACTAACTTATAAAAAGACGTTATATCTTTCTACTTTTTCTTTCATTTATGTGATAACATAAGTGTTAAAATTATTAAAGAGGTGTAGTAAGAGAATTACTGGACTCTACATATTATCTTGTGGTGAGTAGGAAGATAGAAGAGAAAAGTAGAAGAATATATCATTTTTCTAACTTTTATTATGAGTTTTAATTTTATACATTGATTTGTTGTGTATAGCAACTTTGGTATGTATAGATATATCCCTTTATTTTAGTGATAAAGTATATATTCTACTAGTAACACTTGAGTTAAATAATGTCTCACCCACATATCTTTTAAATAAGTAAATACTTAAATGTCAAAACTACTTTTTATTAAAAAGATATAAGTATAAAAGCACCTAATTTAGATACTATATACTTCTCCAGTTCTCCCCGTATTAGTTCATCTCCTTTTATATTTCGTTAAAATAAAAAATTATAGGCTAACCCACGCACCTCGGGATGAACAAACGCGCTAGCAAAGCATCAGTTTTACCAAACGCCATTGGAGCTACCTGTAATTTTGTAAGTGTGCAATTCTCCGCTATGACCATGAGCATCTATCGTTCTTATTTCCTTAGCCATATCAACGTCACATAATTTTTTTCTTCCATTCCATTCATCACCCTGGTCCCCACATTCATCCTAGGTCTGTCAATGGGTCAGATCTTGCCCCAGATCCGATCCGATCTGCCCCATTTATTGGATCCAATGGGTTTAAATATTGGATCCATCGCCCCAATAAGAGATCCAATAGGTCGACCCATTTAATTGGATCACTACGTGGGTCAATTCAAGATCTGTCTGGGTCGATCGATCCATTTAATATTAAACTACAATTTAATTTTAACCATAAACTATTATCAATTTATCAGTCACCACCCGCCACCGCTGCCACCGCCATGGCTACCGCCGTCGCCTATTACCACCCCCGCCACCCGCCCTCGCCATTACCACCACCACCAGCCGCCGCCACCGTCACCGCCGGCCACCACCCGCCGCCGGTGCCGACATCGCCGACCACCACCACCGCCGGCCACCACCATATATATATATATTATATATATATATATATGTTTGCTAATCTTTGGCTGAGGTAAAATCAAGCTTCATCTCATCTGTATGTTTGCTGCAGAAATTATATGTAATTTCTATCCCTTTTGTTTTCTCTTTAATTAATTGTGATATTATTATAATTTGTTTCCTTCAGAATATTTCTGGGATTTTTTCAATAATTGTATTTTGTTTGCCTGTGGTGAATTTGCTTTAGAATTTGTTTCTACGATAAACCCCATACTCTAGATTCAAGAGTGTTCACGCAAGATATTGTTTTGATCGGGAAGGGTTAATTTGAAAATTGTTCTTATTACGAGAATTATGATAACTAATCTTAGCCATTAATTAAAACAAATCAATGGCCGGCGGCGGGTAGTCGGCGGTGGTGGTGGTGATGGTGGTGGTGACGGTGTCGGCGGTAGCGGGTGGTGGCCGACGGTGACGGTGGCAACGGCGGGTAGTCGGCGGTGGTTGTGGTGACGGTGGTGGCAAGTGGTGGTCGGCGGTGGTTGTTGTGACGGTGTTGACGGCGGCGGGTGGTGGTCACGGTGTCGGCGGAGGGGGGTGGTGGCGGCGGGTAGTCGGCGATAGTGGTGGTGACGGTGGTGGCCGACGATGGTGGCGGGTGGTGGCCGGCGGCGGCGGGTGGTTGCCGACAGTGATGGTGGGTGGGTAAGGTAGGGATGGGTGGTGGTAGGGGTGGCGGTGTGGTGTGGTGGGGTGGGGTAGGGACGTAGGGTGGGGGTAGTGGTTGAAAAAATATTTGATAAATTATACTATAAATAATAAAATATTAAATGGGTCGCTCTGGGTCAAGATCCATTAGTAATGGATCCGATCCAAATTCAAGTAAATGGATCCTAATACTAATGAGTCAGATCCAAATCCAATTAAATGGGTCTACGGGTCAGGTCAGATCTTTAAAAGATCCGATCTGATCTGCCTCATTTACAGCCCTAATTCATCCCCCTTAACCATCATATCTTTCAACTATTTTATTTTTTATTTTTTATTACAAATATTATTAATTTAAATAATTTAATTTTTATAACTAATTTACAAGAAATAATATAAAATATTATTATTCATAAAAATACTAATAATTTAAAAATTACATATTAATAATAAAAAATACATAATTTCAAAAAAAAGATAACTAGTTGTTGTTGTTGTTTCGTAAAAGCCCTGAAATGTGTTCGATTTAATTCACGTGAAGGTTATTATGCATTTCTCAGTTTCTGACTTTTTAAAAGTTAGCTTTGAATTGTTTCTCTCTAATCTCAACCTCATCCTCTTCATCAGCATGATTAGCGTTTTCATCTAAACGATAAATCAATTACCTTCGTCTTCCAATATTATATTATGTAATATGATACAAGCGTACATTACTCTCCGTATTTTATATATATTTGTATTATGTAACCGGTTACATACAATAGTAAGATTTTTGAAGTTTCTTGTATTAGTTTTTTTTAAATTCGTTATATACAATGGTAACTTAGGCAAAGTTGATTGTATTTTGATGTAATTTGCCCGACTTTAAATGGTTGATTTCAAACTCTAAGATGAACGTGAACTTAACAATAACAGGATTACAAGAAGAATATTATTGGTACTCAATATATAAAAAAACACATATAAGTTCTGAATTTCTGAAATATCTGGTCTGCCATTTGAAATCTAACAAATAGTTTGGTGTTAAAACCATAAGAAGTATATAATTCCGGAGTTCATTATAAATAGGTCAAATTGTCGAGAAAGGTAACCCAAATATAAAAAATTGTCAATAAAGGTAACGTCCAATTTTTTAAGCCGAGAAAGAATTATAAATTTCAATTTGTAACAAAAAAGGGTATAATGCGTGAAATTTATAGCTTTTTTTTGCTACAAATAGAAATTTATAATCCTTTTTTTTGTTAGGTTTAAGAGGTCATTATACACTTTTTTTATTACAAATTAAAATTTATAATCATTTCCTGCCCAAAAAAATTAGATGTTATCTTTATTGATAATTTTCGATATTCATGTTACATTTCTCGACAATTTTCCCTTAACTATATGGAATTGATGGAAATTGGGGAGTATTGTAGGTTGCAGAACAGTGGAACGCTATGATGGAAAGTAATATATACTATATAGTGCTTTTCTAAATAACAATATTTACCAAAACGTAAAGAGGAGTTACACTGTAGACCGTAGCCGATTAGAGTTATTACATATTTGATCCTTTAAATCAAAAAGTTGCAAACGTAGTGTTTTAGTTTGGAAAATTGCACACTATTGGTCCTCTCATGGTTAAAAGAAAGGAAAAATATATAGTGTGCTAGTTTTCAAAATAAAGGACTAATAGTGCGCGTTAAAAGGACTAATATATAGTGTGCAAATTTTCAAAATAATGGACTATGTTTGCAACTTTTTAGCTTAAATGATCAAATATGAAACAACCTTAATTTTAAAAGGACAAACCGCGAAATTCACTTAAATGTAAATGTAACTAAGGCAAAGTTCAATTTCGTACGAGAACCGCGAGAACCAATTTTAGCTGTCCAATTCCCCCTCCTTCAATTGGATTGCACGCGTATGAATTCCTTACATACACCCTACCACACTCAATCCCCCACGCTCTTCATCCATGAATTCCATTATCCAAAATGAATGGCCAAGATTGGTTCTCGCAGTTCTCGTACGAAAAACAGTTCTTGTTTGAACCCTCCCCATGTAACTAAATAGTGTTTTACTATACACAACAGATTTTGGCTATACACAACAAATAGTTGTTATTTGGACTATCATACCTTTGAATATGTGAATGAGAATAAAAGATAGTGGGATTCTAGAAACATAAAAGTCATATTTGTTATGTATGACAAAATCTTATTATGTACAAATTATATCCCTATAAATATATGGTACAATCATACTTTGATTTCATATAGTCAAGTCAAGTATGTCTATATGTGCATCTGGAAAATGGGTGATACTATCTCTCGTCTAGTTGTCCAACAAGATGGGTCCATTGCTCATAATTGGCCCATGCGATGCGAACAACCTAAAGGCCCATCCGTTTCCAAATATGATTCGGTCATACGATTTGCATGGGAACTTACTAGCTTGAAGTCATCTCCACTTTCTAGATAATTGCATGTTTCCCTAGTAGGCCTTGCGTTGTTTTTCCATTATTTCCACATTTCTAGTAACGTCCATTTTCCTTATTTATGGGAAAAGTTTATTTTGCATATTTGTATTTAAGCACTAGAATTGCATGAATGAAAACATCCAGAAAATTGCTCCAATTAGTTTTGTTCTTTTGGCTATTTTGAGAGACCGTACATCTCGAATCAAGTAATATCATTTGGTGCTTTCATCTTCGTCCTCACCATGTCTCCCCGCAAAGAAACCCCTACACTCGAAGAGACCATGGCTGCCATGGTCGAATCCCTACAAAACTCATTCAAACAACCTATCAAAATGCCGACAAAATCCTAACTAGCCAAAAAGTCACAATTCGATATCGTCGTTCAACAACTTGCTGCCCATAATATGAGTAAAACTCAAACCTCGTCACCACCATTTCACACGCCAGTTCCTCAAACAACCTACCACTACCTCCTACACCTTCCCACGGTCACCCCTCGCCACCTCTGCCGCACAATAACCCTCCACCACCTCCTCCACATGGAAACTCACCTCCCCCGCCACATGGTCACCCACACCCTCCCCAAAATAATCCGCGCCCATCTAAATTTGTTTTACCAGCCTTCGATGGATCAAACCCCTAGATTGGGTTTTCCAAGCGGACAAGTACTTCTCCTACTACTCCATTCCACCTAACCAACATATCACTTTAGCCGTTTTCTATTTCACCCCAAAACACTAAGTTGGTATAAACACTTAGCCAATATCAACCTACTATGTACATGGCCATAGTTTACTAGTGATCTTGAATTACGATTCGATCCATCCACATATGAGAACCATGAGGCAACTATTTTTAAGCTCTGTCAAATTACTACAGTAGTCGGCTATCAAGCTGAATTCGAAAAAATCAGCAAATGTGTCACCAATCTCTCTCAACAAACAAACCTTATGTAACTGCTATATTTCCGGCCTACGAAGTGATATCCAAGCGGAAATCACCTTACACAACCCACAAACCCTTCATCAGACTTAGGCCTAGTCAAGTTGATCGAAGACAAACCCAACTCCACCCGTTCCCGTTTTCCTTCCTTCCCTCCCACTTCAAATCCTACGACACCAATCACCCCTAAACCAAACACCAGAACTACATCTTCAACCAACAATCTGCTTCCAACAACACCATCGAAACCTCCCTTACCTTTTACTAGACTTTTGACCGATGCTCTCTAAAAGCGACGATTGGAAGGTCTGTAACAGCCCAAACCCCGTAGCATGATATTGTCCACTTTGCCCCATTGTCTTATGGTTTTGTTCATGACATGGAACACTCTACCAAAAAGGCCTCATGCTATAGAACGGATGTTACAAATCCTCCCCCCTTCAAACACAATGTCCTCGTTGTGCACATCGGTCCAAGGCCTGGCTCGTATACCATCTATAACAGCCCAAACCCGATAGCATGATATTTTATGCTTTTCCCCACTGGCTCACGATTTTGTTTCTGGCATGGAAAACTCCACCCAAAAGCTCTCATGCTAGGACAGGTATCCACATCCTCGTTCTCCTCTCCAACCGATGTGGGACGGAGATCATCAGGTCTTTGTTTCAAATGCCCAGAAAAATATTTCCCCGGACATAAGTTGTAACACCGGCTTTGCAAAACAGCTAATTAGCAAAAAATTGCGTTTTTCATAAACGTGAACTCATTCACGATTAATTATCATTAAGTTATGCAACAGAAATTTAACTGAAAAGTTATCCAACAAATATTTACAACCAAAAATATTCAGTATCGACTGTTCGGTGTTACTCTATCACAACGACCGACCATAGCATCATATAATTACAATATACAAAAGTGTTCCATCCCAAAATAAATATCCAGTAATAGGAAACCCCGCTCACCAGGCCACCTAATCTTTATCTGCAAAAAGAGTCAACGTAGCACCATTAACTATACAACATAGCTAGTGAGTACAAACTTATCATAAGCATCAATAAAGCAAGTCATATATCACAGGAATAAACAATCAATGATATCCTATCACATTGCGGTGTGCTGACAAGATCGGTATGAGTCATATCTTGCAGGATAGCCAGTCCCGCACAACAACATTAAACCAGGGGATCAGATACAACCATCCGCGCTGGTGGGGGAGCGTAAAGCAGTCCACCAATTATCGTTTACGGAATCATAGACTCCCTAGATAATCCAGCCACAACCGACTGATTACCACTCATGTTTAAGGCACGGTGGTTCTGCAGAACCTACGATCCGAATGTTAACTCGAATCACCGTTAAATCCCGAATCACCTGATCAAGGTTCCCTGGGATCTAGCTATCCGGCTGACCTTAACCATGCTTTAAGTTGTTCGCGAACATTTCAAATATACATAGCTGATCCAATCAGAATCATTCATTAAGCATGCATATTCATACATTTCAACGAGGCGGATCCAATCTGGATCCTTAGCATGCATATCATCAATTTCCAACATAGATGATCCAATCAGGATCACGATCATACATATCATTTATCTTAGCTAGGCGGCTCTAATTCTAGATTCCGCTGGCATGCACTCAACATACGTTTAACAAGTTTTCAACATGGCATAGTACAATAAAGTAACATGGCAAGACTTACGTTTTTACTTTTTAGCATACATGCAACAATAAACATCTTGTACCACATCTAATTCAATTAGCAAGCAAGTCTCCCTCTACTGAGACTTATGAAAGTCGGTACTCACCTGAGTAGCTTATAATACTAAATACTTTAACTCCGATTCAGCTAACTCGGCAAGTTCACCTAAAATCATTATTATTCGCGTTAAGCGTTTACACATATGGGATTCTATTACTAGAACCCTTACAAGAACTATCTAAGGCTTATAACACCTTAGAATAACCTCACCTGAATTAGCACAACATGTGCCTTCAAAACACTTAACTTTGAAAAATGGACATTTCTGATTTTAACCCGACGCATCGCGTCCAAGCACCGGACGCGTTGCGTCGCGCTTTTCATGCGGAAGTCGCATATAAAAGTCGGATCAACCGAAAGTCGGATGAACCATTGATCCGAAGGTCAGACCCAAAAGTTGGTCCAAAAGTCTAACCAAAAGGTCGGATTAAATGGTCGGATGGGCCAAAAGGTCGGATGAACAAAAGTCGCATGAAAACTTGAAGGTTGCATGACATAAGCGGGAACGTGTCACGTCCCTTTGTTCGAGGCGTCGCGTGCAACCTGCACTTCATCTTCTTCTTGTTCATCAACCATCCGACTTTCTTTTCAACCAACTTAATTTCCAGATCTTTAAACTTGTTAGTTTTACTTTCAAAATACTTTTAGACCTCATATAACATCTATACTAGCTTCATAAACTCATCAAATCCAATTAAGAACACCAAACATGCAAAACCCACTAATCAAGTAAGCTTCATATGTTCTTCAATGGTGTTTTTATATGAAATTGAGTTTCCAGCCATAACACAACTCACAACTATTACAAATCATGATTAAACTTCATAAACAAACATCAACTAACCTTCTTTGGATTCAAAGAACTTCAAATCTTCCAAGTTCAAGAACTCACGAAGGAGAGCTAGTGTGTGTGTTTGTAGGTGTATTTTCTAGTTTGACAATATTGTCAACTTTAAACATGCACCAATACATATAAACCCATATCCAGAGGCAACCGCCTCTAGATTTCTTTCTTTTCTTTATTATCTATTTCATTAATATATATAAATATATATATATATATATATATATATATAGATAAAACTTCAAGTAACTAATACATAATTACATATATATACATATATATATTTTCATTTAAACAATATTTATATACATACATACTTACAACTTGGACCCTTTACATATTCTACTAATTTACGTACATTTACAAACGACCTACAACTAGGCCCAAATCGAGGATATTACAAATATACCCCCCTTAAGAGGATTCGGTCCTCGGAATCCGCTCAGTGATAAAAAGATGAGGGTATCTTGTCTTCATCTCGTCCTCGACTTCCCACGCCAGGTTTGGACCTAAGTTGTGCTTCCACTTAACAAGAACTAGCTTGATCATCTTCTTGCGTAGCTTCTTGACCTTCGTGTCAAGAATTTCAACAGGTTCTTCTACGAGTCGCTTAGAAGAGTCAACCTTGAGTTCTTGTAATGGGAGAATCTTCTCATCTTAATGTTGCACTTGCGTAAGTAGCATACGTTAAAGGTATCATGGATTCTAGCTAGCTAAGGCGGCAGCTCAAGAGTTACCGTCTGATCATTGAATTTACAAACGACTTTGAATGGGTCAATGAAACGTGGACTTAGCTTCCCCTTACGCCCAAAACGAATGACGCCTTTCCAAGGAGAAACCTTCAAGAATACACGATCTCCAACATCAAATGTAGTAGGACGACGTTTGGGATCCACATACATCTTTTGTTGGTCACAAGCCGCTTTCAGCTTCTCTAGAGCCACATTCACTTTATCAGCTGTAATTTGGACAATCTCAGGTCCGGCAAATTGCTTCTCACCAGGTTCCAACCAGTAGGTTGGAGTACGATAACGTCTCCCATATAGCATCTCGTATGGTGGCATTCCAATACTGGAATGATATGAATTATTATAAGCAAATTCAATCAATGGGAGATGAGAATCCCATGAACCACCAAACTCGAGTACACACGCACGAAGCATATCTTCCAACATTTGGATCGTTCGTTCAGATTGGCCATCGGTCTGCGGGTGATAGGCAGTGCTCATATGCAAACGAGTGCCTAGCTCATGTTGCAAACTTTGCCAGAAATTAGAAACAAACTGAGAGTCACGATCAGAAACAATTGAACAAGGAAGACCGTGACGTGATACAATCTCATCAATATAAAGCTGTGCTAAACGAGTCAACGAAGCAAACTCGTTGGTAGCTAAGAAGTGAGCACTTTTAGTCAACCCGTCAACAATGACCCATATCATATCGTGCCCTCTGAACGTCTTAGGCAGCTTTGTCACAAAATCCATCGTCATATGATCCCACTTCCACTCCGGAATATCAAGTTGTTGTAGATTGCCATAAGGCCTCTAGTGTTCCGTCTTCACTTGTGCACATATTTGACACCTCTCCACAAATGAAGCGATGTCTCTCTTAAGAGTTAGCCACCAATTCAACATCTTCAGGTCATAGTATATTTTAGTGATTCCCAGATGGACACACAACTTAGACTTGTGGACTTCTTGCAAAATCAACTCACGATTACCCCCACAAGAGGTACCGAAATCCTGGATTGAAAAGTCTTCAACCTACGATTATCTTCACCTAGCTGGTCTTTTAACTTCTTCATCATTTTAGCTTTCAGATTATTTTCTTACAAGGCTAACTGCTAGGCTTCTTTTAGCTTTGCAATCAAATCAGATATCACAGTGATTTTCATAAACTTTGCTTTTGCTGATGGTCCTTTACGGCTCAAAGCATCCACCACAACATTGGCTTTACCAGGGTGGTAACGGATTTCACAATCGTAGTCTTTAATTAACTCCAACCAACGGCGCTGCCGCATGTTGAGTTCTTTCTGGGAAAAGATAAAATGTAAACTCTTGTGATCAGTGCATATCACATACTTTGTGCCTGATGTGTGAAATCAGGTTATAAATTTTTAAGTCCAGAAATATCAAAGTTGACTGTAACATCCGGATTTTGGGCCTAGTCGTTACGTAGGCCAAGGTACGTTTTTACGTGATTAATATTGGAATAAATACTTGTTAAGTATTCTATGATTCTAGTTAGTATGGTTAATTAGAATTAATATATATGTATATATGGGTGTATGTGTACGTATATATATATATATATATGGAATTAAGTATGTGTGTATGTTGAATGAGTATGTATTATGAGTTACATGACACATCATGCTTCTTTGAATGAATACGTGGGACTTCAAAAAGGGGTTTACATCTGATATGTTTCATTTGGAAAACCGACAGTGTGTGTGTTGTGTTTGCTTTGAAATAAAAGTAAAGAAAGGTTACAAACTTGAAAAGGTGAAAGTGAAGAATTGTGTTGGTTAATTCTAAACAAAGGTATGATAATGTTCCTTGCATGATTCTGATCTTATTGGTATGCTTTTCTAATGAAATACATGTATATATGATGAAACACCATGAATGGAGCTTGAAGCTCCATACTTGACAAATGGGTTTTGTTTGAATTGGTGTTTTAATTGTTATTGATGTGTTCTTGATGTTAAATACATGTTATAAGATGTTTATACATGTTTTAGAAGTGTTCATATTGGATTTCAAGTGTATAAATCAGATTCGGAAAGTTGTAAGTCGCCTGGAAAATGAAGAAGATGATGCAGGGTCGGTCACGACGCGACGCATCCGGGAGGAGAACACGACGCGTTCTTGGAAAGAATCGGATTCTTGTGTGAATCCGAGAGGAAATCCGATTGGTGAAATCCGGATCCAAAATCCGATGATGGGAATCCGGATTAGTGAAATCCGACAGTGGAAATCCGGAATTTGATGTCTGGGATTTGAAATCCGACACTCGGGACTCGGATTGTGGGAATCCGATAATGTGCATCGATGCGACGCGTCAGGTGTTTGGACGCGACGCGTCCATGGTTTGGAGGATTTTGGTGTTTAATGCATTGTTTAATGCTATGTGCTATATGTTTATACATATGTGAATCTTACATGATTATGTTTGATTGAAAGGATATAAATATATGTGTTTGGTATATATTTATGAATTGGTTACTGATTTCAGTTTATTTTGATCTCAGGAAAGGACAAGGCTCAGTAATATTAGACCACTGAGTGGGAGTTCGATAACTCAAGGTGAGTGGATGTTTACTCACGGGTGTTATTAGTTGTAACTGGCTTGGGTTGCAACTGTTATCGGATTGATGCATGGATAGACTGTTTGTCTGCTAATTGATTAACTGTGATATGTTAATTGATTGAACTGATGCATAGATAGACTGTTGTCTATTAATTGATTAACTGTGATATGTTAATTGATTGTTGCGCCTATTGTGAAGTCAGCTGACGGCTGGGCATACCGGGCTGGGTTTGTTTGCTATCGGCTAATCAGTATTGTGGTCTTTTGATGCATTCGTTGCAACTTAAGATAATACTGTGTGAGAATAGCAAATAGACTATCGGTAAACCTATGCTTGGCCGGAATTGGTTGTAGGTTCCTACAGAACCGCCGGTCTTCTCGTGAGGCAAAGGGTGATTATGTGTTTACTGATGTGATATCATGCGGTTATTTGCTAGTATATCTGTGTTGGTTGACTTCCATTCACTTAGCTTTGTGCTAATCCCTCACCTCTCACTACTTTTACAGGTGGCTGGTGAGTTCTGCGGTTTAGTCGTGAGGGGGTGTGGTCGGGGGAATAATTGACAGACACTCTGATTGGAATTGTGACAAGCCGTAGTTTTTGTAATGTTGTATTTTAAACTGATGAGTTTTGTTAAACAGTGGTTTAATTTCAGTTGTAAATACGTTTATGTTTTGGTAAACGCTTCCGCAGTGTTAATTTAAATGAAAATTTTATGGGTGAAAATACGGTGTTACATTGACTACCACACAACAGGCAAGTATGACCTGGTCATGTAACAGTATAGCAATGATAAGTCCAGGTATCGTCTCCACAGGGAACAGTAAAGCTAGATCGAATAAGTAAATCACTATTAATCAACCTACCAGATTTTATTTAAAGAAAAGTACGATTTAATAACTAATAAAGAAAAGCAGCTAAATACGCAGAGATAAAGGAAAGCAGATCTAGGACAATATTGAAGATGCAATTCACTCGGATTCATATTCCCCCAAGCATAGATTTGATTGTTAAAACCCGATTAATGATGAAATCTCTAGAAGTTGATTGATTAACTTTCATTCAATCTCTCGCAATGCTAAGACACGGTTCCTAGGATTTTCATCTCTAAGCCTATGAACTAACACACCTCGAACTATCGTTCAATTATAGGATCGGATCTCTCGTCACCCCTAATCCAAGAACTTTCGTTTCAAGAATTAGTCCTTTAAGCAATTAACTAAGTTATTGGTGGTTAACTTCAACCCCTATCTCTAGTGAGTTGCCTACTACGTCACATAAGCGAAAAGTAGAAGAAATCACACCATAATGACACTTTCGTGATCAATAGCACATGTAATAAACAAATTAACCATCCAAAGTTTAAAGCTAGAAACTTTAAGGTTTCTTTAATTGATAAATGGATAATTGTTTAAGAAAACATCAAATAATCCATAAAGATGAATCAAATCTAGTATAGGGTTCAAATTATCCAAGTAAATGTAAGAGTTAACTCAAAGACAAGTTACAAGACATCAAAAATAGAAAAAGATAGAGTTCATGCACCATTATAGACAGATGATGATGAATCAAGTCAAATCTATAGAAGATGTAGCCTCCGATCTTCAATCCTCGGGCGTAATCGGTAAGAAATCTGACCCCTTAGCTTGATTCCATTCAAAATTATTCCCTTGGATGCCCAAAATCGCCCCCTTAGGGCTCTGGTACGAAACCCTAGGATAAAATATGATCTCCTCCGGAATTAGGGTTCAAAAATCGAATTTATATGCATGTTGCCGACATGCTTCGCGCCGCGAGGTTGAGAGGCTCACGCCGCGAAGAATTCTCTGGAATATAAACTTCTATGTAGGATATAAGTATAACCCTTTGAGTCTAGTTTCTGTGACCATTTGAATCACCTCAATCAGAGTTCGTATGAGTGAGAAACGGCCAAAACAGTGAAGGTGTGTCAAGACTGTCAGCTTTTCTCATTTTCTTTAATCTCTTCACCATTTTCTTCAATTCTTTTCCCAAGAGCTATAAAAGCAAGAATATAACAATTTAAGTCATAATTAACATAATTTAATATATAAATGCACTAAAGAATGAGATATCGGATATAAATTATATGTATATTTTAGCCGATATCAGTGCCATAAAGGTAATGCCTCCATCACTTCAATGCAAACACCACAGCAGCAAGCTCAAGATCATGGGTTGGGTAGTTCCTTTCGTGTGATTTCAATTGCTGAGAGGCATAAGCAATCACTTTATCACACTGCATTAGGACACAACCCAAACCCGCGTACGAGGCATCACAATAGACATTAATGTCCTCCGAACCATCAGGCAAGGTGAGGATCGAGCTTCACATAACAATCGCTTTAAGGTCTGAAAAGCTACCTCCCGAGCTTCCGGCCACACAAAAGCTACATCTTTGCGAGTTAGTTTGGTCAACGGACCCGTAAGTTTCAAGAAATCACGGATAAACCGCCGATAGTGTCCAGCTAAGCCAAGGAAACTTTTAATTTCGCAAGGAGTTCGAGGAACTCCCCAATTCATCACAGCCTCCACCTTAGCTGGATCTACTTTGACACAATCTCTACAAATGACATAGCCAAGCTAATACACTTCCCTAAGCCAGAATTCACACTTAGAAAGCTTAGCATACAACTATTCTCGTTTAAGAGTTTCGAGAACCTGATGAAGATGGAGCTCATGATCAGCTTCAGTCTTCGAGTAAACTAGAATATCATCAATAAAGATGATCACGGATCTATCAAGAAATGGACGACAAACACGATTCATTAGATCCATGAAAATGGCAGGGGCATTGGTTAAGCCGAATGGCATAACCAAAAAATTCATAATGACCGTAGCGAGTTTGAAAAGCAGTCTTCGGGATATCTTCTTCGTGAACTCGCACTTGATGGTACCTTGACCAGAGATCAATCTTAGAGAAATAAGTAGCTCCCTGAAATTGATCGAAAAGATCATCTATTCGCGGAAGAGGATATTTATTCTTTACAGTTTGCTTGTTAAGCTCCCTGTAATCTATACACATATGCATCGTTCCATTCTTCTTGACAAATAACACAGGAGCTCCCCACGGCGAGGAACTCAGACGAATAAAGCCTTTTTCAAGCAACTCTTGAATTTGAGTCATCATCTCACGAATTTCAGACAGAGCAAGATGATATGGTGCTCTAGCCACAGGAGTAGCTCCAAGAACAAGTTCAATCTTATATTCGACATCTTTGACCGGAGGTAAACCCGGTAATTCTTTAGGAAATACCTCAGGATAATCAGATGCTACCTTGATGCCTTGGACTGGTCACTTTTCCATCTTGGAATCAATAACATATGCTAAGAAAGAGGCACAACCTTTAGAAATAGACTTTTGAGCTTTAATAACGGAGATAACAGGAATATCAGACTCCCGTTGCTCTCCTCGAGAAGATCCATCAGAAAGAGGAACCTTAATCATCTTTTTGGAACAGAGAATCTCAGCATCACAACTGTTGAGCCAATCCATTCCAATTACTACATCAAAGCCCGCAATAGGCATAACAAAGAATGAGATAGGGAAACTACTTCCCTCGACATCAAGAACAGCTATAGGAACTTTCTCTGTAACAGAGACTACCTTACCACTAGCAACTTCCACATTAAGTGGATCCATCAACTTAGAAACAAGCAATTACAACTTTTTACAACAAGAAACGGAGACAAAGGAGTAAGTAACTCTAGAGTCAAATAACACACATGTAGAGGTATAGTTAATAAGGATTGTACCCATGATGACATCTCCCCGCTGCCTTCGCCTCCTCTACCGTCATCTTAAATGCCCTCCCTTTCGTACAAGGTGTACCGTCATTCTTCTATCCCCCAGAAGACCCACTTGTTCCCGAGCTTTTTCTGTCGGGACAATCAACCATCCTATGACCGGGCTTGCGACACCAGTAACAAACATCTTCCTTGTACTCACATTCATTACTAACATGGCCCTTCTGCCCACATTTCCAACATATTCTTGTGGCTTTTGAACATTTACCAGAATGGTGGGTATGACACGAAGAACACCAAAGATTTTCAGGTCTCGGTTTCTTGGAAGTATCAGTTCTTCCACCACCAGAGGATTGCCCTTTTAAAGGACCCAATTTTTGAGATGGCTGAAACTTCCTTTTGTAACCCCCACCGGAAGATTCTCCCTTGTACTGCATACAATCTCCCTCCATTTGTAGGGCCACTTCGAATGCCCGATCCTGACTCACAGCTGCTCGCACATTGGCGCGAAACTCCAATGGCAGGGTCTCCACAAACCTTCTTATCTTTGCATTTTCGTCTAGTATTAAATGTGAAACGAACCTCATCTCATCAGTAAAATCAATGATGAGATCCTCTATCGATTTATTTCCTCTCTAGAGATCTTTGAATTCCCTCTCCATTCTTTCCAACTTTCATACAACAAGGAAGAGTATTTAATACTCTACTATACTTGCTTATCATACTTGACAAGTTATATTATAACAAGTAATATTAATGAAACTCTCATACTCAAACCCCATAAGGAACACTTAACTATGGTCGGGCCAAACACCACCACTGCATCTTCAACCTACGAAAACAGTCACCCCTAAACCAAACACCACAACTACATCTTCAACCAACAATCTAATTCCAACAACACCATCGAAACCTCCCTTACATTTTACTAGACTTTCGGCCGATGCTCTCTAAAAGCGAAAATTGGAAGGTCTGTAACAGCCTAAACCCCGTAGCATGATATTGTCCACTTTGCCTCATTGTCTCATGGTTTTGTTCCTGACATGGAACACTCCACCCAAAAGGCCTCATGCTATAGAATGAATGTTACAAATCCTCCTTCCCCTTCAAACACAATGTCCTCGTTGTGCACATCAGTCCGAGGTCTGGCTCGTATACCATCTATAACAGCCCAAACTTGATAGCAAGATAGTCTGCTTTGCCCCATTGGCTCACGGTTTTGTTTCTAGCATGGAACACTCCACCCAAAATCCCTCATGCTAGGACAGGTTTCCACATCCTTATAAGACATGTTTCATTCTCCTCTCCAACCGATGTGGGATGGAGATCATCCTGTCTTTGTTTCAAATGCCCAGAAAAATATTTCCCCGGACATAAGTTGTAACACCGGCTTTGCAAAACAACTAATTAGCAAAAATTTACATTTTTCATAAACGTGAACTCATTCATAATTAATTATCACTAAGTTATGCAGCAAAAATTTAACTGAAAAGTTATCCAACAGATATTTATAACAAAAAATATTCAGTATCGACTATTTGGTGTTACTCTATCACAACGACCGACCATAGCATCATAAAATTACAATATACAAAAGTGTTCCATCCCAAAATAAATATCCAGCAATATGCAACCCCGCTAACCAGGCCACCTAATCTTTATCTGCAAAAAGTGTCAACGTAGCACCCTTAGCTATACAACATAGCTAGTGAGTACAAACTTATCATAAGCATCAATAAAGCAAGTCATATATCACAGGAATAAGCAATCAATACTATCATATCACATTGCGGTGTGCTGACAAGATCAGTATGAGTCATATCTTGTAGGATAGCCAGTCCCGCTCAACAACATTAAACCGGGGGATAAGACACAACCATCCGCGCTGGTGGGGGAGCGTAAAGTAGTCCCCCAAGCATCGTTTATAGAACCATAGGCTCCGTAGATAATCCAGCCACTACCGACTGATTACCACTCGTGTTTAAGGCACGACGGTTCTACAGAACCTACGATCCGGAATGTTACCTCGAATCAGCGTTAAATCCCGAATCACCTGATGAAGGTTCCTGGGATCCAGCTATCCGGCTGACCTTAACCATGATTTAAGTTGTTCGCGAACATTTCACATACACATAGCTGATCCAATAAGGATCATTCATTAAGCATGGATATTCATACATTTCAACAAGGCGGATCCAATCTGGATCCTTAGCATGCATATCATCAATTTCCAACATAGACGATCCAATCAGGATCAGTATCATACATATCATTTATCTTAACTAGGCGGCTCCAATTCTGGATTCCGCTCGCATGCACTCAACATACGTTTAACAAGTTTTCAACATGGCATAGTACAATAAAGTAACATGGCAAGACTTACGTCTTTACTTTTTAGCATACATGCAACAATAAACATCTTGTACTACATATAATTCAATTAGCAAGCAAGTCTCCCTCTATTGAGACATATGAAAGTCGGTACTCACCTGAGTAGCTTATAATACTGAGTACTTTAATTCCGATTCAACTAACTCGGCAAGTTCACCTAGAATCATTATTATTCGCGTTAAGAGTTTACACATATGGGATTCTATTACTAGAACCCTTACAAGAACTATCTAAGGCTTATAACACCTTAGAATAACCTCACATGAATTAGCACAACATTTTCCTTCAAAACACTTAACTTTGAAAAATGGACATTTCTGATTTTCACCCGACGCGTCGCGTCCAAGCACAGGATGCATTGCGTCACGCTTTTCATGCGAAAGTCGCATATAAAAGTCGGATCACCCGAAAGTCAGATGAATCATTGATCTGAAGGTCAGACCCAAAAGTTGGTCCGAAATTCGGACCAAAAGGTCGCATCAAAAGGTCGGATGGGCCAAAAGGTCGGATGAACAAAAGTCGCATGAAAACTTGAAGGTCGCACGACATAAGCAGGAACGTGTCACATCCCTCTGTTCGACGCGTCGCGTCGCGTGCAACCTACACTTCATCTTCTGTTTGTTCATCAACTATCCGACTTTCTTTTCAACCAACTTAATTTCCAGATCTTTAAAGTTGTTAGTTTTACTTTTAAAACACTTTTAGACCTCATATAACATCTATACTAGCTTCATATGTTCTTCAATGGTGTTTTTATATGAACTTGAGTTTCTAGCCATAACACAACTCACAACTATTACAAATCATTCTTAAACTTCATAAACTAACCTTCTTTGGATTCAAAGAACTTCAAATCTTCCAAGTTCAAGAACTCACGAAGGAGAGCTAGTATGTGTGTTTGTAGGTGTATTTTCTAGTTTGACAATATTGTCAAATTTAAACATGCACACACACATATAGACCCATATCCAGAGGCAACCGCCTCTAGATTTCGTTCTTTTCTTTATTATCTATTTCATTAATATATATATATATATATATAATATATATATATATATATATATACAACTTCAACTAACTAATACATAATTACATATATATAATTTCATTTAAACACATTTATATACATACATACTTATAACTAGGACCCTTTACATATTCTTCTAATTTACGTACATTTACAAACGACTTACAACTAGTCCCAAATCGAGGATGTTATATTAGTGTAATCCTCCCCAATTCTTATGGATGGTTAACTATAACAAACCCCCTCACTTGATCCTAATATTAAGTCATTCAGAGGCACCCCATACCGATGAGCAAACCATACTTCCGACAACCGAATCATAGCCCGATTACCTCTCCTTATCAGATGCCGACTTCTTTGGTCTTCAATTATCAAGAGCTCTTCGTGTCACCTCCTACCGTAACGGTCATCGAGTAACGACTCTTATTGACTGCGGTAGCACTCATAATATTATTTAACCCCATATAACCCACCTTCTCAGCTCAACCCCCACCATAATGGCCCTATTTACTGTCATGATTAGTAACGACCAATTCCTTCAATGTTAGTTAGTCGAGATCAAAGTCAAGAAACATAATATGAATTTTAGAATTGACCATGTGCTCCATGTCTAAAATTCAAATTACAGAAAATCGTGATGCAAAAGGAAAAGCCGAGTAGTATGTGTGAGGATTATAATATCTGGAGGTAAGATATCTTATAGTCATGGTTAACCTAAGTGTCTGGCCATGGATCTTCTTAGGCCAATGATGTACAAGAAGTGTAACTTATCTTGCACACGTAAGAGTCTGTTAGATTGTGTGCATAGATAGTATACACGTGTCTTTATATCCGAGCACTATAAGGTACTAAAGGGTCACACGGCTGCACATCCTAATCGAACCAAGTTCATAAAGATACATTGTATGTGTTGATGATTAATGGCTAATTAATTATCAAGGAAATAAATAATACATAGTTTATTTATTATTTGGGAGTAATTAAATATTAAGTTTAACATTTAATGAAAGGTTTAATTAATAGTTACTAATTGATTGTTAAATTAATTAATAAAGATTAATTGATTAAACCTAGAGGGTAAAGAATGCAATATGTTCAAAGTTTTGGACTACTGGTTTTCTAAACGGGCTTAAGGCTTAAACCATTTAAATATGTATTTAAATGGATTAATCCTTGTTTTTGTAATAAGAAAACTAAAAAAAAACCACAAGAAACCAAAAGCTCTTTGTCTCCCTCTGTTAGACCAATATTAGTTTGTTAGCCTTGTGTTCTTTTGTAATATATAATTTATCTTACTAGACTAGTATTTGTATTGGCCTTGGCCCACTTTAGTATTATTAACCTAGTTTAATTTTGATTGGGCACATGTGACTTTTGGCCCATGAGGCTTTGTGTTTAAATACCTTGTAAACCTAGTTTGCAAGGTAACCTTTGCCATTTGTCATTCTTCAGCTTGTATTACGTTCAAAGCAATATTAGTGAACATTCAAGCTTGCATGCAAAGTGTTCATACTTGCTCTTAACTAACTTCTTCATCTTTTGTTCAAGTATCTTTAGTAACTCATCTGTTATCACATTTCAATGACTTTCACCCTCTCTCCCCTCGTCGGCCGACCCACCCCTTCACGGCGGAGGTGTTTTGCAGTGGTGATCGCCGACAACAGCCTTCATGGCGACAGCGGTCCTCCCTCAAGGCGGCAGTTCCTCAGCGAACCCCTTCCGAGCGGCGGCGCTCCTTTTGCGACAGCGCTAGGCGGCGGCAAGGCCCCTCCCTGGCGGCGGTGGTGGTGGTTAACAAACAAAAACAATCAGTTTATGTGGGTATATTTGGTGGCGGTCTAGCAACTAGATTCTGGGTGCAGGAGCTGTGTATCCTCCTATAGCATCTAAAGGTATAAAGGGTATAATTCTTCTAACCCTAAACCGTTTATATATATTGCTTAAATATATATATATATATATTTGTTTTATTCCGCTTGCTTATCTGTTTTGATCCCAACAAACCCATCCTCATTTTCTGTCTAAATAAATATACAAAATCCAAGCTCTAGTGAACTCTCAATGGTTCCTGATTTTAAGACTGTCATAACTTATGATAGAAAAAGGTGTAGAGATGTAGTTCCTCTGAATCAATCTTAGAGGTAGTGACATCCGCACCTCAGACCTCATTCTCACTGAGTACCTCTTATGTTAAGGGGGAGCATGTGGAGAATGTTCTTGAACCCTTTAGCCTAGTGGATGCAGTAACACAGTAGACTGTATATGTAAAAATGGGAAGCCTACAATCTTATTCACCCTCCCAAGAGGGTAAAATCATTTAAAGACAGACCTTATCCCAAGGTCATACTGTGTCAAAAGTTATATTTATATCTCTTTTAATTATACACAACATGTAGATTCAAATATGCATGTACATATAGCATATAGGATCAAAGAATACAAACAACTTTATATTCCACAAAAACCACACACACATTGCATCACATCCAAAACTGTCGGATTTCAAGGAAATCCAATTCATGTATCGGATTTCTACACTGCCGGATTCTTCATCATCATAATTCATCATCGGAATCCACCATCGGATTTCATTCTCTTGGAATCCACCATCGGATTCCTCACTGTCGGATTTCATCAATCACTTGATTCCAACATCATATCGGAATTCATTAGTATCGGATTCATCATCATCTTCTTCAATTCACAATCCTCCTACTTAAATCCTTCATGGCTCAATTCCCCAGCTTAACAAAACTTATTAATGTTTACCAAAAACAATATCAAACATATACAAATAGGTTATCATGCATCATAAACACCTTTTAACTATATCAATACTCGAAACATACAAAACCCATCAAAGAAGGTTTTCTCCATGTTCTATCATGGTGATTATGATAAAAACACAACAAGTTATAATCAGTAAATCTAACATGTTAAACATGAATCATGATTCAATAACAAAACAAGAATCATACAAACCTTAGCTTTGAATCTAACACCTTCAAAATCAACTTTCAAGTTTTACGTTTGCTTTTTCTTCTTCTCTCAACTTTCACGCACAAACACTTTTCTCTAGATAAAAAATAAAGAGGTGGTTTCTAATGTTAATTCCATATAAACCCACGTATGCATTAATCACAAAATATCAAAGCATGAGGTGTAATTAAAATAATTACTTCAAGCTTAGTCATGTAACACCAAACATATCCTCATGCATACGTACATATAAATATATTAAACTTTAATTAAAGTTTATCACTAAATAAATCACCTAATCAAAAATAAACCAAGTATAATCTTACCGAAAGCCAACGTAACAACTAGGCCCAAACTCAGGATGTTACAAATCCTCCCTCCTTAAAAGAATTCCGTCCTCGGAATCTATTCACTTTCAAACAGATGAGGGTAACGAGTCTTTATATCCGTCTCAGTTTCCCATGTCAAATCTAAACCCAAACTGTGTCTCCACTTAACCAAAACCATCGGAATCTATTTCTTGCGTAGTTTAGTCACTTTCCGATTCAATAATTCAAGTGGTTCTTCCACTAGTTTCTTACTTGAATCCACTTTAAGATCGTGTAAAGGAAGAATTTGGCTTTCATCCCCCACTTTACATTTTTGCAAGTAACAAACATTAAAAGTGTTGTGAATACCTGACAATTCCGCAGGAAGATCAAGTGTAACCGTCTGATCATTTACCACCCATTGGACATGAAACGACCCAGTATAATGAGGAGCTAGTTTCCCTCACTTCCTAAAACGGATAACCCCTTCAAAGGAGAAACTTTCAGATAAACCAGTTCACCCTCAACAAATGCAACAGATCTACGACGTGGATCAACATACATCTTTTGTCGATCTCTTGCTGCTTTTAACTTTTCTCGCGCAATAGCCACTTTTTCTGCGGTGATCTGAACAATGTCGGACCCTGCATACTGTTTCTCACCTGCCTCCAACCAACACGTAGGAGTACGGCAACGATACCCTATATAACATCTCATAGCGTGGCATACTGATATTCGAATGGTAAGAATTATTGTACGCAAACTCAATCAGAGGCAAGTGGGAATCCCAAGAACCCCCATATTCTAATACACATGCACGCAACATATCCTCAAGTGTTTGAATAGTTCGTTCAGTTTAACCGTCTGTCTGAAATTAGACACAAACCTGGAATCTCTATCTGATACAATTGAAAGCGGTATACCATGTATAGATACAATCTCATCAACATACAACTGAGCCAACTTTCTAAGTGATGTTGTTTCACTAGTAGCCAGAAAGTGAGCACTTTTTGTCAATCTGTCAACAACCACCCAAATCATATCATGATTTCTCTGCGTACATGGAAGTTTAGTCACGAAATCCATCGTAATGTGCTCCCACTTCCATTCTGGAATCTGCAACTGTTTCAATGATCCATAGGGTTTCTGGTGCTTTGCCTTAACATGTGCACAAATATGGCAAGACTCCACAAACTGTGCAACGTCTGTCTTCATCGTAGGCCACCAATATAACACTTTCAGGTTATTATACATTTTCATGACACCTGGGTGAACAGATAATCTTGATTTGTGAGCCTCAGTCAAAATCAAACCTCAGAGACCTCCAAGCAATGACACCCATACACGAGAACAATACATCTTTAATCCTCACGAATCAACATTCAATTCATTCTTTCTTTTCAACATAATTTTTGCCTTCAGATTTTCATCTTTCAAAGCTTCCATCTGAGCTGCCTTTAATTTATCAATCAAGTCAGAAATTATTTCAATTCGCATAAAATAGATACTATCATCGGCTCCCTTGCGACTTAAAGTGTCTGCTACCACATTGGCTTTTCCCGGATGATAACGAATTTCGCAATCATAATCTTTGATCAGTTCTAGACATCGTCTCTGTCGCATATTAAGTTCCATCTGTGAGAACACATACTGTAAACTTTTATGATCTGTACATACAACACATTTTGGTACTGGAAAGATAGTGTCTCCATAATTTCAGCGCAAAGATCACAACTGCAAGTTCTAAGTCATGGGTTGGATAGTTCTTCTCATGAGGTTTCAACTGACGAGAAGCATATGCAATAACCCTATCCCGCTGCATCAACACACAACCCAACCCTGCAAATGATGCATCATAGTAAACGCTAAAATCATCTGATCCATCCGGTAATGCGAGAATCGGAGCCTGACATAATAATCGTTCCAAAGTTTGAAAAGCCATTTCCTGTTCATCATTCCACTTAAATGGAACCTCCTTGCGGGTTTTTAGTCATGGGATTCGCAATTTTAGAAAAATCCTTAATAAATCGATGGTAATAACCTGCCAATCCCAAGAAGCTCTTAATTTCAGAAGGCGACTTTGGAGCATTCCAATTCATTACAAATTCTACTTTTATCGGATCAACTTTAACCCCATCCTTGCAAATGACATGCCCTAGAAAATGTACTTCTCGCATCCAGAATTCACATTTAGAGTACTTGGCATACAATTGCTCATGTTTCAAAGTTTCAAGCACTTGTCTCAAATGTATCTCATGATTAGCTTCGGTTTTAGAATAAACCAGAATGTCGTCAATGAACACAATCATAGATTTATCCAAAAACGGTCGACAAACCTGATTCATCAAATCCATAAAAACAACAGATGCATTAGTCAAACCGAACAGCATGACTAAAAATTCGTAATAGCCATACCGGGTACGGAAAGCAGTTTTGGCAACATCTTCGTCAGAAACTCATACCTAGTGATATCCCTCAATCTTAGAAAAATAAGAAGCACCCTGCAACTGATCAAATAAATCATCAATTCTGTGTAGAGGGTATTTATTCTTGACCATTCTCTTGTTCAGTTCTCTGTAATCGATACACATCCGCAAAGTGCTATCTTTCTTTTTCACAAATAAAACCGCCCACGACGACGAACTTGGACGAATAAAACCCTGATCTAAAAGATCTTGAATCTGCGTCATCATCTCCCTAATCTCATAAGGAGCCAATATGTAAGGAGATTTTGCTATTGAATTAGAACCTGGATTTAAATCAATCTTGTACTCCACCTCTCGAACTGGTGGTAACCCAGGTAACTCATCCGGAAACACTTCAGGATATTCAGATACTACTAGCACATCTACAACTGCCCGTTTTTCCTTCCTTGCGTCAATAGCATATGCTAGGAAACATTCACAACCCTTACTTAAGGATTTTCTAGCTTTTAGCAAAGAAATAATAGGAAACGCAGACTTATTCCTTTCCCCTCGAGCCACCACATGCGACCCCTCAGACAACGGAAAAGAAATCAATTTTCTGTCGCATTTAATACTCGCCCTATGCTTACTCAACCAGTATATCCCCAAAAGCACGTCAAAACTAGCCAAAGGTAATACAAGGAATGACACTAGAAAGCATCTACCATCAATATCAATCTCAGCTCCCGTCACAGAAGTTGTAACAGGAACTATCTAACCATGCGCTACTTCTATTTCAAGTGGTATAGAAATAACAGTTGTAGGCAATTTTAATCTATCACAAATTGCCAAAGAAATAAAAGAGTTATTTGCTCCAGAATCAAACAACACGCGAGCAGGTAGGGAGTTTATAAGAAACATACCGTTGATAACCTCATTGGTGGCAGTAGCATCATTTACTGTCATTTGAAACACCGTACTCTCAGGTATCAGAGGGTTCTTTCTTTTCTACCCCACTGAGGATGATCCCCCAACTACCATTGTCCATGACCCTATCCCCATCCCTGACTTCCTTCCTGAAGCACATCCACCCGCTCAGTGCCCTTCCTTTTGATAATTCCAGCAACATTACGAGGGAACTTGCAATCTTTCGCCTTGTGCCCAGAAGTAGCAATACACTGCCCAGTGTGGGTAGATCTACATCGTGTACACCATTGCGATTTCACATTTGAACCCCCTGTTGTTGCCCTACGACTTTGATTTCCCTGCGACTGGTTTCCTTGCCACTTCTTTTTCTGTTGGTTACCGGTCTGTTCCACCCTCGACTTTTGTATAGCCGCTATATCTTTGTTCAAATTCTCTCTAACTTGAATATCTCCCTCAGCAGACTTGGCTAAGGTAAAGGCCTGAGACAACGATCCAGCCAACCGGGCTGTGCTCTTGTACTCTCTGGAAGTAACGCTCCTATAAAATGCTGAACCTGTGAAGGTTCATCAGGCACCTACTGAGTCACAAAGCTCAGCTTCTCGTTAAACTGCTCTATCAACTCAACAACTGACATCCTCTCCGTCATATGCAGATCCATGAATTCCTTCCGAATCTTGTTCCCCTCAAACGTGTTGCAATACTGTTCACATAGTTTATTCTGGAATTGATCCCATGTAATAGCATCCATTTGCGTTCTAGGAAGATGTGTAGTTATGGAATCGCACCATACCATTGCCTTCGCTTTCAGCATCCGTGTATCAAACCGGACTCTCATCTCATCCTCGCAGTTACAATCATCTAAAATTCTAAGAGTATCACGCAACCAATTCAAGGTAACATTAGGATCGATGCTACCATGGTATTCTGCAGGATTGAAATCCAGAAATTGTTTGTAGGTACTTGGTTGCCTGTATCCCATATTTGGAGGAAATCCCATGTAGGGATATGAAAATGATCCCTTAGGAAACAGAGGATAGAAAAACGGTTGAGACGTCGGTTAAGATACTGGTGGTAGTGGTATCGATACTGGAGGAATTTCTGCAAGAGTAGTAATAGCTGGGAAAATTGGTGGTATCTCAGGTGTTGTTGAAGCTACGGTGATAACCGGTGGTTGAGTTATAGGAATCTGCCGTTGAAGTTCTAACTCTTTTCTCAGATCCTATAACTGTGCTTCAAGCTGAAAGATATACTCATCCCTTTCATTTTCAACTGTACCAGACGTACCAGCATGTTGAAGAATTTCTGCAGTGGCTGTAGGAATTTCCACTGTCGACGAGACAGTAGGGGCACCAGTTGAGTTTTCATTGTCAGCCATTGTTCTCTATAACAATCACATCATCTCACGGTTTATTAGATAAATCCGTTAGTACGTAACGTACTAAACTCCACAATACTCTCATTCACCCAATCCCACACCCAAGGAGTAATTGACCCATCACGAGCCAAGATTTGGGAATGTAACACTTCCAACTGTGCTCACATCTCCAAACCAAGGCTCTGATACCAAACTTGTAACACCATATTTTCAACCTAGATTTTTCATTTTAAAAACACTACGGAAGCGATAGAAAATACAACAAATATTTACAATTGAATATATACAGACAGTTTTCCAAGTCAACCATAGTTCAAAATATCAGTATTACAAAAACTATGGCTCGTCACAAATAATTTATCACAGGGCCAGTCAATTACTCCCCAAGCTAACCACTCTCAGCCGAGCTGCTGACTTACCAAAAAACTGTAAAAGAGTGAGAGGTGGGGGATTAGCACAAAGCTAAGTGAATGAAAGTAAACCACAACAGAATATCAGCCACAACCGCATGATATCAAAACAACAAATAATCGTGTCCCGGGAAAACCGGCGGTTCTGCAGGAACCTACAACCAATGCCGGCCAAAGCAAAGGTTTACCGATAGTTCATTTGCTATTCTCACACAGTATTACCCTTAAGTTGCAACAAATGCATCAAGAGAACCAAATACTAATTAGCCGATAGCAAACAAACCCATCCCATGTGCCTAGCCGAAACTGACTTCCAATCAAACATGTATACATATTACTGACGCAACGATTAATTAACACAGAACAGTTGATTAATCAATAGACATAAAGTCTATCCATGCATCAATCCATAAGCAGTTGCAACCAAAACCAGTTACAACTAATATCATTTGTGAGTAAACATCCACTGACCTTGAGTTCTCGAACTCCCACTCAGTGATCTAATGTTATTGAGCCATGTCTGTTCTCGAGAACATATAAAACCGAAATCAGTATCCAGTTCATAAATATATATCTAAACATATATTTATATCTCCTTTAATCATACACAACATGTAGATGCACATATGCATGTACATATAGCATATAGCATCAAAGAATACAAACAACTTATATTCCACAAAAACCGCACACACATTACATCACATCCAAAACTGTCGGATTTCAAGGAAATCCGATTCATGTGTCGGATTTCTACAGTGCCGGATTCTTCATCATCGGAATTCATCATCATCGGAATCCACCATCGGACTTCATTCTCTCGGAATCCACCATCGGATTTCATTCTCTCGGAATCCACCATCGGATTCTTCACTATCAGATTTCATCAATCACCTGATTCCAACATCATATCGGATTTTATTAGTACCGGATTCATCATCATCTTCTTGAATTGACAATCCTCCTACTTCAATCCTTCATGGCTCAGTTCCACAGCTTAACAAAACTCATTAAAGTTTACCAAAAACATAACCAAACATCTACAAACATGTTATCATGCATCATAAACACCTTTTAACTATATCAATACTCGAAACATACAAAACCCATCAAAGAAGGTTTTCTCCATGTTCTATCATGGTGATTATGATAAAAACGTAGCAAGTTATAATCAGTAAATCTAACATGTTAAACATGAATCATGATTCAATAACCAAAACAAGAATCATACAAACCTTAGCTTTGAATCTAACACCTTCAAAATCCAACTTTCAAGTTTTACGTTAGCCTTTTCTTCTTCTCTCAACTTTCACACACAAACACTTTTCTCCAGATAAAAAATGAAGAGGTGGTTTCTAATGTTAATTCCATATAAACCCACGTATGCATTAATTACAAAATATCAAAAAGGTGTGATTAAAATAATTACTTCAAGCTTAGTCAAGTAACACCAAACATATCCTCATGCATACGTACATATAAATATATTAAACTTTAATTAAAGTTTATCACTAAATAAATCACCTAATCAAAAATAAACCAAGTATAATCTTACCGAAAACGTACGTAACAACTAGGCCCAAACTTAGGATGTTACAGTTGTGGATCTTCATAAAGTCAAATTACATTTCTTTCCTACTACCTTTCAACCTTCTACTACTATATCTCGACCCCAACCTAAGCCTACAACCTGTAACATCGCAAATAGTGATTACAACCCAAATAGAATGTTTGAACTACTAATAATGATATTAAGACAAATTAAGGGAAAGTTTGTGGAAGCCACGGTGATGAGTCATCAACTACGTACTAGAGCCCTGCCATGGCCGTTTCCTGTAAAACAGGGAAAAACAACAACTGTAAACACAAAGCTTAGCGAGTACACTACTTACAAATCAAACATATTATCGATTAACACATAGCTCGTACCCATTATCGTAGTAAGTGGTCTCACCATACCCGTCTGCTAGGATGGTCTCATCTTACCGGTTGTCGTCACAACGGTCTAACATACCCGACACCGAAGTGTTGGTCTCATACCCGACACCGAAGTGTTGGTCTCATACCCGTTACCGAAGTTGATGGTCTTAACATACCCGTCACCGATGTAAACGGTATAACATATCCTTCACGCATCTCATAATTATTCACTTATCTGCACATATTCAATCATATACGCGGTCTATTTAAAGTGTAAGTAAGAATAATCATCTGCCAGTAGTCTCAGTTAACTTTAATTCACGGAACTACTTAGATGCGAGCCCGGGGAATGAACCTATAACGAAATTAACTGGACTAATACCGGATACGAGTCCCTGGTGCACACGCTACAAAATTCTAAGTCCACTAAGTCGGACCCTACTCCTGGGTCGGACCAAGTCATAAGTCGGATCAAGTATCAAATCTCATAAGTCGTACCACACTAAGGTCCTAAGTCGGACCAGGTATCAAATCTCATAAGTCGGACCACACTAAGGTCCTAAGTCGGACCAAGTATCTAATCTCATAAGTCGGACGAAGGTAAATATATACTAAAGTCGGACCAACTAATATATAGTAAGTCGGACCAAGCCAAGTCATTCCTACCAGTTTTTTGTTTTTCACACTTCCTTTAAGATAAATTTTCATTTTACCAAGTATTAAAAGGTTCTAACCTCAATCCTTTTCCTGGTTTGTTCGAACACTTCAAAAAAAAAAAAACCCAGAACCTAAACATTAACTATGCAATCATCACTGAAACAAAATAAAATTGACACCTATAAGATCATAATGGAGTAGAAAACATTACCGGATGATTTTCTTAACAATTCCCTTATGTCCAAAAATGATTCTCAATCCCTTCCTTCATAGTTCTTTGAGAGGTTTACACACAAACAAACACATAGTGGTTTGAAAGTAATGGAACAATGTTGGGCTTGGTGTTAGGGGTTGTGCCCTAGTTATCTTTATATACCTTCTTTACAAAGGTCTTAGCCCACTATCTTAATCAATTAAGCCCACTAAGTTCCATCAAGTCCATTAATTAAATCTCTATATTTATATAACTTTTCTTTAATACATATTAGGCCCAACAGGCCCCTTAGCCCATAATTAAATTACAACCCAAACAATCATAGTAACAACAATCATTATCAAGAAGATATTTTTTATGAAATTCTGGAATTCGGATATTACAACTGTTGGGTTTTCGTGGTCCAAAAACACAGCGGAAGCAAAACGAGTAGAAAAACAGGTTTCAAATTTTTGACCACGCAACGCCCACCAAATGGACCAATACTCTAAACATGACAAAGTAACTAAATAAAGAGACAAAGAAATAGTGTCATACCCTTGAAGCTATCTTCTTTGTGCAATCGAGATTGGAGTTTGGAAGGTATGTGCACTAACTTGTGTACCACTAGTGAAGTCCACACCAAGCTATCATCAATTCCCACTTGCTAGAGTGCTAGATTATACAATCTAAACACCACCAAAGGTATAACACAAAAGAGACAAAGCCTTGTATATTCTTTTGTGTATTTGAGAGAGAGTTTGTGCAATATATATTAGTATATGTAACAAGAACTTGGAACATCACAATGTAGACTTGTAGCACCTTTTATAGACTCCAAATTGGAGTTCAAATTCGTTCAAACATTAAAGCTACATCAGTTACAAGTTTAATGATCATTATCTCCTTCATAAACAGCCTTGAAAGCTGTTTAAGAGGACTGTTACTACACAGGGCACGGGCATGCCAGCCTAAAAGGCCACGCCCAAGTCACGCCCGACTTGGGCTTGTGCCTGTCCACTGGGCACGGACGTACCTTAGCCATAGGCCACGCCCAAGTCACGCCCGACTTGGGCTCATGTGTGCCCGTAGAGCACGGCCGTACCTCATAGAGGCACGGGCGTGCCTAAGCCCACCAGAACCAGTTTCTGGTTTTCTCTCTCGTTTGACCATCTGTGATGCCGGAATCAATACTCGGCGTGTGACCCAATAGGCCCTTGCTTCATCAGCCATGAAGCCAACTCGTGTGTGTTTCAGTGGGCATAATCCAACAACAACCACTCCTTCTACTAGGACACAAACCACGCTACTCCTAATGCACCCTCAAAACAGTCTAAACCTACACCTGACTCCAAACCTTCATCATTTGCTAATAACAAAAAGGAGGAGAATGAATCTGCTATAGACATCAACAAGATCTGTCTATCAAGAATCAGCTAATAAAATCTTAACACAAAATGTTGTTCATAATACCAAAAGCAAAGAAGGCAGTAGCACTAGCTCATTTATTCAAGAGCTTTTTGGTGAAAATAATCTAACTACTAAGGGGAAGCCTAAAAGAAGCATAACAAAGAAAAAAAAACATCAGCTGGTTGCTTAACCCCTATAGAGATCATCTCTGAGTTTGATGATGAGGATGACCATAAAACCTTGACAGACTCTTCAGAAGATAGTAGTAGTAGATGGAGATTCTTTAGACAGTCTGAAATTCCCAAAGAAAAATGATCAAAAGACTGAAGACAAGACCGATCTTTGGAACAAATATGTTCAATATGTAAGTATGTACATTCTACGTCATATCATCTCACATAATCCAGTTTCACTTTTCTTTTCTAAAAAAGCTCTAATAGTTTCTTAGCTTTAGTTCTCCTTAAGATCTGGTTTGTTAAACATCTAGTTCTGAAAAACATCAATCCGACTTGGCTCTAGTAGCTTTCAGCATAGTTTCAGTTAAGATGTAAATAATCATGTACATTCTCAATTCTTAGTGTAAAAAACAGGAAATAGAAAGATACCATCAACAACAGAACAAATGGCACAAGATCAGAAAAGAAACCAAAAAAGAGAACAAGGTTCAAAAATAAAAGAGCTACCAAAAACAGAAAAATAGGTGTCAAACTGAACTTATGAGTTATTATCTTTTTGTTAATTCGAAGTTAAACTGATTCTTGATAGAAAAGTGTTAGTCCCAGATTGAGTACGCAACAACATATGTTTGTAGAAGGGGGGTTGAATACAAACTCTGGCTTTTTAAAATTAAAGACATACGATTATAATTTTATATAATTCTTATTGATACTGAATCAAGAATTACATGTACTAGAAGCGGAAATTCTAAGTACAATACAAGGTGGTAACAATTTATCTAACAAATAGACAAACTATTTCTAAAACAACTAATGTTTAAGAAAGTTCAACACATGAACGAGTTTGTTTCTACACACTATGCTAACTCTAAAAACTTGTTCTTGCTAAAAAGCTTGAACTTGCTTCTTGAATCTTTTGAAGATCTCAACTTATGTCATTGATGTGTAGTGTGATATTTTACATGTCCATCATTCATGGTATATATAGAGGCTTTGGCATCTGGTTGGTTAAGAGAAAGGAGACAAAAGAGCTTAAGAAAATAATATTATAATTGTAAAGTTAATGGGTGAAAGTAAACTTACTTTAATCAAGTATTACTGTCTTGTACTTGATCTAAAAGATGCCTTAAACTTTAATAAAGAAGTATCGAAAGGCATACAAGAACAACACATATTCTGCCTTTGCTTAAGAATAAATACAAAGTATACAATGAGTTGATATACCATATTTCGTGACTCAGTTGATAAAATGTACTAAGCTGTAACTGTAGGTTTACTCAACCGAAGGAAAGATGATCAGTTGATCAAATGAAAGGACTCAGCTGATAACAGATGCTCAGCTGATCATAGAGATGCCCAGCTAACCAACTGTTAGACTTGAGAGAAGTGTAAGCTAATCAACCTAGATGATCGGTTGATCAAGGATGCTTAGCTGATCATTCAGTGTGATAAGCTTATCAAAGAAAACAAAGTCTTGTATTGGAAGGTTTACTTAACTGATATGAGAAGGCCTCATCTGATCAACTGTTATTTCTCAGCTGATGCTTGTAGGTGCTCAGCTGATGATCTTGGTAGCATTCACTCTAGTAGTCAGTACTAACTTTGGAGGGCATGATGTGTGACATCTAAGTTATAAAATTATGTCCAAAATTCACCTTTTCTAGCACACACACTATAGGAAAATATACCTAATCGTATAGTAGCACAGTAGAGGCAAGTAATGGGTATCGTATCCACGAAGAGCAGTGCAACACCAGAACGGATGATAAACTATTAGTTAACCTAAAGTTAGGAGCTTTTTTCAGTTTGAAGAGTAGAATTTAACTAGAAAACTAATTAAAATAAATAACTAAAACTATTGCTGAGCTTTTGCACGAATGAACCGATAAGAACACACATATCCACCCTAATCACTCCCCTTAGTTCAATATTCCTCGAGATCAATTTAATTGATTAGTATGTAATGACTTGACTATACTTAATTTCCGATTTCATATAGTTATTGAATAAAAGATTTGACAAACAACGTCCGATTGATTATCTCATCTAAGATCAACTTAGTTCATAATCTATCAATCAAGTTAAACTATATTTAACAAAACCCAATCATGTCCGTGATGGTAAAGTTCATATCTTTAAGTTCAAGTTATAGTTACTAGATTCTGATTACTTTTCCGAGTAAACCCTCAAACAATTCATAGAAAAATCATTGAAGAGGTAAATATATCATAAAAACATCCGCTTTATACTTAATGTTGGTCCCAATGAGGATAAACAAGCAACCGATATAGTGTAGAAGGGGGGGGGGGTTGAATACACTTAAAAAACAATCAAACAATTCAAACAAATGTATATTCAATAATCAATCAATGTATTACAATTTCACTATTTAATCAAATCAACAGAATGATTTGATCTGAAACTGATTACAAACTCAACTTTTTCTAAACACTCTTGAATCACAAACTAATTCATGATCGGATTTCTGGTTAAAACTGATTAACAAGAAATTGAAACTCTCAAACTTTGAACACACAAAGTAATCGCAACACACAGTTTTGCAACTTATGCAGTTTTGTAACTTATGCTGTTTTGCTCTGTGTATCACGTACGTATAAACATATTCAGAGGATATATTTATACTCGATTTATCTACGAACAAATCGCGATTTAAAGATAGAACATATCTTTTATTTAAAACCGTAATAAACTATTTAATTAGAACATATCTAACTAACTTCGTTTGAGATCTCTAACGAACTAGAAGAGAGTTTAAATTAGGTTTAGATATCCTAATTTAAATGCCATAGATATCGAGAGTAAATATCGAGATTTAAAACCCATTTAAATTCTCTGATCTGACTTCTAGCGCTGAGCTGACTTACTCAGTCTTGACTTTGTCAAGCTGAGCTCTTGGTTATGTTCTTGAATCTTCAAGCCTTCAAATCTTTATTCTGGAACCTATCTCAGCTTAGAAGTCACTGAGTTATCTAGTACTTACATAGAAAACTCTATATCTGTTTGTACGCTGACTACTCTGCCTAAGCTGACCAGTCAGTCTACAACAGACTTACATAATTCTTAATACTTAACCTATCATCTATACAATGCTATGGTTTGTCTCATCAAATTTAACTATTCTAAACATGGGACTAACAATCTCCCCCTATTTGATGATGACAAAATATTTAATCAAAATAAGCATAGGTAAAAGGAATTATGTTGAACAACTCTGGAACTGACCAAAGTTAATTCAGAAATAAGTATAGAACTGATCTGTACTTATTCACCATGTCTTGAACTTACAAGATTTTGTTATGTTACAAATCTATTATAAGACTTGTATTATAAGTGGTGAACTGAGAATCACTTAGATTTTGAACTTATTAGAATTAATTTAAGTTCTCAACTTACAAAATATATAGAACTGAACTTATCAGTTTATGCTTGAATATATCAATCCTCAGCTTGTACTTATCAAGTTGTTTGTTTGAACTTAATGTTGAACATATCAAATAATAAACAGTTGAACATATCAAACTCAATTTTCATTAATGAACAAATCATTTACATTTTAGCTTGATCAGTATGATCAGCTTGTGCACACTTAGTGCTTACAAAGTATAAAATTTTTTATATTCATGATCTATTTTTTCAACTTCCATCCACATATCCAAAAGTTTTAGTTCCCATATAGAAGCTTCTTTAATGGCACTGTTAAGAGTTTCTTCACCATCCTGATATTCTTTCATTTCATCCCTTTTGGACCTGATCGCCCTGTTAAGCTGATATCTGAATGGTGACTTCTAAACTGAGTCATCACATAGAATCCTCAGATAAAGAATTTGCTCCAAGCTGGCCAAATGTATATTTGCTTCTTCTAAAAAACATTTATTTCCTTCAATATCTATATACTGAAGCCTGATGTAGGTTGAATGATGTATGTATTTTCTTTAAACTCTACACCTTTGGGAATTTCTAAGCTGAGAGTCCGGTCTTTTCTTTGCCTTGCTGCTCTTTCTCTTGCAACTTTGTTTCTGTTGAAGAAGACATCAAACTCAGCTGTGGGAACTTCTCCAAGCTGGTCAATTTTAAGAAATATTCTCTTCAGCTCATCAATGACCTCCTGTTTGATCTGAATTTTATTCATCTTACGTACAATGGAGGCCACTATTTTCCACTCGGAGAATCCCAACTTATATATTCTTCTCAGATACAATCCCACCTCAGCATTGTTTTCTAATACAAAGTTGAGTATCACCAACTCACCTTTTCTGCTCAAGGTCATCTTTTTAATCTTATGACCAAAATATTTTCTCTTGTAGCAGTATCTGAGTTCATCATCGGTATATGGAATTGGCTCAGATCTTGGTCCAAAGTGGTCAGCCTCAACTTCAGCTAGTGCAGCATCGGCTTTGGCCTGTTCTTTTTGTAGTTCTGTTTGCCTCTATTGTTCTTTCAACTCTTCCGATGACATACCCAGTTCTTTAGCCATTTCTTGTAACATCTGTTCAGCTAACATATCCCTGGCCTTCTGTGCTGCATCAACTTCATCGCTAGAGTCAGAGTCAGTTGCAGCAACTTAGGACTGACCTTGTTGCTCAGGCTCTGAAATGATAACTTTCCTCCTCTTGGCTTGAGACTCGGTACTTTTTCTTTTCTTTCTCTTTCCAGTCTCAATTTCTTTGCCTTTCCCTTTGTCCATTCTTGAAACTGGAACAGACTCAGCTTCAATATTCTTTGATAGTTCAGATTGAGGAGTTTTAGCAGGCACAACTTGAGTAGTTTCTAGTTGAGCTGACTTATCAACAGGAGCTTGGACACTTTGAGCTGATTGGACTGTTGGAGTTTGTTGTTGTTGAGGAATTGATCCTTGATCTTTTGTTTGTTGTAGGGGAGGTTGATCTACAACATGAGTTTCTTCTTCAATTTCAACTATTTCAGTCTGCTCCCCCTCAACCTCGTCATCTTTGTGCTCTTTGGATTTTGATTCTTCCTCCCCCCTTTTGTCATCATCAATAGGGGAGGGTCTGAATTCACGCACACAACTTTCCAAAGCAGCCATGGACTTTGAAATGTTACTTAACATGCCTACCAGTTTGGCTTTATCCTTCTTTCTTTTAGTATGTAGAAGCTCAAACTGAGATTTAAGATAATGCACTACGTGTTGGACATTAATAGGCTCATCAGACCTTTGTTTAAACTCAAAGTCCTCCTGGGCAGTAGAGGAGTGAACTTCCACTGTAGGAGAGGCTTGAGAATATTCCTTTTGAGGTGAGTGGATGGGCCCCATATCCAAAGGTTGGCGCTGACCTCTGGAATCAAGGGGGCCAGAGTGGGAACCCTGTAATCCTTCCTGGTCTAAGAAAGGATCATTGACAGGTTGTGCAAGAGTGTGTAAGAATGGAAAGGAAGAAGAAGGACCAAATTCGTGTAATTTAGTGGTAGGATGGTCTAGGCTGAGTGGAAAGGAGGGGGTATTTGACCCTGGAGATTGGTCAGTATTTCAATGTTACCTTCACGGGGCTGTGAAGGCACAGAAGTAGGCTCTCCCATGGCACTAGTAGGTATGGGCTGAGTAGACACCATACCCGGTTGGCCCCTTAAGATAAGGTGTCTCCACCTCAGCTCCTGCCGGTGGAGGTATCAATGTGATATCAGCTCCGGAGTCCTTTTAAGGTGATGGAACACCTTTGGCAGTTTTTCTTGTATAGGTGTGAGATATAACCTTGGTAGTAGTGGGCTGACCAAGGTGGGCTGTAGAGTGTAAGATAGATGGAGATGTTCGTGGTGGGGGAGAGGGGTTAGACCAAGTTAGGCTTGACTTAGTCTTATCTCCCAATTTAGGAGGTGGAGAAGTAAAAGAGAGAGAAAGAGATAAGGGAGGCGAAGTTATACCTGTTGGAATATGCCCGCTGACACGAACGAGTTAATGGAACTACCGATGAGGTATAGGCCTATTGTGTCACACACCAAGTATTGATTCCGGCAACACGATCAAGCAAAAGAAAGGAAAAGGCCAAAATGGTTTTGGCAGGATGGTACACGGGCCGTGTTCCTTAACACGGGCCGTGTCCAGTCCAACATACACGAGGCGTATTAGCCCAGTTCAAGGTCGTGTAGTTTGGGCCTACACGGGCCGTGTAGATGAACACGGGCCGTGTTGTGCCTGTTAGACACGGTCCGTCTTAGCCCAATTGGGGCCGTGGACTTTGGGCGTACACGGCCGTGTTGACGAACACGGGCCATGTACGTTCCCTGTATCAGCAGAATTAACAGCCTTAAACACTTAGTTTAATGGTGTTAACTTATGATAATTTTCGTAGACAAAGAGACTACGAGTTATCTGCTCTAAGAGAGGCTTTTTGCATATACTTGGTCTCTTGGTTGATACTAGAACTCTCCCTCTCTTGTTCATCTTGTTCTTGGTGTTCTTGAGCACAAGAAGAAAGAAATACATACACTTGGTTGTTGTTTTGGTGATTGTGTATCAACAAACTAGCATTTGGGAATCAAGGAAGCTTGGAGTGGACAACACTAGAGGGATTCTATTTGGATTCTTAGCTTCTTGACAAGAAAGGTTTTTCTTTGTGAATTGCATTGAGGTATAAATCTTTCTTCCCATCTTGTTTATCTTTTAGTTGCAATTTCATTGTTAGATTTGGTCCATGGGAAGTATTCGTTGTTTGGTATTTATATATTTGTTATATACTTCGCTTACGTTGCTACTTGATTTTGCCAAACGAATACCTTCAGTGGTATGAGAGATATATCTAACATGGCTTTGCACTATCAGGTCTAGAAAAACCATATAAATGTTTCATATAAGAAAATTGTTTTCATGAAATGATTTTTTGTATGGATGGTTGCTAGGATAAAATTGATATATTTTTATCCTACATAATATTCATATAAATATTTTTATATTAGAAAAATTGTTTTCTAGAAATGGTTTTGCATGTAGATTCTTGTTAGGCTAAAATTGGTATATTTGTAGCCTACCTAATATGTTAGTTTTACATCGAGTCTAGAAAAGTCATATAAATACTTTTATATAAGAAAATTGTTTTCTTAAAATTGGTTTTTCATTGAGACTCTTGTTATACTCTTGTTGTGCTAGAATTGTTATATTTGTAGCCTTGTTAATATTTTAGTTTTTATATTTATATATTTGTTGTAACTTGGCATGAAGTGTACACAAATATATACTTATAAATTTATATATGAATATGTGTCACAAAAATGGTTTGGTACACTAATGCATATGTACAAGGATTGTCATTATGGTGCCTTTGATGTTGTTGACAATCTTAACTAAAATATAGATATATATTTGTATCATGGTTTTGTGTGGCACACCATGTTTCATTTATGTTGTGTTTGGTTAATTCAGTAACACGATATGCCCTAAGACCTATATGTTGTGGTGGTTGATTCATTTGGTTTTTTGGTGGCCTGCGTGCCGTATTGATGTAATTATTTATTTATTTATTTGTTGGTGCGGCTTGCACGCCGTTTCTTTAATTCCGTGTATTTGTATAAATAGTGTAGAAATGCGACCTACGTGTCGTTTATATATATTCTATGTATTTGTATATAGTATAGAATTAGAACCGGAGAAATCAATGAGAGTCATGGTGATGACGTCTTGGCGAGAAGGAATCAACACGCTATTGGAGGTGTTGGATTTGGTGGGAGCTCACCCAACGAGACTTTATCTTGTCCTTAGGTTTTGGCCTCGTTTTCCCCGTTGTGGCTCACAGGGAAAACACATAGGATTTTTGGGCATGTTACCGAATTATATATATATATATATAAATTTGCGTAGTTGTGTTTTATTTTTCTATGCATGAATTAAGATTCGCATGCTAGACAATTTTTCCTATAAAATTAAATAAAACACAACGTTTGTTAAAATGGTTAACAATCTCGCGCGAATAGAATTGACAAAGAAAATATAAACTTGGTATTATATTTAAAAGTGCTTAAAATCGTTTTGACACTTACTTTCTTAATTCACAAGAGGGTTTTTATAAACCGGAAACAAAATCCCGTTTTTAAAATGTAAATCACGCACCATCCGTAAGACGACACCAGCCGAATCTAACGAAACAAGGATGATTGTCGAGCTAAGCACGAGTCATTCCTTGCATAGTTGTGTGGAAGGTGAGTGGGGTAACTCGCATGATTGGTTGTCGAGCTAAGCACGAGCCAATTGATGGTCGGGAGTGCCACCCGTGTGTCTTGTCGGACTGTTTACAATTTTAGTATATGATTCTTGATTAGTTGTCGAGCTAAGCACGAGCTAAACAAAAATTATATATTAAGATTGGTGTAAGGAAGGGGTCAAACATGCCAACCGACATAATGGATGTCAACGGATCCCGCAAGTGTCTAAGATTTGTAATAGATATTACAATTGGTAAAATGGTTGCCGGCCTAAATAGCTTCGCCACGTGATCCGCGGTAAACCCGTCACGGTGCAAGGTGAAATAAGGTTCTTAGCCCTTGTTATAAATAATTGTTTTTATCTAAAACTATGGGGTAATTATTTTAACAAGGTTTATCTAAACTAACCAAAACTCGTATTATTGTTATTTATAGATGTCCAACCATAACAACACCACGTCAAACATCTCACTTCGTGTGTTCCTAGAAAGGGAGAAACTCACGGGGGTGAACTTTATTGTGTGGCTTAGGCAATTGAGGATTGTCCTTCCCCGCGAGTCAAAGTTTCACATCCTTGAGGAACCCCTTCCGGAGCCACCTGCTACCGACGCGACTTGGGCCGTCTGATACGGATATGAAAAACGTGTTGAGGACACGCACGATGTTGCCTGCCTTATGTTGTCAACTATGAGCTCGGAGGTACGAAAGGAGCTCGGAGTTACGAAAGCAGCTCGAGCACATGAGTGTGTACAATATGTTAAACAAGCTCAAGGACATGTTCCAACAGCAAGTTAGGCATGAACACTATGAGTGTGTTAAAAGCCTAGTCGGTTGTAGGCTGCAGGAAGGCGGGAATGTTGGTCATCACGTCCTTAAGATGAAGGCAAACGTGGACCAAATGGAGAGGTTAGGATTTCCTATTGGGAGAGAGCTCGCTGTGGATATTGTACTCCAGTCTCTGCCCGCATCATATGATCAGTTTGTCACAAACTATCATATGCAAGGAATGGAGAAATCCTTAAGCGAATTGCATGGCATGTTGAAGTCTGCGGAGTCTGACATGGCCAAGCATAGTTCTACCTCAACCACTCCCGTCTTGGGTTTAAAGAAACAAAAGAAAAGGAAGAAGAAACCGACCCTAAAAGGAAAGGTTGGAGTTTCCAAGCCTATCCTTGATATTAAGTCGAAGGACATAGAGAATATGCCTCAAGAAAAGACTCAAGAAAAGGTGGTTTGCTACTTCTGTGGAAGATTTGGAAATTGGGGCCGTCACGCCTGCCCTACGTGCCGTGAGGATATAAAACTTCTCAGGAAAGAGAGAGTTAACTTTCCATCTTCAGGTACGTTCATGATTCATTGCTATTCTTATATAAGCTGGGTAGTTGACCCGAGCTGATTGACTCACGTTTGTCACAAATTTATTTTGTTACAAAGTGTAGGTCCTTTGGTGAGAAAAAAAGCATGAAGAACCGGATCTGGAATGAGGAAACCATGGTGCTTGTCCTCTAAGAGAAGATAAAGAAACTTGATCTCGCTTTTGTCGCCAATTTATTTATTATTCTATTTTATTGTCCTGCGTGGCAAGTAATATTTCTTTGTATGCTCGCTTTTGAAGACGATGGATATGATTTTGAAGTTTTAAGATTTGATGTAAAACCTTTTAAGCGATGTTTATTCAAGGTTTATTTGTGTCATAGCTCATGTGTTGTTTTGCCCTGCGTGGTACACAACTTTACATCTGGTGACGATGAGTTTATTCTTAAAATATGAAATTTATTATGAAAATTTGTTATGAGATATTTTGTTCAAAATTTTCCATGTCATGGCATACACAAGGTTTTGTTACAAGTAATAGAATATTCATGAATAATTGATTCTGAATCCTAAATAGTTTGGATAAACTATCTTTGTGTGGTAATCCACTTAACCACATAAACAAGAGATATATCACCTAGATCCGTGTGGTTATGATCTCGGAATAGTTTAGCCTCGGGCTAAACGTTTTGATGTTGATCTTGTTTATTAGGCTAAGGGGATTATGTGATCCTTCACCGGAGTTTGTGAGAGGATTGAAGGCTTGTTGGATATTGATCACATTTTGTGGATAATCTGTTCAAGCACATCACAAAGAATAACGACAGCGGAACTTCTTCGTCACTACCTTGATGGTAGTAGTCGCGAGATGTTTATTAGTTTGGGTATATGCCTGAAACCTTGTTGGTGTTCAGAATTAACCTAGACAAATTTCAGAATCAATAGGGCATATAGATTAGGGTACTTAGATCTAGTGAAGATGCTAAGATACTTACTATATATATTTGAAGATGCTAAGATACTTACTATATATATTGGATGACCATATAGTGAATTGTGGAATTGTTTCACAATTCATATCCAAATTCAATCGATAGTCTATTTAGCATTTATTAAGGTATGACTAGAAATGTTCTTTGCTTGTCTATCTTATAGTACAAAGTTATCCATTCTACATTCAGTGGGAGATGGATAAACTTGAAATCAAGGAGTGCTAATACATTTTAGGAGTTCTTCTAAGTTTTAGTTATTTAACCTTTTGAGAAAAATGTTTGTTGCTTAAAAGGGGAAGAAGAGAGAAACTAAAACTAAGGCATTCTAGTGGAAGAACGTTGAACTTAAATGAAAGACTTGACAAATGAAAGACTTGATGATGATACTAGCATATAATCTGATATCTTTGATAGATGATCAACATGGGTATGCTGGTATGCCTGACTAAGAGTCATTACTTCTTTGAATTCTGATTAGAGTCATATAGAGCCAAAGAGATATGGGTTTCTCATATCTAAGTGGCAATGACTTGATGGTGAGTCATGTTGAGTTCACCACCTATCGGGAGACATAGTGGATCTAGAGTTCATTAAAAATAAAATAAGTAAATAATAAAGAGATGCAATCCATTTGAAATGTCCAAGTACTTGACTTGACTTAATCCCATACCTAGGTGTACACCAAGGTGGAGGTGATGGTATTTACATGGGTGGAGTTGTGGACAACTTCAAATACCGACTAGTGGTAAAGTTTTTCATGATGATTATGGAGAAACTTGTCCTAGTGACTATGTTGAAGAATGTTTGATACTCGTGGATATTAATGACCGCGTTTTGTCATGAAACAATATGATGAGGAAGTGCTTATAACACTCTCCGAGGGTTTTAATATACATCCGTAGTATCCGTATTTTGTCTACAAAAGTGGATAAGTCCAATTCGAACTTATGCTAGCATCTTAAAGGAAATATCTTTGCTTACTATTAGAAAATCATAGTGATGAGTTTTCTAGAAGCGTAGATAAAACCTTTTATGTATGTCAGGGCTAGTGGGAGCTTTGTTGTATTCCTAGTGTTAAATGTCTATTGAAGATAATGTCCCGGTATTAGGTTATCTACAAACCTAATTCAGGAATTATTGCTTCATAAGGGCATTTACGAGATACAAAATTGGATAGTATTTAGTTCAAGAAATATAGAGATATGTTCTTGGTGTTTGACGACTAGAATAGGCTTGGAGTAAGTAGTTACTCTAATGTGTGTTTCTGCTAGGATAACTGTTGATCTTTGGTCAAAGTTGATGATCCTAACTTGTGGTGTTGTTTGTTGATTCTTAAAGTATCACTAACCTTATTGTGGGTTTTTGAGACAATAAGGGTGTGATTACTTTAACATTTTGAAAAGTTGAGATCTTTTTGATGCATACTTTTGAAGTAGTCTTGTCAAAAGAGATATAATTGAATAACAAAAGTACTTGTGGATGTTGTGGTACAATCTGCTAGTTAAGCCGTTGTTATGGACTAGTGATGTTTACCATACTAGGTCGATTAGAATTTCTAATGCATGTAACTTGGCTTAAATATGTTTTGGTTTGTGTTTGATTTGTACTTATATTTTGGGGACGTTAAGCAGTATTGAAATTCATACTATATCGATTGTTAAATGGAGATTTAATAATATGCCGAGGGCGGGTATTTTATAAATCCTTATTGTGTTCCATCTTAGCATGTTTAAACACTTCCGAGAATGTTTTCCATTCTAAAATCTCCACAATCGGTTATACTTTATGGGAAGGAAGTATAAATTAAGATTGAGGTAAAGAATTGGTTTTGTTAAACGTGATTCTTGCCTATACTTGAAAGGGGTTTCAAGTGATTGGAGGACCCGCACCCGAGTTCGCTTCATGGTTCTAGTCATAAGTAACTCGGGATGATGATGGCGTTTCATCCTTAAACTAGAGATACATGTGATTCCAAAGCATAGGTCTCCTTTGCTTTGATCGTTTTCTAACGTGGTCCGTAACTGGTTGTTATAAGGGAGATGATTGGGTAGAGTATTATCTATGTGGCGGGACTATATAGTCAAAAGGAATTTGTTCCTCTATGTATAGAGAAGATACCCATGGGCCCCTCGATGATTGATTGCTGACATTCATATGCATGGCCATGCTCAAGTTATATTGATGATGGATCAATGTTAACTTGGTTTGTTGGTCACCACTAATCTAGAATCGAGAAACATAATCGTGAACAATCTGAAGGTTGACTTTATTCCATGCCTTGTGTTCACATTGGATATCGCGAACAAAGGGATGTACATGTTCATTTATCTTTAAGACAATCATTTTATGATTGGGGATCTTGTCAAGAGTGGCATACCCTATACTAACTTGGGAGCATAGATGTCTTGATAGAGGCCGCTCTATGTTTGTGTTATTTTTCGTAGTCGTGTCACGTGCAAGTGGGAGTCTGTTTGAATATGCCCGCTGACACGAACGAGTTAATGGAACTACCGATGAGGTATAGGCCTATTGGGTCACACACACGAAGTATTGATTCCAGCAACACGATCAAGCAAAAGAGAGGAAAAGGCCAAAATAGGTTTTGGCAGGATGGTACACGGGCCGTGTTCCTGAACACGGGTCGTGTCCAGTCCAACATACACGAGGCGTATTAGCCCAGTTCAAGGTCGTGTAGTTTGGGCCTACACGGGCCGTGTAGATGAACATGGGCCGTGTTGTGCCTGTTAGACACGGGCTGTCTTAGCCCAATTGGGGCCGTGGACTTTGGGCCTACACAGCCGTGTTGACCAACACGGGCCGTGTACGTCTCGTGTAACAGCAGAATTAACAGCCTTAAATACTTAGTTTAATGGTGTTAACTTATGATAATTGTGGTAGACAAAGAGACTACGAGATATCTGCTCTAAGAGAGGCTTTTTGCATATACATGGTCTCTTGGTTGATACTAGAACTCTCTCTCTCTCTTGTTCATCTTGTTCTTGGTGTTCTTGAGTGCAAGAAGCAATAAATACATACACTTGGTTGTTGTTTTGGTGATTGTGCATCAACAAAGTAGCATTTGGGAATCAAGGAAGCTTGGGGTGGGCAACACTAGAGGGATTCTATTTGGATTCTTAGCTTCTTGACAAGAAAGGTTTTTCTTTGTGACTTGCATTGAGGTATATATCTTTCTTCCCATCTTGTTTATCTTTTAGTTGCAATTTCATTGTTAGATGTTGGTCCATGGGAAGTATTCGTTGTTTGGTATTTATATATTTGTTATATACTTTGCTTCCGTTGCTACTTGATTTTGCCAAACGAATACCTTCAATACCTGCTACACCTAGCAGTGGTGGCTCAGAGCTAGGAAACAGACTCCTTTGCTCGGAACTCAAAGTGGAGGAAATTCTTAGAGCACGTGATCTGAGCCGAGTCCTAGGTTGTTCAGCTTGAGAGGACTCAGCCTCAGAATCAACAGTGTCACCCTCTTCTTCCTCAGCTTCTTCCTCCGTCTCAGCTTCACTTGACTCAGGAGTCAGAAACTGTACATACACCCTCATATGAGCACTCATTGTGGGGTGCTCGGGGAAAATATCATTAGTAAACATCCTGGAGCTGAGAACAGGAGTAGGGGTTGACTCATATTGGGCAGTATATCTTCTACCCAACCTGTCCTCGATCACCATTGATAAAAATCTTACGAAGGGCACAATGGTATCCCTTAAATTCTTGGTTACTAGTTCCTTGAGTGCCTCAAAGATGACCTCGGCATAGTCTATTCGTCGATCATAAAATACATTGTATAATAGTTGCATTTCAAAATCATTAACGTTATCCAAACCACCCACTTTGTATACAAGGGAACGAACCACAGTGGACACCATGAATCCCCATGCCGTCTGGAAAACAGATTTCCTTATAACTCCAACAACTTGAGGATGACCCATTAAGGGTAAGACTCTCCTTGATGTTTCCCTAGAAACCGTCGCCTCATACTGATTATGAACTGGGAGATGGAGAATTTGGTGGAGACAATTTGCATGGACGTCTTTCGCCACTTGTCCACTTAGGACTGTACCCTGTATGACCGTTTGATTCGCATCCAGTTTACATGTATACCAGAACTCCGTGAGAAGTTGAGGGATGAGCACAGCAAGACCACGAAGAAATGCATGTGCCATGGGTCCCTTTCGAATGTATGAGTCCCAGTCCTCATAACCCCTGCCAATCTTGGACTTTGGAATGTTGATACAGGCAATGACATTATTTTGTTTATAGATGGGGAGCGCGTTGTTCTTAAAATTACCACCACGGATCATTTGATTAGTTAGATTTAGAGTGTAACCCTCCATTGAAATCGAACTTATCGTATTAGATTGCACTTAGCAGTAGTAGGGTTTGGCACTGAGCAATTGATTCTACACAAAGCGAGGTTAGGGTTTCAGAAAGTGGAGAGAAGAAGGTAGAAGATTTGGAAGAGTAAACGAAATATGATGAGGGGTCTCTCTGATTTATACCTTTTCAATGTGAGAGAAAAGTTACCGTTGTCGGACGGTAATAAATATGACCGTTACAGTAACAACCGGTCACGCAGTTTGTTATAACGACTATATTTAATGTAACTTACTTAGATTTACACTGTTACATTGATCCGAATTTTGGCAAGAGGAAATAAATTATCACCAAGATTCTTTTAAATAATTTATATGAAGATGACTTATGCTTATCTTAAACAGGACACACCTTACATATTTGATACTATAAGGTTTGACTGACCATTTGTTAGGACTAACCTAGACCTGTGGAACTGACCACACATTAGAACTGATTACTCAGCTCAGATTGAGCACTCAGCTCAGATTGAGCACTCAGATCAGATTGAGCACTCAGCTCAGAATGAGCACTCAGCTCAGATTGAGCACTCCGCTCAGATGGACACTTAGTCGAGGTTAGCACTTAGCATATTTTACACAGAGATAAAGAATGGAACATACCACATTAAGGGTTGAGCATGCCAAGCTTGCCAAGTAGAGTTGTGAATCTTGTGCCTTCAATTGGTTTAGTGAAGATATCTACAAGCTGATCTTCAGTTTCAAGAAAGACCAACTCTACCTTACCCTTTTCCACTATGTCTATGATGAAGTGATGTCGTATTTCAATGTGTTTTGTTCTTGAGTGGAAAACTGGATTGTGTGTAATGGAAATTGCACTATGGTTATCACAAAATATAGGAGTCTTTGAGTAATGCAAATCAAAGTCCTGAAGCTGATGTTGCATCCAAAGTATTTGAGCACAACAGCTACCTGCTGCAACATACTCAGCCTCAGCTGCGGAAATTGCCACTGAGTTTTGTTTTTTACTTGTCTAGCTGACTAATCTATCACCCAACAATTGACATCCTCCAGTGGTACTCTTTCTGTCTAGACCACAACCTGCAAAGTCTGAGTCTGGGATACCACAAACCTAAATTAGGTGTTCCCTTCAGATATTTGAATATTCTTTTGACAGCTAGCAAGTGTGATTCCTTTGGATTAGCCTGATATCTTGCACAAACACATGTAGCAATCATTATATCAGGTCTGCTTGCTGTTAGGTAGAGTAATGAACCAATCATCCCTCTGTATGTAGTCTGCCATACAGACTTTCCATCAATGTATTTGTTCAGCTTGACATTGTGAGACATTAGTAGGATGGCTTTAGTCTAGTCCAAATTTCTTAATCAGATCAAAGACATATTTGCTCTGATTAATGAATATACCATCATCTTTCGGTTTAATCTGAAGTCCCAAAAAGTAAGTCATTTCACCCATCATGCTCATTCTATATTGATCGGACGTTATCTTAGAGAACCAATCACATAGATTTTGGTTTGTTGAACCAAAGATAATGTCATCTACATAAATTTGAACCAGAATGACATATCCTCTACTTTTTCTTATAAACAGGGTTTTGTCAATACTTCCCCTTATAAAATCTTTTGAAATTAGATAGGTGGACAGTGTATCATACCAGGCTCTTGGTACTTGCTTGAGTCCATAAAGAGCTTTGTCCAACTTATAGACATAATCTGGATGTTTAGGATCAACAAAGCCAGGGAGTTGTTTCACATAGACTTCCTCCTGTAGTGAACCATTTAGGAATGCACTTTTAACATCCATTTGATACACTTTAAAATTCTTGAAGGATGCATAGGCTAGAAACAGTCTTATAGCTTCAATTCTTGCAACAGGGGCAAAAGTCTCATCATAATCAATACCTTCTTCTTGTCTATACCCCTGAGCCACTAGTCTTGCCTTATTTCTGATCACTACTCCATCCTTGTCCATTTTATTTCTATAGACCCACTTAGTGCCTATGATTGTTTTTCCTTTAGGGGTAGGGACAAGGGTCCATACTTTATTTCTTTGAAATTCAGTCAGCTCCTCTTGCATGGCTTCAATCCAATCCTCATCCTTCAATGCATCTTCAGTCTTCTTTGGTTCCATTTGAGATAGAAAACTAGAGTATTCAAGATAATTTGCAGTAGCCTTTGATCTAGTTAACACACCATCTTCAATGTTACCAATAATATCATCAAGAGAATGATCCTTTAATACTTTAAAGGGGTAGTAGGAGATTGTGGTTCTGAGTCTGGATCAGAGTAGTCTTCTTCAAGCGGAATAGGACTGACCTCTTCAGTCTGAGTTGGGATTGAGATTTCACTAAGATCCTCAATCTGTGTTGTACCTGGAGAATCACCTACATTCTCAGGCTGATGATCAGATTCAAGTAACTTATCAGACTAATCAACTTCAATGTTGATGGCTTCTTTAGGTGATATTTTCTTTTCAGATTTGTCACCATCTTCATCATCAGAATCATCCATAACATACATGGGATTTGATATGAGATCCTCTCTGCTCCTCTTAAGCTCACTCAGACTAACCGGGTCAGCTTGAGCTTTGTCAGATTCATCAATACTTATCTCATCAAATGTAATATGTATTGATTCTTCAATCACTTTTCTTTTAAGATTATAAACTCTGTAGGATTTTGACATTGAAGAGTATCCAACAAATATGCCTTGATCAGCTTTATGTTCCAACATAGCATGTTGAACCAAAGATATGGAAATATCCAATGTTGGGTTTTCTGCCATGATACATTTCATAAGGTGTTTTACCATGTCTTTTAACTATTACAGAAATGTTTTGAGTGTAGCAGGCTGTACTTACAGCTTCTGCCCAGAAACTCAGCTTGAGCTTTGCTTCACATAACATGGTTCTGGCAGTTTCAATTAATGTTCTATTTCTCCTTTCAGCAACTCTATTTTGTTGTGGAGTCCTTATAGATGAGAAATTTTAGATGACTCCCTTCTCTTCACAAAAGCCTTCCCATGATCACTTCTGAGCTGCTTGATGGACTTACCCTTCTGCAACTCTTCTCATTTTATGAAGCTGATTAACTCATTAGCAGCATCACTTTTGGCTTTTAAGAAAATTACCCAAGTAAATCTTGTGAATTCATCAACAATCACTAGGGTATACTTTTTTCCACTTAGGCTTGGGGTGCTTATAGGTCCAAATAGATCCATATGCAACAAATGCAATGGTTCTGTAATTGAAAAGCTCTGTTTGGACTTGAAGGATCCTTTATGATGTTTCCCATCTCACAAGCTGAACAAAGTTTGTCCTTAGCAAATGTGATCTTTGGCAGACCAGAGACTAGCTCTTTGCTAGACAATTTGTTAATATGCTTGAAATTCAGATGTGACAGTCTCTTATGCCACAACCAACTTAGCTTGGGAGTTGAGTCAGAATACAAGCAGGTTTTTGTTGAAGGGTCTGCTGAGCTGAGATCTAACAGATAGATATCTCTCTCTCTTTTCCATAAGTATAGGTTTTCCCTTCTTGTTATAGATAGTCCCTGCATGTTTTCTGAAGGTGACTTCATAATCCGCATCACACAATTGACTTATACTTATCAGATTGTGTTTAAGGCCTTTAACATATGCGACCTTCTTGAAAGGTAAATGTTCCAACTGTTATCTTTCCATAGCCTTTAGTTCTTCCTTGAGAATTATCCCCAAATGTCACCTTGGGTCCTTCACTGTTTTGGAATTCACTTAGAATCCCTTTGCTTCCTATCATGTGCCTTGAGCATCCACTGTCTAAGTACCATTTGTAAGAGCCCTGCACATGATAAACTAAACATATTAGTTTCTTTTAGAAACCCACTGTTTGGTGGGTTCTAAGGATGAGCACTTAGCTGATCCTTTAGATACTGACTGATCAGCTTGAGCAGGTTTTGATTCCTTCTTAGGCTGATCATCCTCTATTTTCTCAGGCCTTAGATTGAGACTGACACAATCTTTGGCTTCATGACCTCTATCACCACACTTATATCATTTTCTTCTAAAAATAGGTGTTTGGGTGATTTCTTTGAGTTTTCGAACATTAAATTTGGATTTAGTTTTAGGGTCATGAGACGTGGATAATTTTTCAATCTTCTTAGACAACTTATCTACTGGATTTTCTCTGACTTTGGACTTACCTTTGTTAGATTTTGTTTTATTATCCACATAATATGAAGTCTGACTTACAGACTTGTGATGTGAAGTCTGACTTACAGAGTGATGTGAAGTCTGCCTTACAGAGATTCTCCTGTTTTTATAACTTCTTTCAGAACTGACCAGAGAGTTATTTCTTTTTGACTTATTAGGAGTTATTCTGTCAAAGACAGTTGTCCTTTGAACAGGATGTTGATTCAGTCTTTTGAAAACTGACTTACGGTTTTTATTTGACTGAGAGCACTCAGCTTGATGGTTGGCATTTATAATTTGGGGGCCTTGAGTTGGTCTTACAAACTTATTGGTTTTCACCTGCTTACCGTCTTTTTCTTCTAAGAACGTTTTGGCAAAATTTCATTGAATTCATCATCCTGTGAGTTAGTACTTTCTATCTTATCATCAGCTACACAAGCTGCTGTTTGATAGTCACCCCCTAGTACAGCTTGTACTTTTTTTGGTATTTGCTGGTTGATACATTTCTCTGCTTCTTTTGATGACTTACACCAAGATTCACGGATCTTTCTTAGATTGTCAGCTTGATCCTTTTATTCTTGTAACTCTTCTCTTAGAAGTTTGTTAATATGAAGCTGACACTCATAATCATTTTGAGTCTTTTTACCAGCATTTATGAGAGTTTTAGAGTGTTTAAGTTCATCTTTTAATTTTGATATTTCAGTTTTCAAATCATATTGAACAGTGAGAGAAGTTTTGAAGTCACTTAACAAGTAGTTAAACATTAAGCAATTCTGTTCATCAGTGTAAGAACTTAAATTATTTACCTTGTATATTGAGGCAGGATCCCAGTTGGTCAGTTTACTTAGCTTAGCAGCTTCAGCTAGATCGTTGTCAAAAGAACTTTCTTCTAACTCATAGTCAACTTGTTCTTCTTCATCCTCAATGGCCATCAAACACCTATTTGGCTCATCATCATCTCATGTAGATGATTCAGTGTCCCAAGTCTCAGCATAGAGACCTTTGGTGTTATCAACTGGCTTGCCTTTGAGCTTCTGATATTTCTTTTTGTATTTTTTAGCTCTGTAGGCATTCTTATTAGCTACTGAAGCTAACTCCCCTTTCTTAGTTCTGCACTCAGCAGCTATGTGTCCTATCTTCTGACAATTGTAGCACTTAGCTTTCTTAGGATCAAAAGCAGACCTACCACTTTTACTTTTGTCAGATTGACTCCTTTCTTTTCTGAACTTTCTAAACTTTCTTGCCAGCATAGATACTTGTTCAGTGAGATCATTCATTTCTTCATCATCTGAATCTGAGTTAAAACTTATCTCATCAGACTCAGACTCGGAGTCAGTCTCAGCTTGAGACTTTCTTGATCCTTTCTTTTTCTTCTCTGCAACCAATGCAGATCCAGCACTATTAACAGATTCTTTCAATTGCTGCTCGGCCACTTTCTTCTGTTCCATGATCTGTTGATGATTTAGAAGAAAACCATAGATAGATCTAAGATCATATTTACCTAGGGTTCCTCTAGCATGAAGAGCAATGGTGATTTCATTATATTGTTCTGGTAACACATCCAAGAACTTTAGCACCAACTTGAAGGCAAGTTGTTCTTGTGGTAGTGGCTGATCCAGATTCACGAAGACAATGTGTGGTTCGTGTCTCGGGTTGTTAGCAAGGCGGAATCTCGGCTACTTGGTGTGGACTATCAATAGAGGAGCTTGAATTCGGGTTCTCGAAGATCTTCCTAGCTTAATGGATAGCTCCAGCCGCGAGATGGTGTATTTCTTCTTCTCCTTCTTTTGTTTCAGTTGCTATATTCGTTTGTAGTCACAATCCCCACTTGGGGAATACATGCATGTCGGTTTTAATACCCGAATAAGCATGGCGCCTGCCTTCACGGGCTTTCACAGGCCGTGAAGCACTCGTAAAGGCACTGCTCCCACGACTACTTGTCCGGGTGGTGAAGCCTCGTGGAGGGTTTCTCTTCACGACCTCTTCACGGCCCGTGAAGGTCGCCAGAAACCCTAATTTCATATTCTCTCATGTTTGGGTTGTGCTGCCGGAATCTACCCTTGGCGTGTGACCCAATAGGCCCGTACCTCATCAGCAGTGATGCTAGTACACGTATATCAGTGGGCATATTCCAACAGACTCCCACTTGCACATGATAAAGTGTTACCAATCGCCACAGACAAGCAGAGGCTCTAGGAAAGCATACTTGCTCCCAAGTCGGTACGAGTTACGTCATCCTCGACAAATCCTAGTAGCCTGGAAAGGCTAAAAGGTCCTATAGATAAGTGATTATAAACATCCCTTTGTGCGCGATATCCGTGTGAACACGAGACATGGAAATATGTCAATCTCCAAATCGTTCACGATTCTGTTTCTCGATTCTAGATTGGTGGTGACCAAAATAACAAGTTAGCAATTGATCTAAAATCATTGTAACTTGAGCATGGCCATGAACTTTTGGTGTCAGCGCCCAATCATCGAGGGGCCCAGGGATATCTCTCTAACTAGAGGAACATATCCTTTTGACTACATATCCCCGCCACATGCTTCATACTTTATTTGAAAAATCCCTTTATAGTGGCCAGTTACGAACCACGTTTGAAAGTAATCAAAATAAAGAAGTCTCATTGTTAGTCCCATGTTTAAAATAGTCAGATTTGATGAGACAAACTATCGATATGTATAGATAATAGGTTAAGAGTTAGGAATTATGTAAGTCTGTTATAGACTGACTAGTCAGCTTCAGCTGAGTAGTCAGCGTATAAACAGATATAGAGTTTTCTATGTAAGTACTAGATAACTCAGTGACTTCTAAGCTGAGATAGGACTTAAGAATGAAGACTTGAAAGTTTGAAGACTTGAAGACTTGAAGATTCAAGAATCCAAGATTCCAGAAGTCAGCTTGAGAAGGTCAAGACTGAGTATGTCAGCTCTGCGTCAGAAGTCAGTTTAGAATTTAAGTAAGTTCTAAATTCTGTTATAAACTCTCTATATCTACGACATTTAAATTAGGATATCTAAACCTAATTTAAACTATCTATTAGTTGGATAGAAATCTTAAACGAAAATTAATTAGATATGTTCTAATTAAGGAGTTTGTTACGGTTTAAAGAAACGATAAGTTCTATCTTTAAACTGCGATTTACTCGTAGATATATCAAGTATAAGTATAAACCTTCTCATGGGTTTTACATAGATGTTCTTACGTGTGTACGAGAACAGATACGCAATACACAACGACGACTGCATAAGTTGCAAGACTGCATAAGTTGCAAAACGTACGTGTGATCGTGATACTTGATACGCGTGTGTTGCGATAACTTTGTAAGTTCAAAGTTCGAGAGAGTTTTCAAGAGTTCTTGTTAATCAGTTTTAACAAGAAATTCGATCATCAATTAGTTTGTGATTCAAGAGTGTTTAGAGAGAGTTGAGGTTATAATCATTGTAATATCAAATCATCCTGTTGATTTGATTAGAGAGTGATAAAAGTTATTGTACTGATTGATAATTGAATATACATTTGATTAATTTGTTTGATTGTTTAAAGTGTATTCAACCCCCCCCTTCTACACTGTATCGGTTGCTTGTTCACCCTCTTTGGGACCAACAACTGGTATCAGAGAAAGTTTCTTCATAAGTTGAAGATCAAGATCCGCTGTCAAGAGGTTAAGATGTCTACTAGCAAGCAATCAAGTCACATACCAACAATGGCGGCAAAAGGGTGTCCTATCTTTGATGGCACTAACTATCCTATGTGGAAGTTTAGAGCCATGCTATATCTGAAGTCTGTGGATCACAGGATGAGTACCGTGATTCAAGATGGCCCAATCATACCAATGATCCATATTACTGCCACTAACAAAACTGTTCCCTCTGGAGAAACTCCCAAGCCTGAAGCATCCTGGACTGAGGAAGATCGTAAACTGTTTAATCTCGATGACAAGGCACAAAGCATTATAGCAAATGCTTTAACAAACCCTCTTCTGCATACTGTGGCTGGGTGCCAAACTGCAAAAGAGATGTGGGATACTCTCAGTGTCACGTATGAAGGCGCTGACCTGGTCAAGCAACATAAGAAGACAAATCTGAGTCGTTCTTATGAAACTTTCTTTGCTAAAAAGAATGAAACTCTGGCAGATTTGTTTACCAGATTTCAATGCTTGATAAATGATCTGATCTTGGTAGGTGTCAAGAAAGATGAGAATGAGTTGGTACTCAAGTTCTTGGACGTGTTACAAGAACAATTCAATGAGATCACCATTTGGACGTGTTACCAGAACAATTTAATGAGATCACCATTGCACTTCATGATGGAGGAACCTTAGGAAAATATGATCTCAGATCTATCTATGGTTTCCTTCTAAATCATCAAAAGATCATGGAACAGAAGAAAGTGGCCCAGCAACAACTAAAAGAATCTATAAACGATGATGGATCTGCATTAATTGCAGAAAAGAAAAAGAAGGGATCTAAGAAGTTTCAAGCTGAGACTGACTCTGAATCTGGATCTGAGGAAGTACGTCTTAACTCTGGTTCAGATGATGAAGAGATGGATGCTCTTACTGAACAAATGGCAATGTTAGCAAGAAACTTTAGAAAGTTCAGAAGAGGAAGGGGTCAATCTTACATAAGCAAAAGTGGTAAGTCTACTTTTGATCCTAAGAAAGCTAAGTGCTATAACTGTTAGAGGATAGGACACATAACTGCTGAGTGCAGAGTAAAGAAGGGAGAATCAACTTCAGTAGCTGACAAGAATGCCTACAGAGCTGATAAATATCAAAGACTCAAAGGCAAGGCAAGCCAGATGAAAACACCAAAGGCCTCTTTGCTGAAACTTGGGATACATAATCATCTACTTCAGATGATGATGAGCCAGATAGGTGTTTGATGGCCATTGAGGATGAAGAGGAACAAGTTGACTCTGAGTTAGAAGATAGTTCCTTTGATGAGGATCTAGCAGAAGCGGCTAAGCTGAGTAAGCAAACCAGTAACTGGGATCCTGCCTCAATATATAAGGTAAATAACTTTAGCTCTTACATTGATGAACAAAAATGTCTAATGTTCAACTATTTGTTGAATGACTTCAAAACCTCTCTCACAGTTCAATCTAGTTTGAAAACTGAAATTTCAAAACTAAAAGATGAACTTAAACACTCTGAAACTCTCTTGAATGCTGGTAAAAAGATCCAAAGTGATTATGAATGTCAGCTTCTTATAAATAAACTTCTAAGTGAAGAACTGCCAGAATCAAAAGAACAAGCTGACAATCTAAGAAAAATCTATGAATCTTGGTGTAAGTCATCAAGAGAAGCAAAAAAGTGCATTAACCAGCAAATACCAAATCAAGTAAAAGCAGTACTAGGGGGAGATTATAGTGCTGCTGCTGAAATCATCGAAGATCAAGTCAGTCTTGAAGACAAATCGATGAAATCAGATGACATACTCTCAAGAACATTCTTAAGGAACAAGGAAGGGAAACAGGTCAAAACCAATAAGTTTGTGAGACCAACCCAAAGTCCTCAGGTTATTCACTCAAACCATCAAGCTGAATGTTCCAGATCTAACAGAAACTGTAAGTCAGTTTTCAAAAGATTGGATTACAATCCGGTGAGAACAACTGTTTTTGATAGAATATCTCATGTTAATTCAAAAAGACATAATTCTCAAGTTATACATGAAAGAATGTCTAAAAACAAGAAGTTGTCTGTAAGTCAGACCTCACCAAATAGAGGTAACCATAAATCTGACAAAGGTAAGTCCAAAGTTAGTGAAAATCAAGTAGACAAACTGTCGAAGAGGATTGAAAGGTTATCCACATCATATGACCCTAAATCTGAATCCAAATTTAATGTTGGAAAACTAAAAGAAATCACCTAAACACCCATCTATAGAAGAAAATGCTATAAGTGTGGTGATAGAGGTCATGAGGCCAAAGATTGTGTAATTACCAATCTTAGACCTGAAAATGAAAAGGATGATCAGTCCAAAACAGAACCAAAATCTGTTCGAGCTGATCAATCGAACTCCAAAGGATCAGCTAAGTGCTCATCCTCAGGATCCACCAAACAGTGGATTCCAAAAAGAAACTAACATGTTTAGTTGATCGTGTGTGGGGCTCCTACAAGTGGTATCTCGATAGTGGATGCTCAAGGCACATGACAGGAAGCAAGGGGATTCTAAGTGAATTCCAAAACAATGAAGGACCCAAGGTGACATTTGGGGATAATTCTCAAGGAAGGACTAAAGGTTATGGAAAGATAACTACTGGAAAATTCACTTTCAAAAAGGTAGCATATGTTGAAGGCCTTAAACACAACCTGATAAGTATCAGTCAACTGTGTGATGAGGATTATGAAGTCACCTTAAGAAAGCATGCAGGAACAATTTATGATAAGAAGGGAAAACCAATATTAATGGCAAAAAGAGAGAGAGAGATACTATTTGTTAGATCTCAGCTCCGCAGATCCTTCAACTGAAACCTGCTTGTACTCTGACTTAACTCCCAAGCTGAGTTGGTTATGGCACAAAAGACTGTCTCATTTAAATTTCAAATATATTAACAAGTTGTCTAGCAAAGAGTTAGTCTCTGGTCTGCCTAAGATCACATTTGCTAAAGACAAACTTTGCTCAGCCTGTGAAATGGGAAAACATCATAAGGGATCCTTCAAGTCCAAACAGAATTTCTCAATCACAGAACCATTGCATATGTTGCATTTGGACCTATCAGCACCCTAAGCCTAAGTAGAAAAAAGTATACTCTAGTGATTGTTGATGAGTTCACAAGATTTAATTGGGTAATCTTCTTAAAAGCCAAAAGTGAAGCTGCATATGAGTTAATCAGCTTCATAAGACAAGAAGAGTTGCAAAAGGGTAAGTTTCTTAAACAACTCAGAAGTGATCATGGGACTGAGTTAAGAAACTCAACCCTTAAAGGCTTTTGTGAAGAGAAAGGAATTATCCAAAATTTCTCATCTGTAAGAACTCCACAACAAAATGGAGTTGCTGAAAGGAGAAACAGAACCTTAATTGAAGCTGCCAGAACCATGCTATGTGAGGCAAAGCTCAAACTGAGCTTCTGGGCAGAAGCTGTAAGTACAGCCTGCTATACTCAGAATAGATCATTTATAGTGAAAAGACATGGTAAAACACCTTATGAGGTGTATCATGGTAGAAAACCCAACATTGGATTTTCCATATTTTTGGTTCAACATGCTATGTGCTAAACCGAAGAGATCAGCTCCATAAGTTGGAACCCAAAGCTGATCAAGGGATGTTTGTTGGATATTCTTCAATCTCCAAAGCTTACAGAGTCTTTAATCTTAAAAGAAAGGTAATTGAAGAGTCAATACGTGTTACGTTTGATGAGACAAGTATTGATGAATCCAACAGAGCTCAAGCTAACTCGGTTAGTCAGAGTGAGCTTGAAAGGAGTAAAGAAGATCTCACATCAAATCCCATGTATGTTATGGATGATTCTGATGATGATGATGATAGTAAATCTGACAAGCGTGCATCACTGAAAGAAATTATCAATATTGAAGATAATCAGCCTGAGAATCTTGGTGAATCATCAGGTACATGTCAGATTAAAGATCTAAGTGGTCTTCCAATTCCTAATCAGACTGAAGAAGTAAGTCCTATTCAGCCTAAGAGACACTACTCTGAATCAGACCCAGAACCTCAGTCTCCCACAACAACCTTCAAAGTATTAAAAGATCATCCTATTGATGATGTCATTGGTAACATTGAAGATGGTGTGTTAACTAAATCTAAGGCAAATGAAAACTATGCAGCCTACTCTAGTTTTCTATCTCAAATGGAACCAAAGAAGACTGAAGAGGCTCTAAAAGATGAAGATTGGATTGAAGCTATGCAAGAGGAGCTGACAGAATTTCAAAGAAATAAGGTCTAGACCCTTGTCCCTGCTCCTAAAGGAAAAACAATTATAGGCACTAAGTGGGTCTATAGAAATAAAATGGACAAGGATGGAGTAGTGATCATAAACAAGGCAAGGCTAGTAGCTCAGGGGTATCGACAAGAAGAAGGTATTGATTATGATGAGACCTTTGCCCCTGTTGCAAGGATTGATGCTATAAGGTTGTTCCTAGCCTATGCAGCCTTCAAAAACTTTAAAGTGTATCAAATGGATGTTAAAAGTGCATTTTTAAATGGAGCACTACAGGAGGAGGTCTATGTGAAACAACCCCCTGGTTTTATTGATGCTAAACATCCAGATTATGTCTATAAGTTGGACAAGGCTTTGTATGGACTCAAGCAAGCTCCAAGAGCCTGGTATGATACACTATCCACCTATCTGCTCTCAAATGATTTTGTCGGAGGAAGTATTGACAAAACTCTTTTCATAAGAAAGAGCAGAGGACATGTCATTCTGGTTCAAATCTATGTGGATGACATTATCTTTGGATCAACAAACCAAGATCTGTGTGATTGGTTCTCCAAGATAATGTCTAATCAATACAGAATGAGCATGATGGGTGAGATGACATATTTTTTGGGACTTCAAATTTATCAGAAAGAAGATGGTATATTCATTAATCAGAGCAAGTATGTCTTTGATCTGATTAAGAAATATGGATTAGACTCAAGCCATCCTGCAAAGTCTCCAATGTTACACAATGTCAAGCTTGACAAGGACATTGATGGAAAGTTTGTATGTCAGACTACATACAGTGGAATGATAGGTTCATTACTCTATTTAACAGCAAGTAGACCTGATATAATGTTTGCTACATGTGTTTGTGCACGATATCAGGCTGATCCAAAAGAATCTCACTTGCTAGCTGTAAAAAGAATACTCAAATATCTGAAGGGAACACCAAACTTAGGTTTGTGGTATCCCAAAGGATCATGATTTGAGCTGATAGGGTACTCTGATTCAGACTTCGTAGGATGTGGTCTTGATAGAAAGAGTACTACTGGAGGATGTCAACTTTTGGGTGGAAAATTAGTTAGCTGGACGAGCAAGAAACAAAACTCAGTGGCAATTTCAACAGCTGAAGCTGAATATGTAGTTGCAGGGAGTTGTTGTGCTCAAATATTGTGGATGCAACATCAGCTGAAGGACTTTGATCTGCATTATTCAAAGACTCCCATATTTTGTGACAATCAAAGTGCTATTGCCATTACACACAACCCAGTGTTTCATTCAAGAACCAAACACATTGAAATAAGACATCACTTCATCAGAGATATTGTAGAAAAGGGAAACATAGAGTTAGTCTTCATTGAAACTGAAGATCAGCTTGCGGATATTTTCACAAAACCAATTGAAGGCACAAGATTTACAACTCTACTCGGAAAGCTTGGAATGCTCAACCCTTAATTGGTATGTTCCATTCTTTATCTATGTTTAAGTTTTGCTAAGTGCTACATTTGACTAAGTGTCAAAATCTGAGCTGAATGCTCAAACTGAGCTGAGTGCTATCTGAGCTAAGTGCTTCACATAAGCTGAACGTTCAGGATCAGCTGAGTGCTTCATACAAGCTGAACGTTCAGGATCAGCTGAATACTCCATATACGTTGACCTTTCAGGATTAGCTGAGTAATCAGTTCCAAAGTGTGATCAGTTCCACAAGTCTAGGTTAGTCCTATCACAATGGTAAGTCTAATAATATGGTAAGTCCAATATATTTACGGTGTGTCCGGTAAATAAACGTTAGTCGTTTAGAAATTTTTTATGATAAATTTTTTTCAATATAACAGTGTGAGTTTGGGTAACTAACAATAAATTTAGCCATTGTAACAAACTGCGTAGAAGTTTTTACAGTAACGGTCACATTTATTACCCTCAGATAATGGTAACTTTTCTCTCCCATTGAAAAGGTATAAATAAGAGAGCTTGTTCATCATATTTCGTTTAAACTTCCATAATATTCTTCTCTCTTAAACCCTAACGTTGCTGTGTGCAGAATTCATTGCCAACTACTGCTAAGTGCTTACTACTTTTGATTAATTTCTCTCTTAAGTTGTTGGTCCCAAAGAGGGTGAACATGCAACCGATACAGTGTAGAAGGGGGGATTGAATACACTTTAAACAATCAAACAAATTAATCAAATGTATATTCAATTATCAATCAGTACAATAACTTTTATCACTCTCTAATCAAATCAACAGTATGATTTGATATTACAATGATTATAACCTCAACTCTCTCTAAACACTCTTGAATCACAAACTAATTGATGATCGAATTTCTTGTTAAAACTGATTAACAAGAACTCTTGAAAACTCTCTCGAACTTTGAACTTACAAAGTTATCGCAACACACGCGTATCAAGTATCACGATCACACGTACGTTTTGCAACTTATGCAGTCTTGCAACTTATGCAGTCGTCGTTGTGTATTGCGTATCTGTTCTCGTACACACGTAAGAACATCTATGTAAAACCCATGAGAAGGTTTATACTTATACTTGATATATCTACGAGTAAATCGCAGTTTAAAGATAGAACTTATCGTTTCTTTAAACCGTAACAAACTCCTAAATTAGAACATATCTAATTAATTTTCGTTTAAGATTTCTATCCAACTAATAGATAGTTTAAATTAGGTTTAGATATCCTAATTTAAATGTCGTAGATATAGAGAGTTTATAACAGAATTTAGAACTTACTTAAATTCTGAACTGACTTCTGACGTTGAGCTGACATACTCAGTCTTGACCTTGTCAAGCTGACTTCTTGAATCTTCAAGTCTTCAAACTTTCAAGTCTTCATTCTTAAGTCCTATCTCAGCTTAGAAGTCACTGAGTTATCTAGTACTTACATAGAAAACTCTATATCTGTTTATACGCTGACTAGTCAGTCTATAATAGACTTACATAATTCCTAACTCTTAACCTATTATCTATACATATCGATAGTTTGTCTCATCAAATCTGACTATTTTAAACATGGGACTAACAATCTCCCCTATTTGATGATGCCAAAACATTGAATCAAATAAGTTATAGGTTAATAGAATTATGTTGAACCACTCTGGAACTGACCAAAATTAGTTCTTGACATAAGTATTGAATTGATCCATACTTATTCACGTATCTTGAACTTACAAGATATTTATGTTATAAATATATTGTAAGACTTGTATTCTAATTATTTGAATATACAAGTACTTAGATTTTGAACTTATCAGAAGAAATTTAAGTTCTGAACTTACAAAACTTATATTACTGAACTTATCAGTTTACAATTGAACATATCAATCATCAGCTTAAACTTACAAAGTTGTCTGTTTGAACATATCAAACATAATTTTGTATTTATATCATTTACATTTTAGCTTAATCTTTATGATTAGCTTCTACATACTTAGTGCTAACAAAAACATAGAACTAATCTATTTACTCAACGTAATCTTCAACTTCTAACCACATATCAGAACATTTAAGTTCCCAAATTGCAGCCTTCTTGATAGCATCAACCATAATTTCTTCACCTTCTGGCATGTCTTTCATCTCAGATTTTCTTGATCTGATTTCTTTGTTGAGATAATATATGAATACCGAGTTCTGAATTGAGTCATCACATAGAATTCTCAAGTACAGAACTAATTCCAGATTTGCCAAATGAAGATCTGTTACTTTCAAGAAACATTGATTACCTTCCACATCAAGATACAAGAATCCTTCAAAAGGTTGAGTGATATAAGTGTTCTCTCTGAATTCAACTTCCTCTGGAACTTGTAAAATGATGTCTCTTTTAGCTCGCTGGCTTGCTGCTCTAACTCTTGCAGCTTTGCCTCGATTAAAAAAGGTATCAATTTCATCAGCAGGAATCTCACCTAGCTGATCCATTCTTATGAAGATTGTCTTAAGCACATCAACTATTTCTTGTCTGATTTGACTCTTTTTCATCTGCTTGATAGTTGTGGCTACTGTCTTCAACTCTGAGAATCCCAACTTGTACAGACATCTCATATCTAGACCAATTTCTTGTTTGTTGTCTAGTACAAAGTTGATGATTACCAATTCTCCTTTTCTACTCAGTGTAATTGATTCAATCTTGTTATTAAAATGTGTTCTTGTATAACAATGCCTTAGATCCACATCTGAGTAGGGAATTGGGGCAGCTCTAGGACCAGAATAATCAGCTTCAGCTTCAGCTTCAGCTTCAGCTCTGGCAGCCTCAGCTTTAGCCTTTTCTCGTTGAACTTTAGCTTGTCGTTGCTGCTCTTTTATTTCATCCACTGTTACGCCTAGTTCTTTAGCCATCTCTTGTAACATTTGCTCTGCAAGTATGTCACTGGCTTTTTGTGCTGCGTCAGCTTCATCACTTCAGTCAGATTCATGTGCAACTAATTGAGACTTACCCTGTTGCTCTGGCTCAGGCTAAGCAATGATGACCTTTCTTTTCTTTGCTAAAGGCATAACACTTCTTTTCTTTCTTTTTACCATCTCAAACACCTTACTCTTCCCTTTATTTATTTGTGAAGTTGGAACGGACTCAGCTTCACCAAATCTTGGCAAATTGGCTTGAGGAAGGTTGGTGTGAACAGCTTGAGATGTTTCTTCAAGTGGAGTTTTTGGTTGAGCTTGTGACGTTGTGGTTATTTGGACTGTTGGAGCCTGTTGTTGTTGAGAAGGCTGGTCTACAGTACTCATGAACTGATCATGAGCTTGTTCAAATTATACTTCCTCTGTATGCTCCCCCTCAACCTTATCATCATGCTTCTTTGATTCTTCCTCCCCCTTTTTGTCATCATCAATAGGGGAGGGTCTGAGTTTGAACATGAAGTTTTCCAAGTTGGCAACTGAAGTTGACAAATCATTAAGTTTGCGCATCAACTTGGCCTTGTCAGCTTTCCTCTGTTTATGCAGGAGCTCAAACTGGGATTGTAGATAGTCCATAATGACTTTAGCATCGGTAGTCATCAGTGTAGGCTCCGCAGGTCTTCTTCTTACTTCAACGTCCACATATCCAGTGGAAGAGTGTATTTCCACCGTAGGAGTGGCTGTTGAGTGTTCCTCAATCGGTAAGGATGTGAGTACTGTAGATCAGCCTTCTCAACAACAACAGGCTCCAACAGTCCAAATAACCACAACTTCACAAGCTCAACCAGAAACTCCACTTGAAGAAACATCTCAAGCTGTTCACACTAACCTTCCTCAAGCCAATTTGCCAAGATTTGGTGAAGCTGAGTCCGTTCCAACTTCACAAATAAATAAAGGGAAGAGTAAGGTGTTTGAGATGGTAAAATGAAAGAAAAGAAGTGTTATGCCTTTAGCAAAGAAAAGAAAGGTCATCATTGCTGAGCATGAGCCAGAGCAACAGGGTAAATCTCAATTAGTTGCACATGAATCTGACTCAATTGATGAAGCTGATGCAGCACAAAAAGCCAGTGACATACTTGCTGAGCAAATGTTACAAGAGATGGCTAAAGAACTAGGCGTAACAGTGGAGGAAATAAAAGAGCAGCAACGACAAGCTGAAGTTCAACGAGAAAAGGCTAAAGCTGAGGCTGCCAGAGCTGAAGCTGAAGCTGATTATTCTGGTCCTAGAGTTGCCCCAATTCCCTACTCAGATGTGGATCTAAGGCTTGTTATACAAGAACACATTTAAATAACAAGATTGAATCAACTACACTGAGTAGAAAAGGAGAATTGGTAATCATCAACTTTGTAGTAGACAACAAACAAGAAATTCGTCTAGATATGAGATGTCTGTACAAGTTGGGATTCTCAGAGTTGAAGACAGTAGCCACAACTATCAAGTAGATGAAAAAGAGTGAAATCAGACAAGAGATAGTTGATGTGCTTAAGACAATCTTCATAAGAATCCATCAGCTAGGTGAGATTCCTGCTGATGAAATTGATACCTTTCTTAATCGAGGCAAAGCTGCAAGAGTTAGAGCAGCAAGCCAGCGAGCTAAAAGAGACATCATTTTACAAGTTCTAGAGAAAGTTGAATATAGAGAGAACACTTATATCACTCAACCTTTGGAAGGATTCTTGTAGTTCCTAAAGCTAACATAAAATAATCAACTACTAAAACAATATTTCAAGCCAAATCATATGCATAAGAAATGCTACATGACCTAGAATGTTAAACATCACTAGTCATTATGACAACAGCTTATCCAATGGATTTGCCATGCAACATCCATTTGTATTCTTGTTATCTTCATAACTATCTTTTGACCAGACTACTATTCAAAGTATCCGTCAAAGAGATTATATAACAAAGTGTTAAAGTACTTATATCCTCATTGTTACAAAAGCTCACAATAGGATCAGTGATATTTAAGAACTTTTCTAATCAATAATCAACACCACAAAGTAGGATCATAGACTTCGATCAAGATCGACAGTTATCCTATTAGAATTTAGTATTAGAGTATAAACCTACTCCAAGGCTTATTTATTGTCGTCAAACATCAAGAACATATACAAGTATTTCTTGTAATTTATAATTTCAAAATTTTGTATCTCCTAAGTATTATCATGATACAATAATTCCCTATTTTAGGTTCATAGAACACTTAACAATGGGACATTATCTTCAATCGATACATACTTCTAGGTATACAACAAAAGCTCCCACTAGCCCTGACATATGTAAAAGTCTTATCTATGCTTCTAGAAGACTTATGCTTTGATCCTCTCATGAAAGCAAAGATCTTAATTTTACGATGTTAGTATAAGTCCAAGGGACTTATTCATACTTGTAGACTTAATTTGGATATTACGGATATCTGAGACTCTCGGAGAGTGTGGTAAGCACTTCCTCAATACATAGTTCCATAAAGGAACGCGGTCTTGCATATCCGTGTACTATCTTTTATTGCCATAAGAAGGCAACAATAGCAATGAGTATCAAATGACCTTCAACATGACCACTAAGAAAGTTTCCACAATAACCATCATCAAACCTTTACCCCTAGTCGGTATTTGAAGTATTCTACAATACAATCCATGTTAATTCAATTTACACCATCTCGGTTTACACTTTGGTATGGAATTAAGCAAAGTATTCGCATACTTAAAATGGATTTCATCTCAAGATTAATTACTTCTCATAACCTTAGTGAACACAGGGCCCACTATGTCTTCCGATAGATGGTGATATGAACAAGACTCACCATCAAGTCATTGCCACTTAGATGTGAGGAACCCATATCTCTTTGGCTACATGACTTCTATCAGCCTTGAAAGTAATTACTCATGGTCAGGATAACCGGCATTCTCATGCCGATATTTGATCATATGCTAGTGCCAACATCAAGTCTTTCATTTAAGTTGCACATTCTTCCACTAGAATGCTTTAGTTATTATCTTCCTTTGTAGCAACAAAACATTGTTCTCGTAAGGTCAAATATCCAAAACCTATAAGAACTTTTTAAATGTATTAGCACCATTTAATTTCTTCAATCTCCCATCATATGTAGATTGAAAATCTCCAAACTTTGATATATACAAGCAAAGAACTCTTTCAAGATATATCACATAAGGTGCTAAATAGACTTTCAAGTTTGATTAAGATTAAGGACTTGGATCGTCACATTCAATTTGTATACTAACAAGTCGAATACACATATTTGACCCATTATTTACTAGATCATTTTCAACAATATCCGGTTTCCTTCAACGTGACACCATGTACAAATGTGTCTATGTTAAGGAATGAATTGTCAGATAATCCCGCAATTCATAATGTGGTCATTGATATAGATTTAAGGTATCTTAGCATCTCAACTAGATCTAAGCATCCTATCTGATATGTCCCAATTGATTCTTTTAATTAGTTTCTCTTTGTTATGTGCTTGTACGGATTATCCACCAAAGGTGATCAATATCTTACATGCTAGCATCCTTCTCACATATACCGTGAAGGGTTTCATAATCATCTTACCCTAATAGATAAGACTAGCATCAAATGTTTAACCCGAGGTTAAACTAGTCCAAGATCCTAACCACATGGATATAGGCGATACTTGTATTATTTATATGGTTAAGTAGATTATGACAAAGAGCCGACTAATCCAAACTATTTTGGACTTAGAATCAATCATTCATGATTAATTATTACTTGTAGCATGTATGTCTTGACATGGACAATTTTGATTTTTATCAATCAACAAATATTTTTCAAAAACAAGATTCAAATTTCAAGTATGAATTCATCGTCATCAAATGTAGAATGATGCGCCTTGAAGGCCAAAATAAAACATAAGCTATGACATGAACAAACTTCGAAATCGAATAAGTAATGTGGAAAGATCTTTTACAACCCAAAATTCAAAATCTCATCCATCGTCTTCATGAACATAAAACAAAAACTTAACTTGCCTCGCCGGGCATCAAAATAAAGTAATAATTAAACCGGTAAGAATAGGCGAGATCAAAACTCCCAATTCTCTTTTAGAGGTCAATCTATCAAGTTTCCTCTTTTAGAGATCCGGTTCTTCATGCTCTTCTTTCTTCTTTCAAATGGTACCTACACTTTGTAACAAAATAAATTTGTGACAAACGTGAGTTAATTAGCTCGGGTAAACAACCTAGCGAAATAGAAGAATTAGCAATGAATCATGAATGTACCTTGAGAGGGGAAATTAACTCTCTCTTTCCTTAGAAGTTTAATATCCTCTCGGCACGATGGGCATGCGTAACGGCCACAATCTCCAAATCTTCCGCAGAAGTAGCAAACCACTCCTTGAATCTCTTCATGAGGCACATTACCTATGTCTTCAGATTCAACGTTGAGGATATGCTTGGACACTCCAACCTTTCCTGTTTGTGTCGGTTTCTTCTTCCTTTTCTCTTGTTCCCTTGAAATTTTGGTAGGAATGGAAGAGGTGGATTCATGCTTGGCCATGTTACACTCGGCAATCTTCAACATGCCATGTAATTAACCTAAGGTTTTCTTCATGTTATGCATGTGATAGTTCATGACAAACTGATCATATGATGTGGGCAGGGACTGGAGTACTATATCCACAGCAAGCTCCCTTCCAATGGGAAAACCTAATCTCTCCATTTGGTCCATGTACGCCTTCATTTTAAGGACGTGGGCACTCACACTCCTACCTTCCTGCATTCTACAACCGACTAGGTTTTTAACACACTCATAGTGTTCCTCCCTAACTTGTTGTTGGAACATATCATTCAACTTGTTCAGCATATCGTACACACTCATGTGCTCAAAGTTCTTTTGCAACTCCGAGCTCATATTTGACAACATGAGGCAGGCAACATCGTGTGTGTCCTCAACACGCTTTTCATACGTGTATTGGACGGACCAAGTCGCGTCGGTAGCAGGTGGCTCCGGAAAAGGTTCCTCAAGGATGTGCAACTTTGACTCATAGCGAAGAACAATTCTCAATTGCCTAAGCCAGTCAACGAAGTTCACTCCCGTGAGTTTCTCCCTATGTAGGAACATACGAAGCGAATTGTTTGACGTGGTGTTATTATGGTTTGACATCTATTAACACAAGAACACAAGTTTTAGTTAGTTTGATATAATCCTGGTTAAAATAATTACCCATAAAGTTTTTGAAAAACAATTTATCTTAACAAGGCTAAGAACCATATTTTACTCCACTACATGACGGGTTTACCGCGGATCACTTCATGAAGCTATTTAGGCCGGTAACCATTTTACCGATTGCAACTCTTAGACACTTGCGGGATCCAATGACATAAAACGGTCGATTGGCATGTTTGATCCCTACTTACACCAATCCCAAATTAAAATTCTTGGTTGACTCGTGCTTAGCTTGACAATCACACAAGGATTTTAGTTTGCAATTGTAAATCATCCAACAAGATACATGGTAGCAAACTCGACAATCATCGGCTCATGCTAAGCTCGACAACCAACAACCCCAAGTCTCCACACTTACCTTCCACACAGATCCGCATGGAATAACTCGTGCTAAGCTCGACAATTATCCCATGCTTCACTAGAATCGGGTGTGTCATCTCATGGATGGTGCGTGATTTACGTTTTAGGAAACGGGCTTTTGTTTCTTGATTAAAACCAAGTTTTAATATTTGATTAACAAAGTAAGTGACAAAACCGATTTCACTTTAAATAGAAATACCAAGTTTATATTGTCTTGTTAATCGTGTACGCGCGAGAGTTTGTTAACCAATTTAAAAACTCTTGTGATTTTATTAACTTAGAAAAGTTATCAAGCATGCGAAGAAACATAAACAACCACGCAAGAAATGTAAATCACATCACACGCATACAAAGGAGTTGGTAACCATGCCAAAAACCTATGCGCCCTACCCGCGTGCCAAGCCGGGAGGACTAGGTCTACTAAGGACACAAACTTAGACCATGGAGTGCTCCCACTAAATCCGCTACCTCCATCGGGACTAACCGGATCCAAGGTCTTCAAGACGTCTCCTCTTTACTCTTGATTGTGGTCTTCAAAACACAAGTACAAAAGAAAGGAAATGGCATGCAAGCCACGCACTTCCTATCAATCTAGTACAAGTACATATGGATAAATGAAACGGCATGCAAGCCGCGATAATAAATTACATACCAAATGAATAAATAATTAATTACATCACATGTGGCACTAAGGTCACCAAATAAATCCAAACAACCAAACAAACCACAAGGCACAACCACAAGGTCTAGGGCGATGGTTACCAACTAAAAGCAACAAACAACAACCACAAAGCACGGTGTGCCAAAACCGTGACCAAAGGAATATTTCGGTAAGAATTTCCAACACAAACACTCAAGGCACAACAAGGAAATTCTTGTACATATGCATTAGGGCACAAAACCAACTTTTATACCCATATTCATATATACACAACATATGTGTAAGCATGTATGCATCTCATGCCAAGACCATACTTTACATACCCATATTTGTACCAAAATATTACGAGGGGTTAACAAAACGGAATATGCCAGAAAACCAGAAACTCCTCCATAACCTGAAAAACTAGAAAATTTTCTTTGAAGGACAAAAACTGCCAAGGAGTTCCTTCACGACCCCTCACGGCTCGTGAAGCCCAAGGGCTTCACAAACGATCACGGGACAGAAAGGGCTCGTGAGCCTAAAAACCAAGTTTCACGACTATACTATTCACGAGAGTCTTCACGACCCTTCACGGCTCGTGAAGCCCAAGAGCTTCACGACCGGTCACGGACATAAGGACTCGTGAAGCCTGAAAACACTTCCCACGACCAGATCCCTCATGAACACTAGTCGTGTAGCCTTCACGACTCGTGAAGAACACTTCACGGCCCATGAAGGCCTACTGGACAGAAAAATGAATCTTCCAAAACGGTTGTTCGAGCCATTTTTGTGCTATATCTTAGTAGCCTAGGCTCTGATACCACTGAAGGAAATCCATGCATGCCAACACCCGTACGCAGCGGAAGCAACGACATCAAAAACCGGGGTTTTCGGGTATTAAAACCGACATGCATGTGTTCCCCAAGTGGGGATCGTGACTACAAACGAATATAGAAACGGAAACAAAAGGAGAAGAAGAAATATACCATCTCGTGGCTGGAGCTATCCATTGAGCTAGAAAGATCTTCGAGAACCCGAATCCGAGCTCCTCTATTGATAGTCCACACCAAGTAGCCGAGATTCCGCCTTGCTAACGACCCGAGACACGAACCACACGTTGTCTTCGTGAATCTGGAGTAGCCACTACCACAAGAACAACTTGCCTTCACTTCCTATACTTCCTTGCTCTAGTAGAAACCAAGAACCATGTATATGTGTATGTTATGAACATGAAGCAAGAGTTCTAACAAGATAGTAATGTGTGCCTTTTATAAAGGCTGGAAATGGTCCTAAGGCAACCAGAGTCGGGCATGGTGTCACTCTTCCATTGGACCAACATAAAGGTCCAATAGAAACAAAGTGTCACTTTGACTTCTGCCTTCACGGGCTCTCACGGGCCGTGAAGCACTCATGAAGGCTCCTAAGGCCGGTTCCACCGCATACTCTCATTGGGCCAACGAGTGGTCCAATAAAAGCATGGTGCCTGCCTTCACGGGCTCTCACGGGCCGTGAAGCACTCGTGAAGGCACTGCTCCCACGACTACTTGTCCGGGTGGTGAAGCCTCATGGAGTGTGTCTCTTCACGACCTCTTCACGGCCCGTGAAGGCCCGTGAAGGTCGCCAGAAACCCTAATTTCATATTCTCTCGTGTTTGGGTTCTGCTGCCGGAATCTACCCTTGGCGTGTGACCCAATAGGCCCGTACCTCATCAGCAGTGATGCTAGTACACGTGTATCAGTGGGCATATTCCAACAGAACTCATATTCATCTTTCTTGACACCTACCAAGATCATATCATTGATCAAGCATTGAAACCTGGTAAACAGATCAGCGAGGATTTCATCCTTTTTAGCAAAGAAAGTTTCATAACTACGACTCAGATTAGTCTTCTTATGTTGCTTGACTAGGTAAGTGCCTTCATAAGTGACACTAAGAGTATCTCGCATATCTTTTGCTGTTTGGCACCCAGCCACAGTATGCAATAGAGGATTTGTCAAAACATTTGCTATAATGCTTTGTTCCTTGTCATCAAGATTGAACAGTTTGCGATCTTCATCAGTCCAAGATGCTTCAGGCTTGGGAGTTTCTCCAGATGGAACAGTTTTGTCAGTGGCAGTGATATGGATCATCGGAATGATCGGACCATCTTGAATCACGGTACTCATCCTGTGATCCATTGATTTTAAAAACAACATGGCTCTAAACTTCCACCTAGGATAGTCAGTGCCATCAAATACAGGACATCCTTTTGCTGCCATTGTTGGAATATGATTTGATTGCTTGTTAGTAGACATCTTGATCTCTTGATAGCGAATCTTGATCTTCAACTTATGAAGAAACCTGCTCTGATACCAGTTGTTGGTCCCAATAAGGATAAACAAGGAACCGATATAGTGTAGAATGGGGGTTGAATACACTTTAAAAACAATCAAACAATTCAAACGAATGTATATTCAATAATCAATCAATGTATTACAATTTCACTATTTAATCAAATCAACAGAATGATTTGATCTGACATTGATTACAAACTCAACTTTCTTTAAACACTCTTGAATCACAAACTAATTGATGATCGGATTTCTGGTTAAAACTGATTAACAAGAAATTGAAACTCTCGAACTTTGAACACACAAAGTAATCGCAACACACAGAGTTTTGCAACTTATGCAGTTTTGCTCTGTGTATCACGCACGTATAAACATATTCAGAGGATATATTTATACTCGATTTATCTACGAACAAATCGCGATTTAAAGATAGAACTTATCTTTTCTTTAAAACCGTAACAAACTATTTAATTAGAACATATCTAACTAAATTCGTTTGAGATCTCTAACGAACTAGTAGAGAGTTTAAATTAGGTTTAGATATCCTAATTTAAATGTCATAGATATCGAGATTAAATATCGAGATTTAAAACCCATTTAAATTCTCTCATCTGACTTCTAGCGCTGAGCTGACTTACTCAGTCTTGACTTTGTCAAGCTGAGCTCTTGGTTCTATTCTTGAATCTTCAAACCTTCAAATCTTTATTCTGGAACCTATCTCAGCTTAGAAGTCACTGAGTTATCTAGTACTTACATAGAAAACTCTATATCTGTTTGTACGCTGACTATTCAGTCTAAGCTGACCAGTCAGTCTACAATAGACTTACATAATTCTTAATACTTAACCTATCATCTATACAATTGCTATGGTTTGTCTCATCAAATTTAACTATTCTAAACATGGGACTAACACTTAATATATACCATGAATCCAGAAACGAAGATTAAAACCCATAAAGATTGAAACTTTGATCAAATAAACATGGAACTAGAATCAATTCATACATTAATCATGCAAATCAAGTAATATGATACTAGGGTTTGATCATAGGATGAATACAAAGAAGATTTAGCCCATAGACAGGCTTTGAACAATCAAAAATCCAACGAGGTCCATGAATGAATCAGAAAATATCTAAATCTAGACAAACCGGATTGCACTTGATGCTGATTGACGAGTGATCTTCAATTTCCAAGCCTCCAATGGTGAGAATAGCTCCTCTATGGTTTCTCTTGGCTCCCAAAGTGTGTAAAACTCGGCCACAATGCAAAAGTTCCTCTTCTGAAACCCTAAGAGATCAACTTATACTTGTAGTCTGCCGATGTCCCCGCGGCGCGAGGCACAAGGGCTTGTGGCGCGAGCCTTTAAATTGCAATTTTCTAGAACTTTTTCTCCGGCGTGAGGCATCCTCGCGGCGCGAGACCCTGATTTTCGTCTTGTTCTTCGTTTTTTTTTCAATCCTTCGCCCGGTTCCGCTGTTTCTTCGACTTTTTCAACACATTTAACCTGCAACATCCCCAAATCATACTTAGGTGTATAATATGATCAATTATGCGTAATAAATATGTAAAAATCATAATATTGACGGATAAAAACATAGTTGAATCCGAAAATATCAAGGCAGTACTAACTTTGGAAAGCAGTATTAACTTTGGAAAGCAGTACTAACTTTGGAAAGAAGTACTAACTTTGGAAGGAAGTACTAACTTTGCTAAGCAACATCAATTCTGGTAAGCAATATTAACGTTTATGAGCAGCATCATTTCTGTTGAGCAGTATTAACTTTGTAGAGCAGTATCAACTTTGGCTAAAAACATCAATCTTGGTAAACAGCATCAACTATGGTAAGCAGTATTAACTTCGATGAGCAGTATCAACTTTGTTAAGCAGTATTAACCCTTTAGAGCAGTATCAACTTTGTTGAGAAGTATCAACTTTGTAGAGCAGTATCAATTCTTCAAGTCTATTTCAAACAACACATGTTCAAAACATTCTAAGTCATACTGAATGTATGGTTTGGTTATCATCAAATCCTATATATTTCAAAAGTCAATTTTGATTATTAGAGTGAAATGATTATCTCCTCAACAAAAAGGTTTTGTCATCATCAAATAAGGGGAGTGTAACATCGTGAGATAAGGCCTAGAAGAAACGTAGACTTGGGGTATGTTACACGTGAATCATATTTGATTTGGTTTATGTTTAATTGATTGTTAATCATTTAAATGTTATACATATATTATTGTGAGTTTAATATATATATATATATATATATATGTGTGTGTGTGTGTGTGTATGTATACGATGATGTGTGTGTGTGCATGTGCTTAGTGTTTGACGTGGGAAACCAAGGCCGACATGAAAACTCGTTACCCGCAGTTGTTTATTGATGAATAGTTTCCGAGGACGGAATCCAACTTAAGGGGGGAAGATTTGTAACATCCTGAGATTGGGCCTACAAGAAACGTAGGCTGGGGGTATGTTACACATGAATCATATTTGATTTGGTTTATGTTTAATTGATTGTTAATCATTTAAATGTTATACATATATTATTGTGAGTTTAATATATATATATATATGTGTGTGTGTGTGTGTATGTATATATACGGTGATGTGTGTGTGTGCATGTGCTTAGTGTTTGAACCGTGCCACCTCATGCAATTTGGATATGTATACGTGGGTTAGCATTTGCATTACTTCACTTTGAAGTTTGCATGTGTGTGTGTTTTGGGTGAAAAACCGAGAGAAAGCAAGAGAAAGAAGAAAGCGGATTGTTGGTGACTGTAAATTGTGATTTAAAACTTGAAGGTTGCTGATTCTTCTTTGATACTTGTTGTTATACTTTGATTAGTATTAACATGCTACGGTTTTGAGTGGATTTGATATGAACATCATATGCTCATGCTTTATGAATTTATCGGATTTGATGTTCTTAGTGTTAAAGGGTGTTTTGATGCATGCTTGCATGTTTAAACATGTTTATATGTGTTTATATGAATTGTATAAACTGGAAAGTTGAGGTATGCAAGTTATGAAGCTGTCGGATTCATGGAAGTGTTGAAGGTTGCGGATTTTGATGATGATGATGAAAACCGAGTGAAAAACCGGGTGTTGAATCCGGTAGTTGTGAAATCCGGAACTTAAAATCCGAAACTCTTGAAATCCGGATGTGTGAAATCCTAGTGTCGAAATCCTATGGTTTGAATCCGAATGTGGAATCCTAAGTATGAAATCCGGGTAGCATGGAAAATCCGATTGTACTAAGTGAAATCCGAAGGAAGTATCAGATTCCTTGAAATCCGATGGATGTATCAGATTTCTTTGAAATCCGATAGAGGTTGCGGATTCCGATAGTAGTGTCGGATTTCTCAGGAAATCCGACAGTTTTGGCTTGTTTTGCATTGTTCAATGCTATGTGTTATATGTGCATGCATATGTGAATCTTACATGTTTATGTTTGATTAAATGATATAAATATATGATTGATACATATATTTATGAATTGATTACTAATGGTTGGTTGTTGTGTTTTCAGGAACAGACAAGGCTCAGTAATATAAGATCACTGAGTGGAAAAGCTGATAGCATGAGGTGAGTGGATGTTTGCTCACGGGTGATATTAGTTGTACTGGTTTGGTTGCAACTATGGTTGGATAGATTGTATATATGTTGGTTAATTAACTGTGAATGTTAATTGTAGTATTCTGTGATATGTATATATGTTGGAAGGGAAGTCAGTTTACGACTGGGCTTATGGGTTGGGTTCATTTGCTATTGGCTAAGCAGTATGAGGACCTTGGGATGCATTTGTTGCTACCAGAGGATGATACTGTGTGAGAATAGCAAATGGACTATCGGTAAACCTTTGCTTTGGCAGGCATTGGTTGTAGGTTCCTGTAGAACCGCCGGTCTTCCCAGGGTGCTTATTTGTGGTTGTTGATATCATGCGGTTCTGGCTGATATATCTGTTTTGTGATACTCCATTCACTTAGCTTTGTGCTAATCCGCCACCTCTCACTCTTTTTACAGGTTTTGGTAAGTCAGCGGCTCGGCTGAGAGTGGTTAGCTTGGGGAGTAATCACCTAGGACTCTGATAAAGTATTTGTGACGAGCCGTGTTTTGTAATACTGATATTTTGTAAACAGTGGTGTAATTAGTTGTAATTACTTTGTTGTTTAAAACGCTTCCACGGTGTAATTAAAAGTGAAAATTTTTGGGTTAAAAATACGGTGTTACAGGGAGATTATTGGGGAGATAATCATTTCAATCCAAAAATCAAGTCCGTCTATTAAATTACATAGTATTTGATGTTAACAGAACTAGACCTTCAGTAAAGACTTAGAATGAACTTAAACATGTGTTGTTTAAATTCGGACTTAAGAATTACAAATTATAGAGTATCGATAGAGACTTGCTAAAGTACTAAGTATCAGTCAAAGACAACATATGAAGATCATCTGAGAAGAATACAAGTGTAGGAGACCATTCGCTGAACATCTGAAGCTAATCAGCTGAATGATTCCAAATATCAACTAAACGGTCAGTGTGATCAGCTGAGCAATCATTTGATCAGCTGAGCATCTAAACCTTTCAGCTAAGTATACCCTTTCAGCAGTTAGTTCTATTTTGATAGATATATTTAGGTCGATAAGATTTACACTATTTTTAGTCAAACGGGTTGATCATCTGAACTTTCCATGATCTACCTTTATTGTCTGAACTTTTCATGAGCGATCTTTATCGTCCGAACTTTCCATTATTGATCTTTATCATCAAAACTTTCCATGATCGATCTTTGTCGTCAATTCATCTTTTAACGACCTACTGAAGATTTCAACATTTAGGCTGAGACAATCTATTATGTCAGTTTAGTACATTTTGTCTAGTTGAGTCGTGATCTGTGCCCTAACTGATTCATCAATATACTCTGTTTTATAATTTAATTTTTTAGTCAAAGGTTGAACATGTATTGTTCTATTATGCCTTAGATCTTCTATAAGTAAAATTATTTGCGCTGTTAGTTCCTCAAAAAGGACAAAAATGATAGAACTTGAGTTCTAAAAAGGTTAAAGTTACTTTCAAAGAGAAGATCTTCAAGATTTTCTTATTTATTCAAGACCGGCAACTACATATTTGGTAAGGTCAAATCGGAAGAAGCATAGCTATTAATAAACGTACTAACATGAAAAGATAAGTTTAGCGTTACGAGGCACAGAGATATGGGAGACAATATTACTATATTAGCAAATGGGTGATCTCTCACATGAAAATTAAATTCACTTTATTCTCGAATAATATATTACTTTTCACCAACTTGCTCTTATAATTAATATTATCTTTTATTATACCACTTGGTTCCTTAACTTCCAACTTACTGCCAACACTTCTATAAATAGATATGCATTCTCAACATGCATATACGCCGAACTACACTAACAGAAAATCTCTCTCAAAGAACAAGCTTCAAGCTTTAAAGCAAGAGCAAGTTTTTAGAATTAGCAATAGTGTAGAAAAACTTGTCCATGTTTTGGAGCTCTTAAACATTAGTTGTTTTAGGGAAGCTTATGTATGTGTTAGACACTCTAGCTGTCACCTTTTATTGTATTTGTTCTTGATTCATATTAATAAGAATTATATTAAAAGTATTAGTATGTGCATTTAATTTTAAAAAGTTTAAGTTTGTATTCAACTCCTTCTTCTATAAACATTTGTTGTTGCGTACTCAATCTGGGACTAACAATAACCTTAAATCATGAAGGCTACTACGGCAGTGGTTTGAACCACGGAATTGGTGGCAACAACAATAGCGGCGGTGGGGTTGGTTTGAACAAAAGAATCGGCGGTGGTGGTTACCGAGAACTCGACGGTGATGGTGGTTACCAGATGAAGAATCAGACCATCAAACACCATGAACCCTAAATCGAGATCTAAAACACGAACAAGATGGAAAATCAGACTTAAAGGCAATGGTGCTGGGCTTCAAATCTTTACACCCCAAACATGCTACGTCGAACATTCAAGGTTGTTTGAACTAGAAATTGCACATTGCAAGGTTGTTTGAACAAGAAATCGACGGTGGTGGTTGTGGTTTGAACCAGAAACCGATTGTGGTGGTGGTGGTTTGAAGGAGGCGGTGGTAGTGATGGTGGGTTGAAGGTTGTGGAACAGTGGCTATGGTAAAGGATAGAACAAACTTGTAGAAATCTTAAACAAATGGAGTAGGGGATTGAAGATATGAAGAGATAAAAGAAAGTTACCAATTCTACAATCAAAATATCATATTTATTTTTTATTGCGAAGAAAAAAACTAAAAAAATAATAAGTACCTAACTAGCTTTTTAAGGTAAGATTGTATACAATGAGATGAATAAGCAACCAAAATTGTTGTATTATTTTTAAAATTTTAAAGTTAATTGTATATAATAATAGCTTAACTAAAGTTCATTGTATATTTATATATTAAAAATTTGACCACGAAATAATTACTCACAAAAGAACTATAAAAGTCACAATATAATTAAACAAATTCTTATAACAACAAAACTATAATTATAGAAGTATCTCGGAAGCAGTAAAAATCAAGACACTTCACTTGTACATCTCCAAAACTATAATTCAAACAAAATATTAAATATAAAAAGAAAATTTACCCGAACACCACACAGATATTAAACTAGTTAGTTTTAAGGGTAAAAACAATCATATTAAAAAAAACATAGTTAAGGTTACAATAGTCATTTCTAAATGATGACTATAAAGATTCATGGTCGGTGCATGATAATAACTTTATCTTGTTGATGCAAAGATGATGGAACTGTGGAGCAAGTTCTCATGCAAAGATGCAAAGCCACCAAGCAAAATCAAATTTATTATTTGTGAGGTCAAGGTATGATATATACAAACATAACCAGGCAACATTCATGTAAGCATTATCCATCCCTTTCAAAACTGAAACTCATAGCTTACTGTCATTGTATGCATCTACACAAGCAACAATTAGTCAGTAATACAAAATGTCACCTATCACCCTCCCCTCCCTCTTCCTCCCAAATCTAATCCACCTGAGCCTGCCTGCCTGCCAGTTAGTTTTTTTGTTCATTCCCTCCTATCATTCACTAGTCATATCAGTCTGTTAAGATATTTTGTATAGTTCATCATCTAGTTGTAGTTGTAGTTGAAGTTGCAACACGATGATCATATGTTGTGCGGAAGCGAAGACCAGATCCTATGTAGCTGGACACAGGACAAACCCAACAAAGGATATTCGGACCCAACACCTATTTTTATAATAATAATTGTTATAAATCATTATTAACGCTCTCAAGAGCTAATAACATTCCATGACAGACGAAGAACGGAAAAGAGATAATACCGTAATCAAATTTTCATAGACCCCAAGATCGTACGGATGTGAGTACACATTCCCTCCTTGTTCTGCAAGCAACATGGCCCTCACCCCTTCATAATGCTGCATAGCCCACACACCTTATAAACATTATTCTTTTATGCTTCTATCAGTTTCTTGGGCAAAAAATTAGTCATAATTTAAAAATAAAAAAAGAGAATGGAAAAGAACCTCTATTGTGGTTTTGTTTTGTAGGGTAAGGTAGATATGCCACCCCAAAAAGACACCTAGAGCCATGCACAGTGGAATTAGCAACAGCCCCGAAATGATCTGCAAAACAAAACCAACAAATGAACAAGCAGGCGAATGAAGAAAAGCAAAATATAAAAATAGATAAACAAGAGCTGGTGGTGATGGGGAGGCGATCTTACGTATACACTTCTGTAAGATCCTTGACTTTGCTGTGTATCAACAGTTAAACTACCCACAAGCAAACTCTAAGTCATCCACAAAATAATACATTCAATCATCAGATAAAATCAAACTTTGAAGTTAACAAGATCAAGTGAGGGAGAAGAATTAAAATGCAACATACCAGAGAGTATACGCATGCAATGAGAGCATAAACAACAAACACAAAGAAGAGTTTATAGTTTGCATGACCCACACAGTTGTTCATCCACACGCAGTGATGATCCTTCAAAAGTACAGAATTAGTTAAATATGGATCTCTATGTTGACAGATAATCCAAGAAAGATAGAAAAAGGTACCATTCGTAAAACGCAGCGTCTACATACACGACAATGATGGGAACGAGGTGGCTTGTATAGACGACATTTCTTGCAGTATCTCAAGTCCCCACCCTGCAAAACGAACACACAAAAAACTCAACTTACAAACTTAAACATGCTTTCATTCAGACGGGTTTCAATTATGTGGAAATTGAAAACTGTATAGGAAGACAGACTGGTTTCAATTATGTGGAGATAGTTATATCGTGATATAGGAAGTTTGTTCTTTCTGATGAAAAATTTAGTGTGAAAATGCAGGTGTAACACATATAGGGCTGGGCCATTATTGTTGGTATACATTTGCAAGTAGACAGATACCAGGGAGTTTATGTAACTTTATTGGGTTATGCTCCATAAAATATGAGATAAGAGTGTTAGAGTGGCTGATTATGATAGGTTGATAGTCTGAATAAAGGTGTGGGACTCTCATAGAAGTTGATATGCATATAAATATTAGATATTATTTTTGTTTGTAGATATAGCGTAGTTATACGAACTATCTTCATCTAACAGTTTTGTGGTCGTTTCCATATCTATAAACTCTTGAACTCAATAAGCTTTAAACTTACAGTTTTGTGATTAGACGGACTATCTTTATCTAACAGTTTTGTGATAGGGTAATCTAGAACTTGAATGTAATAGCCTGGATTCATTTAGTTGTTCAACTCTACTTCTGTTGCCGTACATGTTGATGATGATATTTTTGGGCATTAATTGATTAATATACTAAAAAATATAAACAAAAACTTAAAGTTGAGATTTTGGCTGTTAGATACTCATATCATATTTGAGTAGTGCAAAGATCCAGTAGCTAGGTCAGTAGATTAGGTTCACAGACCATTTCAGAGCTTGAAAATGTTAGTCATATCACTTTAGTAAGCAACTTTTCAGTTCTTCACTACCACTTTTTCTGCCACATGAGCACCAGAACACTTTCACTCCCCGATTCTCCACCCTTGAAACCATTTCATTCCCACTTTTAAATTTTCTTATAGCCTCACACACATAAAAGAGAAATTAAAAAAGGAAAACTTTTCACGGAGCATGATGGCCACCACTTGGTCTGGTTCACCATGCGTTATAGTGTTCACCAGCATTGGTAAATGAAGGCGTAAAAGGCTTAATCAACGAGTAATATACAGAGGGTTGCCACACCTCTATAAGAATATCATTCAATAGGGTTAAACTTCTAAATCTTTTTTAAAACTTGTTGTAATAAAATTTGAATGAATTTATCTTTTTCTTTTTCTTTCGTAAGACAATTAAAATACAACTTCCATAACCTGAATTACTCCCACAGCACTTATAGTAGATGTATTATTAAAAAAAATTAACATTAACAATACTAAGATACATAAAACCAGTGTTGTAGAAGTCGGGCTAGGCGGCCACCGGCCGCCTAGTCGCTCGGTGGTCCTTGACCTTGCAGTATATATGCTAGTCGGTGTAATTCCAAGGTCCTGGTCAAAGTCGGTCAAAGTCGGGTCTTAGGCGGGTCTAGGCGGGTCAATGGTCAAAAGAAAGCTTTTTTTTATAAATATTTTAAAGCCTCATAAAAATTAGGGCCATTCAACAACTGGGGTTCATATCATTGAACAATACGGGCAAGAAGATGAGTGACAAGGAAGTAGATGAAATTTGTGTTTGAACTAGTAGTTAATGTCTTGCACAATTATATTAGTGTTTCTATTTTCTAAACGTATGTTGAGGGTCTATGAACAATTATATATATATATATATATATATATATATATATATATATATTTGACTATTTATGAACATGTAGTATATATAATTTTGAAATTTTTACATTAAAAAATCCAATCCGAGTACTCCCCGCCTAGGCCGAGTACTCACTACTCCCCGCCTACCGCCCGGCTCCCGCCTAGCGACTTCTACAACCTTGCATAACTCTCCTTCAAGCCCTCGTAATCTTGCATCAACTTGCACCAAAATATCAAATAAATCTGCAATGTTATGCTATCCGACAGGCGTCCAGCCGTCCACTATTGCAAAACCAAAACCTACCAATACTTACTTAATCTAGAGATTGTTTCCCGCTTCACTATTCTAAAAGCCAAGACCTACCGCTTTTCTCATGTTTAACCATATTAGATACCACATTACCACCCAAGTACAAGTATATCTATTTTCTATCCCATATTCCCATGTTAATTGGACAACTTTTCTGAATGCACATCTACCCCTTAATAACTAACTGGGTATACAATTTAGAAAGTAAATTGCCTTACCAAGAAAAAGAATGCAGTTTGGAGCCTAAAATCCATGAACAACCCGGCAACACGGTGCCTTCATGGTACTCATAGATGCTGAACTAACAAGTAATCCTATCATTACCCGAAGCTGTGAATGTGGAAAAACCAACTCTATGACCAAAAATCAAATTGAGATCTTGATGGCCAATGTTGGGTGTATGTAAGCAGCTTTACACAAGACTTCGTGTAGAAGTCATACTCAAAAAGAGAAAAGCATCCATCAATTATTACCATGTCTAATTTAAATTTATGTCTAAAAGGATCTAGATACATTAGTGAGACTGAGAGATCGCTAGGAGGAAATGAAATTTAGTTGGTAAGTACGCATATCTGTTTTTGTTTTTCCTCATTGTTTTCTGATAAGAGGGTCATAGGTTATTTCTGGTTAGAAGTCCAAATTATTATGGCCATACCCAATTCGTGTCGTTTCTTAATGATAACAACTAACAAGTGGAATAAGAGAATCCACTTATCCACCCTCTTCTTGCCCAATTGGTGAATCACAAGAAATACCAAAATAAGTTAAAAATGAACACTATTATCATCTGCAATCATAATGTGAAAATACTTGTAATCTAGAGTTGAAATCAGTATATTCCATAACAATCAAAGGTACTATAACTGGAACTCATTTAACATTATATTCCATCAAAGATTTGTAGCAGAATAAACTACTAGTTAATGGAACAGCTAAAACAGTTCTTACCATGATAGTAGGACCAGATCAAAAGCAAAACCCTCAAGAATCACAACAATGGATCAAATCAAATCATATCATCAACTTTAATTCCAAGAAATAGTTTTAAAAAGAACATATAAGAGATTTAATTTGATAAAAAAGAACAAGGATTAAGAGAACTACACAGAAGAAAAAGAAAAGATCCGGCATTATATACCTTTCGTTTGATCTCATGAATCGGGTGATCCGAGTCCTCAATGTCGGGTGTAAAAGAAGGTGGGACCCGACCCGGGTCCGTAAACATGGCGATGACGTAGTTGCAGACACACATGACGGCCACCGCGGTGAAAACGACGGTATTCATGATACCCGGAGACGAAAGGAGCCCAAACCATCGATCCACAAACACGAAAATACTGGAAAAATAGATATAAACGATGGCTAATGAAACCACAATCACGTGCAGCGAGAGCTTGCCGCTACTCGCCATTTCTTGAAGCGTCACGTTCTTTCTTCTTTTTTTTTGTTCAAATCCTCCGGTGATCTCCTAATGCGCAAGATTGGGGAAAACTTCAGGCTGCTAACGCAGGTGGGAATAGCGCGACGGAGGCACCGGCGTATAGGTTTACGACGGCGTCTCCGGCGAACGGAGGATTGTTTATAATTTGCAAAAGGGACTGAGCGGTGGGTGGGTGGGTGGGTGTTCGTCCGATAGGTCTATTCTATTTCTATTTGGACAGGGAGAGCTCCCTGTGTTGCCTTCCACGTCAAATAAAAATAAAGCTTCGGTTGCCTATTTTTAAAACGTATAAAATACACGAAAATATAAAAAACTTTATTAATATTATTATTATATGTAATTAATTTTATTTTTATCTAAAAGTATATATAATTTATAAATTTTGTTTATTGTATATAACAGGTAAACTGATTAACAGTTAATCATTATATACAATGAACAAAATTTAAAAGGTTTTTGTATTTTTAGATATCAAAATTCTTTTATTTTTAGTCAGGTTACCGATAAGTTACCTGTTATAATTGGTAAATTGCATACAATAAATCAAATTTGTAAATTGTGTGTATTTTTAGGTACAAAATAAAGTTGATTGCATACAATGGCAATATTGACATAGTTTATTGTATTTTCGTACAATTTGCCCTTTTAAATAGAACGGTTAAACACCTCCTTAATAAAACGACATTTATATATTTAGGTATAAAATAAAGTTGATTGCATATAATGGCAATATTGACATAGTTTATTGTATTTTCGTACAATTTGCCTCTTTAAATAGAACGGTTAAACACCTCCTTAATAAAACAGCATTTATGTAATATTCTAAATTTTAGAACACCATCTATTAAGTTTAAGAAGGCATTTTTATATGTGAGTAAAACAAATTATGGTATATTAAAGATGATTTGGAAATTTATTGTTTTAAGTATGATTTAGTAATTTAATAACATTAGCCCAAGAAGTACTAATGGTAATGCACAAAGTGCAAATGGTTAAAGCTTTAAAATTCTAGATGTTATAATTTAAGAGTTATATGTAAATTGAATGAAACATTAAGGGTTAAAAGTGGTAGTTTTGGAACTCAAGGGGTTGAATGGGGAAAAGTGGGTTATAAATATCTTCATTTGACTCAAGTCAAATGAGAGGCTCTTATGTCTTGAAGAATCGAGAGAAAGAGGGAGAGAGGAAGACTTTGGAAGAGGAAGGAGAAATCAAAGGAAGTTGGGTGGTTTAAGTGATTAAATCCAAGATTTTGGGTGTTTGCTCTTCATCTTCTTCATCCTTGAGATTGGATTTGATCAAAGAAAGTAACTAGCCAAGTGGGTGTTGAAATCAAGTAAGTATCAACTTGAATTTCTGTTTGATTTGAGTAATACATGTTTTTTATGGTGAATTTTAGTTGAATTTGTGATTATGATAGCAAATGGGTGAATTTTGGGTTTAATGATGAAATAAGGGTTTGAATCATCAAGATTATATTATGTGTTGATGTTATAGTGTTATATGGTATTATTTGAGTCTTTGGTATGCTGCAATCAAGTTAGATTTGAAAATTTTTGGGTTTTGGTCGATTGAACACAAGAAAAACAAGTAGAAAGTTACTGTTCACGCTAGCTCGCGGCGCGAGCTGGGTGTGTCGCGTTGCGAGGCCGCTGGTCTCCGAAGGTTTTGTTTCCAGAGAAATTTTCGCGGCGCGAGGCCCTTTGTTCATGCCAAAATCATGTTTTTGACCCCTTTTGACCTTGTATATGGTTGGGGTTTGTCTATATTGATTATAAAGGTTTAGACATAGTCTTTTAAGACCTGAAAGAGTGTTTAAGAATAGAATTGAGTTTAGAAACCTTGTTTTTGGTTAACTTATGTAAGTTAACCTTATGTTTTGTGATCATAGGTTTAAGATCAAGTGTTTGAGCTTTGGTTGGATAGGGTTGTGATCCTCATCACACCGTCAGGTGAGTACACCCTGCAGATACCCAGTTTTTGTTAAAGTTTCAAGTCATCATGATTGTGTTTTGTTTGTTTGGCAAATGTTTGACGAAACTTGATTATTCAAAGGATGTGGAATATGGATTTGTTTTATAATATGTTTTCTAAGATTGGCAAATGCTTATGAAGCTTTTGAATTTAAAGAATGTGGAAATTTGTGAACTTGTTATATGATGCGTTTTAAGAAAAGATGGTTTTCAAAATAAGACCATTGCTCCATGTCGGAGATGGTCTATGTTTACGCTGTGATTTAACTGATGGTTTTGAAACATGACACTCCATATAGGAATGAACTTTGATTTTGAAACAACAAACTTGGTTTTGAGTAATGAAAGATATGTTTATACTCATGACGTATTATGAGCATTGAGATGCCATATGTGAGATTGTTTATGGAGCATTATGCTCAAGTGATATGAATTGTGACACTTATGTGTTTTGTGATAAGCTTGATTGCTTGAGATACTTGGCCTTTATGGCATGTGATTTATGTGACCCTTTGGGGTATGTGTTTTGGTCCGTACCACTGTGTGATATGAACTTTGTACCATAGGGTTCCTAGCCATTGAGACGTGTACAGGTTCATGTGGCTTCGGCAATTGAAGAACCGCGATACACGGGTGGTTGAGGAATCGGTGCAGAGAGTGGAGGGGTATGTCAGTACCCATTATGACCGTGTGGGTTCACTGGGCTGACGAGCCACCGAACCTAAGCAACACGAGTGGACTTGGGGAACATGGCTTACACTCCAGATAACCGTTGTATGGTGGACTGCTTCGTACTTCCCCCACCTTGACGGGGAGATGTGGTTATCCCCCATGTAGACACGTGTTTACCATGGCTAGCTACCACGTGGAGACATTGTGGCCCAATAGACAGACCCGCATCCTTATGTGCTTATGTGTGTACTTTTAAAGTATATTGATTGCCAAACTCGTGTTTTCAAAAGAGAAAAGATGATGACTTGGTTTTGAAAAGGAAAATGTTTTTTTTGTTGTACTCACTAGCTATGTTTATAGATAACCAAGTGTGTTAAATGTTTTTGTATCCGCATGATGTTTAGAGGCCTTGGTGAGACGGGTAGATGCCTTGGGCATAGTATTGACTTGGTTGCATTTCCGGTAATTTTGGGTTTCCTACTCTTTTGATTATGGTCGTGAGATTTGACTGTGGTAACACCAAAAGTTTTGGATTATACTTTTTGATAATGTTTGTTGTTGAAAGGTTTTATATTTTATTGAAATATTTACAGAAAATTAAAATGCTTCCGCAATTATGTATAAAATATGTTTTAAATTGAGATTTCAAAAGTTTAAACTTGGACTGAAAATTCAGGGTGTTACAAGTTGGTATCAGAGCCTGGATTTGAGGGAATCATGCACTCGAGTTAGTGTTTGGTCTCAAACCAGGCTGACCATTAAAGAAAATCCATTTGAGATGGGAGGGTAACTTGGGTTAGGATGAGAGTTTCCTGAGTGTTAGGTAACTCAAGTGTGTTGCTAGCCATATGTTACTAAATTTGACTTTCGATGTGGGTTAAGCCTTGTCGAAAAGCCTGCCTTGGGTAGCAGTTTAGAAATAAATTGTATTGTTGAGTACTAAGAATAGTGGCCTGGTTCAGATTGAACCTTGGATAGTGATAGAAAGCTATTTGAGCTTGTGTATTGAGGCATGTATTATGGATAAGTCATTGATGGATCCTTTGTAAGGATAGACTAGTTTAGAAGGAAAAATTTCCTTGATGATGTATGGGACGCTTTGAGCACTAAAATGAGAAACTAAGTCTTGATAAGATTAGTTTCGCGAATAGAAACATGAGATTATGTTATTAGAGCCTTGTCTAGTATGCCTTAATTAATAAGGTAAGCAAGTTATGAACTTCATAGAATGGAGTTGAATAAGAAAAGTTCCATTATCCTTGGTTCAAGGAGGGAGGCACCTTATGTGAAGAGATATAAAAGATGAATTAGTTATTAGAATGAACGCTTTATGCAACTACGGTTGTGGGTTCAAATCACTAAAGTATTATCAATAGAGTTATCTATTGGTTCTATCTTATGTGTTTTGATGTGAAGATTGATTCCTCATCTAAAGTATAAACCTTATTTAGATTATTGGTTAACATGTAATGGGAACTAAAGTTATTGTTCCAGATATAGCAGACTTACTCGAAGAGATATGTTATAAGTGAAACAACATTTGTGTGTTTCTTCGAAAGATTTAAGAATCTGCTTTAGAATTGTATCTTCTTCGATAGAAGAACAATTGTGTCACCAAAGAAAAGGTGTGGGTTAGTTCCAGTGAGTGGATTTCTTATTGAAATCATTGAAGGATCTTGTGATCTAATGAGTCTCATGTTGAGATGAGATGTAGAAAGATTAAGTTCGAATTGGAAATCTTTTAGTCCCATAAGCTCTCAAGTTTCAATTGAAAGCTTCAAACCACTCTTAGCACTTATTAGGTGCTTAGAGGAGATAAGAGGAATAAAGTCAGTTGGGAGATTTCTATTGTATTTTGTGATCGAGATAATGTAATGAAAATGTTTAAGTAAGAGTGTACATTGAGTAATCTTGTGATTAAGTTGTTAAATAATCTTAGAGATTATAACTCTCTAGTGATTGAGACTTTTCTGAAATTAAGAATATGGTGTTATCGATTAGTGCCGTGTCCACTTAAAAATCTGTGTTGCCAAATCTTTTTCCTTTCATGATTTAGGGAGTGGGTAAAAGAAAGTTAAATGTGTAACATCCCAAATTTTTTTTACAATTAAACAAAGAGTACGATTAATAATTCACCACAAACAAAAGATTATATATGTTAATTACAACCCCGGGTGATAACCCGTAAAAGCTTGAACTCAAATGTAACTGTTTGGAATACATCATATAAAGGAAAATAGTTTAAACACTACGGAAGCTTGTGGAAGAATAAGCTATCAACCGCGTGTTGGAGCCCCGTCGTGGCCATCACCTGAAAAGAAGGTTAAACAACAACCGTAAGCACAAAGCTTAGCGAGTACACTTACTTACAATTGACCATACGACATCACATCATTTGCTTTACATTCATGTTACATCTTTCATTCCTGCTACCGTAGTAGTCGGTCCCACATTCCCGCTACCTTAGTAGTCGGTCCTACATTCCCGTCACCGGAGTGAACAGTCCCATCATTCCCGTCACCGAAGTGAACGGTCTAGTCATTCCCGTCACCGAAGTGAACGATGCAATCATTCCCGCCACCGAAGTGTACGGTCCCATTATTCCCGTCACCGAAGTGAACGGTCTAATCAATAGCATATCATGACACAATATCAGTTCATCAATTCATGAGTCATCATTTCATCAATCATATAGCATATAACACATTTAACACATACATCATAGGGTTTAGATAGTAAGTAAGAATACTCACCTGTCAGCAGTTCTCATATTCTCAATCTTATCTCACAAACTCACTTGTGATTACTTGCTAGTCAACCGTTACCTACAATAGGCCCAACAAATCAATACCGTGTACGAATCCCTCGTTCGTATTATCCCCGTAATACATTCGGGTTTACAAGGCATGTAACAATAATAAATGCATTAAAATCCATAAAGTCGGGGACGCGTCGCGTCCATCAAACCGACGTGTCGCGTCAATGCAAAGTGTCGGATTTCAACCTTATCGGATTTCAACCTTATCGGATTGTAACTATCGGATTTCAACCTAAACGGATTTCCCAATCGGATTTCAACCTTATCGGATTGTAACTATCGGATTTCAATTATCCGGATTTCACATCAAAATGCATAAGTCGCATGAAACACAATCAAGTGTAAGTCGCATGAAACATATGTTATCAATTGAAAGTAGCATGAGAGTTTCATAAGTCGCATGGTGTTAAGGTTCAAGGCAAAATTCGCATGAAAGGTTCCAAGTGTAAAAGTCGCATGAAGGCTCCATGCGACAGTCGCATGGTGCGAAAGTCGCATGAAGGCTTAGAAGGGAAAGTCGGATGGGGTGTTTCAATGAAAGTCGCATGGATGTGTTTTACAAGGTGAAAGTTGCATGGGGTATCAATCAAAAGTCGCATGGTACAAAGTTTCAAAGGTCGCATAGGCTAAAACCAAGAGTCGCATGACTCCCAACAAAGAGTCGCACGACACAAACACAAAAGTCGCATGGGATGAACTTCATCCCTACCAGTTCATCATTTTCAACTTTCAGGCTCCATGGCCAAAATTATGTTCTTTCAAAACTCATCCAAATCATATCATTTTTATTTCAAAGCGTTTCTCTATTCATTTAGACACTTCTTTCAAGATTTAACCACATTTCATCAAGTTTTCAAGCTCATAACACAATTTCTTTTTCTCTGGTTCTTCATAAACCCAGAACTGTTAGTCCCAGATTGAGTACACAACAACAAATGTTTGTAGAAGGGGGGGTTGAATACAAACTTTAGCTTTTAAAAATTAAAGACACACTGATATACTTTTATATAATTCTTATTGATATTGAATCAAGAATTACATGTACTAGAAGCGGAAATTCTAAGTACAATAAAAGGTGGCAATCTATTTGTCTAACACATAGACAAGCTAACTCTAAAACAACTAATGTATATAGAGTGTTCAACATATGAACAAGTTTGATTGTACACAATGCTTAAACTCTACGAATTTCTCAACTGATGAGATTTTCTTTCTATGGAGTAGAGACTTCACTGTGTTGTATTTTGCATGTCCACCATGCATGAGTATATATAGAAATTTTGGTGAATCCGGTTGCATGAAGGTAAGAGACAAAGAGGATATGGAAATATAATATTTTAATTGTAAAGGTAGTGGGTGAAAAGTAAAGTTACTTTAATCAACTGTTTGATAAAAGTAATTGTACTTTTCTACAAAAGTGCAACCCATTCACAATTTAAAATATTAAAACCCACATCTACTGTCGTGTAGAAGTTTCTTTCCCTTTCCATGCTTGTACTTTAATCAACACCATGCTTCTGTTTGATTTGACTTTACCAAGTATGGGATTGCCAGCCATACTTAGTTGTTTGAACAGTAACACACCCTTTGGGGGCTATGCCCTATTTCACTATATATATATATATACTTTCTAAAGAGGCTTAAACCCAACATTCACATTGATTGGGCCCAAGAACATAAAACCAATAACATATATATAACTAGTCCATTACCCATTATTCATTCAAGCCTACAATGTTTAACATATTTCACAATCCAATATAATTTATCATTTTCTCAATAAATATCCCTTTATTTATTTTCGGAAGTTCGGGTATTACAAACACGTTTTATGGGCTAAATCTTCTTTGTATTCACCCTATGATCAAAGCCTAGTATGATATTGCTTGATTTCTTTGATTAATGTATGAATTGATTGTAGTTTCATGTCTATTCGATTAAAGTTTCGATCTTTATGAGTTCTATCTTTCGTTTCTGGATTCAAGGTCTATGTTAATTATAAATCCGATGTTTTTATGATATATTTGCCTCTTCAATTGGTTTGTCTATGAATCGTTTGAGGGTTTACTCGGAAAAGTAATCAGGATCTAGTTACCATAACCTAAACTAAAAGATATGAACTTTACCATCACGGACATGATTGGGATTTGTTAAATACAGTTTAACCTGATTGATAGATTATGAACTAGGTTGGTTTTAGATATCATACTCAATCGGAAGTTGTTTGTCAAATCTTTTGCACAATAACTATATGAAATTGGGAAATTAAGTATAGTAAAGTCAATCAAGCTAACCAATTAAACTGATCTCGAGAAGTATTGAACTAGGGGGAGTGATTAGGGTGGATGCGTGTGTCTTTATCGGTTTACTCTCACAATAGTTTCAGCAATAGTTCTGGTTGTTTGTTTTAATTAGTTTCTCTAGTTAAAATCTAATCTTAAAACTGAAAAGCCCCAACTTTAGATTAGCTAATTGTCCATTATTTGTTTTGGTGTTGCATTGCTCTACGTGGATACGGTACCCATTACTTGCCTCTACTGTGCTACTGCATGATTAGGTATACTTGCCTATAGTGTGTGAGTGCTAGGAAAGGTGATTTTTGGACTTAATTTTATAACTTAGATTTCACACATCAAGTTTTTATCCGGAAATATCATGATTTTTACATGTGTTATTATGCATAAGTGATCATATTATACATCTAAGTTTAGTTTAGGGATGTTTCAGGTTAATGTATTCGAAAAACCAAAGAAGTAGTGGAAACTAGGTGAAAAACTAAAGAAAAACGAAGAACCGGTAAAAAATCAGCAGCTTGCTCCGCGAGGTACCCCTTCACGCCGGAGAGAAATCTTTGGAAAAATGGAAATTGCGTGTCTCGCTCCGCGTGCTCGTCGGCAGGGCAAAATTATAAATTGAAATTTTAGGGTTTCAAAAAGGAACTATTGCATTGTGGTTGACTTTTACACACTTCTGAAGCCTAGAGCAACCCTGGAGGAGCAATTCTCACCATTGGAGGCTTCGAAATCGAAGATCAATCGTCAATCATCATCAATTGCAATCAGGTTTGTTTAGATCTAGTTGTTTTCTGATTCATTCATGAATTACTTTGTGTTGTTGATAGTTCAAGGCTTGTCTATGGGCTAAATCTTCTTTGTATTCACCCTATGATCAAACCCTAGTATGATATTGTTTGATTTCTTTGATTAATGTATGAATTGATTTTAGTTTCATGTCTATTCGATTAAAGTTTCGATCTTTATGAGTTCTATCTTTCGTTTCTGGATTCAAGGTCTATGTTAATTATAAATCGGATGTTTTTACGATATATTTGCCTCTTCAATTGGTTGTTCTATGAATCGTTTGAGGGTTTACTCGGAGAAGTAATCAGGATCTAGTTACCATAACCTAAACTGAAAGATATGAACTTTACCATCACGGACATGATTGGGATTTGTTAAATACAGTTTAACCTGATTCATAGATTATGAACTAGGTTGGTTTTAGATATCATACTCAATCGGAAGTTGTTTGTCAAATCTTTTGCAAAATAACTATATGAAATTGGGAAATTGAGTATAGTAAAGTCAATCAAGCTAACCAGTTAAACCAATCTCGAGAAGTATTGAACTATGGGGAGTGATTAGGGTGGATACGTGTGTCTTTATCGGTTTACTCTCGCAATAGTTTCAGCAATAGTTCTCGTTGTTTATTTTAATTAGTTTCTCTAGTTAAAATCTAATCTTAAAACTGAAAAGCCCCAACTTTAGATTAGCTAATAGTCCATTATTTGTTTTGGTGTTGCACTGCTCTGCGTGGATACGGTACCCATTACTTGCCTCTACTGTGCTACTGCATGATTAGGTATACTTGCCTATAGTGTGTGAGTGCTAGGAAAGGTGATTTTTAGACTTAATTTTATAACTTAGATTTCACACATCAAGTTTTTATCCGGAAATATCATGATTTTTACATGTGTTATTATGCATAAGTGATCATATTATACATCTAAGTTTATTTTAGGGATGTTTTAGGTTAATGTATTGGAAAAACCAAAGAAGTAGCGGAAACCGGGTGAAAAACTAAAGAAAAACGAAGAACCGGTAAAAAATCAGCAGCTCGCTCCGCGAGGTACCCCTTCGCGCCAGAGAGAAATCTCGGGAAAAATGGAAATTGCGTGTCTCGCTCCGCGTGCTCGTCGGCTGGGCAAAATTATACATTGAAATTTTAGGGTTTCAAAAAGGAACTCTTGCATTGTGGCCGACTTTTACACACTTCTGAAGCCTAGAGCAACCCTGGAGGAGCAATTCTCACCATTGGAGGCTTGGAAATCGAAGATCAATCGTCAATCATCATCAATTGCAATCAGGTTTGTTTAGATCTAGTTGTTTTCTGATTCATTCATGAATTACTTTGTGTTTTTGATGGTTCAAGGCCTGTCTATGGGCTAAATCTTCTTTGTATTCACCCTATGATCAAACCCTAGTATGATATTGTTGGATTTCTTTGATTAATGTATGAATTGATTGTAGTTTCATGTCTATTGGATTAAAGTTTCGATCTTTATGAGTTCTATCTTTCGTTTCTGGATTCAAGGTCTATGTTAACTATAAATCGGATGTTTTTTTGATATATTTGCCTCTTCAATCGGTTGTTCTATGAATCGTTTGAGGGTTTACTCGGAAAAGTAATCAGGATCTAGTTACCGTAACCTAAACTAAAAGATATGAACTTTACCATCATGGACATGATTGGGATTTGTTAAATACAGTTTAACCTGATTCATAGATTATGAACTAGGTTGGTTTTAGATATCATACTCAATCGGAAGTTGTTTGTCAAATCTTTTGCACAATAAATATATGAAATTGGGAAATTGAGTATAGTAAAGTCAATCAAGCTAACAAATAAACTGATCTCGATAAGTATTGAACTAAGGGGAGTGATTAGGGTGGATACGTGTGTCTTTATCGGTTTTCTCACAATAGTTTCAGCAATAGTTCTGGTTGTTTGTTTTAATTAGTTTCTCTAGTTAAAATCTAATCTTAAAACTGAAAAGCCCCAACTTTAGATTAGCTAATACTCCATTATTTGTTTTGGTGTTGCACTGCTCTGCGTGGATACGGTACCCATTACTTGCCTCTACTGTGCTACTGCATGATTAGGTATACTTGCCTATAGTGTGTGAGTGCTAGGAAAGGTGATTTTTGGACTTAATTTTATAATTTAGATTTCACACATCAAGTTTTTATCCGGAAATATCATGATTTTTACATGTGTTATTATGCATAAGTGATCATATTATACATCTAAGTTTAGTTTAGGGATGTTTTAGGTTAATGTATTGGAAAAACCAAAGAAGTAGCGGAAACCAGGTGAAAAACTAAAGAAAAACGAAGAACCGGTAAAAAATCAGCAGCTCGCTCCGCGAGGTACCCCTTCGCGCCGGAGAGAAATCTCGGGAAAAATGGAAATTGCGTGTCTCGCTCCGCGTGCTCGTCGGCAGGGAAAAATTATAAATTGAAATTTTAGGGTTTCAAAAAGGAACTTTTGCATTGTGGCCGACTTTTACACACTTCTGAAGCCTAGAGCAACCCTGGAGGAGCAATTCTCACCATTGGAGGCTTGGAAATCGAAGATCAATCGTCAATCATCATCAATTGCAATCAGGTTTGTTTAGATCTAGTTGTTTTCTGATTCATTCATGAATTACTTTGTGTTTTTGATGGTTCAAGGCCTGTCTATGGGCTAAATCTTCTTTGTATTCACCCTATGATCAAACCCTAGTATGATATTGTTGGATTTCTTTGATTAATGTATGAATTGATTGTAGTTTCATGTCTATTCGATTAAAGTTTCGATCTTTATGAGTTCTATCTTTCGTTTCTGGATTCAAGGTCTATGTTAATTATAAATCGGATGTTTTTATGATGTATTTGCCTCTTCAATTGGTTTGTATATGAATCGTTTGAGGGTTTACTCCGAAAAGTAATCAGGATCTAGTTACCATAACCTAAACTAAAAGATATGAACTTTACCATCACGGAGATGATTGGGATTTGTTAAATACAGTTTAACCTGATTCATAGATTATGAACTAGGTTGGTTTTAGATATCATACTCAATCGGAAGTTGTTTGTTAAATCTTTTGCACAATAACTACATGAAATTGGGAAATTGAGTATAGTAAAGTCAATCAAGCTAACCAATTAAACTGATCTCGAGAAGTATTCAACTAAGGGGAGTGATTAGGGTTGATACGTGTGTCTTTATCGGTTTACTCTCACAATAGTTTAAGCAATAGTTCTGGTTGTTTGTTTTAATTAGTTTCTCTAGTTAAAATCTAATCTTAAAACTGAAAAGCCCCAACTTTAGATTAGCTAATTGTCCATTATTTGTTTTGGTGTTGCATTGCTCTACGTAGATACGGTACCCATTACTTGCCTCTACTGTGCTACTGCATGATTAGGTATACTTGCCTATAGTGTGTGAGTGCTAGGAAAGGTGATTTTTGGACTTAATTTTATAACTTAGATTTCACACAACAAGTTTTTATCCGGAAATATCATGATTTTTACATGTGTTATTATGCATAAGTGATCATATTATACATCTAAGTTTAGTTTAGGGAAGTTTTAGGTTAATGTATTGGAAAAACCAAAGAAGTAGCGGAAACCGGGTGAAAAACTAAAGAAAAACGAAGAACCGGTAAAAAATCAGAAGCTCGCTCCGCGAGGTACCCCTTCGCGCCGGAGAGAAATCTCTGGAAAAATGGAAATTGCGTGTCTCGCTCCGCGTGCTCGTCGGCAGGGCAAAATTATAAATTGAAATTTTAGGGTTTCAAAAAGGAACTTTTGCATTGTGGCCGACTTTTTCACACTTCTGAAGCCTAGAGCAACCATGGAGGAGCAATTCTCACCATTGGAGGATTGGAAATCGAAGATCAATCGTCAATCATCATCAATTGCAATCAGGTTTGTTTAGATCTAGTTGTTTTCTGATTCATTCATGAATTACTTTGTGTTTTTGATGGTTCAAGGCCTATCTATGGGCTAAATCTTCTTTGTATTCACCCTATGATCAAACCCTAGTATGATATTGTTTGATTTCTTTGATTAATGTATGAATTGATTGTAGTTTCATGTCTATTCGATTAAAGTTTCGATCTTTATGAGTTCTATCTTTTGTTTCTGGATTCAAGGTCTATGTTAATTATAAATCGGATGTTTTTATGATGTATTTGCCCTTCAATTGGTTTGTCTATGAATCATTTGAGGGTTTACTCGGAAAAGTAATGAGGATCTAGTTACCATAACCTAAACTAAAAGATATGAACTTTACCATCACGGAGATGATTGGGATTTGTTAAATACAGTTTAACCTGATTGATAGATTATGAACTAGGTTGGTTTTAGATATCATACTCAATCGGAAGTTGTTTGTCAAATCTTTTGCACAATAACTACATGAAATTGGTAAATTGAGTATAGTAAAGTCAATCAAGCTAACCAATTAAACTGATCTCGAGAAGTATTGAACTAAGGGGAGTGATTAGGGTTGATACGTGTGTCTCTATCGGTTTACTCTCACAATAGTTTCAGCAATAGTTCTAGTTGTTTGTTTTAATTAGTTTCTCTAGTTAAAATCTAATCTTAAAACTGAAAAGCCCCAACTTTAGTTTAGCTAATAGTCCATTATTTGTTTTGGTGTTGCATTGCTCTGCGTGGATACGGTACCCATTACTTGCCTCTACTGTGCTACTGCATGATTAGGTATACTTGCCTATAGTGTGTGAGTGCTAGGAAAGGTGATTTTTGGACTTAATTTTATAACTTAGATTTCACACATCAAGTTTTTATCCGGAAATATCATGATTTTTACATGTGTTATTATGCATAAGTGATCATATTATACATCTAAGTTTAGTTTAGGGATGTTTTAGGTTAATGTATTGGAAAAACCAAAGAAGTAGCGGAAACCAGGTGAAAAACTAAAGAAAAACGAAGAACCGGTAAAAAATCAGCAGCTCGCTCCGCGAGGTACCCCTTCGCGCCGGAGAGAAATCTCTAGAAAAATGGAAATTGCGTGTCTCGCTCCGCGTGCTCGTCGGCAGGGCAAAATTATAAATTAAAATTTTAGGGTTTCAAAAAGGAACTTTTGCATTGTGGCTGACTTTTACACACTTCTGAAGCCTAGAGCAACCCTGGAGGAGCAATTCTCACCATTGGAGGCTTGGAAATCGAAGATCAATCGTCAATCATCATCAATTGCAATCAGGTTTGTTTAGATCTAGTTGTTTTCTGATTCATTCATGAATTACTTTGTGTTGTTGATAGTTCAAGGCTTGTCTATGGGCTAAATCTTCTTTGTATTCACCCTATGATCAAACCCTAGTATGATATTGTTTGATTTCTTTGATTAATGTATGAATTGATTGTAGTTTCATGTCTATTTGATTAAAGTTTCGATCTTTATGAGTTCTATCTTCCGTTTCTGGATTCAAGGTCTATGTTAATTATAAATCGTATGTTTTTATGATATATTTTCCTCTTCAATTCGTTTGTCTATGAATCGTTTGAGGGTTTACTCGGAAAAGTAATCAGGATCTAGTTACCATAACCTAAACTAAAAGATATGAACTTTACCATCACGTACATGATTGGGATTTGTTAAATACAGTTTAACCTGATTCATAGATTATGAACTAGGTTGGTTTTAGATATCATACTCAATCGGAAGTTGTTTGTCAAATCTTTTGCACAATAACTACATGAAATTGGGAAATTGAGTATAGTAAAGTCAATCAAGCTAACCAATTAAACTGATCTCGAGAAGTATTGAACTAAGGGGAGTGATTAGGGTTGATACGTGTGTCTTTATCGGTTTACTCTCACAATAGTTTAAGCAATAGTTCTGGTTGTTTGTTTTAATTAGTTTCTGTAGTTAAAATCTAATCGTAAAACTGAAAAGCCCCAACTTTAGATTAGCTAATAGTCCATTATTTGTTTTGGTGTTGCACTGCTCTACGTGGATACGGTACCCATTACTTGCCTCTACTGTGCTACTGCATGATTAGGTATACTTGCCTATAGTGTGTGAGTGCTAGGAAAGGTGATTTTTGGACTTAATTTTATAACTTAGATTTCATACATCAAGTTTTTATCCGGAAATATCATGATTTTTACATGTGTTATTATGCATAAGTGATCATATTATACATCTACGTTTAGTTTAGGGATGTTTAAAAACGAAGAACCGGTAAAAAATCAGCAGCTCGCTCCGCGAGGTTCCCGTTTGCGCCGGAGAGAAATCTCGGGAAAAATGGAAATTGCGTGTCTCGCTCCGCGAGACATGGAGCTCGCTCCGCGTGCTCGTCGGTAGGGCAAAATTATAAATTGAAATTTTAGGGTTTAAAAAAGGAACTTTTGCATTGTGGCTGAATTTTACACACTTCTGAAGCCTAGAGCAACCCTGGAGGAGCAATTCTCACCATTGGAGGCTTGGAAATCGAAGATCAATCGTCAATCATCATCAATTGCAATCCGGTTTGTTTAGATCTAGTTGTTTTCTGATTCATTCATGAATTACTTTGTGTTTTTGATACTTCAAGGCCTTTCTATGGGCTAAATCTTCTTTGTATTCACCCTATGATCAAACCCTAGTATGATATTATTTGATTTCTTTGATTAATGTATGAATTGATTGTAGTTTCATGTCTATTTGATTAAAGTTTCGATCTTTATGAGTTCTATCTTTCGTTTCTGGATTCAAGGTCTATGTTAATTATAAATCGTATGTTTTTATGATATATTTTCCTCTTCAATTCGTTTGTCTATGAATCGTTTGAGGGTTTACTCGGAAAAGTAATCAGGATCTAGTTACCATAACCTAAACTAAAAGATATGAACTTTACCATCACGTACATGATTGGGATTTGTTAAATACAGTTTAACCTGATTCATAGATTATGAACTAGGTTGGTTTTAGATATCATACTCAATCGGAAGTTGTTTGTCAAATCTTTTGCACAATAACTACATGAAATTGGGAAATTGAGTATAGTAAAGTCAATCAAGCTAACCAATTAAACTGATCTCGAGAAGTATTGAACTAGGGGGAGTGATTAGGGTGGATACGTGTGTCTTTATCGGTTTACTCTCACAATAGTTTCAGCAATAGTTCTGGTTGTTTGTTTTAATTAGTTTCTCTAGTTAAAATCTAATCTTAAAACTGAAAAGCCCCAACTTTAGATTAGCTAATAGTCCATTATTTGTTTTGGTGTTGCACTGCTCTACGTGGATACGGTACCCATTACTTGCCTCTACTGTGCTACTGCATGATTAGGTATACTTGCCTATAGTGTGTGAGTGCTAGGAAAGGTGATTTTTGGACTTAATTTTATAACTTAGATTTCATACATCAAGTTTGTATCCGGAAATATCATGATTTTTACGTGTGTTATTATGCATAAGTGATCATATTATACATCTACGTTTAGTTTAGGGATGTTTTAGGTTAATGTATTGGAAAAACCAAAGAAGTAGCGGAAACTGGGCGAAAAACTAAAGAAAAACGAAGAACCGGTAAAAAATCAGCAGCTCGCTCCGCGAGGTACCCCTTTGCGCCGGAGATAAATCTCGGGAAAAATGGAAATTGCGTGTCTCGCTCCGCGTGCTCGTCGGCAGGGCACAATTATAAATTGAAATTTTAGGGTTTCAAAAACTAACTTTGGCATTGTGGCCGACTTTTACACACTTCTGAAGCCTAGAGCAACCCTGGAGGAGCAATTCTCACCATTGGAGGCTTGGAAATCGAAGATCAATCGTCAATCATCATCAATTGCAATCAGGTTTGTTTAGATCTAGTTGTTTTCTGATTCATTCATGAATTACATTGTGTTTTTGATGGTTCAAGGCCTGTCTACGGGCTAAATCTTCTTTGTATTCACCCTATGATCAAACCCTAGTATGATATTATTTGATTTCTTTGATTAATGTATGAATTGATTGTAGTTTCATGTCTATTGGATTAAAGTTTCGATCTTTATGAGTTCTATCTTTCGTTTCTGGATTCAAGGTCTATGTTAAATATAAATCGTATGTTTTTATGATATATTTTCCTCTTCAATTCGTTTGTCTATGAATCGTTTGAGGGTTTACTCGGAAAAGTAATCAGGATCTAGTTACCATAACCTAAACTAAAAGATATGAACTTTACCATCACGGACATGATTGTGATTTGTTAAATACAGTTTAACCTGATTCATAGATTTTGAACTAGGTTGGTTTTAGATATCATACTCAATCGGAAGTTGTTTGTCAAATCTTTTGCACAATAACTATATGAAATTGGGAAATTGAGTATAGTAAAGTCAATCAAGCTAACCAATTAAACTGATCTCGAGAAGTATTGAACTAGGGGAGTGATCAGGGTGGATACGTGTGTCTTTATCGGTTTAGTCTCGCAATAGTTTCAGCAATAGTTCTGGTTTTTTGTTTTAATTAGTTTCTCTAGTTAAATTATAATCTTAAAACTGAAAAGCCCCAACTTTAGATTAGCTAATAGTCCATTATTCGTTTTGGTGTTGCACTGCTATCCGTGGATACGATACCCATTACTTGCCTCTTCTGTGCTACTGCATGATTAGGTATACTTGCCTATAGTGTGTGAGTGGTAGGAAAGGTGATTTTTGGACTTAATTTTACAACTTAGATTTCACACATCAAGTTTTTATCCGGAAATATCATGATTTTTACATGTGTTATTATGCATAAGTGATCATATTATACATCTAATTTTAGTTTAGGGATGTTTCAGGTTAATGTATTGGAAAAACCAAAGAAGTAGCGGAAACCGGGTGAAAAACTAAAGAAAAACGAAGAACCGGTAAAAAATCAGCAGCTCGCTCCGCGAGGTACCCCTTCGCGCCGGAGTGAAATCTCTGGAAAAATGGAAATTGCGTGTCTCGCTCCGCGAGACATGGAGCTCGCTCCGCGTGCTCGTCGGTAGGGCAAAATTATAAATTGAAATTTTAGGGTTTAAAAAAGGAACTTTTGCATTGTGGCTGAATTTTACACACTTCTGAAGCCTAGAGCAACCCTGGAGGAGCAATTCTCACCATTGGAGGCTTGGAAATCGAAGATCAATCGTCAATCATCATCAATTGCAATCCGGTTTGTTTAGATCTAGTTGTTTTCTGATTCATTCATGAATTACTTTGTGTTTTTGATACTTCAAGGCCTTTCTATGGGCTAAATCTTCTTTGTATTCACCCTATGATCAAACCCTAGTATGATATTGCTTGATTTCTTTGATTAATGTATGAATTGATTGTAGTTTCATGTCTATTCGATTAAAGTTTCGATCTTTATGAGTTCTATGTTTCGTTTCTGGATTCAAGGTCTATGTTAATTATACATCGGATATTTTTATGATATATTTGCCTCTTCAATTGGTTTGTCTATGAATTGTTTGAGGGTTTACTCGGAAAAGTAATCAGGATCTAGTTACCATAACCTAAACTAAAAGATATGAACTTTACTATGATGGACATGATTGGGATTTTGATAAATACAGTTTAACCTGATTGATAGATTATGAACTAGGTTGGTTTTAGATATGATACTCAATCGGAAGTTGTTTATCAAATCTTTTGCACAGTAACTATATGAAATTGGGAAATTGAGTATAGTAAAGTCAATCAAGCTAACCAATTAAACTGATCTTGAGAAGTATTGAACTAGGGGAGTGATCAGGGTGGATACGTGTGTCTTTATCGGTTTAGTCTCGCAATAGTTTCAGCAATAGTTCTGGTTGTTTGTTTTAATTAGTTTCTCTAGTTAAATTATAATCTTAAAACTGAAAAGCCCCAACTTTAGATTAGCTAATAGTCCATTATTCGTTTTGGTGTTGCACTGCTCTCCGTGGATACGATACCCATTACTTGCCTCTTCTGTGCTACTGCATGATTAGGTATACTTGCCTATAGTGTGTGTGTGATAGAAAAGGTAAATATTGGTCTTAAAATTATATAACTATATTTCGCACATCAGTTTGCCTTACGGCTCAGCGCGTCCGCTACAACGTTCGCTTTCCCCGGATGATACAAGATTTCACAGTCGTAGTCCTTGACCAGGTCTAGCCATCTCCGCTGGCGCATGTTCAGATTCTTTTGATCAGCGAAATACTTTAAACTTTTGTGGTCTGTATTAATGGTGCACTTAACTCTGTTCAAATAATGTCTCCATAATATGAGCGCGAACAGCACATCGGCTAACTCCAGGTCATGAGTCGGGTAGTTGCACTCGTGCGGTTTCAATTGTCGTGAGGCGTAGGTAATCACCTTCCCTCTTTGCATCAATACGTAGCCAAGTCCCAAATGGGATGCATCACAGTAGACCACCAAATCTTCCATTCCCTCCGATAAGGCCAGTATCGGGGCTTCACACAATTTACCCCGAAGAGTCTCAAACGCTTCTTGTTGCTTTTTTCCCTAATCGAAACGGACACTCTTCTTTGTTAGCTTGGTTAGTGGCACTGCTATCTTCGAGAATTCCTTAATGAACCTCCTGTAGTAACCGGCCACACCCAGAAAACTTCGGATTTCGTAGGACTCTTCGGTGTCTCCCATTTCATCACAGCCTCGATCTTGGCGGGATCGACCTTGATCCCTTCTCGGTTAACCAGGTGCCCGAGAAACTGAACTTCCTGTAACCAGAACTCGCACTTGGAAAACTTTGTGTAAAGCTTCTCTTTCTTCAAGGTCTCAAGTACTTCCCGTAGATGTAGTTCGTGCTCGGCCGCCGTCTTCGAGTAAACCAAGATGTCATCGATGAATACGATCACGGACTTATCAAGCATTGGTCTGTAGACTCGGTTCATCAAATCCATGAATGCTGCCAGTGCGTTTGTAAGACCAAAAGGCATGACGACGAACCTGAAGTGCCCATAGTGTAACACCGCCTTTGAAACCTTAAAAATCAGTTAAAATTTGAGTTTTCAAACTGCATGGGTCCGTTTGTAAATTGAATGTTTACCTGTTAGTTATCCTAACTGAATTTCAAAAACAAAGCAGCGGAATTTTCAAAAACAATAAACAAACCCAAGCTTATTAAACTATTACAATTTAAACACGTGTTTGGCGTATATACAAATATACAAAACAAAACTTGCCAAACACGACTACCGGTGTTACTTTAAACTCAACCGACCATTGTATATATTATATACCAAAAAGTAGTGTTCCTCAAAGCCCGTACAAAAGCATAAGGTTCCCGTCTCACCAGGCCTGCCTATATATACTTTGTCTGAAAAAGGGAAACAACAACAGGATTAGCTATATAAAATAGCTAGTGAATACAGACAAGTATAAGTGCAATAATAGCAAGTCATGAATCAAATATGAGCATACAATGTTATCCTAACAATTAGCGGTAATGCTGACATGTCCAGCAGTGCTATATCTTGCCAGATAGCTAGTCTGGCTCAATAACAACCATCGGGGGAATCAAACACTGCCAACCGCGCTGGTATCATCACATAAGTGACTCCACCTGCTCGTTACGGAGCCAAAGGCTCATTAGGCTCAGCCAGTTAAGGCAATCACCCCAAATGTTAAAGGAATGGCACTCGTGTACCATTAGTCCCGAACAATTGCCCGAAGGCCCCTGAGACCCAGCCGAAGCTGACCTTTCATGCACATATGTCCGGACTTTTCACATAGCTCATCATTATCTCAGAAAAGAGATCATTGCATGCATGCTTTCACATATGAAATCATATATATCAAAATGTCACCATAAATATACATGTAATTATATACATGTCAAATATATCATTCATCATGTCATTAATGGTTTTCTAAGCATATATACACAAATAAACAAGTCTATATGCAAGAATTAGCATACCATGTTCGTTTAAACCAAATAGCATTCAAAACTTCCTTTATTGAATTCATACAAGTCGGTACTCACCTTGGTGCTCAAATAGATCTCAAATATGTGTTTGTCCTTCCTTGGTGCTTAATTACCTATCGTTTATATGTAATTCCATTTAGATCACCACATATATACACATATACTAAAACTAATGTTATTATTCCTACTTATGTGTTTAATTGAATAAAATGCTTAAACCATCCTAAACTCCTCTAAAATGGTCAAAAATGATACAAGAACTTTTCTTATGCTTAAACCATTGAAAAACAACAACTGAGTTGCTGCAGCACAGGTCGCGCCGCGACACCTTTGTGTGTCGCGCCGCTACGCAGCTTCAGAGCTGCGATTTTGTGCCCCTGCAGCATCTGCTTTCCATTCAAACCCAACTTTATCATGTTCTAAATTAATTCCAGCTTTTTTTTAGTCTTGGGACATCAAAAGGAGTTCATAAACATAAAAACATCAAGCTTTAACATCAGATTCTTGTATGATTCTTCAAATCACCATATTTGACCCATTTGGTCAATTTCAAGAAACTCAATCAAAATAGCTACTTTAATTCCTAAAATCGGTTCCAATCAACTCCCTAATGATCCTAGAACATATTGCAATCAAGAAATCTAAGCTTGGTTAACTAAATTCGTTTTACCCAAATTTGACCTAAACCCCAAAAATGAAGAACAAGAGAAGAAAGCTTACCAAGGATGAAGATGATGATGCAAGAAGGATTAAGAACAGATTAGAGACAAGAATCAAGCTTCAATCCAGCTCCTTGATCTTGATCTTGACTTGGTTTTGCTTGAAGAACACAAAGAAAGCAAGAGGTGAGGTGTGTGTGTGTAATCCCGTATGTGTGTGTGTGTGCTGGTGACTTAAAAACCGACCTTGGTTTTTTAAGTTATCCACAAGGGTTATTTTGTTCCCCTTTTTAACATACAACACGACACCCGAGTAACTGTTTCAACTAACGAGGATATTTTTGGAAACCTCATTTGAAACCAGTTATTATTTTATAATTCTTTTCTATTTTTATTACTATTTTTAATTTCACAATTATCTGACCAATAGCTAATTTCTATTAATTCTCATTAAATATATTTATATTTAATTCATTTAAATAATTTCACGTACCAAATAGAGCACGCGGATAGGCCATATTCGAGGATGTTACACATAGCGCGTGCGAAAAGCCGTTTTGGCTATATCCTCCTCCCGGACCTTGTGTTGATGATATCCCGATCGCAAGACTATCTTGGAAAAACAGGCCGCTCCTTGCAGTTGGTCGAACAAGTCATCGATCCTTGGTAGCGGATATAGATTCTTAATTGTCACCTTGTTAAGCTCGCGATAATCTATACACATTCTGAAGGTTCCATCCTTCTTTTTCACGAGAAGGATCGGTGCTCCCCACGGTGCGCTACTTGGGCGTATGAAGCCCTTATCGAGCAGTTCTTGCAGTTGTGACATCAGCTCTTGCATTTCTGGTGGCACTAGGTGGTACGGCGCCTTGGCGATAGGTGCCACTCCCGACACTAATTCTATACGGAACTCCACTTGTCTGTCTGGCGGAATCCCCGGCAGTTCCTCTGGAAATACCTCCGGATAGTCGCATACCACTAGTACATCTGAAACTGTCAATTTCTTCTTTTCCATTCTCGAGTCGACCATGTGAGCTATGAAGGCCTTACAGCCCTTGCATAGATACTTCGCCGCTTTGGTCACGATGCAGCATGCCGTCAACCCATTCTATCGTTTACCGTAAATGGAGATTTCTCCCCCACTTGGATTCTGGATCCGTATGATCCCTTGCTTTCACAAGATGTTGGCCTAGTGACGTCCCAGCCAATGCATTCCCACTATCACTTGGAACTCTCTCATCGGAGTCGGTAGCAGATCTATAGTAAACCGTACATCATCTATCACTATTACATTATCCCTATAGATTGTGGTAACACACAAGGCCTTATCATCGGCTATCTCTACTTCTAACGGTGTTTCTAACTTCACCGGAGCTATTACGAAATTATTACAGAAAGTAGTAGATACAAAGGACTTATTTGCCCCAGAATCAAATAATACAAGTGCAGGTAGAGAGTTAACAACGAATGTACCTGCGATCACATCGGGCTCTTTCTTTGCTTCCTCCACGGTCATCTGGGACGCCCGTCCCCGAGGCTTTGGAACCACGGGCTTCTTTCCCTTTTCCCCATCAGTAATCCTTAATGGCGGTTGCCAGGCAAGTCTCCCGCTGCCTCCAGTCGCTTCCGGGCACTCGGCCATGCGGTGCCCCGGTTTGTTGCACTTAAAACACACATTCAAGTGGACCCTGTAGTCTTTCCCATAATGTCCACTCTTTTCACACACAAAACAGTTGATGGTCCCAGCTCGGCACTCCCCAGCATGCCCTTTACCACATTTCCCACACCTTGCCCCCAAATTTCTAACGACAGGCTTGAGGTTCCCAGTGTTTGGCTTCTTGAACTGTTGTTTCCCTGCCGTGTTACCCAAGGCCGCTCGTTCCGCTGACCTTTTCTTGTTCCTTTCCATCAAGTACAAGTCTCTCTTTCTCGCCCCCTCGATCAGCTGATCCAAGGTGGCATATTAGCCATTTGAAACCAACTCCTGGATGTCCTCCCTCAGCATTTGAGTATACTTTTGAATCTGCAACCTTTCGTCTCTTGCATACGCTGGACAATACAGTAGTTTCTCCTAGAATATCACAGTCATTTGATTAACCATCTCAGTTGTTTGCTTGAGTTTCATAAACTCATCCATCACTCGCTCCACCTCGACCTTTGGAGCATACTCCTCAAAGAACACTTTCGTGAATTCTTCCCATGTTATCCTTGCGATAGCTTCGCCCTTCATCTTTCTCAGTAGATTCCACCAATCCTTGGCCGCTCCCCTCAGGAAGTTAGAAGCGAACCACACTTTTGACTCCTCAGCACAACGGCTGGTAAAGAAAGCTCCTTCTATCGTAGAGACCCATCTGGTGCTCTGCACCGGGTCTTGTACTCCATCGAATACAGGTGGCTGACACGCTAAGAAATCCCGGAAAGTTCCTCCGGGGATCACTTGATTCGTAGCTTGTGCTACCAGTTGAGCGACCACAACAGCCGCGGTAGCCTCTTTCGAAGCACATAGGGCTCCCTGTTATTGGTCAATCATCGTGCCCATATCCTGTTTCAAGTCCTCCACAATCTTGGGCAGCAGCTCCTTCACTGTGTTGGTAACCACAGTTGTCACCAACTCAGTCATCGCCTCATTCTCATACTCTTCCTCATTCATCACATTTTCCTGTACAACATTTTCCGGATTCACAGTCTCAGTTTGATTCAGGATTGGTTGTGCGCGGGGGTCAATCTCTCCCGTCACACTAGCATTCTCTCCCTCGGGTGCGTTTTCAAAACCTGTTGGTATCACAGAACGATTTCTTGTAGTCACCATACTAGATGTATAGACAATGCACTTAATTAATAGGCGGCATTGCCACACAATCCTCATCACTATATCAGTTTATGTTCCACGTATTTCATGTCACAAGTATAGCTATCAGGCAACCCTTGTCATTCTAAGGCACCCTAGCTACAGGCATCTTATCTCTACAAGTACCCCTCACCGGATCCACAAGATTCCCCGGATTTTGACAAGTTTCAACAAGTGTCGTGTGCAAATAATAATATCGGCCCTATTATTACAAACACGCTACATGTGTTGTGTCTGGTCATTACCACTAGGAATCCCGATTCACTAGCTTGGGCCATGTATCAATCATCTCATCAAGCATACAATTAGTTATCACGTAAGCATTAACATGTCATTCTATTCTGATTCTACTAGAGTATCTAGATTGCAAAGTCTTAGTTATCACAATCAGCACATCATAGTCTCGACAGTTCAGTTAACATGATTAGCACGTCATAAATTCATACCTTGTACTCGCGTGTGACCACTCGGACTAGCTCCAGCTGATAGCTCATCGTAATATTTATCACTTGAAGAAGTTTCAAAAACTTTGTTTAAAATCTTTCGTGAACCAAGGTTTAAGTTCAAACACGCGGAAACGCATTTGAATCTCTTAAACCAAGGCTCTGATACCAAGTTGTAACATCCCAATTTTTTTTTACAATTAAACAAAGAGTACGATTAATAATTCACCACAAACAAAACATTGTATATGTTAATTACAACCTCGGATGATAACCCGTAAAAGCTTGAACTCAAATGTAACTGTTTGGAATACATCATATAAAGCAAAATAGTTTAAACACTGCGGAAGCTTGTGGAAGAATGAGCTATCAACCGCGTGCTGGAGCCCCGCCGTGGCCATCACCTGAAAAGAAGGTTAAACAACAATCGTAAGCACAAAGGTTAGCGAGTACACTTACTTACAATCGACCATACGACATCACATAATTTGCTTTACATTCATGTTACATCTTTCATTCCTGCTACCGTAGTAGTCGGTCCCACATTCCCGCTACCATAGTAGTCGGTCCCACATTCCTGTCACTGGAGTGAACGGTCCCATCATTTCCGTCACCGAAGTGAACGGTCTAGTCATTCCAGTCACCGAAGTGAACGGTCCACTCATTCCCGCCACCGAAGTGCATGGTCCCATCATTCCCATCACCGAAGTGAACGGTCCAACCATTCCCGTCAGCGAAGTGAACGGTCTAATCAATAACATATCATGACACAATATTAGTTCATCAATTCATCAGTCATCATTTCATCAATCATATAGCATATAACACATTTAACACATACATCATAGGGTTTAGATAGTAAGTAAGAATACTCACCTGTCAGCAGTTCTCAGATTCTCAATCTTATCTCACAAACTCACTTGTGATTACTTGCTAGTCAACTGTCACCTACAATAGGCCCAACAAATCAATACCGTGTACGAATCCCTCGTTCGTTTTATCCCCGTAATACATTGGGGTTCACAAGGCATGTAACAATAAGAAATGCATTAAAGTCCATAAAGTCGGGGACACATCGCGTCAATGCAAAGTGTCGGATTTCAATCTTATCGGATTTCAACCTTATCGGATTTCCCAATCGGATTTCAACCTTATCGGATTGTAACTATCAGATTTCCCCATTGGATTTCAACCATATCGGATTGTAACTATCGGATTTCACATCAAAATGCATAAGTTGCATGAAACACAATCAAGTGTAAGTCGCATGAAACATATGTTATCAATTGAAAGTCGCATGAGGGTTTCATAAGTCGCATGGTGTTAAGGTTCAAGGCAAAAGTCGCATGAAAGGTTCCAAGTGTAAAAGTCGCATGAAGGCTCCATGCGACAGTCGCATTGTGCAAAAGTTGCATGAAGGCTTAGAAGGGAAAGTCGGATGCGGTGTTTCAATGAAAGTCGCATGGATGTGTTTTACAAGGTGAAAGTCGCATGGGGTATCGAGAAAAAGTCGCATGGTACAATGTTTCAAAGGTCGCATAGGCTAAAACCAAGACTCGTATGTGTAACACCGCTTTTGAATTCAATTTCTTTAATGACAAAACAGATTTTAGCAGCGGAAAATTTTATTTTTAAAACAACCAAACAGTTATTTACAATAATTACTTCTCAAAACAACTTAGGTGTTACCAAGTACAGGAACCGACCATAGTATTTAATTACAATACATCATCAAATACAAGTGTTCCACCCACAAGGGGCAACATATTTCCCAAAAGCAACCCGCCTCGCAGGCTATATAGTCTTTACCTGAAAAGGGAAATCATAGCATCATTAGCTACCCTAGCTAGTGAGTACATACAATCTTAAGCGTCAACATAGTACGTCATGCATCATATCATAAACAATCATTGCTAGCTTAGCACATAGTGGTGTGCTGACAAGATCAGTAAGAATCGCGTCTTGCAGGGCAATCAATCACGCTCAACAACTCAGACCGGGGAATCAGACATGACCAATCTGCGCTGGTGGGGGAGCACAAGGCAGTCTACCAAGCATCGTTCACAGAGCCAGAGGCTCCACAGGTAATCCAGCTACAACCGGCTGATCACCACTCACGTTAAAGCACGGTAGTTCTGCAGAACCTATGATCCAGGATGCCTCCTGAATCACCGTGAAATCCCGAAGGATCTAGTTACAACCGATTGACCTTAACCATGAGTCAGATAGTCTACAGACAGTGCACATACACATATACGTTCATTTAATCCCACAAGGATCCATCATCTTACATATAGAATCTTTCAAACAGTTATTCATGCATAGCATCGTATATCAACTAAGTGGTTCCATACTGGACCCACTGGCATGCTCCTGACACATATTCTAACATCTTGCAAGTCATACATTTACCTCCTCGAGCGTACCTGCAAAAGGAATTTAAATACACAAAATACATTCACATAGCATGCAAGGCCTTACTTTACTGAGTCTCATGAAAGCAGGCACTCACCTGACTAGTTTACAGTGTTCGTTCACTTAGTGCTGATTCCGCCGACACGTTCACCTAAAATCATTATTAACCACATTAAGCGGTTACACATACGGGACTCTATTTCTTAGAACCCCAACACGACATATTCATTTGAAATTGAACCTTTCCTAAATTCATCCAACGCGTCGCGTCCAAGAACCGGACGCGTTGCGTCACGCTACACCATGCGACAGTCGCATGATAGGCTACAAAAGTCGCTTGGCCTTTACAAGAATCGCATGGCTCCATGCGACTGTTAGATGACAAAGTCGCATAGCCTGTTTCTCAATCCATGCGACAGTCGCATGATACTCAACCAAAGTCGTATGGCCAAGGCAATTTGTCGCATAAAATGGCACAATCAACCATCAGAGAGTCGCATGGCTTCATGCGATAGTCACATCATCCATGCGACAGTCACATCATCCATGCGACAGTCGCATGACACAGGTCGCATGACCCATGCGACTGTCAGACAGAAACTACGTGACTTGTCTGGTTTTACTGCTTGATCATTTAGAGACCAACTAAAATCTTAATCTTGTTATTTTTTACTTTCAAAACACTTTCAAACTTCATACAACACTTACATAAGCTTCATAAAATCATCAAATCCAAACAAAAACACCATATTAACCAAAACCCACTTATGAAGCAACTTTGAATGTTCTTCAATGGTGTTATTGCATGAACTTGAGGTTTGGCCATGATTTAAACATAAAACCAATACAAAACATGTTTAGACTCTACAACAAACACATGCTCACCTTATTTGAATTCAAAGACTCAAATCTTCAATCTTCTCTTCTCCAGAAGCTCACAAAATAGAGAGCAAGTGTGTGTGTTTGTATGTGTGTTTGCAAGAATTCATCAACTTTGACTTTATGAGTCAATTTAACCATATACATCTATATTTATGTAATCATATCTAGAGGCAACTGCCTCTAGATTACTTCACCATTAGTTTTCCTAAATATCTAATTCTTTTCTTTTTCTTTTTCCTTTTCTTTCTTCTTTACTTATCTAACTAGTATGTATATATTTAATATACATAAATACAATTAACACATAACACACACAAATATACATATATTCAATTAATTCAACAGGTACACACAAAAATACTTTCCTATTACACTAATCACACACGCGTACGTACTATTTACAACTAGACCCAAGTTGAGGATGTTACAGCATGACTTCCAACAAAGAGTCGCACGACACAAACACAAAAGTCGCATGGGATGAACTTCATCCCTACCAGTTCATCATTTTCAACTTTCAAGGCTCCATGGCCAAAATTATGTTCTTTCAAAACTCATCCAAATCATATCATTTTTATTTCAAAACGTTTCTCTATTCATTTACACACTTCTTACAAGATTTAATCACATTTCATCAAGTTTTCAAGCTCATAACACAATTTATTTTTCTCTGGTTCTTCATAAACCTAGAACCCAAAAACCCCAGAAGCTAAATCATGCTATCATCATCCAAACAAGATAAAATTGATACCTACAGTATCCTAGTGAGGTAAGAAACATTACCTCATGATTCTTTCAACAATTCTCCAAGTTTCTAGATGATTCTTGACTCTTCTTCCTTGCTTTCTCGTGAGGGTTTTAGCACACACACAAACACACACTCAAACTCCACTACAACAAAATAGGGTTTATAGGACGCTTCGATAGGACGCTTCGATAGGACGCTTTTTCAATAAGCGTCTCAATAACATATATAATACGACCATTTAGTTTATGTGTCCAGTTACGGTATTGCCTAAGAGGACTCTTAATATTTACGTCACATTAGATTAATTTTATAGGACACTTATGTATAAGGGTTTTATTATTATAGAGTCTAATAGGATACATCACATAATGGTCCTAATACTTAATGTCTTATAGGACATTTATTTATAGGGGTCTTGTAATGATTGAGTCTAATAGGACACATCACATAATGGTCCTAATACTTAATGTTTTATAGGACACTTATTTACAGGGGTCTTGTTATTATAGAGTCTAATATAACACATCACATAATGGTCCTAATACTTAATATTTTATAGGGCAATTATTTATATGGGTCCTTTTATTATAGAGTCTAATTGGACACGTCACATAATGGTCCTAATAATTTATGTTTTATAGGACACTTATTTATAGGGGTCTTTTTATTAAAGGTTCTAATAGGACACATCCAATAATGGTCGTAATATTTAATATTTAATAGGACACTTATTTATAGTGGTCTTGTTATTATAGATTCTATTAAAGGGTTGACAATTATCGACATACACGAAACATGACACAAACCCAACACAAAAATAAACAGGTTTGTGTTGTGCGTAAACGTGTTCGGGTTGAGCGTAAACGGGTTCCGGTCGTTTTCAAGTTGACCTGCGTAACCCATATAATTTACGGGTCGTGTTCGGGTTGAGTACCGGGTTTATGTGACAATACGCCAACCTATATAAGTTTTTCCTTTTAATTTATTTTCTATTTTCCTTGCATTTGTTGCCCTAATTTAACTAGCTCCTTGACTTTCCTCACATTTCCTTCTCTAGCGGCTAGCCTCCATCCCACTTTAAAGTCTTAATTGACCCAAGAAGTTTGACCCCATTTGCAATTGATTCCAAATCCAAGTCTTAACCAATCTATCCAGGTCTCAATCGGTAAAGTACGTTCTTAACGAGTCCTCTAGCTACGAGTACTACAACTACAAGGCATTAAGCATCAAGTTCCCTATTCTTGGAAGCATCGACTATGTAATATCTCGAATTTTAAGATGTCATTATTATTAGTTAAAAAGGTGGTTATAATACTCAAAATAAATTGTGTTTCATGTTTATAAAAGAAACCACGATATATCATAGATAATTGGAAAATTAATGTTTATAAAGGTGATTATATCAATTTGATGTTATTTGGTCACGAAGTACAATTGATAATGCACAAAGTACAATTGATTAAAGCTGTTAATGATGTTAATGCATATTTTATAAGTTAATTATTGTATATGTAAATTAGGTGGAACTTCAGGGACTATATGTGTCAAGTTTGAAGCCATAGGGGGCTAGGGCTGAAAGTGTAAAACCCCAAATCAGGAGCATTAGACTGATTTGAATCTAAGATAACCTGGAACAATCTAGAAAAGCAGAAGAGATGAGCAAGTTGGATGATTGAAGCTATAACAAGAACGATACAAGAATTATGTTGACTTTGAAGTCAAAATTGCATTGAATTCTTAATAAAATCATTATTGAAGCTTTGATTTAAGGATGATTTGTAGCTAAACAAGAACTGAATCTAGTTTCAAGTATGTTTTAATCTTTGATTGTGTTAATTTGTTACATGATATATTTGGTCATCAATTGTAATGCATGTTGAAATCTTTATAAAATGAGTCAAAACCCATCAAGATTGAGTTTAATTCATATGAGTTATGATAAAATATTGTTTAAGGTGTTTATGATATGTTTTAGTACTTAAAAGAGTTCTTAAAAGCTGCAAATTTGAATTGATTAAGTAATATTGATGTTTTGTTTGACTTTAGTAGTCAAATGGGTCAAAATCTTCAAGTTAAAGTTTAATTGCACAAACATATGTTGAGCTAAAGTTAGAAGATTGTTTTGGGTATGGTTTAATGTATAAATGAGTTAATTATAGATTGCAAGTGTTATTGGAAAGATATGGTAATAAACAGAAAATCAAAGAACAAATTTTTGTTGCACAGAGCTTGACGCGTCGTATCCCGAACAGCGACATGTCTTTTTCTAGATAAATTTTCACGACGCAAAGCACCTTGTTTCTAATAAAAAACTAGTTTTCACCCTCTTTAATTATCTGTTGGGTTTATGGGGCTCATCGTTCCCTCGAGCCGGGTAAATCCGCGACTCTTAAACTCACCGCTCCTGTGAGCATCCCACATCGGTGAGGCAAAGGGGATTCTTCCTCCTTATAAGAAGAGGGAATCTTACTCTTACCAAATGATGCGTTTTAAAGCCGTGAGGGGCAACCCAAAGCGGACAATATCGTTGGTCGGTTCCCTGGTTGCGATCCTAACAATTGGTATCAGAGCCAGGGGCCGCACCGATGTGGGGGGGGGGAATGTTGGGTTTATGGGTCTCATCGTTCCCTCGAGCCGGGTAAATTTGCGACTCTTAAACTCACCGCTCCTGTAGCAATGCAGGAGCATCCCACATCGGTGAGGCAAGGGGATTCTTCCTCCTTATAAGAAGAGGGAATCTTACTCTTACCAAAGCCGTGAGGGGCAATCTAAAGCGGACAATATCGTTGGTCGGTTCCCTTGTTGCGATCCTAACACTATCTAACTTGTAATCAATCGGGCAAACTTAATTCAATAGGTTAATGAAAGTGAAAAAACGTGGTGTAAATAGTTTATGATTTATTTGAATAAGTCAATTATGATTAAAACTAAATCATGGTCAATATTGGGTCAATCATTGGTATAATTGGCTTAAAGAGGCCAATCTAAGCCACCATTTGGTTCAAATTAGCTATGATTATTATCCTTATAGTTTTGTTATTTAATATTTACTTTAATAGCTTTTTTTTATAAATTTAGTATATATATTTTTATTTTTAGTCTTTAAAATAAATTAAAATATACATTAGTATTTAAATTTCAATTTAGTTTTAATATCCATGACTTAACATCTGTATAAAAAATATAAAGTATAGAGAAAATTTAGTTCCCTCTCAATTTTTCAGTTCCCTCCCAAATTTTCATTTCTCTATAATTTACTCTTTTGATTTTCCCTCTTCTTTCTGATCATCAACTCCTATAACCCACCTAATTCCCGACCCTTGTTCCACAAAAGCACTCAATCTCGATTCCCTCTATTGTGGTTGGCCGTGTCTGCCGATCTCCGCCAACCTCAACACAAACAACCTAATTCCCACTCGCCGCCGACCTCTCACTCTCCGTTGCCGTCGACCTCAAAGGTACATCTCTCCTTTTGTCTCGATAACCTGTGTTGTTTCAAAGTTCTTAAATGTGGGAGCTGTTTGTAATTTTCGGCTGTATGTTGATATGTTGGGTTCGATTAAGTGAATCATGGTTCACTTTTGTGAATCAATCTAGTTCAATTGAAAACCTATTTAAGTTTTAACTGTGATTTAGGGCTTGATTTAACTTGTGACTTAGAAATCATCAATATCGATGGTTTTCTGCCATTCTCGAGCATATCTCCTGTAACCCCAAATCGAACGAGAGAGAGTGTGTGAGAGGTTCGGCGACCGGCAAGGCAGTTGGGGGCAGAGGTCTATCGAGGGTCGGAACTGCAATTAAGCTTGGTTGGAAGTTGATTTCAGTCTGTTTGGTGCTTCCAACGTGAATTAAGGTTCGTTTCTACTTCTTACGACTCCTTCTCATTCTCATTCCCATCGACTAACCCTATTTTTTATGATTCTATCTATCTCCTTCCTTATTCCTTGCGATGATGAATTAGAGCAAACTGAAGGTTTTATGATTAGTAATCAGGACTAATTTTAAAACCATGGGACACTGATTGTATACAGGTTGCTAAATAAGATCTTTTATGAACACATTGAAATAGCTTATAGATATAGATATATTGATGTTACTTGATTCTGTTAATTGTTCTAGTATTCCTAATCTTACTGTTAAATCTTTGATGACCACTAAAATTGTATTGAGTAAGAGACATAAGTTGGTTAATTGCACTAATGGGTTACAAATAAACCTTAATGTAGCTATCTTACCAAGAATTGAAGTATTCTTCTCATAAACTGCTGTATTGGTCCTTCTGCTAACTTACTGTTTCAAATATGAATCTATTCTATGAGATATTATATGTTAAACCGACACAAGGTTTTAGAATTGTTGACACTAAGGAAACATGATATTCCAATTAACTTGATAATGGGAATACCTCTTAAACAGGGAAAAGCTTAAGGATTAGCTGATACATTAAACCGTAAGGAATTAATCATATCTAGCAAAATTGAATCAAATATACTGCCTCAACTCACTCACTGGGTACACTTTAAAATCAAAACAACCTACTGATTCAACTTGATTTATTTAAGAGGGTTGGCAATTTTCTTATTCCATTCCTAATATCAAAACATAACTGTGTAGTCATAATAATATCAAAACTACATCTGGTAAGTTAATTGGAAAGGAATGATAATATTAGTAAAGTTAACCAGAAAACAGAGGGAAGAACTAACTTGGGGTTGCTAGTAGTGTTGGATTTCTCTTGATCATGAATATGAGGTACGGATTCTTAACTTCTATGTATGACTATCTATACTTAACTATCGTTATATTGTCAAAGTTTCTTTTTTGATCCTATTAGTCTTCAGTTCTTGGTTCTATCGACATGTGGTTATTGAGATTTCATACGTATGTCTACCCTTAATAAGGATTCTTGTTTTATTTAAAAATCAAGTTTTCTCAACTGTCTTGTTTTAAAAACATTGTATATAAGTTAGTCTCAAAACCTTGTCTTTTTATATCGAACTAAACTTAGTTCTTTTCACGCCTTATACCATCCAGTTAGATTAGTTAGGCTTAGTTCGTTTATTGACTTAGGGTTATTGTTATGTACCTCTTTAGAGTTCCATATTGAGAGTGGGTCATTGATAGTATCGTATTGTTATTGCTTTATTGGTATTGTCTTATTGTTACTCTGGGTATGCAAGCTATTAACCACCTGTGGGGGTACCATAGGCGCGTCACTGTGGCACCGGTGGCGTGACACTTCCATAACGGTGTGATTTGTTACGATGTCTCCTCATTGTGGTGTGATAAGGGTTTTAGGATGCGTATTGGTTAACCATAGTTATTGTATTGTTATTGTTTGTGGATGTAGGCGTAGTGCCCAACACCTCTTCCACCACTGTTTGGTACTTTGGATCGTCCGGTCCAAGTACCCATTATTTATTGGCTAATGCTTGTTTTATACAAGTGTTGGTATTATTGAGCTCGGATTTCGTACCCATTGATTCTTAGTTATGGTTTTGTTTCATATGGGTCTTTTATATGTTGCCGGTTATAGTATTCGACATGTCTTGTTCGTATTGTGTTATTTTTGTATTGTTTGTATCCGCACACCGGGCATTTGGCTCAGCCGCATTTTTCTTTCCATGTGGTAGGTTTACACCAGATTTGAAGGGTTGATTGAGAGCAAAGTACGAGTGGTTTGAGGTATTAAATTCTTAAAGTTTTTGCTCTGCTTTGTATCGTATGCGTAGCCTCCGGAAATGGGGTGTTACAAAAAAGCTGTAGAAATTGTTGTTCTTTGCTCCATGTTTCGAAATCACTAGACATCTTAAAAGTTTAAATTTGTTTACCTTTGTTCTTTTATTCCAGGGCTAGCCCATTAGCTTTTTGTGTAACCGTGGAAATGTGTAATCCAAAATCGCAAACGACTTTCGATATCGAAAACAGAACATCCTCAAGACTGTAAATTCGTTATGAGGTGTTAAAGTTCCTATCTCAAATTCAAATAGTTTCTGATTTTCTGTTTAGTTGTGGTATGCAAGTATGGTAACCGTTGATTGCTTATTTGTTTCATAGGTTCTAATTTCTATTTAATCATTTTAGCTTGATAGTTGATTAATTTCTTATTGACTTCATAGCTTCTGAAATTTAAATTTGCTTTAGTTGTGTGTTTAGATGTGAAAAGAAAGGAAACTGGAAAAAGAGAGGAAGTACATAGTTTCATGCTTTCTAACTTTTAAGTTTTGTTTAGCTAAATTTTGCAAGTTTAGTTTAGTTGTGTTCTATTTAATCAGTTTTAGCTTTTTGTTTAGTAGTTACAGAGTACACATTTGAGTTTTGTTCATAAGCATGCATGTTGATTAAATTGATGCAAAGTTGTAAAGCATCAATAATAATCAAATACATAGTAATTACCATCGTTAATTTGCATAATCAAAATTCAGATAAACAGATTGGATTGGTTAGGTCAAAGATTTAAACTCACCAATAAATTTAAAAAATAAAGACTTAACAACTATACATGGACTAACAATTTTGGTTTTAAATATACATTTCAGGTGGATGTTTAGTTTAACTTGAAAGTATTCTAAATCCCCCGAGACTGTAGCAAAATGATGGATCAAGAGCATAGTTGGGGATGAAGAGATTGGGTCAAATTGGTGTGAGGTAAATGTTTAAGTTGTCAAAAGAGATGAACGATTCATGAGACCTTATGGACTATTTATGACAATTGAAGATGATGTTGGAGCTATTGTTGGTGGCCATGCGCTTTCATTTCAATATGTTTAACTTTTTGAACTTGTGATATTTTCATGATGTAGGATGTGTTAACATGAAGCCTAACACTTGTGTTGAGTTTAATCATAGGTGGCTCGTGACGATGCATGATGACACAAGATTACCTACATCTATTTTATTTTATTACTTTTGGATTACCTTGTAATTTATAGAAGACTATTACAGTATTATCGAGTCATTATTGTAGTTTTAGAGTGGTTAATTGTCTTAAACTTGTAATGTAAAATATGACTTTATGATAACAAAGAAACAAATGTGCTATTGGAGATATATTAGGATGCTATTGATGTTATACAATCATAATTTTGGAACATAAATTATTATCGCATTAGATAGAAGAATCTATATTGGGGCTCTTATATAGGTCCTAAGAGTCTATTATGACACCATATTAGTTCCAAAAATGATTTTATATGACACATATATGTGTCTTGAAACATAATAGCAGGCAAATCTCTTAAGACACTATAAAATGTCTTGTATTCTTGTATATTAGGACATTGTTTTTGTCGTATATATCATTTGATAGGACCTTAGAATTTGTTTTATAAAATTTGTGGTATATTAGGACACATGTATGTGTTTTAAAATATTCAAAAACATAATAGCAAGTATGCATATATTAGGACACCATAAAGTGTCACTTTTTAAGATCTATTACGACGCTATATTTGTTGTATAAAACACATTATGGGACTATAAATTATGTTCCATTAGATAGTTGTTTATTAGGATAGAAAAATGTGTCGTAACAACTTTGGCACCTTTTACAACGCCTTTGTATAGGACACATGTACAATTGGTCCTATAAAATTAAGCGTCCCATTAAGTAATGTGTTAGGACGGAAACATGCATCCTATAAAACTATATTTGTTGTAGTGCTCTCTCTCTCAATGTAACAGTAACACACCCTTTGGGGGTTGTGCCCTATTTCACTATATATATACTTTCCAAAGAGGCTTAAGCCCAACATTCACATTGATTGGGCCCAAGAACATAAATCCAATAACATATATATAACTAGTCCATTACCCATTATTCATTCAAGCCCACAATGTCTAACATATTTCACAATCCAATATAATTTATCATTTTCTCAATAAATATTCCTTTATTTATTTTTCGGAAGTTCGGGTATTACAACTCTCCCCCACTTAAACACGATTTCGTCCTCGAAATCTTCACTCGAACATGGTGGGGTAATTCTTCTTCATTTCTTCTTCGGAATCCCACGTCCATTCTGAACCTTTGTGGTGTTCCCACTGCACCTTTACCATCCCCACTTCTCTGTTGCCTAATCGTTTAATTTTCCTTTCGAGGATCGCAACCAGTCTCTCGATGTAGTTCAATTTTTCATCTACAGTGATATATTCCAATGGCACAAACATCGACTCGTCGGCCAAACACTTCCTTAGATGAGATACATGGAAGGTGTTGTGTACTTTTGACAACTCTTCGGGTAGCTCTAGACGGTAAGCCACCTTACCAACTCTTGCTATAACTTTGAAAGGTCCAATAAATCTTAGGTTCAGTTTCACATGCTTTCTGAATCGTATCACTCCTTTCCATGGAGATACTTTCAATAATACATAATCACCAACTTGAAATTCTAGTACTGATCTCCGTTTATCCGCATAGCTCTTCTGTCGGCTCTGAGTCGCTTTCAGTCGTTCACGAACCTGTTGGACATACTCTGAGGTTCTCTGCACTATTTCCGTGTTGCCAAGTTCTTTCTGTCCAACCTCACCCCAACAGATAGGAGTTCTACATTTCCTACCGTACAACATCTCGTACGGTGGCATATCGATACTCGCGTGGTAGCTGTTGTTATATGAAAATTCCGCCATGGGTAAGTACAAATCCCAGCTTCCCCCGAAATCAATTACACACGCTCTTAGCATATCCTCTAGTGTTTGGATAGTTCGTTCGCTTTGCTCGTCAGTTTGGGGGTGATACGCCGTACTCAAGTTCACCCTCGTTCCCAAGTCCTCATGAAATTTGTTCTAAAATCTGGATGTGAACCACACATCCCTATCCGATATAATGGTCACCGGCACTCCGTGCCTCGAAACTATCACTTTCACATAGATGTCGGCCAATCTCTCGGTCGAACTAGCCTCTCGGATCGGTATGAAGTGAGCGCTTTTCGTTAACCGATCAACCACTACCCAGATTGCATCATAATTTCTTGGTGTTTTCGGTAGTTTCGTTATCAGATCAATGGTTATGTGCTCCCATTTTCATACGGGTATCTTCAGCGGTTGCAATTTACCGTGCAGTCGCTCTGGTGCTCAGCTTTCACCCGTAGACAAGTAAGACACTTCTCAACATACTTAGCCACATCTCTCTTCATCCCTGGCCACCAGTAATCCATTTTCAAGTCTCGGTACATTTTCATGGCTCCCGGATTTATAGAAAATTTCGACTTGTGCGCTTCATCAAGAATGAGATTCAGGATCTCAGTGATCTTTGGTACCCAAATCCGTCCGTATCGGGTCCACAACCCGCGGCCATCCTTCACCAACAATGCCATTTGGCCCTTTACCCTCTTGGTTTTCTGATTCTCCTTTTTGACGGCCTCACTTTGGGCGGCTGAAATCGTTTCGAACAGTGAAGTTGTAACAGACATCCTCAAACATTTCACATTCAACTGTGCATGGTTTGCCTTACAGCTCAGCGCCTCAGCTACAACGTTCGCTTTCCCCGGATGATACAAGATTTTAAAGTCGTAGTCCTTGACCAGGTCTAGCCATCTCCGCTGGTGCATGTTCAGATTCACTTGATTAGCGAAATACTTTAAACTTTTGTGGTCTGTATAAATGGTGCACTTAACCCCGTACAAATAATGTCTCCATAATATGAGCGCGAACAGCATAGTGGCTAACTCCAGGTCATGAGTCGGGTAGTTGCACTCGTGCGGTTTCAATTGTCGTGAGCCGTAGGTAATCACCTTCCCTCTTTGCATGAATACGTAGCCAAGTCCCACATGGGACGCATCACAATAGACCACCAAATCTTCCATTTCCTCCGGTAAGGCCAGTATCGGGGCTTCACACAATTTGCCCCGAAGTGTCTCAAACACTTCTTGTTGCTTTTCTCCCCAATCGAAACGGACACTCTTCTTTGTCAGCTTGGTTAGTGGAACTACTATCTTCGAGAAATCCTTAATGAACCTCCTGTAGTAACCGGCCAAACCCAGAAAATTTTGGATTTCCGTAGAACTCTTCGGCGTCTCCCATTTCATCACAGCCTCGATCTTGGCGGGGTCGACCTTGATTCCTTCTCGGTTCACCAGGTGCCCGAGAAATAGAACTTCCTGTAACCAGAACTCGCACTTGGAAAACTTTGCGTAAAGCTTCTCTTTCTTCAAGGTCTCAAGTACTTCCCGTAGATGTAGTTCGTGCTTGCCCTCCATCTTCGAGTAAACCAAGATGTCATCGATGAATACGATCACGGACTTATCAAGCATTGGTCTACAGACTCGGTTCATCAAATCCATGAATGCTGCCGGTGCGTTTGTAAGACCAAAAGGCATGACGACGAACTCAAAGTGCCCATAGCGCGTGCGAAAAGCCGTTTTGGCTATATCCTCCTCCCGGACATTGAGTTGATGATATCCCGATCACAAGTCTATCTTGGAAAAAACAGGCCGCTCCTTGCAGTTGGTCGAACAAGTCGTCGATCCTTGGAAGCGGATATCGATTCTTAATTGGCACCTTGTTAAGCTCGCGATAATCTATACACATTCTGAAGGTTCCATCCTTCTTTTTCACGAGAAGGATTGGTGCTCCCTACGGTGAGCTACATGGGCGTATGAAGCCCTTATCGAGCAGTTCTTGCAGTTGTGACATCAGCTCTTGCATTTCTGGTGGCGCTAGGTGGTACAACGCCTTGGTGATAGGTGACACTCCCGACACTAAGTTTATACGGAACTCCACTTGTCTGTCTGGCGGAATCCCCGACAGTTCCTCTGGAAATACCTCCGGATAGTCGCATACCACTGGTACATCTGAAACTGTCAGTTTCTTCTTTTCCATTCTCGAGTCGACCATGTGAGCTATGAAGGCCTTGTAGCCCTTGCGTAGATACTTTGCCGCTTTGGTCACGATGCAGCATGCCGTCAACCCATTCTATCGTTTACCGTAAATGGAGATTTCTCCCCCACTTGGATTCTGGATCCATATGATCCCTTGCTTGCACAAGATGTTGGACAGGTGACGTCCCAGCCAATCCATTCCTAGCCAATCCATTCCCACTATCACTTGGAACTCTCTAATCGGAGTTAGTAGCAGATCTATAGTAAAGCGTACATCATCTATCACTATTACATTATCCCTATAGATCATGGTAACACACAAGGTCTTATCATCGGCTATCTCTACTTCTAACGGTGTTTCTAACTTCACAGGAGCTGTTACGAACTTATTACAGAAAGTAGTAGATACAACGGACTTATTTGCCCAGGAATCAAATAATACAAGTGCATGTAGAGAGTTAACAACGAACGTACCTTCGATCACATCGGGCTCTTTCTTTGCTTCCTCCACGGTCATCTGGAACGCCCGTCCCCGAGGCTTTGGAACCTCGGGCTTCTTTCCCTTTTCCCCATCAATAATCCTTAATGGCGGTTGCTAGGCAGGTCTCTCGCTGCCTCCAGTCGCTTCCGGGCACTCGGCCATGCGGTGCCCCGGTTTGTTGCACTTAAAACACACGTTCAAGTGGACCCTGCAGTCTTTCCCATAATGTCCACTCTTTCCGCACACAAAACAGTTGATGGTTCCAGCTCGGCACTCCCCAGCGTGCCTCTTACCAGATTTCCCACAACTTGCCCCCGAATTTCTAATGACAGCCTTGAAGTTCTCAGTGTTTGGCTTCTTGAACTGTTGTTTCCCCGCCGTGTTACCCAAGGCCGCTCGTTCCGCTGACCTTTTCTTGTTCCTCTCCATCAGGTACAACTCTCTCTTTCTCGCCCCCTCGATCAGCTGATCCAAGGTGTCATATTGGCCATTTGAAACAAATTCCTAGATGTCCTCCCTCAGCGTTTGAGTATACTTGTGAATCTGCAACCTTTCGTCTCTTGCATACGCTGGACAATACATTAGTTTCTCCTTGAATATCGTGGTCATTTGATTAACCATCTCAGTTGTTTGCTTGAGTTTCATAAACTCATTCATCACTCGCTCCACCTCGACCTTTGGAGCATACTCCTCAAAGAACACTTTCGTGAATTCTTCCCATGTCATCCTTGCGATAGCTTCGCCCTTCATCTTTCTCAGTAGATTCCACCAATCCTTGGCCGCTCCCCTCAGGAAGTTAGAAGCGAACCACACTTTCAACTCCTCAGCACAACGGCAGGTAAAGAAAGCTCCTTCTATCGCAGAGACCCATCTGGTTCTCCGCACCGGGTCTGGTACTCCATCGAATACAGGCGGCTGACACGCCGAGAAATCCCGGAAAGTTCCTCGGGGGATCACTTGATTTGCAACTTGTACTACTGGTTGAGCGACCACAATAGCCGCAGTAGCCTCTTTCGCAGCCCATAGGGCTTCCGGTTTTTGGTCAATCATCGTGCCCATATCGTGTTTCAAGTCCTCCACAATCTTGGGCAACAGCTCGTTTAGTGTTGGTAACCACAGTAGTCACCAACTCAGTCATCGCCTCATTCTCATACTCTTCCTCATTCATCACATTTTCTGGTACAACATTTTCCGGATTCACAGTCTCAGTTTGATTCAGGATTGGTTGTGCGCGGGGGTCACTCTCTCCCGTCACACTAGCATTCTCTCCCTCAGGTGCGTTTTCAAAACCCGTTGGTATCACAAAACGATTTCTTGTAGTCACCATACTGGATGTATAGACAATGCATTTAATTAACAGGCGGCATTGCCACTCAGTCCTCATCACTATATCAGTTTATGTTCCACGTATTTCATGTCACAAGTACAGCTATCAGGTAACCCTAGTCATTCTAAGGCACCCTAGCTACAAGCATCCTATCTCTACAAGTACCCTTCACCGGATCCACAAGATTCCCCGGATTTTGACAAGTTTCAACAAGTGTTGTGTGTAAATAATAATATGGGCCCTATTATTACAAACACGCTACACGTGTTAGGTCTGGTCATTACCACTAGGAATCCCGATTCACTGGCTTGGGCCATGTATCAATCATCTCATCAAGCATACAATCAGTTATCACGTAAGCATTAACATGTCATTCTATTCTGATTCTACTAGAGTATCTAGATTGCAAAGTCTTAGTTATCACAGTCAGTACATCATAGTCTCGTCAGTTCAGTTAACATGATCATCACGTCATAAATTCATACACTGTACTCGCGTGTGACCACTCGGACTAGCTCCAGCTGATAGCTCATCGTAACATTTATCACTTGAAGAAGTTTCAAAAACTTTGTTTAAAATCTTTCGCGAACCAAGGTTTAAGTTCAAACATGCGGAAACGCATTTGAATCTCTTAAACCAAGGCTCTGATACTGTAACACCCTCAAACCAAGGTTATCTGTTTTAATTGTGATAAATTGAGTAATTAGTTAATTTAATTAAAAGATTAAATTTAATTATTTATATGTATGTATGAAACCGTATGCATGTATGTTTAATTATGTGGGTGTGCACGTGTATGTGTGTTAAGAGTATGTATGCCACCTATTGTTTTCTAAATTGTATACGTGGGGCTTATCAAATTAGGCATGCATTAACTCAAAAATTGGAAAAAGTGTTGTGTGTGTAATTGTGTATTATTCTATGCCAAAGAACAAACCGAAGAAGAAGGAATCGAAGAACAAAGAATTGGATTTCTAGTTTTTGGTGATTTAATCAAGCTAAGGTTAGATTTGGGTTTACACATGTTTAAATGATTAATTGTTATGATTTTAATAGAAATAACATGATTATATGAAGAACCTAAGAGTCGGTTTTAATGAAACATGGGTTTTGTTGGGTTTTTGTGTGTTCGTATGATTTGCATGTTAAAATGGTGTTTTGATGCGTGAAATATGTGTTTATAATGTTAAAGTATGTTTGTGGTATGTTTGAATGAAGTTTTAAAAAGTTATAGTTGATGATTTGAAGCTGGCCGAATTGATTAAGAACTTATCGGATTTTGGTTGGGAAGGAAGATTAAAACCGACACTTGAAATCCTAATATAGGAAAACCAAGCGTTTGGAAAACCGAAAGTTGGAATCCGGAAACTTTGAACCAAATCCGATTGTTATGTATGAAATCCGAAACTTAGAATCCAAGTACTCTAAAACTGATAGACTTGAAATCCGGATTAAAGAATCCGACACTTTGAGAAACCGACACCCAAAACCCTAAACTCCTAAATCCGAAGTATTTGAAATCCGATGGTCTCAAATCCGGACCTCAGAATCCGAGTGAAAGGAAATCCGACAGTCTTGCAAAGAATCCGACACTCGGTAGTGGATTTGGAGAAATCCAATAGTTTTTTATAGAATCCGATACCTTTGGTTTGGAATTTGTATTTGTTTATTATTTGTTATTATTTGATGAATGATTTATAAATATATGGATAGATATATTTATGAGATTGAGACTGATTTGGTTATTGCTGTGTTTACTGGTAATCTGAAAGCTCGGTAAAATTAGATATCTGAGTTCAAGCTGAAATTGAGGTGAGTGGACGTTAATTGTGAATGGTAAAGATTGCAGTTAATATTGTTGATGTAAAGCATGATTGTGGATTAAGATTGAACTGATTGAACTGCTGATTGTGATAATGATTGTTGATAACTGCTGCATGACTATTTGGTCGATACGCGCTCTTAGGATGATTTTGAGTTGCGTTTGAGAAGTCAGCTATACGTAGACTTGGGCTGGGCTTGTCTAACTGGTTGGTTGAACAGTAGTATCCTTTCTGTTGCATTTGTTGCTCAGAGGGAAGTTTACTATGCCAATCTAGTGGAAAGCTATCGGTAAACATTTGCTTTGGCCGGCATTGGTGTAGGTTCTGCGCCGAACCGCCGGTCTTCTCTGGATATGTGATTACATGATTGATTGTGAATGTTTGCATTTGATGTTTTAGCCTCTACTCACTTAGCTTTGTGCTAATTCCCCTCAGTTGATGTTTTGCAGGTTCGTGTTAGAATTGAAGAAGGAAGAGTTGACCACACTCTGATACTTATTTTGAAAAAGAGACGAGCCAGTTATTTTGTAACACCAAACATTTGATTATGATGTTGTTGTCTTTTGAACAAATGATTGTATATTTGAAAATGTTGGTTATATGTAATCAAGTTGGTTTTAATTAGCTTCCGCAGTGCGTTTTTTTTAAAAAAGGCTTGTGATTTTCCGGTGTTACAGTTTGGTATCAGAGCCTAGGTTTGGCGATGCATGCACGGCTAGAGTGTTGCATTCCCAAATCATGGCTCGTGACGGGTCAAGCTTTCCTTCGGGGGAATTATGGTGAGTTAGAGTTGTCAGTAGTAGTTAGTATTTTGGATACTAACGGTTTATGCTAATGAAATATGAGGTGATGTGATTGTAACAGATTATGGCTGATAGAGAGACATCCATCCTACCTACTGTGACCCAATCTACAGCAGAGGCACCGGTTATCGAAGATTTGAGTAATGTAAACTAGGCAGGAACATCTGGTCAGGAGCAAGAAGAAGACCAGAGCGAGTATATCTTTAAACTAGAAAATGAATTCATGGATCTCAGGAGTAAAGTCCTTAACATGAAATAGAGATTGAGTCAACCTGAACTAACTCCCGTACCAATTGCGATAACCACACAAGCAACAGTACCACCAGTGTCAGTACCTCTACCACCAATGACTCAGATGATGCAACAACCTTTCTTCTATCCATATCCTCAACCTGGAGGTTACCCATTTGCGTTTCCAGGATTTAAACAGCCGTGTACTTACAAACAGTTCATTGACTGCAAACCTTCTGAATACCGGGGAAGTTCTGACCCCAGTATCACGTTGAATTGGCTTAGAGAAATGACGAAGACATTAGATGCTTGCAATTGTGAAAACGAGCTGAAAGTAAAATACGCATCAAGGATGTTGAAAGCAGACGCCATGGTCTGGTGGGATTCGATTACCGGGCATTTCACGGAACAACAACAGGATAGCATCACTTGGAGTCAATTCCAGGAGAAACTCTGTGAGCAGTACTATGGTACTTTTGAGATTGCAAAGATAAAGAGAGAATTTATGGAGTTGCAGATGACCGGTAATATGACTGTGGACCAACTCATCAGTCAATTTAACGAGAAGATGAGATTTGCCAAAGACTCGGTGCCTGATGAAGAATCAAGGATTGCCCATTTTGTAGGGGCACTACATCCAGATCTTCGTAGCGCCACTAGGTGGGCTACCACTTTATCCCAAGCCTTCACGTTAGCCAAGTCGGCTGAAGGGGATTTAATTGCAAGGAATAAGTTGAGTGGGGAAAGAATTTCCCAGCAGAAATCGAGGTTTGAACTTTACAACACTCAACAGAGGAAAGGAGGGCAGGGTAGACAGGGTAACCAGAATAAGACATCTTCTACAGGTGGGTCTGCTCAGAGGGCACCTTGGTGCAACAGGTGCAAGTCTTATCATCACGGGCAGTCTACGCCCCAATCAATGAGGTTTGTGAAATGTGGCCTGTTTGGCTATGACTTGAAGAATTGCACACTGCCGAGGAGCGTGTGCTGGAACTGTTAGAAAATGGGGCACCGGGTTGGTGATTGCCCGTTAAGTAAGAAATCCGGGTCAGGATCAGGAGGGGGAGGATCTGGGGGATCATCTTCAGCAGGATAGAAAAGAAAGAACCCACCCACGGCTGAGGGTCGGGCATTTAGGATGACTGTGGATGATGCCACTACCACAGACGATGTTATAAACGGTATGTTTTTGATAAACTCTACTCCTGCTAGAGTGTTATTTGATTCAGGGGCAAATCGCTCCTTTGTATCTGTAGAATTCTGTGGTAGGTTGAAGGTGCCTTTAACTGAACTTGCTACTGCTTTAGAAATAGAAGTAGCTGATGGTATGATGGTTCCGGTCATGACTGCTGTGGCTGGAGCTAAGATAGATATAGACAGTATTTGTTTTCCTGTTTATTTCCTTGTAATGCCGTTATCTGGGTTCGATGTGGTGCTCGAGATGGATTGGCTGAGTCTGAATCAGGCCAGTATCAAATGCCACAAGTAGTTGATCTCCTTTCCGTTGGCTGATGGCACAAGAGTGGTAGCAAGGGGAGAGAAGGCTGGGTCTGTAATCCCGATTATCTCATGTTTGAAGGCTAGAAAGGCGTTGGATAAAGGTTGTGAATCGTATCTGGCCTATGTTATTGATGGAAAGAAAGAGAAGCAGACAGTGAATGACATTCGGGTGGTAACGGAATACCCGAAGGTGTTTTCAGAGGAGTTACCAGGGCTACCTCCAGTTCGTGAGGTAGAGTTCAAGATAGACCTGATTCCTGGTTCCCGACTAGTGGCAAAGGCACCATACAGGTTGGCACCATCAGAGATCCGGGAGATGATGGCTCAGATACAAGATCTGTTAGACAAGGGTTTTATTCGTCTAAGTTCATCTCCGTGGGGTGCACCAGTGTTGTTTGTAAAGAAGAAAGACGGTACATTGCGAATATGTATCGACTATCGTGAGCTGAATAAGAGAACCATAAAGAACAAGTACCCATTGCCAAGAATTGATGATCTGTTTGATCAACTACAGGGAGCTTCGTTCTTTTTTAAGATAGATTTGAGATCGGGATATCACCAGGTGCGTGTTTCAGATGAAGATGTGTCAAAAACGGCTTTTCGTACGCGCTACGGGCACTACGAGTTTTTGGTTATGCCATTCGGCTTAACCAATGCACCTGCAATTTTCATGGATTTAATGAACAGAGTCTGTCGACCCTTCTTGGATAATTTTGTGATAGTTTTCATCGATGACATTCTGGTATATTCAAAGACTAAGGAGGAGCACGAGCAGCATTTGAGACAGATTTTGGAGACACTGAAGAAAGAGCATCTGTTTGCCAAGTTCTCAAAATGCGAATTCTGGTTGAGAGAGGTACAGTTCTTGGGCATGTTATTTTGTCACACCCCGCTAAAGCGGAAACACGAGGTGTCACAGCACAAGATATCATCGCACAAGGTAAATAGATAATAACCATTAGATTAAATTAACAAAATAAGTAGTTCGGATGAAACATAAATAAAAGTTACACAACCGAATAATATTTAAAGGAAATTGTCTTGTACGATGCGTAAATAAAATAAATATGGTTTTTATAAAATGTGACGATGAAGATGAAGATGCCACACATCATGTTTGTAAGCATAAGGTACCTAACGGCGGTCACCTGAAAGCACGGGTAAAAGAAAAGTGTCAACTACTAGAGTTGGTGAGTTCATAGGTTTTTAATGTATGCACAAAATATCTTTTAAATGAGAAAAGTTTAAATAATTGATGGAAGTTTTTGGATAAAAATCCAAGTATGAAATAATGATAGAAGATGTATTATATTGCCCAAAACGTTGCACATGGTAGTAATAGACTATGATGATTATTGCTTGAGCCATTATCCAACCTAGCCGACAACCAATTGCCCATGATAAACCTAACGCCTATATTAAATGACGTTAGTAGTGGTAAAGTACATCTATAGTTCGTCAACCATAAATGGGAGACGTCGGAATCTCCAAATAGCGCTACTTACAAATACCATCGGCTCACTAGCGGAGTTAAGGAATAATGTCCAATGAAAGGGCCTTACAACGATCACCCAAGCACATCAAAGAATAATACCATAAGTGCTCAAAATAATATTTGAAATAAATAAGAAGATAGACAATAAACTTTTCATGAAATATATACACATGCTTTCACCCCAAAATAATATGAAATACGGTAAAAAGGGGCTATGATACTCACTCGGTATGCAAAGATGTTCACTCGTAAGAATTTCTTGTTCCTACCGAAGCTCCTTTCCTAATATAAGAGGTATGTAGCTCTATTAGACTTATTTTATTTATTATTTTGTATTATATATTTATTGTTAACTTATTTATTAAATAGTTAAAGGTTGTCTCTATTTTTCCATAAATCATAAGTGTTCACTGAAATTTCAGTTCTTTAAGTTGAACTTTAAACATTAAAAAAATGTATTTTAGGAGTCATATTAAGGTTTGATATTTTAATATAATCTTAATACATGTTTCTATAATGTCCAGTAAAAATATAGGAATTTATAATCCATGTTTAATATTTTTAATAATTAAAAGTGTATAGGATGTCCACTGATCAGGGTCTGGGTGACATGTTGTTACTAAATCGTCTGTTTAGGGCTCATACGACCTCGTTTCTACATGATTCAAAGTGGGAAATAACCACGACTCAAATATTAAACTTTTAAAAAAAACTAGACGTATTTTGACCCAAGAATGAGTAAGTTACACGCGTTTAAAGTGTACCCTTCTAAATCTACCAGATTTCCAGATTCAACATATGGGTCTTTTTAAATATGTTTGAAGGATCAAACGTTCATGAAAATTAGTGAATCCAGGTTTAAATGAAAGATAACACTTTAAACTAAGATTAGCAAAAAGAATCAACTGATTTTGATACCTAGAACTCCAGATATAACAAAAACAAGTGGAGAGTTCTAGCATCAGAATCTGCCAGAATGTTATTCTTTTTGCTTATGGGTCATAACTTTAATATGGCATGTTTATATTCATGATTAATCATATTGTATGAGTATAAGCTTTGATAATCCATGTGTTCTTACAACAATGGTAGGATGATACACATTTTATGTGTTCCTTACAACATTTGTTGAGATGAAACACATGCATGATCAAAGTCTTATTTTCTTGATTTTTAGTTGATTAAGTTCCATACAACAATGGTAGGATGATGCACATTTCATGTGCTCCTTACAACATTGGTAGGATGTTTATATTTACATGATTATAGATATATATAAAGGAAATAAGATGAACAACAAAGAAAATAAATAAAAGAAAGAAGAAAGAAGAAAAGAAGAAAGAAGAAAAGAAGAAAGGTAGAAGAGTAGAGATGAGTGTTTTATGATCATCTTACCAACTCTTTTCTTTGATTTTGTGTTTGATCTTCAAGAGATGATCAAGACTTAGATATTCTTGAGAGATTTTTGTTGGTGAAAGAAGAAGAGAGAAAAGAGAAGAGATGGAGTGTGGTGGTGAAGGAAATGATGAAGAGTAGTAGGGGGCTTATATAGAGCATGGGGGAGATCAAGTGGTGATTCTTGGGAAGAGAAGGAGGCAAGAGAAAAGAGATGGGGGGTTTCTTTTATTTTTTTATTTTTTATAAATTATGTGTAATTAGTTTAAATAAATTTGTATAAATGGTGATTTTGTTTAAATCTTTTAATTAACAAAGTTTTAATTATTTTGATGAGTTTATATATATATATATATGTTTTATATTTTAACTTATTTATATTTATTATGATGTATTTAATTATTTTTATTGTTATTATTATTATTATTATTATTGTATATGATTTGTAATTCTTGACTTTTAATAATTCGATTTTTCGAGCTCGGGAAGGTTCTAACCATATAGGCGGGATTTCTACGAAATCTAATATTATTATGGATGTATTTAAGTCAAAAATACTATTTTTAGTCATACTAGGCTTAAAATTAGAATTTCTAATGGCTAACCTCGGAAATTTGTTGCCGAATGTCACAGTCTCCCCTGATTAAAAGAATTTCGTCCCGAAATTTACTTTGTACTAACGTTATTAAAGAGGTGAGGATATTTATGTTTCATGTAGTATTCGCGTTCCCATGTGTATTCGGGTCCGTACTTGAATTCCAATCGAACTTTTGTAATTTGAATCTTACTTTTTCTAAGCTGTTTGACCTTACGGTCAAGAATTTCAATTGGTTCATGTACGAAATTTAACCGATCATCTGAACATACTTTAGGGGTAGTACTAGAGTTTCATCAGCTAATAATTTATTTAGATTTGACACATGGTAGGTATCGTGTGTGGCATTTAGTTCTTTTGGAAATTTAAGCATATACGACCCTCGCATAATTCTTCTAATTATATCAAATGGTTTAAAGAATCTGGGATATAGTTTTCCTCTTTTCCTAAAATGTGCTATTTTCTTCCACGGCAATACCTTTATAAGCACTTTTATCGCCCACTTGGAACTCTAAAGGCTTACGGAGATTATCAGCGTAAATTTTCTAATGATCTTTGGCAGTCTTAAGCCTATCGTTCATAATTGTATTCTTGTCGATGACCGCTTGCATGATATCAGGTCTAGTTAATTTCCTATCGCCAATTTCCAACAAATTAAGTGGGGATCTACACTTGCGCCCATACAAGACTTTATATGGTGCACACTGGATGCTAGTGTGACACCTATTATTCTAAGAAAACTTAACTAATAGTATATGTGAATCTCAAGTTCCACTAAAATTTATTACGCATGCACACAACATGTCTTCTAGTGTCTAAATCGTTCTCTCCGATTGCCCATCCGTTTGAGGGTGGTAGGTGCTGCTCAGGTTTACTTGCGTACCTAACGCCCTTTGTGACGATTGCCAAAATCGGGATGTGAACCGACTACCTCTATCGGATATTATTACAATTGGTACTGCGTGTCGGGCAACAACTTCGTCAATATAATTCTGAGCCAGTTTTCCACTTTGTAATCTTCCCGTATAGGGAGAAAAGGTGCCGATTTCGTGAGTCGATCTACTATAACCCAAATGGAATCGTACCCTTTTGCAGATCGGAGTAATTTAGATACGAAATCCATGCTTATATGTTCCCATTCCATTCTGGCTGTTGCAACAAACCGGATGGCTTCTGGTGTTCTGTCTTAACCCTTGCGCAAGTTAAACATTTCCCACGAACAAGGAGACGTCTTTCTTTTTTCTAGACCTACCAATAGTATTCCTTGAGAACATTTTGTCGGCTCCAGGGTGGATTGAATATTATAAGCCTCGTCTAAAATTGTTGATTAAAGGTTATTAAACTTAGCTATCCAATTCTTGTTTTCGAAGTGGTGCACTCCATCTGGCCTGTTTTGAATCATCGCTCCAAGTGATATAGGGTCTCGTTCTTCAAATTTCCCGTCTTTGATGCTTCTTTTTGAGCTTCAACTATTCTTTTATTTAGGCTTGTTTGAATGGTTGCTCCTAAAGCTTGTACCCTAGATGGATTCACTCTTTTGTTTCTTCATAGAGCATCAGCGACCATATTGGCCTTGCTAGTATGGTATTTGATATCACAATCGTAGTCACTAAGCCATTCTACTCATCTTCTACGCCTCATATCAAGCATCTTTGGATCAAGAATATGCTGAAGACTCTTGTGGTCTGTATAAATAGTTCGCTTAGTACTATAAAGGTAATATCTCCATTTTTTAAGGGCATATACTACGGCTCCTAACTCTAAGTTGTGGGTAGTAAATTTCTTCTCATGCACTTTGAATTGTCTCGAATCATATCAATGACTTTCTCTTTTTGCAACAACACACAACCCAATCCTTGGTGTGACGCATCGCAATATACCGCGAAGTTATATGTTCCTCCGGGTAACGCCAAAATTGGTGCATTGCTAACTTATTCTTAAGCGTAGAAAATGTTTTTTTTTTTTTTCACCAAACAAACTTCTTATCCTCTTGAGTTAATGCCGCGAGTGGTTGCGCAAATTTTGAGAAATTTGCTATAAATAAATGTACTTAACCGAGAAATTTACAATTTCAGTCGGGATATATGGGGTTCCTATTTCTTTATGGCTTCGATCTTTGTTGGGTCAACATGAATTCCTATTAATTACGTGGCCTAGAAAACGTAATTCCCGGCATACAACTTCTGATCCTTAAGTAACTTTAAACTTCTGATCCTTAAGTAACTTTAGTATCAACCTTAAATGCTTTTCATGGTTGCTCTTTTGTCGAATGTAAATGAGTATATCATCAACAAACACAATCACAACTTATCTAAGTATAGTCTGCATACTCGGTTCATTACGTCCATGAAGACAATTGGTGCGTTTGTCAATCAAAAGGGCATAACTATAACGTGTTCTAAACGCGGTTTTGGGCACGTCCTCTTCACGGATTCTTAATTGATGATATCCAGATTGAATATCGATTTTAGAAAAATAGGTAGCACCTTGAAGTTGATCGAAAAGGTCATCGATTCGAGGAAGAGGGTATTGATTTTTGATGGTCAATATGTCGAGTTCCCTATAGTGTATGCACATTCGTAGCAATCCATCTTTCTTTTTGACGAATAGGACTACGGCTCCCCATGGTGAGGTACTTGGTCGAATAATTCCTTTGTCGAGTAGCTCTTGAAGATGTGCAGGCAATTTCCTACATTTCCAACGGGGCTAACCGATATGGTTCCTTTGCTACAAGCGCGGCTCCAGGGATTAAATCAATCCAAATTTGTCTTGTCTAATTGAGGGTAATCCAAGTAATTCATCCGGAAACACCTTGGGAGAATCCCAAACGATTGGAAAATCGTGAATGTGCTTTTCCTAAACCTCCGTTTCTACAACGTGAGCGAAGAATGCGATATAGTCCTTTCTTAAATATTTTTGCATTTTCATGCATGATACCACCTTGACGTTCTTCCTAGTCTTTTTTCCTTATATGACAAGCGTTTCATCTTGTGATAGTGGAATCTGAATGATCTTTGCAGAACAAAGTATTTCAGCTTGATTTTTGGATAGCCAATACATACCAACAACTACATCAAAGCTCCCTAATTTGATTGGTATGGTCTACGTTAAAGTTTTTGCTAGCTAAGTTCAAGGTACACTTAGTGATTATATCTCTAGTCTTGACTTCTTGTCCATTAGCAAATTCCATGATATAGGCCTCTTTCAATATTTGAAATTTTAGATTGAGCTTTGGCCTAAAAACTAGTGGTACTAAGCTTCTATATATTCTAGAGTCAGATAGCATTGATGCATTATAATTGTTCAGAAGAAACATACTAGTAATCACATTCGGGTCTCTCCTTTGTACAAATTCTACTTAGCTAGGTTATGGTGATCCTAAGATATAAGGTCTAACAACTAACACTCCCGTTCAATCATATAGCAATGCATGTAAAATCAAACATTTCATAACGTGATTTAAGCAACATATGTTCAATCATATAGTTCCCAAAAAGTACCAAAATGATTTCCTAAAAGACATCAAGTGATTAATGTTTAACAAATCATCAAAAAAAACCACCAATTTTAATAATCGAAAGAAACTCCAAATCTTTCACTAATTCAATCTCCTTAAAAACAACCCTAGCGTATCATCATACTTACTAGCAATCTCACCATCACTATAACGAAATATCCTCCCAAGCACATATATAATTAAATCATCTACACGGCCCTCCTTGTTGCAATGGTAGTCCCCACAGCTCTTAACGCTTCACGGTGTTGCGACTCCGAGAGCATAGACAAAAAAATTTCATAGGACATGGTGCCGGTGGTCTAAACTAGTATGATGAATACTCAGTTCTAGTGATATGTTTTGTATCCACCTTCCCTCTTTAGGGGTCACCCTTAATGTCCTTACGATAGTTCCCGTTACTACTTAGGGTGCTTCTATGTGCTCCCTAAATCAGCAGTTCTCTCCCTCCTAATGAAAAGGTCATGATGTTACTCTCGTTGGTAAAGAGACTCTTTTCCTAGCCGTGAGCCTAACACATGCTTCACAGGAAGTTGGTGTTGATAATACACTAGGTCGTGAAACTCGGGGACTCTCCTACTAAGTTTCTATTCTAACCTCCATGGATAAAGAATATGTAATCTTAGTGCGTCAACCTAATGATGACATTACAGACTTCGATATATATAAAATTGGTTACTAAGTGTGCTAATATATGCAAGTACTTATGATATGCCATGCTTATGCACACACACAATGATCATGATCTGGAAAGAAAGTAAATAAAATTTTGTTTCTAAGTATATTTTTATTATAACTAACCTAAGTGCCATATCGTACATAGCTAAATTAGACATAGGTGATCAAGCTTTGTCTAATTGAGGTATAACAATGTGGTACTCAGCTTAATTATATTATCAATACACTTGATGCATTTTAAACAAAATTATTTGTAAAATTATTTTTATAAACCTTTGGTCATAGTTGTTGTTTTCCCCCCATAAGAAAAACAACATTCTCTATAACCTTAGGCTCTGATACCAAATCTGTCACACCCCGCTAAAGCGGAAACACGAGGTGTCACAGCACAAGATATCATCGCACAAGGTAAATAGATAATAACCATTAGATTAAATTAACAAAATAAGTAGTTCGGATGAAACATAAATAAAAGTTACACAACCGAATAATATTTAAAGGAAATTGTCTTGTACGATGCGTAAATAAAATAAATATGGTTTTTATAAAATGTGACGATGAAGATGAAGATGCCACACATCATGTTTGTAAGCATAAGGTACCTAACGGCGGTCACCTGAAAGCACGGGTAAAAGAAAAGTGTCAACTACTAGAGTTGGTGAGTTCATAGGTTTTTAATGTATGCACAAAATATCTTTTAAATGAGAAAAGTTTAAATAATTGATGGAAGTTTTTGGATAAAAATCCAAGTATGAAATAATGATAGAAGATGTATTATATTGCCCAAAACGTTGCACATGGTAGTAATAGACTATGATGATTATTGCTTGAGCCATTATCCAACCTAGCCGACAACCAATTGCCCATGATAAACCTAACGCCTATATTAAATGACGTTAGTAGTGGTAAAGTACATCTATAGTTCGTCAACCATAAATGGGAGACGTCGGAATCTCCAAATAGCGCTACTTACAAATACCATCGGCTCACTAGCGGAGTTAAGGAATAATGTCCAATGAAAGGGCCTTACAACGATCACCCAAGCACATCAAAGAATAATACCATAAGTGCTCAAAATAATATTTGAAATAAATAAGAAGATAGACAATAAACTTTTCATGAAATATATACACATGCTTTCACCCCAAAATAATATGAAATACGGTAAAAAGGGGCTATGATACTCACTCGGTATGCAAAGATGTTCACTCGTAAGAATTTCTTGTTCCTACCGAAGCTCCTTTCCTAATATAAGAGGTATGTAGCTCTATTAGACTTATTTTATTTATTATTTTGTATTATATATTTATTGTTAACTTATTTATTAAATAGTTAAAGGTTGTCTCTATTTTTCCATAAATCATAAGTGTTCACTGAAATTTCAGTTCTTTAAGTTGAACTTTAAACATTAAAAAAATGTATTTTAGGAGTCATATTAAGGTTTGATATTTTAATATAATCTTAATACATGTTTCTATAATGTCCAGTAAAAATATAGGAATTTATAATCCATGTTTAATATTTTTAATAATTAAAAGTGTATAGGATGTCCACTGATCAGGGTCTGGGTGACATGTTGTTACTAAATCGTCTGTTTAGGGCTCATACGACCTCGTTTCTACATGATTCAAAGTGGGAAATAACCACGACTCAAATATTAAACTTTTAAAAAAAACTAGACGTATTTTGACCCAAGAATGAGTAAGTTACACGCGTTTAAAGTGTACCCTTCTAAATCTACCAGATTTCCAGATTCAACATATGGGTCTTTTTAAATATGTTTGAAGGATCAAACGTTCATGAAAATTAGTGAATCCAGGTTTAAATGAAAGATAACACTTTAAACTAAGATTAGCAAAAAGAATCAACTGATTTTGATACCTAGAACTCCAGATATAACAAAAACAAGTGGAGAGTTCTAGCATCAGAATCTGCCAGAATGTTATTCTTTTTGCTTATGGGTCATAACTTTAATATGGCATGTTTATATTCATGATTAATCATATTGTATGAGTATAAGCTTTGATAATCCATGTGTTCTTACAACAATGGTAGGATGATACACATTTTATGTGTTCCTTACAACATTTGTTGAGATGAAACACATGCATGATCAAAGTCTTATTTTCTTGATTTTTAGTTGATTAAGTTCCATACAACAATGGTAGGATGATGCACATTTCATGTGCTCCTTACAACATTGGTAGGATGTTTATATTTACATGATTATAGATATATATAAAGGAAATAAGATGAACAACAAAGAAAATAAATAAAAGAAAGAAGAAAGAAGAAAAGAAGAAAGAAGAAAAGAAGAAAGGTAGAAGAGTAGAGATGAGTGTTTTATGATCATCTTACCAACTCTTTTCTTTGATTTTGTGTTTGATCTTCAAGAGATGATCAAGACTTAGATATTCTTGAGAGATTTTTGTTGGTGAAAGAAGAAGAGAGAAAAGAGAAGAGATGGAGTGTGGTGGTGAAGGAAATGATGAAGAGTAGTAGGGGGCTTATATAGAGCATGGGGGAGATCAAGTGGTGATTCTTGGGAAGAGAAGGAGGCAAGAGAAAAGAGATGGGGGGTTTCTTTTATTTTTTTATTTTTTATAAATTATGTGTAATTAGTTTAAATAAATTTGTATAAATGGTGATTTTGTTTAAATCTTTTAATTAACAAAGTTTTAATTATTTTGATGAGTTTATATATATATATATATGTTTTATATTTTAACTTATTTATATTTATTATGATGTATTTAATTATTTTTATTGTTATTATTATTATTATTATTATTGTATATGATTTGTAATTCTTGACTTTTAATAATTCGATTTTTCGAGCTCGGGAAGGTTCTAACCATATAGGCGGGATTTCTACGAAATCTAATATTATTATGGATGTATTTAAGTCAAAAATACTATTTTTAGTCATACTAGGCTTAAAATTAGAATTTCTAATGGCTAACCTCGGAAATTTGTTGCCGAATGTCACATATTTGCAACGAGGGAGTAAAAGTGGATCCTTCGAAAGTGGAGGTGGTTATGAATTGGAATGCTCCAAAGACACCATCCGAGATCAAGAGTTTTCTGGGGTTAGCTGGATACTACCGCAGGTTTATTAAAGATTTCTCCAAGATTGAAGGTCCGTTGACTAAGTTGACTCGAAAAGATGTGAAGTTTGTTTGGGGCAGTGAACAGGATCAAGCTTTTTAGATGTTAAAACAGTTATTATGGCAGGCCCCCATCCTTGCATTGCCAAGTGGAACAGAGGATTTTTATGTTATATTGTTAAAACAGTTATTATGGCAGGCCCCCATCCTTGCATTGCCAAGTGGAACAGAGGGACCGGGTGATTGCATATGCTTCAAGACAGTTGAAACCCCATGAGAAGAATTACCCGACGCATGACTTGGAGCTGGCAGCAGTTGTATTTTCCCTGAAACTGTGGAGACATTACTTATATGGCACCAAATGCGTAATATGTACACATCATAAGAGACTGCAGTATGTGGTTACTCAGAAAGAATTGAATATGAGACAGAGACGTTGGGTGGAATTAATTAAAGATTATGATTGCAAAATCAGATATCATCCTGGAAAAGTAAACGTGGTAGCAGATGCCTTAAGCCGCAAGGGAGCAGGAAGTTCTATCCAATTTATGCGTATTGTATCTGATCTAGTGGATAGACTAAAGTCTGCACAGTTGGAAGCTTTGAAAGAGGAAAACTTGAAGAATGAACTGATGAAGAAACGTAAGGATGAACTTGCTGATGATTCCCGTGGATTAAAAACATTTAAGACTCGTGTGTGGGTGCCTATGCTCGGAGATTTGAGGAAGCTGATTTTGACAGAAGCACACAAGTCCAGATTGACAGTACACCCAGGAAGCACTAAAATGTACAACGACCTAAAAGTGCTTTACTAGTGGCCTACTATGAAAACAAATGTGGCACAATTTGTGGAATCATGCCATATCTGTGCATAGGTGAAGGCCGAGCATCAGTAGCCTTACGGTTCTTTAAAACAATTGGAAATCCCTGAGTGGAAGTGGGAACATATAACGATGGATTTCGTGACTAAACTTCCATTAACTCAGAGAAATAATGATATGATGTGGGTGATTATGGATCGGCTAACCAAGAGCGCTCACTTCCTAGCTACGTGTGAGACGGCTTCTATGAGTAAGTTGGCTCAACTTTATGTGAACGAGATTGTTGCAAGGCATGGCATGCCGTTGTCAATAGTATCTGACAGAGATTCCATATTTTTTTCTAACTTCTAGAGAAGTTTACAGAGGGAATTGGGGACAAGGATTAACCTAAGTGCTGCTTAGACGGTCAGACTGAACAAACCATACAGACACTTGAAGATATGTTGCGTGCTTGTGTGATTGAGTATGGTGGATCTTGGGATTCGCACCTGCCGTTAATTGAGTTTGCGTACAATAATTCTTACCACTCCAGTATTGGGATGCCTCCGTACGAAATGTTATACGGCCGTCGTTGCCGTACTCCGACGTGTTAGTTAGAGGCTGGTGAGAAACAGTTTGCAGGACCTAAGATAGTTTAGATGACAGCTGATAAGGTTGCTATTGCCAAAGATAAGTTGAAGGCTTCCAGAGATGGACAGAAAATATACGCAGATCCACGTCGTCGACTAGTTAAGTTTGAGGTGGGAGAATTAGTGTACTTGAAGGTTTCCCCGTGGAAGGGTGTTATTTGATTTGGTAAACGCGGGAAGTTAGCTCCTCGTTACATTGGTCCCTTTCGCATACGTCAGATTGTGAATGACCAGACAGTTACACTAGATCTTCCAGCAGAGTTTGCAGGAATACATGATACTTTTAACGTTTGTTATCTGAGAAAGTGCAAAGTAGAGAATGGAAACCAAAGTCTCCCAATGCAAGAACTGAAAGTGGATGCTAAGAAGAGATTGATAGAAGAACCTGTAGAATTGTTGGATCGAAAAGTGACCAAGCTCCGAAAGAAACAGATAGCAATGGTGTTGGTCAATTAGAAGCATAGTCTGGGTTCTGATTTAACTTGGGAAACTGAAGTAGAAATGAAGGAAAGATATTCCCATTTGTTTGAGCAGGAAAGGATTCCGAGGACGGAATCCTCTTAAGGGAGAGAGATTTATAACACCCTCTAACCTAGGCTTGGAGATTAGCAGGTTTGTGGTATTTGCTTATCTGTTTTAATTGTGATTAATTGAGTAATTAGTTAATTTAATTAAAAGATTAAATTTAATTATTTATATGTATGTATGAAACTGTATGCATGTATGTTTAATTATGTGGGTGTGCACGTGTATGTATGTTAAGAGTATGTATGCCACCTATTGTTTTATAAATTGTATACATGGGGCTTATCAAATTAGGCATGCATTAACTCAAAAATTGGAAAAAGTGTTGTGTGTGTAATTGTGTATTATTCTCTGCCAAAGAACAAACCGAAGAAGAAGGAACCGAAGAACAAAGAATCAGATTTCTAGTTTTTGGTGATTTAATGAAGCTAAGGTTAGATTTGGGTTTACACATGGTTAAATGATTACTTGTTATGATTTTAATAGAAATAACATGATTATATGAAGAACCTAAGAGTCGGTTTTAATGAAACATGGGTTTTGTTGGGTTTTTGTGTGTTCATATAATTTGCATGTTAAAATGGTGTTTTGATGTGTGAAATATGTGTTTATAATGTTAAAGTATGTATCTGGTATGTTTGAATGAAGTTTTGAAAAGTTATAGTTGATGATTTGAAGTTGGCGGAATTGATTAAGAACTTATTGGATTTTGGTTGGGAAGGAAGATTAAAACCGACACTTGAAATCCTAATATAGGAAAACCGAAAGTTGGAATCCGGAAACTTTGAACCAAATCCGATTGTTATTTATGAAATCCGAAACTTAGAATCCAAGTACTCTAAAACCGATAGACTTGAAATCCGGATTAAAGAATCGGATGTTGGAATCTGCCCACTGACACACGTAGGCCGGCATCACTGCCAATGAAGCGCGGGCCTATAGGGTCACACGCCAAGTTTCAATCTCGACAGCCTACTATAAGAGGAAAGAGTCAAAATGGTCAAATTCCAGTTGACCTAGGCTTCACGACCGTGAAGGATGCTCCACGGGTCGTGAAGAAGCTAGTGCCCACGAGTCCTGTCGTGGGCCGCATGGTTCGTGAAACCCTAGGGCTTCACGACCCTACACGGCCCGTGAAGGAGGTCGTGAAGACACAACCCTCACGATTCTTGCACAGTGCGGCACGGCTCATGGAGGATTAATGGCCGGTCGTGGCACATTTATCCTTCACGGCCCGTGAGAGCCCGTGAAGAAGTCGTGAAGGCAGAATTCTAAGTGACACTTGAATTTGGTTGGACCATCTTGTTGGTCCAATGAATGGTGCCAATTAGCACGACTTTGGACTCTCAAGAACAGATGAAATCTCTTTATAAGGGGCATTGTTTGTTCATTCAACACTCTTAGTCAATTTGTGCAAGTATACACTTTGTGAGTTCTTCTAGTGTGAGAGAGCAAGAACAAGTGTTCAAGGGTTGTGCACAAGTGGTTCTAGGGCTGTTCGAAGAAGATCATCAAGTGTTGGTGCTTCTTTGGTTTGCTAGTACAAAGAGATTGAAGACTTAGCTTGGTGTGGACTTCTTTGGTGCTTGAGGCCATTTGTTTCAAGAGCTCATCCCACACTTCGAAGTTGTTCCAGAAATATCAAAGTCTTCAAGGGTATGGCTTGCTTACCTTCTTCTCTTTGTGTTTGTTTTTGGTTGCATGCATGTTCTTGCAAGTTTTCACCACCATTGGGAAATCATGGGATCATTTTGTGTGTTTTTGTTGCTTTCGTTGCGTGCTTTGATCCCCATGGATTCTCAACAGTGGTATCAGAGCCATACTTGTAAGATGCATGCACCTTTGTGGCTTGAAAATCCATATTTTCGATTTTGGACATTCTGTCCAGAAGGTCTTCACGGGCCGTGGAGCTTGCTTCACGGGTCGTGAAGGCCACACGACCAGTCTCGTGGGGTGGTGATCGTGAAAGGTTTTTAATCTGTTTCACGAGTCGTGGAGCGTACTGCCTTCACGGCCCGTGAGGGCCCGTGAAGAGCAGTAGCTCGTGAAGGCATCGTGAACAAGCTGTTTTGGCCCTTTTGAAAAGGAAAACTGGATATGGATTTTGGCATATGATTTTGGTGTTTCCAGAATCATTTTAGGCTGTTTAGCGTTGTAGATTAAGCCCCATAATATCCTAATTCTTTTATATGTATGTATTGGGTGGTTTTGGCATAAAATGCACACATGCATACATGTAAATTGTGTATATAGGAATATGGATTTCAAAGTGTTTTGAATCCTAATGCATATGTACAAGGTTTATTCTTGTGCCTTTAGTTTTTGAATAAACTTAATTGGGATATTGTTTTGTGCATGGTTTGGTGTGGCACACCATGCTTTGTGGTTGTTTCGTTTTTGTGAGCACCGGTTTGAGCCTAGACCTTTGTGTGGTTGTTTGGTTGCCTTATTTGTTATTCATTCATTTGGTGGTTTGTACCACATTTGGTTTGTAATAATTTATTTATTAGTGGCTTGCACGCCAAAGTATTTATTCTTTGTAATTGTATATTAGCTTAGAATAGATTGTGTGGCTTGCATGCCATTTCTTTTTAAATTATGTATGCAATGAGAAGAGAAGACCGGAGGCACCAATGGGAGTCTTGGGAGACGTCTTGGCTTTCTTGGATCCGGAAGCGTGGGATCGAGTGGGAGCACGCCACGAAGTCTTGGATTGTTTGTCCTTAGTAGCCTTAGTTCCTCGGTTGGCTCACCGGGGAAAACTTAGGTTGGCTCAAATCGGTTTTGTATGCGTGGTTGTGTAGTTTTATTTATTTATTTTCTTGCGTGGTTGTAGGATCTTCGCATGCTAGAAAATCTTTTGAAAATAATAAAACTATATAATTTTCCTTAATTGGTTAACAAACCCCGCTCGCTCACATGATTAACAAACGAATATAAAGTGCTTATGTTCAATTGGTGAAAAATGCGTTTTGTAACTAATTTGTTAATCAAAACGAAAAGAGGTTTTTAACCAGAAAAACAAAAGTCCCGTTTTTCTTAAAAACGTAAATCACACGCCATCCAAAAGATGACACCACCCGAATCTAATGAAGCATGGGACAATTGTCGAGCTTAGCACGAGTTGTTCCATGTGGACTTGTGTGGAAGGTGCGTGTGGCGTCTTGAAATCTTTGGTTGTCGAGCTTAGCACGAGCCAATTATTGTCAAGGGCGTCATCGTGTATCTTGTTGGACGATTTGCAATTCCAATTTAATACGCCTTGATAATTGTCGTGCCTATACCGAGTTATCAAAGCGGCCTATTGAGGAATCGGTGTGGGAAGGGATCAAACATGCCAAACCGGTGCTATGAGTACCGATGGATCCTGCAAGTGCCTAAGAGTTGTAATCATGGATTGCAATTGGTAAAGCATTTACCGGCCTAAATACCTTCACAAAGTGATCCGCGGTAAACCCGTCATGTAGTGAAGTTTGATGGGAATCCATGGGGATCAAAGCACGCAACGGAAGCAACAAAAACACACAAAATGATCCCATGATTTCCCAATGGTGGTGAAAACTTGCAAGAACATGCATGCAACCGAAAACAAGAACAAAGAGAAGAAGGAGATCAAATCATACCCTCGAAGACTTTGATACTTGGCTGGAACAAATCGGATTTGGGATGTAAGCTTGAAACAAAAGGCTCCAAGCCCTAATGCAAGTCCACCAACACTTGATGGATCTCTTCTGGAACAGCCTTGAAATCACTTGTGCACAGCCCTTAACCTCTTGCTCTTGCTCACTCTCACTAGTATGAACTCACAAATGAAGTATGCTTGCACAATTTTTCCAAGAGTGTTGAATGAACAACAATGCCCCTTATAAAGAGATATCATCTGTTATTTAGAGTCCAGAGTCGTGCTAATTGGCACTCATTCATTGGACCAACAAAATGGTCCAACCAAATTCAAGTGTCACTTAGAATTCTGCCTTCACGACTTCTTCACGGGCTCTCACGGGCCGTGAAGGATAAATTCGCCACGACCGGCCACTAATCCTCCACGAGCCGTGTCGCGCCGTGCAAGAATCATGAGGGTTGTGCCTTCACGACCTCCTTCACGGGCCGTGTAGGGTCGTGAAGCCCTAGGGTTTCACGAACCATGCGGCCCACGACAGGACTCGTGGACACGAGCTGCTTCACGACCCGTGGAGCATCCTTCACGGTCGTGAAGCCTTGGTCAACTGGAATTTGACCATTTTGACTCTTTCTTCTAATAGTAGGCTGTCGAGATTGAAACTTGGCGTGTGACCCAATAGGCCTGCGCTTCATTGGCAGTGATGCTGGCCTATGTGTGTCGATGGGCAGATTCTAACAAACTCCCACTTGCACATGGCACACCGTATCCATGGGCACCACAGACAGGGAGCGGCCTCTAGCAAGGCATCCCTGCCCCCAACTAAACATGGGGTATGTCATCCCTGACAAGTACCATGATAAACTAAAAGAGTTTGACATGGTCCTATAGATAAGTGATCAATTATCTTATTGTTCGCGATATCCAAGTGAACACGAGACATGGTACAAAGTCATTCTCCGACCGTTCACGATTATGTTTCTCGATCAAGATTGGTGGTGACCAAAAGGTGAGTTGCAACTGATCAACAATCATTGCAAACTCGAGCATGGCCATGCAATTTTGGTGTCAGCGCCCAATCATCGAGGGGCCCAGGGATATCTCTCTTTACAGAGGAACAAATTCCTTCGACTACATTGCCTCCAATACAATGGCAATACTTTACCCAAATACCTCATTTATAATAGCTAGTTACGGACTACATTTGAAAGCAGTCAGAATAAAGCAAACCAAAATAGTGAAACATATGCATCTCCGGTCTAAGGATAAAAGATATTATCATCCTGATTTACTCTTGACATGTACCATGAAGTAAGTTCAGGTGTGGGTCGTCCAATCACTTGAAACTCTTTTCAAGTATAGGCGAAATATTGCGTCCCTTGTATTCAATCCCTATTGAACACTATGACCAATCATTTCCCTCGATCTTCGTTCATACTTCCTTCCTTGAAGAATGACTGATCGTGGACTGTTTAGAATGTAAAACATTCAAGGAAGTGATAAAACATGCAAAGTTGGAACACAATAATGATTTAAAGAAAGTATTCGCTACACGCGTATCATTAAATCTCCATTTAATAATCAATACATTCAAAAATACAATATTGCTTAATGTTCCCAATAGTATAGTAAATACATCAAATACAATAACCAATATACAACTCAAACCAAGTCACTAGCAAATCTAATCCCAATAGCACGTGTGTGGGCATCGTGCTTGGCTTGCGACAACGGTTTAGTGAACGGATCCGCCAAATTGCTATCCGTGTGTACTTTGCTGATGACGATGTCTCCATTTTCGACCACGTCCCGGATAAAATGATATTTCCGCGGAATATGCCTTGTGCGTCGATGAGACCTTGGTTCCTTTGCTAAAGCAACGGCACCCTCGTTGTCACAGAAGATCTCAACAAGGTCGCTGATGCTTGGAACCACTCCCAGATCAAGCAGAAATTTTCTCATCCATACGGCCTCCTTAGCAGCTTCACTGGCCGCAATGTATTCCGACTCGGTAGTGGAATCGGCCACGGTGTCTTGCTTAGAGCTCCTCCAGGATATAGCACCGCAGTTTAATAGGAACACGAACCCCGATTGTGATCGGCAGTCATCCCTATCGGTTTGGAAGCTTGCATCAGAGTAACCCTTTACTCTAAGCTCTTCCTCACCATCGTACACCAAGAACATCTCCTTAGTCCTCCGAAGATACTTGAGAATTCTCTTCACCGCCGTCCAATGAGCTTCGCCAGGGTTGGCTTGATATCCACTCGTCATGCTCAAGGCACACGATACATCAGGCCTCGTACATAGCATGGCGTACATGATCGAGCCCACAGCCGAAGCATATGGCACTCGCTTCATTACTTCCCGTTCCTCTGGGGAACTAGGGGATTGAGTCTTACTCAATCCAAACCATGTGACATTGGAATGAACCCCTTCTTGGAGTCTTCCATCCTAAACCGCTTTAGGACTTTGTCAACATATGTACTTTGGCTAAGCCCAATAAGCTTCTTGGATCTATCTTTATAGATTTTGATCCCAAGAATATAAGTCGCATCTCCTAGATCCTTCATTGAAAAACAATTCCCTAACCATGTTTTTACACCTTGAAGGGTTGACACATCGTTTCCAATGAGGAGTATGTCATCGACATACAAGACTAGGAACACAACTATGCTCCCACTAGCCCTGACATATACACATGGCTCATCCTTGCTTTTTGAAAAGCCAAAGTCTTTGACTTTCTCATCAAAGCACAGGTTCCAACTGCGCGATGGTTGCTTAAGTCCATAAACGGACTTCTTTAGCTTGCAGACTTTATCCGGATGCTTGGCATGTACAAAACCCTCGGGTTGAGTCATATAGACCTCCTCGCTAAGTGTCCCATTAAGGAACGCGGTTTTTACATCCATTTTCCAAATCTCATAATCATGAAATGCGGCAACTACCATGAGTATCCGGATAGACTTCAACATAGCCACCGGGGAAAAGGTTTCATCATAGTCTACACCATGAGTTCGCGTGAAACCCTTCGCCACCAGTCGGGCTTTGAAAGTGTCTACCTCTCCATCTACGCCGGTCTTTTTCTTAAAGACCAATTTGCGCCCTACGGGTCTACACCCGGGTACCGGATCTACCAAATCCCAGACTTGGTTATCCGACATAGATTGCATCTCGGACTCCATAGCCTCTTTCCACCTAGCGGACTCAGGGCCCACCACGGCGTTCCAATAAGATGATGGTTCATCATGATCCACCACTAGGTCGCAGCCCTCAGACATGAGAAACCCATATCTCTCTGACTCGTTGCGACTCCTACCGGATCTTTTAAGAGGTAAAGGATCCGTGTCAGGTTCTCCAGCAGCTCCGTGCTAAGAATCATCTTGTGAACTAGTGCCAACTTCAGGTTGGTCATTGGAAGGTTCTTGAATCTTTTCAAGATCTACCTTTCTCCCACTAGCGTCTTTGGATAGCATCTCCCTTTCTAGAAAGACGGCCCTCCGAACAACAAATACCTTGTTCTCGGACGGTTTGTAAACCAAATATCCTATAGACCCGGCAGGATATCCAATGAACAAACACCTCTCGGCTTGGGGTTCCAATTTGTCCTCCACCTCACGTCTCACGTAGGCAGGACAACCCCAAACCTTTAGATATGAAAGCGATGGAACCTTTCCATGCCACATCTCAAAGGGTGTCTTCTTGACCATCTTAGTTGGTACGAGGTTAAGGATTCTAACGGCTGTTTCCAATGCATAGCCCTAAAAGCTAATGGGTACATCCGTACGACTCATCATACACCGAACCATATCCAATAATGTCCGGTTCCTCCTCTCGGCGACACCATTTAATTGTGGTGTCCTAGGAGGTGTCAATTGCGAAACAATTCCACAATCTTTTAGATAGTCACGAAATTCCGAACTTAGATACTCACCACCATGATCCGATCTGAGCATCTTAATTCATTTACCCAATTGGTTCTCAACTTCGTTTTTGAAAGTCTTGAAAACCTCAAAGGTTTCCGACTTTTGTCTCACCAAGTAGACATACCCATACCTACTAAAATCATCAGTAAAGGTTACGAAGTACCTTGAGTTATCCCTAGTGGCATGCTTGAACGGACCACACACATCCGTGTGAACGATATCCAACAAGTCTTTGCCCCTCTCACATATGCCGGTGAAGGGTGCTTTGGTCATTTTGCCCAACAAGCAAGATTCGCATACATCACCCGACCCATGGTCAAATGACTCCAAGATCTCATCCGCTTGGAGCTTGGCGATGCGTTTCTTGTTTATGTGGCCTAAACGACCATGCCATAAAGATAACTTATCCAAATCACATTTGGATTTAGAACCAACATTCATGATTGATCTATTACTTTGCAAGCATACGCTTGTCTCATATATGCCACGACATGGATGTGCTTTAAAATAAAATAAATCATTCTTAAAGCATGAAATAATTCCATTAGAGAAATTAAAGTTAAATCCATCGTCAACAAGTGCATAAAATGATAAAACGTTTCTTGCCACGCAGGGCGAATAAGATACATTTAATAAAGTAATAAATAAGCCGGATGGAAAGGCGAGGTCCACGCTCCCTATCTTCTCAACCGGGACAACCGCCTTGTTTCCCATGATGAAATCCAGCTCCCCATCAACTAAGTCCCTACTTCTTCTTAGTACCAGCACATTATTAACTATGTGAGTACCACACCCGGTCTCCAAGACCCAAGCGTTAGAAGTAGAAGTGTTATGGAGTTCAATCATATACATACCGGAGGCGCCTTGTCCCTTGGCTCGAAGCCTCTTGAGCTCCTCCGTGTACTTGGGGCAACTACGCCGGTAGTGTCCCTTCTCCCCGCAGAAGAAGCAAGTGGCCTCTTCCGGTGAGGGGGCTATAGGAGCGGGTTCCTTCCCCTTCGGCTCCGGCGCCGGGAGTGGTTTGGGCTTGGGTGTTGCCACCTTCACCTTCACCTTTCCCTTTCCCTTGCCCTTGGAGCTTGAAGCGAGCCGATTCCTCTTAGCACCACCCTCATGGATGGCTAGGACGGGTGCGGAGGTCGATGGCTTTGCCTTGGCCATGTTAGACTCGGCGGTCTTCAACATGCCGTGCAACTCCATCAAGGACTTATCCATATTATGCATATGGTAGTTCACAATGAACGGACCATATGCTTGAGGCAAAGATTGGAGGATAATTTCCGTAGCCAACTCTTTCCCCATAGGAAAGCCCAACCTCTCGAGCTGGTCCACGTATTGCTTCATACAAAGCACGTGGGAGCTCACGTTCCCGCCCTCCTACATCCGACACCCTACAAAGGCCTTGACACACTCGTAGAGTTCTTGCCTCGCTTGCTGCTGGAACATTTCTTTTAGTTGCGAGATCATGTCAAACGCACCAAGTTGTACGGTGTTGGAGATGTTCAGCAGCAAGCGAGGCAAGAACTCTACGAGTGTGTCAAGGCCTTTATAGGGTGCCGGATGCAGGAGGGCGGGAACGTGAGCTCCCACGTGCTTCGTATGAAGCAATACGTGGACCAGCTCGAGAGGTTGGGCTTTCCAATGAGGAAAGAGTTAGCTATGGATATTATCCTCCAATCTTTGCCTCAAGCATATGGTCCGTTCATTGTGAACTACCATATGCATAACATGGACAAGTCCTTGATGGAGTTGCATGGCATGTTGAAGACCGCCGAGTCTAACATGGCCAAGGCAAAGCCATCGACCTCCGCACCCGTCCTAGCCATCCATGAGGGTGGTGCTAAGAGGAATCGGCTCGCTTCAAGCTCCAAGGGCAAGGGAAAGGGAAAGGTGAAGGTGAAGGTGGCAACACCCAAGCCCAAACCACTCCCGGCGCCGGAGCCGAAGGGGAAGGAACCCGCTCCTATAGCCCCCTCACCGGAAGAGGCCACTTGCTTCTTCTGCGGGGAGAAGGGACACTACCGGCGTAGTTGCCCCAAGTACACGGAGGAGCTCAAGAGGCTTCGAGCCAAGGGACAAGGCGCCTCCGGTATGTATATGATTGAACTCCATAACACTTCTACTTCTAACGCTTGGGTCTTGGAGACCGGGTGTGGTACTCACATAGTTAATAATGTGCTGGTACTAAGAAGAAGTAGGGACTTAGTTGATGGGGAGCTGGATTTCATCATGGGAAACAAGGCGGTTGTCCCGGTTGAGAAGATAGGGAGCGTGGACCTCGCCTTTCCATCCGGCTTATTTATTACTTTATTAAATGTATCTTATTCGCCCTGCGTGGCAAGAAACATTTTATCATTTTATGCACTTGTTGACGATCGTCTTGAGGACGATAATTGTGTTATCTATTGTTGCTTAGTTGAGGTGAGCATCAAGGTTTGATATGAATTATGAGTTATTTGTGTTTAAGGTATATTGGTTCCGGTCAACTTTTCTTTGGTATTGTGTGAGTATTATGCAAAGATTGGAACTTGTGCATTAGCTATTGACTGTTGATGGTAAGTATAGCCATTGGATTAAGATATGTGGTTTTGGACATATAAGTTATGTGAAGTGCCATGGTGGAACTGGTAAAATATATACCATTAGAAATCTTTGAGATAGAAGTTAGTTCTTATACTTTTGGATTACGTGGCAAGGTTGTCAAGATCCTTGTGAAGAGATGATATGACTTAGGTCAATGTTGACCCAATGCTAAAGAATGACTTTATTTTGTGATACTTGTAAGTTTTCTTCTCCATGTCATATAATTATGAATAAACACCTTCGTGTTACTCCAATTATTAGAGAAGTGATGCAATTACTATTAGATGATTTCGATTAATTGATGAATAATGGTATATGAGATGGATTGTAAAGAACTTTATGAAGTGTTGTGGTAAATAAAAAAAATCGAAAAGTGATTAGTAAATTCACTAATTATTGTGTCAATAGCTAGTCATGGGATAGATGACTAAAGAGTCATCAAACTTGGGTTATTGGTTTAAGAACATCTGTAAGTGCAATTGGAAGTTAATCTTGAACCCTCTTGTGGTGAGTTACTAGGCTAAATTAAGAGGTCTGGTTATAAGAGTTGATTTAGTTTTGATTTAGAAAAATTGTATAAATGGCATATGATCATTGGATAGGTGCATTCAAGTTATGACTAAAGCTTGAGCCCAAATGAGAGTATTGGTTGCTCTTATAAAAAGAAAGATGAAGGGATTATTATAGGGTTGATACCGTTAATCAAGTTAATTGATCCTAGTTAATATCTTAGCATAACTTGTGGTAATACTTAAGCCTATGAGTTGATTCGATTCCGAGGACGGAATCTTTTTAAGGAGTGGGGAATTGTAATATTCCAAATTTTAGAACACCATATATTATGTTTAATAAGGCATTTTTATATTTAGGTAAAACAAATTATGGTATATTAAAGATGATTTGGAAATTTATTGTTTTAAGTATGATTTTAGTAATTTAATAACATTAGCCCAAGAAGTACTAATGGTAATGCACAAAGTGCAAATGGTCAAAGCTTTAAACAATTGGTATTCTAGATGTTATAATTTAAGAGTTATATGTAAATTGAATAAAACATTAAGGGTTAAAAGTGGCAATTTTGGAACTTAAGGGGCTGAATGGGGAAAAGTGGGTTATTAATATCTTCATTTGACTTAATTGAGTCAAATGAGAGGCTCTTATGTCTGGAAGAGTTAAGAGAAAGAGGGAGAGAGGAAGACTTTGGAAGAGGAAGGAGAAATCAAAGGAAGTTGGGTGGTTTATGTGATTAAATCCAAGATTTGGGGTGTTTGCTCTTCATCTTCTTCATCCTTGAGATTGGATTTGATCAAAGAAAGTAACTAGCCAAGTGGGTATTGAAATCAAGTAAGTTTCAACTTGAATTTGTGTTTGATTTGCGTAATACATGTTGTTTATGGTGAATTTTAGTTGAATTTGTGATTATGATAGCAAATGGGTCAATTTTAGGTTTAATGATGAAATAAGGGTTTGAATCATCAAGATTATATTAAGTGTTGATGTTATAGTGTTATATGGTGTTATTTGAGTCTTTGGTATGCTGCAATCAAGTTACATTTGGAAAATTTTGGGTTTTGGTCGATTGAACACAAGAAAAACAAGCAGAAAGTTACTGTTCACGCTAGCTCGCGGCGCGAGCTGGGTGTGTCGTGTCGCGAGGCCGCTGGTCTGCGAAGGTTTTGTTTCCAGATAAATTTTCACGGCGCGAGGCCCCCTGTGCATGCCAAAATCATGTTTTGACCCCTTTTGACCTTGTATATGGTTGGGGTTTGTCTCTATTGGCTATAAAGGTTTAGACATAGTCTTTTAAGACCTGAAAGAGTCTTTAAGAATAGAATTGAGTTTAGAAACATTGTTTTTGGTTACCTTATGTAAGTTAACCTTATGTTTTGTGATCATAGGTTTATGATCAAGTGTTTGAGCTTTGGTTGGATGGGGTTATGATCCTCATCACACCTTCAGGTGAGTACACCCTGCGGATACCCAGTTTTTGTTAAAGTTTCAAGTCATCATGATTGTGTTTTGTTTGTTTGGAAAATGTTTGACGAAACTTGATTATTCAAATGATGTGGAATATGGATTGGTTTTATAATATGTTTTCTAAGATTGGCAAATGCTTATGAAGCTATAGAATTTAAAGAATGTGGAAATTTTCGAACTTGTTATATGATGCGTTTTAAGAAAAGATGGTTTTTCAAAATAAAACCATTGCTCCATGTCGGAGGTGGTCTATGTTTACTTTGTGATTTAACTAATGGTTTTGAAACATGACACCATATAGGAGTGAAATTTGATTTTGAAACAACAAACTTGGTTTTGAGTAATGAAAGATATGTTTATACTCATGACGTATTATGGGCATTGAGATGCCATATGTGAGATTGTTTATGGAGCATTATGCTTAAGTGATATGAATTGTGACACTTATGTGTTTTGTGATAAGCTTGATTGCTTGAGATATTTGGCCTTTATGGCATGTGATTTATGTGACCCTTTGGGGTATGTGTTTTGGTCCGGATCACTGTGTGATATGAACTCTGTACCATAGGGTTCCTAGCCATTGAGACATGTACAAGTTCATGTGGCTTCGGCAATTGAGGAACCGCGATACACGGGTGGTTGAGGAATCGGTGCAGAGAGTGGAGGGGTATGTCAGTACCCATTATGACCATGTGGGTTCACTGGGCTGACGAGCCACCGAACCTAAGCAACACGAGTGGACTTGGGGAACAAGGTTTACACTCCAGATAACCGTTGTATGGTGGACTGCTTCGTGCTTCCCCCACCTTGACGGGGAGATGTGGTTATCCCCCATGTGGACACGTGTTGACCGTGGCTAGCTACCACGTGGAGACATTGTGGCCCAATGGATAGACCCGCATCCTTATGTGCTTATGTGTGAACTTTTAAAGTATATTGATTGCCAAACTCGTGTTTTCAAAAGAGAAAATATGATGACTTGGTTTTGATAAGGCAAATGTTTTTTGGTTGTACTCAGTAGCTATGTTTATAGCTAACCCAGTGTGTTAAATGTTTATATATCCGCGGGATGTCTAGAGGCCTTAGTGAGATGGGTAGATGCCTTGGGCATAGTATTGACTTGGTTGCATTTCCGGTAATTTTGTTGAAAGGTTTTATATTTTGTTGAAATATTTACAGAAAATTAAAATTCTTCCGCAATTATGTATAAAATATGTTTTAAATTGAGATTTCAAAAGTTTAAACTTGGACTGAAAATTCAGGGTGTTACAATTTAAACATGACATATTTTTTTTATAAAAGTTCTAAATAAAGAATCTGAATGATATAAATTATCCTTTTTAACATTAATACTAATTTATTATATTATACGATACGATTGTTTAATAAGATAATGTATGAAAGAAGGAGAATTAAGATAAAATACCTTATTCTCAATGAGTCAGAATGTACTTTTAAGGTGAAAACATTCGGTAGTGTTATTTTGTTTCTTTCAACATGGTCTTCATTCAGAAGAGACAATCAAACACGCTAAATACTGTACGATTCAACATTCCATTCAAAAGTAAACAAACAACCTCTTATAAGCAGTATATGGTATTCTTAATATCCCATATATCATGTTTTTTTAAATATTTTTAGGAAGGAATGGAAATGATTTGAAAGGAAAACAAGAAGGTTGTGTTCTAGAGTTTCATTTAACGAATGAATCTGTAGGAAAATGGGAGATTTTGGCTCAACTCTTACCTTCCAAAAATGAGAGGATTTGAAAGGAAAGCCCTTCTTTTTCCTTTCTTTCGTGGAATAAACGAAATAGTGTAGAATTAGATTTAGATTTAGGTAGTAGGTATATGAAATAGATGGAATCAAAATATTGCTAAACTAGATTTTAGGCCCCTGTAAACACGTGCTAGGATGTAAGGATTTGGTTTGGTTTGATTTTGTTTTGATGGTTTGAATTCCGAGTAATCTATTTTGGAGACAGTTACAAATATTGGAAATGAAGACTAGTAAGCATCTTTATAATTTTCGATTTGGTTTATAACCCCATATGGGTAGTTGTTTCTTTTATGAGTATTTCTTAGAGAGTAAGGTTATTTGAAGACTTGTTAAACATTAGTTAGTTTGTTGTTTAAATATTTTGTAGGGCATAGTTCTCATAAATTATCACTTAAAAACGCATGATTATTTGAACAAAAGTAGTTAATGCAAAATCTCGTGTGAATTAGTGTGATGTTACCTCTAAGGGGCAAGTAATTGGTATACATAGTTATATGAATATCTAAAGCTAATATCTAGTTTTTCCCTTCATACATCTATAACAATGTAACATCCCGAAACAGGCCTAGTTGTACCATATGCTTGTTAACATTGTATCATTATGAATTAAATAAAAGTTGATGAAAATGACTAATAGTTATTAATTATTAAACGGTTTTAGATAAAAATTCCAAAAATATCCCCGTTAGTTGAAACAGGTAATCGGGTGTCGAGTTGTAAGTTGAAAATATCCCCGTTAGTTAAAGTCAGTTCTTATTATTTCCTTCTTATTCTCTCTTCTCAGAAAACAGACACACAAACACACACTTTCTTCATCTTCATTCTTTGTTCTTGCACCTTTGAAGGAGAAGTTAACTAGAGATCAATCAAGCCTTCATTTCCATCAGCAAACAAGGATTGAAATCTGTCCATCTTCATCTTTTCTTCCTTCTTTGTAAGTTTTCTAGTTCAAGTTCTTCGTTCTTTAAGTTTTAGGTTGAAATGGATCAAAACCCAAATTAGCAATCAAAAACTAAATTTAAAGGCAATTAGTTCCTACAACATCTACAAGTGTATTTGAGTAAGAATTATGAATAAGTGTTAGTTTTGATTGAGTTTAGAGAATTTGTCCAAATGGGTCAAAATGGTGATTTTGATCTTTAATCTTGAATTGTATCTTAAAGCATGTAAGAATTGGTGTTTCTAGCGTAGTTAGACTTGATATAACATGTAGGAACACTGGAAGTTGATTAGAAATCCTTTGGGAATGTATTGGATTGGAAATGGGACAGAACAGGGTGGTGAATTCAACACTAGTCTGTAAATGGGTTGCTTGCGGCTGCAAGGGGAGTTCTTGCGGCCGCAAGGGAGATTGCTTGCCGGCTCAGGAGAACCCTTGCAGGCGCAAGTAGTACCCCTTATGAGCACAAACAAGGATGCTTGCGGCCACAAGGTGGTGTTGCCCAGTGACAGCAAGCAGTTTTGTTGTTTTCTTTGTATTGATGTATGTGAAGTTTATTTAGGTCAATAAATGGATTAAGGACATCATTAGGGGATTAATACAAGTATTCTAGTTGTTGTTTTTTATGTGTTATGTCGAAAATGTGGTAATGTGTTATACGTGTCCCAACGATCACGAAGAGCCAGAACATTTCATCCGCCTGTTGTAGTTAATCACATAGTAGTTGTTCAAAACACTGTCATCAAACTTTTTATAGAATGAACGGGGCAATCCAAAGAAGAAATGCACGGGGACATCTACTGGTTCTAACTTCTGTAAAATCAAGAATATATATATGTATTAAATAATGTAAAAATTATATTAGATTTAAAACTAATGTTGTTAACTTTAATTAATCATACCTTTATCAGCTTTATGCTCCAATAACTGCGAAAAGTAATAAGTTAGAATGAAAAAGGAAACGGGTCAACAGGTTTACTTAATTAAAGAGGCCGACTGTAGTTAAAAGAATTCAATGAGGCTAAAATGAGTTCATAAGTGAAAACACACGTTGGATATACATATATATGTACTGCCATGATTATGCTTACCATGGCCTGTGCAGCGTTCCTTGATTCATCTAATTTGAGACTTTCATTATTAAGTACCATGTTAGCATGATGCTTACCATGGCCTGTGCAGCGTTCCTTGATTCATCTGATTTGAGACTTTCATTATTTAGTACCATGTTAGCATGTTTAGCAAGTTCTTCAGTTTTTGTACTCTCAGAATCTGGTATGCTTGATCTTTCCGAGATTGTCATAATAGTAGGACTTAATCTCGTGTCCAAGATTTTTTTTTCATTTTTATGAAGATAGTAAAAGAACACTATCTCTTAACCATAATGAAGAGAGCTTACAAAGAAAGAAGAGCGACCACATAATTAATAACATCTTTATTTCAATGTTATTAATTATGTGAGAGAGCACTGAAAGGGTTCATTGAGAATCAATAATCTATTTCCAGTGTTGAAATCAACAATTGATTAGAATCAATTGATTAAACACCAAGAACAACCAAACTTAATAACACCAACAAATCTTGCAATAGGAAACAGATGGAGTGTTGATAGTTAAATAATCATGACAACTACACTTGTTTATTAAAAAAGTAACTAAAACAATATGAGTCCATAAGCAAATAAGAATCATAAACTTTAAAGGATGCTAACATGGTAATTACATTTGGAGGAAAAAGTTAAACAATATTTTGTAGCCAAATTTCAGTGAATACATAATGTTTAACAATGCAGCTCAGTAAGTTTTTGTGATTCTTTTTAGAAGGAAGTTACTCCATGTAAATCTTGTTATCCTAATATACCTCAAAAATAGCATGACTAACCGTGTGAAATATTGAAATTCAAGCATTTTCATAGACAAACTACAGGTTATTAGAAAGCAGGTCAACTCTGATTTGCAACTGAAAGTCCAAAGATGTGATAATGGATTAGTAAATTAGAAGATACTTGTATGTAAGATGAAGAAGTAGTCAAGAACACAAGTATGAACAATTTGCTTGAGCTTGAAGATGTATTGCAATTACTTTGAAAGTGGAATAAAAGCTGATGAAAATTACAATACAAAGGTTATCTTGCAAACTAGGTTTGCAAGGTATATAAAGAGAATGCTACATGGGCCAAGAGCCTCATGGGCTTTTACAACTAAACTAGCTATTACAATAAGTGTGGGCCAAGCCCAATATATCTAACTAGTCTACTAATACAATAATAATAATACAAAAGACCACAAGGCCTACAAACATATTTTAAACTAACATTCTCCGCCTTTTGTAGCCTTGTGCTGAGCTGGGATGTTTCATCTACTTCTTTGACGTAGAAGTCTTTCCCAACTCCGGATGATTTTCCTCTCCTAGACCTTTTCTTCCGGTAGGTCAGCAACCCTTGTCATTTTTACTAGCAGTTCTTGTTCTTGCACATTTCGGTTGTTGAAGCAGGTTCTACAGTACTTTGAGATACATCGTTGGAGTGTACCGTCAGAATAGGCGTTAAGTTCTGAGAGTTTGAGGAATGCTTTTCCACCATTTAGATTTGACATTATAAACCCTTCAGCACCTTCATAGTCTTCGTCATAATCCTCAAAGATCACATAGTTTTGATATTTATTCATTTTGGAGAAGTGTTGGTTGGGCTTCAAAACATTTATCTTGGGAAGATCAGCCTCAACACCCAAGTGTAGATCGTGAGTACGTCTAAGAAGGATTTTCTTTCTCATAAAGTCCCTAATGACTGTCAGGCCTCTCTTCTTCTCTCTGTTCTTACCGGTTTTACACGCCAGCTCATCTTCTATATGTGTGATGTCTCCCAAATTCAAATGCCTCAATTCAACCTCGTGAAATGTATACCTCTACCCATCTGCTCTTGTAACATGGAAGTAAAGCATTGAGTAGTTGAGGAAGTTGCACATGTACACCAGGTCAATCTTGGAAATAGGAAACTTGGAGGCCACCTGTTCTTTCGGACTTGCATGGAAGGTGGCAGCGAACCTTACTGCTTTCTCATGTTCCGTTGAATTAAGCATATAAAGATCATCAACCTCTCTGACCTGCTCTGTGGAATTATTTCTTCCAGATATGGGTCACTTAGCCACTGAGTAGGCCAGCGAGATTTAGATTTTGTCAATGCTTCTGTAGCCCTAATGTTTTCTATTGTTGGCCTTTCTTCTATAATTCTCTGGTGAGTGGCCAAAGGTTTGGGTCCTCCATGGTACGTTTTTGGTATGGGCCACTCACTTTTCTGTTGCTCTGATTGTTGCGGTTGCTGTTGACTTATTAAATCGATTGGTGCAACGTTGAATTGCCCTTGTTGTGGAGGAAAGATGTCTAGCAACTCCCGATTGATCGTTGTAAAGACTTTTCTTATATTTATCAAAGGTTTCTCCTCCTCCTCCTTTGCATCTAGTACTGGCCTTTTGCCTTTTACTTTTTTGGTTGAGGTTTTAGGGAGGGGAGGTACTATGTCACGAGGAGTTTGTGTTTGGATTTGGGGAGTTTGGATTCTTGGGATTTGGACTGTTGGAGTTTTAGGTACCTCTGTCGCCTTTACCTCTACCTCTGCCCCTTGATTGATTTCAAATTCAAAATCCATTTCTAGTTGTTATTCACCAACCTTACTGCCACTGCCACTCTGCCCTTCCTGAGGCGTTGGTGTGGGAGCGGCTTCGATGCGTAGAAATGAGCTTTGTGCGCCAATATACCTCTGACCAACCCTCTGCCTTTTCTCCCCCTCATGATGACCTGGATACTCAGGATCATCATGCCTCCTATGTGTTTCTGCTTGAGTCTTACAAGAGGTCTCCACTGCTTCTAGCCTTTTGGAAATCCCAGATATAGCGGTGGTTAGGGATTTGAGTGCTTGTAGGATGTTGTCTTGAAAAGTGTTTCAGCTAGAATGTAACACCGGAAAATCACAAGCCGTTTTTTTTAATTGCACTGCGGAAGCTAACTCAGACCAACTTAATTACATAAAACCCAATATTTACAAATGTACAATAATTGTTCAAAAGCTTAACATAACAACAACTGTTTGGTGTTACAAAAATAACTGGCTCGTCTCTAATGGTCAATTCTTCCTTCTACAACCTCAAACACGAACCTGCAAAAACATCAACCGAGGGGAATTAGCACAAAGCTAAGTGAGTAGAGGCTAAACACCAAAAGCAAACATTCATAATCTATATCAAAGCATGTAAACACATATCCGAGAAGACCGGCGGTTCGGCGCAGAACCTATAACCAATGCCGGCCAAAGCAAAGGTTTACCGATAGCCCTCTACTGAATTGGCACAGTAAAATCCACCTCTTAAGCAACATATGCAACAGAAGGGCTACTACTGTTCAACCAACCAGTAAACGAGCCTAGCCCAAGTCTACGTATAGCTGACTTCCCAACACAGCTCAAAATCATCCTAAGAGCGCGTATCGACCAAATAGTCATGCAGCAGATATCAACAATTAATATCACAATAAACAGTTCAATCAATCCGATCTCAATCCACAATCATGCATCACATCAATAACATTAACTGCAATCTTTACCATCCACGATTAACGTCCACTCACTTCAATATCAGCACGAACTCAGATGTCTAATATTTTTGAGCTTTTAGATTGCCTGAAATCATAGCAATTACCAAATTAGTCTCGAATATATAAATATATTCATCCACATATATTTATAGGTTAACCATTTATCAAGTAAACAACAAACAATTATACATCCAAACACTAAAATGTCGGATTCCCAAAACTCCCGGATTTGGCACTGTCGGATACCTGAAATCCGCTAGATCCAAAACTATCGAATTTCCAAAATTAGCGGATTTGGGTCTCGGTTTTTGGGAGTGTCAGATTCTAGGTATTACATCGGACTCTTGGGTATTCGGATTTCATAATGTATCGGATTCTAAACAATCGGTTTTAGACTTAGTCGGATTTACAAATACCGGATTTCTAAAGTTCGGGATTTAGAGTTTCTCGCATTATGGTTGCCGGTTTCTCAAGTTCCGGATTTTGGCTTGGTCGGTTTTGCAAACAATCGGATTTGGATTCTTATATTTCAAGTATTGGATTTCACGGCTTTCGGATTTCAATTCTCGGATTAGGGGTTATCGGATTTATGAAGTATCAGATTCTAGAATTCAATTGTATCGGTTTTACAAGTGTCGGTTTTCACCATCTTCTTCATTCTATAAAATCCGCCACCTTCATCCCCATCATAACTCAAACCCAGAAATTTAAAAATTCATCCAAGCATTCTAGAAACATTTTTTAACATCTTTAAACATGTATTCATGCATTAAAAAATCATTTAAACACATAAACCATATGAACACACAAAACCCACCAAAACCCATATATTCATCAAAAACCGATTCAAATGTTATTCTTAAATTCATGTTAATCATCAATCTTCTCAAGTTTAACATTTAAACATATTAAAAGCAAATCTAACCTTGACAGAAAGAAAACACACCACACACACTTCACCTTTCTTAACTTTTGGAAATAATGACTCTAAATTATGCCTTATCAATTTACATTAAATTTTAAGCAGAAGGTGGCAAAAACCCCCCCTCCAATTCCTCATACACAAACACGTGGACAACTAAATACATGCATACATACATGCATACGGTTCTATCATACATACATACAATACAATTTTTACATATTAATATTAACTCATATTTTAACTTAATTCATCAAATAATTAACCACTTAATCATAATAAAACAATTAAGCACATACCACAACCCACTAATCTCCTAGCCCAGGTTTGCGGGTGTTACAAATCTCCCCTCCTTGAAAGGATTCCATCATCGGAATCCCTTCTTGCTCAAACAGCTGGGGATATCTGTCTCTCATCTCTCCCTCAGTCTCCCATGTCAAATCAAAACCTAGACTATGCTTCCACTTGACCAATATCGGAATTTGCTTCTTACGAGGCTTGGTCATTTTTTTGCGATTTTGCGATCTAACAGTTCCATAGGTTCCTTTAATAATCTCTTCTTTGAATCTAACTCATGCACCGGGAGAATCTGATTTTCATCTTCAATCATACATTTTCTGTCTATCGTTGGCAACTTTCAACTTCTCTTTGGCAATAACAACTTTATCAGCAGTTAACTGAGCAATCTTAGATCCTGCAACCTGTTTCTCACGAGCTTCCAACCAACAGGTCAGAGTACGGCAACGACAACCGTATGACAGTTCATTTGGAGGTATCCCAATCTTGGAGTGGTAATAGTTGTTATACGCAAACTCTATCAAGGGCAGGCATGAATATCAAGATCCACCATACTCAATCACACAAACACACAACATATCCTCAAATGTCTGTATCGTTCGTTCAGTTTGACCGTCAGTCTGGATTCTCTTTCTGATATTATAAACAACGGTTTTCCATGCCTTGCAACAATCTCATCATTGTATAGTTGAGCCAACTAACCAAAAGAATCCGTCTCACAAGTAGCTAGAAAATTAGCACTCTTCATATTCATTTCTGATTGTTATGTCCTTTATAACGCATATACATTTCTTACATACTTGCTTACAGTAATTCTCCATCTCAATCTGTTGATCTTAGTAAAAAAAATTTATATATCTTTCATTTACTGTCCATCATAACAGTATCCATATACTTCTTCTTTCTTGCTTCAAATTAACATATTAGAACATTATCATGTTTTTTTTCATATAGCAATTTCCAACTGATGTTTCAACATCCATTTGGTAGAAATTGCACGCATCATTCTAATATGATCAATTTATGAATACCATGAATCCTCAAACTTCTTCCCACATAAACACAAATCATTTTCAAATATCTGCACAACTATTTCTACTCTACTATTTACTAAGGTTTTAGTTGTACTGTTTGTCTCGCATTTCAATTTTTGTAATAAATCCATCTAGAAGCTTAATCAATTATTTCAAATTCCTTCAGAAATCTTTGAGTATGTGTTAGTCCCAGATTGAGTACGCAACAACAAATGTTTGTAGAAGGGGGGATTGAATACAAACTTTAGCTTTTAAAAATTAAAGACACACTTATATACTTTTATATAATTCTTATTGATATGAATCAAGAATTACATATACTAGAAGCGGAAATTCTAAGTACAATAAAAGGTGGCAATCAATTTGTCTAACACATAGACAAGCTAACTCTAAAACAACTAATGTATTTAGAGTGTTCAACACATGAACAAGTTTGATTCTACACAATGCTTATACTCTACGAAATTTCTCAACTGATGAGATTTTCTTTTTGTGTAGTAGAGACTTCACTTTGTTGTGTTGTGTAGTATATATTCTCTATTTGCATGTCCACCATGCATATGTATATATATATATATATATATATATATATATATAGAAGTCTTGGTGGATCCGGTTGCATGAAGGTAAGAGACTAAAAGGATGTGGAAATATAATATTTTAATTGTAAAGGTAGTGGGTAAAAAGTAAAGTTACTTTAATCAAATGTATGATAATAGTAATTGTACTTTTCTGCAAAAGTGCAACCCATAAGCAAAAAGAATAACATTCTGGCAGATTCTGATGCTAGAACTCCCCACTTGTTTTTGTTATATCTGGAGTTCTAGGTATCAAAATCAGTTGATTCTTTTTGCTAATCTTATTTTAAAGAGTTAACTTTCATTTAAACCTGGATTCACTAATTTTCATGAACGTTTGATCCTTCAAACATATTTAAAAAGACCCATATGTTGAATCTGGAAATCTGACAGATTTAGAAGGGTACACTTTAAACGCGTGTAACTTACTCATTCGTGGGTCAAAATACATCTAGTTTTTTTAAAAGCTTAATCTTTGAGTCGTGGTTATTTCCCAGTTTGAATCATGTAAAAAGGAGGTCGTATGAGCCCTAAACAGACGTTTTAGTAACAACATGTCATCTAGACACTGATCAGTGGACATCCTATACACTTTTAATTATTAAAAATACTAAACATGGATTATAAATTCCTATATTTTTACTGGACATTCTAGAAACATGTATTAAGATTATATTAAAATATCAAGCCTTAATATGACTCCTAAATTACAGTTTTTAATTGTTAAAGTTCAACTTAAAGAACTGAAAATTTCAGTGAACACTTATGATTTATGGAAAAATAGAGACAACCTTTAACTATTTAAATAAATAAGTTAACAACAAATAAATAATACAAAATAATAAATAAAATAAGTCTAATAGAGCTACATACCTCTTATATTAGGAAAGGAGCTTCGGTAGGAACAAGAAATCCTTACGAGTAAACACCTTTGCATACCGAGTGAGTATCATAGCCCCTTTTTACTGTATTTCATATTATTTTGGGGTGAAAGCATGTGTATACGTTTCATGAAAAGTTTATTGCCTATCTTCTTATCTATTTCAAATATTATTTTGAGCACTTATGGTATTATTCTTTGATGTGCTTGGGTGATCGTTGTAAGGCCCTTTCGTTGGACATTATTCCTTAACTCCGCTAGTGAGCCGATGGTATTTGTAAGTAGCGCTATTTGGAGATTCCGACGTCTCCCATTTATGGTTGACGAACTATAGATGTACTTTACCACTACTAACGTCATTTAATATAGGCGTTAGGTTTATCATGGGCAATTGGTTGTCGGCTAGGTTGGATAATGGCTCAAGCAACAAACCGTCATAGTCTATTACTACCATGTGCAACGTATTGGGCAATATAATACATCTTCCATCATTATTTCATACTTGGATTTTTATTCAAAAACTTCCATCAATTATTTAAACTTTTCTCATTTAAAAGATATTTTGTGCATATATTAAAAACCTATGAACTCACCAACTCTAGTAGTTGACCGTTTTCTTTCTTTTACCCGTGCTTTCAGGTGATCGCCGTTAGGTACCTTATGCTTACAAACATGATGTGTGGCATCTTCATCTTCATCGTCACGTTTTATAAAAACAATATCTATTTTATTTACGCATCGTACAAGACAATGTCCTTTAAATATTATTCGGTTGTATAACTTTTATTTATGTTTCATCCGAACTACTTATTTTGTTAACTTAATCTATTGGTTATTATCTATTTACCTTGTGCGATGATATCTTGTGCTGTGACATCTCGTGTTTCCGCTTTAGCGGGGTGTGACACCTTTCCAGAGGATAAGATCAAACCTTTTTGTCTCATACTTGATCCAAAAAGTGCATTTTACTTTTACAAACAAAGATCTAAGGCATAATAGAACAACACATGTTCTGCCTTTTACATATGACTTACAATCTGAAAAGATAGAGTAGATTTGACATTTTTCACGACTCAGCTAACAGATTGTACAAGGAACTCTGATATTCACTACTCAGTTGACAAAATATATCAGTTGATCACTTTTTGCTAGGACTCAGTTGACACATATTGCTCAGCTGATCATATAGATGCTCAGCTGATCAATAGTAAGCTTAGGAGGACATAATGCTCATGTATTTGTATGATCAGTTGATCAAGAATGCTCAGCTGATCAATCAAATACATCAGTTTTTAAGGGGAGACTACTTGTGTGAAGAAAGACTTACTTAGTTGATGCTCTAGGCCTCAGCTGATCCAATTGTTCACTCAGCTGATAGAGTAGGCACTCAGCTGATCAAATTCTTCACTCAGCTGATCAATCTGTATACTCAGCTAATAGAGTAGGCACACAGCTGATCAAATTCTTCACTCAGCTGATCAATCTGTTTACTCAGCTGATGAAATATTTTCATCAGCTGATCAACAATTTCGCTCAGCTGATAGATTGTTTTCCTCAGCTGATGGTCTTCTTTATTTGTTTTCTTCATTTGATGCTCCTTGGCTGATGTCCTTTGGCTGATTCTTTGAGTAGGATCTGATGCTCAGCTAATGGCTTCCTCAGTTGATGGTTCCATACTTAACATATTTTTACATAAACTGATTCAAACAACACATGTTTGAATTCTTTCTAAGTCATATTGAATGTAGGGTTTGGTTATCATAAAATTCTATGTTTTAGGATAGGCATAGTTGATTATTAGGGTGAAGTGATTATCTCCCCAACAATCTCCCCCTATTTGGTAGCTCTTTTTATTTGAACCTTGGTCTGTTTTTGGTTTCTTTTCTAATGTTCCATTTTGTTCTGTTTTTGTGGAATCTTTTTCTGTGTTGTACCATTTTGTTCTGTTTTTGTGGTATTTTTCATTTTTTCATCTTTATAAGCTTTTGATTTTCTGATATACATAAACATCACTTGAAATAACAGAATAAAGAAATATACATAAGTGATTATATAGATTAACTACTAACTAACTATTCTATAATGTACAATCAACTAAATAACAACAAAATCTTCAGAGTTAGAATCAGTCTTCAATCATCCCACCATGGTTCTTCTTTAACTTCAAAATCTTTGGCATGGGGATCAGCTTCAGCTAAGACATCACATTGGGCTTGAACAAGGGCTTCAAAGTTTTCATTCCCAGTTCTGCCTCTTGTAGATATCCTTAGCCCAAATAGAAACTTCTTGCTAGCTTTAAGGATTTCAGACTGTCTAAATAACCTCCATGTGCCAGCTCTTTCCAAAAAGAATGTACCTTCAATAGGCATAATTATAAACTTGTACAACTCAGGAGTGACAACACATCTCTTCTATGTGCCAGCTCTGTCCAAAAAGAATATACCTTCAATAGGCATAATTATAAACTTGTACAACTCAGGAGTGATGTTCAGTGGAAGAGATGTGTTGAGACCCTCAAAATCTGATAGGAATTCATGCTGGGGTAGTACATCTCTTAGCTCAAATGGCTTGAAGGGCTTGGAGCCTTTCTTAGGAAGATTATCAACTGTGTGCACATGCCTGTAATAGTCATCTGGAGTGAAGGCCCTTTGTGACACAGCTAGAGCTATCCAATTCTGAATTTTCTAAATGAATTGAACTTTGAGCTTTGATTTGGATTTTAAGAGAAGGTACAGGATCTCAACTAACTCTGTGAACCCATATATGTGACACCTCTTATAGGATACAACTTCACAGCTTTTGAAGTTGTTCTCTCTTATTGCTTTGAGGTAGGGTTCACCATCACCTTTATGGACAGTGGCTCTTGTTATTGGAGTTGGTTCTGTTCTGTTTCTCAAAATATTTATTCTTTCTCTGAAGCTTTGAAGTCTTTGTTGACTTAGGTTGATGGTAGCAGATAAATCAAGGTTGAAGAGGGTTTTGACGGCATCAGCATGGGATTTAGCTTTGAGTAGTTCGGCCTGAGATTTTTCCCTTGCCAATGTGTGTTGAGCAGCAGCTTGATTTTGACTTTGTTCTTGCTCTTGCTGATATGCTAGCTCTTTGGCTTGGTAGATTTCCTCAACTGAAACACCAAATGCTTGAGCCATTTGATAATTCTCCCTTTCTTCCTTTTCTTTAAGAGCAAGCTCCCTTTTCATTTGATCATCTGCTTCAACTTGCTCATCTGTCATCTTTTGTTTGCCTTTATCCTTAGGAGCAGAGGTTGAAGCATTTTAGACTGATGGGGTTGATTGGACTGGTGGAGCAGATGGCTTAGGGCTCTGTCTTCTTCTTCTGAGGATGTCAGAAAGTGGAGTATCATCCTCATCATCAGAATCAGACTCTATATTGATTTATGGAGAGCAACCCTCAGCAACTTTTCTTTTAGGCTTTGGCCTGTTTGCCATCCTTTTCAGCCTTTTGGGAAACCTTTGCTCCCCCTTAGAAGATGCTTTTCTTTTAATGGATGAGGGAGCTGTTGCATTGGGTGCTTCCTGTTGCATGATTTTGGTGGCTGTTTCAGCATAGGCAGCATCAATATCCTCTGAGCCAGGATCATCCTCCCTGGAAGAACTTGTGAATTTCTCCCCCTTTTTGGCATCATCAAAAGCAGGAGGGGAGTCACCAGCTGCAGGCTTATGGGTTGAGGTAGGGGCAGGGTTAGGGGTATGGGTGGAGGAAGGAGTAGAGGTAATGTTAGAGAGCTGAAGGGAGAGGTCATCCTTGAGATCTTTGATAGCTTTCCACAATGAGAGATGACTCATTCTGGATTGTTCTGTTAAGGTCAGTATGTCATCAAGGATGCCTTTGAGAAAAGAAGGCATAGGGAGTAGTTGTTTAGGAATGGGTACAGAAATGTTCTGGTTTATTGGGCGTAGGGTTTGGAGTTGGGATAGGAGGTTGGATATGGTTTGGTTTAGGGTAGATTTGGTAGATTGAGGTAGGCTGGGAATTTGTGGTTGAGAGGGAAGAAGGGTAGAAAGATGGTCTATTTTGGTTAGGAGGGGGTAAGATCAATGGGTGCAGGAGAGGGTTAGGGTGGGGTCTTGAGGAGCTCAATGTCTTTTGTAAGTCTAGACAGTTGAGTAGAGGTTTGGGTTTGGAAGGCTTGGAAGGTTTGGGTTAGGTGATCAATGTTCTGGTTTATGGTTTGGATAAGGGTAAGGTTTGTGGTTTGGGTAGATATGGATGGGGTAAAGGTGGAAGGAGTAGATAAAGGTTCAAAGAATTTGGGTAAGGTTTGTGTCCCCTCATTTGAGCCTAGGTGTATAAGCTCAAATTCATTAGGAAAGAGAGTTGAGCCCTGTGCAAGTGGTTGGTTTGTACCACTAGCATTGGCAGGCTGTGCAAGTGTAAGAATGGAATTAATAATAGGTGCAAGGTAAGTGGACTGAGTGTGGGATGCACTCAATAACAGGGAATCCCTTATTGGATCCACATTCTGTTAGGAGAATGTAGATGGTATAGGCTGACTCAATTGTGGGATAGACACAGTGTGACCTTGGGTTGAGGTCTGTCTTTTAATGAGATCAACCTTTTGGGAGGTTGTCTCAGCTAACGGTTTAAGTCCCATTTTTACAGATGTATCCTGTTGTGAGGATACATCCACTGGTTGAAAGGTTGCAACATCCAATTGCTCCCCCTCAACATGAGGAAGGGTAATTGGAATTGATGTCAGAGGTGTGGATTGCACTCCCACAAAGTGCTCATAATGAGTCACTTCTGGTGACCTTGTATATATGGGGCTACGGATAGGAGTAGAACTAGTGACAACAGGAGGTTCACTAAAGCTTGGCTGTTGGAGTGGTGTTTAGACTAGAGATGAGGATGGGCTATCAAAGGTTGGGACGACCATTTGAATATCCCCAGTGGTGGAATCAGTACTATCCATACCTTGGGACATTATATGCCTACTTCTGTCAATGAGCTCCAGAAGTTGCTCAGAGATCTCTTGTTCCTGGGCATCACCATCATCACCAAGAGGACTTAGTTCCATTGTACTGGGAGGAGCAAACTCACCAGCATCACCATCACCAGCATCATCATCATCATCCTTAGAGCCAGTGTGGCTTTCATCAGCATCATCATCAACATCATTATCATCATCATTTTCATCTTCATTGTCGTTTGCAGCATCAATCAGCTCTTGCATTTGGGCAGTGATTGGAGGACCTCTGTCTGCCTTTAAGAAATGAAATATCTTTTCACCCATGGCAGGGACAGGTATATGCTCAAGATGTTCTGTTAAGCCCACATAATCATCCTCTCCAATCTCCCTCATAGTTATCAGGCTCAATAGTCTAATGTAGGGCACCTGCGACCTCGATGATTTCTTGTTGGTGCTCTGGGCGATTTTATCAATAAGGTCCGAAAATATCACTTGAGCAAAGTCGATATTTACCCCGAAGACTAGGGCATAGAGCACTAGAAGCTCGGTTTGGTTGATGAGATGATGGATTCCAGATTTAGGACCGAAGCAACGTATGACCACGTTGGCCAAATACTTCCATGGATGAGCGAGAGCAGAGACCTTGACTTGACCATGCACTACAGGTTCATTGTAGCCGATGGTGTCTAAATTGGTTTGAACTTCTGCTCTGGAGGGAAAAGCGGTGTACGGTGGGAAGTTAGGAATAGCAGAGGCTTCACTAAGGGTTTCAGTGGTGATCTGGAGATGATAGTTTCCTTGGGCTAGGGTGCAGTGGATGGTGTTGGTGTTTAGGTTATAGGTTGCGGAGTACCATAGTTCACCGATAATGGTAGGGTAAATGTAGTGTGAATCAGCGGTGAGACTTTCAAACAGGGGATGGGCTTGAAGGAACTGAACCATTGGTTCATAACCTTGGTTTTCTCGCGAGGCAGGGATGGTGGTGCAAAGTAGAATGTTGTTGGGAGTTATATTCATCAGTTGATTGGGTGCAACATTCTCACCAGGGTTAACAGCCGGGTCTGGAATATAGGTGGCGATTTGGTAGGGATGATGAACAGTGAGTATCGAGAGAGAAGGTAGGGTAGTTCTTTGTAGAGAGAGAGAGAGGGAATTTAGAAAGTTTGAATAGGTAAAGGTGAATGAGAGAGAAATTGGGATATTTATGAAGATTAGTTAACAGAGATCGTTAGATACTGCCAAAAGATCTAACAGAAAACAAATTAAATGGCTATTAAATGAAAACTGACAATCGGAGTAAATAACTAGGGTTAAAAAGCATTAAATGAGAGTAAAAAGTGAAAATTTACTAAGTGTAGAGTCATCAGCTGATCAAGAAGAGTATCAGCTGATGAAAAACTATTAGTTGAAGGGTATCAGCTGATGGAAAACTATCAGCTGAGGGGTATCAGCTGATGGAAAACTATCACCTGATAGTGAGAATTTGGGTATCAGGTGAGTAAAGTACTTAGCTGAGCATGTCTTCCTTATCTTAAAGTGATCAGCTGATAGGCATCAGCTGAGCATAGTTACTCAGTTTACACAAATCAAGTAAGACTCAGATATGCTTAGATAAGTATCTTATAATTTTCAACACTTATAAATTGACACAAACTAAATTACCATTATTTTAAACTAAAAATTTAGCATACCTAGTTTGGATATTAAGAAGTTGAACCTTGCTTCATCTAATGGCTTTGTGAATAAATCGGCAAGTTGTAAATCCGTGTTAATGTAGTGCAAAGTTACCTTCTTCTTTTGCACATTATCTCTGAGAAAATGATGTCTAATTTCAATATGCTTTGTTTTTTAATGCATGAATGGATTATTTGAGATGGAGATTGCACTTGTATTGTCACAAAGAATTGGGGTGTCTTCAAACTTCATATCATAATCAAGTAGTTGATTTTGTAACCACAAAATTTGAGCACAACAGCTTCCTGCAGCAATGTATTTTGCCTCTGCAGTAGATGTTGACACTTAATTTTGTTTCTTACTAGACCAACTAATTAATCTTCCTCCTAGAAGTTGACAACCACCTGAAGTACTTTTTCTGTCTAATGTGCATCCTGCAAAACCAGAATCAGAATATCCAACTAACTCAAAATCTGACTCTTTGGGATACCAAAGACCAAGATTAGGAGTTCCTTTGAGATATCTGAATATTCTCTTAATAGTAGCAAGATGTGATTCTTTAGGATCTGCTTGATATCTTGCACAGAGACATGTTGAAAACATTATATCTGGTCTACTTGCAGTGAGGTATAAAAGTGACCCAATCATTCCTCTATAAGTAGTAATGTTCACTAATTTGCCATCAGTGTCCTTTCCTAACTTAATAGAAGTAGACATAGGTGTTTACATTGAAAAAAAGTTTTCAAAATCAAACTTCTTGAGTAAATCTTTGACATACTTTGTTTGATGAATGAAAATACCATCAACCTCTTGTTTAATTTGCAAACCAAGAAAATAGTTTAACTCACCCATCATGCTCATTTGATAATTATCAGACATGAGTTTAGAAAACTTTTTGCATAGTTCCAAATTAGTAGACCCAAATATTATATCATCTACATATATCTGCACAAGTATCACATCACCTTTGTACTTCCTAATAAATAAAGTGCTATCTATGCATCCTCTTGTAAAACCTTTATTAATGAGAAAAGAAGATAGGGTATCATACCAGGCTCTTGGAGCTTGCTTAAGACCATATAAAGCTTTGTTTAGGAAGTAAATATGATCAGGTAAGCTTGACTCCTCAAAACCAGGAGGTTGTTTGACATACACCTCTTCTTTCAAATCTCCATTCAGAAATGCACTCTTCACATCCATTTAGAACACTTTGAAGTTTTTGAAGGCAGCATAGGCTAGGAATAGTCTGATGGCTTCCAATCTTGCAACAGGGGCAAAGGTTTCATCAAAATCAATACCTTCTTTTTGACAGTACTCTTGTGCCACTAGCCTTGCTTTGTTTCTGATGATTTGCCCATTTTCATCTAGCTTATTTCTGAACACCCACTTTGTTCCAATGATGGATTTATCCTTTGGTTTGGGTACCAAAGTCCATACATTATTTCTTTTGAATTCTACCAGTTCCTCTTGCATGGCAGACACCCAGTGGGGATCATTGAGAGCTTCATCAACCTTCTTTGGTTCAAACATTGAGACAAATCCAAAATACAAACAGATGTTGCAAGCTTTTGATCTTGTTCTAAATGGATCATCTATGTTGCCTATCACCAAATTATGAGGATGGTGCTTGAGGTCTTTGAAGGCTTTTTGGATTTCTTGGGAATTGGGATTCATTTGGATTTGGGGAGAAGAAGTTACATGTTGGCTATCAGCAGTAGAAATGAGTTCATTTTGAGTGGCTGATATAACTTCATTGTTGCAATCTGTGGGTATCTCTACAGAAGAGGGAATGAGTGATATGGAATTGGAATCCAATGATGTTGAGTCATTTTCCACATGATTCAGTAGAGGTATAGGATTGGATGAGGATAGTTGTACATGGTTAAAAACTAGGATAGGAACAGGTTCATCTAAATCATGAGCAGCTGGTGGAGAGGGATCTACTTTCTCTGAAGGAACTTCTCCAGTTTGCATAAGATCATTTAATTCTTCACCCGAAACATGATTAGAAGAACAAGAAGCAACAAAGTCATTTTCATTAAAACTTACATTGATGGATTCTTCTATGACTTTGGTTCTGAGGTTGTATACTTTGTATGCTTTAGAAATCACTGACTAACCTACAAACACTCCTTCATCAGCTTTAGGAGCAAACTTCTGCAATTGATCTTTTTGATTAAGTATGAAACATTGACAACCAAAGATATGCCAAAAAGCTGATGCTTGGCTTCCTTCCCTTGAGCACTTCATATGGAGTTTTGTTGTGCCTCTTGATAATAAGGGACCTGTTCTGTGTGAATCATGCAAAACTTACAGTCTCAACCCAGAAATTAAATGGTAACCCACTTTCACACAACATGGTTCTGGCAGCTTCAATCAATGTTCTATTTCTTCTTTCAGCTACACCATTTTGTTGTGGGGTTCTTGGAGCAAAAAAGTTTTGAGATATCCCTTTCTCATCACAAAAAGATTCTAGAGTTTGGTTTCTGAATTCAGTTCCATGATCACTTCTAAGACTCCTCACCAGATTGCCATTCAACACTTCCATTTTCTTGATAAAACAGATAATCTCTTCAGCAGCCTCACTCTTTGTTTTAAGAAAGAAAACCCAAGTATATCTTGAGAATTCAACAACCAATACAAGAGCATACTTACTTCTACCAATACTAGCAGTTGCAACAGGACCAAAGAGATCTATGTGCAACATATAGAAAGGTTCTGTAATTGAGAAGGCCTGCTTGGATGGAAATGATGTCTTATGCTGCTTTCCCTTCTCACAAGCAGTGCAAGGTTTAGGCTTAAGATAAGTCAGTGAAGGTAGTCCTGACACTAGTTCACCCTTGCTCAACTTGTTGATGTTTTTAAAATTAAGGTAGGAAAGCCTCTTGTGCCACAGCCAGTTTGTATCCTCATTATTCTTGGAGTACAAACATCTTTCCTTTGAAGGGTCACCAGAGGACATGCCAAGTGTATACACATACTTGGTTCTCTTGGCACTGAACACTGTATTACCTTCTTTATTTATGATGGAGCCTCCTGTCTTTGTGAAGTGGACTTCATTATCTCCATCACACAATTGACTTATGCTTATGAGATTATATTTCAGCCCTTTGACATATGAAACTTTTGACAGCTTGAGGTTCCCATTATGAAGCTCACCATAGCCTTTAGTTTGCGCATGGTTGTTGTCACCAAAAGTCACCCTTGGACCTTTCTCTTTCTTGTAGTTACTGAGCAAAGCCTTGTTACCTATCATGGTTCTTGAACATCCACTGTCAAGAAACCAAGAACCAACACCCTGCACAGATTTGAATGAAAGAAGAGTTAGTGACACACGTAGGAATCCACTACTCAGTAGATCCCTGTGGAATGCACCTAGCTTTTCACTTCATCTCAGGTTTCTTATGTATGAGAGTAGTGACTATGTTATCATCACAAGTCCGCTGTCTTGAATTCCCTTCTAAAGAACATTCAAATGCCTTATGCTCTTTGCTTCCACATTTATAACATTTTTGAGATTTTGTGGCCTTGGAGCATTGAACAACATGGTTTGAATGCCTATGAGATTTCTTATCAGTCATCATTTGACTAATTTGACCATTCAGCTTATGAGGCTTATCCTGTAAATTTCTTAGGTCTTTATTTACAGGCACCTTAGATTGATCTTTGTTTTTGGAAAGTTTTTGACCAATCTTTGGAGTGGCAGAAATGGGAACAATGTGAACACCATTCTTTTTACTCATAGTTTCTTCTATTAAAAGAGAGTTGATTACTTCTAGATCAACTGATTGTTTAGAAGATGAGCTATGATCAGCTGACAGGTTATCAGCTGAGCATTTATCATCTACTAACCTATCAGCTGATGGAGTAGTATTAGCTAATGATTCTTCAGTTTATGAAATGCTAAGAATTAAGTCATCTGTTTTCAAGGTTTGACAACATAATGTCTCTGAGGTCTCAACTAATGATTCCTTTCCTTTAATCACATCCTTTGACTTTTTGTTAATAGTATTTTTACATTCTGAAATCTTACTAGAGGATGATTCAACAGAAGGAATAATTGATTCTTTTGAGTGGGAACTCTTGCTTCTAACAAACTTATTTGTGAACACACTTTTGCCTTTAACAGTCTTGTGAAAGGTCTGTGGCAAGATGTCAGCTTTGTCTAAGATATTAAGGTTCCTACTAGAATCAACATAGTTAGCAGCCTTAGAGTAATTTCCACCAATAATAGCTTGAACTTGTTTGGGTATCTGCTCCTTGACACACTGAATGGTCTTTTCTACAGATACACACCAAGACTTTACTACTTTTAGGAGGTCATTAAACTTTTTGGTTGCTTCACTAGTTTCTTTACTAAGATCTCATTAAGTATCTTTTGATTAGCTAGTTCATCATTTAAGATTGTTATCTGCTTAAGTTCCTCATCCTTAAGAATTAATTTTTCCTTTAGTGATTCTACTTCTAGTTTTAGCTTCTTCTCTCTTTGAATAGCAGACTGGAAATCAATACACAAGTAATCAAACATAGCATTCTTCTCATTATCATCATAGTTAATAAATTTTCCAACCTGATACATAGAAGAAGGATCCCAGTTTGTAGTTGAACAAGCTTTAGCAGCCTTTTTCATGTCTTCATCAAAGGAACTACCATCATTATTGTTGGCCATCATGCAGAACTGAGCAGAGATCACCTCATCTTCATCTAAGGAGAGATATTCTTCTGCCCAATCTTCTTCTTCAGCAACAAGAACTTGGCCTTGGGCTTTCTTCTTCTTCTTCTTGTCAAGGACAGCAGCAAGGAGTTTCTTATACTTAGCTTCATAATCAATCTGGCCCTCCTGCTTTTGCACAGATGAAGAACCAGTGTTATATTTGGACTTACAGTCACTGGCTATGTGGCCAATCTTGCCACACTTATAACACTCTACTGTGGAGGCATCAAAAGTGGATTTGGGCTTGACAAACTTTGATGACCTCTTGTTAAACCTCTTAACACCGTTTCCCTTCTTGAAAGGTCTGAACTTCTTAACCAGCATAGCTACACCTTCAACCAACTCCTCCAGATTACTTTCCTCATAATCCTTCTCCTCATCACTTTCTCCAGCACTCTCCTCTCCATCTCCTTCTTCATCAGAACCAGAATCAATAGCTGTAAAGCTTCTCATCTTTGTATCTCTTGATACAAGGGCAGTTGGTGCAGCTTTGACTACCTCCTTCATCTCCTTGTATTACAACTTCCTTTGCTTGACCGATTGCTCATGGTTGAGTAAGTTACCATAGAGAGCAACCAGAGACATTCCCTTAATCTTATCACTATGTCTTAGAACAGTGACAAAGTGATCCCATGTTTCAGGGAGGGAGTCTAGAAACTTGTTCATCAAGACAAAGTTGCTCTTGGTTATGTCTGCCCTTTTCAAGTCATTAACTAGGAAGTTGAACCTGGTGTACGTCTGTGTAAGACTCTCACCTTTCTGAGCAAAAAAGAATTCATACTCTCTGTTGAGGAGGAGCTTCTTGTTCTCCTTCACCTCTTCAGTCCCTTCATATGCAACTGTGAGTGTATCTAACATCTCTTTTGTAGAAGGACATTTAAGCACTTGATGATAGATTTCATTGGGTAGTGCAAAGACAAGAGCTGATCTAGCCTTAACATCTAGGCTAACCAACCTCTTATCCTCATCTGTCCACAGATGCATGGGTTTGGTTATGATTCTTTCAGTTGTAGAGGTTTGACCTTCAGATTCTGATGGGATAGATAACACTGATGTTGGAACATATGGACCATCAGTGACTATTTCAAGCATTTGGATATCAAGGGTGGATAGGAAAAGATGTGCTCTACTTTTCCACATGGAGAAATTTTCAGCGTCAAACATGGGACATCTTGTTAAGGACCCAGTGTTTGAGATATTCATATTGTTTGTGGATGAGGCCATATTGAGAGGGGTAGAAGCAGTTGTAGAGTAAGCAAAACAGATCTAGATATTGAGTATCTATCCTGCTCTGATACCAGTTGTTAGTCCGAGATTGAGTACGCAACAACAAATGTTTGTAGAAGGGGGGGTTGAATACAAACTTTAGCTTTTAAAAATTAAAGACACACTTATATACTTTTATATAATTCTTATTGATATGAATCAAGAATTACATGTACTAGAAGCGGAAATTCTAAGTTCAATAAAAGGTGGCAATCAATTTGTCTAACACCTAGACAAGCTAAATCTAAAACAACTAATGTATTTAGAGTGTTCAACACATGAACAAGTTTGATTCTACACAATGCTTATACTCTACAAAATTTCTCAACTGATGAGATTTTCTTTTTGTGTAGTAGAGACTTCACTTTGTTGTGTTGTGTAGTATATATTCTCTATTTGCATGTCCACCATGCATATATATATATATATAGTAGTCTTGGTGGATCCGGTTGCATGAAGGTAAGAGACCAAGAGGATGTGGAAATATAATATTTTAATTGTAAAGGTAGTGGGTGAAAAGTAAAGTTACTTTAATCAAATGTATGATAAAAGTAATTGTACTTTTCTACAAAAGTGCAACCCATTCACAATGTAAAATATTAAAGTCCACATCTACTGTCGTGTAGAAGTGCATTTCCTTTTTCATGATTGTACTTTAATCAACACCATGCTTCTGATTGATTTGACTTTACCAAGTATGGGATTGCCAACCATACTTAGTTGTTTGAACAAATCTTCAAGATCTTCGTCTGTTTGAGGTATCATTATCCCTTTCCAGAGGATAAGATCAAACCTTTTTGTCTCATACTTGATCCAAAAAGTGCATTTTACTTTTACAAACAAAGATCTAAGGCATAATAGAACAACACATGTTCTGCCTTTTACACATGACTTACAATGTGAAAAGATAGAGTAGATTTGACATTTTTCATGACTTAGCTAACAGATTGTACAAGGAACTCTGATATTCACTACTCAGTTGACAAAATATATCAGTTGATCACTTTTTGCTAGGACTCATATGACACATATTGCTCAGCTGATCATATAGATGCTCAGCTGATCAATAGTAAGCTTAGGAGGACATAATGCTCATGTATTTATATGATCAGTTGATCAAGAATGCTCAGCTGATCAATCAAATACATCAGTTTATAAGGGGAGATGACTTGTGTGGAGAAAGACTTACTTAGCTGATGCAATTGTTCACTCAGCTGATAGAGTAGACACTCAGCTGATCAAATTCTTCACTTAGCTGATTAATCTATTTACTCAGCTGATAGAGTGGGCACTCAGCTGATCAATCTGTTTACTCAGCTGATGAAATATTTTCATCAGCTGGTCAACAATTTCGCTCAGCTGATAGATTGTTCTCCTCAGCTGATGGTCTTCTTTACTTGTTTTCTTCATCTGATGCTCCTTGGCTGATATCCTTTGGCTGATATCCTTTGGCTGATACTTTGAGTAGGATCTGATGCTCAGCTGATGGCTTATTTTCCTCAGCTGATGGTTCCATACTTAGCATATTTTTACATAAACTGATTCAAACAACACATGTTTGAATTCTTTTCTAAGTCATAATGAATGTAGGGTTTGGTTATCATCAAATTCTATGTTTTAGGATAGGCAGAGTTTATTATTAGGGTGAAGTGATTATCTCCCCAACAGTATGTAAACATCTTATCTTTGAATCATCTCATTAACATATTTCTTTTCGAAAGATCACGTCCCATTGGTGGTAATAATACTGGTATTTCTTACTGAACAATCATAATTACTCATAATATATTTGGATTTCATCTTATATAGTAAAACTAGTCCATCGCATGTTGTTATCATTACCATTCTGTTATCCCCAATCGTCTATATGATTCATACATCTCTTGATATCTTGTGTTGATTCATACATAACTACATCATATTTTCACGAAATATATCTCGTTTACTCCTCTTAGTAGATTATCATTACAATAGTTTGTATGGCATTTATAATTTCAGCCCTTCCTAGTGCACAATTTAAATTCATATCTCTTCATCAAAATCACTCTCCGATACAAGCATAGGCATATATATATACAAAGTTCTATAAGTCCTTAATCCTCATGTTTTGACAATTGATTCCTCTTTCCTCTTCTTTGTATTTTATAATTTCAATAATCAATTCATCAATTTCCAGCAAAGGTAATTTCAATTTTATCCACTAAGTCAAGTATTCCTCAATTCGTATAACTCTAATGATATCATTATTAACTCCCTCATATATTAACATGTCTAACATCCACTAGTCTCTTCTTAAATAATATCGAATCTCTCAATCACATTATTTAATTCATTAAGAACATTGTCTCTATCACACGTTCGACTCATCTATACAAACATCCGTCGTTATTCTTAATAATTAGATCTCACATATACTTTCTAATCAATATCCATATTATCAATACAAATGCATCTGCTGTAGCCTCCAAGTCATGGGTTGAATCATTTCTCTCAGGAATCTTTAACTCTCGCTAGACTTAAATTATTTTTCTAATTTCTAAACACATCTTCATATATTAATTCAACAAATACATTATCTCTTCACATCGTATATCTCGTCAACTTCCTTAATCAATAGCATAGACAATATTTACTCATTAGGTTTCCCAATAACTCGTAACTTCAGTCGTACTTTTATCAGAACATCTCTTGATTTATCACCAAATCTTTCAAATCTTCGGTAACTTATCCACTTTCTTTCTTCTTTGTACAAACACATATTTACACATATACAAACACAGAAAGCAAAACGAGTCTTGCAACACATAGCATAGCTTTATGATTTAACTAATCTGATAACATTATTTCTGTGGTATTTCATACCTATTTCATATCATATCATGTATCACATTCCTACTATCACATTACTTACTATCATGGTTATCAGATAATTCCATAATTTAGATAACATATATTATCAACTATCTCTATTTCTAGAGAATCACTCTCTTCAAGAAATAAACACATACACTTAACATACATAGACATCCAACATCAATAATTAACTCTTTAAGTTAATAAATACACGTATAAGTATAGAGGTTATCAAAACATACCCGTTACGTCATCCTTGGTTGAGTAACATCACCTCTCGTTGTACCGAATGCCCTACTCTCAGACGTAGTAGGGTCCTTCCTCTTCTGTCCACTTGTTGACGAAGGCCCCCCAACTGCCTCAACTCCTGGCCTTGTCTGAACTCTTTTATCTTTGTCACAGTCTCTCACAATACGACCCTCTCTTTGGTAATTCCAACAAACACTCCGAGGAAGAGCACAATCGTTTAACTCATGACCAAACAATCCGCATCGCACACAACGCAAAGTCTGAAGCGTGCAAATCCCCATATGAACAGACCTACACCGACGACACCACTGAGAACTTTGGTTAAATCCATCTGATGGTAGGCCTAGTATGTTGAGTTTCTTGCTTCTTGCCAACTGCTGACGAGGGCTCCCTAATTCTTGATCCAGATTCAAGTTCTCTTTTAATACCACAATCCCTCGCTCTATGATCTTTCCCAAAACAAATCCAACATACTTTCTCAGAGAAATAACAATCTTTCATCTCATGACCAGACTTGCCGCAGGTAAGACATCGCATAGTTTGGTAAGTACAAGGTCCTGTGTAGTGAGATTTACACTTTCCACACCGAGGTGCTCGTTGATTAGATCCACTAAACCCAGATTCACAATTCAAGTTCTCTTGTCTCTGACCCCTTGGATCCTTTCGCTTTTGTGTATAGTAATGTTCAATCCTGGATTTATGTTGAGAAACTTGCTCTCGGGTCATTTTATTTTTAGCTTCCACATTTCTCCTTTCTAACTCTACTAAGTCAAAAGCTTGGGAAGAAGTAGTATCCCTCCTGGTATTGCTTGAGTAATCCGGGAGCATAGCTCCCTGAAATGGAACTTGATACAGGTACGGTTGTTGTATTACTTGTGCCATAGAATGAAATGAAACCGGAACTAGAAATGTTGTATTCTGAGTAATAATAGGTTGAGAAATCTGATTTTGAGCATTTTGGGATATCCTTGTTCCATACGGTGAACAATATCTGGAAGTTTTTGTATCTCATCATTCAATTTATCAATACACTTGCTCTGCTCATCCCTCTGTTCATATCCCAATGTACCTGTTTGATATGCCATATCCATCACATTCACTATTGAAGTTCCAGCTACTTCTTGGGTCACAGGAGTGTCAGTAGGGGTATCTTTATCTGCCATATCTGTACAATCACATCACCTCACAATCTTATTAGCTTAAACCGTTAGTACTCAAAATACTAACTACCACAAACAACTCTAACTCACCCTAAATCCCCCGAAGGAAAGCTTGACCCGTCACGAGCCAAGATTTGGGAATGCAACACTCTAGTCGTGCATGCATCGCCAAACCTAGGCTCTGATACTAAACTGTAACACCGGAAAATCACAACCCGTTTTTTTTTAATTGCACTGCGGAAGCTAACTCAGACCAACTTAATTACATAAAATCCAATATATACAAATGTACGATAATTTTTCAAAAGCTTAACATAACAACAACTGTTTGGTGTTACAAAAATAACTGGCTCGTCTCTTTTAAAATAAGTATCAGAGTAATGGACAACTCTTCCTTCTACAACCTCAAACACGAACCTGCAAAAACATCAACGGAGGGGAATTAGCACAAAGCTAAGTGAGTAGAGGCTAAACACCAAAAGCAAACATTCACAATCAATATCAAAGCATGTAAACACATATCCGAGAAGACCGGCGGTTCGGCGCAGAACCTATAACCAATGCCGGCCAAAGCAAAGGTTTACCGATAGCCCTCCACAGAATTGGCACAGTAAAATCCACCTCTTAAGCAACATATGCAATAGAAGGGCTACTACTGTTCAACCAACCAGTAAACGAGCCTAGCCCAAGTCTACGTATAGCTGACTTCCCAACACAACTCAAAATCATCCTAAAAGCGCGTATCGACCAAATAGTCATGCAGCAGATATCAACAATTAATATCACAATCAACAGTTCAATCAATCCGATCTCAATCCACAATCATGCATCACATCAATAACATTAACTGCAATCTTTACCATCCGCGATTAACGTCCACTCACTTCAATATCAGCACGAACTCAGATGTCTAATATTTTTGAGCTTTTAGATTGCCTGAAATCATAGCAATTACCAAATTAGTCTCGAATATATAAATATATTCATCCACATATATTTATAGGTTAACCATTTATCAAGTAAACAACAAACAATTATACATCCAAACACTAAAATGTCGGATTCCAAAAACTCCCGGATTTGGCACTGTCGGATACCTAAAATCTGCTAGATCCAACACTATCGGATTTCCAAAATTAGCGGGTTTGGGTCTCGGTTTATAGGACTGTTGGATTCTAGGTATTACATCGGATTCTTGGGTATTCGGATTTCATAATATATCGGATTCTAAACAATCGGTTTTAGACTTAGTCGGATTTACAAATACCGGATTTCTAAAGTTTGGGATTTAGAGTTTCTCGGATTATGGTTGCCGGTTTCTCTAGTTCCGGATTTTGGCTTGGTTGGTTTTGCAAACAATCGGATTTGGGTTCTTATATTTCAAGTATTGGATTTCATGGCTTTCAGATTTCAATTCTCGTATTAGGGGTTATCGGATTTATGAAGTATCGGATTCTAGAATTCAATTGTATCGGTTTTACAAGTGTCGGTTTTCACCGTCTTCTTCATTCTATCAAATCCGCCACATTCATCCCTGTCATAACTCAAACCCAGAAATTTATAAATTCATCCAAGCATTCCAGAAACATGTTTTAACATCTTTAAACATGTATTCATGCATTAAAACATCATTTAAACACATAAACCATATGAACACACAAAACCCACCAAAACCCATATATTCATCAAAAACCGATTTAAATGTTATTCTTAAATTCATGTTAATCATTAATCTTATCAAGTTTAACATTTAAACATATTAAAAGCAAGTCTAACCTTGAACTTGAATTAAAACACAAAATCCTTTGAAGTCCGAATTCTCTTGTTCTTGCTCCTTCGGTTTCTTTGACAGAAAGAAAACACACCACACACACACTTCACCTTTCTTAACTTTTGGAAATAATGTCTCTAAATTATGCCTTATCAGTTTACATGAAATTTTAAGTAGAAGGTGGCAAAAACCCCCCCTCCAATTCCTCATATACAAACATGTGGACAACTAAATACATGCATACATACTTGCATACGGTTCTATCATACATACATACAATACAATTTTTACATATTAATATTAACTCATATTTTAACATAATTAATCAAATAATTAACCACTTAATCATAATAAAACAATTAAGCACATACCACAAACCTGCTAATCTCCTAGCCCAGGTTTGCGGGTGTTACATAGAAGATGGGTCTTGGGGTTGTTGGGATTGCAGTGTTGCCAGTAAGTTAGATTGTTCAGTTGTGGGTTCGGCAACACTGTTGAGTTTGGCATGAAGCAGGTCCTTGAGTTCATTGATTGTGTAATCTTTCTCAACGACGATGGGTGGTTTTTTTTCAAGATGTTGAATTTGAGCTTTTAGTGAGTTGATTTCAGATTGAAGGCGGTTATTAACTTAGTCTTTTAGGTTTGATTTGAGGCGGGAGAACTCCGAATCCATATAGATTCTCATTCGGTGGTAACCCCGAGGTCACGGAAAGGCCCGGTTCTCACAGGAGTTGGAGAAACCCTGTGGCCCACACTTAGCGCCGGCATAGTAGAGGCAGTGGTGGGACTTCCACTCGATCCTCGTGATACACCACTAGGGGATGCCGCTACGAGTGTTCCGGCGACATCACTAAGATGCACATTTGCTGATTGTGTCCTAGCAAAGATACTGATTGGTTGACGAGAATGTGCTAGACTCGATTGTGAGCGAATGAAAGATGTGGACGGGGGTGATTGTCCACTGATTTCAAAGCCGGTAAACTCCAAATGAGCCGCCAACTGCATTTGTGCTAAGTCCCCGTGGAATGAAACAACGAGAGCCAAGTGGCTGGTGGGGGTTTGTGCTTGCACTGATGGGATGCTAGTGTCTTTTTCAATACTAGCCTAAACAAAGTCTAGACCAGTTGTGGATGTGGTTGCCTAGCTTTTTACGGTTGGAGATCCCTCACCCTCCTCTTTTTCTTTCTCTCCCCTATTCACTTCTTCTCCGAGCACATCATCTTTAAATGTAGCAGATTTTTCAGATAGGCTTTGGTGTATGTTTTCAAGCGCCTCAAACATCTGCTGAGTACCAGTTGACTTAGCAGGGAAAGCTTGCTGCTCTAGCGCCAAGGGGGTTGCTTCGGACTCTCTTTCTATCCGTTCTGATGAGGAATTACTCACTGATTTGTCGCTACAGGACGCCTCAAAATCACTGATATTTAATTGGTCAAATGCCGATCTAGTGTGATCACCCTCGCTCTCGTGTGTATCACCTCCCTCACCACTTCCACCACCCTGATCACTTTCATTTTCTCTCTCTTTCTCTCCCCTACTCGAGACTGTTGGAAAATGCCCACTATTATCGGTGAGTCAGTAACACGGCCGGTGACGCAAGGGCCTTCCGGTCACACGACAAGAATATCCGCGATCACCTCGCAGGAACTAGGAATTGGACAAAATAAGGTGACATGACCGTACTTTATAAGGCACGGGGCGTGTCTCTCTGGGAGACACGGGCGTGTCGACTGACACGGGCCGTGTTGACCCACCGGTGACTTCTCTTACTGGGCTAACTTGAGTCTAGGCCCAAAGGGCCGACACGGGCGTGTCGCTGAGTGACACGGGCCGTGTCCGGCCCATGATTATGAGATTTACCCTAATTTGGTTTCCTAATTGGACATGGATTCCTTCTTCTATAAATATGAGACTTATGGCTCCGGTTTTGACCCCTTAATACTGAGATATTGAGTAGACACATTGGTGGTTTACATCTAAAGGAGAGAAAGTCCTGCCTGAGTTCCCGGAGGCTACTGGCTAGCACCTTGATCGCACCAAGGTTCTTGCGGTGTCAAAGGAGGGAGAATCTACAAGCTTTGATCTCCAAAGGTATCCCCTTTTCTGTCCTTATTTTCTTTGTTGCTAATTAGATTGTGCAAATCGTACCCTAGTTGTACATTGTGGTGATAAAACCCTTTTTTTCGCTGCCAAAACTCTTTTGTCAAGATCACCATAATGTTCCAACAGAGGTATCAGAGCCAGGTTGCACAATAATTGAGCACATGACTGAGACAAATCAAATTTTTAACAATTCGGTCACTGACATGGCCTTGGACACGCCCGTGTTCAAGGCCGTGTTAGCGTCGGATCGATTACAGATCTGGACATGGGCTTTGGGCTTACGAGCCCACTTCAATGTGCTAGAACACGGGCGTGTAGGTTTTAACACGGCCCGTGTATAAACAAAACACACGGGCGTGACTCCCTGAACACGGCCGTGTTGATTTAAAAATTAAATTTTTAATTCTGGAATATCGACACAACCCATTTTGAGGACGAGTTCGTGAACACGGGCCGTGTCCCCTTAGACACGGCTGTGGTGTACTGTTCATAGTCAAGAAAATTCAATTTTTGTCACGTTTCTGTTTTTCCGAGTATTGATCCGTTATGCCTAGATGTTCTATTATACACGTGAGATGTATCTGGATGATTTTGGCATGAAAATCATACGGGTACATACACGGTGTATTTTTATATGAAATACCATTTATTGTTTTGTTTGGTATTTTAATAGAATATTTTTTATGCACGTTTGCTTGGTAACCTCTATGCCTTGACATATAGACCTTTGTTGTGGTGTGTTTGCTTTATTATTGTTTTGGTTTTTGTGCGGCCTGCGAGCCGTTTCTTTTGGATATTTGTAATTGTAACCTCGACTTGCATGTCGTTTCCTAAGTCTATGTAAGTATGTATTAGTATAGGATAGGATAGGTACTTTATTTACAATTATTCAAATATAATTAAACAAAGACCGGAGCAATGGAATCAAAGGAAGATATCCCAGTGAGGCGTGAAGTCAAGGACCAAGGATGGTGCCGTGATTCAGTGGGAGCCGACCGCCGCCATGATGGTTTAAATTTTGTTCCTAGAATTGACCATGTATTCTCGTTGGCTCGCGAGAAGACGCATAGGCTTATATGTCATGGTTACCAATCCATAATTTTTGTTTGCGTGGTTGTGTTTATTTTATATATGTTTATTGATCTCGTATGATGCATAAATATAAAAATGTTTTATAAAGAACACTTCACAAGTAGATATAACCAAGAAAGTGGTGTCTAGAATAGTCGCATTCGGCTTGGTTGTTGGATTTTCTGAAAGGTCTTTTGATGGACACGATCCTGCCTCCCGATCGACCTGTCTAGCCACTTGTCTTTGGTAGTCAAACGTGTATGTGTTATAAAATTGGTAAAACACGCGTAAACAAAGCAATTTCTAAAACTATATGGTTTGACATGATTTTGCTTAAAAAGTTAAATTCTTTTTAACTTGGAAAACAAAAACCCGTTTTTTGAAAATGTAAGTCACACGCCGTCCATTTTAAGGCACACATCGGTTCTAGGTTCGCGATACCCGGGAGTCCTGGGCCGGATCTAGAATTGGTGAGTATTCGCGATTCCCGGGAGTCCTGGGCCAGATGACTACGTGTTTTATTAGGGATGCCTTGCGATCCGGACCCGTTGTTAGGAAAACCGTCTTCGAGAAAGGGTCAGCATGGAAGGGGTTAAACATGCCATTTGACACGCTCGCAAGGATCTAAGGGTCGGAAATATGGTCGCGATTGGTAATTCTTACCTACCTAAATAGTTTCACTTTCGTGGGCACGACAAACCTCCATGGACTTGAGATGAAATATGGATCTTAGCCTTGTTAAAACAATTTTTTGGGTAATTATTTTAACGAGGATATTTATTCAGTCAAAACTAAAACCATTGAACCTTTTTTTGTAGATGTCTTCATCATTCCATTCAAATTTAACACTGCGATCCTTCCTTGAGAAGGATAAACTTACTGGGACTAACTACCTTGATTGGTTGCGTAACTTAAGGATCTTCCTTAGGTACGAACACAAGGAGTATGTCCTGGATGAGCCTGTTCCTCAGGAACCAAGGGCTAACGCTGCGCACAATGTGAGGGATGCTTTCGCAAAGCATAAGAAGGAGTCTCTCAAGGTTGCCTGTTTAATGCTTAACACTATGACACCAGAATTCCAAAAGGGCTTAGATGGTCGTAGTGCGTATGACATGATTGTGCAGCTGAAGGAAATGTTCAAACAACAAGCACATCAAGAATGGTTTGAGACAATGAGATCTCTCCTCACAATCGAGCTGCAAGAGGGTACTAGTGTCAGCAAACATGTCTTGAAAATCAAGTCATATGTTGACCAGCTACAGAGGTTGGGTTTTGAAGTACAAAAGGAGATGGTTGCTGACATCGTCCTTAGTTCATTGACAAGGGAATATGAGCAGTTAGTTATGAACTACATCATGCATAACATGAACAAAACCCTTATAGAGTTGCATGGCATGCTCAAGAATGTTGAGGAGAACATGGCCAAGCACAAAACTCCTACCTCTAGTGCCTCTCCTGTGTTAGCCATCCGTGAGGGTGGAGTTAAGAAGAAGAAAGGGTCTTCCAGGGCGAAGGGTAAGGGTAAAGCAATTGCTGAGCCTAAGCTTGCAGCGAAAGGGAATTCCTCCAAAGCTTCTGCTCCTAAGGCCACGACGCTCAAAGATGCGACCTGATACCAATGCGGTCTGAAGGGTCATATGAGGCGTACTTGTCCTATATATCTGGATGAGCTGAAGAAGCTTAAGGCCAATGGTATTGGGCCTTCAGGTATATACATGATTGAACTTAATTCAACTTCTTTTTCTAACTCCTGGATACTAGATACGGGATGTGGATCTCACGTTTGTACAAATGTGCAGGGTCTAAAGGAAAGTAGAATGTTGAAAATAGGAGAGTTGGACCTGATCATGGGCAATAAACAAGTTGTTGTTGTAGAGAGGATTGGAAGCTATGAGCTGTCTTTTCCTTCCGGATTCTCTATTTTATTATTAGATTGTTGCTATTCTCCTAATATTTGTAGAAACATTATTTCTTTCCACGCATTGTTCAAGGATAATTTTGATTTTAGTTTTAATGAAGGAGTTATATCCGTATTTAAAGATTCTATCTTGATATTCAAAGCTTATCCTTATCATGGTGTTTGAAACTGATGTTTGCAACAAATAATAATAAATACTCAATCATGAATTTTGATACTAGCAAATCTAATATGTTGGATAAAATGTCTTTGTGGCATAGTCGTCTAGGCCATGTAAGCAAAGCCCGCATCACCAAACTCCAAACGGATGGGATTTTGGAATCATTTGATCATGGATCTAATGATGAATGCGAGTCTTGCCTATTAGGCAAGATGACGAAGGCACCGTTCACTGGTTCAAATGAACGGGGCAAAGATTTATCGGATATCGTACACACGGATGTGTATGGACCGTTTAGATCGTGCACAATAGACAATGCTAGATACTTCGTATCATTTGTTGATGATATCAGTAGATATGGTTATGTCTATCTTGTTAGACATAAACATGAAACATTTGACGTGTTTAAAATGTTTCAAAACGAAGTGGAAAATCAACTAGGCAAGAAGATTAAAATAGTCAGATCTGATAGAGGTGGTGAGTATGTTAGTCTTGAGTTCCGTGAACATCTAAGAAATTGTGGGATACCCGACATCCTCATATGGACACATATTCTATAAGCTTTCCGAGAACAGAGTGTTTGTGTCTCGAGGAGCCGTCTTTTTACAAAGAAACATGTTATCCAAAGGGGATAGTGGCAACCGAGTTGACCTTGAAGAAATTCAAGAGACAACTAACATGGAACCTGAAGTTTACACTAGCGAGCCTTGTCCAATGGAAGATGAGGAATCTAACATTGTACCATCTACTCCATGCAGGTCTGGTAGGATTCGTCAAGAACCAGAGAGATATGGGTTATTCGTCTTTGGGAATGATGAATTAGTAGATTCTGATGAACCTACAAACTAGTGGGAAGCGATGGCGGGCCCAGAGTCCGCTAAATGGAAGGAGGCAATGGACAACGAGATGCAATCCATGCAGGATAACCAAGTCTGGGACTTAGTTGATCCTACACCAGGTTGTAAAACCGTAGGGTGTAAATGGATCTTCAAGAAGAAGACCGATATGCATGGAAATGTGCAAACCTTTAAGGCACGACTGGTGGCTAAGGGTTTCACTCAAACTCATGGTGTTGACTATGAGGAAACCTTCTCCCCATTGGCCATTATAAAGTCTATCGGGATTCTCTTAGCAATAGTTGCATACTATGACTATGAGATTTGGCAGATGGATGTTAAAACAACATTCCTTAATGGAATGCTTAATGAGGATGTGTATATGGCACAACCTGAAGGTTTTAAGCATCCACACCATCCTGATAAAGTGTGCGAGCTGCAAAAGTCCATTTATGGACTAAAGCAAGCATCTCGTAGCTGGAATCTTTGCTTTGATGAGAAAGTTAAAGCCTTTGGTTTTAACAAAAGAGAAGATGAACCATGTGTATATGTCAAGGCTAGTGGGAGCAACACTAGATTCCTAGTCTTATATGTCGATGACATACTACTCATAGGAAACGATGTTCCAACACTTAAGGATGTTAAGGCTTGGTTGGGAACATGTTTCTCTATGAAAGACATGGGAGAGGCATCATATATATTGAGCATAAAGATCTATCGAGATAGATCCAAGCGCCTAATAGGGCTCAGCCAGAGCACGTACATAGACAAAGTCCTGAAAAGATTTAGGATGGAAGAATCCAAGAAAGGATTCGTTCCTATGCAACATGGCATGACACTGAGCAGGGCTCAACGTCCTAGTTCTCATGAGGAACTAGAAGAAATGAATAGGATCCCATATGCCTCGGCCGTAGGATCAAATATGTTTGCCATACGATGTACGAGATCTGATGTATCGTGTGCTTTGAGCATGACGAGCAGATATCAGTCTAACCCTGGTAAAGCTCACTGCTTATGCGAGAGTCAGATAGGTTGTGGTCATCTGAAAGTCGGATGGACTCAGTTAAGGGAAAGTCACATGAACTTAGTCATTCGAAGGTCGGATAGGCTTGTTCAAGCAAAAGTCGCATGACTCACTCATCCGGAAGTCGGACAGACCAAACTCATCCGAATGTCGGATGATTCAAACTTCAACCATCCGACAGTCAAGAAAACTTGTGCAATTTCAAACTAAAAATCGGGTTTTGGTCAAAATGTGTGCTTATCGGCTCAAAGTTTGCACCACTCGACTCAGAAGGTAATAGTAACATCTACAAAGACTTCTTCCAATTTAAACAAACAGTTTTAAGCATGAAAATCTCAATTTAAACAACTGTTCGAAGGTAACAATAACGTCTACGAAGACTTCTTCCAAAATCATAAAAACACTCGATATTTGAGTCTAATGTGTACATCAAATTGTTTATAAATTCTCAAAAACTCATTTCAACCATGATTTACTCTTAAAATACACCATTAGATGGGTTTGTGTAACGACCCGAATATTGTAATAATACGATTATCGAGAAATAAAATATTATTTTCGAAGTTCAATTTGTTAATAATAATAAAGGAATATTATTATTTAAAAGAAAATAAAAGAATAATAAAAGAAAATGGAAATTCTAGAAAAAACGAGAACGCAACGCGTTTGGGCGGCAAAACACGTGTCGAGGTTGCGTGTGTCAGACGGTTGCTTGTGTCAGTTTCTGCATGTCGCAGATCGCAAACGTCCTATGCTTGGACGCGACGCGTCGAGCAACTTTGAGGCTCTAAAAATACAAGATCAACTCAAGCCATTTTCTCATACACACATCTCACCACAAAGTTACTCTGTCGAAATTTTGTGAGATTTCAAGGTTCTTGAGTGTTTAAGAGTGTCGGGTTTTGTTGGAGCTCGTATTCAAGGTGCGGGAAGATCAGAGGTAGCTCTTCGGGCGTAGTTTCGACGTGTTATCGCTTTGGTGACCTTGAGAGGTATTTTCTACTAAACTTACGCTAATATATCGTTTGTATAGCTTGATACGCTGCATGCATGTCGTGTTAGCATGTTTTGATGGATTTTCTAAGCTTGCGACGCGTTGATTGTTGATCGGAAGTATTATTTTGCATGTCTAGGTTATTCGAGACGGTTGAGGTTTAATTCTTGACGATCCGAAAGTATAGTTCATCGTATCTTGATCGTGTTTTTATTGTCTGGACTGAGGTGTGTTCAGTAGACTTTTACAAAACCGAGTACATAGATAAAACCTTATTTTAAAATAAAGTTGGTTATACATGTATTATATCGATTTCTGATACATGTATTGTGGTTATGTTAAATACTTGTTATATGCACGATCAAACACGTGATACCCATGCTGTGAATATTACGGTTTACTATGATTTACATATGATTGTTACGATTACTTGCATTGTATGTATTTAGTGGCGGGGGTAGTATACGATATTACCCATGTTGCAGGTTTGCGGGCCTAGTAGGTATGATTGACCTTCTAGGACACTTCGATGTTCAAGTAATGGAGTGATGTAGGCCAAGGAGGCTAGATCATACTTCGCGTGAGTGTGAGGAGAAGCTGAAATACAATCGGCTTCGTTTGGACTCGCACTAGAACAACAACGCAGTACTTGTACTCGCACCGTAGGAGTAGCAAAAGCGGAGTCTCGGGATCTATGTTCTCAAGTGGGAGTCGCTGTAATACCCGTTTTCTAAATAGCATTAAGGGTAATATTTTATTTATAATGTTGTGTAACAAGAGGACTCTTGACAATTTGGGTTTTCATTGGTTTAACTACTTTAATAAAAAGAATTATTATTTGGGCTTTAACTTGTACAAGTAGTAGCTAACCATGGGTTAAGATGGATTAAAGGGTATGCGGGCTTGGGCTTCAAATTAAGAGTGTACACTCCCATTTAGGGCACAAGGCCCAAAACACCTTGCTACAGCCGCTCAAACGATTAAGTGTTCTAGTATGCGTGTGTGTGCTTATGTCGTGTATACTGCTGAGAGGAAGGAGCAGGGCTTCCACCTCCTTCTTGACCATCACGAATTTGAGCTAAGAATCAACTACAGGTATGTAATTAATGCATTCAACAACTAATCTTGGAATGAAACTCTATCTTAATCAATGAGTATTGATGTCTATACCATGTACTTCGGCCGAGAGCTACAAATCAAGTAACAAGAAATTTAATATTGATTTTAGGAACAAGTCATACAAGGAGGTTCGAAAATCACTTGAATAATATCATTACATCCATTATGAGATTGATTGATAAGGTTAGAGCGGAGGGAAGTTGATCTTTTGGGTTGTGTTGCGTAGAACCAAACCGGGAGGAAAAGTGGGACTAGAAACCTCAATTCATGATGAAAATCGAATTAAACTTGTAGGATGCTTCTATATTATGTTTGAAACTCATAGCAATTACTATTTGGTGGTTTGGTTAAGTAATAGATGAGATTTAATTTTCAAGTTGGCTAATGGGTTTTATGAACTTCAAATGTTCTTGGTTTGATGAATTGTAAATGGCCCACTTGATTGAATCACAAATTAGATGAATCATGTCGATCACAAATTGAGTAAATATATATTTCTAGAATCACAAAATAGCTTATGTGAATGAATCAAAAGTTGGTTTAAAGGAATTGAATTATAAATTGATTCATGCTGTTTCACAACAAGTTAGTTGGTGTTATTGAATCATCAAATGGTTGTTGCTTTTGAATCATAAATTGGTTATATGTTTGAACCACAAAATGGGGTTTGACTTTGATTTTGTAAACTAGCTCAAGTGTTGAATTACACATTGGTTTCAAGTGTTGGGTTACAAATTGGTTTCAAGTATTAAATCACAAATGGTAGTGGCACATGGCATTGCAAGTCTAACTTGCACATTTGATTTCCTAATACTTGAAGTTTTATTAATTATTTGAGCATTTAGAATTAGTAGCCATTCTAGTTGATTTTGAGCATTATTATGGATGTTATTGTAGGTGATATTTTTGGGAATATTTATGAATGCAAAATATGGGTAAATTGTTTATTTATGCAAGTTTTCTTGAAACAGGTCTTACCGACCCGTTAAGTAAAGAAATGCGCGAATTAACTAAATGATTGGATTTTGCACTATCTAAAGACCCTATACATGTTTCTTAGAATGTATATATAAGAGTGCAAGTGATGCAAATCAGATTCAGGTTAAAACGGTGAAAATGCCGAAATATTTGCAAGTTTGACTTTTGTTGACTTTTGTCGTTCTTTCGAGTTAGGACCTCAAATTTTGCAGATTAATCCCTCATAATAAAGGGAACAAGATGTCTTTAGAAAGTTTTTTCAAAAACGTCGTTTTGGGCTCGATTCGTTAGAGTCAAAGTTGTGAATTCTTGACCCGTTTGGTCATTAAAGAGCTTTAAGCTTGGTTTCACCTTTTGAGAAGATTTCTTGGGAGATTATTTGCATTCTAGTATGTTTTTAGCGACATAAGTAAGTGGTAAAGTTTCAATAGAAGTGAATTAGGTTGGTGGATCGCCGAACGAAATTGGGCCTAGTGTAACGTGTTGGGCCCAATGTACACCACTAGCATATTTAGAGTACCATGATGGATTAATTAGGTACTGAGTAACCTTAACTTCTGTATCTTGTACTTAAAATGATGTATTTTAATTGTAGGTTGTTATCGGTGAATTGTCGTGACTCGCATATTTACTGTTTTTCTGTGTTGTGCTTTTGTGTAGAAATCCAGGCGAGTTTCACTAACTCTTATATTATGTTGTGATACATGCTCTATGTGATATTGTGATTGATGTTACACGTATGTTGTGCCTTGAGCATCTGTGCTCATTTGGCAGGCCACCCCGCCTTTAAGGTAACTGATGTGACACGGATGTTGTGTCGTGAGCAGCTGTGCTCGTTTGGCCGAGAGCCACCCCGCCTGTGTGGCATAAGTGATATGTTGTGCATTATCAGTAGATGTGTGTTCTGATATAATATATGAGTGTTGTGTGCTCACTAAGTTTTGTGCTTAACCTATGTTTGTTGATTATTTTTCAGGACCGTTGTGTGTCGACAAGAGGAAGGCTCCTGCGTGACAGCTATACTTCCGCAACGTGTTTTCAACTCTGATTCCTATAAACAAATATAATTAAATATTTTACTGATTTAACACCATAAGTCCCATGTGTTGGGCATACAATTGATGGATGGGTGTAATGAATATATTTTGAGTATTTTAGTCTAAATGATTTTATGAAATTAATTATGGCCGTTTTATATATATAAAAAAATTGGGGCGTTACAACTTGGTATTAGAGCCTCGGTTTAAGAGATTCAAGCGCGCAAGTGGTGTGTTTGGACTTAAACCTTGGTTCAATACGAACTTTTCAAAATGAAAATTTCAAACTAAACCTTTTTACAAATTATTATTGTTATTTTTTTACGCGCTGTCAGCTGGAGCCGAAGGTCCTTGTGAGCACTTATTTATGACATGATTAATGAATTGTGATTTTTACTCAGACATTGGTGATATTGTGGATATTGATGCTTAGTGTACTATGAATACATTATGCCAAGCATGAAACTGGATATATAGGTTTAGAAAACCTGAGTTGGCCTTATTGCATGTTCTCGTTTGATGTTGTGGTAGGGTAGATTCAAGCATTCGACTACCTATATGGCTAGGGTTATGCATAGAACCATTTTCACACTATACTAAACCGATGAAAGAAGTGATGCCTTATAAGTAATGACTTATACGAGATGACTTATACATGATGACTTATACGGGATGACCTATATGTAATGCCTTATACGTGATGCTTTATATTGTGATTTATGATGTAATACATGACCTAAGCCTGTGAATCGGCAATTCTCGTGGTAAAGTTAAGATCGGATATGTATAGTGTGTTTGGAGTAATATACGGGCCCATATTATTACAAGCACATGGTACATGTTGTAACTTTAAGAATCATTGAAAATCTTGTGAATCAGGTGAGGGGAACTTATAGGATGTAGTACACCTCTAGTGTATTTAGGAGTGCCTTGGTGTGTATAGGGCTACTTTGAATTCAAGAATCGGCGTACGAATGTATTGATTGGTTAGAACCTGTTATATGTGGAGGACAGTGTGGTAAAGCCGCCTTATATTTTAGTGCTTTATCTATACTTCCAAAATGGCGATTACGAGAAGAAATCAGAACCTACGGATCCAAGGAAACACTGATGTTACTCCCAGATTGAGTACACAACAACAAATGTTTGTATAAGGGGGGATTGAATACAAACTTTAGCTTTTAAGTTTAAAGACACACCGATATACTTTTATATAATTCTTATTGATTTTGAATCAAGAATTACATGTACTAGAAGCGGAAATTCTAAGTACAATAAAAGGTGGCAATCTATTTGTCTAACACATAGACAAGCTAACTCTAAAACAACTAATGTATATAGAGTGTTCGACACATGAACAAGTTTGATTCTAACAATGCTTAAACTCTACGAATTTCTCAACTGGTGAGATTTTCTTTTTGTGGAGTAGAGACTTCACTGTCTTGTGTGTTGCATGTTCACCATGCATGAGTATTTATAGAAATCTTGGCGTATCCGGTTGCATGAAGGAACGAGACAAAGAGGATGTGGAAATATAATATTTTAATTGTAAAGGTAGTGGGTGAAAATTAAAGTTATTTTAATCAACTGTTTGATAAAAGTAATTGTAGTTTTCTGCAAAAGTGCAACCCACTCACAATATAAAATATTAAAACCCACATCTACTATTGTGTCGAAGTTTCTTTCCCTTTCCATGCTTGTACTTTAAACAACACCATGCTTCTGTTTGATTTGACTTTACCAAGTATGGTATTGCCAGCCATACTTAGTCGTTGAACAAATCTTCAATATCTTCATCTGTTTGAGGTATCTTTCTCATTTTCTAGAGGATAAGATCAAACCTTTTTGTCTCATACTTGATCTAAAAAATGCATTTTACTTTTACAAACAAAGATCTAAGGCATAATAGAACAACACATATTCTGCCTTTTACATATGACTTACAAAGTGAAAAGATAGAGCATATTTGACATTTTGCTCGACTCAGCTAACAGATTGTACTAGGAACTCTGAGTTTCACTACTCAGTTAACAAAACATATCAGTTGATCACTTTTTGCTAGGACTCAGTTATTACATATTGCTCAGCTGATCATATAGATGCTCAGTTGATCAATAGTAAACTTAGGAGGGTATAAGCTCATGTATTTGTATGATCAGTTGATCAAGAATGCTCAGCTGATCATTTAAATACATCAGTTTATGTGGAGAGATGACTTGTGTAAGAGAAGACTTACATAGCTGATGCTCTAGGCCTCAGCTGATCTATTGTTCACTCAGCTGATGGAGTAGCTGAGCAAAGTCTTTGCTCAGCTGATGGTGTAGGCACTCAGCTGATCAATTTTCTTCACTTAGCTGATGGGTTACTTTCCTCGGCTGATGGTCTTCTACACTTGTTTTCTTCATATGATGCTCTTAGCTGATATATCCCTTGGCTGATAATTTGAGTAGGATCTGATGCTCAGCTGATGGTTCCATACTTAGCTTATTTTACAGAATCTGATTCAAACAACACATGTTTGAATTCTTTCTAAGTCATACTGAATGTAGGGTTTGGTTATCATCAAATTCTATTTTTTAGGATAGGTAGAGTTGATTATTAGGGTGAAGTGATTATCTCCCCAACAATCTCCCCCTATTTGATGATGACAAAACCTTTTTCTTTTTGAAGAATCAGTTTGAATCCGAATACAAAAGATTTAAACTTTTAAGTGCATTTGGCTACCTTGCTATCTGTTTTTGGTAGCTCTTTTTATTTTGAACCTTGTTCTGTTTTTGGTTTCTTTTCTAGTGTTCCATTTTGTTCTGTTTTTGTGGAATCCTTTTCTTTGTTGTACCATTTTGTTTATGTTTTTGATTTTCTGATTTACATAAACATCACTTGAAATATCAGAATAAAGAAATGTACAGAAGTATTTACAGAGAATTAACTACTAACTAAACTAGTCTAAACAGAATTTACAATCAACTAGATCAACAAGTCTTCAGAGTTAGATCAGTCTTTAATCATCCCACCATTGTTCTTCTTTTACTTCAAAATCTTTGGCATGGGGATTTGCTTCAGCTAAGACTTCATAGGCTTGTACAAGGGCTTCAAAATGTTCATTTCCAGTTCTGCCTCTTGTAGATGTTCTTAGCCTAAAGGGAAGCTCTTGCTAGCTTTGTAGATTTCAGACTGTCTAAAGAACCTCCAAGTACTAACTCTGTCTAGAAAGAATATACCTTTAATAGGCATAACTATAAAATTGTAAAGCTCTGGGGTGATGTTGAGTGGAAGAGTTGTGTTGAGACCCTCAAAATCGTACAAGTACTCATGTTAGAGCAGTACATCTCTTAGCTCAAATGGTTTAAAGGGCTTGGATCCTTTCTTGTTAAAATTATCAACTGTGTGCACATGCCTATAATAGTCATCTAGAGTGAAGGCCCTTTGTGACACAACTAGAGCTATCCAATTCTGAATCTTTTGGATGAATTGAACTTTGAGCTTGGATTTGGATTTGAAGAGGAGGTACAGGATCTCAACCAATTCTGTGAACCCATAGACATGACACCTCTCATAAGATACAACTTCACAACTGTTGAAGTTTTTCTACTTTATAGCTTTGAGGTAGGGTTCACCATCACCTTTGTGGACAGTGGCTCTTGTAATGAGAGTTGGTTCTGTTCTATTTCTCAAGATGTTGATTTTATCTCTGAAGCTTTGTAGCCTTTGTTGACTAAGATTGTAGGGAGCAGATAAATCAAGATTGAAGAGGGTTTTGATGGCATCCGCATGAGATCTAGCTTTGAGCAATTCAGATTGAGATTTCTCCCTTGCAAGTTTGATTTGAGCAGAAGCTTGATTTTGATTTTGTTCTTGCTCTTGTTGTTATGCTAGCTCCTTGGCTTGGTAGATCTCTTCAACTGAAACACCCAATGCTTGAGCCATTTGGGCATTCTCCCTTTCTTCTTGCTCTTTGAGTGCAAGCTCCCTTTTCATTTGCTCATCTGCTTCAACTTGCTCTTGTGTCATTTTCTTTTTGCCTTTGTCTTTGGGAGCAAAGGTTGAAGACTTTTGGACTATTGGAGTTGACTGAACTGGTGGAGTAGATGGTTTTAGGCTTTCTCTTCTTCTTCTGAGGATGTCAGAAAGTGAGTATCATCCTCATCATCAGAATCAGACTGAACATTTATTGGAGGGAGCAACCCTCAGCAACTTTCCTTCTAGGCTTTGGCCTGTTTTCCATTCTTTTTAGTCTCTTAGGAATCTTTGCTCCCCCTCAAAAGGTGCTTTTCTTTTGAGAGGAGGAGTTGTTGCTTTGGGTGCTTCCTGCTGCAAGATCTTTGTGGCAGTTTCATTGTAAGCAGCATCAACTTCTTCAAAATCAGGATCATCCTCCCAGGATGAACTTGAGAATTTCTCCCCCTTTTTGGCATCTTTAAAAGGAATAGGGAGTCACCTGTGGTTGGTTTTGTACCACTAGCATTGGCAGGTTGTGCTTGTGTAAGAATTGAATTGATTAGAGGTGCAAGATAAGTGGAGTGAGTGTGGGATGCACTCAATTGTAGGGAATCCCTTATTGGATCCACATTCTGTTGGGAGAATGTGAATGGTACTTGCTGACTCAATATTGGGGTAGACACAGTATGACCTTGAGTTGAGATCTGTCTTTCAATGAGATCAACCTTTTGGGAGGTTGTCTCAGATTGCGGTTTATATCCCATTTTTACAGACGTATCCTGTTGTGAGGATACATCCACTGGTTTAAAGGTGGCAACATCCAATTGCTCCCCCTCAATATGAGGAAGGGTAATTGGAGTTGAGGTCAGAGGTGTGGATTTCACTACCTCAAAGTGCTCAAAATGAGTCACTTATGTTTACCTTGTATATATTGGGCTACGGGTAGGAGTAGAACTAGTGACCACAGGAGGTTCACTAGAGTTTGGCTGTTGGATAGGTGTATGGACTGGAGATGAGGATAGGCTATCAAAGGTTGGGACTACCATTTAAATATCATCAGAGGTGGAATCAGTACTGTCCTTACCATGGGACATGATGTGTCTGCTCCTATCAATGAGCTCAAGGAGTTGCTCAGAGATTTCTTGTTCTTGTGCATCAGCATCACCACCAAGAGGACTCATTTCCATTGTAATTATGGGAGTAAACTCAGAACCAGAACCACCAACATTACCAGCATCATCATCATCATTGTTATTGCTAGTGTGACTTTCCTCAGCATCATCACCATCATTACATTCATCATCATCACCAGCATTGGCATTGTCATTTGCAGCATCAATTAGCTCTTGCATTTGAGCAGTGATTGGAGGACCTCTGTTTGCCTTAATAAAATGGAATACCTTTTCACACATGGGAGGGACAGGAATGTGCTCTTGATGTTCAGTTAGGCTTACATAATCATTTTCGCCAATCTCCCTCATTGTTATGAGGCTTAAAAATCGAATGTAGGGCACCTGAGACCTTGATGATTTCTTGTTTGTGCTCTAGGTGATTTTGTAAACAAGATGAGAGAAGATAACTTGAGCGAAATAAATATTGACCCCAAAGACTAGGGCATAGAGAAACAGAAGCTTTGTTTGATTGATGAGGTGGTGGCTTCCAGATTTGGGACCAAAACAGCGTATGACCACATTGGCTAGATATTTCCACGGATGGGAAAGAGCAAATACTTTCACTTGACCATCCATAACGGGCTCATTATATCCAATAGTTTGCAGAACGGTTTGAACTTGAGTCCTTGAGGGAAAAACGGTGTAAGGTGGGAAGTGAGGAATACTAGTGGCTTCGCGTAATGTTTCTATAGTGATTTGAAGATGGTAGTTTCCATGCATAATGGATTGTATTGTCGTTTAGATTGTAGGTTGCGGAGTACCATAGCTCACCAATGAGTGTGGGGTATATATAGTGTGGATCAGCAGTAAGGCTCTCGAACAGAGGATGAGCCTGAAGAAACTGTACCATTGGCTCATATCCTTGGTTTTCTCGTGAGGCAGGGATGGTGGTGTAGAGAAGAATGTTGTTTGGAGTTATGTTCATTGGTTGGTTTGGAGCAACATTCTCACCAGTGTTGACAGCAGGGTCTCACTACAACAAAAAGGACATTTAGGCCTAGTTTTTTAAGGCCTTTAGACTCGGTTTTGATGGGGGTCTGAAAGGGGGGGAGCTTGAAAGTCAAGGATTCAAGCCCGGTTAAAAAACCGGGCCTAAAAGTGGCTTTTAAGCCCGGTTAAAAAACTGGGTCTAAAAGTGACTTTTAAGCCCGGTTTTTCATGAAAAACAGTGTCTGAAAGTGAGTTTTAAGCCCTGTTATTTTGTTAATAAACCGAGCCTGAATCTTTACATTTAAAAAAAATTATTTTGTTGTTTTGACCAACAATATTCCACCCACTAACAAAAAGAATAATAATCACATATCATATGCAGTAAATAATTAATGTTAGCTTGAAATAATTCAAAGATCAAATACTAGAAGATACAAAATGATATTATTTGGTCTATTGTACATAAATAAACATATTTTCCACGTTAGCTAGTAATCCTTGCTTTATCATATCTACTTTGTAATTCACCTCGTATTGAAGTCGGCAACACCTCAACAATCTACAAATAAAATGGACATGAATAAGAATAAGAAACCTTGTATGATGAAAACCATATAACTAATCACCCTTTAGAGGTATACACTTTCTTATAAAGATAAAGAAAAATGAAAAATCTTAAATCTAACTAAGTTAAGCAATATAACAGTTCCATCCATGTACTAGTTCCATCAATCATACATGACAAGAAAATAAAGTAAACAACTAACTTTTAGAGGGCTGCTTCTGAGTTTAAAATCCAAACTCCTTTAGAGGGTTGTTCAAAAAAATGTACTAGTGTGAACAAGAACAATAAAGAATGACAAGAACATAATAAATCCAATACTAGCAAGAGATTTTTTTACTATGTGATGAAGGACCCAAGATCTTTGAAGAAATCAAAGATTGAAAGTTTCCATTTTTTGTGTGTTGGAAGCACAAGAACATCTTCAACCATAACACCAAAACAAAATAAAACCAAATAGCATCAGGTATGGAGTATACCATAATGTAATAATAGTGAATATAATAGGATTAATGACCCTTAGATATAATAACTAATAGAAGGGAAAACTATAATTAGTTAAATCACATTTCTTGTTATCTATAAAGGCATAAAGCTTAATCAATCTCAAATTACCTCCAAATGTAAGCTTGGTTTCATTTTCTCTGTGTCCATGTGACCCTTATTGATTGTAAATTTATCGGTCAATGGGAGAGACATGATTTCATAAAGAACCAATTAACATACCGTAATTCTTGATGCGTGCTAATACTAATTGAGGCTGCCTTTTCAAACTTTAAAGTAATATCATCATCTTGTTTCAATAAAGTATTTGCTCTTTTTTCACATATTGTCTCTCGGTTGCTACATGAAAGATTATCATTCCATTAACCAATTGAAACTTATAGTGTAAATAATTCTTGTGTAGGTATGGAAAAAGAAAACTTTATTTGCTCATATGTGGCTCTAGAGCATACCACACATGTAACAGGAACAATTGTTATTATGAATGGAACTTGCTAGCAGCTAGACACAAAAAGGAACAATCCCAACCACTCATAAACTCAAAAACCCCACTGATTGAAAATTTCTAGTAAGATAAACAAAAATAGAATTCCCAACCTATTTCTTTGGTTACACCTGCACACAATTGAATCATGTGTAAGCATACAAATCTCAATTCACTAACATTCTACCATCACATACTAATATATAAGCATACAACTACACTTCTTGTTAGCATATAAAATTATATACATATAGAGCAATTTTGTATTACTATTCTGCCATCGCACATCAACTATGCATACATCACCATTCCTTGTATAACATATAATATATATATATATACACATATAGAGAACATAAATAGATTGGTTGTAAGATGTTTTATGCTTTACTAACTCATGTGTGCTTTACCAAGTTTAAGTATGCCCTGTTACAAGATGTATGATGGACTTCAAAAACTATGCATATAGTCAAAACTAATACATCTAACTGAGACAATCAAATAATCAGATAAAGATGGAAATTATATAATTCGGATCTCACCTGATGCTTAAACGAGTATAAACCAAAGTACCCCATTTAATGGATATTGACCTGTAATCAATATGTAATCTTGACCATGAGTTTGCCTTCACTCTCATTCGTTGGTAATCTTTCATGAATTGAGAAAATGTTGAAGCCATTAACATTATATAAAAGAAAGCTAATTGGTTTGTATTTTAGGGGAATTACCTCCATCAATACCACCACTAATGATCGAATATATAAGAACACAACACTAAACCACACAAGTTCCATCTAATGAATTGGGCTTTTCACACTGATTCAAACACAAACAAACCAAAAATCAATACTTCCTGATTCAGGGACAAAAAACCCAAAGTTCAATAGTTCATGATTCAAAAACCAAACAAAGTGCAGCATGCTATAAGAATTTTAAGAAACAAATAAATTGCAACAAGCACCAAACAAATGAATATAAACCTAATCAAGTTTAAATATGCAAACTTAATAGCCCCTTTCAAGAGAGATTTGACTGAACTTACCGAAGGGAAAATTCACGAAGGCAGAGGGAAGAAAGGCTCGACGACGACCTAGAGAGAGCACAGGTCTGAAACGAGGTCGGCTCCTTCTTCTTCGTCGTCGAGGATGAGAGGTCAACGAGTCTTCTTTTGTCGCCGACAAGTATGAATTAAATCGAGAATCAGACCCAAGGAAATTGGAGGTTGGAGTTAGAAAAGGCCAGAGAGTTAAAACCCTAAATATATCTGACCCAAACCCTAAAAAACAGGGCCCGAATGTGTCTATGCATTATATAAAGCGCATAAAGATGAGAATTAGACCGTGTTTTATTTTAAATAACCGGGTCTGAATATTTTCCAAACCTTTAGACCTGTTTTTGTTTTAAAAAATCGGGTCTGAATGGTAAAAAACACGCATTTGGCTTTTTTAGCCCGGTTTTAGGCCTTTTTTTAAAAAACCAGGTCTAAATAGGGGAGCTTAAAAGTATTTTTTGTAGTAGTGTCTGGAATATAGGTGGCCATTTGGTAGGGATGATGAACAGTGAGTATGGAGAGAGAAAAGTTGGGGTAATTCTTTTTAGAGAGAGAGGGAATTTGGAGAGTTTGAACAGGTAAAGGTGAATGAGAGAGGAAGTGGGATATTTATGAAGGGTAGTTAACAGAGATCGTTAGATACTGACAAAAATTCTAACGGAAAACAAATTAATTAGCTATTAAAGAAAATATGACAGATGGAGTAAATAACTAGGGTTAAAAAGCATTAAATGAACATAAAAGACGAAAATTTACTAAGTGTTGAACCATCAACTGATCATTGAAATGAATAAGCTGGGGGGTATCAGCTGATAAAAAACTATCAGCTGATAGTGAAAATTTGAAGTATTAGCTGAGGGAAGTACTTAGCTGAGCATTTCCTGCTTAACTTAGGGTGATCAGCTAAGTAAGTTTGATCAGCTGATAGGTATCATCTGAGTACAATTACTCAGTTTACACAGATTAAGTAAGACTTAGAGATGCTTAGATAAGTAACACATGATTTTCAACACTTATAACTTAACACAAACTAAATTACCACTATTCTAATCTAAAAGTTAAGCATACCTAGTTTGGATATTAAGAAATTGAACCTTGCTTCATCCAATGGCTTTGTGAACAAATCTGCAAGTTGCAAATCAGTGTTGATGTAGTGCAAAGTTACCTTCTTCTTTTGCACTTTATGTCTGAGAAAATGATGTCTGATTTCAATATGCTTTGTCTTTGAATGCATGACTGGATTATTTGAGATGGAGATTGCACTTGTATTGTCACACAGAATTGGGGTGTCTTCAAACTTCACATCAATGTCAAGTAGTTGATTTTGTAACCACAAAATTTGAGCACAACAGCTTCTTGCAGCAATGTATTCTGCCTCTACAGTGGATGTTGACACTGAATTCTGTTTCTTATTCGACCAACTAATCAATCTTCCTCCTAGAAGTTGACAACCACCTGAAGTTCTTTTTCTGTCTAATGTACACCCTGTAAAATCAGAATCAGAATATCCAACTAACTCAAAATCTAAGTTTTTGGAGTACCAAAGACCAAGATTAGGAGTTCCTTTGAGATATCTGAATATTCTCTTAACAGCAGCAAGATGTGATTCCTTAGGATCTGCTTGATATCTTGCATAGAGACATGTTGAAAACATTATATTTGGTCTACTTGCAGTGAGGTATAAAAGTGACCCAATCATTCCTCTATAAGTACTAATGTTCACTGATTTGCCATCAGTGTCCTTTCCTAACTTGATAGAAGTAGACAAAGGTGTTTTCATTGAAGAGTAATTTTCAAAATCAAACTTTTTGACTAAATCTTTGACATACTTTGTTTGATGAATGAAAATACCATCAACCTCTTGTTTAATTTGCAAACCAAGAAAATAGTTCAATTCACCCATCATGCTCATCTGATAGTTATCAGACATGAGTTTAGAAAACTTTTTGCATAGTTCCAAATTAGTAGACCCAAATATTATATCACCTACATATATCTGCACAAGTATCACATCACCTTTGTACTTCCTTATAAACAAAGTGCTATCAATGCATCCTCTTGTAAAACCTTTGTTAATGAGAAAAGAAGAGAGGGTATCATACCAGGCCCTTGGAGCTTGCTTAAGACCATATAAAGCTTTGTTTAGAAAGAATACATGATCAGGTAAGCTTGACTCCTCAAAACTAGGAGGTTGTTTCACATACACCTCTTCTTTCAGATCTCCATTCAGAAATGCACTCTTCACATCCATTTGGAATTCTTTGAAGTTCTTGAAGGCAACATAGGCTAGGAACAGTCTAATAGCTTCCAATCTTGCAACAGCGGCAAAGGTTTCATCAAAATCAATACCTTTTTCTTGGCAATACCCCTGTGCCACTAGCCTTGCTTTGTTTCTGATGATTTGCCTATTTTCATCTAGCTTGTTTCTGAAAACCCACTTTGTTCCAATGATGGTTTTATCCTTTGGTTTGGGTACCAAGGTCCATACATTATTTCTTTTGAATTCTGCCAGTTCCTCTTGCATGGCAGTCACCCAGTAGGGATCATTGAAAGCTTCATCAACCTTCTTTGGTTCAATCATTGAGACAAATCCAGAATATAAACAGATGTTGCAAGCTTTTGATCTTGGTCTGACTGGATCATCTATATTGCCTATCACTAGATTATGAGGATGGTATCTTTGATCTTTAAAGGCTTTTTGGATTTCTTGGGAATTGGAATTCATTTGGATTTGGGGAGAAGAAGTTATATGTTGACTATCAGCAGTAGAAATGAGTTCATTTTGAGTGGCTGATATAACTTCATTGTTGCAATATGTGGGTATCTCTACTGAAGAGGGAATGTGTGATATGGAATTAGAATCCAATGATGTTGAGTCATTTTCCACATGATTCAGTAGAGGTATAGGATTGGATGAGGATGGTTGCATATGGTGAAAGATTTGAATAGGAACAGGTTCAACTACATCATGAGCAGTTGGTGGAGAGGGATCAACTTACTCTGGAATGTCTTCTCTAGTTTGCATGAGATCATTAAATTCTTCACCTGAAACATGATTAGAAGAGCAGGAAGCAACAAAGTCATTTTCATTAAAACTTACATTGATGGATTCTTCTATGACTTTGGTTCTGAGATTGTATACTCTGTATGCTTTGGAAATCACTGAGTAACCTACAAACTGTAACACCAGAAAACTCAAGCCATTTTTTTTAAATTACGCTGCAGAAGCTTTTAATCAACAAACCATTTACATACAATTCAATATTAACAACTGTACAAACATTGTTCACAAAATCAGTATCATAGTTGTGTTACAAAAGCTACTGGCTCGTTTCATTCGAAAATAATATTAGAGTCAGGTCATCACTTTCCTTCTGCCAAACTCACAACACGAACCTGCAAAAGCAACAACTAAGGGGAATTAGCACAAAGCTAAGTTAGTAGAGGCTAAACACCAAAAGCAAACATTCACGATCAATATCAAAGCATGTAATCAGGTATCCCGAGAAGACCGGCGGTTCGGCGCAGAACCTACAACCAATGCCGGCCAAAGCAAAGGTTTACCGATAGCCCTCCACTGAATCGGCACAATGCACTCCCCCTCTGGTGCAACATATGCACCAGTAAGGCTAACACTGTTCAACCAATCAGTGAACGAGCCCAGCCCAATTCTACGTATAGCTGACTTCCCAACGCAACTCAAAATCATACTAAGAGTGCGTATCGACCAAATATTCACGCAGCAGATATCACAATAATTATCACAATCAACAGTTCAATCAATCCAATCCACTCACAATCATGCATCACACCAATAACATTAACCGAAATCTTTACCATCCGCGATCAACGCCCACTCACCTCAAAATCAGCACGGGCTCAGAAATCCAATTTTACCGAGTCTTTTGATTGCCTGAAACACAGCAACAATCAAATCAGTCTCGAAATATGCAAATATATTTCCCACATATTTTCATACTTCAATTCATATAACATGTCCATAAAACATATACACATAAAACACAATCAAAATATATAGCAAACAAAATTCCAATTCCTGAAACTGGCCGGACGCGTCGCGTCCAAGAATCCGACGCGTTGCGTCGCTACAGGGTATTGGATTCTCGATCGGATTTCACCTATTATCGGATTTCCGAGTCGGATTTCAACTCTCGGATTTCAGTTAGTCGGATTCAAGACTTGGATTTTTGGACTTCGGATTTGAACTATCGGATTTGGATTCGGATTTTCCAAGAATCCGATTAAAATCAAGAATGCGTCGCGTCGCGACGAACTCTGCATCATCTTCTTCATTTTTTCCTACCGACTCAAACTTTCAAACTCCATTTTAACCTCTGATTTTCGATCCAAAAGACTTCCAAACATGTATAAACATAATATAACATGTATACAACTATCATAAACATCCTAGAACTCATTAAATCATCATTTCATGCAAAAACTCATTTACTAGTTTGAGCTTGAAGCTCCAACAATGGTGTAACATCACATACTCATGTTTTTTAACAGATTCAAGCATCAAGACAACTTCTAACATGTTACAAACATATGCTTACCTTCTTTTTGAATTAAAGATCACAAGATCTTGATCTTAGGATTTCAAGTTTGAAGCATTCTTCACCTATGGTTTTTCTCTCTAAATACACACACCAACACCTTTTTCACCTTGCAAATGTGAGAAGATTATTCATGATACACGTACACATATATTTGTAAAACTTCAAGCAGGAGGTGGCAAGAAGGAAATCCTATTCTTTTTATTTTTAACTCATGCATGCATACATGTATACCAACATACATACATACACACTTGTACTTTCTTTTCCTTTTAATTCCACCAGTAACATTTATATATATAAACTCATATTTAAATTAATTTCACTTAACATTTAATAAACACATAATCAAATAAAGCAACCCCATCACGTGCCGCCAACCCGCTAATCTCCTAGCCCAGGGTTGCGGGTGTTACAAATCTCCCCTTCTTAAGAGGATTCCATCCTCGGAATCCTTTCTTGCTCAAACAATTGAGGGTATTTATCCTTCATTTCCGCCTCAGTCTCCCACGTCAAATCAGAGCCTAAACTGTGTTTCCACTTGACCAACACCATTAGTATCTGCTTCTTTCGGAGCTTGGTCACTTTGCGATCTAACAGTTCAACAGGTTCTTCAATCAATCTCTTCTTTGAATCTACTTTCAGTTCGTGTACTGGGAGAATCTGACTCTCGTCTTCAACCTTGCATTTCCTCAAATAGCAGACATTGAACGTATCATGAATGCCTGCAAGCTCCGCTGGGAGATATAATATAACTGTCTGGTCATTTATAATCTGACGAATTCTGAAAGGACCAATGTAACGGGGAGCTAACTTCCCGCGTTTACCAAATCGAATCACTCCCTTCCACGGAGAGACCTTCAAATACACTAACTCCCCCACATCAAACGATACTGGACGACGCCGTGGGTCTGCATACATTTTCTGTCTATCTCTGGCCGCTTTCAACTTCTCTCTGGTTATAGCAACCTTGTCAGCTGTCATCTGAACGATCTCAGGCCCTGCAAATTGTTTCACACCAGCCTCTAACCAACACGTTGGAGTACGGCAGCGACGACCGTACAACATTTCATACGGAGGCATTCCAATACTGGAGTGGTAAAAATTATTATACGCAAATCTATCAACAGCATGTGCGAATCCCAAGATCCACCATACTCAATATACTCAATTACACAAGCACACAACATCTCCTCGAGTGTCTATATGGTTCGCTCAGTCTGACCGTCACTCTGGGGATGATAAGCAGTACTCAGACTAATTCTCATTCTCAACTTTTCTCTGTAGACTCCTGTAGAAATTCTAAAGGAACCTGAAGTCTCTATCAAAATCTATCAATAACGGTCTACCATACCTCGCAACAATCTCATTAACATTCAGTTGAGCTACTTATTCAAAGAAGTCGTCTCGCATGTAGCCAGAAAACGGTCACTCTTCTAATTGTTAAGTCTTTTCTACTCATAAATCAACTTACCACTGCTATTTTAACATTTATCCAATATAAATCACATCACGTTTGTCTAATCGATTTAATCATGTAGTCCTCGAATCATCAAAATTCAATTCAAACACAAGTTCATTCCCATATATCTGCACAACTCCTACTGCTTATTATCCAATAAGGATTCAGTCGCACTGTTCATCTCACCTCTTTATGCTCGTTATAAATCGTTCCAAAATTTAATTAAATCTTTCAAGTATATATTCAATTTATTCCATCGGGATACAATTTCACAAACCATTTTTATCCCATAATTACTTTTATTGATTAATTACAATCCCTCGTAATATATCCGGACTTCATTGCATATCATACCTTTCATACATATTTCATCATAACTTGTTTTCATTACTATTCTCATATTTCTAGTCACCACACCGTTCATTATTCTCAAATACTCTGTCTTGACTCAAACCTGATTATGTCACATTTTCACGAATTATTTCATGTTCACTCCTTTTAGTAAGATATCCGTTAAATACTCTGTATGACATTATATATTTAGCCCTCCCAAGTGCACTGGCAATTTAGTTTCATAAGTTCTGTTCGAATTAGATTTCCAATTCCAAGCAAAGGTACTTTCCTAGCAAAGGCAATTCATGTATAAAATTCACAAGTCTTCATTCCACATGTTCAGGCCATTACATCATTCTTGAAATCACATATGTCTCCAGTTCAAAAATAACCACTGTCATTTAGTCCTTTATATATTCATCACTTCTTATAATTAGATGTCAATTACATCTTTTACTCAAATAATCTTGTACATTTCAGATTTATCCAATCTGTAGCAATCAATCTCTTTCTCATATTTCAATCATTAAGTCGTCCATTTCCAGTAAAGGCAATTTCAATTTCATTCATCAAGTCGCGTATACTTCAATTCATATAACTCCAGTGTTATCATCATAAACTCTCTCGTATTTTCACATGTTCACTAGCAATTATCCTACCCAAATAATATTCCAATCCCTTCTTCACATACTTCAATTCATTCTGAACTCTGTCTCTATATATATTCAATTCATGTGTATATAAGTATTCGCTTCTTCTTTTAATACTCATGTCAATCACTCATATCATTCTTTACAATCCACACTTCTCACATAATCAGTACAAACATATCATGTACAGTTTTCAAGTCATAGGTTAAATAATTCGTCTCAAAATCTTTACTATAAGGCATAAATCACTCTTTAATCTCATAGCGTAACATTATTTATTGATTCAACAGTTTCCATATCTCAACATACCCTAATCTCTTCAGATTCATCATCATCAATTATCTTTACCCAGTAAAATTAATATCAATAGTTCATAATCTCAATCATATCTTCATCAAAACATCTCTTGGTTCACACGAATTTCTCCCCAACCTCAATAATTTATTCTCTTCCCCTCATCTTCGCACAACACATAAACACACACACACACACATATATATATATACATATACAAACACAACGTTCTTATGCACATAAACAAATACCATTTGTAAAACAATCTTACAACACTTTGCATAGCATGCAATCTTAACTACTCTGGAATATTCTTTCCTTAGCATATCATATTCAATTCACATTATTTCACATATCACATATGCACCATCATATCATTTCCTGACATTAATACCAGATACTTTCACGATAACATATTATCAATTATCTTTACTTCTAAAGAATCATGCTCTTTCTGAAGTAATCACATACACTTAACACACATAGACATCAAGCATCAACAATTAACTCTAAAGTTAATAAACATACGCATAATTATAAGAGTTCTCAAAACGTACCCGTCATATCATCATTGATATCAACATCATCCTCATTCATCATATCAAAATTTCTACCCTCTGGCACAGAAGGGTTCTTTCGTCCAACTGCTGACGAGGATCCCCTACCTGCATCCACTCCTGACCCCGACCGCATTTTCATTGCCTCTGTACATTCATTTGTATGATGACCCTCTTTCCGACAATTCCAACACACACCTCGAGAGAAACCACATTCCTTGATCTCATGTCCGAACAATCCACATCGGATGCAACGCAAAGTCTAGGGTGTGCAAGGCCCCGTATGAGCAAATCTACACCGGCGGCACCACAACGAACTTTGTTTAGATCCACCTGTCATAGGTCTTTTGCGTTGCTTTTCTTGTTTCTAACCAATTGCCGATGAGGGTTCCCCAATACTTGGTCTAGATTCGAGTTCTCTTTTAATTCTACAGTCCCTTTCTCTATGATTTTTCCCAAAACAAGTCCAACATACCTTCTGGGAGAAATAACAATCTTTCATCTCATGACCATACCGTCCGAAGGTAAGACATCGCATAGTTTGGTAAGTACAAGGTTCTGTGTGGTGTGACTTACACTTTCCGCACCGTGGTGCTCGTTGATTGATTCCACTAAACCTAGATTCAGAAATCAAGTTTTCTTGTCTCTGACCACCTTGCTCCTTTTGCTTTTGTATATTGTATTGTTCAATCCTGGGTTTATGTTGAGAAAATTGCTCTCGAGTCATGTTGTTTCTGGATTCCACATTTCTCCTTTCCAATTCAGCCAAGCCAAAAGCTTGAGAAGAAGTACTATCCCTCCTAGTAACACTTGAGTAATCCGGAAGCATAGCTCCCTAAAATGGGACTGAATATAAGTAGGGTTGTTGTGTTACGTGTGCCGTAGGGTAATATTGAACCGGAACTAGAAACGTTATAGCCTGTGTAATGGCAGCTGGATAAGTCTGAGTTTGAACATTTTGAGTTATCCTCTCCCGTTCCATTCGGTGCACAGTATCTAGAAGTTCTTGTATTTCATCTTTCAGTTTATCAATACACTTACTCTGCTCATCCCTCGGTTCACATCTCAATGTACCGGTTTGATATGTCATATCCATCACATTCACTGTTGAAGTTCCAGCTACTTCTTGGGCCACAGGAGTATCAGTAGGGGTATCTTTGTCTTCCATATCTGTACAATCACATCCCCTCACAGTCTTATTAGCATAAACCGTTAGTATCCAAAATACTAACTACAACCGACAACTCTAACTCACTCTAATTCCCCCGAAGGAAAGCTTGACCCGTCACGAGCCAAGATTTGGGAATTCAACACTCTAGCCGTGCATGCATCCCCAAACCTAGCCTCTGATACCAAACTGTAACACCGGAAACCTCAAGCCATTTTTTTAAATTACGCTGCGGAAGCTTTTAATCAACAAACCACTTACATACAATTCAATATTAACAAATGTACAAACAGTGTTCACAAAATCAGTATCATAGTTGTGTTACAAAAGCTACTAGCTCGTTTCATTCGAAAATAATATTAGAATCAGGTCATCACTTTCCTTCGGCCAAACTCACAACACGAACCTGCAAAAGCAAAAACTGAGGGGAATTAGCACAAAGCTAAGTGAGTAGAGGCTAAACACCAGAAGCAAACATTCATGATCAATATCAAAACATGTAATCACGTATCCCGAGAAGACCGGCGGTTCGGCGCAGAACCTACAACCATTGCCGGCCAAAGCAAAGGTTTACCGATAGCCCTCCACTGAATCGGCACAATGCACTCCCCCTCTGGTGCAACATATGCACCAGTAAGGCTAACATTGTTCAACCAATCAGTAAACGAGCCCAGCCCAATTCTGCATATAGCTGACTTCCCAACGCAACTCAAAATCATACTAAGAGTGCGTATCGACCAAATATTCACACAGCAGATATCACAATCAATATCACAATCAACAGTTCAATCAACCCAATCCAATCACAATCATGCATCACACCAATAACATTAACCGAAATCTTTACCATCCGCGATCAACGCCCACTCACCTCAAAATCAGCACGGGCTCAGAAATCTAATTTTACCGAGTCTTTTGATTGCCTGAAACACAGCAACAATCAAATCAATCTCGAAATATACAAATATATTTCCCATATATTTTCATACTTCAATTCATATAACAAGTCCATAAAACATATACACATAAAACACAATCAAAATATATAGCAAACAAAGTTCTAAATCCTGAAACTGGCCGGACGCGTCGCGTCTAAGAATCCGACGCGTCGCGTCGCTACAAGGTATCGGATTCTCGATCGGATTTCACCTATTATCGGATTTCCGGGTCGTATTTCAAATCTCGGATTTCAACTCTCGGATTTAGTCTCAGATTTCAGTTAGTCGGATTCAAGACTCGGATTTTTGGGCTTCGGATTTGAACTATCGGATTTGGCTTTGGATTTTCCAAGAATCCGATTAAAATCAAGAACGCGTCGCGTCCAAACAATAAACGCGTCGCGTCGCGACGAACTCTGCATCATCTTCTTCATTTTTTCCAGCCGACTCAAACTTTCAAACTCCATTTTAACCTCTGATTTTCGATCCAAAACACTTCCAAACATGTATAAACATAATATAACATGTATACAACTATCATAAATATCCTAGAACTCATTAAATCATCATTTCATGCAAAAACCCATTTACTAGTTTGAGCTTAAAGCTCCAACAATGGTTTAACATCACATACTCATGTTTTTTAACAGATTCAAGCATCAAGACAACTTCAAACATGTTACAAACATATGCTTACCTTCTTTTTGAATTAAAGATCACAAGATCTTGATCTTAGGATTTCAAGTTTGAAGCTTTCTTCACCTATGGTTTTTCTCTCAAAATACACACACCAACACCTTTTTCACCTTGCAAATGTGAGCAGATTATTCATGATACACGTACACATATATTTGTAAAACTTCAAGCAGGAGGTGGCAAGAAGGAAATCCTATTCTTTTTATTTTTAACTCATGCATGCATACATATATACCAACATACATACATACACACTTGTACTTTCTTTTCCTTTTAATTCCACGAGTAACATATATATATATAAACTCATATTTAAATTAATTTCACTTAACATTTAATAAACACATAATCAAATAAACCAACCCCATCACGTACCGCCAACCCGCTAATCTCCTAGCCCAGGGTTGCGGGTGTTACACAAACACTCCTTCATCAGCTTTTGGAGCAAACTTCTGCAAATGATCTTTTTGATTGAGTATGAAACATTGACAACCAAAAATGTGCAGAAAGATGTTGTTCGGCTTCCTTCCCTTGAGCACTTCATATGGAGTTTTGTTGTGCCTCTTGATAATAAAGGAACTGTTCTGTGTGAAACATGCACAACTTACAGCCTCAGCCCATAAATTAAAAGATAACTCACTTTCACACGACATGGTTCTGGCAGCTTCAATCAATGTTCTATTTCTTCTTTCAGTTACACAATTTTGTTGTGGGGTTCTTTGTGCAGTGAATTTTTGAGATATCCCTTTCTCATCACAGAAAGATTCCAGAGTTTGATTTCTGAATTCAGTTCCATGATCACTTCTAAGACTCGTCACCAGATTACCATTCAACACTTCCATCTTCTTGATAAAACATATAATCTCTTCAGCAGCCTCACTCTTTGCTTTAATAAAGAAAACCCAAGTATATCTTGAGAATTCATCAACCAATACAAGAGCATACTTACTTCCACCAATACTAGCAGTTGCAACAGGACCAAAAAGATCCATGTGCAACATATAGGAAGGTTCTGTAATTGAGAAGGCCTGCATGGATGGAAATGATGTCTTATGCTGCTTTCTCTTCTCACAAGCAGTGCAAGGTTTAGGCTTAAGATAAGTCAGATAAGGTAGTCCTGACACTAGTTCACCCTTGCTCAGCTTGTTGATATTTTTGAAGTTAAGGTGGGAAAGCCTCTTGTGCCACATCCAATTTGTATCCTCATTATTCTTGGAGTACAAACATGTTTCCTTTGAAGGGTCACCAGAGGACATGTCAAGTGTATACACATCCTTGATTCTCTTGGCACTTAACACTGTATTACCTTTTTTATTTATTATGGAGCCTCCTATCTTTGTGAAGTGGACTTCATTATCTCCATCACACAATTGACTTGTGCTTATGAGATTGTATTTCAGGCCTTTGACATGAGATACTTTGGATAGCTGAGGTTCCCATTAAGAAGTTCACCATAGCCTTTTGTTTGTCCATGATTGTTGTCACCAAAAGTCACCCTTGGACCTTTCTCTTTCTTGTAATTGCTGAGCAAAGCCTTGTTACTTGTCATAATTCTTAAACATCCACTGTCAAGAAACCATGAACCAACACTCTGCACAGATTTGAATGAAAGAAGAGTTAGTGACACAAGTAAGAATCCACTACTTAGTGGATCCCTGTGGAATGCACCTAGCTTTCCACTTCATTTCAGGTTTCTTATGTATGAGAGGAATGACTTTGTTATCATTACAAGTCCGCTGTCTTGAATTCCCTTCTAAAGAACATTCAAATGCCTTATGCTCTTTACTTCCACATTTATAACATTTTTGAGATTTTGTGGCCTTGGAGCATTGAACAACATTGTTTGAATGCCTATGAGTTTTCTTATTAGTCATTTGATAATTATCAGTCATCATTTGACTAACTTGACCATTCAGCTTATGAAGCTTATCCTGTAAATTTCTTAGGTCTTTATTTACAAGCACCTTGGATTGATCTTTGTATTTAGAAAGTTTTTGACCAATCTTTGGAGTGGCAGAAATGGGAACATTGTGAACATTACTCTTTTTACTCATAGTTTCTTCTCTTGAAAGAGAGTTGATTACTTCTGGATCAACTGATTGTTTAGAAGATGGGTTATGATCAGCTGACAAGTCATCAGCTAAGCATTTATCATCTACTAACCTATAAAATGATAAAGTAGTATTAGCTAATGATTATTCAGTTTGTGAAATACTAAGATTTAAGTAATCTGTTTTCAAGGTTTGACAACATGATGTCTCTGAGGTCTCAACCAATAATTCCTTTCCTTTACTCACATCCTTTGACTTTGTATTCTTAGTATTTTTACCTTCTGAAATCTTACTAGAGGATGATTCAACAGAAGGAATAATTGATTCTTTTGAGTGGGAACTTTTGCTTCTAACAAACTTATTTATGAACACACTTTTGCCTTTAACAGTCTTGTGAAAAGTTTGTGGCAAAATGTCAGCTTTGTCTAAGATATTAAGGTTCTTATTAGAATCAACATAGTTAGCAACCTTAGAGTAATTTCCACCAATAATAGCTTGAACTTGTTTGGTTATCTGCTCCATGACACACTGAGTGGTCTTTTCTGCAGATACACACCAAGACTTTACTACTTTTTGGAGGTCATTCAACTTTTTGGTTGCTTCACTAGTTTCTTTTACTAAGATCTCATTAAGTATCTTTTGATTAGCTAGCTCATCATTTAAGATTGTCATCTGCTTAAGTTCCTCATCTTTAAGAATTAATTTTTCCTTGAGTGATTCTACTTCTAGTTTTAGCTTCTTCTCTCTTTGAATAGCAGACTGGAAATCAATACAAAGTAATCAAACATAACATTCTTCTCATTATCATCATAATTAATAAATTTTCCAACCTGTTACATAGAAGAAGTATTCTAGTTGGTAGTTGAACAAGCTTTTGCAGCCTTTTTCATGTCTTTATCAAAGGAACTACCATCATTGTAATTGGCCATCAAACGGAATTGAGCAGAAATCAACTCATCTTCATCTGAGGAAAGATCTTTTTCTGCCCAATCTTCTTCTTCTGCTACAAGAACTTGGCCCTGGTCTTTCTTCTTCTTCTTCTTGTCATGGACAGCAGCAAGGAGTTTCTTATAGTTGGCTTCATAATCAATTTTGCCCTCCTGCTTTGGCACAGATGAAGAACCAGTGTTATATTTGGACTTACAGTCACTAGCTATGTGGCCAATCTTGCCACACTTATAACACTCTGCTGTGGAGGCATCAAATGTAGATTTGGATTTGACAAACTTTGATGGCCTCTTGCTGAACCTCTTGACACCCTTTCTCTTCTTGAAAGGTCTGAACTTCTTAACCAGCATTGTTACACCTTCAACTAACTCCTCCAAGTTATTCTCCTCACAATCATTCTCCTCATCACTTTATCCAGCACTCTTCTCTTCATCTCTTCATAAGCACTTGATGATAGATCTCATTGGGTAGTGTAGAGACAAGAGCTGATCTAACCTTAACATCTAGGCTAACCAACCTCTTATCTTCATCTGTTCACAGATGCATGGGTTTGGTTATGATTCTTTCTATTGTGGAGGTTTGACCTTCATATTCTGATGAAATGGATAACACTAATGTTGGAACATAAGGACCATCAGTGACTATTTCAAGCATTTAGATATCAAGGGTGGATAAGAAAAGATGTGCTCTGATACCAGTGTTTGAGATGTTCATGTTGTTTGATGATGAGGCCATTTTGAGAGGGGTAGAAGCAGTTGTAGAGTAAGCAAAACAGATCTAGATATTGATTATCTAACCTGCTCTGATACCAGTTCTTAGTCCCAGATTGAATACACAACAACAAATGTATGTAGAAGTGGGGTTTGAATACAAACTTTAAAAATTTAAAGACACACCGATATACTTTTATATAATTCTTATTGATTTTGAATCAAGAATTACATGTACTAGAAGAGGAAATTCTATGTACAATAAAAGGTGGAAATCTATTTGTCTAACACATAGACAAGCCAACTCTAAAACAACTAATGTATATAGAGTGTTCAACACATGAACAAGTTTTATTCTACACTGGTTAAACTCTACGAATTTCTCAACTGATGAGATTTTCTTTCTGTGGAGTAGAGACTTCACTGTCTTGTGTGTTGCATGTTCACCATGCATGAGTATTTATAGAAATCTTGGAGTATCCGGTTGCATGAAGGAAGGAGACAAAGAGGATGTGGAAATATAATATTTTAATTGTAAAGGTGGTGGGTGAAAAGTAAAGTTACTTTAATCAACTGTGTGATAAAAGTAATTGTACTTTTCTGCAAAAGTGCAACCAACTCACAATATAAAATATTAAAACCCACATCTACTGTCATGTAGAAGTTTCTTTCCCTTTCCATGCTTGTACTTTAAAAAACACCATGCTTCTGTTTGATTTGACTTTATCAAGTATGGGATTGCCAGCCATACTTAGTCGTTGAACAAATCTTCAAGATCTTCATCTTTTTGAGGTATCTTTCTCCTTTTCCAGAGGATGAGATCAAACCTTTTTGTCTCATACTTGATCCAAAAAGTGCATTTTACTTTTACAAACAAAGATCTAAGGCATAATAGAAAACCACATGTTCTGCCTTTTACATATGACTTACAATCTGAAAAGATAGTGCAGATTTGACATTTTGCTCGACTCAGCTAACAGATTGTACTAGGAACCCTGAATTTCACTACTCAGTTGACAAAACATATTAGTTGATCACTTTTTGCTAGGACTCAGTTGATACATATTGCTTAGCCGATCATCTAGATGCTCAGTTGATCAATAGTAAACTTAGGAGGGCATAAGCTCATGTATTTGTATGATCAATTGATCAAGAATGCTCAGCTGATCATTTAAATACATCAGTTTATGTGGAGAGATTACTTGTGTAAGAGAAGACTTACTTAGCTGATGCTCTGGGCCTCAGCTGATCAATTGTTCACTCAGCTGATGGAGTAGCCGAGCAAAGTCTTTGCTCAGATGATGGTGTAGGCACTCAGCTGATCAATTTTCTTTACTCAGCTGATGGGTTACTTTCCTTAGCTGATGGTCTTCTACACTTGTTTTCTTCATCTGATGCTCCTTAGCTGATATCCCTTGGCTGATACTTTGAGTAACATCTGATGCTCAGCTAATGGTTCCATACTTAGCATATTTTACAGAATCTGATTCAAACAACACATGTTTGAATTCTTTCTAAATCATACTGAATGTAGGGTTTGGTTATCATCAAATTCTATGTTTTAGAATAGGCAGAGTTGATTATTAGGCTGAAGTGATTATCTCCCCCACAACTGATATGTCCCGGGATGGGGACACTGTTAGTTCACTGCCGAAACTGATCAACGACAACAAACTAGGATACCGGTGTGCGGTGTTGAGACTGTGAAAAATCAACAAGAGCTTGTTTCGGATGAACGACTCGTAGCTGCGGTGGGAAAGTCTTGGAACATGTATTATTGAATTTGTTCCAGCATATGACTAAGGAGATGAAAGTGATTGTGAAGGTTTCTCGGCATGCAATCCCCCTGTTTTCAAAGATAAACCTAACCCCGTGATTAGTACTCTTTATGTAGCGGAAGTAGAAACTGTTTTTCGCAATTGTTGGGTGCCATGGATCTTCTTAGAGGGGCAGCCATGGAACAGTGGTCGTTTTTGGTGCAACAAATGGGCTTATCTGGTCGGGTAGTTTTTCATGGGGAGCACCGGTTTTGTTTGTAAAGAAGAAAGGGGGATCTTTTCTGACATGTATCGATTACATGGAGTTGAATAAACTTACCATTAAGAACAGTTACCCGCTATCTAGGATAGATGATTTGTTCGATCAACAAGGAGCATCGTGGTTTTCCAAGTTAGACCTTCGAACGGGGTATCACCTAGGTAAGACCGATGTATTGAGCTGTGAGTTGGGATGTATGTTATAAAGGTGAAATGTCTACAGATGACGTTACCACTTTGCTGCTCGATTTGATTCAGGCAGCACAGGCTGAGGCAACTAAGACATAAAGCGAAAACATAGAGAGAGTTAAGGGACAACTAAAGTGTTGGGTTTTGGTGGCATATAGAAAATGCAGTGGAAACAAAAACGAGTATAAAACAATTTCATTTTATGCCACTAACACACCACCCAATGGAGCAAACTCTAGACAATAGCAATGCAACTAAAAGAAGAAGAACAAGGACAAGAAATTATACCATACAAAAGAATTTCTCCTTGTTGCCTTGGAAAATTTGTACACAAAGTAGTGTACCACTATTGGTATCCACACCAAATATTGTTGATCCCCACGTGCTAGCTATGTTTGCACGCCGACAAAAGCTCTACCGGTAACTTACAACAACTTGATGATCAATTGTGCCTTGTTACTAACCTTCCAACTGTACTAAGAGAGAGTATATGAACTAACATTATGTTAAAAGTTCATATTTCATGTTCATATGTTTACACACACATTCAACAAATTGTCTAACACATTTTGAGTAGTTCTCTTGACTTACTAAACCAGCCAAAACGTCCTCATAAATTTAGACTTAAGTAACATTGACACCACATTCAATCTAGACTTAAAAGTCTAATTAAATTGGTTGTTACTGTGTGAGGCACGGCCGTGCCTCACAGGGCACGCCCGTGCCAGCCCACGGGCACACCCAAGTCACGCCCGACTTGGGCTCGTGCTCTTGCACTAGGCACGGCCGTACCTCCAAGAGGCACGCCCGTACCGGTCCAAATGGGTACGCCCTAGGCACGCCAGCCTTGGGCCCGGACCTGGCATAGGGCACGCCCGTACCTTCACAAGGCACGGCCTTTCCCGGCCCTACCAAAACCCAGTTTTTGTATTTTTCTCTCTCTCGTTCAACGGTGTTGCCGGAATCAATAGTTGGTGTGTAACCCAATAGGCCTATGCCTCAACGGCAGTGATACCAACTCGTGTGTGTCAGTGGGCATATTCCAACAAACTCCCACTTGAACATGACACACCTACAAAAGGTAACACCGACATAGACCGGCCTCTAGCAAGGCATCTATGCCCCCAAGTCGGCATAGGGTATGTCGCCCATGACAAGTACCAACCTGTAAAGAATGGTCCTATATATAAGTGATCATCCATCCCTCCGTTCATGATATCCATTGTGAATGCAGGTCATGGAACACTGTCAACCCCAAAACATCCACGATTATGTTTCTCGAACTAGACTAACTATGAAGAACAAGAAAAGTTGCAAAATTGATCCACTATCAATTCAACTTGAGCACGGCCATGCATTTTGATGTCATAAGTTCAGTCAACGAGGGGCCCAGGGATATCTCTCTAAAGAGGAACGAATACCTTTGACTACATCATTCCGTCATAATAATAAGTTCTTGCCTGAAAAGTTTCCTTATAACAGCCAGTTACGAATTGCATTAGAAAGCAATCTAAACAAGACCATATCATTATTCAAGAAACCCATGTATCTCCAGTAAAAGGACAAACAATATTATCATCCTGATTTACTCATGATCATGTCCATGAAGTAAACTCAGGTGCGGGTCTTCCAATTACTTGATCACTATCAAGTACAGGCTAGTGTTGCGAAAACATGTATTCAATCCATTATGAATACTTAACCAACCACTTGCATCGATCTTAATTCACTTCTTCCTTCCAATGAAGAACAACCAATCGTGGAGCATTTAGAATAAATAAATTTATTCAAGGAAGTAGTTAAACATGCTAAGATGGAACACAATAAAGGCTAACGAAAGTACCCGCTCCGCGCACATTATTAAATCTCCATTTGATAATCGATACAATCAAAGCACATTATAGCTTTTAATGTTCCTAACTCAAAACACATTAAATTCAACTAAAAGAAACTCAAGCCAAAGCCACTTGTAAACCAAATGTACACAAGCCTAGTATGAAAGTTCATCACTAGCTTATGACTAAAGCTTAGTAAGCGGATTCACAAAATGACATCCATGCGTACTCTAACAATCACCATATGTTCTCTCGACCAAACACTTATAAAGTGTGTGTCGGCAAGATCATGGTCCTTTGTTCAAGCCTTCGTGCTCTCATTGTTTCAAAGAACCCAATGGACTTAACGATGCTTCGAACAATTTTTCTGGTTTATAAGCCACTTTACTATTATTGTTTCAAGGAACCCAATAAAGTCACAATGCGCAAGACTATGGTTCATATATATACAAGCCATCATACTCTTATTTTCTCAAAAGAACCCAATTAGAGTCAATGATGCTTAAAGAACCATTCTAGTTTATAACATTCCACTAAACAACACAACAATAACAATTCACCAAGAATAATACATTACTCAAAGTTCCTTGTTACCACCGAACATCAACTTGAAGAACAATGTACCAAGAGTTCTTCCAAGTATATCAAAATGAGAGAAAATAAACCATGTGATAAACCAAGTTGCTAATTAAATTAACACACTAGTCCATCATGTTTCAATGTCACTCTCTTAGTTTTGTCACTCCGAAAAGTTCACGTTCATATCTTCCAATTCTTCTTATGAAGCAATAATTCCTCAAACCCGGTTTCACGAACCGCCAAGTTAGGATATTATCTTCAATAAGAAGTATATTATTGATATCACGCTAAATATATATAAATATTATGCGATATCGGGTTGGTTTTAGCCGAAAAATGTTTATTTAATTGTAAAAAGGTACGTTTACCGTTTCTTTTATGTTTTGCAGGCTAAAAAGGCGAAATATTTAAATAATCGAGAAAAATAAATAAAGTCCGAGGAGTCGAGAAAGTAAAAAGGAAGTCGAGAAAAATAATGGGCCCAAATGAAAGAAGAAAGAAAGAAGAATAAGCCCAAAAGGAAGCCCAAGGCCCAAAGCCCAAACAAAAGAAAAGAGTCCACCGGCGCCAAAAGAGGTCATCGCGGCGCGACGACATCTTCCGTAGTGGCGCGACGAAGTATCCGGATAAGGTCCACTTTCTTGCCACGTGGTGTAGCGGCGCAACCCAATTGTCCGTCGCGGTGCGACGCGATAGGATGACGCCAGCTTTGAATTTTAAAAGAGTTGGGATCGGGTTAAAATGCCTCGTCGCGGCGCGACATCCCTGTTTTCAGAAATCTATTTAAACAAAACTTCCAGATCTGAAACAGGGTTAACCACCCGATTTCTTCCACCATTCCTCTGCTAAATACATACCTTAACACATCCCAGGAAGCTTGAGCTCGGATTTGAAGATTTGGAGCATAACTTTGAAGATTAAAGGCTTGGAATTCTTGCTTTTTACGGTTTTTCTACTTCCCTTCTGTTTTTAATGTTTAATCTTGATTTCCAGAAGTTGATTACGCTTGTAATAGGCTAAGTTTTCTGTTTTCCTCCCTAGAGGAGATGAAACTCTATCAAGTTGGTTAATTTTGTATCTTTTTGACTTTAATGGCATTATATTTATCTTTCAAGTCTAATCAATGATCCTAGCATGTTTTAATTCTGTTTTTGATTTGTTTAGAATCTGAGTTGATGTAAATTGGAGGACCAATCCATTTATAAGACTTTAATCAATGCTAATTAGGACCAATAATTAGTATTGACTAGTGTTTGATCAAAACCTAGGGTTACACAATCAAGATAGGAGCTTTAATGTGTTAGAATTGATATATGATGACTTTCATGTGTTAATTAAATGATTTGGTAACTTAATCAATCATTAAAGATTAGATCTTGATAGATACGAACTTAAATATGCTTAATTGTGTAGTTAATTGATTTAATGACCAATTGATTAGTTAATTGCATGATTAAATAAGTTGGATACTCGGATCAAGAGTCTAACAATATAGGAATCGGTATAGTGTTATTAATTGTCCAATGCATTGATTTTGATTTATAAAACCAACTTGAAAAGGGTGGAATTGAATCTAGGGAGGGAAGCCTTTTAATTTGATAGTCTAATCCATAAAAGTTGTTTGCTTTTTGCTTAATTAGTTGTTTTTGGTAATTTAGTAGTGTTAGTAGTCACTTAGAATAATAAAGTTTTAATCTTGATAACAAATTCCCCTTAATATAGTTTAATTACTTTAGTTTGGTATTTTATTGCATTTATTGAGTTTAATTATATTTATTAGGTTTAATAAGTTTATTTTAGTTAATTCTTAGTTAATTTGATAAAATCAGTTTAGCTCCCGTTCCCCAAGATTTCGACACCCGACTTACTAACTATAATACGAAACGATTAGGTACACTTGCCTATTTCGTGCAGTTTTTAGTAAATAATTCGGTAAAATATAAATTTAAAACTAGTACGTAAAACGCACATCAAGTTATTGGCGCTGTTGCCGGGGAGCGGTCTTAATCTGTTTTTATTAAGTTAATTTAGTGTTAACCGTTGTTTCCCGCGAGTTTCGGCTCAAAAGGAGCAATTTTTGTGTTTCTGTCCACTGATCGCGCCGCGACCAGTTCCTGTCGCGCCGCAACGCATCGCGACCAGAACAGTAACATTTGTTTTCTTTATTATTCTGCTTTAGTTAATCATTCATTCTGGGCCTCGTTTAGGATTAGTACTTTAATTCGTAATATCTTCTAGGGTTTTTAGGATAGTGTATGTCCTTAGACCCCACTTCTGGCTTCGTTTAGCCTTTTGACGAACAAGAACGCGAATTTCATCGACGCCTGCGAGTTAAACGTGAGAGAGAGAGAGAGCACGCATAATGGCAGCGAATATCGATGAATTGTCACTCGAGGAGTACGCGAGCCGTGTGCGCGAGGGCACCGGAGTGGGTATTCACCGACCTGAAATACCCGAGGAGAGAACATTCGAAATCAAAGGCCAGTTCCTTCATCTTCTGCGCGAGTCTCCTTTCACGGGAAAGGATAACGAGGATGCTAACCAGCATGTCGAGGCCGTTCTCGAGATTGCTGACTACTTCCACATGCCGGGAGTTAGTCGTGACGCTGTTATGCTGCGAGTGTTTCCGATAACACTCCAGGGTGCAGCCAAACGTTGGCTACAATCTGAGCCCACCATCCGTACATGGGATGCGCTCAAAACTCGTTTCATCAAACAATTTAGTCCTCCATCAAAGATTGCTAAAATGAAAATGCAGATTCAGAATTTCATGCAATCTGAGGACGAAACCCTCTATGACGCCTGGGACAGATATAAGGAGATGCTCCAAAATTGTCCACAGCATGATCTCAATGCTCACTAGGTTGTCTAAACATTCTATAATGGTATTAATGTCTGCACTAGACAGATGGTCGATTCTCAGGGACCGATACCAAAGAAAACACCCGCCGCGGGTACGCCCTGATTAAGGAGATGGCTCAGCACTCTCATCAGTGGCATTCTTCTAGAGATTCTTCCTATCGGAGGAAGACTGCAGCTACAGCCGACTCATCTGATAGCATAGCGGCCCTTAGTGCCAAGCTTGATGCACTAGGGCGTGACATGAAGAAGGTGAATCAAAACATTCACGCTATGCAGGTCGGTTGTGACAACTGCAGTGGACCTCATCTTGCGAGAGATTGCCCATATGACGAGAATGGGGATCTCAAAGAATCTGCGTGTTATTCAGCTGGAGATAAATATGATTATCCAGACGACAAGGCTTTCTTCCGCAATAAGAAGCCAAACTGGAAACCATATCCTGAATACCGCAAGGAGATGGAGGGGCGATTCAGGCAGTCTGGTCCAGGATTCTATCAGAGAGACCAACCAAAGGGACCACTGTCAGAGAAGAAGCCTAACTTCGAGGATATGCTCACGCGCTTCGCAGCAGCATCAGATCGGAGGCATAAGAAGACTGAGGAGTTAGTAAAGAAGATAGGCGTTTCTACTGAGGCCGTACTGAGGAATCAGCAGGCGTCTATCCACAACATAGAGACCCAGATTGGGCAGATCTCTAGGGTTCTCCAGGACCGTTTTCCTGGCACGCTTCCTAGTAACACTGAACCGAATCCGAAGGCCGAAATTAAAGCTGTGACCACCAGGAGTGGCAAAGAAGCTGCAGGCCCACCACCTTCCAGCTCCCATCCTGATTCTATCGAGCCACTATCCACTAAGCCAGATAAAGGGAAGGGGAAGGAGAAGGAGGTCACTCTTGATCCAGAACCCATCCCACCTACTCCATCCGTTCCATCTGTTCTACCTCCAGTTAAACCTTACCGTCCTCCGATACCTTATCCACAGCGTCTTCGGCAAGACAAACAGGATGAGCAATACCAGAAATTTCTAGAGCACCTGAAATCCCTTCACATCAACATCCCATTTGTTGAGGCTATGGCACAGATGCCAAAATATTCTAAATTCATGAAAGACCTTCTTACCAACCGCAAGAAAATGGAAGAAGTGTCGAGTGTCACTCTGAATGATCAATGTTCAGCAGCCATGCTTAATAAGATCCCAAAGAAAATGACTGATCCTGGGAGTCTTACTCTACCATGCCAGTTTGGCAATCTAACCGTGAGTCATGCACTTGCTGACTCGGGAGCGAGCGTGAACCTTATGCCATATTCTTTCTTCGCCAAACTAGATTTGCCTGAGCCTAAACCCATTCGCATGGCTATACAACTGGCAAACAAGTCCGTCACTTATCTACGCGGGATAGTGGAGGACTTGCTAGTTAAAGTAGACAAATTCATCTTTCCTGCGGACTTTATCGTTATAGATATGGAGGAGGATGATACAGTTCCCATCATCTTGGGCAAACCCTTCCTGAGTACAGCTCGTGCATTATTTGATATTCATGAGTCACAGCTCACACTCAGGGTAGGCACAGATGCTATAACATTTGGGATCGATAAATCCATGAAACATTCCAAAATCTGTGATGATTCTGCCTTCTTTATGGATATAGTTGATAACCTTCTTGAAAGCGAGCTGTAGAAGTTTGACACACATGGAGATGAAGGGTAGATGCCACTAGGGGAAGGTCTCTTGGATGCTGAGAGAGACTTGGAGGAGTTGGAGAGGCTGCGGACAGAAGGGCCAGAGCCGAGTTCTGATGTGCAGGATTTTCAGCAGTCGCGGCACGCAGTGCGATGAACGTGTCGCGACAGGTTGCATCATCGCACATAGAGGCTGTTGAAGTAAAGGAGGATCCAAAACCTCCTAACATATCCAAGGAGGCACCTCCACTCTCGGGTCCTACTTCTGAGCTCAAGGTATTACCTCCACACTTGGAGTATGCCTATCTAGGGGAGAATTCTACATTCCCCGTTATCATATCATCGGCACTATACGAATCTGAGAAAATCCAACTTGTCGATGTCCTGAAACAATGGAAAAATGCGATCGCCTGGTCCATTTCCGACATCAAAGGAATCAATCCATCATACTATTCACATAAGATCCTCATGGAAGATGATTCCAAACCGGTAGTCCAATCTCAGCGCTGTTTAAATCCTAAAATGCAAGAGGTTGTGAAGAAAGAAATTGTCAAACTCTTAGACGCCGGTATGATCAATCCAATTTCAGACAGCCTGTGGGTTAGCCCAATCCACGTGGTTCCTAAAAAGGGAGGGATGACAGTGGTAACTAACGAAAAGAATGAACTCATCCCTGCCAGAACTGTCACTGGTTGGCGAGTGTGCATTGATTATCGAAGATTAAATGATGCCACTTGTAAGGACCACTTTCCCCTCCCATTCATAGATCAAATGCTCAAACGTCTTACTGGTAATGCATTCTATTGCTTCCTAGATGGGTTGTCTGGTTACTTTCAGATTCCCATCACACCTGAGGACCAGGAAAAGATGACCTTCACATGTCCATACGGGACGTTTGCTTACCGGAGGATGCCGTTTGGTCTATGTAATGCCCCAGCAACCTTCCAACGATGCATGACCGCCATATTCCACGATATGGTGGAAGATTTCATGGAAGTATTCATGGACGACTTCTCGGTATTTGGAAATTCCTTCGACTCGTGCTTATCTAATCTGGACAAAATGCTCGCCCGTTGTGAAGAAACCAACCTTGTGCTAAACTAGGAAAAGTGCCATTTTATGGTACGTGAAGGCATAGTGTTGGGACACAAAGTTTCACAAGCAGGCATAGAGGTGGATAGAGCTAAGATAGACACTATCTCCAAATTACCACCGCCTACTAATGTGAAAGGGGTAAGGAGTTTCTTAGGCCACGCGGGATTCTATCGCCGCTTCATAAAAGATTTCTCAAAAATCACAAGGCCTTTAACACAACTCCTATTAAAAGACGTTAAATTCGAGTTCTCCGACGAGTGTTTAATGGCTTTTAATACATTAAAGGAGAAACTCACTACTGCCCCGATCATGATTGCTCTAGACTGGACCCTGCCGTTTGAGCTTATGTGTGACGCCAGCGATTACGCGGTAGGGGCAGTTCTAGGCCAAAGGGCTAATAATCGCTTCCAACCGATTCATTACGCGAGTAAAACCCTGGACCCAGCTCAGGAGAACTACACTACTACTGAGAAAGAACTCCTAGCTGTGGTTTATGCCTTTGATAAATTCCGATCTTATCTGATTCTATCTAAAACTATCGTCTTCACTTTGAATTACTTTTTTGACAAACAAGACTCCAAGCCTAGGCTTATCCGATGGGTCTTGCTTCTGCAAGAATTTGACATCGAAATCAGGGACAAGAAAGGAGCAGAAAACGTGGCAGCCGACCATTTGTCTAGATTAGAAAACCCACATCTTGACGAATTACGAGAGTCGGACATCGTTGACAACTTCCCAGACGAGCATCTCATGAAAGTCAGCAATGACCCTCCCTGGTTTGCCGACTTCGTGAACTATTTGGCCGCAGGGGTTCTCCTGAAAGGTATGACACATCAGCAAAAGAAGAAATTCATGGCAGATGTGAAGTACTATTTATGGGATGAACCCTATCTATTTCGACACTGCGCAGACAACATCATCCGGAGATGCGTTTCGGGAGATGAGGCGAGGGAAATACTGAGGGATTGCCATAATGCGCCTACCGGGGGACACCACGGTGCGGTCTACACCGCAAAGAAGGTATTCGAAGCCGGATTTTATTGGCCCACCATCTTAAAAGACGCACACACCTTCGTAAAAAAGTGTGATGCCTGTCAGAAGGCCAGTAACATATCTTCCCGGAACGAGATGCCCCAACACAATATCCAAGTCTGTGGAATCTTCGATGTGTGGGGTATAGACTTTATGGGTCCATTTCCTTCATCCCGCGGAAATAAATATGTCCTTGTAGCTGTCGACTATGTGTCGAAATGGGCCGAGGCACAAGCCTTACCCACTAACGATGCCCGAGTCGTAGTGAAATTCCTAAAGAAGCTATTCTCTCGGTATGGTATCCCTAAAGCCTTGATCAGTGATAGGGGTACGCATTTCGCTAACAGCCTAATGGAGAAAGCACTGCAGAAATATGGTGTGAACCATAGATTTGCAACGCCTTATCATCGGCAAACGAGCGGGCAAACCGAGGTCACCAATCGCGCGCTGAAACGAATTCTAGAACGATCGGTGAACGGGAACCGTAAGGAATGGGCAGATAAACTCGATGACGCACTCTGGGCATTTAGGACTGCCTATAAGACTCCTTTAGGTACTACTCCCTTTAGGTTAGTCTACGGAAAGGCATGTCACCTTCCAGTCGAGGTAGAGCATAAGGCATACTAGGCATTGAAGGCATGCGATCCTGATCTAGATAAGGCACGTGCCAACCGTTTCTTACAGCTAAACGAGTTAGATGAATTACGAAACGAAGCGTACGAGAATTCATTGATCTATAAAGATCGTACGAAAAAATGGCACGATGCACGTCTGAAAGAAATTAAACACTTCGAACCTGGCGATAAAGTTCTTAAATTCAATTCTAGGTTGAAGTTGTTTCCTGGAAAACTCAAAACCCGATGGTACGGCCCATACGTGGTTAGTAAGGTATTCTCATACGGCACTATCGAACTACTTGATTCCAAGGGAATTACCTTCAAAGTCAACGGGCACCGAGTAAAGCATTACTTGGAAGCAATGCCCGAAGAAAGGGAAGGTGAGGATATCAACCTCGCCGTACTAAAGCCCTAAGTGTGGGGTGGAGTCCAGCTAAAGACTCGTTTAAAGAAGCGCTTTCGGGAGGCACCCCGTACTCCAACTTTGTGGGTGTGTTGCCTAGAAACCCTCACGAGACTATAACTCGTCCACTCTGGCTACCGAGGGGTTTAAAGGCCTTTTGCATACGCTAAATGCAACCGTGATTCCTACGAAAGTGAGTTAGGATTTCTTTGTTTTCGTTTTTCGTTCGTTTTGTTGTTTTTCGAGATTCCTAGCCTTAGCCGATCTTCATACACACTCATATCTGATATTTTGAGCCGTCGGAACTATCCGTTGTCGAATCCCGCGCGCGAGATCTCTCAACTAGCAAATGTGGAATAGGGTCTTGTAGCGGCGTGACCGATATATGTCGCGGCGCGACATTAAACTTCTACCCGTCACTTCAGCGCCGGGCACGTGTCAATGCGGCGCGACAACTTAATATGTCGCGGCGCGACGAGCCGTTTTCAGAATCTAGCCATTTGCTGCCACGTAGCGTAGCGGCGCGACACTTTTACCTGTAGCGACGAAAAACGTGCTTTTTTAGAATCACCGCTTTTTCGCCATGCGTTGTAGAGGCGCGACACGTGTTTCCGTAGCAGCGCGACGTGGCAGTGTCGGTCCAGCCCTTTTCCGCCACGTGCTGTAGCGGCTCTACACTCATATTTGTCACGGCGCGACATCTGGGCATTTTAAAGAAAGTTTGTTCTAGTCGTCTTCTCCACACGAAAACTTCATTCTCACGACGCTGCAATCATATTTTCCGGTTTTCAAGGTTCTAACGTTGGATTTACTTATTTGTGTGCGAAATTTTCACCATCTAACAAGTTACTAAGTGTTTCTCCACCTGCATTACGTTTTCTTGTTAGTTCCAGTCACCGTATCTGACTAATTTCTTGGGTTTCTCGATGTCTTGAGTATTCTACTACTATCATCTTTCAAGATTCATATCTAAAGCGATTATTTACAGCCATGCATGTGAAATTTTATAAACAGTTAAGGTTTTTAAAACCCGAAATTAAATCTGATGTTTTTTTTCAAGTTCTTGATGATTAATCTGCTGAGTCTTCTTAATATATCATTTCTAAACACTCATGCGTCGTACATCTGCGTTTCACTCGTTTTTATCATCTCTTCTTCTGCAACATTATCTTTCGAGTACGGGTTCTTGCCAAAACCGGGGTTTCTGCCCTTGTAATGGTTTTTGGTGAATATCTATGGGCATTCTGCGTGTTTTATGATAATTTGGGCCTGATCTGATTTTGGTAACCTTGTACACAGCTATGGCAGCTCGTGGACGTGGACGTAGGGGTCGTCAAGCGCAAGAGATTGTGGTTCCAGAAGGTCCTGCGGTATACCACCCGTGGTTGGTATTTTCGCCAACTCTGCCTGCCCGACTGCGCGCTGATTATACTTCTCGGCTACAGCAGAATCTTCGTAGAGAGGTGGACATCCCCCATTCTCTTGATTAGGAGATAACTGACGGAGTTGGGCTTTCAAACCAGCTTCTCGGATTTTTGCCCCAACAGTTCCGTGCTGCAGACGGGACTGTAGTGTTTACTTGCAACGCATGGGAGCGGTTATTCCGCTTGCGCGAGCAAGTTTTCCGAGAGTTGTGTTTAAAATTTTTCTCTACCGTCCAGCTCAGCTCAGTCTTCGTCGACGTTACTGATCGTCGATTCCTATCCTTCCATCTAGGAGGAGTTAGTCGCGAGTGTAGTCTCGCGGATTTCAGTCGGCGCATGGGCCTATACACGCACGTGGAGGCCACCAGCCCATTCTTTGAGCAATTCCTTTCAAGTTGCGAGAAAATAATACACTAAACAACACAACAATAACAATTCACCAAGAATAATACATTACTCAAAGTTCCTTGTTACCACCGAACATCAACTTGAAGAACAATGTACCAAGAGTTCTTCCAAGTATATCAAAATGAGAGAAAATAAACCATGTGATAAACCAAGTTGCTAATTAAATTAACACACTAGTCCATCATGTTTCAATGTCACTCTCTTAGTTTTGTCACTCCGAAAAGTTCACGTTCATATCTTCCAATTCTTCTTATGAAGCAATAATTCCTCAAACCCGGTTTCATGAACCGCCAAGTTAGGATATTATCTTCAATAAGAAGTATATTATTGATATCGCGCTAAATACATATAAATATTATACGATATCGGGTTGGTTTTAGCCGAAAAATGTTTATTTAATTGTAAAAAGGTACGTTTACCGTTTCTTTTATGTTTTGCAGGCTAAAAAGGCGAAATATTTAAATAATCGAGAAAAATAAATAAAGTCCGAGGAGTCGAGAAAGTAAAAAGGAAGTCGAGAAAAATAATGGGCCCAAATGAAAGAAGAAAGAAAGAAGAATAAGCCCAAAAGGAAGCCCAAGGCCCAAAGCCCAAACAAAAGAAAAGAGTCCACCGGCACCAAAAGAGGTCATCGCGGCGCGACGACATCTTCCGTAGCGGCGCGACGAAGTATCCGGATAAGGTCCACTTTCTTGCCACGTGGTGTAGCGGCCCGATCCAATTGTCCGTCGCGGCGCGACGCGATAGGATGACGCCAGCTTTGAATTTTAAAAGAGTTGGGATCGGGTTAAAATGCCTCATCGCGGCGCGACACCCCTGTTTTCAGAAATCTATTTAAACGAACTTCCAGATCTGAAACAGGGTTAACCACCCGATTTCTTCCACCATTCCTCTCCTAAATACATCACTCAACACATCCCAGGAAGCTTGAGCTCGGATTTGATGATTTGGAGCATAACTTTGAAGATTAAAGGCTTGGAATTCTTGCTTTTTACGGTTTTTCTACTTCCCTTCTGTTTTTAATGTTTAATCTTGATTTCCAGAAGTTGATTATGCTTGTAATAGGCTAAGTTTTCTGTTTTCCTCCCTAGAGGAGATGAAACTCTATCAAGTTGGTTAATTTTGTATCTTTTTGACTTTAATGGCATTATATTTATCTTTCAAGTCTAATCAATGATCCTAGCATGTTTTAATTCTGTTTTTGATTTGTTTAGAATCTGAGTTGATGTAAATTGGAGGACCAATCCATTTATAAGACTTTAATCAATGCTAATTAGGACCAATAATTAGTGTTGACTAGTGTTTGATCAAAACCTAGGGTTACACAATCAAGATAGGAGCTTTAATGTGTTAGAATTGATATATGATGACTTTCATGTGTTAATTAAATGATTTGGTAACTTAATCAATCATTAAAGATTAGATCTTGATAGATACGAACTTAAATATGCTTAATTGTGTAGTTAATTGATTTAATGACCAATTGATTAGTTAATTGCATGATTAAATAAGTTGGATACTCGGATCAAGAGTCTAACAATATAGGAATCGGTATAGTGTTATTAATTGTCCAATGCATTAATTTTGATTTATAAAACCAACTTGAAAAGGGTGAAATTGAATCTAGGGAGGGAAACCTTTTAATTTGATAGTCTAATCCATAAAAGTTGCTGGCTTTTTGCTTAATTAGTTGTTTTTGGTAATTTAGTAGTGTTAGTAGTCACGTAGAATAATAAAGTTTTAATCTTGATAACAAATTCCCCTTAATATAGTTTAATTACTTTAGTTTGGTATTTTATTGCATTTATTGAGTTTAATTATATTTATTAGGTTTAATAAGTTTATTTTAGTTAATTCTTAGTTAATTTGATAAAATCAGTTTAGCTCCCGTTCCCCAAGATTTCGACACCCGACTTACTAACTATAATACGAAACGATTAGGTACACTTGCCTATTTCGTGCAGTTTTTAGTAAATAATTCGGTAAAATATAAATTTAAAACTAGTACGTAAAACGCACATCAATTATGGATACACAATTTAACGAACACAAGTACTCCCACTAGCTCTGGCATACATCCAAGTTTAATCTTCCCTTTTTGAAAACTCAAATCTATGATTTTCTCATTAAAGTGAAGATTACAACCTTGCGATGTTTATCCAATGTACAAGACACTTTCGGATAGTGTTGAAACACTCTTCCTCAAAATTCCCATGAAGGAATATGATCTTTACATTGTAGTGATAAACACATGTATCTGAGTAACCTTCAACATAAGCACTAGGAAAATTTCCTTATGATACCATCCTCATGGTCAATCATAACGTAACATTTATCGTTAGTTGGTATTTGAATTTCAAGTCCATGAATAGACTTCTTGGGCTTGTAGACCATACGAGGATACTTTTAATGTACAAGACTCTCGGAAAGTATTAAAACATTTTCTCAAAATTCCTATAAAGGAATAGGGTCGTTACAATTCACTGCCATACTTTCATAGCCATGAGAAAGCGGTGATATATCATAAGTCATCCAAGCAGACTTCAACATTACCACTAGAAAAAAATTCTTTCATGATACATTCCTCACGGGCAATCATATCAGAACTTTTACCACTAGTCGGTATTTGAAGTTGTCTACATCTCAATTCATGTATACGCTTAGGTTTACACCAAGGCAACGGATCAACCAAGTTCAATACTTGGACATCCTACATGAATTACATCCCAATCTCATTACCTCTCTCCTTCTAGTAGACACTGGGCCTACCATGACTTTAGATAGTTGATGAATTCAACTAATCCATCATCGAGTTATCTTCCTATAGATATAAAACATATATCTATCCGGCCTTACGACAACTCCTATCAGAAATAGGAAGAGTAACGAATTATGCCAGGTACTCCACCATCGCCATGCTAGGTTCAAGTCATTACAGATTGTATGCTAGTGCCAACATCAGGTTTTACTCCCACTGACTCCCATAGATATTAGATTTCCACTTGCTATTTAGCGACAAACTTCTCCTCAAAAGTTCGTGAAACAAATATCTCATGCCTAATGGAGTAGCATCTTTTGTCCCGGATTCTACCACCTCACGTCTACATGTAGGCTGGATAATCTAGGCTTTTGAGATAAACCAGCAAAGACACTCTTTCTAGTCTTTTCTCCTAAGATGCGTACTAAACCATCTTTGTTGATTTTATATATAGAACATTGCCCGCTATACTTAAGCATCCCAACACATTGGGTATGAATTTGCGATCCATCAAGACCCGAACATATCCAAGAATATTCGGTTTCTCCTCTATGAGTCCCATATGTCAATGTGTCCTAGGAGAAATAATTTAGGAGCCAAATCCCACAATTCTTATGATGATCACGAAATTCATATATTAAGATACTCAACATCTTTACAAGATTTAAGTAACTTAACCATTCATCCACAAACCTCCTTACGGTAATCAATGAACGCCTCAAAGGTTTCAAATATACCTATCCCTACAACCACCACGGGTAAAGGTAACGAAGTGCAAGTAGTTATCCCCATGGATTTGCTTGAACGAACTAAACACACAAGTGTGAACTAATTACAACAAGCTCTCAATCCTCTTACATACTCTGATGAAAGATGTACAAGTCATTTAGCCTAATAAACAATTCTCGCACTCAACATTTGATCAATTATCAAATGCATCTAAGATTCCAAACCACACGGAACTTGGTGACGTAAGTCTTGTTTACATAGCTAAGTAATCTTGTCACTTGGATAACTAATCTAAACCATTTTGGATTTAAACACATTATTTATGATTACTTTATTACTTTTAAGCAAAAGCTTATAAATGCCATGACATGGATAATCTTTGAAATAAACCACTAATATATAAATATATCAAATACAAAGTAATATCCATCGTCAACCAATGCATAATAGACTTAATATTTCTCTCGCCACGTAGGGCACACAAAATATTAATCTAATAAAGTAATAAAATAGCTAGATGAAATGGCGAGATCAAAATTCCCAATCCTCTCAATCGAGACAACGTCCAAGTTTCCCAATCTTGAGCTCTAGCTCTCCATGCCTTATCAGCTACTTCTTCCGTTTAACACCTACACTTTGTAACAAAACAATTTTGCAACAAACATGAGCGTTATAACCAGCATTTCAATAAATCTAGCCAAGAAGTAGAAAAGGAATGAAGCTAATCATGAATGTACCTGATGACAAGGAGCTAATCCCTTGCCTCATAGGAAGCTTTTACTCCTCTGAACACTCAGGACAAGCGTGGCGGCGCCAATCTCCATATTTACCGCAGAAATAGCAAACTTTTCCCTTAGGAGTTCTATTGTTTTTCTCGGCTTTACATTCCTCAAACAACTGGGTTGGAAAGAACTTGCGTTTGGCCATGTTAGACTCGAAAGTCTTAAGCATGCCATGCAACTCGTCTAAGGATTCTACCGTTTTGTCTTTTTGATAGTTTTTGATAAACTCATCATAAGACGCGGGCACGAATTGGAGAATCATATTCACCGCAAGCTCCCTCCCAATGGGAAATCCTAGTATTTCCATTTGGTCAATTTATGCCTTCATACGAAGCACATGAACACTAACCTTCCCACTTTCCTGCATCCGGCAACCGACAAGGGCCTTGACACACATAAAGTGTTCCTCTCTAATCTAATGTTGGAACAAGTCCTTCAACCGATTAATCATGTCGTACGCAGTCATATGCCCAAGTTGCTTACGCAGGCCCAACTTGTGTTGGCAGTAGGTGGTTTCAGAAGAGGTTCCTCGAGGATGTGCAACTTAGATTCATGGTGAAGGCCAACTCGCAATTGCCTATACAAAGCCACAAAGTTCACGCCTACGAGTTTCACCTTTTCTAGGAACGAACGGAGAGATAAATTCGGTGGTGTTGTTAACGTTTGTCATCTACAATTTTTAGAGTACAAATTTTAGTGAATTTAGATATAATCCTTGTAGAAATAATTACCCAAATAGTTTTCAAAACCAATTATTTAAACAAGGCTAGAAACCATATTTCACTTTACCTTATGACGGGTTTAGCGCGGATCACAAAGCAAAGCTATTTAGGCCGGTAACCATTTTACCGATTGCAAACACTTTGCAACTTCTAGATCCTTGTGGGATCCATCGACAATCAAAATGTGTTTTGGCATGTTTGATCACTTCTCGCACCAATTCTAACTTGATCCCCTTAAATGACTCGGCTAGAGCTCGACGCCACCTAAGTGTCACAGAAAGAATTGTAAACCGCCCGTCAAGACACACGGTGGAACTCTCGCCAATAATTGGCTCGTGCTAAGCTCGACAACCAATATTGCGAGTTACCACACTCACCTTCCACACAGCTCTACTCGGCATAACTCGTGCTAAAGCTCGACAATCATCCAAGTTTCACTAGATTCGAGTGGTGTCGTCTTACGGATGGCGCATGATTTACATTTTAAAAACAGGATTTCGTTTTTCCGGTTAAAACAATTTTAACCCATTTTGTGAATTAACAAATTAAGTGATAAATACAACTTTTATCCACTTATAATATAATACAAATTTATATTATCTTGTTAATTCTATACGCGCGGAAAGAAATATAAACCAATTTTATAAATCTTTGTGTTTTATATATTTCGAAAAAATTATCTAGCATGCGATATCCTACACATCCATGTAAAATAATAAATATATAAATCAACCACGCATACACAATAGTTCGGTAACATGCCCAAATCCTATGCGTCTTCCCCGCGAGCCACACGGGAAAAACAAGGTCAAGTAAGGAATCCAAGATCCAAAGCACCTAGCTGGGTGTGATCCCACTGAAGCCGGCATCTCCAAAAGGCAATCCAGACTCCACTTTGCCAAGACATCAACGCCGTGATTCGCGTTGGTGTATTACATACAACATCAACTTCTATACTATTTTACAAATACATAGAAGGAGAAATGGCATGCAAGCCACAATCCTATGCTACTAATACAAGTACAAAGGAATAAATAAACGGCATGCAAGCCACACCAAATAATAATTATAAAAATTACAACAACACGGCACGCAGGCCACCAAAACCCAACAAACCAAACACCACAACACATAGGTCTAAAGGGCATCTAGTTAATGAACCACAACCAAACACAACCAAAGCAAAACCATGGTGTGCCACAAAACCATGTCAAACATATTTTGATTAAGATTGCCAACAAAACACCCAAGGCACAAAAGGCAATCCTTGTACATATGCATTAGTAATTTTAATACACCTTTAAAATTACAAATTCATATATACACCTTTAAATATATATATTTTTATGTACTTCATGCCAAGCCATACAAAATATATAAATTCAAGGAATCAAAATATAGTGGGGAATGACGAGATCCAAGACTGGTCCAACACAATCAAAAACCGGATTTTAAGAACACCAAATATCACAGTTTCAAAAATCCAGATTCTGGCTAAAACACGACGGGGCACGGGCGTACCCTATGAAGGGTACGGGCATGCCCTCCGTGTGCTAGTACACTGATTTAAACATTTTTAATCTGGTTAAAAGAAATCTGCCGGCACTGCCCATACCCCACCGGTACGGCCGTGCCTCAGCCTCCGGCACGCCCAGTACCCCATAAGGTACGGCCGTGCCCGGTCACCGGAAAACTCATTTTTGATAGAAAATTCCGGTTTTCAAACTAAGAGTGCAAAGCCATGTTAGAGATGGCTCTGATACCACTGTTGGGTTTTGGTGGCATCTAGAAAATGCAGCGGAAACAAAAACGAGCATAAAACAATTTCATTTTATGCCACCAATACACAACCCAATGGAGCAAACTCTAGACAATAGCAATGCAACTAAAAGAAGAAGAACAAGGACAAGAAATTATACCATACAAAAGAATTTCTCCTTGTTGCCTGGGAAGATTTGTACACATAGTAGTGTACCACTATCGGTATCCACACCAAATGTTGTTGATCCCCACGTGCTAGCTATGTTTGGACGCCGCCAAAAGCTCCACCGGTAACTTACAACAACTTGAAGATCAATTGTGCCTTGTTACTAACCTTCCAAGTGTACTAAGAGAGAGTATATGAACTAACATTATGTTACAAGTTCATAATTCATGTTCATATGTTTACACACACATTCAACAAATTGTCTAACACATTTTGAGTAGTTCTCTTGACTTACTAAGCCAGCCAAAACGTCCTCATAAATTTAGACTTAAGTAACATTGACACCACATTCAATCTAGACTTAAAAGTCTAATTAAATTGGTTGTTACTGTGTGAGGCACGGCCGTGCCTCACAGGGCACGCCCGTGCCAGCCCACCGGCATACCCAAGTCACGCCCGACTTGGGCTCGTGCTCTAACACTAGGCACGATCGTACCTCCAAGAGGCACGCCCGTGCCAGCCCCAATGGGTACGCCCTAGGCACGCCGGCCTTGGCCCCGGACCTCGCATAGGGCACACCCGTACCATCACAAGACACGGCCGTGCCCGGCCCTACCAAAACCCAGTTTTCGTATTTTTCTCTCTTTCGTTCAACGGTGTTGCCGGAATCAATACTTAGCGTGTGACCCAATAGACCTATGCCTCATCGGCAGTGATACCAACTTGTGTGTGTCAGTGGGCATATTCCAACATAAAGGACCTCATTAAAGACATTTGGGAATTATTCACGCGTTATTGACTAGTATAGGTATCGATGGCGACCGATGTTTAGGATAATCTTAGTAGAGGAAGCTCATAAGTCAAAATTTTCTACCCACACAGTGACTACAAATGTATCAGAACTTGAAAATAGATTATTGGTTCCCCAGGAGGAAGCAAGATGTCGCAAAATTTGTGAAGGGATGGTTGACATGCTTGAATGTCAAGGCTGAACATCAGCGATTACATGGAAAACTTCAACCGCTGGAAATACTAGAATGAAAATGGGAGCACATCACAAGGTTTCATTACCAACTATCGTGAACACCGAGGAACTTCGATACTATCTGGGTGGTAGTAGATAGGTTGACGAATAGTGTACACTTCATACCGATTCTCGAGAACTTCTCATTGGCAGTGTTGGCTGATGCGTATGTGAAAGAGGTAATCTCCAGGGCATGGTGTGCTGGAGTCGGTGGTGTCCAACAGGGATGTGAGATTCACTTCTAGAATTTTGCGAGAAGATTCATGTCGATTTGGGAACGAGGTTGCACTTTAGTACCGCCTATCATCCACAGAGGGACGATTACGTTAGGGAATGATTCAGACTCTCGAGGATATGCCGAAGGCTTGTGTTTTAGATTTCGTTGGTAGTTAGAACACTTACCTACCATTGGTAGAGTTTTCGTATAACAACAGTTTTCACGCTAGTAGCAGGATGCCTCTATACGAGATGCTATATGGGAGGACCAAAGTAGTGTAGAAAACGACAGAAAATATACATAAAATACGAGAAAGATTGCATGTAGCTCAGAGAAGACAAGGAGTTAAGTATACAAGAGGCGATCAGACCTAGAGTTTCAAGCGGGAGGTTTCGTGTTCTTAGAAGTATCATCTTAGAAAGGGATCGTGCATTTTAGTAAGCGGGGTAAACTAAACCCTAGATTCATTGGTCCGTTCTAGAATACCACACGAGTGGACAAGGTAGTGTTTCACTTAGAGCTACCTGAGGAGCTATCAAGGATTCATCACACGTTTCACATGTCCCATATGAGGAAGTGCCTAACTAATGAGTCAACCTTCGTACCATTAGAAGATATCAAGATTGATGAGAACTTGAATTATATTGAAAGACCTGTTGCTAACTTAGACCGGAAGACAAAGGTTCTATGAAACAAACAGAGTAAAGGTTTTAGTGGGAACGCCACAAAGGTTCAGAATGGACATGGGGCCTGGGATGGAAATGAGAAAATACTACCCCGCATTATTTGAGTAGTGACTTCAAGGACGAAGTCGTATTTAAGTAGGGGAGAGTTGTAATACCTGCTTTCTAAATAGCATTAAGAGTAATATTTTATTTCTAATGTTGTGTAACAAGAGGACTCTTGACGATCTGGGTTTTTATTGCTTTAACTACTTTAATAAAAAGAATTATTATTTAGGCTTTATCTTGTACAAGTAGTAGCTAACCATGGGTTAAGATGGATTAAAGGGTATGTGGGCTTGGGCTTCAAATTAAGAGTGTACACCCCATTTAGGGCACAAGGTCCTAAACACCTTGCTACAACCGCTCAAACGATTAAGTGTTCTGGTATGTGTGTATGCGTATGTCGCGTATACTGCCGAGACGAAGGAGCAGGGCTTCGACCTCCTTCTTGACCATCACAAATTCGAGCTAAGAATCAACTACAGGTATGTAATTACCGCATTCAACAACTAATCTTGGAATGAAGCTCTATCTTAATCGATGAGTATTGATGTCTATACCATGTACTTCGGCCGAGAGCTACAAATCAAGAAACAAGAAATTTAATATTGATTTTAAGCACAAGTCATACTAGGAGGTTTGAAAATCACTTGAATAATATCATTACATCCATTATCATATTGATTGATAAGATTAGAGTGGAGGGAATTTGATCTTTTGGGTTGTGTTGCATGGAACCAAACCGAGAAGAAAAGTGGGACTAGAAACCTTAATTCATGATGAAAATCAAATTAAACTTGTAGGATGCTTATATATGATGTTTGAAACTCATAGCAATTACTATTTTGTGGTTTGGTTAAGTAATAGATGAGATTGAATTTTCAAGTTGGCTAATGGGTTTTATGAACTTTAAATGTTCTTGGTTTGATGAATTGTAAATGGCCCACTTGATTGAATCACAAATTAGATGAATCATGTCCATCACAAATTGAGTAAATATATATTTCTAGAATCACAAAATAGCTTATGTGAATGAATCACAAGTTGGTTTAAAGGAATTGAATTAAATTGATTCATGGTTTTTCATAACAAGTTAGTTGGTGTTATTGAATCATCAAATGGTTGTTGCTTTTGAATCATTAATTGGTTATATGTTTGAACCACAAAATGGGTTTTGACTTTGATTTTGTAAACTAGCTCAAGTGTTGAATTACACATTGGTTTCAAGTGTTGGGTTACAAATTGGTTTCAAGTATTGAATCACAAATGGTAGTGGCACATGGCATTGCAAGTCTAACTTGCACACTTGATTTCCTAATACTTGAAGTTTTATTAATTATTTGAGAATTTATAATTAGTAGCCATTCTAGTTGATTTTGAGCATGATTATGGAGGTTATTGTAGGTGATATTTTTGGGAATATCTATGAATGCAAAGGATGGGTAATTGTTTATTTATGCAAGTTTTCTTGAAAAGGGTCTTACCGACCCGTTAAGTAAAGAAATGCACGAATTAACTAAATGAGTGGCTTTTGCACTATCTAAAGACCCTAGAAATATTTCTCAGAATGTATATATAAGATTGCAAGTGATGCAAATCAGATTCGGGTTAAAACGGTGAAAATGCCGAAATATTTGCAAGTTTGACTTTTGTCGTCCTTTGGAGTTAGGACCTCAAAATTTGCAGATTAAACCCTCATAATAAAGGGAACAAGCTGTCTTTAGAAAGTTTTTGTCAAAAACATCCTTTTGGGCTCGATTCGTTAGAGTTAAAGTTGTGAATTCTTGACCCGTTTGGTCATTAAAGAGCTTTAAGCTTGGTTTCACCTTTTGGGCAGATTTCTTGGGAGATTATTTGCATTCTAGTATGTTTTTAGCGAGATAAGTAAGTGGTAACGTTTTAGTAGAAGTGAATTGGGTTGGTGGATCGCCGAACGAAATTGGGCTTAGTGTAACGTGTTGGGCCCAATGCACACCACTAGCACATTTAGAGTATCATGAGGGATTAATTAGGTACTGAGTAACCTTATCTACTGTATTTTGTACTTAAAACGATGTATTTTAATTGTAGGTTGTTATTGGTGAATTCTCGTGACTCGCAGATTTACTGTTTTTCTGTGTTGTGCTTTTGTGTAGAAATCCAGGTGAGTTTCACTAACTCTTATATTATGTTGTGATATGTGCTCTATGTGCTATTGTGATTGATGTGACACGGATGTTGTATATTGAGCAGTTGTGCTCATTTGGCAGCTGGCCACCCCGCCTTTAAGGCAATTGATGTGACTCGGATGTTGTGTCGTGAGCAGCTATGCTTGTTTGGCCGAGAGCCACCCCGCCTGTGTGGCGTAATTGATATGTTTTGCATTATCGGTAGATGTGTGTTCTGATATAATATATGAGTGTTGTGTGCTCACTAAGCTTTGTGCTTAACCTATGTTGTTGATTATTTTTCAGGACCGTCGTGTGTCGACAAGAGGAAGGCTCCCGCGTGACGGCTATACTTCCGCAACATGTTTTCAACTCTGATTTCTATAAACAAATATAATTAAATATTTTACTGATTTAACACGATAAGTCTCGTGTGTTGGGCAGACAATTAATGGATGCGTGTAATGAATATATTTTGATTATTTTAGTCTAAATGATTTTATGAAATTAATTATGGACTTTATATATATATATATATATATATATATATATATATATATATATATATATAAATTTGGGGCGTTACAGTCGCGCCCCGCTCGGAAACATAGGTTGGCCGGGCACGCGAGTAGTGAACCTTGGGTTATCTAGTGTGGATTTAGACTCCACATTAAGATCACCTTATTAATATGATTTATGCGATTATGATACGATATGATTTATGTGATATTATGCGGTATGATTATGATTATGTGCGAATGACTACATGAAATGATTTGTGAGTATTTGACCCATTTGGTGCTATGTGATCTGCGGGTTATCCGGTACGGGTCAAATACATGAAGGGTGGGATATGGTATTTATTTACATGTCATATTTCTACTTACGAACATATTTTATGGATTTTGATTACAACTCCTATTGACTCACTTAGCGTAAGCTGACACTTGTTTCTTTTGAAATGTGTCTTGTACTCGTACAGGTGGCTTAGAGTTTGTGATTCTACAAGGAGGGTAGAATTAGTTTGTGGTTTATATTATGGTATTAACAAACAACTTCGTTATGAAATATGTTTATAACATTAAACTCGTACTAGTTTATAAACGACCACGGTCGTAACCCGTGGTTTAACCATGGATGATTTTGAATCGCCTCTATGGCGAAACCAACTAATTCCATTTATGATTTTAAGACTTTCGCTGCATGTATTTGCTATTAATTTAAAAGTTTTTATAAGAGATGAAATTTCAAAAAAAATCATAGTGTTACAGTTTGGGTTTCAAAATTTTGAATGTTCCTTTTCGGTTATAAAACAGTGTAAGAACAGGGATGAATCCGTTCAAATCCATGATGGTTTGTTGTTATAAGACATCCCTTTTGATTACCTTTGCGATTTGATAAGGAAAAGTACTAGTATTGATCACACGAACATAGTGAAATCTATCGAAGAAGGAAGAAGTGAGGAGGAAGAAGATGAACAGTGAGAGATTTGATTTTGAAAGCTTGGGGAAATCCGAAGGTCGCACGCTCTTAAATAGAGTGATCTGACCTTTGGGTTGTTTGGGTCGACCCAGTCCAGTTTCTGTTGAGATATGAAGGCTTAAATCAAGAAAATGGTGAGTTGGCAAAGTTCAAGGCTCCACACCGTGGAGCATTAGTGTTCGGCGTGGAGCACTCGAGTCTTCTCGACGTGAGGAAGCAGCATACGACGTGAAACCCTTTTTTGGGCCGACTCCTTTTTCTGGTTTGTTTGAGGCGGTTGTTAACCCTTTTAGGGTTTATGTGTTAACCCTAGTTTCTCCTCTATAAATATTGATCTCCTGTAATTGTAACCTTTGAGCACCTAATAATAATATCAATCTCTAGTTCGGCCGTGGACGTAGCTTGATCATACAGATTGAGTGAACCACGTAAAAATACTTGTGTCCTCTTATTCTCGTTTGCTATTTGCTTATTTGTGTGGTGTTTATTGTTTGGGTCCACTCCGCTTTTCCTTACAACTGATATCAGAGCCAGGCTGTTTGTTTGGCTCAGTTGAAGCAATGGCAGAAGACGGGAAGGTTAAGATCGACAAGTTTGACGGCTATGATTTTGGTTTCTGGAAGATGCGGATCGAGGACTACCTGTATCAGAAACGGCTACGTCTACCTTTATCGGAGGCGAAACCGGTAGATATGAAGCAGGAGGAATGGTATCTATTGGATAGGCAGGGCCCTTGCTGTGGTCAGACTGTCATTGTCCAAGAATGTCGCGTAAAATATCGTCAATGAAAGGACCACGTTTGGATTACTCAAGGCGTTGTCCAACATGTACGAAAAACCTTTGCCTTCAAACAAGGTTTTCCTGATCCGACAGTTGGGTGAACACGAAGATGAAGGAAGGGGCATGTGTTACTGATCACGTGAACGAGTTTAATTCGATACTCTCAAGGTTAGTATCATTTGACATTAAATTTGATGATGAGGTACATGCTCTCTTACTTTTATCTTCTTTACCTGAGTGTTGGTCCGACACTGTTACGGTGGTTAGTAGTTCATCTGGAACTACTAAGCTTACTTTTGAGGGGATTCGGGATTTGATTCTGGGAGAAGATATCCGCAGGCGAAACTCCGGGGAATCACCGAGTTCTTTATTGAGTGCTGAGGGCAGGGGTAGAAAGAATGATAGGAGTCAAAGCCAGAACAGAAACAGATCTAAATCTAGAAAGAGAGGCCAGCCAAAGAACAGGAAAGATATTACCTGCTGGAACTGCAAGCAGATTGGGCACTTCAGAAATCAATGTACAGCTCCTAAGGCATAGAGAGAGGTGAATGTTGCAGCTAATGATTCTGGCGATGCGCTTGTTAGATATTAATTAGTCTGTTAGCCTTGTGTTCTTTTGTATGTAATTTATATCTTACTAGACTAGTTTATGTTATGGGCTTGACCCACTTTCTTAATGTATTTCCTAGACTAGTTTAGTTGTTTAGACTTGGGCCCATGTGGCTTGTGTATTTATAACCTTGCAAACCTAGTTTGCAAGGTAACATTTGCTATAACATTCTCTGTAATCTCACGTTAAAGCAATATACAAAGAAAGAATCTTCAAGTTCATGCAAAGTGTTCATACTTGTTCATACTAAACTTCATCATCTTTACTTCAAGTATTCATTGTTTACTCATCTTCTTCACATCAAAGGACTTTCAATTGGTATCAGAGCCAACTCCCTACTGGATTGGTTCAACATTACCTGAAAGAAACATCTTTGTGTGAGAAACAAAACCCAGAAGCTGCTTTTGTTCTTGTTCACGAAAGACTTTGAAAGACAAAAAACCCATTTGGTCAAAACCTCTTGTTTTTCAAGTTATTTGTTGTGTCTAAGAAGTATTTAAGAAGGATAAAACCTTTTTTAGTCTTTTTAGGACAAACAAACACCATCTGGGTAGTGTTCTTCAAAATTTAGTATTCTTCAAGTTCTTAGAGTTTTCTACTATTTCATCAAATTTTCAAAGAATTTGTTGTTGTTTTGACTTGAAATCAGTACAGGGAAATGTTTCTAGTAAAAAGGAAGTTCACACAAAAGTTTAGTGAGTTTTTAGTGTGTTTTGGGCAAAATTAGCAGTCTGTTCGATAACAGAGTACAGACCTGCAAGTTTTGGATTATTATCCATCCGACAGTCGTGCTACTCTTAGCTCATCCGACTTTGGCTCATCCGAATGTCGTGCGACTTTCCCAAAGGTCATGCGACTCTTGTTCTAGGTTCATCCGATCCTTGTTTTAAAAGGCATTCGACTTTTGCCTCATCCGACCTTCGGATTGTAAAACTCATACGACTTTCAATTTTAAAGTTTCATCCGACTTTTGGATCACTAGTCTCATCCGACTTTCAGATCACTAGTCTCATCCGATAATCAGATCACTAAAGTTCATCCGACTTTCGTATCCAAAATCCGATAGTCACCAAAATCCGGTAGTCAATAAAATCCGATAGTCGCACCACACAAAAATCTGACAATCACAATCCGACAGTCATACAAAGAGTTCATCCGACCTTCGGATCATCCGACAGTCGCATAAGCAAACAATCCGACAATCGGATAACCTCACTCAACCTTCAAACACTTCATTTGACGTTCACATGTTTTCTCACACACATACTAACCAATTTATTTCACGGAGAAATGTCCAAGAAAAGATGAGTTCAAGCAACGAAATTCTTGCCATCAAAATAGACACTAAACCTCCAGTACTTTTCAGAAATGAATATAATGTATCGAAAGGAAGGTTTATGGACTTCATAGAACACAATGAGAAGTATGGCGAGATGATGAAAGACAACATCTTAAACGGTGATGCCATTTTTGAAAAGATTATCGAGGCTGTTCCCGATAACAACCCACCAATTGTTGCTGAAAGGAGACGAAGCTTCCATCAACACTAACTGTAGAAGAGAAAGACCATGCACGCAACGACAAACACGCAAAATATTACTTGAAACAAGGGTTATGCGCGGAAATCTACTCAAAAATAGACAGTTTGAATTCTGCCAAAGAGATTTGGGATGAAGTAAAACAACAGATGCAGGGTACTGAATAGGGGTCATTCATCAGGGAAACACAGCTTGTTAACACCTTCAGGGAATTCATGGCCAGGGAAGGAGAGCTGTTGTAGGATATATATAGTCGTTTCTGCAGACTGTTAAATGAGATGAGGAATCATGGGGTGACGAGATCCGATCTGGATATAAATGTTAACTGGATCAATGCACTTGGTCCAGAATGGAGTGAACATGTTCGCCTGTATAAACATGTTAATCCGAATCTCAAGGCGGTATCTCACCACTCGATTTATGAGGACTTGAACCAATTTCAAGATGAGGTCCTCACCAAACTCTCAATGAAGCAACCATCTGACCCGGTTGCACTCGTGGCTGAAAGTAGACTGCGGGAATCATCAAGGGGTACTAAGGGAAAGAAGATTGTGGTTGACTCCGACTCCTCGGAAGGAGAGATGGTGATATCAAAGAAGGATGCCGTGCTGAAGGCCATGTCACTGATTACGAGAACTTTCCAGAACAAGTATGGAAAGACCATCCATACAACCATCCATACACACACTTTGGTTGTTGCTGTTATGACTTTGGTGGGTTTATGTTGAATTGTTGGTTGTTTATGATGTGTGACTTGAGTTTTCTTACTCATTTGATTTGTGAGATGTGGTTTAACAGCATGTTGATTGGCGTGATTCCAATTGTTGTGGTATCTGCGGTTTGGAGTCCATGAAGTGTGTTGATTGGTGGGATTTGATCCAGAATTATGCGTAGAGGGTACACTTTCATTACTCATTTGGAATCTTGCTCTTGTGGAGTGTTTCTTTCGCCAATAAGTAATTTTGTTACCTCTTCTGTTTATGAAGATATCTTGTTCATGAGTGGATTCGAAAGAAAGCCGGATTGGTAGCAAAAGGATACAACCAACAATAGGGTATTTACTACGATGAAACCTTCGCTCCTGTTGCCCGTATTCAATCCATCCGAGTTTTTCTCGCGTACGCTGCTTACAGGGACTTCAAGGTTTACCAGATGGATGTCAAAACGGCATTTCTGAATGGAATCCTTAAGGAGGAAGTCTATGTATCTCAACCAGAAGGATTTGTTGATCCCAAAAGACCAAATGATGTTTACATACTTGATAAGGCCCTCTACGGACTCAAACAGGCTCCACGGGCTTGGTATGATGTTCTATCGGCCTATCTGGTTCATGAAGGTTATTCAAAGGGACGAATCGACACCACCCTCTTCACAAAGAAAATTGGGGATGACTACATCTTAGTCCAGATACGTGTAGACGATATTATATTTGGCTTTACGAACCCACAGTACAGTATAGAGTTCTCAAAACTAATGGCGAGCAACTTTGAAATGAGCATGATGAGAGAAATGAATTTCTTCCTCGGCTTACAAGTCAAACAACTTTCCAATGGCATTTTCATAAATTAGTTTAAATATATTAACGATTTATTAAGAAAGTATGAAATATCAGACTACTCGTCCAAATAAACCCCCATGTCTTCCAAAACCAAGTTGTCTGCTGATCCTGACGGAACGGTAGTCGACTTGAAAACCTATCGGGGAATGATCGGCTCTTTACTGTACCTAACGGCTAGTAGACCAAATATAATGTTTTCTACCTGTCTATGTGCTCGTTTTCAGGAAAATCCAATAGAATCACATCTACTTGCCGTGAAACGTATCCTCAAATACATGAAAGGGACCGCTGACGTTGGTTTGTGGTATACCCGCAACTTATCATTTGAACTGCTTACGTATTCCGACTCAGATTATGCTGGGTGTATGTTGGATAGGAAATGCACGTCAAGGAGTGCATACTTCTTGGGAGATCGCTTAGTCTGCTGGAGTTCAAAGAAAGAGAACTGTGTGTCTACATCAACTGCTGAAGCTGAATTTGTTGCTGCTGCTAGTTGTTGTTCTCAGAGTCTGTGGATGAATGAGTGCCAATTAGCACGGCCCTGGACCATCTAGAACAGAGAACATGTTTATTTAACAAGCTCTCTTTGTAAGTTGTTTCACTCTTGGACAATCTTGCATACACACACACACACATATTGGTGAGTTCTAGTTGGTGAGATACAAGAGACCATTGTGAGTGTGTTCTTGAGGTACAAGTGTTGTTCCAGAAATCTTACAAGTTAGCTTGGTTCGATTTTGGCTTGCTAGTACAAGGGAGGTTGGTGATTTGCTTGGTGTGGACTTCATTGGAGCTTGAAGCCTTTTGTTTCAAGATTTCATCCCGAGTTTGGTATCTCCTTGTTCCAGCTAAGAAATTAACATCTTCAAGGGTATGACTCTTCTCCTTTGTCTTTCTTTTGGTTGCATGTAGCTTCTTACAAGTTTTCACCACGATTGGGACTTCATGGGATCGTTTGTGTGTGTTTTTCTTGCTTCCGTTGCGTGCCTTGATCCCCATGGAATCCCCAGTGGTATCAGAGGCATACTTGTAAGATACATGCACCTTTGTTTGAAAATCTATATTTTTGATTTTGGACATTCTGTCCAGAGAGTCTTCACGGGCCGTGGAGCTTGCTTCACGGGTCGTGAAGGCTACATGAACAGTCTTGTGAGGTGTTGGTCGTGAAAGGTTTTTTAACTATTTCACGAGTCGTGGAGCGTACTAGCTTCACGGGCCCTGAGGGCCCGTGAAGAGCAGTAACTCGTGAAGGCGTCATGAACAGGCTGTTTTTGGCCTTTTGAAAAAGAAAACTGAATATGGATTTTTGCAATCTGGTTTTGGTGTTTCCAGAATCATTTTAGGCTTTTTATCCTTGTAGTTAAGCCCCATAATATCCTAATTCTTGTATATGTACGTATTGGGTGGTTTTGGCATAAAATGCACACATGCATACATGTGTATTGTTTATATATGAATATGGATTTCAAAGTGTTTGGAATCCTAATGCATATGTACAAGGTTTATTCTTGTGCCTTTAGTTTTTTAATAAACTTAATTGAGATATTGCTTTGTGCATGGTTTGGTGTGGCACACCATGCTTTGTGGTTGTTTCGTTTTTGTGAGCACCGGTTTGAGCCTAGACCTTTGTGTGGTTGTTTGGTTGCTTTGTATTTTATTCATTCATTTGGTGGTTTGTACCACATTTCGTTTGTAATTATTTATTTAATCCGGTTTGTAATAATTTATTTATTTGTGGCTTGCACGCCAAAGTATTTATTCTTTGTAATTTGTATATTAGCTTAGAATAGATTGTGCGGCTTGCATGCCATTTCTCTTTAAATTATGAATGTATTTTGAAGAGAAGACCGGAGGCACCAACGGGAGTCTACGGAGACGTCTTGGCTACCTCGGATCCGGAGGCGCGGGATCGAGTGGGAGCACGCCACCAAGTATTGGATGTTGTTGTCCTTAGTAGACTTAGTTCCTCGGTTGGCTCACTGGGGAACACTTAGGTTGGCTCAAATCGGTTTTGTATGCTTGGTTGTGTAGTTTTATTTATTTATTTTCTTGCGTAGTTGTAGGATCTTCGCATGCTAGAAAATGTTTTGAAAATAATAAAACTATATAGTTTTCCTTAATTGGTTAACAAACCCCGCTCGCTCACAATGATTAACAAACGAATATAAAGTGTTTATGTTCAAATGGTGAAAAATGCGTTTTCTCACTTATTTGTTAATCAAAACGAAAAGAGGTTTTTAACCGGAAAAACAAAAGTCCCATTTTTCTTATAAATGTAAATCACACGCCATCCAAAAGATGACACTACCCGAATCTAATGAAGCATGGGACAGTTGTCGAGCTTAGCACGAGTTGTTACATGTGGACTTGTGTGGAAGGTGAGTGTGGCGTCTTGAAATTTTTGGTTGTCGAGCTTAGCACGAGCCAATTATTGTCAAGTACGTCATCGTGTATCTTGTTGAACGATTTGCAATTCCAATTTAATACGCCTTGGTAATTGTCCTGCCTATACCGAGTTACCAAAGCGGCTTATTGAGGAATCTGTGTGGGAAGGGATCAAACATGCCGAACCGGTGCTATGAGTACCGATGGATCCCGCAAGTGCCTAAGAGTTGTAATCACGGATTGCAAATGGTAAAGCGTTTACCAGCCTAAATACCTTCATGAAGTGATCCGCGGTAAAACCGTCATGTAGTGAAGTTTTGTTGGGTTCTTAGCCCTTGTTAAAATTAAGTGTTAAACTATTGGGTAATTATTTAACAAGGATTAAAATATGTCGAACTAACCTTTTTGTGTGCTTTGCCTTCTTTCAGATGGCATCTACAAGCAACACCGCGACACACATGTCACTCCGTCCATTTTTTAAGAAAGAGAAACTCGTAGGAGTAAACTTTATGGATTGACATAGGCAATTGAGAATTGTCTTAAGCCATGAAATCAAGTTGTACGTCCTAGATGAACCTCTTCCGGAGGCTCCAGCTACCACTGCTACGCGGGCCGTTAAGGACGCTTATGAGAAGCGCCTTAAGGACACAAATGAGGTGACTTACCTCATGTTGACGACCATGAGTTCTGAATTGCAAAGCCAATTCGAGGACGTTGGTGCATACGACATGATCTCGCAGCTTAACGAAATGTTCCAACAGCAAGCGAGGCAAGAACTCTATGAGTGTGTCAAGGCCTTCATAGGGTGCCGGATGCAGGAAGGTGGGAACGTGAGCTCCCACGTGCTTCGTATGAAGCAATATGTGGACCAGCTCGAGAGATTGGGCTTTCCAATGGGGAAAGAGTTGGCTACGGATATTATCCTCCAATCTTTGCCTCAAGCATACGGTCCGTTCATTGTGAACTACCATATGCATAACATGCATAAGTCCTTGATGGAGTCTCATGGCAAGTTGAAGACCTCGGAGTCTAACATGGCCAAGGCAAAGCCATCAACCTCCGCACCCGTCCTAGCCATCCATGAGGGTGGTGCTAAGAGGAAGCGACCCACTTCAAGCTCCAAGGGCAAAGGGAAGGGGAAGGCCAAGGTGGCAACACCTAAGCCCAAACCACTCCCGGCCCAAGAGCCGAAGGGGAAGGAACCTTCTCCTATAGCCAGTGGCGAATCTAGAACTCAATCATATTGGGGTCCAACTTAGTTAGTGAGAAAATATATCTTTTACTAGGATTAGGTACTTGATAAAATAATCACTTTTAGTCGGGTTGGTTGAACTCAAGTCATTGTTTTTTTTAGAAAACATCAACATTGCTACAAAAAAACTTTGATAACCATGTTAAAAAACTAGATTAAACTAAATGAATTAAAAATTTACAAATTTATGATTATCACTTGAATAAATTGTTAGTACATCATTTAATTAGAAAATAAATTACTTTGGTTCATGTGGTCTGTGACTTCTGAGCCCCATTCATAATTTCCCTATTTCTACAACTCTAGATTCTAGTACCTACTTAGCCCCATTCATAATTTTTCTATTTCTAAAACTCTAGACTCTAGTACCCACCAACTGACAACAAAGACATTTCACTCTAGAGATTGAAGGCTAAGAACAATTCTTCTCCCTTTTAAAGTTTCATTTCTGGTTTGAAGAAAGGCAAATAAAAGTATAAAACTATGCAAGACAAGAAGACAATGACCACCGGAGACTGTAGGCTACGAATAGTCGGTTACAGATGGCCGGTCAGGCTATCCATTTGACTGGACTTGTCGACGACAGGTAGAGGTGGCCGACGGGGATCGTTGATCAAAGTTTTAGTTGTGAAGCGGTTGAAAGATTTGAGCAAGGATTGTTTAGTTTCCATATCGTTTTCTCCATTCCTTTTTGGGTATTTTATTCATTGTTTAACAGGGTTCAACGCCATTAGAGGTGTCCATTTACTTAATTTAGTGAGGTCCATAAAAAATATGCATTTATACTTACTAAAAATATGAAGAATTTAGTGGGGTCAACACACCCCAAAGACATGTACATAAAATCGCCTCCGCCTATAGCCCCCTCACCAACGCGTCATGACGTTCCCCGACACAACAGGGGACTTGTGTCGTGGTAAGTCACCCCACGACAATCATAGCCAATAATGAAAACAAGAAAATACGAAAGTTGTTGTTCCCACAACCCGACACACGTATACGGACAACATGTCCAAAGCAATTAATAGTTTAAATCTCATGCAAAAGAAATGAATCACCACAAATAATTGTTTATTGTCTCAACATGCGATGAGTCTTGCTAAGGTCCAACTAGAGAATATCTAGACTCCTTATGCATTATTATTAGCATTTCCTGAAAATAACCACTCGAAAATGTCAACATAAGTTGGTGAGCTCGCAAGTTTATAGAAATAGCTTAGTTGCCGTGTAAAGTGTTTAAGTAGGACAAATGTGCACGTATAGCATGTTAAGTGGGTAGACGTTGTACCAACATCCAAACCACCAGTTTCAATAGGAATCAAATCATTGTCTTCCAAGCAGTTATTATAGCATACCCAGCTGGAGCATAAACCGTTGGGTCATAGGAATATAGGAATCAATAGTCATCAACCAACAACAAGTAGTCTTTTCATATACGTCACATAAGTTGTCCAAAAGAAATAAGAAATAGTCATCACGGCATAAAAAAAATTAAAAGCGAGTTTGAGTGTCATTCTCCCCCGAGAAATATAGTAAAAAGGGGTGACGAGTACTCACCTTAGTTGGTTGGTTTGCCACTTGATTCCTAACGTGCTCGCAAATCTACACAATTGTAGGATCTACGTTATATTCGATTCACACGTAAAATCCTCTTTGTACTAACTCTAAATCGTCAAGTTTAATTTGGATTCACTATTTAGTTTTACACTAGATTTCATATGTGCATCCATTTCTTGGGTCTAACCCCAATATATATATTTAAGATTTCAAACCTTGTTTCTTTGCCTTTTTTATTGTGTAGGTTAAATTTTGAAATTTTGGTTATGTTACATGAATTTTTAAAAAATCCAATCGTTCCAATTATTTTCCTAAATTTTTATGGTAGAGACTTTAATGTTTCTATTATTTTATAAAAATTTTCTAGAATTTAATAACATGTTTATTATTTTATAAAAATACTTTAATTGGTGTGGGTCAGAAAATACCTCCAGTTTGCGCGTCGCAAGTTTTTATTTATTTAAAATACTAAAAAAATTATTAAATTCTGAAAATTTTACAGAAACTTAAAGACACATAAAAGTTCATTCATTTTGTTCATTAATTCGGACATTTTAATATTTTACAATATTTTAAACTCTAAATATGGAAGTTTTCTAGACCTCCAGATTTGACAATTAAAACATTTTTACAAAATTAAAATAGAAAATAAAACTAATAAATTCTAATAATTTCTACAGTGCTTAAAAACACCCTAAAATTTACTCATATTAAGTTTTGGCCTCTAATTCGAAATTTTGGATTAGTTATGACAGTTTAAATTTTGTTATAGAAAACCCTAGGTTTTCCAGATTCAACCAACAAAATGTGTTTAGTTAATTAAAATAGTAAAACAACTTAATAAATTCTAAAATTTTTATAGAACTTTTAAAACTCATGAATTATTCCCCAGATTTATTTTGAAGAATTTTCGTGATGTTTAGGATAGGTTTTAGGAATTTCAAAGTTGGTAGATTAAACTGCCAGAAAACACATATTTGCACAACTAAATGATTTTGGTTAAGTGAACAAATAAACTTAGTTTTCTATGAAATAAATTGGAGATGAAAATAGACTCAGAGTACTTGATTATAGAATCAAAAATAGATTTATTTAGGTTTGGTTTGGTCGAGATATGAACTCTTGAAGTTCACTTATTTTCTGTCCAGATTGAATCTCTTTGTTCTTCATGTATTTGTTCAAGTAAATAATTCTTATGGAGTTATTATTCATCCAAACACATCAAAATCATTACTTTATATATGATTAGGATGTGTTTGATCCCTATGATAATAAGGGTTATACTTAGAGAATCAAGAGAAGAAGTTCAAAACACACAAGGTCGAAAACTTACCCAAAAGCTTGTCAATTCAAGTTTCAAGTGGCTAGCTTGCTTGAGGATTAGAAGAACACTATAATGAGGTTGTATAGAGGCTGTAGAAATCGAGAGAGAGGGAGAGAGTGGCTATGCAAAAGTTGAATGAAGGGTTGGGGTGATTGTGTGGGTGTTAAGGAAGTTCTAGGTGTATATGGCAACCACCAAAATTATGGTCATGTGTAACTTTAATTTTTGGGAGATTTATTCTCTTGATTGGCTGATTTTTTTATAGAAATATAATTTTATTTATTTATTTATTGTGTCACATTATTATTTGTCTAATTTATTATCTTCTGGTAGGTGCATTTGACTTTGCATGTGTTATATGGGTGTTATATGCTTAATTGAGGAGTTTATTATCTAGAACATACTTTTTTTAAGTTCTAATCATTATTTTATTTTATTTCTTAATATCTTGCAAATCATATTGACGTTTTACTTGTTGAGGTATTAGTGTAATCATAACGACTTTCTAAACTTTAGTGTGTTATTATTATTTTCATTTAGTTACTAGTGGTAGTTATTTCTAATGTATATTTTATTAGCATCATCCATTTCTTTGTGAATTCAATTTATCCATACCTTGCATGGAAGACATTTGTACAACCTAAATCGGGCATTAGGAATTCAATCAAATTTATGAGATTGTGTTCCTTCTGTTGTTAGAACAACTATGACATTTGAGGCATTAGACACGACTATCCCTTAGTACTTAGCACTTACTAGGTTTCAAGAGTTCACTCGAGCACACATAAAATAGTTAACTGACTAACTACGGTTATAGGTCGAGTCAAGCAACCTGTTTTGGTGATGGATGTCACAGCATTCCCCCGTTAGAAGAATTTCGTCCCAAAATTCAACTGGAACTGAGGTTAGAATTTTACTTGTCAAAGAGATGCGGGTGTTGGTTCTCATTTGATCTACCCGCTCCCAAGTAAGCTCCGGTCCGCACTTTAAGTTCTAGAGGACCTTGATGATTAGGATTTTGCTTCTTTTCAATTTCTTCACCTCTCAATCCAAAATTTCTACGGGTTCCTCTATGAAATGAAAGGTGTTGACTAATTCGATTTCGTTTAATGGCACATGCAGATTCGCAACCACCACACTTTTCTTTAGATTTGATACGTTAAACGTATCGTGTATACCAATCAGTTCTTGGGGAAGTCTTTGTTGATAGGCCATGGGGCCAACCCTTTCAATGATCTCGAAAGGTCCCACGTACCTTGGTGCTAGCTTACCTTTCATGCCAAAACGCACCACACCTTTCCAAGGTGACACTTTAAGTAACACTTGATCACCAACACTAAATTCTAGAGGTTTCCGCCGGTTGTCGTTGTAACTCTTCTGACGATCTCTTTCTATTTTGAGTCTCTCCTTGATTTGAAAGATTTTTTCGGTAGTTTCTTGTATAATCCTCGGCCCAATAAGTTGACTTTCCCCCACTTCGGCCCAAACAACGGGTGATCAACACTTCAGCCCGTATAGTGCCTCGAACAGGGCGCGTTTGATGCTTGTATGGTAACCGTTGCTATAAGAATATTCAATGAGAGGAAAGTGCATGTCCCAGCTTCCTCCAAAGTCAATAACACACGCCCTTAGCATGTCTTCCAATGTCTGGATAGTACGCTTACTCTTACAATCAATTTAAGGATGGTAAGTCGTACTCGTGTCTAGTCTTGTTCCCAAGGCTTTCTGTAGTGTCTGCTAAAATCGTGAAGTGAATCGACTATCCCGATCGGATACAATAGACACAGGCACTCCATGCCTAGCCACTACTTCGTTAATATAGATTCTTGCCGGCTTATCCATCCTTTAATCTTCCCGGATTGCTAGGAAGTAAGCTGACTTTGTCATTCTATCCACGATAACCCAGATTTAATCGTGTCTACTACTGGTCCTGGGCAATTTTGTGATGAAGTCAATAGTTATATTGTCCAATTTCCATTCGGGGATCTCCGGTTGCTGCAACAGTCCGGAGAGTTTTTGATGTTCGGTCTTTACCTTTGAGCAAGTCAGGCACTTGCTAACATAACTAGCTATGTCCTTTTTCATTCCACACCATCAATACATATCTCTCAGATCATGATACATCTTATCCGCTCCTGGGTGGATTGGGTATCTTGTTGTGTGTGCTTCATCCATGATCAGGGCCATCACATCTTCCGTTAGTGGCACCCAAATTCGTTACATAAGGTATAATCCACCATCTTCTCTTCTCTCCAATTGCTTGTCTAGCCCTCGCATCATTTCCTTTGAAACATTCAGGTCTTTAGTTGTTTTTTTATGTTCCTCAAGTATCTTATCCTTGATACCCGAATGACTTGTCATGCTCATAGCCCTCACTCTCCTTGGTTTGACCCTCTCTTTCCTACTTAACGCATCATCTACCACGTTAGTCCTACCCGGGTGGTGGCAAATCTCACCATTGTAATCACTGAAGAGTTTGATCCAACGCCTCAGTCTCATGTTTAACTCTTTTGATCGAAGATGTGTTGTAAGCTCTTATGGTCAGTGTAGATAATGTTTTTTGTACCATACAAATAGTGTCTCCAACTTTTGAGTGCAAAGACCACGACTCCCAGTTCTAAATCATGGGTAGTGTAGTTTTTCCTATGGATCTTTAGTTGTCATGCATATGCAATTACTTTACCCCTCTGCATCCACACACATCCAAGACCTTGATTTGACGCGTCGTAGTACGCTACAAGGTCGACGGGTCTGTTAGGAAGCGTCGGTATTGGAGCGTTGCACAACGCTCCCTCTTGTTTCTTCTTTCCAATCAAATCTTGTATCCTTATGGGTTAGTAGGGTAAGGGGTTGGCGATCTTTGAGAAGTTCTCGATGAACCTGCGGTAGTAGCCTGCAAATCCTACGAAAGAGCGGATTTCTAAGGGTGTAGTTGAGGCTTTACCCATTTCTTTATGGCCTTAATCTTACTGGGAGGTCCACATGTATTCCTTGTAGCCAAAGTCTGCATTTCGAAATTTAGCGAATAGCTTCTCCTTCCCAAGTAACTCCAAAATCGATCTCAAATGTACCTCATGTTTCTCCTTAAACTTGGAATACATCAGAATAGTATCAATAGAGAAGATAACGAATTTGTCCAAGAATGGCTTGCATAGGCGGTTCATTAAAACTATAGATACTGCGGGTGTGTTAGTTAACCCGAAAGGCATAACGGTGAACTCAAATTTCCATAACGAGTTCTAAACGTGGTCTTTGGGATGTCAACCTCGCGTAATCTTAGTTGATGGTAATCGGAACGAAGATCTATCTTGAAAAAAAAAACATCGCGAGCCTTTCAACTAGTCGAGCAAATCTTGTATCCTAGGAAGAGGATATCGGTCCTTGATTGTGGGTTTATTCAGCTCATGGTAGTCGATGCACATTCGAAACAAATCGTCCTTCTCTTGACGAATTGAACATGTGCTCCCTAAGGCAAATGATTGGGTTGGATGGACCCTTGTCCTGTAGTTCCTGAAGTTGGCTAGACAAATCTTGCATTTCTAATGGTGCCAATCGATATGGTGATCTTGCTCCAGGAGTCGCTCCTTATATCAAGTTGATGCCAATTTCTACTTGTCGAATAGGGGTATTCCGAATAGGTTTTCGGGGAATACTTCTGGAAATTTCCAGACCACTGGAATCCCTTCGAGTTTCTTCTCTTCTACTTTTGTGCACATAGGGTACTTCGGATCCCCTTGGGTTGGTCTCCACAGACCATAAGCATTTTGTCGTTCGATAATGGAATTCGAACTACCTTCTTGTACTTTGACAATTAGTTCATCACTGATTTCATCTTCTCGACCCAGTGGGTAAGCTCCATTGCACCCCCTTGCTGTCGAAGTCCCTTGGTTTACAAACTAGAAATTTCTTATAAATATAGCCGCCGCCATTTATGGCATTGGTGTTCTCAACCCCTCCTCCGTTGGCGTTATTGGTCTCGACACCATTATTGCTCTGGTTAGCAAGGTTATTGATAACTTGTGTGATAATGGTAGGGATTAGGGCCTTCTGTTGTTGAGCTATGATTTCCGCAATGTTGGGGTTTTTGTGCCCCGCACCCCAGCATCACCGTTATTACCGCCACCTCTACCTCCTATGTTGGCGGTTCTGCCGCGTCTATCTTTTCGAGTTGATCTTCATGGAGGTATGTTGTATACGAAGGTAATTACATCATTTGAACGGAGGCAAATCATGGGTATCGTTACTCTTAGTATTTTGTATGTCGTGTGTCATATCACTTGTCTACTTTCAATCATATAGTTATAGATATCGGTCTCTCGTGCACTATCTTAACCCGAAACCGTAGTCTGTTTCACAGGATGCTTCATAATGCTTTAAGTGTCCTCGTGCTAGGTATGTGTGCATGGCGGTGATCAGGCGCAATGCATCCATACTTATCACAACTCTCCTTAAGGCACTACTAATCATCCCGATTACTAACATAGGTCGATACTCTACTTCCTATAGGTCTAGGTAGTTATATACACTCGGCCATGTAGGACGCTAGATCACATAGTCATTCGAATAATTGGACCTACTCTAAAGCAACATCAAACGAGAACATGCAGTAAAGCTAGGTCAAGGATTCTAAGTCTATATGATTTGAATCATACATTATTAGAAGTGCTCACACAACCCTTCCCTTTATTTTCTAGCAACATATAATAACAAACAAATACGTGTGCACATAATCATTCAAAGAGGCTTTGCATGTATGCTTGAGTTGTTCAGAATCTTGTAGTCATGCCATGCGTGCTAGATAATAACAAGCAAGGTATTGAGACATTTGTCTTTTATTCATGTTTAATTAGTGGGTTCGAAAAGCGTACAAGAAATCATGAAAAGAAATAAAACCATATAAATTAGAATAGTAGTGAATAATCCGATAGACGGAACGATAGATTATAATAGGTGTCCTCTACTAGTCGGTAGGATCCTCGGACGTGTCCTCCTTGGGGTCCTCTTCAACCTTATCCAAGGTTGCCATAAGATGACCTTGGATCCTAAGGATCTCCTTTAATACTTGGATCCTAAGGATCTCCTCTAATACTTGGATCCTTCGGCCTAGTTGTACTTGCTCCTTAGCTTGGATGTTAACCCGATCTTCAAGTTGGGAGATAACCCGATTCTCTCCATCACTCGCTCTCTTTAGCTGACCTTGAGGGCCTATGCTTCCCACTAGGATGGGGTCGGGATGGCCCACCGCGGCTTTACGGGGTCAGCTCATCGCTATATGCTCGGGTACATGGTGTTGTCCATCAGTTTTGTCTGAATCATACTATCCGATTGCATCATCGTTTTGAGTTTGTGGATCTCTTCCTCTTGCTCTTGGATTTGTTGATCCCTCTCAGCAAGTTTACTTTTCAAGGAGGAGATTGTTAATTCGGATCTAGTAGGAGTTCGAATAGTGCTTACCATCGTGTCCTCGATAGTATTACCGTGTGTTATAATCTTGACGAATGTTGTCCACGGTTTGCGTTAACCGATTAGGTTGAAACATGAAAATTCACGAAATGAAATAGTTCCTATTATGCAACTACATGAGGTACTTAGGTTATAGTCTAGGTCAAGCCACCTAATTCTCTATAACCAATGGCTCTGACTAGTTTATTGTATGGGCTTGGCTCACTTTCTTTATGTATTTCCTAGTCTAGTTTAAGTATTTAGAATTAGGCCCATGTGGATTTTTAGCCCGTGTGGCTTATGTATTTATATCCTTGCAAACATAGTTTGCAAGGCAACTCTTTGTAATTGTATTCTCTACTCTTTACGTTCAAGAAATATACAAGAGAGAATCTTCAAGTTCATGCAAAGTGTTCATACTTGTTCATACTAACTTCATCATCTTTACTTCAAGTATTCATTGTTTACTCATCTTTTTCACAACAAAGGACTTTCAATTGGTATCAGAGCCAACTCTCTACTGGATTGGTTCAACATTACCTGAAAGAAACATCTGTGTGTGAGAAACAAAACCCAGAAGCAGCTTCTGTTCTTGTTTACGTAAAGCTTAGAAGGAAGAAAACCCATTTAGCCAAAACCTCTTGTTTTTCAAGTTATTTGTTGTATCTAAGAAGTATTTAAGAAGGATAAAACCTTTTTAAGTGTTTTTAGGACAAACAAACAACATCTAGGTAGTGTTCTTGAAAATTTAGTGTTCTTCAAGTTCTTAGAGTTTTCTACTGTTTCATCAAATTTTCAAAAATTTGTTGTTGTTTTGGGTTGAAATCAGTAAAGGGAAGTGTTTCTAGTAAAAAGAAAGGTCAAAACAAAAGTTTAGTGAGTTTTTAGTGTGTTTTGGGCAAAATTAGCAGTCTGTTCGATAACAGAGTACAGACCTACAAGTTTTGGATTATTACCCATCCGATAGTCGTGCAACTCCTAGCTCATCCGACTTTGGCTCATCCAACTGTCGTGCGACTTTCCTAAAGGTCATGTGACTCCTGTTCTAGGTTCATCCGATCTTGTTTCTAAAACGCACACGACTTTTGCCTCATCCGACCTTCGGATTGTAAAACTCATCCGACTTTTAATTCAAAATTTCATCCGACTTTCGGATCACCAGTCTCATCCGACTTTCGGATTGAAAAACTCATCCGACTTTCAATTCAAAATTTCATCCGAATTTTGGATCACCAGTCTCATCCGACTTTCGGATTGAAAAACTCATCCGACTTTCGGATCACTATTAGTCTCATCCGACACTCGGATCACCAAAGTTCATCCGAATTTTGCATCCAAAATCCGATAGTCACTAAAATCCGATAGTCACAATTCGACAGTCACCAAAACACAAATAGGATATCCTTTAGTCCATCCGACTTTCGGATCATCCGACAGTCGCATAAGCAAACAATCCGACAGTCGGACAACCTCACTCAATCCTCAAACACTTCATCTGACTTCACAAGTTTTCTCACACACAGACACTAACCATTCTACTTCACGGAGAAAGATCCAAAGAAAAGATGAGTTCAAGCAACAAAATTCTTGCCATAGGAACAGACACTAAACCTCCGGTACTTTTCAAAAATGTACAATGTATGGAAAGGAAGGTTTATGGACTTCATAAAGCACAATGAAAAATATGGTGAGATGATGAAAGACAGCATCTTAAACGGTGATGCCATTTTTGAGAAAATTATCGAGGCTGCTCTGCATAACAACCCACCAATTGTTGCTGAAAGGAGATGGAAGCTCCCATCAGAATTAACTGCGGAAGAGAAAGACCGTGCACACGCCGACAAAGACACAAAATATTACTTGAAACAAGGGCTATGCGCCGAAATCTACTCAAAAATAGACAGTTTGACTTCTGCCAAAGAAATTTGGGACGAAGTAAGACAACAGATGCAGGGTACTGAGCAAGGGTCATTTATCAGGGAAACGCAACTTGTTAACACCTTCAGGGAATTCAAGGCCAGGGAGGGAGAACTGTTGCAGGATACTTACAGTCGCTTCTGCAGACTGTTGAACGAAATGAGGAATCATGGTGTGACAAGATCCGATCTAGATATAAATGTCAACTGGATCAATGCACTTGGTCCAGAATGGAGTGAACATGTTCGCTTGTATAAACATGTTAATCGGAATCTCAAGGCTATATCTCACCACTCGATTTATGAGGACTTGAATCAATTTCAAGATGAGGTCCTCACAAAACTCTCAATGAAGCAACCATCTGACCCGGTTGCACTAGTGGCTGAAAGGAGACTGCGGGAATCATCAAGTGGTAGCAAGGGTAAGTAGATTGTGGTTGACTACGACTCCTCGGAAGGAGAGATGGAGATGTCAGAAAAGGATGCAGTGCTGAAGGCCATGTCATTGATTACGAGAGCTTTCCAGAACAAGTATGGAAAGACTTACAACCGATAGCGGTACACATCCAGACCAAGAAAAGGTGAAGAGATGGTAGCTGATGAGAAGAGGAAGAACGACAAACCCGCAGAACCTCAGGAGGAGGAAAAGAAATGCTACAACTGCGGTAGAACAGGGCATTTATCAAAGACTGTAGAAAACCTAAGACCAAAGATACCGAATACTACCGTAACAAACTGCGGTTGACAAAGAAAAAGGAGAGTGGGAGAGCGATGCTTGTAGAAGAAGACCAATTTCTGACCGATACTGATGATTCAGACGAAGATTGTACTGATCAAGCTCACTTTTGCTTGATGGCTCACGATGGGGTGTCCTCAGATGATGAGGATGAGAATGAAGCTAATGGTGCTGACGAGTTCGAAGAAATACACAATGATGATGCAGGTGTTTCTGGGAAGGTAAACATTGAGTATGCTCAAACATTAGTTGATCACATCGAACGAAAAAACCGTAAAACCTCTAAGTTGGAACACCAAATCAAGAATCAATCAACATCTAACTTAGACAATCTTCAAACAAAATTAACCGCAAAAGAAAATGAACTGAGCACCTTAAGAAGTGAAAATGAGGTAATAATTCATAACTTAAAAGCGGCCAAAGTCTCAGTTGAAGAAGATTTTAAGTTTTTGCAAAAAGAACGATGTCAACTATACTCAAAAATAAAAGATCTTGAAGACCTGTTAATCAAAAGAGATGAAACGCCACAAACCATTTTTCTAAACAAACCTAAGGATGTTAAATTTTCTAAACGGACATACGAAGGTTTAGGTTACATTAACCCTCACATAAGTGACAAGATAAGTGCTAAACAGCTATACGACTTTGAAAGCATGAATCTGGGGTTAACCGAGAAAATGGTGTTCGTTGGACAAGTCGACGAACTCGCCGAGGAGGAACACAAGAGACGCATCACGAACAGAGCTTCAACCTCATACGACTATGAAAGCCTAAATCAGTCATACATAACCGATGTCTTCAAACCCACAATCTCTGATGACTACTTCCGAAGCTACTCCCAAACAGAAATGGAGTCGTTACCATCAATCTCAGATTCTCCACCTGAGCCTCGCATCTATATCCCTCATATGGATCTACAGCGACACCAGGAGTTAGTTGAACTTGAGCTTGTCCATAGATCCATTATCTTTGACTTTGAAAAGGCAATTCTTCATAACCATATCGATTACCTTGCAACTGAAAATTCCAAACCATAAAACTCCGCTGCCCTAAGCACGTCCAAAATCCCGATTCCACACATGCAAGAAGGTGAATGTTCAACATCTGCAAATTCAAGATCCGACATACATACAAGTGATGTATTCTCAATGAATCTTGGTAAAAATTGTGAAAAATGCAGAAGATCAGAAAAGTCATTGTTCACTCCTCATGAGAAACTTAATACACTTGAGAATGTTTTTTAGAATGAAAACAATTGAATCCATTAGCTTTAAGGGAAAAGCCAGGATAATTGATAAACCGTTATCACAAAACAAAAATATCTCAAAACCATCCAAATCTAAAACAAAGTTAATCATGAAACAAACAACTCGCTCTCGTTCCAAGAATAATCGTTTGGCAATGCCTGCTTATAACCCAAATGTCCTTCTAGGTGGAATGTAAAGAGCGAAAGAAAATAGACTTTTGGATGGCGGAAGAAGCCAGAAGAGAAAAATGGAGGAAGACAAGACGAAGAGTGTTTGATTTACCCAGCTACTTTCAATAAACAAACAACTCTGTTACTTTATAATGATTCGTCAATTTTGAATGTTAAACCTGTTCGAACTCCAATTAATCCTGTTCAAACTGAAATATTTTGCATGAGTGATAGTTGTATGGATGGTCATTGTACTTTCAAATGTGTGTATGATGATGATAGAAAGAAACGAGGAATCAAACCGAATCCAAACTATAAATCATTTTAATCCACTCATGAACAAGCTTCCTTCATAAACAGAAGAGGTAACTAAATTACCTATTGGCGAAAGAAACGCTCAACAAGAGCAAAATTCCAAATGAGTAATGAAAGTGTATACTTTAAACATAATCCTGAATTAAATTCCACCAATAGGCACACTTCATGGACTCCAAATCGCAGATACCACAAAAATTGGAATCACGCCAATCAAAATGTTGTCAAACCAACTGTCATAAATCAATTGAGTAAGAAAACTTAATTCATACAGCATAAACAACCTACAGTTCAATATAAATCCATCAACGTGATAACAAAAACAACCAAGACAAGAATTCCAAAGAAATCAAGTGAATACATCGACGATGATGTCTCACTACCAGAAGGTTGTAGTCACGTGGTAATTAAACAATCTGTCATCACACCCAGAGCATCCAAATCCCCTACAATATCCAAAGAAAGAATAACACCATCACCGTCCCAACCACAAACAATGTCACAAGTTTGTACTCCCAACACTCTAACAACGAATTCATTAACTGAAGCTACATGTGATACTGTTGTTTTTGCTAACAGTCAAGGACCCAATACACAATGGGTACCTTAAAAAAATTTGTCTTCAATGTGCAGATATCTAGCCGGTGGTACCTAGACTCTGGCTGCTCGAAGCATATGACGGGCGAAAAGAGTCTCCTTACGAACTATGTCCCACAATACTCGGGAAATGTTCGTTTTGGAAACGACCACATGGCACCAATAATGGTAACTGGGGACATTATTAAAGAAAATATAAAAATAAGCAAAGCATCGTATGTAGAAGGATTGGGACACAACCTATTCAGTATTGGGCAAATTTGTGACAAGGGGTTAGAAGTTAACTTCAAGGCCAAAACTTGCTCAGTTAAGACTGAAAACGGTGATGTGGTATTGATTGGGTCCAGAAGGTCAAATCTATACATGTGGAATCGCAAATTATCTCACCTAAACTTCAAGAATATCAACAAATTGGTCAACAGTGATTTAGTTCGTGGATTGCCCAAACTGAAGTTTGAAAAAGAGCACCTCTGTGAGCACTATGAGAGGGGCAAAATGAAACGGACATCTCACAAAATCAAACAGTTGTCCAGCACAAAAGCACCTCTCCAACTGTTGCACATGGACTTTAGCGGGCCGATGAGGGTTCAATCTCAAAATGGGAAGAAGTACATTCTCGTGATAGTTGATGACTATTCGAGATACACATGGCTCAAATTCTTGAGGGCAAAGGATGAAGCTCCATCTACAATCATCTCGTTCCTCAAACAGGTGCAGAATCAATCACAAGGAAAGGTCAGCACCATTCGAACCGACAATGGCACCGAATTCAAGAACAAAGTCTTGGATTCTTTTCTTGAGTCAGTGGGAATCATGTATTAGTTCTCCGTAGCATATACTCCAGAACAAAATGGGGTTGTCGAACGAAGAAATCGAACGCTTGTAGAAGCAGCTTGAACCATGTTGTCCTATGCTGATTTGCCACCTTCCTATTGGGCAGAAGTCGTCAACACATCATGCTACACGCAAAACCGCACAATTTTGCACCGTCGCTTTAACAAAACTCCCTATGAACTTGCAAATGGCAGAGTGCCCAATATTAAACACTTTCACATGTTTGGTAATCGGTGCTTTGTTCTTAATGAAAAGGCTAACCTAGGAAAGTTTGACCCCAAAGCTGATGAGGGAATTTTCCTTGGTTATTCTTTAGAGTCTAAAGCGTTTCGCGTGTTAAATAAACGAACAAATTCTGTGATTGAAAGTATTAATGTAACTTTTGATGACACTTTAGCCACTACATCTTTATCACCTGAGTCACCTGCAATCATTTTTGAACACCTCAGTTCAGGACCGGGACTTAATCGACAAGAAACAAATATCACACACGCAACTGACTCTTCTGATTTAAAGTATATATTTGATTTCGTAGATGTTGGTGATTCTGGAACTAATAGTGTATCTCTTGATAGGCCTACAGATGTTGTTCAGGAATCCCTTAAACTCACGCAACAAACTGCCACTACATCTACATCAGGGCCTGTTAATTCATCTGCTGACCCATTCCTTGTTCTGGGTAAACGGTACACTGCATCCAACTCTACAGTCAAGACTGTCGACGATGCTACCACTGAGGATTAAAAATATAGAACACCTCAGTCCCTTCCAGAGTCATTTACTCCTGAGGGTGAAACATCTATTCAACAACGCCTGGATGAATTCTTCCCTTAGGATGTTACTGCTGAAGTAGCTGATAACTCTCTTCCCCATATAACCAAGTAGACGGCTGCACATCCTGAAATGCAAATCATTGGAGACAAAGATTCCGGCGTTTAGACCAGATCTGCCACAGCAAATGAGTGTCAGTTCTCCAGCTTTCTTAGTCTGTTAGAACCCACACGAACTGCTGACGCCCTGCAGGACCCAGACTGGATTATTGCCATGCAAGAAGAGTTAGATCAGTTCACCCGTTTAAAGGTTTGGAGACTGGTGCGGTAATTCGGAACAAGAAAGATTTAGACGGTGTGGTAATTCGGAACAAATCTAGACTGGTAGCAAAAGGATACAACCAGCAGGAGGGTATTGACTACGATGAAACCTTCGCTCCTGTTGCCTGTATTGAAGCGATCCGAGTTTTTCTCGCGTATGCTGCTTACAGGGACATCAAGGTATACCAGATGGATGTCAAAATGACATTTCGGAATGGAATCCTTAAGGAGGAAGTCTATGTATCTCAACCAGAAGGATTTGTTGATCCCAAACGACCAACTGACGTTTACATACTTGATAAGGCCCTCTACAGACTCAAACAGGCTCCACGGGATTGGTATGATGTTCTCTCGGCCTACCTGGTTCGTGAAGGCTATTCAAAGGGACGAATTGACACCACACTCTTCACCAAGAAAATTGGGGATGACTATATCTTAGTTCAGATATATGTAGACGATATTATCTTTGGCTCTACGAACCCACAGTACAGTCTAGAGTTTTCAAAACTAATGGCGAGCAACTTTGAAATAAGCATGATGGGAGAAATGAATTCCGATGGAGGGTTGCGGATTTGGTGAAATGCAAGTGTGGAAGTCCGATTGAGGTTTCGGATTTGGTCAAATCCGATGGATGTGTCGGATTCTTATGAAATCCGATGGATGTGTCGGATTTTTATGAAATCCGATGGAGGGTTGCGGATTTGGTGAAATCCGATGGTAGTATCGGATTTCACATAAAATCCAATAGTTTGTACTTGTTGAATTGCATTGTTTAAATGCTATGTTATATGTGCATGCATATGTGAATCTTACATGTTTATGTTTGATTAAAAGGATATCAATTTATGTGTTTGACATATATTTATGAATCGTTACTGATTTCAGTTTGTTGTGTTCTCAGGAACAAACAAGGCTCAGTAATATAAGATCACTGAGTGAAGAAACTGAAAGCTTGAGGTGAGTGGACGTTTACTCACAAATATTGTTAGTTGTAACTGGCTTGGGTTGCAACTGTTTTGGTTTGACGCATGGATAGATTGTGCATCTGATAACTGATTAATTGTTGATTGTTAATTAATTGTGCGTCAGTGATGTGTATACATGAGGTTGGGAAGTCAGCTTCGGCTGGGCATATGGGTTGGGTTTGTTTGCTATCGGCTAATCAGTATTGGGATCTTTTGATGCATTTGTTGCAACTTAAGGTAATACTGTGTGAGAATAGCAAATGAACTATCGGTAAACCTTTGCTTTGGCCGGCATTGGTTGAAGGTTCCTACAGAACCGCCAGTCTTCCCGGGGCACGATTATCTGTTTTGTGTTGTGATATTGATGCGGTTATTTGCTGATATATCTATTGCGGTTTGACTCCATTCACTTAGCTTTGTGCTAATCCCCCACCTCTCACTCTTTTTACAGGTTTTGGTAAGTCAGCGGCTCGGCTGAGAGTGGTTAGCTTGGGGAGTAATCACCTAGGACTCTGATATTTTATTTTGTGGTGAGCCGTGTTTTGTAATACTTATATTTAAACAGTAGTGTTTGTACAGTGGTAAACACTTTGGCTGTTTTAATTCGCTTCCGTAGTGATTATGAAAATGAAAATTTTTTGGTTAAAATACGGTGTTACAATATCTCACGGCTAGTAGACCGGACATAATGTTTTCTACCTGTCTCTGTGCTCGTTTTCAGGCAAATCCCAAAGAATCGCATTTACTTGCCATGAAACGTATCCTCAAATACCTAAGAGGGACCCCTGACCTTGGCCTGTGGTATCCCCGCGACTCATCATTTGAACTGCTTGCATATTCCGACTCGGATTATGCCCGGTGTATGATGAACAGGAAAAGCACGTCAGGGAGTGCACACTTCTTGGGTGATCGGTTGGTCTGATTGAGTTCAAAGAAACAGAACTTTGTGTCTACATCAATTGCTGAAGCTGAGTTTGTGGCTGCTGCCAGTTGCTGCTCTCAGAGTCTGTGGATGCGAACTCAGCTACGGGACTTTGGTCTTACCTACTCTAAGATTCCACTGTTGTGTGATTCTCAGAGTGCAATTGTCATTTCTTGCAATCCTGTCCATCACTCTAAACCAAGCATATTGATATCAGGTATCACTTCTTAAAAGACAATGTCGAAAAGGGTCTGATTGAGCTCCAGTACGTTCCTACCGATCATCAGCTGGCTGATCTGTTCACTAAACCACTTGACGAAGCCCGATTCTCATTTCTAGTATCAAAGATTGGAATGTTGAATCTCAAACTCTAATTCATTACTATTTTCATGTCTTGAACAGATTTACGCGTTGTTTTATTCTCTGTGCAGCTATGCAGAAGCTCCTGTCTAGGGGGAGCGATGCGATTCACTGGTTAACACGAATGTTTTCCGTGCATTCGTGTAGGGGGAGAAATGTTCAGAATTCATCTTCTCAGATGATTTTTTGTCAGATGTTTATTTTATGATTTTTAAATGAAGTAGAAAACAACAAAAGAATGAATAATCAATTTTGGGCTTAAATAATGCTAAATTCTAAGTCTTGGGCTTAAATAGAATAGATTGGGCCAACCATCAAGTTTGGGCCAAACCGGGTCGATCTGACAGTCAGATCAAAGCCCCGATCCATCCGACCGTCGGATAGTCTATAAATAGAACTATCCGACCCTTCTTTCCTTTCACGCTTCCAAATATTTCAAAAAGCAAACACTGTTCATCTTCTTGCCTTCTCAACTGCTTTCGATCGAAACACACTTGTAGTGAAATTTTTTGTGTTTAAACAACACTATACTGAAAGGTAAGATGATTCGAAGAAGAAATGGTGAATCCTTTGCACATTTACATGTCAAAAATCGAATCATTTGTGGTTTTTCAACCCCTGTTATCGAACAATTGGGCCTTCGGTGGGTTTGAATCATAAACACCATAAATGGTGTTGTTTGTTGTGTTTGAAGGGCATAGAGTAACATTTGGATGTTTGAGAACCCACTGGAACCAAAATATCATTCAAAATCACACAGGATCGAACCAAATAGGATTTTTTTTTGTTCGTGGGTACTGTTCTTCGTTGTGAAGAACAGAGGTCCTCGAGTCAAAATGTGCAAATTTTAGAGCTGTTTAGGTTTGATTGAGTGTACACAATTGTTTGAGGTTAAAATCCGAGTCTATTGGTACCAAATTTGAGTCCATAAGTTTACTTTAGGTCAAAAATCATGTTTGGACTTAATATGAACAAACTGAGTGTTCATAACAGTCGGATGAAAGGAAATGTGATTCATCTGACAGTCGGATGAAATTGGTCTATTCAACTTTCGGATGAATTTTGTTCTATGCGACTTTCGAATGAATAACTTTACACTATGCGACTTTCGAATGAATAACTTTACACCATGTGACTTTCGAAACACAATAACACTGAAAAGACTAAGTTTTATGCCATCCGACTTTCGCATGAAACAACTCCATCTGACTTTCGCATGAAACAATTTCATCCGACTTTCGCATGACTTTCGCATGACTTTCGCATGACTCATTTGCCCATCCGACTTTCGGATTAATTTTGTTCATCCGACTTCCGCATAGAATGTGCTCATCCGACTTTCGAATACAACTTGGGTTATCCGACCTTCGCATATTTCAAACCATCCGACTATCGCTTGAATTAAGCCCATCCGACTTTCACTTGACTGTTAAACTCATGCGACTTTCAAGATTAAATGTTTCATGTGACTTACACCCCATGCGCCTTTCACCTCATGCGACTTTCGCATAACTTTGGTTCATCCGACTTTCAACACTTAGGAAATTTTGACTTGATTCATAAAACTCCAATTAAGGGTCAAATTTCATAAGTCAGAAAATCAAGGTCAAAGTGAAAATCAAACATTCACATGTGCATTGAACTACAAAACACATACTCATTCATATGTTCACATGTGCAACAGACACTATCTGTTTCTTCTATACTAATCTGATCTATCTTATCTGTGACAGATGGCTGCTAACCAACCCCTTCCCGAGGAAAGCCTAGTCCATGCTGCTGACAGGCTTGAAACACTGAGTAACAACGTGTACTTTGACCTAGCCAAAGATACCAAAATCCCTATCATCACTCGTGCCCATCCTCTTCGCCAGGCCATCACTGAAAACCCAAACACATCACCCACCCACGTACCTGAAATTTACCTACAACAACTGTGGTATACCTTTATTGAGGGTGTCACTCGCGTGGGACACAAGTGCCTCCGTGGCAGAATTGAGAATCTCCGCACAACTCTTTCTGCTGTCAGACTGAGAAATCTACTGGACCTACCTGCTGCCGATCACTATCCAGACAAAGCAGACTTTGATGAAAATCCTGGAGTTGATGCAGTACTAGACCTGATCAGAGGTCTTGGATATCAAGGAGAGCTGAACCAAATTAACCAATTCCGACGAACAAATCTTGCACCTCTCTAGCAGACGCTTGCCACTATAATCTCCCGTACGCTTACTGGTATTCACCGAGGTACCGATGGCGGATCCTACTACTCCCTGCTACTGTTGGCTGTTGTTGCTTACCACCGCCACTTAGACTACGCCACCATCATATTTGAGGAGATAGTTTGCATGGTCAAGGAAAAGGAAACCACTCACCAGATAACCTTCATACCCTTTCAACAATTCCTAACCATATTCATCGCCACCGATCTGGAAACCTACCACACCATTCCTCGGTGACTCAACAACCCGCAGGTCCAAGTACAACGAATCACCAGATTCCTACGAATCAGAGACCTCACCAACATCGTAGCCATGACCGTGCCTGTTTCTCTTCTTCCAATGCTAAATCAGGAAAGTGAGGCAGTGCGTGAGTACATGAGAGTCAATAGGATTGCTCCTCTGGCGCAACCAGAGCCGGTTGTGCCTGCCCCGAGAGCAGTAACGCCTGGTGAGGGTCCTAGCGGTATTAGGGCTCGGGTGCGCAGGGCTGCCCCGAGCAGGGTTATGATTGAGAGGGAAGAATCATTAGAGAGGGGTGGTGGAAGTGGTGAGGGAGGAGCGATACACGAGAGCGAGGGTGTTGTAATAAGTGACTCAGAGGCCTCCACCCATGCCGAATCAGAGAATAAGTCCTCAACAGAAAGGACTCAAACAGAATCATCCTCCTCCAGGCAATCAATCTCATTTGGCCCACAACCTTCTCCAGTCCATGCTGAATCCACTGGCACGCGGCAAGTATCTGATCATCTCAAGGACATCCATCATGATCTATCTGACATATCTGCCACCTTTGGTGATGTACCATTAATGGAAAGAGAAGATGAAGAAGTAGATGTTGTGGTGAGCGATAGTGTAAGTGAGAAAGAAAAGAATGAGGGTGAGAGTACCCTAGACCGAGAAAGCCGGGAAGCCTTATCCACTACCGGTCGGGACACTGTTCCGGCTGGTATTGAAACAGACGCTGGCATCCCACTAGCGCATGCACCTCACCCCACCAACCACTCTGCTTCCACTCAAATGGAAGTAGTTTCATTGCATGGAGATTTATCACATACGCAGTCGGAAACTCGTTCGGAATTTGCTGGCTTTGAAATCAGTGGACCGCCTCCACCATCCACATCTTCTTTCCATGCACAATCGAGTCTAGCACCAACCTTGAAAGGTTTTCAATCTTTGGCTAGGACATCATCACCACAAGCACATCTTCGTGACGTTTCCAGAATGCCCGTAGCGGCCTCTACTGCAAAGGTAACGTGAGGATCGAGTAGAAGTCCCTCCAGTGCTACCATATTGCCAACAATGCGTGAGGGCCACGGGTCTGAAAGACCGGTGCCAACCGAGCCTCTTAGTAAGATCGGGGTTACACCAGAGCTTAGATCCTTCCTGAATTCTAAGTTCTCCTCTCTTGACTCCGGCCTATGGGAGTATGTCAACACACAACTCCACTCTGGAATCAACTCCCTCGGAGCCTAAATACGAGCCCTGGAAAACCGCCCACCTACTGTCATTAAGCGAGATTATTCAATAGATGAACTCAAAGACCTCCTCCATGCCAAACTAAACAGTGTTGCCAATCCTACACCCGAAACCATACTTGCAGCACTGCAACAACAACCCCAACCCTCCTCCTCTAGCTCCACCACCTTCCAAGATACAGTCCTACAAGCCTTGAATGCCTTAACCTCCACCGTCTCAAATATAAGCAAAAGGCAGGATGTAGTGGAGGAGTCCTGCAAAGCTCAATCCGAATCTCGCAAGCATACGCATGATGATCCTGAGGATCCAGGACATCATGAGGGGAGAAGCGGCAGCGGCAATACATTAGTGCTCAAAGCACCGTACTCCGAATTGAAGCCGCCCCAGTGTCAAGGCCGTCAGAGGGTCAAAGCGGCAGTGGGAGTGAGGGTAAACAACAACTAACTAAGCCTACAATGACAAATTTTGAATTTGAAGCGGGTCAGGGGGCAGAGTCAGAGACGAAAAGACAAGAGACCCCAACAATCCAAACTCCATCAATCAAAATCCCGAAAATCTAAACACATCCAAAAGAACCAGAATCCTCTCTTCCTGAATATTCAACTAAAAAATCCAAAGGCAAAAGGCCGATTACTGAGGAAGTAGAAGAGACACCACTGATCAACATACGCAAGGTCTTTACAATGGTAAACAGGGAGCTGCTTGACATTTTTGCACCTGAACAGGGGAAATTCAACATCGCGCCCATCGATCTTATAAGTCAGCAGCAACCTTAAGAATCTGAGCAAAAAGAAGGTGAGTGGCCGGTACCTGCAACTTATCATGGAGGACCTATGCCCTTGGCCACTCACGAGAGAGTAATAGCAGAAAGGCCAAATATCAGAAACATCAGGCCTAGAGAAGCTCTGGCAAAAGATCAACCTCGCTGGCCCACTCAATGGCTGAATACTCCGTATTTTGAAGAAAGAATTCCGGGTATCTTCTCAAAGATTGTCAGAGAGGTTATGATCTGTATGTACTGAACTCGGAAGAGCATGAAAAAGTCGGCCGATTTGCCGCCACCTTCCATACAAGCAAAAAACAACAAGTGGCCTCCAAATATCCAATCGTCAAGATCGAGTTCGTGTACTTTCGTAACTTCCTCAACTACCAAATGGTTCACTTTCATGTAACCAGAGCAGATAGGAAAAGGTATACATTTCACGAGGTCGAGCTTAGATTTTTGAACTTAGGGGATATAACACATATGGAAGATGAGCTGGCCTGTAAGCTGGAAAAGAATCGTGAGGAACAAAGAGCTCTCCAAGTCATCAGAGACTTCATACGAAAGAAGATCATCCTGTGCAGAATCCATGATCTACAGCTCGGTGCTGAGGCTGATCTTGCAAAGATCAATCTTCAAAGGCCTAACCAATAGCATTCCAAGCTAGACAGACACAGAAAATACACTATCATAGAAAAGTTTGATGAAGATTACGAAGGAGCCGATGGATTCGTCATGCCAAATCTTAACGGAGACAAAGCATTCCTTCGACTTTCAGAGCTCAGTGCAAATTCTGACAGGACGCTTCAAAGATGCATATCTAAATTCCGCAGAACATGCTTCAGAAACCGACACTTGCCTCATCAATCAGAATTGGTAAAAATGACCAGAATTGCAGATCAGTTAGAGGAAAAGATTCAAGAAAGAAAGGCCATCCGGAGCTGGGAAAGACTCCTACGTCAGAGAAGCAGATGAAAAATACCTGCTTCAGCACAAGGCAACAAAAGGGGGAGATTGTTAGATATTAATTAGTTTGTTTGCCTTGTGCTCTTTTGTATGTAATCTATATATCTCTAGACTAGTTTATTGTATCGACTTGTCCCACTTTCTTTCTGTATTTCCTAGTCTAGTTTAAGTATTTAGAATTGGGCCCATGTGGCTTTTTAGCCCATGTGGCTTATGTATTTATATTCATGCAAACCTAGTTTGCAAGGCAACTCTTTGTAATTGTATTCTCTGTTCTTTACGTTCAAGAAATATACAAGAGAGAATCTTCAAGTTCATGCAAAGTGTTCATACTTTTTCATACTAACTTCATCATCTTTACTTCAAGTATTCATTGTTTACTCATCTTTTTCACAACAAAGGACTTTCAATCGTCATAACACATTGATTTAAGGATAGAGAAAATTCTAAATGTAACACACCAACGCGTCATGACGTTCGCCGACACAAGAGGGGACTTGTGTCGTGGTAAGTCACCCCACGACAATCATAGCCAATAATGAAAACAAGAAAATACGAAAGTTGTTGTTCCCACAACCCGGGACAGGTATACAGACAACATGTCCAAAGCAATTAATAGTTTAAATCTCATGCAAAAAAAATGAATCACCACAAATAATTGTTTATTATCTCAACGTGTGATGAGTCTTGCTAAGGTCCAACTAGAGAATATCTAGACTCCTTATGCGTTATTATTAGCATTTCCTGAAAATGAACACTCGAAAATGTCAACATAAAGTTGGTGAGCTCACAGGTTTATAGAATTAGCATAGTTGCCGTGTAAAGTGTTTAAGTAGGACAAATGTGCACGTATAGCATGTTAAGCGGGTAGACGTTGTACCAACATCCAAGCCACCAGTTTTAATAGGAATCAAATCATTGTCTTCCAAGCAGTTATTATAGCATACCCAGCTGGAGCATAAACCGTTGGGTCATAGGAATATAGGAATCAATAGTCATCAACCAACAACAAGTAGTCTTTGCATATACGTCACATAAGTTGTCCAAAAAAAATAAGAAATAGTCATCACGGCATAAAAAAATTAAAAGCGAGTTTGAGTGTCATTCTCCCCCGAGAAATATAGTAAAAAGGGGTCACGAGTACTCACCTTAGTTGGTTGGTTTGCCATTTGATTCCTAATGTGCTCGCAAATCTACACAATTATAGGATCTACGTTATATTCGATTCACACGTAAAATCCTCTTTGTACTAACTCTGAATCGTCAAGTTTAATTTGGATTCACTATTTAGTTTTACACTAGATTGCATATGTGCATCCATTTTTTGGGTCTAACCCCAATATATATATTTAAGATTTCAAACCTTGTTTCTTTGCCTTTTTGATTGTGTAGGTTAAATTTTGAAATTTTGGTTACGTTACATGAATTTTTAAAATAATCCAATCGTTCCAATTATTTTCCTAAATTTTTATGGTAGAGACTTTAATGTTTCTATTATTTTATACAAATTTTCTAGAATTTAATAACATGTTTATTATTTTTATAAAAATACTTTAATTGGTGTGGGTTAGAAAATGCCTCCAGTTTGTGCGTCACAAGTTTTTATTTATTTAAAATACTAAAAAAATTATTAAACTCTAAAATATTTTACAGAAACTTAAAGGCACATAAAATTTCTTTCATACCAAATTTTGTTCATTAATTTGGACATTTTAATATTTTACAATATTTTAAACTCTAAATATGGAAGTTTTCTAAACCTCCAGATTTGACAATTAAAACGTTTTTACAAAATTAAAATAGAAAATAAAACTAATAAATCCTAATATTTTCTACAGTGCTTAAAAACACCCTAAAATTTACTCATATTAAGTTTTGGCCTCTAATTCGAAATTTTGGATTAGTTATGACGGTTTATATTTTGTTATAGAAAACCCTAGGTTTTCCAGATTCAACCAACAAAATGTTTTTAGTTAATTAAAATAGTAAAACAACTTAATAAATTCTAAACTTTTTACAGAACTTTTACAACTCATGAAACATTCCCCAGATTTATTTTGAAGAATATTCGTGATGTTTAGGATAGGTTTTAGGAATTTCAAAGTTGGTAGATTAAACTGCCAGAAAACACAGATTTGCACAACTAAATGATTTTGGTTATTTGAGTGAACAAATAAACTTAGTTTTCTATGAAATAAATTGGAGATGAAAATAGACTCAGAGTACTTGATTATAGAATCAAAAATAGATTTATTTAGGTTTGGTTTGGTCGAGATATGAACTCTTGAAGTTCACTTATTTTCTGTCCAGATTGAATCTCTTTGTTCTTCATGTATTTGTTCAAGTAAATCATTCTTATGGAGTTATTATTCATCCAAACACATCAAAATCATTACTTTATATATGATTAGGATGTGTTTGATCCCTATGATAATAAGGGTTATACTTAGAGAATCAAGAGAAGAAGTTCAAAACACACAAGGTCGAAAACTTACCCAAAAGCTTGTCAATTCAAGTTTCAAGTGGCTAGCTTGCTTGAGGATTAGAAGAACACTATAATGAGGTTGTATAGAGGCTGTAGAAATCGAGAGAGAGGGAGAGAGTGGCTATGCAAAAGTTGAATGAAGGGTTGGGGTGATTGTGTGGGTGTTAAGGAAGTTCTAGGTGTATATGGCAACCACCAAAATTATGGTCATGTGTAACTTTAATTTTGGGGAGATTTATTCTCTTGATTGGCTGATTTTTTTTAGAAATATAATTTTATTTATTTATTGTGTCACATTATTATTTGTCTAATTTATTATCTTCTGGTAGGTGCATTTGACTTTGCATGTGTTATATGGGTGTTATATGCTTAATTGAGGAGTTTATTATCTAGAACATACTTTTTTTAAGTTCTAATCATTATTTTATTTTATTTCTTAATCCCTTGCAAATCATATTGACGTTTTACTTGTTGAGGTATTAGTGTAATCATATTTAAGTTCTAAACTTTAGTGTGTTATTATTATTTTCATTTAGTTACTAGTGGTAGTTATTTCTAATGTATATTTTATTAGCATCATCCATTTCTTTGTGAATTCAATTTATCCATACCTTGCATGGAAGACATTTGTACAACCTAAATCGGGCATTAGGAATTCGATCAAATTTCTGAGATTGTGTTCCTTCTGTTGTTAGAACAACTATGACATTTGAGGCATTAGACATGACTATCCCTTAGTACTTAGCACTTACTAGGTTTCAAGAGTTCACTCGAGCACACATAAAATAGTAAACTGACTAACTGCGGTTATAGGTCGAGTCAACCAACCTGTTTTGGTGATGGATGTCACAACCCGGTTGAGAAGATTGGGAGCATGGACCTCGCCTTTCTATCTGGATTATCTATTTCTTTGTTAAATGTATCTTATTCGCCATGCATCGCAAGAAAAATTATTTCCTTTTATGCACTTGTTGATGATGGATTTAGTTTTAATTTCTCTAATGGAATTATCTCTTGCTTTAAGAATGATTTATTTTATTTGAAAGCACATCCATGTCGTGGCATATATGAAACAAGTGTATGCTTGCAAAGTAATAGATCAATCATGAATGTTGGTTCTAAATCCAAATGTGATTTGGATAAGTTATCTTTATGGCATGGTCGTTTGGGCCACATAAACAAGAAACGCATCGCCAAGCTCCAAGCGGATGGGATCTTGGAATCATTTGACAATGGGTCGGATGATGTATGTGAATCTTGCTTATTGGGCAAAATGACCAAAGCACCCTTCACCGGCGTATGTGAGAGGGTCCAAGACTTGTTGGATATCGTTCACACAGATGTGTGTGGTCCGTTCAAGCATGTCACTAGGGATAACTCAAGGTACTTCGTAACTTTTACTGATGATTTTAGTAGGTATGGGTATGTCTACTTGGTGAGACAAAAGTCAGAAACCTTTGAGGTTTTCAAGACTTTAAAAACGAAGTTGAGAACAAATTGGGTAAACGAATTAAGATGCTCAGATCGGATCATGGTGGTGAGTATCTAAGTTCGGAATTCCATGACCATCTAAAAGATTGTGGAATTGTTTCACAATTGACACCTCCTAGGACACCATAATTAAATGGTGTCACCGAGAGGAGGAACCGGACATTGTTGGATATGGTCCGGTGTATGATGAGTCGTACGGATGTACCCATTAGCTTTTGGGGCTATGCATTGGAAACGGCCGTTAGAATCCTTAACCTTGTACCAACTAAGAAGGTCAAGAAGACACCCTTTGAGATGTGGCATGGAAAGGTTCCATCACTTTCATATCTAAAGGTTTGGGGTTGTCCTGCCTACGTGAGACGTGAGGTGGAGGACAAATTGGAACCCCGAGCCGAGAGGTGTTTGTTCATTGGACATCCTACCGGGTCTATGGGATATTTGTTCTACAAACATTCCGAGAACAAGGTATTTGTTGCTCGGAGGGCTGTCTTCCTTGAAAGGGAGCTGCTATCCAAAGACGCTAGTGGGAGAAAGGTTGATCTTGAAGAAATTCAAGAACCTTCCAATGACCAACCTGAAGTTGGCACTAGTTCACAAAACGATTCTCAGCACGGCGCTACCAGAGAACCTGACACGGATCCTTTACCTCTTAGGAGATCCGGTAGGAGTCGCAATGAGCCAGAGAGATATGGGTTTCTCATGTCTAAGGGTTGCGACCTAGTGGTAGATCATGATGGACCATCATCTTATCGGGACGCCGTGGTAGGCCCTGAGACCGTTAGGTGGAAAGAGGCAATGGAGTCTGAGATGCAATCTACATCGGATAACCAAGTCTGGGATTTGGTAGATCGGGTACCCGGGTGTAGACCCGTAGGGTGCAAGTGGGTCTTTAAGAAAAAGACCGGCATAGATGGAGAGGTAGACACCTTCAAAGCCCGACTGATGGCTAAGGGTTTCATGCAAACTCATGGTGTAGACTATGATGAAACCTTTTCCCCGGTGGCTATGTTGAAGTCTATCCGGATACTCATGGCAATTGCCGCATTTCATGATTATGAGATTTGGCAAATGGATGTAAAAACCTCGTTCCTTAATGGGACACTTAGCGAGGAAGTCTATATGACTCAACCCTAGGTTTTTGTACATGCCAAGCATCTGGATAAGGTCTGCAAGCTCAAAAAGTCCATTTATGGACTTAAGCAACCATCGCGTAGCTGGAACCTGTGCTTTGATGAGAAAGTCAAAGACTTTGGCTTTTCAAAAAGCAAGAATGAGCCATGCGTATATGTCACGGCTAGTGGGAGCATAGTTATATTCCTAGTTTTGTATGTCGATGACATACTCCTCATTGGGAATGATATCCCGACCCTTCAAGGTGTAAAAACCTGGTTAGGCAATTATTTTTCAATGAAGGATCTAGGAGATGCGACTTATATTCTTGGGATCAAAATCTATAGAGATAGATCCAAGAGGCTAATTGGGCGGCCAAAGTACATATGTTGACAAAGTCCTAAAGCGGTTTAGGATGAAGACTCCAAGAAGGGGATCATTCCTATGTCTCATGGTTAGGTGTTGAGTAAGACTCAATCCCCCTAGTTCCCCAGAGGAACGGAAAGTAATGAAGCGGGTGCCATATGCTTTGGCTGTGGGGTCGATCATGTACGCCATGCTGTGTACAAGGCCTGATGTATCGTGTGCTTTAAGCATGACGAGTAGATATCAAGCCAACCCAGGCGAAGCCCATTGGACGGCGGTAAAAAGCATTCTCAAGTATCTTTGGAGGAGTAAGGAGATGTTCTTGGTTTACGGAGGTGAGGAAGAGCTTACAGTAAAGGGTTACTCTAACGCAAGCTTCCAAACCGATAGGGATGACTGCCGATCACAATCGGGGTTCGTTTTCCTATTAAACAGCGGTGCTATATCCTGGAGGAGCTCCAAGAAAGAAACTGTGGCCGATTCCACTACAGAGTCAGAATATATTGCGGCCGGTGAAGCTGCTAAGGAAGCCGTACGGATGAGGAAATTTGTGCTTGATTTGGGAGTGGTTCCTAGCATCAGCAACCCTGTTGAGATCTTCTGTGACAACGAGGGTGCCGTTGCTTTAGCAAAGGAACCAAGGTCTCACCGACGCACGAGGCATATTCCGTGGAAATATCATTTTATCTGGAACGTGGTCGAGAATGGAGACATTGTCATCAGCAGAGTACACACGGATAGCAATTTGGCGGATCCGTTCATTAAACCGTTGTCACAAGCTAAGCACGATGCCCACACACGTGCTATTGGGATTAGATTTGCTAGTGACTTGGTTTGAGTTGTATATTGGTTATTGTATTGGATATATTTGCTATGAAATTGGGAACATTAAGCAAAATTGTATTTTTGAATGTATTGATTATTAAATGGATATTTAATGATACGCGTGTAGCGAATACTTTCTTTAAATCATTATTGTGTTCCAACTTTGCATGTTTTATCTCTTCCTTGAATGTTTCACATTCTAAATTGTCCACGGTCGGTCATTCTTCATTGGAAGGAAGTATGAACGAAGATCGAGGTAAATGATTGGTCAAAGTGTTCAATGGGAATTGAATACAAGGGACGCAATATTTCGCCTATACTTGAAAAGAGTTTCAAGTGATTGGACGACCCACACCTGATCTTACTTCATGGTACATGTCAAGAGTAAATCAGGATGATAATATCTTTTATCCTTAGACCGGAGATGCATGTGTTTCACTATTTTGGTTTGCTTTATTCTGAGTGCTTTCAAACGTAGTTCGTAACTGGCTATTATAAAGGAGGCTTTTGGGTAAAGTATAGCCTATGTATTGGAGGCAACGTAGTCGAAGGAATTTGTTCCTCTGTTTAGAGAGATATCCTTGGGCCCCTCGATGATTGGGCGCTGACACCAAAAATGCATGGCCATGCTTGAGCTTGCAATGATTGTTAATCAGTTGCAGCTCACCTTTTGATCACCACCAATATTGATCGAGAAACATAATCGTGAACGATCAGAGAATGACTTTGTACCATGTCTCGTGTTCACTTGGATATCACGAACAATAGGATGATTGATCACTTATCTATAGGACCGTGTTAAACTCTTTTAGTTTTGACTTGGTACTTGTCAGGGATGACATACCCCGTGTTTAGTTGGGGGCAGGGATGCCTTGCTAGAGGCCGCTCCCTGTCTGTGGTGCCCATGGATACGGTGTGTCATGCGCAAGTGGGAGTTTGTTGGAATCTGCCTACTAACACACGTAGGCCGACATCACTGCCGATGAAGCGCGGGCCTATTAGGTCACACGCCAAGTTTCCACTCCGACAGCTTAATAAAAGTGAAAGGGTCAAAATGATCAAATTTAATCTGACCTAGGCTTCACGACCGTGAAGGATGCTCCACGGGTCGTGAAGCAGCTCGTGTACACGTGTTCTGTCATGGCTGCATGGTTCGTGAAACCCTAGGGCTTCACGACCCTACATGGCTCTTGAAGGAGGTTGTGAAGACACGTGCCCACACAATTCTTGCACGGCGCGGCACGGCTCGTGGAGGATTAATGGCCGGTCGTGGCACATTTATCCTTCACGGCCCGTGAGAGCCCATGAAGTAGTCGTGAAGGCAGAATTCTAAGTGACACTTGTATTTGGTTAGACCATCTTGTTGGTCCAATGAATGAGTGCCAATTAGCACAACCCTGGAGCATCTAGAGCAGAGAACGTGTTTATTTAACAAGCTCTCTTTGTTCCTTGTTTCACTCTTAGACAATCTTGCATACACACACACATATTGGTGAGTTCTAGTTGGTGAGATACAAGAGACCATTGTGGGTGTGTTCTTGAGGTACAAGTGATGTTTAAGAAATCTTACAAGTTAGCTTGGTTCGATTTTGGCTTACTAGTACAAGGGAGGTTGGTGATTTGCTTAGTGTGGACTTCATTGGAGCTTGAAGCCTTTTGTTTCAAGATTTCATCCCGAGATCGGTTATCTCCTTATTCCAGCCAAGAAATCAACGTCTTCAAGGGTATGACTCTTCTCATTTTTCTTTCTTTTGGTTGCATGTAGCTTCTTACAAGTTTTCACCACAATTGGGACTTCTTGCTTCCGTTACGTGTCTTGATCCCCATGGAATCCCAACGGATGTGAGATGGATCACTGTTGTTATTTGAAGAAATTCAGATCCTCTTACATAATACTGCTATTATATGTTGATGACATGTTGATTACAGGAGCAGATATGGCAGATATCAACAGGTTAAAGAAACAACTATCTCGAGAATTCGAGATGAAAGATTTGGGTGCTGCGAATCAGATACTTGGCATGAGCATTAGAAGGTACACTAAGACTTTCTCAAGAAAAGTACATCTTGAAAGTTTTAGATCGGTTCAGGATGAATGACGCCAGAATCAGAAGCACACCTATAGCTACTCATCTGAAACTCTCTAAGAAACAATCACCTTAGACGGATGAAGACAAATATGAAATGGCTAAAGTTCCGTATGCTTCAGCAATTGGCAGTTTGATGATGCAATGGTTTGCACCAGGCCAGACATTGTTCACGCAGTGGGAGTTGTTAGCAGATTTATGTCAAATCCAGGAATGAAGCATTGGGAGGCGGTTAAGTGGCTGTTACGCTACCTAAATGGGACTTCTAAAACTTCACTATGTTTCAAAAAGAAAGGTGTTGTTTAGAAGGCTTTGCTGATGCAGATCTAGGGGTTGTTCAGATTCAGGCAAGAGCACTACTAGTTTTGTGTTCATGGTTGGTGGAACAACTGTCAGTTGGATGTCCAGATTATAGAAAAGTGTTGCTCTTTCAACCACAGAAGCAGAATATATGGCGATTGCAGAAGCAAGCAAAGAGCTTATTTGGTTAAAGAACTTTCTAGCTGAGCTGGGTATGAAACAAGATGACAATGTTCTGTATTGTGATAACCAAAGTGCAATTCATCTCACGAAGAATCCGGTGTTTCATAGCAGGATGAAACACATTCAAATGAGGTACCACTTTATCAGGGAGTTGATAAGTGATGGTATATTGGCTTTAAAGAAAATCCTTGGTACGAAGAATCCTGTTGATATGTTTACTAAGGCGGTGACAACAGATAAGCTGAAGCTCTGCATGGCTTCAGCTGGTCTTTGAGTTCAGTGATGAATGAAGACGCCGGACTAGAGATGGAGAAGGAAAAAGGTTACGGAGATTACAGAGCTTGGATGGCAGTTGATTCAGTAAGCCTCCAAGTGGGGGATTGTTGAGATATGAAGGCTTAAATCAAGAAAATGGTGAGTTGGCAAAGTTCAAGGCTCCACGCCGTGGAGCATTAGTGCTCGGTGTGCAGCACTCGAGTATTCTCGGAGTGAGGAAGCAGCACACGACGTGCAACCCTTTTTTGGGCCGACTCCTTTTTTTGGTTTGTTTGAGGCGGCTGTTAAACCTTTTAGGGTTTATGTGTTAACCCTAGTTTCTCCTCTATAAATATTGATCTCCTGTAATTGTAACGTTTGAGCACCTAATAATAATATCAATCTCCAGTTCGGCCATGGACGTAGCTTGATCATACAGATCGAGTGAACCACGTAAAAATACTTGTGTCCTCTTATTCTCGTTTTCTATTTGCTTGTTTGTGTGGTGTTTATTGTTTGCGTCCATTCCACGTTTCCTTACAGTTTCATGGGTCGGGTCCAATCAACATGAGGTTTGATAAATTATTTTTGATTTTCTGGATTTTATCTATCTATTATTTTTTTTGTTTTGCTTTTGACCTATTTTATTATTATTAAATGAACTCCCCCTTGACCAGTGATCAAATAAATCATTTGGAGTTGCAATTTTGTCGTTTTTTTAGTACAGCTAATTTTCTGAGTTTTCTCCCCCTACAGGAATGCATAACAATGCGTTCGTGTAGACTAGAGAACCACAACGCTCCCCCTAGATTGGAGCAACACCTAATCCTGTACACGAAACAAAAACACGCGTGGTACTGTCTGATGAATTTAAAATAGAGTAGAATGATATGGAAACACTGGGATAGTGAGTTATAGTGTCTGATTTAGCATTCCAATCTTAAACACCAAAAAGTTAAACCGGGATTCTTTGGTGAACAAGTCAGCTAACTAATGATCAATATGAACATACTGTAATTCAATGAGACCATTCTCCACATTGTCCTTTAAGAAGAGATACCTGATTTCAATGTGCTTGGTTTTTGAGTGATGTACCGGATTGCAGGAGATTGCAATTGCACTTTGAGAGTCACAGAGCAAGGGAATCTTAGAATATTTCATACCAAAGTCTCTCGGGCAATCTCCTTTGAGCTTGAAGATGTCTTGCAATTACTTTGAACATGGAATACGAAGATAATAAAAATTACAATGCAAAGGTTACCTTACAAACTAGGTTTGCAAGGTATATAAAGAGAATACCACATGAGCCAAGAGCCTCGTGGGCTTTTACAACTAAACTAGCTATTACAATAAGTGTGGGCCAAGCCCAATATATCTAACTAGTCTAGTAATACAATAATAATAAGACAAAAGAACACAAGGCCTAAAAACATATTTTAGACTAACAGCAACGCAATCCTAAACACCCCCTTATTGAGTTCTGCTTATTTTATTTTTTTGGGGTGTTTCTTAGGTTTTTGTTCATTTTATTTGTTGAGATATTTGGTGACTTCTGCTACTTTTATGATTTGAATAGAAGTTCTTCGAATGATATTAAATCATAGTTTTTTCATAATTGGATTTCATGTAAAAGTTCTTGAAACATTAACCTAAATGTTCTTGTCTATATAACATAACTATTTATCTAAACACAACACTTCTTTATAAACCTATCTTTAAATGAAACATCATCTTAAAATGTAGTTATAGTTGAAGCTTAATTGGATCCAACAACTTAAATTATAGTTTCAGTGTAAAGAATTAAAGATATTGTTTGTAGTTATAGTTGAAGCTTGATGTTCTGATTAAACACCAAGAACAACCAAACTCAATAACACCAACAAATCTTGCAACAGGGTAGCAGATGGAGTGTTGATGGTTAAATGATCATGACAACTACACATGTTTAAAAAAAATTAATTAAAACAATATGAGTCCATAAGCAAATAAGAATCATAAACTTTAAAGGATGCTAACATGGTAATTACAGTTGGAGGAAGAAGTTGAACAATATTTTGTAGCCAAATTTCAGTGAATACATAATGTAGTTATAGTTGAAGCTTGATTGGATCTAATAGCTTAAATTATACTTTGAGTGTAAAGAATTAAAGATGCCGTTTGTATTTAGAACTAAGTCACCACTTCTTTTCATGTATTTCAACACTCATCGTTAATCATTCGTGATTATTAACATATTATCCAGCCCAAGTTACTTCATTTATACTGATTTAATCTTAGTAAATCTAGTTGATCACACAACAGGTTGAAGATCTATATAGTGGTACCAATACTCATACAATAGTTTCAAAATAGACTTTAATCATCCCCCTATGTTACTCTAATAGTTCCAGATTTACTTCAGATCAGCAAACACAAATTCATGAATTCAAAACTGAATTTCAATTATCTACATGAACAATGTATTCCTAAATAGATTATGAACAATTAATTTTGTAGCCAAATTCAAAACAATTTCAGCGATTAGAATCAATTGATTACCGGATTCGAAATCAGAAAATAACAGCGATAAGCTTACTTGGATAGGAAACGGTTCAAGGAAGCAGCCGATGGTGTAAGTTGCCGGAAGGAAGTCCCCGTTAGGAAAATCGTTGTTCTTAAGGTGTATACACGGCTGGAAGCGGAACTATGAACCGCTCTTCAGGGTAGTGTTTGTCGAAGAGGGAAGCGCAGGAAGGTTGTTCCAATTGTCGAAGAAGGTAGCGCTGTGTTTGTCGAAGAGGGACGCGCCGGAAGGATGTTCTGATTGTCGAAGAAGGTAGCGCTGTGTTTGTCGAAGAGGGAAGCACCGGAAGGATATTGTGATTGTCAAAGAAGGTAGCGCTGTGTTTGTCAAAAAGGAAAGCGCCAAAAGGATGGGAAGCACCCGAACATTGTCGAAGAAGGACACGAAGAAGAATTCGCCTTGTTGGTTCCATAAACCCTAAGACATATCTATTTCAAAACCGGGTTACCCGTGACCCGTGTATTTCCTTAAGCAATTGAAGCAATTTGTGACGTATGTGTATCTTTATTTTTGATTTTTTATTTTTTTAATAAAGTGTTCTGATTGGTGGAAATTTAATTTTTGAAAAGGATAATGATATCATCCTTTTCTTTTAATAAGTTTATAAGATAAGATTGTGTAGATCCTTACTTTTATCAATTCTACAATAGTGCTTCACCAAATTCACTATATCATATTAGCACCATTTATACCGATCAAATAGGTCTATGACTCGCTAATAATTCCTTCAATGTATTTTTGTACATGAATGTTTCTTTAAATATTTTTTTGTTTAATAGCTTATGGGTTTGTGAAGCATATAAATTTCCTATCGCAACAAGGTTCTATGATGGTCTTCAACTACCATGATATACGTACAATCTACTAATTTTATTATTATGAAAATATTTGTAGACACTCGTTTTTATATGTTTGTATAGACTTTGAGTAAATTTGTGTTTTCAATTTTATAGAATTTATGTATGCAAGTTTGTCATGTTCAATTAACGTCATTTTCTTTCGTCATGCATGATTGACGATATTTATATTAATCAACTTATCATGCCTAAAAAGAGAAAAAAATAAAAAAATTAACTTATTGATGTAGAAATGAATTTCTATATGAATTAACATAGAAGTAGATAAATAGAAACTCAATTGAATTGTATATTTTTTGTTTATTGTAACATGCATTCCCCTCTACATTATTATTGTGACATACATATACTACTTTCTTAATTTAAACTATTCTAGTCATTGAATACCATTATGGATAAAAACATTAACATTGGTTTAACACTTATACATATTAATAAAGTATTGTTTTAAGTGTTTTAAACTTTCAACACTTGTTTAACTACACTAGAATTTGTAAATTGTGGAAAAACAAACCTTTGAATTATGCTTGCAAATCAAGAGAACTAAAAAACTAAATTTCTCGAACACCTTGTAGCAATAATGTTTTTATCTCTTACATCTCAACATTTTTGTTTAACGTTTAAATTTTATCTGGATGATTTAATTATCAAGTTTTGTTGGGTTATAGTTCTAGCTATAGTAGATAAATATGTAGATTTAAAAGTAGCATGTAGAGAGTATGTGTTCAACTGTTTAAGCTAGTCAAAGATGATTTTATTGTGTACTGTGATGCTTTGTTTGTTGGCTTGGGATGGGTTTTCATGCAAAGAGATCGGGTGATTGCTTAAGCTTCACGCCAATTGAAACCGCACGAAAAGAATTATCTGACTCATGATTTGGAGCTGATTGTTGTTGCCTTTGCATTGAAATTATGGAGCCAGTATCTGTACAGTACTAAATGTGTGATTTGTACCGATCACAAAAGTCTACAGTATGTGTTTACCCAAAAAGAATTAAACATGCGACAAAGACAAAGGTTAGAATTGATAAAGGATTATGATTGAGAGATAAGGTATCACCCTGGGAAGGCAAACGTGGTGGCAGATGCATTGAGTCGCAAAGGAGCTGGAGGTTATGAAAATTGAGATAGTATTCGATTTAGTGAATAGACTGAAATCCGCTCAATTGGAAGCCTTGAAGGAAGGAAATTTGAAATCAGAATTGTTGAAGAAGAGTTAACTGACGATTCTCGTGGATTGAAAACATTCAATTCTCGTATTTGGGTGCCTATGCTTATAGAACTGAGGAAATTGATCGTAACGGAAGCACACAAGTCCAGACTGCCGGTACACCCAGGAAGTACCAAAATGTACAACGACATGAAGGTACTATACTGTTAGCAAATGATGAAAGAGATGTTGTGTAGTTTGTGGAATCATGCCATATCTGTGCACAAGTTAAAGTTGGGCAGCAGAAACCTTACAGATCATTGAGACAGCTCGAGTGGAAGTAGGAACACATTACGATGGATTTTGTAACTAAACTTCCGCGTACTCAGAGGAACCACCACATGATATGCGTGAGTGTGGACCGTTTAACGAAAAGTGCCCATTTTCTTGCCACATGTGAGACGGCATCTATGGGTAGATTGGCTCAATTGTACATTGATGAAATTGTTTCGAGCCATGGCATTCCGTAATCTATTGTTTCTGACAGAGACTCCATATTTGTTTCTAACTTCTGGAGGAGTTTACAAAGAGAATTAGGGATGCAAATTAACTTGAGTACCGTTTATGGTCAGACTGAATGAACCATACAGGCGCTTGAAGATATGTTGCATGCTTGTGTAATTGAGTATCGTGATTCTTGGAATTCGCATTTACCGTTGATTGATTTTGCATATAACAATTCTTACCATTCAAGTATTGGGATGCCTCTTTATGAAATGTTGTATGGTCGTCGTTGCCGTACTCCGACTTATTGTTTAGAGGCTAGTAAGAAACAGTTTGTGAGTCCAGAGATTGTTCAGTTAACTGCAGATAAGGTTGCTATTGCACAAGAGAAACTAAAAGCCGTCAGAGATAGGCATAGAATATATGCTGATCCTCGTCGTCGGCCTGTTTCGTTTGTGGTATGTGAGTTGGTTTATTTGAAAGTTTCACCGTGAAAGGGTATTATCCGTTTTGGCAAGCGTGGGAAGTTAGCTCCTCGCTTTATTGGCCCTTTTCACATACGACAGATAGTGAACGATCAGAGAGTTACATTGGATCTTCCTTCTGAGTTGACAGGTATTCACGACACGTTCGATGTGTGTTATCTGCAAAAATGTAAAGTAGAAGATGAGAGTCAGATTCTCCTAGTGCATGAGTTAAAAGTTGATTCAAAGAATAGACTTGTAGAAGAACATGTGGAACTTTTGGATCATAAAGTGACCAAGCTTCGTAAGAAACGGATTCCTATGGTATTGGTCAAGTGGAAGCACAGTTTGGGTTCTGATTTAACCAAGGAGACAGAGGCTGATATGAAGAATCGATACTCTCAGTTTTTTGAACGAGATGTGATTCCAAGGATGGAATCCTATTAATGAGGGGAGATTTGTAACACCCGCAAACCCAGACTAGTCGTTAGCGGGTTGGTGGTGATTGTTTATGTGTGTTTTAATATTTTAATTAAGTTACTTTATCTTAATTAATTAATTAAGGTTAAGTGGATTTGAATGTATGAATGTATGTATGCATGATAATGAGAGATTTAATGTAACACATCATGCTTAGAATTAAGTGAGTAGGTGTGTACGTGTGTTAATATGTATATGGATAAGACATGAGAGATTATCACCTCCTCATTTGAAAAGCTACTTTGAAAGTGTATGTGTGTGTTTGCTTTGAGAAGAAGAAAGCTCAAGAAACTTGCAAACTTGAAATCTTAAAGTGAAGATCTAGTGATTGTTAATTCAAACTAAAGGTTAGATAATGTTTCTAGCATGATTGTGATTATATTGATATACTTTCTTGCTGGGTTTTGTGGGTGTAAGTATGAATCACCACTAATGAAAGCTTGAAGAAAACTTGATATGTGGGTTTTGTTGATTTGATGATTTTAAATGGTTTAAATGTGTGCATGATGATTGAAAGCTTGTTATATGATGTTTGAATATATTTTGGTAAGGTTTTTAGTAGATTTCAATACCTGGTTAACTATTGTTATGGAGTTATGGTCGGCTGGAAGATGAACATAAGAAGATGGAAAAACTGGAATATAGTAGATCACGGCACGATGCCTTGTGGGTCGCGGCGCAAACCTCTTCGATTTCAACGTGTCGTTCGAAGGAAGCTTGTGGCACGAACCCTTTTCGAATTCGAAGTATTGTTGGTTCCAAGGTAGCTCGTGGCGCGAAGGGTTGTAGCTCGTGGTGCGAAGCTGTATGTTACGAATTCGAAGGGGAGTTCGAAGGCTCGTTGCGACGCGAAGAATTGTAGCTCGCGGCCCGAACCAATTGGTTGCGAATTCAAAGGAGCTATTCGAAGTGGCCGTTCAAAGGCCTGTCGCAGCGCGACACATGGTTGGTCGCGACGCAACCCATGTTATTTCAATAGGAAGCTTTGTTTGTTGTACTTCGATGCTGTATGGTATGTGTATATTTTTATGTGAAGTTAATATGCTATTTATGAGTATATGAGATATAAATATATGTGGGTATATATATTTATAAAGTAGAAACTGATTTCAGTGTTATTGTGTTTTTAGGAAACACAAAGACTCAGTAATATTAGACATTTGAGTGTGGTATTCGAGAATCAAGAGGTGAGTGGATGTTAACTCACCGATGGTAAAGGTTATGATTGATATGATTGATGTGATTCATGCTTATGTGATTGATAGACTGTTTAGTCTGATGATTGTTGTTTGTATAATTCTTGGATGATTATTTGGCCGATACGCACTCTTTGGATGATATTGAGTTGTGTGATAGAAGTTAGCTATGCGTGGTATTGGGCTAGGCCTGGTCGCTTTTGGTTGAGCAATTGTAGACCCTCTCGTGCATGTGTCGTATTGGAGGGGATCTAACTGTGCCAGTTAGCGGTGGGCTATCGGTGAACCGTTGCTTTGGCCGGCATTGGTTGTAGGTTGTATGTCAAACCGCCGGTCTTCTGGATTATGTGATTACATGCTTTTGTATTGATTGTGCTTTTTTGCGTTGTGATTTAGTTTCCTCTCGCTTAGCTTTGTACTAATTCCTCATTATTGAACCATTTTTGTAGGTTCGTGTGTTTAGTAGTGATTGTTTAAAGGAAAGCTTGATCATATGCTCTGATATTAATTTTATTGGAAACGAGCCATCTTTGTGTAACTTTTGTAACACAGACAAGACGTATTTTTGTAAACAACATTTCCAGTTGTGGGGTTTATGTAAATTATTTTATGTTTATGCTTCCACGGTGAATTTAAAATAAAAAATAGCTTAGGATTTTGCAGTGTTACAAACTTATAACTCAATTTAAATATTTGAAGCATATTAATTTTGTCCTTGAGGATTTCATACACAAGAACTGGAGTTATTTGATGAGCGTAACTCACAACATATACACACAAAGTAACACACACAATCAAACAAACTTGCCAATAATCAAAAGAACACACACCCTCAAAACATAAACACTTTCTAGAAAACACACAGAGATTTCAGCTTCGCCATTTTGATTTTAAACAAAACGTAATTAGAAAACATAACAAATCAGAGAATGGGAATGAGGTTGAAAGAGATAAGAGTTTGGTTAACGATTTAGAGGAGACAATGTCAAAGATATATATATATATATATATATATATATAGCTAAAAGGGTATATTTAGCCTCTTATAATTAGTAAAAATAGTTTTTAAATATGTTTTTCCAAATTTCAGGGTTAAAACATTTTGTAAAAGCTTAGTGATTAAGAGTTAGGTGTTACAATAACCGCAAAAGCAATAAATCAAGTACAAATCAAGCATGCACTATTTAATTTCTTAAGTATGCCCTATCTATATCTCCTATAACTTAGTAACCATTCCATCCTATGTGGCATCCATGATTGATCTTCAATTTGTGAATCTAAGTTAATTAGGATGGGTGGGTAAATGATGTGTCAACAAATTAGAGGTTTGGGCTTAAAGTCAATATAAATGGGATTGTTAATTAGAAGTTTGGGTTTCAACTTCTTCCTTAAATGTGTCTTAATTACAAGTTAATTAGAAGTTTGAGTTTCAATTTCTTCCTTAAATGTGTCTTAACTATTAATTTCGGTTACCATATAATGTATTAAGTTATATTTTCGGATATCAAGATGAATTTGTAAGCAAAAATAAATGATAGTAGTACTACATTTGAGCTCCAACCGAATGAGATTGTTCTTCCTTAATCCCTAACAGTCGGTTTCAACTTCTTCTTTAAATGCGTCTTAACTTTTAATTTCGGTTACCATTATAATGTGTATTAAGTTATAATTTCAGTTACCATTATAATGTGTATTAAGTTATAATTTCGGTTACCATTATAATGTGTATTAAGTTATAATTTTGGTTACCAAAATGAATTTGTGAGGAAAAGTAAATGAGAGTAATACATTTTTGAGCTCCAACCAAATGTTTATAAATTCGAAAGCTTCCTTCTTTCTTTGCTTTAGTTTATGCATATTGTACCCTTAACACATTTGGTTATTTATCAAACAATAATGGTCTCCATATATCATTTGTTAAGTGAGGTAAACCCTCATGCCCATGGCTTGAAAATTCAGGTCCGTGTCGTCCACTTGTGGGAACAGCATGTCTATATGAAACCTTCCGAAGCATATTGTATCGAAATGGTGGTGATTGGTTGGATAAACCTTTGCTTGATTTTTTATGTATGTAGTATTGTTCATTAACATTATATAGAATACGTCCTATTACATAATTTTTCTTATTATTTGTTGTGTTGGTATGTAGATATTGTCACTGTGTTAGATGGATACACAGATCTCATTGATACATCCATTGATGGGCGCTCTACCCGGAGAGTTTGTTTTCAATTATTAAGTGAAATGTATGTGTAATGTGTATTTGTTTTAATTCCTACTAGCCTCTTTATTTCTGAATTTATTAGTGTATTTTTCCATAATGTTTTATAAATCTATTCATTAGACGGATTTTGGCTTTGAGTATAGGTAAGGATTTCAAATTATAAATAACTATGATTTTATTTGTATTGTACACATAACCCGTAATATTTACCATAGGTATAATTTACAAATCCGTGTTAAGACATGTCGGGTACAAATCCGTTGGTAATGTAAGCGATGAACTTGAGTTACTTGCAAACTTTCCTATTGAGGTTGAATTATTGAAGGTATTTTATGTCTTTAACCATATTTATTTAATAATGAAAAATACATAATGAGTAAAATGAATTACGAAGCTTACTTTATTTATTTCATAATTTTAATGTAGGACGACGATACAAGCAACAAAGTTATGATTGGATAGTGATGATTGTAAAATTGTGACTCCTAAGGTTGGCTTAAAAACAAATACCGCGGGTTCATCTGAAAAACGTCGCAATATTAATGACAAAGATAGGGATGTAGAAGGATCTATTGCTGTGAAGGAGCTTGTGTTTGTGAAGAAAAGGAAAAGTTTGAATGGTTTGAGATGATTACCGTTTAGATTAATGTATTTTTTTTTAATTTTATCATTAACATTATATAGAATACGTCGTATTACATATTTTTTTCTTATTATTTGTTGTGTTGGTTTGTAGATATTGTCGGTGTGTTAGGTGGATACACGGATCTCATTGATACACCCAATGATGGATGCTCTACCCGAAGAGTTTGTTTGCATTTATTAAGTGAGAAGTATGTGTAATGTGTATTTGTTTTAATTCCTACTAGCCTCTTTGTTTTTGAATTTATTAAATGTATTTTCCTCTAATATTTTATGAATCTATTCATTGGAAGGGTTTTTGAGTGTAGGTAAGGATTCCAAATTTAAAATAACTATGATTTTATTGGTATTATACACATACCGATTGCTAGACATAACACGTAATATTTACCGTAGGTATAAGTTACAAATCCGTGTTAAAGACACGTTGGCTACAAACCCGTAGGTATAACTTACAAACCCGTTGGTAATGTAAGTGATAAACCTGAGTTACTTACAAACTTTCCTATGGAGGTTGAATTATTGAAGGTATTCTATGTTTTTAACCATATTTATTTAACAATAAAAAGTTCATAAAGTGTAAAATGAATTACGAAGCTTACTTTATTTATTTTCTAATTTTAATATATGATGATGATACAAGCAACAAAGTTGTGATTGATAGTAATGATTGTGAAATTGTGACTCCTAAGGTTGGTTAAAAAACAAATAACACGGGTTCATCCAGAAAATATCGCAATATTGATGACAAATATGGGGATGTAGAAGGATCTATTGCTATGAAGAAGAAACTTGTATTTGTGAAGAAAGAAAAAGTTTGAAGCATTTGATATGGCTACCGTTTAAATTAATATTTTTTGTTTTTTACTTTTATCAAATAAGTTGCTTAATAATCTTTGGTAGTATTTCCCTAACACGAATCCATCTCACCATCTTATAATTAGATCATTTGGAAATAATACATTTTGGTTTGAGTTTTAAAATATAATTTTTCATTTGGAATTATTAACCTCTTCGTGTTGTGTGTTAGTATATATTAGGGGTGTTCATTTTCGGATATCGGGATTTTCAGATATCCGAAATTTTTGGATAGTGCATTTCGGTATCCGATATCGGATATCCGAAATTTCGGATTCGGATATCGGATAATCCGAAATATCCTAAATTTAATATTAAGTTTTTTTTTTGCAAAGAGTTTTTCCTTGCTTCTCCCGGAAATTTAGTACTAACATTACATGTCCTAAATATTAATTTAATTAGAACTAGAACTACTTTTACAAACTTCATTCAATTTCTTCCGAAATTAATTTTTTTTTTCAAACTAGAACTACTTTTACAAACTAATTAACTACCCTTCACATAATTAGATCATTAACCAACTTATACTATATATATGTACAATCGAATTAATTAGTTATTCTTCAATTTGAAGCAATATATAAAATATAATTAACGAGGGGAACTTAAGGATAGGAAATCAATAATCTCTAGATGAAGAGCAAAAATAAATTGGTCTGAGTGTATCTAAAATAAACATGTAATAACAAGATCAATCGATCGAGCGATGTAGAAACTGGATCATCAAGTATATATGATATCGATTTGGAGTTTTGGACGTCTAGGGATGTTTTTCATATTATATATTTATTATTTAAAAAAATTAAAAAGTATATATTTCCGATATCCGAATATCTGAAATTTTGGAAAAATGCTATCCGAATTCAAATATGAAAATTCGGATATCCAAATTTCGGATCGGACTTTTCAGGTATTCAGATTTCTGATCAGATACGGATATTTTTGAACATCCCTCGTATATATGTGTATATTGTTCAATTAATCTCTACACATAATATGTGTGTACTCGGCTTCGTTATACAATGATTGATGTAAGTAGTTTTTAAGCAATTAGATGAGCTTGATATTGTTTTACGCAATCTTTATTGAAAATGTTATTGTAACTTATATGTTACTGTTGTAACATAACAATACCCATAAAACAATTTAAATTTATTACTCATTTATGTTAATTATTACACTTAAATAGCAACCTATAACTATAAATTCAATTTATATTATCTACCCATGTCCATAATTGTTATATATTTTTGAAAAAATATTTGTAACTTATATGTTACTAGAATAACCTAACACAATTTACTAAACTACATAAATTTATTAGACATTAATGATATTTATTACTATTAAATAGAAATTATTATTTATCATTACTTTATACTCTCTTACGATTTCTTCAACATTATAAATTATTAATATGCACTATATATTTACAACCTAGCAAAACCAAAAGAATGATTCTCAAAATATCAATTATTGTAGGTTAGTTACAAATGTTATAATGCATTTACGTTTTAACAACATGGATGGTTCTTTGAACAAATACGTAACTAAAGAGTTAACAAAAGTGTATTCTTAACAACAAAAATTTAAAAAATCAACCGATTATTGCAGATAAAAAATAAACATCCTGTTTATGAGTTTCTCGTACACTTTCCAGAGTCACACTTTGTTGTTTCAAATGCGTAGTTTGTAACGTAGTTTAAAAAAACATAAATATTTAATAACCCATAACAAACACATTATAAACGCCCGTGTTTACACGAGCTTGAGACCTAGTTTAATTCATAAATCAAGTACAAATCAAAAGAATTCAACTAACTTTTTCTTGGATATGAATACTGAATGTATGAAACATCTATGAAATGATATGATATGCACTTGAATAGTGTAATATTTGAATCATGTTTATGATATGTATTTGCATGCGTGCAATGAGATCCTGAATGGATGAGTTATGTGTTTGTGGACGGATCTGGATATGAGTACTGTATAGTCCATGATCGAGACTAGCATGAGGTCTGGCATTGCCTTGAGCGATGACAGAATTAACGGTACGTGATAGGTATTTAGGGTCTTGCAAGCCCAATGTTCCTCGATCGTTTGTGAGGATCAGCTGATTACTATACCTAGTGGAATTGATTGACTTCATAGCACAATGGTAATCTGCTTTATGCTCACCCATCAGCGCGGTTGATGTGTCTGGTACCCCGGTTAGTAGCATTGAGCCGGGCTAGCATGTAAGATTATGTTGGTTTCTGACTACGCCAGCTCATCGCGATATGCTAGGATAGCTTTCTGACTACGCCAGCTCATCGCGATATGTTGCTTATGTGATATGATATGCAAGGATAACATATCTGATGATTGCTAGGACTGCTTTATGCTCACCCATCGGCGCGATTGATAATTGTTATTGATCTTTATGCTATCTTATGCTCACTAGCTTTAATTAGCTAACAGATACTCTCCCCCATGTTGCAGGTGACTCTTAGGCTCGTGAGCTTGGGTGCTTGTTGGATTTTGTATTTTTGGGAGAAAAACTTGCATACTACACCATGTCTATAAATATTTTATATAATTGTCGGTTGTATGTCATAATAACACCAATAGTTCTAGTACTTTGTGTTTAGCTTTGATTTGTTAATAGTTAGCTACTCAGCTTTCCGCTGCGTGCGTTAACTTTGAAACCAGGTATATTACAAGTTATGTTTTACACGAAGTCAAGTGGTTTGAAAACTTATAATATTGGTTTTAAAAAGAAAAATCTTGTTTTCAAAATGGTGATGTTACAAAATAACTTGTAGTTTGGTGGTATATGGTATTTTTAATATCCCATATATCATGGTTTTTGAATTTTTTAAGGAAGGAAAGGGAATGATTTGATTGGAAAACAAGAAGGTTGTGTTGTAGAGTTTCATTTAACGAAGGAATCTGTAGGAAAATTGGGTATTTTCGCTCAACTCTTACCCTAAAAAAATGAGAGGATTTGGAAGGAAAACCCTTCTTATTTCCTTTCTTTTGTTTAATAAATGAAATAGTGTAGAATTAGATTTCGGCTTTGGTAGTAAGTATATGAAATAGATGGAATCAAAATATTGCTAAATTATAGTATAGATCCTTATACTTTTATCAATTCTACAATAGTGCTTCAACAATTTCACTATATCATATTACCACCATTTATACCGATGAAATAGGTCTATGGGTCTCTAATAATTCCTTCAAAGTATTTTTGTACATGAATGTTTCTTTAAATGTTTTTTGTTTAATAGCTTATGGGTTCGTGAAGCATATAAATTTCATGTCGCAACAAGGTTCTAGGATGGCCTTCAACTACCACGATATACGTATAATCTACTAATTTTATCATTATGAAAATCTTTGTTGACGGAAAATGCAATGAACTTTATTTTATTTGCCATTATATACAACGAACTTTAAAAATTTAAAAATAATACAATTAACTTTCATAATCCTCTCATTATATGCAAATAACTTTTTTATGTATCTGTTGTCTAGTTACCATTGTATACAATGAACTTTGCCATAAATTCCCTAGTATACAACAAGTTGTATACAATGTGAGAATTATGAAGGTTGGTTGTATTCTTTTTAAGAAAACAAAGTTGATTGTATATAATGGTAACTAAGACAAAGTTCATTGTGTTTTAATATAATTTGCCCCCATGATTGACGATATTGATATTAATCAACTTATCATGCCTAAAAAGAGAAAAAAAATTAATTAAAATTTTCATGCAACTATCAAACCACTAATAATCAAATCTAAGAACTAATATACTTATTGACGTTGAAATGACTTTCTATATGAATTAACATAGAAGTAGATAAAAAACCCTCAATTGAATTGTATATTTTTTGTTCTACTTTCTTAATTTAAACTATTGTAGTCATTGAATACCATTATGGATAAAAACATTAACATTGGTTTAACACATAAACATATTAATAAAGTATTGTTTTAAGTGTTTTCAAATTTCAACTCTTGTTTAACTACATCAGAATTTGTAAAATGTGGAAATACAAATCTTTGAATTATGCTTAAAAAACTAAATTTCTCCAATACCTTGTAGAAATAATGTTTTTATCTCTTACATCTCAACATTTTTGTTTAACATTTAATTTTTTTTCTAGATGAATTAATTATCAAGTTTTGTGGGTTATACTTCTGGTCATAATAGATAAATATGTAGATTTAAAAGTAGCATTTAAAGTGTATGTGTTCAGCTGTTTAAAATAATCAAGTTTTGTTTGATAAGAGTTTACTATCATAATCTTAACTTATTGTTAGTTCCATGCTTAGAATAATTAGATTTGATGAGACAAACCATAGCTATGTATAGATGATAGATTAGGAATTATGTAAGTCTGTGTAGACTGACTAGTCAGCTTAGGCTGAGTAGTCAGCGTACAAACAGATATAGAGTTTTCGATGTAAGTACTAGATAACTCAGTAACTTCTAAGCTGAGATAGGTTTCAAGAGTGAAGACTTGAAGATTTGAAGATCCAAGAACTCAGTTTGATGATATCAAGACTGAGTAAGTCAGCTCAGTGTTAGAAGTCAGCTTAGGAATTTAAGTAAGTTTTAAATTATGTTATAAACTCTCGATATCTACGACATTTAAATTAGGATATTTGAACCTAATTTAAACTATCTATTAGTTGGATAGAGATCTCAAACGAAATTATTTAGATATGTTCTAATTAAGGAGTTTGTTACGGTTTTAAAGAAAAGATAAGTTCTATCTTTAAATCACGATTTGTTCGTAGATAAATCAAGTATAAATATAAACCTTCTCATGGGTTTTACATATACAGAGAACACAGAAGATTCTGCATAAGTTGCAAGACGTACGTGTTCATCATACTTGATACGCGTGTGTTGCGATAACAAAATTCAAGAATGTTTTCCAAAGAGTTCTTGTTAATCAATGTTAACAAGAAGTTCGATCATCAATTAGTTTGTGATACAAGAGTGTTTAGAAAGAGTTGAGTTTATAATCAGTGTAACATCAAATCATTCTGTTGATTTGATTAAAAGAAGTGATATTGTAATATCGTGATTGATTATTGAATATATTCTTGTGGAATTGTTTTATTATTAATTAAGTGTATTCAACCCCCCTTCTACACTATATCGGTTGCTTGTTTACCCTCTTTGGGACTAACAACTGGTATGAGAGCAAGTTTCTTCATTAACTGAAGATCAAGATCCGCTGACAAGAGGTCAAGATGTCTAACAAGCAATCAAATCATATTCCAACAATGGCGGCAAAAGGGTGTCCTATTTTTTTATGGCAATGATATCCTATGTGGAAGTTTAAAGCCATGTTGTATCTAAAGTCCGTGGATCACGGGATGAGTACTGTGATTCAAGATGGCTCAATTATACCCATGATCCATATTACTGCCACTGACAAAACTGTTCCCTCTGGAGAAACTCCCAAGCCTGAAGCATCTTCGACTGAGGAAGATCGTAAACTGTTCACCCTTGATGACAAGGCACAGAGCATCATAGCGAATGCTTTGACAAACCCTCTTTTGCATACTGTGGCTGGGTGCCAAACTGCAAAAGAGGTGTGGGATACTCTAAGTGTCACTTATGAAGTCACGGACCTAGTCAAGCAACATAAGAAGACAAATCTAAGTCGTTCTTATGAAACCTTCTTTGCTAAGAAGAATGAAACCCTGGCTGATCTGTTTACCAGGTTTCAATGCTTGATTAATGATCTGATTTTGGTAGGAGTCAAGAAAGATGAAAATGAGTTAGTGCTCAAGTTCTTGGATGTGTTACCAGAACAATTCAATGAGATCACCATTGCTCTTCATGCTGGAGGAACCTTAGGTAAATATGATCTAAGATCTATCTATGGTTTTCTTTAAATCATCAACAGATCATGGAACAGAAGAAAGTGGCCCAGCAACAACTAAAAGAATCTATCAATAATGATGGATCTACATTGATTGCAGAAAAGAAAAAGAAGGGATCTAGAAAGTCTCAAGCTGAGACTGACTCTGAATCTGAATCTAAGGAGGTAAATCCTAACTCAGACTCAGATGATGAAGAGATGGATGCTCTTACTGAACAAATGTGAATGTTAGCAAGAAATTTTAGAAAGTTCAGAAGAGGAAGGGGTCAATCTGACAAAAGCAAAAGTTGTAAGTCTACTTTTGATCCTAAGAAAGCTAAGTGCTACAACTGTCAGAATATAGGACACAAAGTTGCTGAGTGTAGAGCTAAGAAAGGGGATTCAGTCTCAATAGCTAATAAGAATACCTACAGAGCTGATAAATACAAAAAGAAGTATCAAAAGCTCAAGGGTAAGCCAGATGAAAACATCAAAGGTCTGTGTGCTGAGACCTGGGACACTGAATCATCCACCTCAGATGATGATGATGAGCCAAATAGATGTTTAATGGCCATCGAGGATGAAAAGGAACAGGTTGATTTTGAATTAGAAGAAAGTTCCTTTGATGAGGATCTAGCAGAAGCTGCTAAGTTGAGTAAGCTGACCAATAATTGGGATCCTGCCTCAATGTATAAAGTAAACAACTTTAGCTCTTACACTGATGAACAGAAATTCTTAACGTTCAACTATTTGTTGAATGACTTCAAAACCTCTCTTACAGATCAATCTAATTTGAAAACTGAAATTTCAAAATTAAAAGATGAACTTAAACACTCTGAAACTCTCATAAATGATGGTAAAAAGACTCAAAGTGATTATGAGTGTCAGCTTCACATCAACAAACTTCTAAGTGAAGAATTACAAGAATCGAAGAAGCAAGCTGATAATCTAAGAAAAATCTGTGAATCTTGGTGTAAGTCATCAAGAGCGGCAGAGAAATGTATTAACCAGCAGATACCAAATCAGGTAAAAGTAGTACTAGGGGGAGATTACAGTGCTGCTGATGAAGTTAATCTACTCAGATTAGATAAACAAGATGTGAAACCGAATGATATTTTACCAAACACATTTGTGAAAAACAAGGATGGTAAGCAGGTCAAAACCAATAAGTTTGTGAGACCAACTCAAAGCCCCCAAACTATAAATGCAAACCATCAAGCTGAGTGTTCTAAATCCAACAGAAACTCTAAGTCAGTTTTCAAGAGATTGGATTATAATCCTGTTAGAACAACTGTCTTTGATAGAATAACTCATACAAACTCAAAAAGAAAAAACTCTCAAGTCAGTTTTGAGAGGACTTCCAAAAACAGGAAGATGTCTGTAAGTCACACCTCACCAAATAAGGGTAACTATAAATCTGACAAAGGTAAGTCCAAAGTCAGAGAAAAATCAAGTAGACAAATTGTCGAAAAAGATTGAAAAGTTATCCACATCTTATGATCCTAAAACAGAATCCAAATTTAATGTTAGAAAACTCAAAGAGATCACCCAAACACCTTTTTTTAGAAGAGAATGCTATAAGTGTGGTGACAGAGGTCATGAAGCCAAAGATTGTGTAAGTTCCAATCAGAGGCCTGAAAAAATAAAGGATGATCAGTCTAAAACAGACTCAGAATTTGTTCAAGCTGATCAGTCTACCTCTAAAGGATTAGCTAAGTGCTAATCCTCAGAACCCACCAAAAAGTGGGTTCCCAAAAGAAACTAATGTGTTTAGTTAGTTATGTGCAGGTCTCCTACAAATGGTACTTAGACAGTGGATGCTCAAGGCACATGACAGGAAGTAAAGGAATTCTAAGTGAATTCCAAAAAATTGAAGGACCCAAGGTGACATTTGGGGATAATTCTCAAGGAAGGACTAAAGGCTATGGAAAGATAACAGCTGGAACAGTTACTTTCAAAAAGGTTGCATATGTTGAAAACCTTAAACACAATCTGATAAGTATTAGTCAATTGTGTGATGAGGACTATGAAGTCACCTTCAGAAAGCATGCACGAACCATTTATGATAAGAAGGGAAAGCCCATATTAATGGTAAAAAGAGAAAGAGATATCTATTTATTAGATCTCAGCTCAGCAGATCCTTCAACAGAAACCTACCTGTATTCTGACTCAACTCCCAAGCTGAGTTGGTTATGGCACAAGAGATTGTCACATTTGAACTTTAAAAATATCAACAAGTTATCTAGCAAAGAGTTAGTCTCTGGGCTGCCAAGGATTACATTTGCCAAAGACAAACTTTGCTCAGCTTGTGAGATGGGAAAACATCATAAAGGATCCTTCAAGTCCAAACAGAATTTCTCAATTACAGAACCATTGCATATGTTGCATTTGGATTTATTTAGACCTATAAGCACCCAAAGCTTAAAGGGTAAAAATTTTACCCTAGTGATTGTTGATGAGTTTACAAGATTCACTTGGGTGATTTTCTTAAAAGCCAAAAGTGAAGCTGCAAATGAACTAATCAGCCTCATCAAACAAGAAGAGTTGTAGAAAGGTAAGTTTATCAAGCAACTCAGAAGTGATCATGGGATTGAGTTTAGAAACTCAACCCTAGAAGGCTTTTGTGAAGAAAAGGGAATTATCCAAAATTTCTTATCTGTAAGAACTCCACAACAAAATGGAGTTGCTGAAAGGAGAAATAGAACTTTAATTGAAGCTGCCAGAACTATATTATGTGAAGCAAAGCTCAAACTAAGTTTTTGGGCAGAAGCTGTAAGTACAGCTTGCTATACACAGAACAGGTCTATAATAGTTAAGAGACATGGTAAAACCTCTTATGAGATGTATCATGGCAGAAAACCTAACATTGGATACTTCCACATTTTTGGTTCAACATGCTATGTGCTAAACCAAAGAGATCAGCAACATAAGTTGGAACCTAAAGTTGATCAAGGTATATTTGTTGGATATTCTTCAATTTCTAAATCTTTCAGAGTCTATAATCTTAAGAGAAAGGTAATTGAAGAATCAATACATGTTACATTTGATGAGATAAGTATTGATAAATCTGACAAAGCTCAATCTGACTCAGTTAGTCTGAGTGAGCTTGAGAGAAGGCAAGAGGATCTCACATCAAATCCCATGTATGTTATAGATGATTCTGATGATAAGTATAGTGGTAAATCTGACAAACTTGTATCATCGAAAAAAGCTATCAATATTGAAGATGATCACATAACTAAGAAAGTGGACACCAATACTCAGCCTGAGAATCTAGGTGAACCATCAGGTACAAGTCAGATTGAAAATCTAAGTGATTTCTCCATCCAGACTGAAGAAGTAAGTCCTATTCAGCATGAAAGACACTACTCAGATCCAGACTTAGAACCACAGTCTCCTACTACAACCTTCAAAGTATTAAAAGACCATCCTCTTGATGATATTATTGGGAACATTGAAGATGGTGTATTAACCAGATCAAAGGCTAATGCAAATTATATTGCCTACTCTGGTTTTCTATCTCAGATGGAACCAAAGAAGACTGAAGATGCACTAAAAGATGAGGATTGGATTGAAGCCATGCAAGAGAAACTGACATAATTCCAAAGAAACAAAGATTGGACCCTTGTACCTGCCCCTGAAGGAAAAACGATTATAGGCACTAAGTGGGTCTATAGGAATAAAATGGACAAGGAGGGAGTAGTGATTAGAAATAAAGCAAGGCTAGTAGCACAGGGGTATAGACAAGAAGAAGGTGTTGATTATGATGAAACCTTTGCCCCTGTTGCAAGGATTGAGGCTATAAGATTGTTTCTAGCCTATGCAGCCTTCAAAAACTTTAAAGTGTATCAAATGGATGTTAAGAGTGCTTTCCTAAATGGATCACTACAGGAGGAAGTCTATGTGAAACAACCCCCTGGTTTTGTTGATCCTAAACATCCAGATTATGTCTATAAGTTAGACAAGGCTCTATATGGACTCAAGCAAGCACCAAGAGCCTGGTATGACACACTATCTACCTATCTGCTTTCAAATAACAAGCATTGACAAGACTCTATTTATAAGAAAAAGCAGAGGACATGTCATTCTAGTTCAAATATATGTAGATGATATTATCTTTGGTTCAACAAACCAAGGTCTATGTGATTGGTTCTCTAAGATAATGTCCAATCAGTACAGAATGAGCATGATGGGTGAGATGACTTACTTTCTAGGACTTCAAATTAGTCAGAAAGAAGATGGTATATTTATTAATTAGAGCAAGTATGTTTTTTATCTGATTAAGAAATATGGATTAGACTCTAGCCATCCTGCAAAGTCCCCAATATTACACAATGTCAAATTGCACAAGGACATTAATGCGAAGTCTGTATGTCAGACTACATATAGAGGAATGATAGGTTCACTACTCTATTTGACAGCAAGCAGACCTAATATAGTGTTTGCTACATGTGTTTGTGCACGATATCAGGCTGATCCAAAAGAATCACACTTGCAAGCTATTAAAAGAATACTCAAGGAACACCTAACTTAGGTTTGTGGTATCCTAAAGAATCAGGATTTGAGTTAATAGGGTACTCAGACTCAGATTTTGCAGGTTGTGGTCTAGACAAAAAGAGTACTACAAGAGGATGTCAATTGTTGGGTGGAAAGTTAGTCAGCTGGACAAGCAAGAAACAAAACTCAGTTGCAATCTCCATAGCTGAAGCTGAGTATGTTGCAGCAGGAAGTTGTTATGCTCAAATACTGTGGATGCATCATCAGCTTAGGGATTTTGATTTGCATTATTAAAAAACTCCCATATTTTGTGACAACCAAAGTGCTATTGCAATTACACATAATCCAGTTTTCCATTCAAGAACAAAACATATTGAGATAAGACATCACTTCATCAGAGACATAGTTGAAAAAGGAAAAGTAGAATTAGTCTTCATTGAAACTGAGGATCAGCTTGCAGATATCTTCACCAAACCAATTGAAGGCACCAGGTTCACAACTCTACTTGGCAAGCTTGGTATGCTCAATCCTTAGCTTGGTATGTTTTATTAATCATTTGTCTCTGTTCATAATTTGCTAAGTGCTAAACTGACTAACTGTCCAACTTGGAGCTGAGTGCTCAAAGTAATCCGAGTTCTCAGCATACACTGAGTAGTTCTAAAGTGTGTGGTCAGTTCCACATATCTAGGTAAGTCCTAATAATGGTAAGTCCAAAATATTTTAAGGAATGTCTTTTTAAAATTAAACGTAAGTCGTTTATAAATTATTTGTTTAAGATATGTTCTTAAAAATAATTCCATAAATCTTGGATCGAATCCGGATCAATGTAACAGTGTGAGTTTAGGTAACTTACATTAATTATAGCCGTTATAACAAACTGCGTAATCGTTTTACTATAACGGTCATATTTATTACCATTGAATAACGGTAACTTTTCTCTCATGTTGAAAAGGTATAAATAGAGAGACTTTTCACCGTATTCAGTTTACGCTTCCAAATCATTCTTCAAGAATACGATCAGAACAACACAAATGGAGGGATTTGTTCTCAATTTGACTGATCAAATGATCCGTGGTGGTACCTTCAAGAATAATGCACTCCCTATCTATAAACAAAACAATGTCGTCACATGTATCGACATTCCAAAATCAAAGATTGGCAGGGGATATGAGGAATGGGTCTCATACATTCGAAAGGGACCCCTGGCACACGATTTTCTTAGTGGTCCTGCCATGCTCATTCCACAACTCCTTACAGAGTTTTGCTACATGTTCAGACTTGATGCCAATCAAAATGTCATAAGGGGTACAGTCCTAAGTGGACGAATGGCGGTCGACATAGATGCAAATTGTCTACGAAGAATTCTACATCTTCCCGTTCACAATCAATATGAGGCCACGGTTTCTAGGGAAACTTCAAGGAGTGTATTACCTTTTATGGGTCATCCTCAAGTCGTAGGAGTGATAAGGAAATCTGTTTTCCAAACAGCATAGGGACTCATGGTGTCCACGGTGGTTCGTTCACTTGGCTACAAAGTGGGTGGACTTGATAATGTAAATGATTTTGAGATGCAACTACTTTACAATATCTTCTATCACCGAAGATTGGATTATGCTGAGCTAATCTTTGAAGCACTCAAGTCATTAGTGACTAAGAATGTGCGGGATACCATTGTGCCCTTTGCAAGATTTTTGTCAATGGTTATCGAGGACAGGTTAGGTAACAGATACACTGCACAATATGAGTCAACCCCTACTCCTGTTCTCAGCTCTAGAATGTTTGCCCATGATATATTCCCTGAGCATCCCACGATGAGTGCTCAGATGAGGGTGTATGCATAGCTTCCGACTCAAGAGCCAATTGAAGCTGAGGAGGATAACGATGATGAAGAGGAAGAAGAAGGAGCTGATGATTCTGAGGCTGAGTCCTCCAAAGCTGAACCTCCAAGGACTCAGCTCAGATCGCGTATTCAAAGGATTTCCTCTACCTCCAACTCTGAGCAAGAGAGTATCTTTCCTAGCTCAGAGTCTCCACTGATAGGTGCAGCATGTATAACTTCTCTTCTTTCCTCTCTTTCTTTCTCTCGTATTTCTCCATCTCCTAAACAGGGAGATAAGACTGAGTCAAGCCCATCTCAGTCTAACCCCTCTCCCCCACCACAAACATCTCCATATATTCTCCAATCTAAAACCAACCTTGGTCAGCCCACTGCTACCAAAGATATTTCCCACACCTATACACGTAAAACTGCCAAGGGTGGTCCTTCACCTAAAAAGGATCATGGAGCTGATGTCACACTGACACATCCACCGGTAGGAGCTGAGGGGGAGACACCTTCTCTTAAGGTGCCAACCTCAAGGCTCACTTCACCTAGTCAGCCTATACCGGGTATGGTGTCTACTCAGCCCATACCTAGTCTAGCCATAGGAGAACCCATTTATGTGCCTTCACAGACATATGAAGGTTACATTGAACATATGACCTCTCCCCAGGGTCAACTACCCCCCCTCCTCACCACTTAGCCTAGCCCACCCTTCCACCAAAGTACACGACCTTGGTCATTCTTCTTCTCTTCTCTTCTTACACACCCTAACACGACCTGTCAATGATCCTTCCATACACCAGGAAGGTTTACAGGGTCCCCAATCTGGCCCCCTTAATTTCATAGGTCAGCACCAACCTTTGGATATGGGGCCCACATTCTCACCTCATGAGGCACACTCAAAAGCCTCTCCTATAGTGGAAAATTCACTCTTCCACTGGTCAGGAAGGTTTTGAGTTTAAAACGAGGACGGAGGAGCTACAACAACTGATGTTCAGATAATGATGTAGTTCCTACAAACTCAGTTTGAGCTCCTTCATAAGAAAAGGAAGAAGGACAAAGCTAAGAAGATGGCTAAATTGGAGGCTCTGTCCAAGTCCGTGGAAGACTTACAGGGTATGGTACTTCAGCTCAAACCCTCCCCTATTGATGATGACAAAAAGGGGGAGGAAGAATCAAAGAAACATGATGATATAGTTGAGGGGGAGCATAATGAGGAAATACATATTGAAGAAGAAGCTCATGATCAGTTCATGAGTACCGTAGATCAACCTCCTCAACAAAAGAAAATTGCAAAAGGTCCACAAGCTCCAGTAGTCCAAATAATCACAGTTTCATAAGTTCAATCAGTTCCACAACAAGTTCCACATGAAGAAACACTTCAAATTGTGCCTACCAACTTCCCTCACGCTGAGCTACCAAAAATTGTTGAAGCAGAGTCTGTTCCAACTTCACAAATTGATATAGGGAAAGGCAAGGCAATTGAGACTAGAAAGAGAAATAAAAGAACAAGTGATGTTTCTCTAGACAAGAGAAGAAAAGTCATCATTGCTGAACCTGAGCCAGAGCAACAAGGTCAGTCCCAAATTGTTGAATATGACTCTGATTCAAGTGATGAAGCTGATGCAGCACGGAAGGCCATTGACATGCTAGCTGAGCAGATGTTACATGAAATGGCCAAGGAACTGGGCATGTCAGTGGAGGATTTGAAAGAACAACAACGACAAGCTGAGCTACAAAGAGAACAGGCTAAAGCTGAGGCTACCAGAGCTGAAGCTGAAGCTGACTATCATGGATCCAGAGCTGCCCCAATTTCCTACTCAAATGTTGATCTAAGGCATTGCTATAAAAGAACACACTTTGATCACAAGATTGAATCCATCACACTAAGCAGAAAAGGAGAATTGGTGATAATCAACTTTGTATTAGACAACAAACATGAAATTGGTTTAGATATGAGATGTCTCTACAAGTTGGGCTTTTCAGAGTTAAAAATTGTAGCCACAACTATCAAAAGGATGAAAAAGAGTCATATTAGACAAGAGATAGTTGATGTGCTCAAGACACTCTTCATAAGAATTGATCAATTAGGGGAAATCCCTGCTGATGAAATTGATACCTTCCTGAATAGAAACAAAGCTGCAAGATTCAGAGCAGCAAGTCAGCGAGCTAAACAAAACATCAGTTTACAAGTTCCAGAGGGAGCTGAATTCAGACAAAATACTTATATCACTCAACCTTTGGAAGGATTTTTGTATTTGGATGTGGAAGGCAATCAGTGTTTCTTGAAGATAGCAAATCTTCACTTGGCAAATCTGGAATTGATTTTGTACTTGAGAATTCTATGTGATGACTCAATTCAGAATTCAGGATTCAGATATCATCTAAACAAAGAAATCAGATCAAGAAAAGCTGAGATGAGAGAGCTGCTAAAGGGTGAAGAAATTTTGAATAATGATATCAAAGAAGCATCTATCTGAGAACTCAAATGTTCAGATAGTGGATGGAGGCTGGAGATTCTATAGATTAAAACTTTGAAGTTATATATTTGTAAGCACTAAGTGTGCATAAGCTGATCAAAATGATTAAACAAAATGTAAATGATATGTTCATTAATGAAATTTTAAGTTTGATATGTTCAACTGTTTGATATGTTTAAATATTATGGTTGATGTGTTCAAATAAACAGCTATGTAAAGTTAAGCTGAGAATTGATATGTTCAAGTATAACCTAATAAGTTCAGTATCTAATTAGTTGTATGTTCAAATACTTAGAATGTAAGTCTTATAAAAGGATTTATAGCATAGTAAATCTTGTAAGTTCAAGACATAATGAACAAGTATAGATAAGTTCAATACTCGATTCAAAACTAACTTTGGTGAGTTCCATAGTTGTTCAACGTAATTCTGCTAATCTATGCTTACGTTTATTCAATGTTTGTCATCATCAAATAGCGGGAGATTGTTAGTTCCATGCTTAGAATAATTAGATTTGATGAGATAAACCATAGCTATGTATAGATAATAGATTAGGAATTATGTAAGTCTGTTGAATGACTAGTCAGCTTAGGCTGAGTAGCCAGCGTACAAATAGATATAGAGTTTTCTATGTAAGTACTAGATAATTCAGTGACTTCTAAGCTGAGATAGGTTTCAACAGTGAAGACTTGAAGATTTGAAGATCCAAGAACTCAGTTTGATGATATCAAAACTGAGTGAGTCAGCTCAGCGTCAGAAGTCAGCTTAGGAATTTAAGTAAGTTTTAAATTCTGTTATAAACTCTCGATATCTACGACATTTAATTAGGATATCTGAACCTAATTTAAACTATCTATTAGTTGGATAGAGATCTCAAACGAAATTATTTAGATATGTTCTAATTAAGGAGTTTGTTACGGTTTTAAAGAAAAAATAAGTTCTAGCTTTAAATCACGATTTGTTCGTAGATAAATCAAGTATAAATATAAACCTTCTCATGGGTTTTACATATACAAAGAACACAGAAGATTCTGCATAGGTTGCAAGACGTACGTGTTCATCATACTTGATACGCGTGTGTTGCGATAACTTTGTGAGTTCAAAGTTCAAGAGAGTTTTCCAAAGAGTTCTTGTTAATCAGTGTTAACAAGAAGTTCGATCATCAATTAGTTTGTGATACAAGAGTGTTTAGAGAGAGTTGAGTTTATAATCGGCGTAACATCAAATCATTCTGTTGATTTGATTAAAAGAAGTGATATTGTAATATCTTGATTGATTATTGAATATATTCTTGTGAAATTGTTTTATTATTAATTGAGTGTATTCAACCCCCCCTTCTACACTATATCGGTTGCTTGTTTACACTAAATTTTTAACTTAAATTTAATTAGTTTTAGCATTACTATTAATGAACTTTTAACTCCTTTTAAATAGTTTAAACATATTAATTAATTTTGTCCATAAGGATTTAATACACAAGAACTAGAATTATTTGAACAAATATGAGCGTAACTCACAACATATACACACAAAGTTGTTGGAACATGCCCACTGATACACGTGTACTAGCATCACTGCTGATGAGGTACGAGCCTATTGGGTCACACGCCAAGGGTAGATTCCGGCAGCACAACGCAAACATGAGAGAATATGAAATTAGGGTTTCTGGCGACCTTCATGGGCCTTCACGGGCCGTGAAGAGGTCTTGAAGAGAAACCCTCCACGAGCCTTCACCACCCGGACAATGTAGTCATGGGAGCAGTGCCTTCACGAGTGCTTCACGGCCCGTGAGAGCCCGTGAAGGCAGGCGCCATTCTTTTTATTGGACCACTCGTTGGCCCAATTAGAGTGTGCGGTGGAACCCGGCCTATGAGGCCTTCACGGGTGCTTCACGGCCCGTGAGAGCCTGTGAAGGCAGAAGTCAAAATGTCACCTTTGTTTTATTGGACCTTTGTGATGGTCCAATGAGGGTGTGCCTAGTTGGCTGACCCTGGTGACTCCATGACCATTTCCAAACTTTATAAAAGGGTTGGAACTCTCTCATTTGCAAGGCTTGCTTCATGCTCATTATATACACACATACATAGATGATTCTTGGTTCTAATAGAGCAAGGTAGTGTATTAAGTGAAGGCACGTTGTTCAAGTGTTGTGGCTGCTCCAGATTCACGAAGACGACGTGTGGTTCATGTCTCGGGTTGTTAGCAAGATGGAATCTCGGCTACTTGGTGTGGACTATCAATAGAGGAACTCGGTTTTGAGTTCTCGAAGATCTTCCTAGCTCGGTGGATAGCTCCAGCCTCGTGATGGTATAATTTCTCCTCCCTCTCATTTCCTTTAGTTGCTATATTCGTCTGTAGTCACGATCCCCACTTGGGGAATACATGCATGTCGGTTTTGATACCCGAAAACCCCGGTTTTTGATGTCGTTGCTTCCGCTGCGTACGGGTGTTGGCGTGCATGGATTTCCTACAGTGGTATCAGAGCCTAGGCTACAAAGATATAGCACGAAAATGGCTCGAAAAACCGTTTTTGGAAGATTCGTTTTTCTGTCCAGTAGGTCTTCACGGGCCGTGAAGTGTTCTTCACGAGTCGTGAAGGCCACACGACTAGTGTTCGTGAGGGGTCTGGTCGTGGGAAGTGTTTTCAGGCTTCACGAGTCCTCATGGCCCGTGACCGGTCGTGAAGCTCTTGGGCTTCACGAGCCGTGAGGGGTCGTGAAGGCACTCGTGAACAGTTTAGTCGTGAAACTTGGTTTTTAGGCTCACGAGCCCTTCTGACCCGTGATCGGTCGTGAGGCCCTTGGGCTTCACGAGCCGTGAGGAGTCGTGAAGGAGCTTCTGGGCAGTTTTTGTACTTAAAAGAAAATTTCGTGGTTTTTCGGGTCATGGAGGAGTTTCTGTTTTTTGGCAGATTCCGTTTAGTTAACCCCTCGTAATATTTTGGTACAAATATGGGTATGTAAGGTATGGTCTTGGCATGAGATGCATACATGCATACACATATGTCGTGTATATATGAATATGGGTATAAAAGTTGGTTTTGTGCCCTAATGCATATGTACAAGAATTTCCTTGTTGTGCCTTAAGTGTTTGTGTTGGAAATTCTTACCGAAATATTCTTTGGTGACGGTTTTGGCACACCGTGCTTTGTAGTTGTTGTTTGTTGCTTTTAGTTGGTAACCATCGCCCTAGACCTTGTGGTTGTGCCTTGTGGTTTGTTTGGTTGTTTGGATTTATTTGGTGACCTTGGTGTCACGTGTGATGTAATTAATTATTTATTTGTTCGGATTGTAATTAATTATCGCGGATTGCATACCGTTTCATTTATTCATATGTACTTGTACTAGATTGATAGGAAGCGCGTGGCTTGCATGCCATCTCCTTTCTTTTGTGTACTTATGTTTTGAAGACCACAATCAAGAGTCAAGAGGAGACGTCTTGAAGACCTTGGGTCCGGTTAGTCCCGATGGAGGTAGCGGATTCAGTGGGAGCACTCCATGGTCTAGGTTTGTGTCCTTAGTAGACCTAGTCCTCCCGGCTTGGCTCGCGGGTAGGACGCATAGGTTTTTGGCATGGTTACCAACCTCTTTGTATGCGTGTGATCTGATTTATATTTCTTGCATGGTTGTTTATGTTTCCTCGCATGCTTGATAACTTTTCTAAGTTAATAAAATCACAAGAGTTTTTAAATTGGTTAACAAACTCTCGCGCATAAACGATTAACAAGACAATATAAACTTGGTATTTATATTTAAAGTGAAAAACGTTTTTGTCACTTACTTTGTTAATCAAATATTAAAACTTGGTTTTAATCAAGAAACAAAAGCCCGTTTCCTAAAACGTAATCACGCACCATCCATAAGATGACACACCCAATTCTAGTGAAGCATGGGATAATTGTCGAGCTAAGCACGAGTTATTCCATGTGGATCTGTGTGGAAGGTGAGAGTGGCGACTTGGAGTTATTGGTTGTCGAGCTTAGCACGAGCCAATGATTGTCGAGTGTGCTACCATGTATCTTGTTGGACGATTTACAATTGCAAACTAAAATCCTTGTGTGATTGTCGAGCTAAGCACGAGTCAACCAAGAATTTTAATTTGGAATTGGTGTAAGTAGGGATCAAACATGCCAACCGACCGTTTTACGTCATTGGATCCCGCAAGTGTCTAAGAGTTGCAATGGAGATTGCAATCGGTAAAGTGGTTACCGGCCTAAATAGCTTCATGAAGTGATCCTCGGTAAACCCGTCATGTAGTGGAGTAAAATATGGTTCTTAGCCCTTGTTAAGATAAATTGTTTTTCTAAAACTTTATGGGTAATTATTTTAACGAGGATTATATCAAACTAACTAAAACGTCTACTCTTGTTATTTATAGATGTCAAACCATAATAACACCACGTCAAACTATTCGCTTCGTATGTTCCTACATAGGGAGAAACTCACGGGAGTAAACTTCGTTGACTGGCTTAGGCAATTGAGAATTGTCCTTCGCTATGAGTCAAAGTTGCACATCCTTGAGGAACCTATTCCGGAACCACCTGCTAGCGACGCGACTTGGTCCATCCGATACACGTATGAAAAGCGTGTTGAGGACACACACGATGTTGCCTGCCTCATGTTGTCAACTATGAGCTCGGAGTTGCAAAAACACTTTGAGCACATGAGTGTGTACGATATAATGGACAAGTTGAAGGACATGTTCCAACAACAAGTTAGGGAGGAACACTATGAGTGTGTTAAAAACCTAGTCGGTTGTAGAATGCAGGAAGGTGGGAGTGTGAGTGCCCACGTCCTTAAGATGACGGCGTACGTGGACCAAATGGAGAGACTAGGATTTCCCATGGGGAGGGAGCTTGCTGTGGATATAGTACTCCAGTCCCTGCCCGCATCATATGATCAGTTTGTCATGAACTATCACATGCATGACATGGAGAAAACCTTAGGTGAATTGCATGGTATGTTGAAGACTGCGGAGTCTGACATGGCCAAACATGAATCCACCTCTTCCATTCCTACCACGAGTTCTAGGGAACAAAAGAAAAAGAAGAAGAAACCGACACGAAAGGAAAAGGTTGGAGTGTCCGAGCCTATTCCCCACATTGAATCTGAGGACAATGATTGTGTGCCTCAAGAAGAGATTCAAGAAAAAGTGGTTTGCTACTTCTGTGGAAGATTTGGAGATTGGGGCCGTCACGCATGCCCATCATGCCGAGAGGATATTAAACTTCTAAGGAAAGAGAGAGTTAATTTCCCCTCTCAAGGTACATTCATGATTCATTGCTAATTCTTCTATTTCGCTGGGTTGTTCACCCGAGCTAATTAACTCACGTTTGTCACAAATTTATTTTTATTACAAAGTGTAGGTACTAATTAAAAGAAGAAAGAAGAGCATGAAGAACCGGATCTCTAAAAGAGGAAACTTGGAAGATTGACCTCTAAAAGAGAATTGGGAGTTTTGATCTCGCCTATTCTTACCGGTTTATTTATTACTTTGTTTTGATGCCCTGCGAGGCAAGTTGAGTTTTAATTGTATGCTCATGAAGACGATGGATGAAATTTTGAATTTTGGATTTGTTGTAAAAGATTTTCGCATTACTTATTCAATTTATAAGTTTATTCATTTCATAGCTTATGTTCTATTTTGGCCTTCATGGCGCATCATTCTACATTTGATGACAATGAATTTATACTTGAAATTTGAATCTTGTTTTGAAAATATTTTTTAGTTGATAAAAATCAAAATTATCCATGTCACGACATACATGCTACAAGTAATAAAAATCATGAATAATTGATTCTAAGTCCAAAGTAGTTTGGATAAGTTGTCTCTATATCATAATCTACTTAACCATATAAATAAGAAAAGTATCGCCTAGATCCATGTGGTTAGGATCTTGGAATGGTTTAACCTCGGGTTAAACATTTGATGCTAGTCTTATCTATTAGGGTAAGACGATTATGAAACCCTTCACGGTATGTGTGGGAGGGATACTAGCTTGTAAGATATTGATCACCTTTGGTGGATAATCCGTACAAGCATATCATCAAGAGAAACTTATTAAAGAATCAATAGGATAATATAGATAGGATACTTAGATATAGTTGAGATGCTAAGACACCTTAAATCTATGACCACATTATGAATTGCGGGATTATCTCACAATTCATTCCTTAACATAAACACATTCGTTCATGGTGTCATGTTGTAGGAAACTGGATATTATTGAATATGATCTGGTACATAATGGGTCAAATACGTGTATTCGACTTGTTAGTATACACATTGAATGTGATGAGCCAAGTCCTTAATCTTAACCCAACTTGAAAGTCTATTTAGCACCTTCTTAGATATATCTTGAAAGAATTCTTTGCTTGTATATATCAAAGTTTGAAGATTTTCAATCTACATTTAGTGGGAGATTGAAGAACTTAAATGGTGCTAATACATTTAAGTAGTTCTTATAGGTTTTAGATATTTAACCTTGTGAGAACAATGTTTTTTTGCTCTAAAGGAAGACAATAACTAAAACATTCCAGTGGAAGAACGCGAAATTTAAATGATAGACTTGATGTTGGCACTAGCATATGATCAAGTATCGGCATGAGAATGCCGGTTATCCTGACCATGAGTAATTACTTTCAAGGCTGATAGAAGTCATGTAGCCAAAGAGATATGGGTTCCTCACATCTAAGTGGCAATGACTTGATGGTGAGTTTTGTTCAAATCACCATCTATCGGAAAGCATAGTGGGCCCTGAGTTCACTAAGGTTATGAGAAGTAATTAATCATAAGATGAAATCCATTTCAAGTATGCAGATACTTAATTCCATACCAAGGTGCAAACCTAGATGGTGTAAATGGAATTAACATGGATTGTATTGTAGACTACTTCAAATACCGACTAGGGGTAAAGGTTTCATAACGGTTATCGTGGAAACTTTTCCTAGTGGCTATGTTGAAGATCATTTGATACATGTTGCTATTGTTGCCTTCTTACGGCAATAAAGGATAGTACACGGATATACAAGACCGCGTTCCTTTATGGAACTTCGTATTGAGGAAGTGCTTACCACACTCTCCGAGGGTCTTAGATATCCGTAGTATCCAAATAAAGTCTACAAGTGTACATAAGTCCTTTGGACTTATACTAACATCGTAAAAGTAAGATCTTTGCTTTCATGAGAAAATCAAAGTCATGAGTTTTCTAGAAGCATAGATAAGACTTTTACACATCTCAGGGCTAGTGGGAGCTTTCGTTGTATACCTAGAAGTATGTATCGATTGAAGATAATGTCCCATTGTTATGTGTTCTATGAACCTAAAATGGAGAATTATTGTTTCATGATAATACTTAGGAGATACAAATTTGGAAATTTTAAATTGCAAGAAATATTTGTATATGTTCTTGATGTTTGACAACAAGAAATAAGCCTTGGAGTAAGTTTTTACTCTAATACTAATTTCTAATAGGATAACTGTCGATCTTGATCGAAGTCTATAGTCCTACTTTGTGGTGTTGATTATTGATTAGAAAAGTTCTTGAGTATCATTGATCCTATTGTGAACTTTTGTGACAATGAGGATATGAGTACTTTAGCACTTTGTTATATATAATCTCTTTGACGGATACTATGAATAGTAGTTTGGTCAAAAGATAGTTGTTAGTATAACAAGAATACAAATGGATGTTGCATGGCAAATCCATTGGATAAGCCGTTGTCATAATGACTAGTGATGTTTGACATACTAGGTCATGTAGCATTCATTATGCATATGATTTGGCATTGTTTTAGTAATTGATTGTTTTATATTAGCTTTGGGAACTGAGAGCAGTATTGTAACTTTTGATTGCTTTCGATATATAGTGGGGACTGTATATACGCAGATGCGGTTACTTTCATTAGTCTTTACTGTGTTCAATCTTAGCATGTTTAACCACTTCCCTGAGTGCTTATGCATTCTAGATTTCCACGGTCAGTCATTCTTCAAGGGAAGGAAGTTTGAGTTAAGACTAAGGTTAGGGTTTGGTCATGCATTAATCAAGGATTGAATGCAAGTGACGCAAAACTAACCTATGCTTGAAATGAGTTTCAAGTGATTGGAAGACCCACACCTGAGTTCACTTCATGGATTATGGTCACAGGTGACTCGGGATGATAATATCATTTCATCCTTAGACTGGAGATACATGTGTATCCAAAGCATGAGTCTGCTTTATTTTGATTATTTTCAAACGTGGTTCGTAACTGGCCACTATAAAGGGAGTTTTCAAATAAAGTATGAAGCATGTGGCGGGGCTATGTAGTCAAAAGGATTTGTTCCTCTAGTTAGAGAGATATCCCTGGGCCCCTCGATGATTGGGCGCTGACACCAAAAATGCATGGTCGTGCTCAAGTTACAATGATTTTAGATCAGTTGCAAACTTGTTATTTTGGTCACCACCAATCTAGAATCGAGAAACAGAATCGTGAACGATCTAGAGATTGACATTTTTCCATGTCTCGTGTTCACACGGATATCGCGAACAAAGGGATGTTTATGATCACTTATCTATAGGACCTTTTAGCCTTTCTAGGCTACCAGGATTTGTTACAATGACGTAACTCGTACCGACTTGGGGGCAAGTATGCTTTGCTAGAGCCGCTGCTTGTCTGTGGTGTTGGTAACGCTGTATCATGTGCAAGTGGGAGTCTGTTGGAATATGCCCACTGATACACGTGTACTAGCATCACTGCTGATGAGGTACGAGCCTATTGGGTCACACTCCAAGGGTAGATTCCGGCACCACAACGCAAACATAATAGAATATGAAATTAGGGGTTCTGGCGACCTTCACGGGCCGTGAAGAGGTCGTGAAGAGAAACCCTCCACGAGCCTTCACCACCCGGACAATGTAGTCGTGGGAGCAGTGCCTTCACGAGTGCTTCACGGCCCGTGAGAGCCCGTGAAGGCAGGCGCCATTCTTTTTATTGGACCACTCGTTGGCCCAATTAGAGTGTGCGGTGGAACCCGGCCTATGAGGCCTTCACGGGTGCTTCATGGCCCGTGAGAGCCCGTGAAGGCAGAAGTCAAAGTGTCACCTTTATTTTATTGGACCTTTGTGATGGTCCAATGAGGGTGTGCCTAGTTGGCCGACCCTGGTGACTCCATGACCATTTCCAGACTTTATAAAAGGGTTGGAACTCTCTCATTTTCAAGGCTTGCTTCATGCTCATTATATACACACATACATAGATGATTCTTGGTTCTAAGAGAGCAAGGTAGTGTATCAAGTGAAGGCAAGTTGTTCAAGTGTTGTGGCTGCTCCAGATTCACGAAGACGACGTGTGGTTCGTGTCTTGGGTCGTTAGCAAGACGGAATCTTGGCTACTTGGTGTGGACTATCAATAGAGGAGCTCGGTTTCGAGTTCTCGAAGATCTTCCTAGCTCGGTGGATAGCTCCAGCCTCGTGATGGTATAATTTCTCCTCCCTCTCGTTTCCTTTAGTTGCTATATTCGTTTGTAGTCACGATCCCCACTTGGGGAATACATGCATGTCGGTTTTGATACCCGAAAACCCCGGTTTTTGATGTCGTTGCTTCCGCTGCGTACGGGTGTTGGCGTGCATGGATTTCCTACAAAAGTAACACGCAAAATCAGACAAACTTACCAACAATCGAAAGAACACACACCCTCAAAACATAAACACTTTCTAGAAAACACACACAGATATTTCAGCCTCGCCATTTTGATTGTAAACAAAAACGTAATTAGAAAACGTAACAAATTAGAGAATGGGGTGAACCGGAAAGAGAGAAGAGTTTGATTAACGATTCAGAAGACACAATATCGAAGAGACATATATATAGCTAAAAAGTTATATTTAGCCTCTTACAATTAGTAAAAATAGTTTTTAAATATGTTTTTCTAAATTTAAGGCTTAAAACATTTTGTAAAAGTTTAGTCATTAAGAGTTAGGTTTTACAATAACCACAAAAGCAATAAATCAAGTAAAAATCAAGTATGCCCAATTTAAGTTCTTAAGTATGCCCTATTTAATTTATAAATCATGCCCTATTTAATTTATAAATCAAGTACAAATCAAAAGAATTCAACTAACTTTTTCTTAACATCAACAAAAGAATTGGTATTACATAGTTTTTAAGTAATACATTTAATACTAAAAGTTAAAAATGAGTACAACCTAAATACAAAAGAAAAGGTAATTGTGTAAATCCCAAATGTTTTTCAAAAGGGTTTAGTTTACCAAAATGTATCCAAATTGTCATGTTTTGTTATTGTATGTATTGTACTTAAAAAGTTTCTATTATGTGTATCAAACTTTTAATTTATCGCTATATTGTGTATTAAACTTTCTGTTGTATGAAACTTGTAACTTTTTTAATTGTTTATGTAACCAAAATACATACAATAGCAATAAATTAAAAGCTTAATATACAGGAATAGAAATTTTTAAAGTTCTATATACAAAATAGGAAAACATGACAACTTAAATACATTTTATTGAATTAAATCCTTTTCAAAAGAAACTCTAAAATCATGCAATAATTAAATCCATTTAACAACATAATGAATGGCATTAAATGTAGATTTGGAGGAAATAAAAATGAGATTATAAGGAAACTAAAAGTAATTAAATCAACCATTTTGAATACAAAAACCGACATGAGTTGCATTAAGAAATTGAGGGTTTGTGTGGTGATGTACACTAGATTCAATTGGCTCTCTAACTTAAGCGATGAACATTAAGGTATTGTTTGATAAAATATAATGATTAAGCACGAAATTATTTCATGAAAAATTCAAAGGCTCTGTATTAAACTGTCTTTGAATATAACATGATATTTGATAAGAATTTTTAATGAATAATTTAAATGATGCAAATTACCTCTTAACCTTAATATTGATTTATTATATTATAAGATATGATTCTTTAACAACACAACATGTGAAAGAAGGTGTATTAGGGTAAAATACTTAGTGCTTAATAATTCAAAATGTACTTTAAGATGAAATGATTCAGTCGTGTTCTATTTCATTCAACACAGTTTTCATTCAGAGGCGGCAATATCCAACATATTAAATGCTAAATGATATGATTCCTTTTGGCAGCAAACATAAACAATCATAATTGTTTATATACAACCACCACAATAATAATGAGCATCCAAATATATTTTTGATTAAAATAGTTGATGCCTACCTTGTACCTTAAAGAAGGAAAAGGTGATCACTTGTTTAGAGCACAGAATACACTTGGGGCCTCAATACATGTTACCTAAAATTTTCCAATAATAACTACCATGTATTTTTCTACACACATCTAACCGGTAGGTATACTTGCAAGTGATGAATACGTGCCAATAATAGCACATATCAGTCCCGCAAAAATCATCAATGAACATATTGTAATCTGTAAATAATAATAGTAAAGGTATTCTCTAAATTAGAACAATATTACCATCATATGTTCACGAAGTTCATCAAAAGTAAAAGGGTTTAGTTCATCAAAATGTATCCAAGTTGTCATGTTTTGCTATTGTATGTATTGGACTTAAAAAATTTGTATTCTATGTATCAAACTCTTAATTTGTCGCTATTGTGTGTATTAAACTTTGTATTATATGTACTGAACTTGTAAATTTTTTACTTTTTTATGTAACCAAAATACATACAATAGCTACAAATTAAAAGTTTGATACACACAATAGAAAATTTTAAAATTCGATACACACAATAGAAAAAGGTGACAATTTGAATACATTTTAGTGAACTAAACCCAAAGTAAAACAAAACATAATATATAGGAGTTACAAACCTCAAATGTTGTGGTATGACCATGGAGTAAGCGCAAGTAGCAAGCACAAGGAAAAATTATAGACTGGAAAATAAAAGAATAAAGTTAACTAACCTATTATAGTATCAACCTATCAACCATGTTGTAGGTTCAAGTTGTGTATGTTCGTGCACGCGCATTAAAGAGAAGGGAGAGAGAATCGAAAGCATACCACAAGCATCTCTAGTACAGATCCAGTTAAGGCCATCACAACTCCTAGAGTTTGGTTCAACATGATTGATTAGCAAACCACATATTGAATTTTGTTTCATCATGTGAAATAATAAAAATGGATAAATTCATGCTTACCAAAATATGGAAGTTTTAAAGCTACAAGTAAAGTGAAAAATGTTAAAGCGGTTCTTATGGTTATTGACACTGCAAAAGAATTTTGTTGAGTCGGAGGAAACAGCTCTTCAATAGAATATGCAATAGGTGTAATTGTTAAGGCGAACTTTGTAACAGGGGCTACAACCTGTAGATTAAACATGCATTTTTTCTAATTAATGGCATGGTATTATCCATGGTTCTAAAAATCGCGCCATGGCCCCAAGGCGTGAGGCACGACTCCTACGTTAAGAAACAACGTACTCTTGGCGGTGAGATTAGGCGTGGCGTAAGATAAAGCAGCATAAGGCGCGCCTCTACGCGCCAAATGACGAGTTTCTTAAGGCATGACGCACAAAAAATATTTTTTTAAAAAACATTTGACTTTTTTTATATACAGTTTGCAATCGCGTGTATTGAACTTCTATAAATTTGTATTTAGTAATTTGTATATGTTACTTTGCTCTTAATTTGTGCAACTTCGTGTATTTGGTATATTAATAATGATAAATTGGATATAAATATTTTTAAATTATATACAAAATTGTCGCCTTGAAAAACGCCATGACTCGCCATGACTCCTCTAAAGCTTGAGGCTTGACTTCACAGTCACGCCATGCCTTACGTTTTTTAGAACCTTGTATTATCAATGAATGTTACAATGACTGAAATAGAAAACAAAAGAAAACTTTTATTTTCATACCACTGTCCATGTTGCAACTTTAGAAGTAATATAATGTGAAGGCATATTTAAAGTGAACTGAGATTTCACAGAGTCCCCAAACAGCAAGTAGCCATATACTCCTACTGTAGTATACAAAATGAAAGATACAGAAAAGCTGCATTTATTGCCAAATATTAGATAAGTAAAGTTAGATATTTGTTTTGAAAGGCTAAATTAGAGTAAAATAATTATGAGCAATGAATTTAGTTGTTCTATAGACTACTATTCATGTTTGTTTAATATCCCTCACTCTTCCACAAGTTGAAACACATGAACTATGATCATATAAAAGACACGATATGGATATCAATGTAGGTAAATATGTTAATCATGTCCCAACTTGCAAGTTGACATTCAATCTTGATGTGTACGCGCGAGGAGGATCATTAGCGGCAAGTGAACAGTCAACTTCAACGTGCTTGGTTCTCTCGTAGAGGACTTAACTAATAGCTACATGGATATATAGCTAACTAGACATCAGGATAAACCCAATCAAGTTACAAATAGTTGTTCATCCATGTCATCACACTTGACAAAATTGTCAAAGGCTTAGTAGGAGACACTGTGTTGTTTCATGCTTTTTCAACATACAAGCTTACCACAAATAGAGTACATGATACCATATATAGTCAATCTTCTAGAGGTAGGCCTCCAAGCCTGATCCACATCATAGAAACCAATTTTCTGTTGTCTCCTTTTTCAATGAATGAACACCTACTTGACAATGACTCTAATATGATATAACACCCAAAAAAGTTTATAAAACTGTCTATTCGAGTTTCAAATTGCGCGCATTGGTCCATTTGTAAATCGAACATTTACCAAAGAACTATTTCAAATATAAACAAATCCCAAAATAATTCGGACTAATATACAATCCCAAAGGATTGATTTAGATGCTTTTATACTACGTACTTAACATACATACAAAAATCCAGATGTCACGTACACCCTATGATTATTAGCATTTTAGTGACAACAAGTTTGAGATTAGGATCTTTGTATGTATGTTAAAGTAGTCTAATTAAATGCATTGAAACTAATCCTTTGGGATTGTATATTAGTCCAAATTATATTTTGAAATAGTTTTTCAGCAAAGGTTCGATTTACGAACGGACCGATTGTAGTTTAAGAGCTCAAATAGACAATTATGTAAAAAAGATCCGAGTGTTACATCTGAGAAGAGTATGACTAATATTGGCCGGTGTGGATTTTAGATACCTTAAAACATGAAGAGTTGCATCCTAATAGCTCGTGTGCGGATCACACATGAGCTAGCTCAAGACATGTACTAGAAAACATATATCAAGTCGAGTAATGCTTAGATAACTTGACCTCCTAATTAATATGCGGTAGAGCATTTCTATCCTTAAGAAGAAGTTTTTTTATAGTAATCATTGGTGTTCCCACTAGTTTGCATGCTAATTAATAAGCCATATTTAATAAGCAAATAATGGACATACTTCCGGTAAGATAAACAAATTCCTTATGGAGATCGAGACACTTCAATGCCAAGAAAGTGATGAAGACATCCCAAATCCATAACGTGAAACTAAGACTAAGAATCTCTTTTAAAATGGCATCAACATAGACTTCAAGAATGAGTTGTATATCTCCTCCTCTAGAAATCTATCAAGGAAGGCTTATTGATATCTAAGTGATGAAGCAACTAATGATTAATGGTAGAAAATGCTATACATATACAAATAGATATCTTCGCGAGCAGAGATAAGGTCGCAATATAATCTATCACATTGCTTCAGAGTAGCTCCATGCAAGTAACATAACTTTCATCAATGTAGTGAACAACAATGATTAGATTTCATAGTGAACACTCATTTACATGCAAGAGGAAGTTGCATCAAGTCCCAAATATGATTTCTAATTAGAACATTTATCTAATCATGTATTTCTTCAAATGATTCAGGGGTGATTAAGTGTCTTAGTTATAGTCTTAGGAACATTGTGATTATCCATGCTTCTAATTCAGGTAGGATTTAAGAATAGGCTAGATAAATTTGGATAGCATTTTTGGTACAGTTCCTTGTGTTTTTAGTGAGGAGCAATCGGGACCGGCAATATAAATGTTTAGTGTGTGCCTGGGGCCAAAAATTTTAAAATTAATTTCTATATTAAGCATCCTACACACACCCAACCCAACTACCCATGCCAAAATGAGCAACAGATATAGAAAATTTTGAATTTTCAATAACACTCACCGTACTTTTCACCATTCATGACAAGGTACATGTCTACCGGTGGCACATGCAAAAAATGTCGGTCAAATTTTAAGAATTTAAAATGTTATCACAGGGTGTTATTGTAAACTTGTTACGGTAGTTTTTGTAAATTTGGCTTCTTTTGGTTTTAGTCTATTTACTTTTAGAGTTTTTCTAAATTTTGTTTGTAACTTTTGAAATTTTTATAGTATATATAAATTATATTTTTGACCGTCTTATTTTTATCTACGTTTTCATATAAAATTTATCGTAATACAACACTTTTAAAAAAATAATATTTTTTTAATTTTGTGAGAGAAGTATATTATGAGATAAAACAAAATTCAGATTTTGTTTTTTAATATTTTGAAGGCCTACTTTTTAGTAAATTGCACATGGCTTCTGAAATATCAGGGCCGACCCTTGGAGCAACTATAGATGGTGACACCACAAAGTGAGTTTGTGGTGCAAAATATAGAATGTGAGAGTTTCTAGAGTCATGAAAATATAGGTATGTTCTGATAGGTCACTTACCTTTGGCATTTGCTAACATACACACTTGTGAATCAATTATCCATTATTAAAGTTAGAGTTTAACTCAAAAAAAAATTCTATAGGCATGTTATAGACTAGAGGATCTAAAGATCTAGAATGGTTAGAAACTAGCTTGAGAGACAATGAAGGACTACTATGGCAAGTACAATATCAATGAAGTGTTGAACTATAGCCGTAACAACCTTTTTCAAATCGCAAGTACAAAAGAAAGACAACTAAATTCATGAAAAAAAACAATTTCATTGGGTGATTTGAATAAGAAAACCCAAACTCACGAGAAGAATGTTGTAAAATATATAAAACCGTTAGCATAGATAAAAGTATGAGGTCCCCATGTATCTGAATTAACTACCTAAATTGATGACTTAACTGAATTCTTTTAGGGGAAGGAGTAAGCACAAGGATATGCTTACCTAACTAATATGACTCACAAGTTAAATCTAAAAGACAAAAATTTAGAATGAATTGTTTAAAACCAAGTGAAGAAGGGTGTCCTAGCCTATAATGAGTTTACATGATACTTTTTTGTTGAACAGCAGAAAGAGTTTACATGATACTAGAATAAGATATATGGACTGAGATTGCAAAGTAGACAAATAATAGAGACAGTCACACAAAACCCCACCCAATCACCCAATTTGTCCCTAATTACTTAAGAATGCTATGCATAGGAAAGAAGGTTACATAACAAATATGTTCTTTTGTATGGTAATGTGATCTTGATGGCTATAGTACCTTGGGGTTTTTTTTACTACATATTTGCATGCCTCCAAAATGGTTGTTTTGGGTAACAGAATTTAAGCATTACTTTGACTAATACTATGGATGAAAATAGTGTCATTTTGATAGAGTTATTGCAACCAACACTCCTATAATAGAGGAGGATGTTTTGAAGACAACCTTTCGGACTAGATATGGGCATTATGAGTTTGTGGTCATGCCTTTTGGACTCACGAATACACCAGCGGCCTTTATGGACGTAATGAACATAGTATGCCAGATTGATTGGTTATAGTATTCATTGATGATATACCGATTTATTCCAAGACTTGAGCAGAACACGGAAGCTGTCTCGAGGAAGTTTTAGAGACATTGAGCAAAGTAGAAACTATAAACAAAGTTCTATAATTGTGACTTCTGGTTACAAGAAATTCAGTTTCTTGGCCATATTGTTAACCAAGATGGTATTAAGGTAGACCAAACGAATGTAGAGGCCGTGATAAAATAGAAGACTTCGAAGAGTCCCATCAATATTAGGAGTTTCTTGTATTTAGTAAGACACTACCACAGATTTAATAAAGAGTTCTCCAAGATTGCAGTGCTTTTAACAAAGTTGACAAAGAAAAGTGTAAAGTTTAATGGGGTGAAGCATGACATACGCCTTCTGAAACATTGAGACATAAACTATGTGAGGCCCCAATTTTAACCCTACCAAAGGGAGTTGAGGAAAGAAAAGTCTACTGTGTTGTGTCTTATCACAAGCTAGGATGCGAAGATATGATCATAGCTTATGCTTCTCGTTAGCTTAAACTACATAAGGCTAATTATCCACGTCATGATATTGAGTTGGTAGCAATTTTATTTGCATTGGAGATTTGGAGACATTACTTATATGGGGTTAAATGTACGATCTACACATCATAAAAATCCTCAAGTGTTATGTAGTTCAAAAGAACCTCAATATATGACTTCATACATACAGTGAAAGATTACGACTACAAAATACTTTACCACCCTCATAAGGCTAACGTTGTAACATATGATTTGAGTATAAAATGCAATGGAACTTCATTATAAAACCTATTCTTGAGAATGCCAATGACCACACCATGAGAGAAGAGAACCGGAATAAAGAAAGGATCAGAGGACATGTATCACAACTAGTTAGAAACATCAAAGGATACTTGACTTGGTTTAGACGAGTCTCGGTACCAACTAGATTGGATGAAGCTCATAAGTCCAAGTTCTTCATTAATGTAGGTGCTACAAAAAGGTATACGGATTTGAAAGTAGATTATTGGTAGCCTAGTTTGAAGAGAGAGATAACTAACTATTTAGAAAAGTGTTTGACGTGCCTTCGGGTTATAATTGAACACCAAAAACCGTACAAAAAGCACTGGCCTTTAAAGACACCAGTCTGGAAGTAGGAAAACACAATAGTGGATTTGATTACCAAGTTGTCCAAGAACCCTAGAAAGTTTGATACCATCTCAATGGTAGTGGACAGATTGACGAAGAGTGTTGACTTTATTCTAATAAAAGAGACTTACTCCTTAGAGCACATGATATATTTGTATTTCAGAGATCGTAGCTTGGCATGTAGTATCTATGTTATATAGAGATAGTAGATTTACATCTTGGTTCATGGGAAGTTTCACAAGGAATTACGTATTAGCTTGCATTTGAGCATAGTCTACCACCCATAAACACGGGTCATAATGAGAGAACTATTAGGTTATACGAGGATCTATTAGGAGTTTCAAGAAGGAGACTATGTGTTAAGGAAAGTATCACCCTAGAAAAGGGTTATTAGATTCAGAAAACATGTAACACCCCCAATTTATTTATAAGATTATTTATTTAAGGAATTATTGTCAATTCTATTTTATATTATTCTCTTGGTGAAAGTAAAGGAGTTTTGGTGGCTAAGTACTTAATTGAAGACTATACAGACCTATTGTGTTAACTTTTTAAAGTTTCCCTTAAACCTAATATCTCATTTAGCAACTTGCATGAGTATGTGCTTAAAACATTATGCAACTAAGGCAAAAGAAAGAAAGGGGCAATAGTGAGGATCCTTAAGGAATTCAAGATCAATTAATGAATCAAGCATCCAAGGTGTTAATTTAATATCACATGACACCAAAACCTCAAGTATACAGAAATCGAGTCTTATTGGATGGAATGGGAAGCTTATAGAGATCGACCTAAGGGTTCGACCGTAAGTTGATCTTGGTCGAATCGAGTTCATGGATTACCAGTTGAGGTAGTGTGATTGTATAGCATTGTGGAAAAGATTAGTAAAAGGTTTAATATGAATGGGTAATTGATATCTATACATATGAAATTAATAAAGAACTTCTGTTCCGGTATGAGTGTGGATGTATAAGTGTGAGTTGTTGCAAGTTTTGAAGGCTTGCAAAGAGCCTAGTTATTCCCAAGTAAGAAGCTCACCTTAAGGAGTGTGTTTGACCCAAATAATATAGCTTGAAATGAGCACAACTCGTGTTAGCTTGCAAAGGGTTGTGTACACTAATTGGCTTTTCTGAGAAGTCTAAGAGTTGTAATTATTACAAGGTTGGTTTCGTAGTATGTGGTTATCGAAAACACAAGTTTGCATGAAGTGTGGTTATTGAAGGACATGGGTTTGTAAGAAGTAGAGGTCATTGCATACTAGGGATCTTCAATAGGTGTCCTAGTGTGTGAGTGTGTGCGTGTGTGTTAGTTGACTATTAGTTGATTATTTAGTAATGACTTATTGTAGCTTATCCTAGATATTATTTGTGTTATATGCTTATGTATTGGGTCCATATAAGAGAAGACCCAATATTTGTTATTGGGTTCAGATCATTTGTATCATATATGTGATAGAATGTACATATAGTATGTTTACATTTATGTATGATAATACTTACTAAGCTTTTGCTACTAGTTGTTAGTTTACCTTAACTAAGGTAATGTTGGTTCTTTTGGCATAGATATGGGGAAGGCTCCAGCTCTTGTTGAGAGTTCCCGCCATATGTCTAGATGATTAAATAACTTAACAAATCTAGTATCTAAAAATCTTTAAGATACTTTTGCTTACACATATCTATAGATTAAAATTTTACCGCATGTGTGTGGCTTAGTTAAGATATTTTTAGTGAGTTATTGTTGGGATTGTTGGAATTTGCCGACTAACACACGTAGGCCAGTATCACTGCCGATGGAGCGCGGGCCTATTGGGTCACACGCCAAGTGTCAATCCTGACAACCTGCTATAAGAGGAATTGGTCAAAAAGGTCAAATTTAATCTGACCTAGGCTTCACGACCGTGAAGGATGCTCCACGGGTCCTGAAGCGTGATGCCCCACGATTCCTGCCTGGGCGGCACGGCTCGTGGAGGACCAGTGGCCCATCATGGCTCATTTGTTCTTCACAGCCCATGAGAGCCTGTGAAGACAGAAGTTTAAGTGACACTTATGTTTTCATTGGACCAACTTGTTGGTCCAATCAGAGATCACCATTTGGACAACCAAGGAGCAATTCTAGAGCCTTTGGTGCTCTATATAAGCCCTCCTCCATCTCTTGTAGCTACTCTTGGTCTATTAAGCATATACATACACAAGTGACTTACCTACATTAAGAGAGTGTGATTACTTGGTGTTTTGTTGTTGTGCTCACAAGAAAGAGAGGCAGTTCCAGACGTCATACATCTAGTTTTGGTGTGGTTTTTGGCTTGCTAGTACAAGAGGATTGAAGCTAGCTTGGTGTGGACTTTCAAAGGGGTTTGAAGCCATTTGTTTCAAGCTTTCATCCCAAGTTCGTGTTTGCTTTTGATTTCCAACAGAGCTTCAAGGGTATAACTTCTTTCCTCTCTGTCTCTTTTGGTTGCATGTTGTGCTTGTAAGGTTTTGCCACCATTAAGATTCATTTGGATGGTTTTTGTGTGTTTTTATTTTCTGTCTTTGCATGATTGTTCCTCCATGAATCCCAACATGGATTAATGTTGGTTGTAGATTAATACTGCTGATTGAAGTTAGTGTTTCTATCTGAGTTGATCACAAGTTACTACTGGTTCAAGGTTAATTTTGATATGTTAAAGTTAATGTTGTTACACTTTCTACTGTTGGGTTCGAGATAATGATGATATCCTTTATTCTAGGGATTATAGTTATGGAAAAAATTGATAGTGTATATCTCTCCATAATTAGATGATTCCGTTAGAGTATAAAGTGGATCTGGTTTGTAATTAGTTAGCATAAATATATGCGTATGTCATTAGGGTTATCATGCTTTCATCTCTGTAAGTTTTCGTTAAAAAAAGTGTTTTGCCTCAAGATCATCAGTGATCCCTACAATAGAGGAGTATTGTACGTCTTCTGATTTAACTTAATAGATTGGGGCTTTGGTTGTTAAACAATTTTCCTTGAATCAAATTGATTGCTTGTTAATCCTTGTTCTATCAAAGTGTTATTCCGCAAACTTCTTTGTTTTATTTTTAGGTTGTGTTTTATTGTTCTTGATCTAATTTATTCAATCCCGACAAGTGGTATCACATCCATAAGTGGTTCTTTTGATCCAAGATTTACAAGGATACAAATTCTTTTAATTCAATACAAGTTATTCAAGTCTCAGCACAATGGCAGACATGACTGAAGGTGTTGTTGTTACTAAAGTTCCAATGTTAAAGGCAAATGATTTTAATATGTGGAAGCTTAGAATCAAGCACTACATTCTACTCACAGATTATACAATGTGGGATATTATTGAGAATGGTCCTAAGGATATAACTGAAGTTGATGAGGATGGATACAAGAAGAAAATACCGCCTCCATCAAATGACTTCGAAAGAAAAAAAAGGGAAAGTGAGATCAAAGCTTTGAGTACTCTTCTTTTGGGTATTCCTAATGAATATCAACATTAGTTTAGCAGATATGCGGATGCTAAAGAATTATGGGAAGCACTTGAAAAGAGATTTTTTGGTATTAAGAGCACTAAGAGAAATTAAAGATGGTACTAAGACCACTAAGAGAAATTAAAGATCTATTCTGAAGCAGCGGTATGAGAACTTCAATGCCGGTAAGGAAGAAACAATGACTCAAACTTTTGATAGATTCAATAAGCTTATTGGTGAATTAGCAATTGTAGGGGTCAAAATATATCAAGATGATGTGAGTAGGAAAATTTTAAGATCTCTTGGTGAGGACTGGACAATGTACACTCTGTTATTCAGACAGAGTGATGAATTGGAAGACAAGGAACTGAATGATTACAATGATCTTCGAGTTTTTGAAGTAGAGGTTAAAGCAAAGAGAAAACCCTTAAGTTTTCCTTAGAATGTGGCCTTTGTCTCTTCTGATGAAGGTACCTTTAATAATTCTAATACTGCAAGAGATACTAGAACTTCAAGTCAAATCATCTAACCTTGAAAATTCAAGTGATGATGTCCTAGAAGTTTTCTTAGCTAGTCATGTAAACACTTCACTAACTAATGATGATCCAGAACAAGTGCATCTAGATGATTTGGAGGAGATGGACATTAAATGGCAAATGGTCATTTTCACTATGAGGTAAAAGAGGTTTATACAAAAGACTAGAAGAAAGAATTTCGCTTTCAAAAGTGAAGATAATGTTGTATTTCATAAGAGCAAAGTTGAATGTTACAAGTGTCATAAGATGGGTCATTTTGCTAGAGAATGTAAAGGTGAAAGATGGCAAGAGAACTCTAGGGCTATAGTTAACAACATAATGCTCAAGGAGTGTCTTCCACAACTTTGATTACATAAGAAGACATGAGGTTTGACTGTAGTGAGCATGTTGAATACACTGTGAAGAATCAAGCATTAATGGCAGATACATCTTCAAAGCTTGTCGATCTTCCTCATGAGGTAAAATCTAAAATATGTTCTAAAAAGTGCATTAAAACTATAAATAAACATAGAGATCATAATAAAATGATTTGTGAAACTCTTACAAAATGGGAAGAAAGAAGAAAAGAAACAAGTTTAATTATAGGCAGCTTTGAGGAACATGTAAAGGCATATATTAAAAATTAATGGCAATATCAAGATGATCTTGCATATGCCAAATGGGAGAAGGAGGAGCTTATCTCGAAGTTAGAGAAAGCAATGAAACAACTTGAGGAAGCAAGGAAAGAAACTGAGCATGTTAAGCTAGATGTTGAAATATTAAAATATGCATCAAAATCCGTTGAAAGTGATATGGGTGATTGTAACATCCTCAAAACGGGTCTAAACGTGTGCGATCATGGTACGTCAATTATTTAATTTAATTAAATAATATATATATTCTAAGAAATGATATAAAATATGGAAAATAATAAATAAAAGGGTTATTGAAAATATTAAATAGATAAAGAATATAAATATCGAACGGTTTCAAACGAGGATTCCAAAAATATCCTCGTTAGTTGAAACGGTTAAACGAGAGATGAGTTGTAAGTTGGAAAGGGGAACAAAATACCCACTTGTGGATAATTATAACCCACAAGTGGGCATATGGCAGCTTCTTCACGTGAGAACCCCTTTTTACAAACACGGACTCTTTCTCATACGTATACACACACACTTAACTACTGTTCTTGCAAATTTGAAGAAGAAGATCAAGAAGAAATCGATTGAGACAAGTTTCCAGCAGCAAATAGAAGATTAAATCAGCCTACAATCATCATCTTCTTCATCTCTACCATAGTAAGCTTCATCTCCATGCTTTCTCTTCATTCTTGAATTTTGGGTTTTTGAAGAAAACTCATAAAACTCTTGTTCCAGCAGATAAACAAGGATCAAAATCATCCCACAAGTTGTTTCTAATCATCCCTTGATCATTGTAAGTGTCAATTCATCCTTGTTCTTGATTTTGCCTTTCAAGACTTGAAATTCTAGGTTTACAAGTGGGTTCTTTGATTTAGCAATCAAGAACTGAAATTTATGATTGAAATAGGTTCTAATATCATTTATATGTGTATAGGAATCAATTCCATGAATTAAAGTAGTGTTCTTGATGAGTTTTGAATTTTGGCTCAAATGGGTCAAAATTGGTCAAATACGGGTCAAACTGATTTTGACCTTCAAGAACTGAAATTTAGTGTTCTAAATGATCCTATAACTTGTTAGGATTGATTAGAACTCAATTGGTGCATTAGAAGTGGTGTTTTTGCACAAATCCAATATTTAGCCTAAATGGGTCAAAATGGCCAAAATGGCCTAAATCTGTTTTTACACATCAAAAACTAATTTTTAAGGTTCTAATAGGTTCATATGACTTGTATGAATTGATTAGAACATTGGTTTTGAATTGGAATGGTTGTTTTGCTTGAATTGGCTAAAATAGTGAAAAATAGGCCTTAAATAGGCAAGAAATTGGAAAATGATACCAAACCAAGAGTTTAAAGGTTTTGGTCAGTTGCAACACCTTCAATACATCATATTAGGTGTATATGGTGTGTTGCAAGTGTTGGATTTGGTCTACACCAAGTTTTGGTCATTATGCGCACGTCTTTGTCTATTTAATTGTGATTTTCGTATGAATTGATTGGATAGGAGTTTTTGATGTTAGAAAGCTTCCACAAGTGTCAAATGGTCCTAGGAAACACTAGATTTTTACCAAAATTGATTTGGAATTGAAATGAGCCAAAATGGGCTTGCTGTGCACAAAATAGACACAGCTGCAGCATCTGCACACTGGTCGCGGCGCGACAAGCATGTGTCGCGGCGCGACACCCCTGCACACAGCTTTCTTTGCTGTTTTGTGCTACGTGTTCGCTTGTTGTTGCTTGGACTGTTATAGTTAGTTAATAAATGGTTTAAAAACACCATTAGGTATTGTTTCAAGTATCCTAGACGTTCCTCGCGTGTTCAAATGATTGATGCGTAAGTCTTGGTATTATAGGTTGAAATGACAATCCGTGAGCACCAAAGCAAGGTCTTTGCTTATTCTAGCCTAACAGGTGAGTGCCTGATAACATAACGATTAATATATCTATAACATATATTAACAATGAATTGAATTGAATAACCGGACTTGTAAGCAATTGATTAAGCGTTTGAATATGTTGTTCAAAGGTTGTATACCTTGTAGTATGTATGATAAATGATTATCAGGATATTATACGCACTTGATTAAGTGTAGTTTGTAAAGCATGACGATGCTAGACTTAACATGTTGACGCAGTATGATACGCACTTGTTTAAGTGTAGATTGTATAGCATGATGATGCTAGGCTTAACTTATTGATATACATAATAGTATGCACTTGATTAGGTGTATGTTATGATGATAGATATATATACATTATTGCGTGCGCGCAATGAGGTAAAGAATGAATGGCATGATGATGCTAGATATTTGATTGGTATAAATAATATGCATCTGTTTAGGTGTATGTTATATGGATATGATTATTGATTGAATGATGATTCGGTTGAATCAGATTATGTGTTTGTGATTGGGCAAGGTTTTCCCGGACAAAGCTGTCCTACCTGTTGGGCAAGGTTTGCCCCGGACAAAGCTGTCCTTTTCGGGTATAGCTGCGGCTGTACAACAGATTAATCAGTTGATTCCAAAACGCAACGGTGGACGCTTAACAGCTCCCCCACCGGAGCGGTTGATGTGTCTGGTACCCCAGTTTGGTGCGTTGAGCCGGGTTCGCTACCCTGCGAGATATGCTACCTCCTGACTACGCCAGCTCATCGCGAGATGCTAGGATAGAACTATTTGGGCATGATTGATGATATGTGATATATTTATATTGATTGCATGTTATCGTGTACTCACTAGCTATTATAGCTAACAGATACTACTCTCCACATGTGTAGGTGTTCCTTAGGTTGTGAGCTCGGGTGCCTGCGGGTAGTTGCATGTTTTTAGGAGGAACACTGGATTTTGTTTAACTCTGTTATAATATGTTTAAGTTTGTTTAAAGATAATGGTCGGCCGGTTATGTGTCCGTAACACCAAATGTCGTATGTGGCAACGTTTTGACTGTTTATACAGTTTGCCACGTGTTTTTAATTCCGCTGCATTTTTAAATTATAAGACAGGTTTAAATATTCTATTTACAGTCAAACCCACGCGGTTTGAAAACTTAAATAGTATTTTAAAAAGAAAAAAATTTGGTTCTCAAAAGCACGGTGTTACAGTGATGTAGTAAAACAGGATAACATTCCTCTCGAAAATCACATAATCACCAATGAACTTGGTGGAAATTTCTTGGCAAAATTAGTTGAACCAGTAAATAAAGTCACTTTTAAAAATCTAGAACCAATAGTTAAGTCAACTCACAGCTCTTATTGTACTCATCATAACTCAAAACTGAGCCTGTTATTATCTCAAAATACTCAAGTCATGATGTAGTTGACTTCAACAAACTATGAAAATTACAAGTCTTGAAGTCAGTTATATTGATGCTCAAAGAAAACCTAAGACTAACAAAGTGAGAGTTGAAGTGGAAAAGAAGATGAAAGGTATTCATGATGTGCACATTCCAAATGTTTCAAAGGAAAGGAGGAAAGAAAAAGGAGATAAGAAGAAACAAAAGGCAGAACCAGTGTTCCGAACCATGAAAAGAAGAAAGCAAATGGTTCAATCAAATTCAAAAGTTAAGCTCAATAAGTCAAATAGAGATGAAGGATCGTTGGATAAATCTGAAGACGTTGTAGTTGATGAGTCTAAGAAGATTGAAAAGCATGAAGCAAGTGCTCCAAATGTGAAGGATCGTATCCTAAAGAATGAAAAGATGTAAATAAATTTTTCATTGACTCCGGGAAGGTTGTTAATGCTAAACCACTGCAAGTGAAACCACCCGTGATAGTTGACTGGGTCATTGTGCCCTAGAATAATATTCAAGTTCTCAGAATAGTAAGAGCGGATAGAAATGAAGCAATATGTTTTAATTTTGTCAGAATGCTCAAGAATGTGACAAGAGATGATTTGAAGAGATGTTCAAAGTTGTTATGTGCAAGTATGGTAATCAGGTCCTTATTCTACAACAAATATGTCAATGGAATATTTGTATATGATGTTTGATCATTAGAAGGTGTACGAACTCACATATGGCATATTTCATCCGGTGATCAAGTGGGAGTTGTAAGAGAACTGTGAGATATATTCATTAATAAAGGCAAATGGTAATTATGAGTTTTACCTAGTTGAAATAGAATATAATCACGGCCTATACAAGATGACAACCATGCTCACTGCAAAGCTAACTACGAATGGAATGTCTCCACCGGCACATAATCTAATTCAATAGATTTGACATCAAATAGGCAAGTTGCAAGCACAAGGTAGAGTAAGGGTATCACAATTTTGGTAGCATCCTCCAACAAGAATTTTCGGAAATAAGAAACTTATTGCTTGTTACACTGACAACATAAATTTAGCGGGAGATTGTTAGGATTAATGTTGGTGTGATTAAAACTTCGGATTAATGTTAGTATTGCTATCTGAGTTGATCACAAGTTACTACTAGTTCAAGGTTAATGTTGATATGTTGAAGTTGATGTTGTTACTGCTGTGTTCGAGATAAGGATGATATCTTTTATTCTAAGGATGATAGTTATGGACGAAATTGATTGTGTATATCTCTCCATAATTAGATGATCTATTTGAATATAAAGTGCATCTGGTTTGTAATTAGTTAGTATAACTAGATGCGTATAACATTAGGGTTATCATGCTTTTATCTCTGTAAGTTTTCGTTAAAACAAAGTGTTTAGCCTCAAGATCATACATGATCCTTACAATAAAGAAGTATTGTACCTCTATTGATTTAACTTGTGTTTATTCGATCCTGATAGTTATGTTTTATATATTTGAATGTTTATCAAATTATTCAGTTTTGAAAAGAAATTTGTATTTTCAGAAATTAATAGGGCGTTACAAATTGCCTTGCGGCAAGATGCATGTTTTATGTTGTGACTGGAGTTCATTCTAGATTTGATTAGATATTTTGCATGATATAGGTGATATCAGCTAGCTAGATTTATGGAGTCTTTGCAAGTGATCTTTATCATGTCTAGCAAAAGTATGCATGTTGATATTTTATCATAAGAGTCTTTGATATGGTGCTTACTGAGCAGATATTTTAAATTTTTCGTTGATGGCCTACTTCATATTGTGTTGACTTGGGGCACCGGCATGTTGTTAATGCCATCTGCATAGGCATTGTTATTTCACTAGTCTCATGTGAAAATGAGATATTTTGGAGCCATATCTATGATACAATTTATAGGATGTGTGTGCACAATGAGAAAGTGATGTTATATCCAATGACGTAAAAGACTCAACGATCACACCTATGAGTGTCTATAAATCAAGCAATAATACAACGTCAGATAAAAAGTAGTTATTGAGGATAGATTTGCAAAATTCATTACAAAACAGAAGTAAGTTTGTTTTAACTTACAATTTTATCAATTGAGGTTATAATTAATTACATATATTTGTTAGTCTAATAAAAATATGTGATTAATAAAATTGATCAAACCTAATTGAATGATTTTTTATTTAATGCGTTTAAATTTTCGGATAATGTTTGATATTGAAAAACCAAAGTTCAGTATATTCATATATATATATGTATATATATATATATTGAAAAGTTTATTTGAGAACCGTTTTTATTACGAGAACTGTGAGAACCAATCCTAGCCATCCAATTCCCCCTCCTTCGATTGGATTGCCCACCCATGAATTCCTTACATGCACCTAGCACACCCAATCCTCCCAAGCTCTTCATCCATGAATTTCATTATCCAAAATCAACAGCTAAGATTGGTTCTCGCGGTTCTCGCAATAAAAACGGTTCTCAAATGAACTTTCCCCTATATATATAGGCAAAAGTTCAAGCAAGAATTGTTTTTCGTACGAAAACCATGAGAACCAATCTTAGTCGTCCAATTCCCCCTCTTTCAATTGGATTGCCCACCCATGAATTTCTTACATGCACCCTGCCACACTCAATCCCCCCACACTCTTCATCCATGAACTCCATTATCCGAAATGAACGGCCAAGATTGGTTCTCGCAGTTCTAGTACGAAAAACAGTTCTCGTTTGAACCCTCCCATATATATATATATATATATATATATATATATATGTATGTGTGTGTGTGTGTTATATATAAAAATTTGGTCAAGATACTTAATAAAAAAATAGATTAGTTAAAGCTCTATCTTGGTTGATAATGGATCCTATTTTGAGTTTGAATCCCACATCAATTTTTAAAGTAAACCTCAATGGATTTCAAACACTATAAAATAGGGACTAGAGGGACCTCAAAAGGTTACACATTTTGTTTCCTTTCTCTCTTTCTAATTGTTGAACTAGGGAACCGTTCTTAAGGTACCCGAAATTAGATCTTCCTAGTAAATATTTAACCACCTAACTTGGGGTTTGTTTGGTGTTTGTAAGATCTGGCTAGAGCTCGTGAGACATCATCACAAGTGGAATAATCTTGATCAACCAAGGTAATTTTCTATAACCTTATTGTAGGTTTCTTTTATAGGTGTTTGAGATATTATTAGATCAAGTTTTGGGTTTTACAATTTGGTTTTATAATTAATCACTTCCACTTTGTCTTAATGTTTTTATTAATCGTCGAATATTATGAATCCTAAAGTTTATCGAGTTTTTGGCTTGGTGATTGTTTTATCTGGTAAAATCCAATAGTGGTATCAAAGTTAGGTCCGTTTTATCTCAAATACTTCGTGCGATCCGTTCTAGTTTTAATTTAAGTTTCAAATTTTACCTCCTTTTGTCTTTCTTGTAAGTTTCGAAAATCACAAGGGAAGAAAAACTGTGTGTTTTTCTTCTAACTTAGTTTTTCGTTTTGATTGATTAACCTTAAACAATTAGTTTCTGGATCAAGTTCGGAACTTGATTATTCAATCATGTAAAATTTTTATAAGTTTATTCCATGAACACCTTGATATGTGTTGGATAAGTGATCATAAGGTTTCTTGATCACTTTGGCACATAAAAGTTCGGTTTGATCAAAGGCTTAGGCTTTCCGGTAACGGATTAAAGTTTTATAAGTTAACTTTTCGATTATATGATAAATCTAGAATTTCTCATGCCAAAATGTGTTGTACATGTTTTGGGTTGATTAAAAGTGTTTTAATCACGAAACGGCACCGAACGAGCGAATTAGAACAGAGACCTGAGTCGATTTTTGACCAATGGTTTTTGGACCAAGTTAGCACTGAATTTTTTGACCAATGGTTTTTTGGACCAAGTGTTTTAATCCAAAAGTTTAATCCTACGTTGGCTTGGTACTGGTTAGTTTGGAAAAGGGATTAACGCCGTAGACTATGTTTTTCGGTATTGGGTTTTTGAAGCCAAAGATGATTGCAAACCACTAAGGATCGAAAACCACTAATCACTTAAGCCATTGGTGGGTTTAGGTTATTGGGTTAGAAAACCCGATAAAAATACAATCTTGAAAAACCGAAACTCAATTATTGACCCGGTTATATCTTATTCAAGATTTTAAGTTTGTCTTAAAATAAAATTGTGTTAGTTTTCCGAATTTTGGTGAATAACAAAAATTAAGGTATATGGATCGTTTTCTATAAAACAATGAGTTGTGTTCAATAAAATTTATGTAAAAAACATAGTTCTAAAATTTTAGTATTCAATCACAGGTAATTCAGTACACAATCACATGTGATGTGTAAAAGCATCACATGTGAATTACGAAAATGTCACTCCGCCTAAAATTTTAAAATGCAATTAGAACCACTGATGTCATTAATTTAAAGGCTAAAATTATATTGAATATACTTCGTAAAAGAAAATATGAACTAATAATGTGATTCAGGAAGGGAAAATCATGTTTTTAAATGTCACTTTTAAGTTTGACAAAAATCATTTCGTTTTTTCTTAAATATCAGTTTTATGAAATAATGTTTTAATTTTAAAAGCGTTTTATAATTAAATCAAATTTTCATGTATTTTGTAAATTATATATTTTGGTCGAACCATGACAATTAGGAAGTTTATATTTTTTGTCTCAATTAATTGGATTAATCGAGAGGTAACAAGAAAATAGTTTTGAACGGTTCAAGGTTTCATTTCTCGCATTATTCGCTTTATATATTTGCCTTAGTTGCGAAACTAGAATTGTTGACTTGTAGATTTGTCGCATTTAGTAATATTATATCACATTTAAGGTTTTTACATGTCAACCGCAAATGATTTTGATCTTATCAAGTCAAAGGTAATTCATGGCTTTATATCATTGCTATGACATGTGGTTATAGAGCTTGTCAACTTAGACCCGCGGTTATGTTTACTTTTATACTCTTTTATTTGGTTTCGGGAAGGCCTGCATATCACATACAACTCCTTTTTTCGTATGTAATTGTAGTAGACTAGTTTTTATATTATTACGAAGATGATATTAGAAGATTTCAAGACAGAGGAACGGACATATGTTGAGGACTCTGAGAGGCTTCACGGGAGGTGTTGAGGCAAGTATGAGCTAGACCATCAATGTGGATTCCTTAGTTTTAGTTTTGTCCTTTAGATTTTGATCATTAGGATAGTTGGCAAGTTTACAAGTCGTTTATATTTATAATCTATGTGGTTATTTTATTTTATGTTTTGTTTATTCGTTGTGTTATATTTAAAATAACGTATTTTAAGTTTTTTTTTTTCACCATAAAACTATAAGTTTGACTTATGGACATTTTGTGTACTTTTTTAGGGTATAAATGTAAATCGTTATTTTAAGATAGTGGGTTTTAAAGAGTTTAAAATATTGGAATTATAAGTTTTTCTTAAAACTTAATGCAAACCCCAAGCAATCTTAGATCATTTATACAACCCATTTAGTGACACTTATTCTACTTAAAGTGCATTGGTGTTTTGACTTGTCCAAACCATGAGTATCATTTGTCATAGTTTCTGTTGTTAGGGTAGATCTTGCGATTCCCTTATCGTTGACGGGCCGAGGTTCACATGTCCTAGTTGGTACGATCTAATGTGTAGATCCATGAGTCACAGGCCCGATACATATGATTAAGGTTAAACACACATGGACATTTATTGTCTAAAACCTATAATATCTAGGAATCGTGTTGGTATTTAATGCATGGTAATCGTAATTACCTACCAAAATAGCATGTCTGGGCATTGTAATGCCCAAACCTTGTGTCAAATATGTGAAATATGGATCATAGTCTAATAATTTCTCATTTACGGAGTTATCTATATATTAGTAAAAAGTCTATCTTTTTGCAAATTACGAATTAAACAAGAAATTTAAATTTGTAGATAGCAAACAACACAAACAATCTCTCTTTGCTCCATCCTTGAAAATGATACGGAACTAATTTCCTTCATAGGAAGCACAATCTTTAAATTGTTCTCAAGCATGAAAAGAAATGGTGCGTTCTAAAGCCTCTAGGCAAGGACCCACCTATTAGAGCAACAACATTTAGGAATACTACCAAAAGCATTCCAATCATTTGCTAGATGTTGGTTGCATGATGCTAGCCACCATGAGTCCAGAGCTACATACCATCATCATATGACACAAGTGCCTACGACATGATCCTTCAGGTGAGACATGTTCTAGGCTCAAGCTTGCACGGAGCGGTAAGATGCCACTTGGGCATTGTTTGCGTGCAAGATGGCTAAGGGGACCTCGGTGAGTATCTGAATGATGAAATCAAAGGGTATATAGATCACCTAGAGAGGCTCGCAACACTCATGATACTCAATTTGTTGTTAGATGATAACAAGCAATTCATAATCAACTACAACATGAATAATATGGAGAAATCCATAGTTAATGTCAAAGGATATCTTGATGGTAAAGGACGGGGGTGTGAAGAAAAGGAAGGGGCCAGCGGAAGGGGCAAAGGTAACACCAAGCTAGACAAGTAGAGCCAATGGCCAAGGGAACAAGGCTAGGGCCAACAATCGCTGCTTCAGTTGCAATGATGTCGGTCATTGGAAGCAAGAATGCTCAAAGTGTCACTAGGGATGGCAAAAAAATCGAAAACCGACATAAATGGAACGAGGACGGGACCGGGGATGGTTTTGATGATCCCCGCCTGATTACCGATTATAATTTAATATTAATTATAAATACATATATATATAATATATATATATATTAATATACATAAAATTAATTTTAAATAGAAAATATACAAATCTTTAGACTCTTTCACACAACCTAATTTTAATCGTTGTCTTATTTGGATTGTTTGATTTTGATATTTACAATGCATTTAGATTCTTTAAGACTTTAATTTCGGTTCAAATATGTTTGTATCCGATAATTTTGTATAATTTAGTCTAAAACTTGTGGTAAAATCTTAATGGTGACGATCCCACGGTGAAAAATCATAGTTTTACTTTAACGGGTATCTTCGCAGTGAAAATTACTCATTTAATCACATGTTTATATTAAACGAAATATCCGTTTCCCCACGGTTTTCTCTGGTTACCCACCCCAAACCTACCCCGTTGCCATTCCTAAGTGTCACAAGGTGGCTAGTAAAGCCAACACCGCAAGTATTTAGTGACAAGCTTCACATTCACTTTCTACTTGCATTGGGTACAGGCATACCGACTCTTTGCAATTTAGTTGTAGGAGGTCATTGAAAGTGGGCAGCCAGGATGCGAAATCTAGATGTCAGGGATGACAGCTTATCTCATATATTTAGAATTTTATATTCCTAGTCTTTACCATTGTAAGTTCTAAATATCCGTGTGCATTGGTTTAATCTAGTTTTTCAAGTTCGACTTGGATAAGGACAACAAGTCAAGGTTGAGTTGTTGCAGATTCACTAATTAGATCAAATGCTTAAAATGAAATTGTTTTTCATTATTGTCTACAAGCCCTAAAGTATATTATAATACGAATGTTTCACTTATAAATTTTAGAGTTTATGATCACAATAGTTATACGATGTCACAACCAATATCATAATATGACACCGAAGGGACACACCGACACACATGTTAGTGCTATAACTAGAGAAATGTTAGCAACTAAAATGAGAGATATTATTCTGTAAGGTTTTACTGTATAAAGGAATAATAAATTAATAGATTTTAATTTACTGGTTATTATCTGAACGATTTATTAATTATGTGTATTTATTTTAGGTTTAAAATATATATAATTAAGAATTCTATGAATTAATTACTAAGTAAAAATTCGGATTATAATTTAATTATTAAATGGTCAAATTAATTTCGGGGGTTTAATTAATTGAATTCGATTTTAAATTTATTAGGATAATTAGTTTATATTAATTAATTTAAATGGTTAACTTATCTATTATGTTAAACTTTTTTGGATAAAAGAAAACTCTATCTTTTTAAGGTTTAACCATATTCTATTAGGTTTCTTTAAACCTATAAATTAAGTGTTAAAGTTTAGTTATCTAATTGGACTTTTTAGTCGAGAAAGAAACCTAAACACTTTCTCCTTCATCTCTCTCTTTTACGTCGATAACCGAGAAAGAAAAACCGAGTAGTAAAATTCGACCAAGGCTTCATGCAATCAAGGTTCGGGATTGCTTGGTGGTTGTTGTTTTCCTGCTAGTAGGAGTGCTTATTTGCAACATTTCAGGTGGACTAAGTTGAGAAACCGAGTTAACTTTTCTTAAACTTCTTCTAGGTTAATTCTTTTGAGGTAATGCCTTGAAAACTAGATCAACTCTTGGATTGGATGGAATTTTTTTAAAACTGTGTTTTGCTTCGACTCGTTTAATTTGAAAGTATATAAAGGTTCTATAAACTTTAATAATGGTTTTTCATAAAAATCGATTAAGAAGTTGTAATCTTTATTGATTAGTATATCTCATAAGACCCGATTGTAGTATTAGAGCCAATCGTTTTTTATGATACCTCAAGGTTCGATCCGTTTAGTTTTTTTTTAAGTTTTAGGTTTATTGCTCTGCTAAGTTTCTTTTGCCCCGTTATTTTGATTTTATTGATTATGGGGCTACGGTTCGAATATTATATAATGTATAAATTAGGGTTATCATTTTGATCCTTGTTAGTATATTATTTAAATTGAAAATTGGAAAATTACGTGTGTATATATATATATGTATATATATATGGTGTATATATATATATATAACTCAAAGGCAATTCTCAACCACTCATTTAAAATGGCAAAATAGGAATTGAAAAAAAAAATCCTAACCCACGCCTCCTATAAAACCATCAGCATCCAACCGAACTTTCGGTGTATTTATCATTTTCATATCATTTTTGGCTAAAACATCTGTATTTATATCATATTCGGGCGAAAATGAGTCTATTTTTATCATTTTCATGTGGATAATATAATCGTTTTAAATGTTGTATATTGTTATCATTTTCATTTGGAATTGTTATCATTTTCGGTGTTTGGAAAATGTTATCATTTTCAACCGGTAGCCGGAAGTTATCATTTTCGGTGGCTGAAAAATGTTATCATTTTCAACTGGAATTGTTTTCATTTTCAACCGGAAATTATCATTTTCGGGTGGTTGGAAGTTATCATTTTCGGTGACTGGAAGATCATTTTCAGCTGAAAGTTATCATTTTAGGGGCTGAAGTAAAAAAGAAAGGAATGGGCGAAATTTTTGGGGTGGATGATTCTCATAATACCCTTCCTTCTATAATTAAATTTTATAATTGTTTACTTAATTATAATATTGTCATTATTAGATCTTGACTATCGATTTAAAAAATCTAATGGTCTGAATTTGACATTTGTGTTCTATATTTAAGCATAAGACATTTATTGATCCATTTTCTATATATATAAATATATATATACATAAGTTTCAAAAATAAGTATCTAATCTAATATCTATATCTAATATATTTTAAAAGAATAGGAATTTTAGTTAATCTTTCCTTTTTAAAATTTAATTGCATGTGTTTTTATCAAGGTTTATTTCAAAAAATTTAGGCTAAAAACTTGGCTTTGTATCTATTTATTAATTAAACTTCACTTAGATTAATTATTGGACCGAATATTTTGGGCCTTGACCCAATAGTTTAAATTCTTCAATTTTAGGCTTTTGGCACTTCAGTTTAAGAAATTGCACTTGGTAGTCAAAAGTGTCATCTTTTAATTTGACCCTTCTTGAAAAATTTATTACTGGGCACCCCAATGGGAATGCATTTGGACCGAAAAGAAAATTTTAAAGCCCGGTTAAATATGTATTTATTTTATTCGGTAATTTTAAATCCATAAATGAAAAATGGAGGTTTTTATATTTTGGATTTAAAATTATAAGATTAATGAGTTTCGATTTATTTAATTTAGATTTAGCTTTTAAACCTAGAGAATTTAATAAGTCGGATGAAACCCAGGTAGTTTATATTTTCGGTTTTAGGTTCTAGGTTTATAAACTTAGGGTTTTAAATTTTATTGGTTTTGTATAATAAAAGTTATTTTATGAAATAATGATTTAACAAGGATTTAGTTAAATCTGTTTTTTTTTTTGAAATGTTTAATAAAATGGATATTTTGGTTTACTCTTCGAAATGACAATTTTATGACTTTAGTCTTTTTTTTTTTTTTTTTTTGATTAATGGGAAGGGACAAAGAAATAGGTAACATATCAATTAGCTTTCTTTTCTTGTGCTGTATATATATGGTTTTAATTACATGCATATGTTGAATGTAAACCTAAAATAGTTAACTTATTTCTAGTCGCGTTTTTGTTTTAGATCACATATGTGGTTTTTGCATGTGATTGCAAATGTTTTGATCCAAACGAGTAAATGGTATTTTTAGTTTTAATTCATGTAGACATTTTGACATTTTGTGTGTGTAGTTTTGCCAACTTAGACCCGTGGATATGTTTGGTTGTTTATTTTATTTTGTAGTGTATTTTGGCTTTGTGAAGGCCTTCGTGTCACATACAAATCCTTCAAATGTAAAAGTAATAGACTAGTTTTATTTTAATATGGAGATGGCTTTTGGAGAAACCAAAGGAGGTGACAGGGGTAGACCCAAGGGTATTCGAACAGGGTCATGGGATATTATTTAATTTTATACGCGTAGTGTAAATTTCGATCTCGCGTAGTGTAAATTTCGATTTTTTCGAGATGGTGCTACCATTCATTTCAAAATTTAGGTCCGGTGCTACCATCTATTTCAAATCCTGGATCCACCCCTGGGAGGTGATACGGAAGAACATAAAGACAGTGTTCCCGAGGGATTTACAAGGGTGTTGAGGCAAGCAACCAAGGTGATTCATCCATGTGTGTTGGGGTCCTTAGTTTTGGACCTTCGGTTTTTGCATTGGCTCGTGAAAATAAGAATTAAGATATGTTGGTGAATCTACGTGTATGGTTGTTATTTTATAAATTGCGTGATTGTTTTATGAAATGCAACAATAAAATAAAACGAGTTTTAATAATGGTTTTATTATTAAACATAACCACAGTTTTATAAAACAAATAAGATGAAACCAATGCGACGTAAGCCTTTATTATAAACTTGGATTTTATAAAATTCGTCGTGTTATATTCTAAATGGCTTTAAAAATATTTTCATCGTAAAACTGCAAGTTTAACTTGTAGACTTATTGTGCCCCTATACGGGGTATACATGTAAAGCGAAATTTTAAAATTGGATTTTAAAATGATTTTAAATGGCTTTAAAAATATTTTCAGAGATTTTTCTAACCCAAATTTGAGACCCGCAATGCTATCTATTTAGGAACACCTATGCTTCTTAAGGTATACTACAGTTGGACAACCACAGTTGTGGACTGCTTTGTCACACCTTTTGCCTCATAGGGTGGAATCCAGGTCCATATGTTCTAGTTGGTGCGGTCTAGTGGTGATTTCCATATAAGTCTTGACCTAATGCACTAGAATAGGGTAAACATGCTTTGATGGGTTTTGTCCATAACCCTATGAACATCTAGGAGTTGTGTTAGTTCTTGAACTCGATTGTTAAAGTATCTACCTACTAGAAATAGAGTATTCTGGTGGGACATCAAAAGTTGTGGATCGGGTGTTGTAACATCCTCAGATTGAGCATAGTCGTGTTCGAATCTGGTACGTCTAAATCTCGAATTAAGTATTGAATAAAAGAATTATATATATATATATATGTAATTGATTAAGTGGAAAAATAGAAGAAAATAATAAAGAAATGATAATATAAAAAAATTATAAAAAATATATAAGAATAATAAAATATTAAATGGTTTAGAACGAGGTTTCCAAAAATATCTTCATTAGTTAAAACGGGTACTCGTGCGTTAAGTTGTAAGTTGAAAAAGGAAACAAGATACCCACTTGTGGATAATATTAACCCACAAGTGGGCACATGTCTGTATACCCACGTATACACACTCCTCAAACACACAGACATCTCTTTTCTCTCCTCTCATTGTGTTCTTGGTGTGTTAGCTTTTGAAGAAGAGATCATCTAAGTATCAATCTTTGTTGCTGAATTCAAGTTCTAAATCAAGCTCTAATCTGCTGTAAATCACCATCTTCTTCATCTCCATCTTCAAGTAAGTTAAATCTCCAAGTTCTTCATCTTTTCAAGTTTAGGTTCAAAATGGGTCAAGTTGAATTTGACCCCAATAATTGAAATTGTTAATTCTAATCAGTTCCTAATTGGTTTCTAAGTCCATAGCAATCTGAATCTGCAATTAAGTTGGAGTTTTTGATTGATTTCTAGAATTAAAGTGCAAATGGGTCCAAATGGAGATTTTGGTCCCAAAGTTGGAATTAGATGTTTTGATGCATAAAAGTTATTGTTTTAGCTTAGTTATGAAGTGTATTTTCATATGTGAATGAAAGAATTGAGCTGGAAATGGTATTTTGAGAAATCTATTTGGAAACAGCAGGTTCTACACGAACCTGCTACTGTAAATGGAAAGGCACGGGTGTGCCTCTCAAGAACAGACCGTACCTCAGGGCGTATCCTGGGAGGCACGGCCGTACCTCCAAAAGGTACGGGCGTGCCTAACCCTAGCTAGTCCGCGGGTGCTCTGCAGTCACGTGGGGTACCTGAGTGTCAGGTAAGGGGCATGTTTGTCTAAGTCCGGAGCGTGCCCTGCCTCTGGCAGATTCTGTTTAACAAGGTTTTAATATCTGGAAACCTTGTTTAGGTACACCAGTTGGTCCAGGAGCATCGGTATCATAGTTATATTATATTAGCTCGTCAGGTGAGTGCCTGATAACATAACAATTAATATATCTATAACATATATTAACAATGAATTGAGAATTGTATACCATGACTTGTACACACTTGATTAAGTGTAGCTTGTAGGTTGCATGATGATGCTAGATTTAACATGTTGACACAATATAATATGCACTTGATTAGGTGTATATTATGATGATATATGATTATATGCGCGCAATGAAGATCCGATTGGATCAGATATGTGTTTGTGAACGATCCGGACCCTAAGGACAAAGTTGTCCTACATCAAGAACAAAGCTGTTCTACATTAAGGACTAAGCAGTCCTCCTTGGGTATAGCTTATGGATTTACACAGAGGAATCGGTTGATTCCAAAATGCAATTGTGGACCGCTTTACAGCTCACGCACCGGAGCGGTTGATGTGTCTGGTACTTCAGTTTGGTGCATTGAGCCGGGTTAGCTCTCCTACGAGATATGTCGCCTTCTGACTACGCAAGCTCATCGCAAGATGCTAGGATAGCACTTTTTGAGCATGATTGATGATATGTGAAATGTTTATATTGATTGCATGTTATCCTGTACTCACTAGCTATTATAGCTAACAAATACTACTTCTCACATATACAGGTGATCCTCAGTGAGCTTGGGAGCCTGCGGGTAGTTTACTTTCTTAGGAGGAACACTGTATTTTGTTTAACTCTGATATTATGTTTGTATTATAATCAGATAATGGTCGAACGGTTCAGTAACAAGTAACACCAAACCTCGTATGTGGCAATTTTTGAATGTATAACATTAGCCACTTGTTTTAATTCCATTGCGTGTTTAAATGAAAAATATAATTTAGTATTTAAAAAGAAAAATTAGGTTCTTGAAATGATGGTGTTACTTACAGGTGCGTGAAATATAGGTTTTAGCCTAATTATTTCTACTATGAGTTTATGGGAATATTAAGATTTTTTCTGTCTTTCGAATTGTTAATTGAATCAAAAATCCTAACTTGTAGATGGCAAACAACTAAAACTCTTCTAACAATCTCTCACTCCACTCTGTCTTAGAGAAGGATAAGCTAAGAGGACCCAACTTTCTTGACAAGGAGTGCAATCTTGGATTGTGCTCAGGAATTACATGAAGTGATATGTCCTTGAGGAGCCACTAGGTGAGGCCAAAGTTGCCAACACCACTGCTATGGTTAGGAATGCATATTAGAAGGATTCCAATAATTTGCTAGATGTGGGCTGCTGGATGCTACCCATGATGAGTCCTAAGCTACAGGCCATCTTGATAGACATGAGGGCTTATGACATGATCCATATGGACATGTTTTAGGCACAGGTCCGCACGGAGAGGTACGATGCCACTAAGGCATTGATGTCATGCAAGATGGCAAAAGGGACCTTGGTGAGCACCCATTGCATGAAGATCAAGGGTTATCTTAGGCAAAGGTCCGTACGGAGAGGTACGATGCCACTAAGGCATTGATGTCATGCAAGATGGCAAAAGGGATCTTGGTGAGCACCCATGTCATGAAGATCAAGGGTTATCTTGATAATCTGGAAAGGCTCGGGCACCTTGTCCACTGCAGCTGGCGACAGACATGATACTCAACTCCCTTTCGGATGACTACAAGCCATTTATGGTCAACTTCAATATGAATAACATGAAGAAGACCATCCCCGAGCTTCATTTGATGCTCATGATGGTTGAGTGGAGTATGCGGACCAACAAGCCCAAGGATGTCCTGACTGTGGAATGTGAAGTGAGAAAGAATAAATGGCGCAGCAGAAAATGTAAGGGTAACCCCAAGCCGAACCAGTAGCCACCTAAGGGGGAAGGAAAGAATAAAGGTAAGAAGGTTAATGAGGCTAAATCGGCTAAGGCAAGTACCGCCACAGTCGAGGATCGCTGCTTCAAATGTAATGAGGTTGGTCAGTACAAGCGCGATTACCCGAAGCATAAGAAAGAGGCTAACTGGGCAAACCCCTAAGGTATCTAATGATAATATTCTTTGCCACTTTCTACTTGTATAGTCTACAAATGTTTGACTTAGCAATTTGTATTTAATCGCATGCGGTCATGAAAGTAAGAGCCTAGCACACGGGACACGAACATTCGGGACGTCGAGATTTTGAAGATTAAATTTTATTTTTAAAATTTTAGTTTTATCTCAACCGTAAAATATTTGGTTTTAAAATATTTGGAATATTTTGGTTTGATAAATATTTTTGGTTAGAAATATTGGTTTTAAATATTTTAAGGTTTTTTTACTCTAAAATTATCCATGTGCATATTGGTTGAATATGGTTATTGAAATTGGACTTAAATTGTTGAAACTAATCATATGGTTTCATTGATTTGTTGCGGATTCATTAGACAAGTTGAAAACGCTAAGCAATTTGGTTAAATGAGATTTCATGTTATTATTACCTTAGACCCTAAAGATATTAAAGTACAAATGCTTCACTAAAAGGATAATTCTATTCATTTATTGTGACAAGTGTTCTATTAGTATTTTCTTGTTGTAATACATATGTCGAAATAACTTGAATTATATTTATGAAAACCAAGATGTGGTATTCTGTTCAAGTCGGGGAATTGATAAAAACACATAAATTAAGTAGATTAATTATTTCACTGGATTATGTTTCAAAATAAACTATCGTTAAGTTTGAAGTTGATCGTGAAGGTGGATAATGATCGGGAACTTCTAGACATAGATATTCATAAGAATTTATATATTTTTGAGCATTTTATAATCGTAATAACATTGGGTTTGACAAAAGAAAGTTTCATCAATGGAAATAAAAATATGCGAAAGTCCGGTTTGTTTTATGAACTTTAAAGTTATTATGATGTAAGTCTGTTTTAGACTTATGTGTCTTTTACTTGAAACTAAGGTTTTGACAAAGTAATTTGGTTTTGACTTAGTCAAAAGTAGTAGTTTAAGTAAACTGGGTTTCATAATAGTTTGTGGGAGCCTAGACCTACATTAAATATTTGTCAAGGACAAATAGATTATTTAGTTATATGTTAATGGGAATTCCGGGCTCTTGATAGAGAACACATTAAGTAAATAATCATGTAGTAGGATAATGAATGTTCGGGGAGCATATGAATTATTAGCTTATTAGATTTAAGAGAATATACAATCTCATAACAATCTTTCAAGGGTTGAAAAAAAGGTTACTATAAGGTCGGTGTTAACTTTAAGAGAATGTCATAATTATATGTTAAATCTAATTTCGTTATTTTAATAAAGAATTATTGAGAGGAATAATAAATTAGATATTAGATATATAGAAGTCAAAATTAGATAAGTGTTCCGGTAACACTAGGAATCTAATTTTGAGGAACTTGCTATTTGGGAAATATTAATTACTCTATACAAAGGCAACGGGCAACGTGGGAAATTTGCAAGTTAAGAGTCTTACATTTAAAAAAAACTTGAAGTTTGCAGAACAGTTTTAGCAAAACCAAATTAGGGCAAGTTTTTTCAAGTGTGTCAAATTTGTGTTTTTGAGAATTTTTCGGATTAATGTTACTAGTAAATTTTATTAACCAAGTTTAAACTTTCAAAGAGTTTAAACGTGTCTGGTTGAATTAGATGTAACAAGTGTTCAACTAGATAATACGAGGGATAGCTTCCAAATGTACACTTTTGTAGTTATCCTTAGGATTGGGATGGAAAAATTACATAATTGGTCTAGAAATAGTTAACTAGTTTGCATGTTTTAAGAAATCCGGGAATAAGCTAGAATTATTCGAAACTTTTCCTTGAAGACTTGTTTTTGTGGGAATGACAATAGGATTATAACGTCATTGTGAAGTTTGGTATAGTATTCACACATAGAATACAACGGCAGGAGTAGACCAAATTCCTAGATATCTTTTAACAACATATATTGTATAGTGATCCACATATAAGAATACCTCATGGATATTGTCATAGGACTTCTAGATGTGTTAGTGCATTCTAACGCTACACCATAACTGGGTAGTTATAAGGAGCGTATCTGGGTTGAGAGGAATCTATTGTTGCCAAAGGCAAATATGCAAGATGGGTTTGCACCTCTTTTTTTATGAAGAGAGATACTTTTGGTATCTTAGACTAACTAAAACTGAGGTAAATTGCATGGCCATGCCCAATCCAATTGATTTGTTCTTTGTCATTTTCACCTGGTCAATTAAATAAAATAGTTAAGTAATATAATTTCTGAGTATTCGAGTTGACGCCCTTCATGCTCATGATAGTAAAAGCAATTTCCGTAATCGAAATTAAGGACATGTGAAAGTTCGGTCGGTTTTATAAACTTTAAAATTCTTATAATATAAGTCTAGTTTTAGACTTATGCATTCGTTACTTGAAACTAATAATTCGACTATGTAGTTAAGTTATGACTAAGTCAAAAGAATAGTTTAAGTAAAGTTGGATTTTTATAAAGGTTAGTGGGAGCATTTAATATCTCTAAATTATTTGTTAGAGACAAATAGATTGTTTATTTATTAATTCTCGGAATTTGAGATCACGTGAAAGCTACAATTGTTCGGGGAAGATGGAGAGTATTAGCTCGTTAGCTTTAAAATAGGTTGTCTAGGTGATAGGAAAACTATCATAAGTCGAGTGCATTAATTTTGAGTCGACTCAAAAGGTGTTTCAAAGTTTCAACTTTTCAACTTAGAAAAATTTCACTATTATATATTAAATATAACATCGGTATTTTAATATAAAGTATTTAGTGATAGACATAATTAACAAGATATTGGATATCTTGGAATCAAGATTAGATAAGTGCCGGGAAACACCCTGAATCTAATTTTGAGTTTGCACGAGTTACAAACATGATTTATTAATCCGATCTATATTGGAAATACAAAGGACTTTAATATTTACGTAGCAACTAAGGGTACTTGCATGTTTGGTTCTTACATAGAAAATGAGGTATCTCCAAGTTTAGGAATAGTATAAAATAAGACTAGAATTGTTAACATTTGCAAACAATCATCTAGCAAGACCAAATAAGAGTATTACTTTATAAGTATTCCAGATTTGTGTTTTTATAAAATTCTCATATTAATGTTATTAGTTAATTTAATTTAACTAATTATTTACTTTCAAGGAGTTTAAACCATACAGGGTCATACTTAGAGTTAAAAGTAATTTTAGATAAACACTCGGAATTTTAACTATGAGAGACATATAAATTTTGTAGTTTATTTTAGGGTTGAATATAGAGGTTACATAATTAGTCATATTGTTCTTCATCATTTTGCGTATTTTAGATATCCATGAATAAATTGGATTTATTCAAAATACTTGTTGTGATGGGAACCACAGTAGGGCTGAGAATTCATGTAGAGTTTGCTAGATATTCAAGGGTATAGAATATAGTTGCAGTGTTGCGGGCCAAATTAAAAAATATTCGTTATGGTACAAATATTGTATTAACCCTTCTCTGAGAATACTTCATGGATTGCATCATAAGTATATCTCATGTAGGGTGTCCTTAAAACCTGATGTATTTGTTTTCAGATGCAGGTACTTGTGGATACTTAGTGCATTCTAATGTCACGCCATAATTGGGTGCTTATAAGGGATGTATCTAGATTCAGCATAAGCCATGTTGCCAAATGTAGATATGCAAGATGAGATTTGCACCTCTTCTTTAAAGAGGGATATTTCTGGCCTCCTTGGTAGTCGAGAAACATAACTTTTGGGTATTTGAGTTGACTCTATCCATGTTCATACTCAAAATTAAAATATCATGTTGCAAAGGGAAAATCATAGCTATACCGGCATCATGACCCGTTGATTCATGGAAGTTTGTTTTTGTTATATAACTTATCACCTAGTTATAAGGGGTTTTCAACCGGTATTAGGAAAGCATATGGTGTTTTTGTTATATATCTTATCACCTGGGTATAAGAGTTCTGTAACCCTAGTTGAAGAGTAATTATTGATGAATAAATTTATAAAAGTTATTATAAATCAGAAGTAAGTTGGTTTTAACTTACAAGATGATAAACTGATGTTATAATTAATAATTAATTATATATTTATTAGTCTATTAAATATATGTGACTAATTAAGTTGATTGAAAATTAATTAAATGATTTTAGTTTAAATCGTTTGAATTTTTGGATAGTGTTTTAATTATTGAAAAACCGAATTTAAGTATATATGTGTGTTAAAAGTTCGGCCAAAATAGTTAATGAAAAAATAGATTAGTTAAAACTCTATTTTGGTTTATAATTGATCCTATTTTGAGTTTTGATCACACATCGTTTTTATATTAAACTTCAAGGGATTTTAAATACTATAGATATGGATAAAATGGAACTCAAAAAGTTACACCTTTTTCTCTCATTTTCTCTCTAATTGTCAAACAAGGGAGCCCTTCTTAGGGTATCCGGAATTCAATCGTCTTAGTAAGTATGTAACAACCCAGCTTGAGGTTTGTTCAGGGTTTGCAAGATCTAGTTAAAGGAGCTCGTGAGATATCATCACGTGTGTACTTATCTTAAGCAACTAAGATATTTTTCTAAAACCTTCTTGTAGGTATTTTTGTAAGTATTTAAAAAATTACTAGATCAAGTTTTGGGTTTTACAAGATTAATTGATTTTATAAAAAATCGCTTCCACTTCGTCTTAATATTCTTATTAGTCGATTTTTAAGAACAATAATAGTCGATTTTTATAGTTTTACGAAGCCTAAGTTGATCGAGTTTTTGGCACTATGGTTAACGGTACTAACTCCCATTTTAACTAAATGAAATACATAATTTGTCTTTAGACCTTCTCTAGTACTTATGCTAGAGAGAGAGAGATCAACTAAAATTACTAATTGTTCGACACGAGTAGACTAGAAAAGTCATACTTTGAGCTTGAATATGCTTATGGATGTGCGTGGCTTGGGGCACAGTCAACAAAAAACAAAGGTGGTGTACGTAAGAAACTCGCACGAGTGATGGGAATTGTCAATCAAAAACAAAAGACAAAGTCATACTTTGAGTTTGAATATGCTTACGGATGTGTGTGGCTTGGCACACACTCAATTAAAGGAGATGAAAGTGTTGCTGATTTCCTGTCACGAGTGATGGGAATTGTCAATCAAAAACAAGCCTAGGGTGAAGTTATTACCTATCAAAAGGTGGTAGAAAAAGTTTTGAGAAGTTTTCCTCCATGATGGGACCATGTTATCAGAAGAGTCGGAAGACTAACCACACTCTCATTCGATCAACTCATGGGTTCATTGTAGTTTCATGAGTCTAAAGTAAATAGAGGTATGGAAAAAGAAGAAAAAAAGGATTTTTCTAGCAAAAGAAGAGGACCTCTCTCCCCAGCAAGAGGAAGAGGAAGAGGTTTTGTGCGTGGTAGTGCAAGCGGATGTCTCGGTGGTAGAGGATGTGGAAGAAGTAGCATTTAGTGCTACAATTGCAACCGTTTAGGCATGTGAAAGCAGGAGTTGGTATAATCAACAAGCAAATGCAGCCATGGAAAATGTTGATGAGCCGGTGAGTGCACGTTGTTTATGACTTGTGGACAAGACACTTGTACATCAGGTAACTTGTGGTTTCTTGATAGCGGGTGCTCTAATCACATGATGGGAGCCCAATCAATCTTTCAAAACTTCATGGGAGCCCGATCAGAGCCTTGATTGTAGCCAAAGTTCATCATTGTTTACCAAGAAATCAAGAAACCTACTAAAACCGGAACGAGATTCAACAAAAGAACACCGGAAGGCAATGTTGTTTGAATCAGCGGGAGTTTACCTAGTGTGGCCGGAAAAATCACATGAGAGATTGAAACTATCGATAACAATCAGCAAGAACACGCATAAAAGATTCTCGTTTGGGGTTCGATTGTTTATCACAAAGAGGATACCTAGGACGGCAATTGAACCAAGAACTACCATTGAAAAGGGAACTTACCTTGAACGAGATCGGACCAGGGGAGAAATAAAGCCATCGCAGGCATTGAACAGACAAGACACAAGCGCAGTCGAGCACATTGTCAAGATCGAAGGGCACAAAAGCCGTTCAATGTTGATCAAAATAAGTAGGGTTTCACGAAGTGACGAAGAAGAAGAAGAAGAACTGACAAAAGGGTTTTCTCGATTGAAGCACAAGGCTCAAAAACCAACACAAACATATAATTAAAAAAACCTTCCTTTAAATCAACATTTTTAACTTTATAAAAAACACTTTAGCTTTTATTTTAGGGTCAATAATGGTTTAACAATCAAAGTTTTACTTCAGTTTCAGTTTAATCATCAATGTTTTTTTTTCAAACGGTTTTACCATAAAGTTTGAATTTATTATTATTTAATACTCAAAGTTATACATTCATTTTGGTTTAAACCTTAAAGTTTTTCCCAAACGATTTAACCCTTAACTTTTTGTTAAAAAATGGTTTAACCCTCCAAGTTTTGTTAACTTTTTAATAAAAAGTAAAATGCATAATAAGTAGAGACGGTAAAATTGAAAATCATACAAAACGTAAGTGATTACTCAATTTTTTTAAACAAAACTTTAAGGTTTAAATTATTTGAAAAAAGGTTGAGGTTTAAATCATAATAAATTCAAACTTTATAGTATTATTGTTTAGAAAAAAACTTTGATAGTTAAACCGAAATTGAACGAAAACTTTGATCATTAAACCATTATTGACCCTTTATTTTAATTTACATTTTTTAAATCATCAACTATTTTTTGTAAACAAAATTAATAGATAAGTATCTTTTTTAAAATTTATAAAAGGGTAAATTTTATTTAATAAAATTAAAATGGGTAAGGATGATCAAGAATACCGAGAAAGTTCCAAAACTAAGAAACTGGGGTTAACAATCTATTTCCAATGTCCAATATTGAAGTTAACTAACTACACTACTTGCGTGATACAAATGTAGATAATTCTAGAAGCAAATGGACTCTAGGATATGATTAAACCAGAATCGAAAACGGAAGACGATATAAAAAGGAAAAAACCACTATTGCATACATTTATCAATCACTTCCGGAAGACCAATTGCTCCTTATTTCAAAATACAAAACTACAAAGGCAGTTTGGGATACTTTAAGAACAAGACACATTGGTGTAAATAGTGTTCAACAAGCAAGATTGCACACACTCAAGACGGAATTTGAGATGCTCTAATTGAAAGAAAATGAATTAATCGATTCATTTACTACGAAGTTGACGAGTATTATTAACAAAGAAACAAGCTTAGGATTAACATATGAAGATTCTACTCTTGTACGGAAATTATTAAATGCCATACCAGATAGATTCCTTCAAATTGCTGCATCCATCGAACAATACTCGGATTTAAACGTTATGTCTTTAGACGAAGCAATCGGAAGACCGAATACATTTGAAGAAAGACTCAGTTACAAAAAGGAAAGATCAGTGGATATTCAAGAAAGCTTCATGTTCACATAGCATGAGGATCGAGGCCAAAATTTCGGAGGACGTGGTCGTGGTAGATTTAACCAATCACAAGGCCGGGGGAATAACAGTTTTAGATCTAAAAGAAAGAACCGGGAACCCTCACAAAATAATTTCAAAAGGGAAGAACATGTGCCTTATGAAGGAGATATAAAAGACAAATCTCAAATCACATGTTACCGATGTCACAAACTTGGACACTATGCCTATGAAACAAACACAAGAATCAAGTCAGAGAACAGTCCAATCTTAAGAAGATTTAGAACCAACATTACTTATGGCAACTATTACTCAGACTAAAGAACCCGTTCTCAAAATGATGCAGCGAAACTTTGATCGCATGATACGATCATGGAACAAATAATCGTATGATGCGGTTAACAACATGTGATATGTGTAAATAAATCCTGTAATTAGATCATAAATAAAGAAGATTTGTGTGAGACAATAAGCATCAGAACAAAGACCAAGTGAAGTTATGTGAGACGACTGCACAAAGACCAAGTGGAGTTATGTGAGACGACTCACAGAGACCGAGTGGAGTTATGTGGGACGACTGCACAAAGACCAAGTGGAGTTATGTGAGAAGACTACACAAGATGAGGATTGGAGTTGTGTGATACTACTACATAAGGATAGAAGAACATTGTGAAAAAGAATGTTGCGAGAACTGAAGAAGATGATAAAGTCGATGCTACTTATATGAAAGAATGAAGACTTAACAACCAAAACTATACGGGAGACAAGTAGGAGGTGTTAAAGATCTGCTACAAAACCGATCAAGATTAAGGGAGAGAATGTTAGGTTTAATCTTGACGTTCATATAAGAGAACCTGAAGAATGTTCAATATAGTCCATAATTAATTCATAGTCCTAAAGGACTAATTTTAGCCTTTGGATCATTATCATAAATGGTCCAAATTAAATTTTAAAAATTTGGACGGAGTGACATTTTCGTAATTTTTCGTAATTCACGTGTGATGTTTTTACAAATCACATGTGATTGTATACCGAATCACAAATATTAAAATTTCAAGACTATATCTTTTAAATGGACTTTATTGAGCACAACTCAAGAAAACCTTAGTCGTTATTATTATTATTATTATTATTATTATTATTATTATTATTATTATTATTATTATTATGTATCATGTAAACACACACACACAATCACCCCCCAACCGGCAACCGCCCCTTTAGCCGCCGATATGAAGGCTGTCGCGGCCCAAACAATAACCATCGTCGGTTACAACCGACCGGCAACCGCTGTAACCAATCGCCAAATTCTTGGCTATAAATATGTACTCGATTCATTTGTAATCGGTGTGTGATTTCATAAATAAAGAAGAAACTTTGGTATTATCTTGTTTTTCTTTTTATTTGATCCAACAAAAGTGCACATTCAGTTAGGAAATGGAAAGCACATTCAAGTCGAAGGAAAGAGCGAGCAACATACAACTAAACGTCAAAAGTTCAAAACCCTATGTGATGTGCGGTTTGCACCCAAACTTGATTATAACTTACCGAGTGTAGGACAACTAATGAACTCGGGATACTCGCTCTTGTTTGATGATGGCACATGTCCCATAAGAAAGAAAAGTTCTAATCAACTTGTACGTCGGGTGAAGATGACTAATAATAAACTATTTCTACTTAATGTCGAAAAAGATCACGGATGCGCTCTCACAACAACCAGAGCAGAAGGCTTGCAGCTTGGCATCTCTGGTATGGTCACCTTCATGCTAGAGGGTTACGGCTGCATTTATAGCAAACAAACACGTAGATCATTTCCACACAGCTCATGGAGAGCATCACAGCCTCTGCACCTTGTCCATGCTGATGTGGTTGGGCCTATGCAAACCATGTCCTTGGGAGGCGGCATGTATTTCTTAATGTTAACAGATGATTTTAGCGGAATGAGTTGGGTATATTTTTTGGAAAGAAAATCAGGTTGTTTTGAAAAATTCCGTCATTTCAAAGCAAAAGTAAAAAAACAATTTGGGAATACTATCAAAACTCTCGGAACTGATCAAGGAGAGTTTTGTTCGAAAGAATTCAGCGACTTTTGGAATGAGAATGGAATACATCACGAGTTGATAGCTCCTTACACTCTGGAACAAAATGGTGTCACTGAATGAAAGAACAGAACTATAGTAGAGATGGCTAGAAGTATGTTGCAGCAATGGTAGCTGCATTTCAGGCAGTAAGGTTACGAAACTTGCTAGTTGACTTAATGCAAGAGCAAGGAGAACCAACTGAGCTGTATTTTGGTAATAACTCGGTCATTTTTCCTAGTAAAAATCCGGCATACCATAGCAGAAGCAAGCACATTGACATTAAGTTCCACTACATACGCACACTAGCTAGTTGAGAACAATGAAGTGGAGTTAAAGTCATGTCACACTCAAAAACAGTTAGCTGACATACTTACTAAGTCACTAGGAAAAGAGTAGTTATGCTATCTCAGATCACGACTTGGAGTTAAGGAATTTGAATTAAGGGGAGGTGCTGAAACATATAATTCAAATGGAAAGGTTTCTAACGGCTAAATGGACTGATTTAGTCAGGGATGAGTAATACTTGGTCTTTAAGAGCATTTATAGTAAATTGAATAATGGTAGATTTGTTAAAAATTTCCATTATGTATTTTGCATATTTATGGGGCATCTTTTTTTTCAATAAGACATGCAGTAAAGTTGAGTTTTTTCTCTACTCTCATACTTGCAATTACTCCAACATGTTTCAGATGGTAGTATGCTTACCTTATGTTATTTATGTTTTGGTTTGGAAAATTAGTTCAAATGAGGTATATTATCCATACATTTGCTTCTGTTGTGTTTATTGGTCAATTGCCTGTGATTCCTTAACCCAAACAAAGTTGCTACTGGTTAACACTGGAACACATCAGGAAGGTTGACTTGAAAGGGTTCTGGCTGCAGGTTGCACTACTACTGAAAAATAAGAAGTCTAGCAGCAATGGTAATATTCTAATCTGGAAACAGCAATTGTGAAATGTCAAGAACATGAACGACGTGAATAAACATGAAAAAGATGTAACTGCTACACGAGACTGGTTACAAGGATTCCGCCTCTATGCTAGGATTCCAACAACACTTCCAACATCAGAAGACGAAGACGAGGAACAAATGACTAAAATTTTGGTTATGGTGACCAGACATAAGGCAAACAGATATGGCAACGTACATATATTCTGTCTTCTATTGAACAATGAACAAGGTATTTATAAAATAGAAGGCTATGTTAGGAAACTATATATATTCTGTCTTCTATTGAACAATGAACAAGGTATTTATAAAATAGAGGGCTATGTTAGGAAACTAACTACATTGACAACTATGAATTTGCTGTGACAAGTATATAGCAACTGTACAAATCTTTAACACCACTCTATCTAATGAAACTAGATTTTGAATTTTTAGCTGATGTGAACCCTTTAAGTCTTTATAAGAAGGTTCTCATGATTGCATTACAGTTTGATTATTTGAAAGCAAATAATGCTTATTAATACAAAGCATATATGTATATTCCATTTGTAGAAAAAACTATATGAATTATATATGAATCGATCTTTTGTTAGATCTGGAGGTTATTTAATGGTATGAAGCCGCCTCTAAGGTCTTAATACCCGGAAGGTAATGTTATCGACAAATAATACTAATAATAATATGGTTGGGATCCTCTCATGTTATGGTTATACATGATTAATTAGTTATGTTATCTTACAAACGTGCAAGTATGACCGACCCAAACTTGATTTGAAATTAGGGCCCCACTCTCATATTTTGTTAAAGATCATAAGTTGTTATGTTTGACCACAACATGAGAAGATCCCAATCCATAATAATGATAATTATAATAGTCACCTGATAAGAAGAACAGATGGAAATCTAGAAGGTTCTTTCATTGAAGTGTAGATATTTGGGAAAACTGAATGGCTACCATAGCAAAAACCAATAAGACCAATTGCTACAGGCAAGTTCCCAGAGTCTAATGCAGTTCGACTTGGGTGATATTCGACCCCATCGACAACCCCTAACCATAGCAAGCACACCACCACAGCTACCAATGTTACAACTCCTCCAGCTGCCACACAAAGAATTAAAGCTCTAGAGTAAGTTCCTCTTTATTTCTTATGTAAATATAGTAATAATATATATACAAATAGAACCTGAAATATAGGAAAGCAAACTGAGATTTCGCAGCCAAACTGTTGGAAGGATCACAAGGGTAGATATAATGGCACAAAACAGATAAGAATCAAGATCTATGCCACCAATTTCCAAGTGGGCATGTGGGAACAGTGACGACAGGTTATCATTCATCATGATCAAGTACTCCACACAAGAAGACTGTAGCATACAAGAAGACGCCAACCATTATATGTTTAAACATCGTGAAGATTAAGTAGATGAAAATATTAACTCTGCTCTGTCACACTTACGAACAAGTCCAAGTACAAAACCATCTGCATCCAATTAGAAAGTGAAAAGTTAATTACTACTTAGGAATTAACTAAAAGGAATAAAGGAATCTAGCTAACTATAGTCTTAGCTTGCTTGTACACATTTCATATATACTCACAGCTATACATATCCGCCCGAAATAACCAAAAGCAGCTTGTCCAATATCAGGGTAGGTTTGGAGTCCATGAGATCTTTCTAAGCATATCTTTAACAATATTCCAGTATAGCAAGTAATAACACCAAACACCATGAGAAGCACAAGGCTCAACCACCCTCCTTCTTTAAATGCATAAGGCATTGATAGGATTCCTATTCCACAAAGGACATTTATTGCTGCATGTAACCAAATGACTATAAGGAACTAAAATAACACAAGATTAATGTCAATATATTTAAAATTAATGTCAAGATTAAGGTCCCTTATTAAATTAATTTAGTAATTCAATTTAATCCCACCAAAATATTTCCTTTATTGTTAATGTACGTAATGTAAATCACGAACATTTATCAAACATTCATGTTATGAGACGAAAGAAAATGAATCATCGGTCTGACCGTTAAGGACGGATTGAGAAAACGAGCACTGTTCCACAGGAGGTGGAAGCCCAGAGATTCTTAAGTTTGATATTTGAGATAACTTAATAGGGAGTGTTGAGACTGGAACATGATCTTTCTCCAAACTTGTTGCAGAAATGAGGGGTTTTCGCATGCTTGATTCATCATCATGTGTAGGACCAAATGATCTCTTGATTGGTAGATTTAACTCTGATGTGCCTCTAAAAGAAGTCATAGAATGAAGAGGCATTGTGTACATGTCCATAGACTGCCTGAATACATACACAATTTCCCATCATTTTGGAATATCACACATTACAGGTAATTTACTTTTGGAATTTTTGTGTAATCTTACACAATTTTTGCAGCTCTTTCTTAATTATCGAGGAAGAACATAGAATATGGAAACCCAAATAAAATTATTCCCAAGGAAAGATCGAGGAACTAGTTATGCATGTGGATATAAACGTCAAAATTCATAAATGAGAAATAAGTTGTTATGCTTGCAGTAAATTCTGGTAAAAAGATGCAAAGTATCATTAACTACGTTAGTTCGTATTTGAAATAACAATTTATTCGATCCATATAACGTCAAACCCATATATAACCCTGATGCGCCTTAAACAAGAGGCTTAATTTTGATGGGTAAAGACACATTTAGTCAGACGGGTGTGACAAGCCTTATACCCGCGTTTTGGACCTTCTGGTGGCGGCATATGGTCAAGCCTTGCCCCTTTGTGGAGCAATGACGACGCTTTGCGAGTTTTTTAGAACTTTGATTCTTAAACCATTGCAATTAGTCTCAAAATAATTTAAAAATGACATCGAAAGTTAATAAAATGAAGCTGGAGACCTGTAAGTTTGAGGCCAATGATCATGGGCATAGTTTTGAGACCGATCAGAAGCGGTGATGATGCTGGAATTCCTTTGAGCCAAGGCAGAAGGTGGTAAATCGGAGTCGGATTCCGTTTCATCATCATCGTCATCGTCATCATAATTTATTTCGGCTTCATTATCTTCATCATCCGTTTGAACCTCTATATGCCGATCAGGTACGTACTCTTGGTCGATTTTCATCCCCGTCATAGCGATTAAACTACACTAAATTCGTTCATTCAAACAGTATTAATTAGTGTAGATTTGAGATTGAATGATGATCATATTTGTACGTAGTCCGAAATATATGCACACGCGTAGGAGTTGATGCATGTTTATCTACATTCTTGTGAGGTTTGTTAAATGTCATCACTTAACCATACACGTTTCTTATATTATAAATCTCTCATCCCTACATTTCCAAGATCATGTGTGAAGTTTTTGTTTTTCTTTAAATATTATTATATTAAAAAAAGAGATAAATAAATAAACTTCAACCTCCCACCTACTTGAGAGACCTCCGCAGTGATAGATAATTAAAAGAAAAAGGGAAATAAAATAAAACAGGAAAGAAGAAAAATAATAATAATAACAATAAAAAACAATAAATCACTAATTTCTAATTTCAATGTCTATTTCTATTTCTAATTTCTAATTTCTAAATATTAATAAAAGAATAACTTGAGTACCCTTTGTTTTGGTAAAATTAAATATTAACCATCTATTTAAATTGAAAATTTAATTTAATTTTGACTTTTAAGAGTCAAAGTTTTTTAATTTAGTTCAAAATTGTTAGAGATAATTTTTTATATACCTTGTTTTTAAATCTTAAAATATCATATTTGTCTACCTTATTTTATAAATATCATTTTTTCCCTTTATAACATTTCAAAACATTATATTTAACTAAATTCTTAGTTTTTCGTTAAATTCTTTTTAGTTATACCCAATAAATACTTAATCTTATTGCTTTTAGTTGTAACAATAATGATCGATAGTTTGTCTCTTGGTAATGTGCGATAACTAAGCGTTTTCACTTACTCCGTTGTTTACTCTTTTAAGGTTTATGCAAGCCCCTCGAGAAGGTTATGGGAAAGGCTTCAGTCTCAAAGTTACACTACAAGAAAACAGGTGATTAGCGACGGCTGAATCCGTCCCTAATCCGTCGCTAATCCCAAATTAGCCACGGATTTGGGACAAAACGATTCAATCGCTAATATGATCGTCGCTAAATTTAGGGACGGAATTTAGCGACGGATTCCGGTGTTTTGCAACGAAATCTACCGTGGCTAAGGTTGTCGCAAACTAGCAACATATTTGCTACGGATGTTTAGCCACGGATTAGCTACGGACCAATTAGCGACGGATTAGCTACAGAAAATTAGCGACAAATTAGCAACGGATTTGCTACCATTACAACAAAATGTAGTCTCATTAGCAACAGAATTGTGACGGATTCACAACTGATTTAAAAAAAAATTAAAATATATTTGCTACTTTTGTTTATGTTCCTGTACACAAATACGTATAAATACACGCTTAATACAAAAAAGACAACACATTCTAGAATAAAGCTAAATTTAGTTCACAAAATAGAGTTAAGATATCCTTTGATATTTCAAAAGTAAAGTCAAAGTACAAACGTTAACATATACATTTCTTGGGAGATCTCAAAGGGGAACCTCGCTTAGCTTATCAGTCCCTGTATTATCCAACTCATCTGTCCACTTATCTTGTCCAAAACAGAAGTAATTCATTTAGGATGTTTAAAGAAGAGTTTTATATCCCGGGTTTTCGAGTTAGGTTCCAGTATCCACATGCCCGAAATACTCTAACCTTGCCTGACCGAAAGAGCATTTCGATTTCTTCAAGTAAACAATTAAATTGGATTCGGTTGGATGATACTAACAAAATCGTGTGCTAACTCCCTATTGAATTAACCGATCAACTTGTCATCGACCTGGGAAGGCAACCCGATTGGGAGTCAGAGGATCCATAGTACCTGCAGCCTCCCGGACTTCATATTCATCATTTTTGAAAGCGGGGGGAACGGATCTTTTTTCTGCAACGGAAAAAAAACGGACCACTAGACATTTAACCAAAACCGGAGGGGGGGGGGGGTTCTAGACAAGAAAGTAATATTTTTTTGAAAGTCTTCAAATCTCTTTTGTGTTGCTTCTTCAAGTGCTCACCCCTCTTGTTCGCTTGCCCGCATATCTTCTATTCATAAGTTCTTTTTTATCATTGTAGCTTAAGTACCTAAATATAATAACACATATATAGCAACCACATACATAAAATCAATCATATTAGAAGAGTTCAATATGCCCCGTATATGTAACATATTAAAGCCTTAATAATACACTTAACATGTAATAATGGTTTATAGCAACCTTTTCTCTAGCATGAGCATCATTGCACCCATATGACTCGTACAACCAACAATAAGTAATGCTAAGTGATAATATCGAACAAAGTATAAACATCTATTATCACACCAATAAACCATTAAAAACCATTATCACATATATGTGTTCTCAACAACTTATTATGACCCATATATACTCATGGAAATAGATGAAGCAGACGTTTCAAGAATTGTTCCTTTTCAGCTTCAATTCAACAAACTAGTAGCCTCAAAGGTGTGATATCTTTCACATAAGAAGCTCATAGGAAATTAAAAAAATGAAGTGACCTATGTGCAAATATATGTAAACCATCCCCTCGATTCTTTTAAGTAAATGCCAGACTACGTATACTTGATCCATTTACCTATTGAACAGGTTAGGTATATTATATGCAGCAGGAAGCACAAATGAAAATAACACTTAATGGATATATATTTGAAACAGGGGATCACATTAAGTAAATTTATACCATAAGCATGCATAAATATTCTCCGAAATCCTAATTGAAATTCTCCATGAGATTTTCCATAGTTTTCTTATTTTTACTATGAATATAGAAAAACAATTATGTGTTTCTGATATGCACTTATTAGTTACTGCATACCTTTTTGTAAGTCAATATGGCATCATATTCTATGTAAGTTTAAATAAGTAATGATGATGATGAAAAAAGAAAATAAGATGAAAGAACAAAACTTGAAAATAGATAGAAAACAACAAAGATGTACCAATTAGTGGCACTCACACAATCACACAAACATTTGGGTGTTTGTAGTTTAGGTGGGGATGGGTTGAGCGAATATTACAAGGTTGCAAGTTGAAGTTGTTGCCATCATCAATTTTATCACACACATATCCGCAACTCTAGTTGCAAACACAATCACAAAACACCAATCAAGGGTACTAATGTACTATATGTTTTTTTACTTGTATATGAAGTTTTCAATAATAAATATCTAAACCAATCAAGAGATATATGAGTCCTTGTAGAAAAAACGATCCAAATCTACTACATAAATATACTGAAGTTTTTGTTTTTTAACATGAACTGAGAGTACTAAGAGCATCATACCTGCTCTCTTTTTTTCTTCTGTTTGTAATTAGAATGTATAAAAGAAAAATGTAAGTAAAAAAACTCTTCCCAACCCTTAGATAAATGATGATGAACATACTATTCAACACATGACTCACCTGCATGACTCTTTACTGCTGTTGAAATCTTGGTTCATCAATTTCAAACCAAAATACAAATATTGATTCCAGTTTGGTTCTATTATCTGCAAAGTTAATTAAAAATCAGTCCACAAAATACATATAATATTTCTATGGCCTTTTGATAACACAAATAGAACATGACCCAAAGACGTAAATACAATGACAAACATACACACTTCCTGTTAATAAACACTTTCAAAGAGGTGAACCACAACCTAATTTGAAAACACTAAAATATCATACATCTCAAATCAATAGAGCCCTAATCATCCACGCAGCAAAAAAAAAACAAGATTAATCCATCAATTACAATTTGATAAAGACCAAATACATAGCAAAAGATTGACAAATTGATGTGCGTGTAGCGTACCAGTTTTAAATTTATAAATCCGAGTTATTTAGCACGACTACAACACAAATAGGCAAGAAAACCTAATCGTATCATAGTATAGTAAATAAGTAGGGGTGTCGAACACAAGGGGAATGGGTATGATTTTGAATATAACTCTACTAATTAAATATAAAACTAATAAAAAACAACTAAAAGGGGAATTTTGAAATCTTATCAATAAAGATCCAAACTTTATTATCTAACTCACTAAATAATAGCAACAAGAACTAAGAACAAACCAAAAGAAGTGGAAAGCAACAAACTTTATGGATTTAAACTTATCAATTCAAAGGTTTGCCTCTCTATACTCGATTTCACCTCTTTTTAGCTAATTAATTCAATTAATGCATGTAATGGACATATAATCACTATATACCGATTCCTATATTAGTTATACTCATGTTCAAATTATATTACTCTATAATTATGGTCTTAACAAAGCTTATTGCCATGAGATTGATCAAAACACATAATTAGCCGATTTTAAGTTCGTGTCAAGAAAGACTTAATCTTTATGTTTGTTTAGGTTAACAAAACATGTATTAACATATAAATGGTCATTATATATTCATCACACACATTAAAGTTTCCTTTTTTAGAAGTTTAACCTAGGATTGGTCTATCACTAGTCTAGATTGTCTATTGGTCCTAAACAATCAAGATTCAAGTAACACTAGCGGATTGGTCCTCCAACTTGTGCAAACTCAATAAATAAACTCTAAAAATAGAAACCAAAACACATGTGGATCATCAATTAAGCAATACAAGACAAATTATATAGCAAACATATCTAAATTAACATAAATTAATCAACTTTATTGAGGTTCATCTCCTCTAGGGAGGAAAACAAGAAATATCAGCAAACAAACATCCCAATAAACTTCTGAAAATTAATAAACATTAAAAACAGAAGATGGATAAGAAAGAATGATAAAACCAGGATGATCCAAAGCCGAAATCTTCTAAATCAAAGCTCCAATCCTCCAAATCCGAGCTCCACAGCTCCTGGAATGCTTTTGGACGTGTTTTGGCAGTATATGGGTAGTATAAGTTGGGTTGTTCACCCCAAAACCGATCTTGAGTTGCGTTTATATAAAAAACTGAAAACAGGGTGTCGCGTCGCGACAGGTAAGTCTCGCGTCGCGACGGGGGAATTTGACACGATCCAAAACTCTTTTAAAATTTGAAAATCTGATCTGATCACGTCGTCGCGTCGCGATCTCCTTTACGGTTGCGCCGCGATCTTGCTTTTTTAGAGTTTGACCATAAAAATGATTTTGTAGCCCTATGAGTCTAGTTTCCGTGGCTTTTTGAATCACCTCAATCCGAGTTCGTATGTGTGAGATATGATCAAAACAGTGGAGGTGTGTCGGCGCGGACAGCTTTTCCTATTTTCTTCATTTTTTCTGGTTTTTGCTCAAAACTTCCATAACACGTCTTTTTAACCTGAAATTCACTAAATGATGATAATTAAGTATATTTTACTTATTTATAAATAATAACAGGCTAAAATAAAACATATATCATTTAAAATATATATCTAAATTTGACGATATCAAAATACCCCACACTTGAACTTTGCTCCCCAAGCAAATCATAATTTTATCCAGGCTATAAATTTGAAATAATCAATACCAAATTTCGAAACATTAAATGTCACTTACGAATGTCAAAAAGGTTGATTAAAAACAAAACACTGGCTATACTCAGAATTATGCATATACTCATGATTTGATCCATACTTAACTTTCCAACCCTCCAAATAATCTTTCCATTTATACATATCCAAACCTTAACTTAAGAATTGCATTTATATTTAATTTGGTTAATTTACCCTTTAGGAATCCCCAACCTCAAGACTTATTGCAGATTTCCAACTTTATTTTCACATATGTTTTTTCATCTTTTTAGCTCTTTTTTATAAGTCTATGACTTTCTATGGAACCCATGTAGAGAATCCTCGACTCAACCGATCCCAAACCAGTTGGTTTTAAGTGGCTAGGTGTCGAACACCCCTCAGAGTTTACTAATCTGAGTTCCAAAGGCCATGTATTTGACTTACATATATTTTTCTAGCACTTTTTATTTTTTCATTTTTTGTTAGATATTAATTAGTTTGTTTGCCTTGTGTTCTTTTGTGTGTAATATATATTTCTAGACTAGTTTATTGTATGGGCTTGGCCCACTTTCTTTATGTATTGTCTAGTCTAGTTTAATTATTAGAATTGGGCCCATGAGGCTTTAAAGCCCATGTGGCTTATGTATTTATATCCTTGCAAACCTAGTTTGCAAGGTAATTCTTTGTAATAGAGAATTCTCTGCACTTTACGTTCAAGTTATATTCAAGAGAGAATCTTCAAGTTCATGCAAAGTGTTCATACTTGTTCATACTAACTTTATCATCTTTACTTCAAGTATTCATTGTTTACTCATCTTTTACACAACAAAAGACTTTCAATTGGTATCAGAGCCAACTCCCTACTGGATTTGTTCAACATTACCTGAAAGAAACATCTGTGTGTGAGAAACAAAAACCCAGAAGCTACTTCTGTTCTTGTTTGCGAGAAGCTTAGAAAGAAGAAAACCCATTTAGCCAAAATCTCTTGTTTTTCAAGTTATTTGTTGTATCTAAGAAGTATTTAAGAAGGATAAAACCTTTTTAAGTGTTTTTAGGACAAACAAAGAACATCTAGTGTTCTTGAAAATTTAGTGTTCTTCAAGTTCTTAGTGTTTTCTACTGTTTCATCAAATTTTCAAAAATTTTGTTGTTATTTTGGGTTGAAATCAGTAAAGGGAAGTGTTTCTAGTAAAAGGAAAGGTCAAAACAAAAGTTTAGTGAGCTTTTAATGTGTTTTGGGCAAAAGTAGCAGTCTGTTCGATAACAGAGTACAGACCTGCAAGTTTTGGATTATTACCCATCCGACAGTCGTGCGACTCTTAGCTCATCCGACTTTGGCTCATCCGACTGTCATGCGACTTTCCATGCAACTCCAGTTCTAAGTTCATCCGAACTTGGTTTTGAAAGGCACACGACTTTTGTCTCATCCGACTTTTAGATTCAATATTTCATCCGACTTTCAGTTCATCAGTCTCATCCGACTTTTGGATTGAAAACTCATCCGACCTTCAATTCAAGATTTCATCCGACTTTCGGATCACCAAAGTTCATCCGACCTTCGGATTGAAAAACTCATCCGACTTTCGGATCACAATTAGTTTCATCAGACTTTCGGACTGAAAACCTCATCCGACTTTCGGATCACAATTAGTTTCATCCGACTTTCGGATCACCAAAGTTCATCCGACTTTTGGACTGAAAACCTCATCCGACTTTCGGATCATCCGACAGTCGCATCAAATCCGACAGTCGGATAACCTCACTCAATCCTCAAACACTTCATCTGACTTCACAAGTTTTCTCACACACACGCTAACCATTCTATTTCAGGGAGAAAGATCGAAAGAAAAGATGAGTTCAAGCAACGAAATTCTTGCCATAGGAACAAACACTAAACCTCCAGTCATTTTCAAAAATGAGTACAATGTATGGAAAGGAAGGTTTATGGACTTCATAGAGCACAATGAAAAATATGGTGAAATGATGAAAGACATCATCTTAAACGGTGATGCCATTTTTGAGAAAATTGTCGAGGATGTTCCAGATAACAACCCACCAATTGTTGCTGAAAGGAGACGGAAGCTCCCATCAGAATTAACTGCAGAAGAGAAAGACCGTGCACGCGCCGACAAAGACGCAAAATATTACTTGAAAGGGATATGCACGGAAATCTACTCAAAAATAGACAGTTTGACTTCTGCCAAAGAAATTTGGGACGAAATAAAACAACAAATGCAGGGTACTGAGCAAGGGTCATTTATCAGGGAAACACAACTTGTTAACACCTTCAGGGAATTCAAGGCCAGGGAGGGTGAATTGTTGCAGGACACTTACAGTCGCTTCTGCAGACTGTTGAATGAAATGAGGAATCATGGCGTGACGAGATCCGATCTAGATATAAATGTCAACTAGATCAATGCACTTGGTCCTGAATGGAGTGAACATGTTCGCTTGTATAAACATGTTAATCGGAATCTCAAGGCGGTATCTCACCACTCGATTTATGAGGACTTGAATCAGTTTCAAGATGAGGTTCTCACTAAACTCTCAATGAAGCAACCATCTGACCCGGTTGCACTAGTGGCTGAAAGGAGACTGCGGGAATCATCAAGGGGTAGCAAGGGGAAGCAGATTGGGATTGACTCCGACTCCTTGGAAGGAGAGATGGAGATGTCAGAAAAGGATGCAGTACTGAAGGCTATGTCATTGATTACGAGAGCTTTCCATAATAAGTATGGAAAGACCAACAACCGACAGCGGTACACATCCGGACCTAGAAAAAGTGAAGGGATGGTAGATGATGAGAAGAGGAAGACCGACAAACCCGCAGAACCTCAGGAAGAGGAAAAGAAATGTTACAACTGCGGTAGAACAGGGCATTTTATCAAAGACTGTAGAAAACCTAAGACCAAAGATGCCGAATACTACCGTAACAAACTGCGTTTGACAAAGAAAAAGGAGAGTGGGAGAGCGATGCTTGTTGAAGAAGACCAATTTCTGACCGACACAGATGATTCGGACGAAGATGGTACTGATCAAGCTCACTTTTGCTTGATGGCTCATGATGTAGTCTCCTCAGATGATGAGGATGAGAATGAAGCTGATGGGGCTGATGAATTTGAAGAAACACACAATGATGATGCAGGTGTTTCTAGGAAGGTAAACATTGAGTATACTCAAACATTAGTTGAACACATCGAACGACAAAACCGTAAAATCTCTAAGTTGGAACACCGAATCAAGAATCAATCAACATCTAACTTAGACAATCTTCAAACAGAATTAACCGCAAAAGAGAATGAACTGAACACCTTAAGAAGAGAAAATGAGGTAATAATTCATAACTTAAAAGCGGCCAAAGTCTCAACTGAAGAAGATTTTAAGTTTTTGCAAAAAGAACGATGTCAACTATACTAAAAAATAAAAGATCTCGAAGACCTGTTAATTAAAAGAGATCAAACGACACAAACCATTTTTCTAAACAAACCTAAGGATGTTAAATTTTCTAAATGGACATACGAAGGTTTAGGTTACGTTAATCCTCACATAAGTGACAAGATAAGTGCTAAACAGCTATACGACTTTGAAAGCATGAATCTGGGGTTAACCAAGAAAATGGTGCTCGTTGGACAAGTCGACGAACTCACCGAGGAGGAACACAAGAGACGCATCACGAACAGAGCTTCAACCTCATACGACTACGAAAGCCTAAATCATTCGTACATAACCGAAGTCTTCAAACCCACAATCTCTAATGACTACTTCCGAAGCTACTCCCAAACAGAAATGGAGTCATTACCATCAATCCCAAATTCTCCACCCGAGCCTCGCATCTATATCCCTCATATGGATCTACAATGACACCTTGAGTTAGTTGAACTTGAGCTTGTTCATAGATCCATTACCTTTGACTTTGAAAAGGCAATTCTTCATAACCTGATTGATCACCTTGCCACTGAAAATACCAAATCACAAAACTCCGCTGCCATAAGCACGTCTAAAATCCCGATTCCACATGTGCAAGAAGGTGAATGTTCAACATCTGGAAATTCAAGTTCCGACATACATACAAGTGATGTATTCCCAATGAATCTTGGTAAAAATTGTAAAAAATGCAAAAGATCAGAAAAGTCATTGTTCACTCTTCATGAGAAACTTAATACACTTGAGAATGATTTTTTCAGAATGAAAACAATTGAATCCATTAACTTTAAGGGAAAAGCTAAGATACTTGATACACCGTTATCACGAAAGAAAAGTATCTCAAAACCATCCAAATCCAAAACAAAGCTAATCAAGAAACAAACAACTCGCTCTCGTTCCAAGAATGATAGTTTGGCAATGCCTACTTTTAACCCAAATGTCCTTCTAGGTGGAAATGTGAAGAGCGAAAGAAAACAGATTTTTGGATGGCGGAAGAAGCCAGAGGAGAAAGATGGAGGAAGACAAGACGAAGAGTGTTTGATTTACCCAGCTACTTTCAATAAACAAACAACTTTGTTACTTTGTAATGATTCGTCAATCTTAAATGTTAAACCTGTTTGAACTCCACTTGATTCTGTTCAAACTGAAATATTTTGCATGAGTGATGGTTGCATGGATGGTCATTATACTTTCAAATGTGTGTATGATGATGATAGAAAGAAATGAGGAATCAAACCGAATCCAAACTATAAATCCTTTGAATCCACTCATGAACAAGCTTCCTTCATAAACAAAAGAGGTAACAAAATTACCTATTGGCGAAAGAAACGCTCAACAAGAGCAAAATTCCAAATGAGTAATAAAAGTGTGCTCTTTAAACATAATCCAGAATTAAATTTTACCAATAGGCACACTTCATGGACTCCAAATCGCAGATACCTCAACAATTTGAATCACGCCAATCCAAATGCTATCAAACCAACTGTCACAAATCAATTGAGTAAGCAAACTCAATTCAAACAACATAAACAACCTACAGTTCAATACAAACCCATCAACGTGATAACAGAAACAGCCAAGACAAGAATTCCAAAGAAATCAAGTGAATACATCGACGACGATGTCTCATTACCAAAAGGCTGTAATCACGTGATGATTGAACAATCTGTCGTCACATCCAGAGCAACCAATTTCCCCGCAATATCCAAAGAAAAACATAACACCACCGCCGTCTCAACCACAAACAGTGTCACAAGTTTGTACTCCCAACATTCTAACAACGAATTCATTAATTGAAGCTACATGTGATACTGTTGTTTTTGCTAACAGTCAAGAACCCAATACACAATGGGTACCTCAACAAATTTTGTCTTCAATGTACAGATATCTAGCCGGTGGTACCTGGACTCCGGCTGCTCGAAGCATATGACGGGCGAAAGAAGTCTCCTTACGAACTATGTCCCAAAATACTCGGGAAATGTTCGTTTTGGAAACGACCACGTGGCACCAATAATGGGAACTGGAGACATTATCAAAGAAAATATAAAAATAAGCAAAGTATCGTATGTAGAAGAGTTGGGACACAACCTATTCAGTATTGGGCAATTTTGTGACTAGGGGTTAGAAGTTAACTTCAAGGCCAAAACTTGCTCAGTTAAGACTGAAAACGGTGATGTGGTACTGACTGGGTCCAGAAGGTCAAATCTATACACCATTGATCTCGCAGATCTGGAAGGAAAACAGTCAGTATGTCTTCTGTCCAAGGCTTCATCGGAACTAACATGGATGTGGTATCGCAAATTATCTCACCTAAACTTCAAGAATATCAACAAATTGGTCAATGGTGATTTAGTTCGCGGATTGCCCAAACTAAAGTTTGAAAAAGAGCACCTCTGTGAGCACCGTGAGAGGGGAAAAATGAAGCGAGCATATCACAAAATCAAACAGGTGTCAAGCACAAAAGCTCCTCTCCAATTGTTGCACATGGACTTGTGCGGGCCGATGAGGGTTCAATCTTGCAATGGGAAGAAGTACATTCTCGTGATAGTTGATGACTATTCGAGATACACTTGGGTCATGTTCTTGAGGGCGAAGAATGAAGCTCCATCTACAATCATCTCATTCCTCAAACAGGTGCAGAATCAATCACAAGGAAAGGTTGGAACCATTCGAACCGACAATGGCACCGAATTCAAGAACAAAGTCTTGGATTCTTTTCTTCAATCCATGGGAATTATGCATCAGCTCTCCGCAGCATATACTCCAGAACAAAATGGGGTAGTCGAACGAAGAAATCGAACGCTTGTAGAAGCAGCTCGAACCATGTTGTCCTATGCAGATTTGCCACCTTCCTATTGGGCAGAAGCTGTCAACACAGCATGCTACACGCAAAACCGCACAATTTTGCACCGTCGCTTTAACAAAACTCCCTATGAACTTGCAAATGGCTGAGTGCCCAATATTAAACACTTTCATGTGTTTGATAATCGGTGCTTTGTTCTTAATGAAAAGGCTTACCTAGGAAAGTTTGACCCCAAAGCTGATGAGGGAATTTTCCTTGGTTATTCTTCAGAGTCTAAAGCATTTCGTGTGTTAAATAAACGAACAAATGCTGTGATTGAAAGTATTAATGTGACTTTTGATGACACTTTAACCACTACATCTTTATCACCTGAGTCACCTGCAATCGTTTCTGGACATATCAGTTCAGGACCGGGACTTAATCGACAAGAAACAAATATAACACACGCAAATAAATCTTCTGATTTAAAGTATATATTTGATTTCTTAGATACTGATGATTCTGGAACTAATAGTGTACCTCTTGACATGCCTACAGATGTTGTTCAGGAATCCCTTGAACTCATGCAACAAACTGCCACTACATCTACATCAGGGCCTGTTAATTCGTCTGCCGACCCATTCCTTGTCCTGGGTGAACGGTACACTGCATTCACTTCTACAGTAAACATTGTCGACGATGCCACCACTGAGAATCACGAAAATAGAACACCTCAGTCCCTCCCAGAGTCATATACTCCTGAGGGTGAAACATCTATTCAACAACGCATGGATGAATTCTTCCCTCAGGATGTTACTGATGAAGTAGCTGATAACTCTCCTCCCCATAGCACCAAGTGGACGGCTGCACATCCTGAAACGCAAATCATTGGAGACAAAGATGCCGGCGTTCAGACCAGATCTGCCACAGCAAATGAGTGTCAGTTCTCCAGCTTTCTTAGTTTGTTAGAACCCACACGAACTGCTGACGCTCTGCAGGACCCAGACTGGATTCTTGCCATGCAAGAAGAGTTAGATCAGTTCTCCCGTATAAAGGTTTGGAGACTGGTGCTCCGACCCAATGACAAGACCATTGTTGGCACCAAGTGGGTCTTCAAGAACAAGAAAGATTCCGATGGTGTGGTAATTCGGAACAAAGCCAGACTGGTAGCAAAAGGATACAACCAGCAGGAGGGTATTGACTACGATGAAACCTTCGCTCCTGTTTCCCGTATTGAAGCCATCCGAGTTTTTCTCGCGTATGCTGCTTACAGGGACTTCAAGGTATACCAGATGGATGTCAAAACGGTATTTCTGAATGGAATCCTTAAGGAGAAAGTCTATGTATCTCAACCAGAAGGATTTGTTGATCACAAACGACCAACTGATGTTTACATCCTTGATAAGGCCCTCTACGGTCTCAAACAGGCTCCTCGGGCTTGGTATGATGTTCTCTCGGCCTACCTGGTTCGTGAAGGCTATTCAAAAGGACGAATTGACACCACACTCTTCACCAAGAAAATTGGGGATGACTATATCTTAGTTCAGATATATGTAGACGATATTATATTTGGCTCTACGAACCCACAGTACAGTTTAGAGTTTTCAAAACTAATGGCGAGCAACTTTGAAATGAGCATGATGGGAGAAATGAATTTCTTCCTCGGCCTACAAGTCAAACAAATTTCCAATGGCATTTTCATAAATCAGTCTAAATATATTAACGATTTATTAAGAAAATATGAAATGTCGGACTGCTCGTCCAAATCAACCCCCATGTCTTCTAAAACCAAATTGTCTGCTGATCCTGATGGAAAGGCATTCGATTTGAAAACCTATCGGGGAATGATCGACTCTTTACTGTATCTCACGGCTAGTAGACCGGACATAATGTTTTCTACATGTCTCTGTGCTCGTTTTCAGGAAAATCCCAAAGAATCACATTTACTTGTCGTGAAACGTATCCTCAAATACCTGAGAGGGACCCCTGACCTTGGTCTGTGGTATCCTCGTGACTCATCATTTGAACTGCTTGCGTATTCCGACACGGATTATGCCGGGTGTATGTTGGACAGGAAAAGCACGTTAGGGAGTGCACATTTCTTGGGCGATCGTTTGGTCTGCTGGAGTTCAAAGAAACAGAACTGTGTTTCTACATCAATTGCTGAAGCTGAATTTGTGGTTGCTGCCAGTTGCTGCTCTCAGAGTCTGTGGATGCGAACCCAGCTACGCGACTTTGGTCTTACCTACTCTAAGATTCCCCTGTTGTGTGATTCTCAGAGTGCAATTGCCATTTCCTGCAATCCTGTCCATCACTCTAAAACCAAGCATATTGATATCAGGTATCACTTCTTGAAAGACAACGTCGAAAAGGGTCTGATTGAGCTCCAGTACGTTCCTACTGATCATCAGCTGGCTGATCTGTTAACTAAACCACTGGACGAAGCCCGATTCTCATTTCTGGTATCCAAGATTGGCATGCTGAATCTCAAACTCTAATTCATTACTGTTTTCATGTCTTGAACAGATTTACGCGCTCTTTTATTCTCTGTGCAGCTATACAAATGCTCCTGTCTAGGGGGAGCGATGTGGTTCACTGGCTAACACAAATGTTTTTCGTGCATTCGTGTAGGGGGAGAAATGTGCAGAATTCATCCTCGCAGATGATTCTTTGTCAGATGTTTATTTTATTTTATGTCACCAAAATGAAGTAGAAAACAACAAAAAGAATGAATAATAAATTTTGGGCTTAAACAATGCTAAATTTTTATGTCTAGGGCTTAAACAAATAGATTGGACCAAGCATCAAGTTTGGGCCAAACCGGGTCGATCCGACAGTCGGATCAACGCCCCGACCCATCCGACCGTCGGATAGTCTATAAATAGAACTATCTAACCCTTCTTTCCTTTCACGCTTCCAAATATTTCAAAAAGGCAAACACTGTTCATCTTCTTACCTTCTTAACCGCTCTCGATCGAAACTCACTTGTAGTGAAATTTGTTGTGTTTAAACAACCCTAACTGAAAGGTAAGATGATTTGAACAAGGAATGGTGAATCCTTTGCACATTTTCATGTCAAAAATCGATTTTTTTGTGGTTTTTAAACCCCTGTTTATCGAATAGTTGGGCCTTCTTTGGGTTTGAATAAAAAACACCACAAATGGTGTTGTTTGTTGTGGTTGAAAGGCATAGAGTACCATTTGGATGTTTGCGAACCCACTGGAACCAAAATAGCTTTCAAAATAACACAGAATCGAACCAAATAAGATTTTTTGTTGTTCATGGGTACTGTTCTTCGTTATGAAAAACAGAGGTTCTCAAGTCAAAATGTGTAAATTTTAGTGTTGTTTAGGTTTGATTGAGTGTACACAAGTGTTTGAGGTTAAAATCCGAGTCTATTGGTACCAACGTTGAGTCCATAAGTTCACTTTATGTCAAAAATCATTTTTGGACTTAATATGAACAAACTGAGTGTTCATAACAGTCGGATGAAGGGAAATGTGATTCATCCGACAGTCGGATGAAATTGGTCTATCCGACTTTCGGATGAACTTTGTTCTATGTGACTTTCGAATGAATAACTTTACAGCATGCAACTTTCGAAACAAAATTACACTGAAAAGTCTAAGTCTTATGCCATCCGACTTTCGCATGAAACAAGTCCATCCGAATTTCGCATGAAACAAGTCCATCCGACTTTCGCATGAAACAAGTCCATCCGATTTTCGCATGACTTTCGCATGACTCATTTGTCCATCCGACGTTCGGATGAATTTCTTTCATCCGACTTTCGCATGGAATGTGTTCATCCGAATTTCGCATGAAATATGTTCATCCGACTTTAGTATGCAACTTGGGTTATCCGACCTTCGCATACTTCAAACCATCCGACTTTCGCATGAATTAAAACCATCCGACTTTCACATGACTGTTAAACTCATGTGACTTTCATGCGACTTTCAAGTTAACATTTCATGCGATTTTCAAGTTAACATTTCATGTGACTTTCAAGTTAAACATTTCATGTGACTTTCAAGTTAAATATTTCATGCGACTTACACCACATGTGACTTTCGCATGACTTAAGTCTATCCAACTTTCAACACTTAGAAATTTTTTTGAAATAAGGGTCGAAAATTTAACCAAGGTCAAAGTCAAGACCAAACATTCACATGTGCATTGAACTCCAAAACACATTTTCATTCATATATTCACATGTGCATCCGACACCAACTGTGTCCCCTGTACTAATCTGATCTATCTTATCTGTGACAAATGGCTGCTAACCAACCCCTTTCCGAGGAAAGCCTCATCCCTGCTGCTGACAGGCTTGAAACACTGAGCAACAATGTATACTTTGACCTAGCCACAGATACCAAAATCCCTATCATCACTGAAATTATCCGTGCCCATCCTCTCTGCCAGGCCATCACTGAAAACCCAAACACATCACCCACCCGTGTACCTGAAATTTACCTGCAACAACTTTGGTATACCTTTACTGAGGGTGTCACTCGCTTGGGACACAAGTGCCTCCGGGGCCGAATTGAGAATATCCGCACAACTCTTTTTGCTGTCAGACTGAGAAATCTACTGGACCTATCTGCTGTTGATCACTATCCAGACAAAGCTGACTTTGATGAAAATCCAGGAGTTGATGCGGTACTAGACCTAATCAGAGGTCTTGGATATCAGGGAGAGCTGAACCAAATTCACCAGTTCAGACGAACAAACCTTGCACCTCTCTGGCAGACGCTTGCTACTATAATCTCCCGTACCCTTACTGGTATCCATAGAGGCACAGATGGCGGATCCTACTACTCCCTACTACTGTTGGCTGGTGTTGCTTACCACCGCCACTTAGACTACGCCACCATCATATTTGAGGAGATCGTTCGTATGGTTAAGGAAAAGGAAACCACTCGCCAGAAGACCTTTATACCCTTTCAACGATTCCTGACCATATTCATCGCCACCGACCTGGAAACCTACCACACCATCCCTCGATGACTCAATAACCCGCAAGTCCAAGTCCTGTGCATCGCCAGATTCCTACGAATCCGAGACCTCCCCGATATTGTAGCCATGACCGTGCCAGTTGCCCTTCTTCGAATGCTAAATCAGGAAAGTGAGGCAGTGCGTGAGTACATGAGAGTAAATAGGATTGCTCCTCTGGCGCAACCAGAGCCGGTTGTGCCTGCCCCGGGAGCAGTAGCACCTGGTGAGGGTCCTAGCGGTATTAGGGCTCGGGTGCGCAGGGGTGCACCGAGCAGGGTTGTGATTGAGAGAGAAGAATCAGTAGAAAGGGGTGGTGGAAGTGGTGAGGGAGGAGAGTGTAACACCGTAAATTCTCAAGCCATTTTTTGAAAACCGCTGCGGAAGCGTTAACTGATTTCATTTAATCAAATACAAAGTACCAAGTACTGTTTACAAACATCACGTCAAGTTGTGTTACAAAATATTTACAAACGTGGCTCATCTCTTCTCAAAACATAATATCAGAGCATTGGTCAAATTTCCCTTCCCCAAAAACAAAGCTAAACAGCCAGACCTGCAAAAATCAATCAACCGAGGGGAATTAGCACAAAGCTAAGTGAATAGAAGCTACGGACAAGCACCCACAAACAACAAGCACAAAAAATCAGATCTCAACAGATCAAACAATCAATCACAAACCAATCCAATCTCTAGAGGAATGGCGGTTCTGCAGAACCTGCAACCGATGCGGGCCAAAGAAAAGGTTTACCGATAGCTATTTGCTACTTGGTACAGTTAAAGCCCCTTCTACTGCAACAAATGCATAGAAAGTCTAGAACTGTGCAACCAATAGCAGATAGCCCAGCCCAAAACATGCGATAGCTGACCCCCAACCATGCACGCACATAATTAACCATGCGTACAGGTCTCGCCACATGCACACATAATTAACCATGTGCACTGGCCACACAACAATCCAAACAATCCCAATCAACAAGCAACAATCAACTATCAACGAACAACAATCACACAATCTGTCAACACATACCAAATAACACATTCCATACTGGCAATTCAACTTAAACAGTTCATCATGGCATCTTGGATTTATTCAGTCTAGCATGGCATCTTAGACTAAACAGTCTATCAAAGTATCTCAGACTAAACAGTCTAGCAAGGCAACTCAGACTAAACAGTCTAGCAAGGCAACTCAGGCTAAACAGTCTATCATGTCAACTTAGACTAAACAGTCTAGCAAGGTAACTCAGACTAAACAGTCTAGCAAGGCAACTCAGACTAAACAGTCTATCATGTCAACTTAGACTAAACAGTCTATCATGGCAAATCCAAATCATAACAATATCTCAATTCATGCAATCATAAGCGTTACTACCATCACCACTCGTGAGTAAACTTCCACTCACCTCAGTCCACGTTCCTGTCTGCTCAGTTGTCTAATATCACTGAGTCTTTGCAAATCCTGAGAACACAACAAACCGAAGTCAATCTCTGATATATATTCACAATATATATTTATATCTCCATATAACTTGTAAACAACATGCAATAATCATACAAACAATAATCCATCACATCCCACATAAATACAAAGCAAAACAAGCAAATCTCCTAAAAATGGTCTGTCGCGCCGCGACGCATGCGGATTTGGGTATCGGATTTGAGTGTCGGATTCCGGGTTCTGGATTTCAGAGTTCCGGATTTGCATCTATCGGATTTTCAGAGGACCCGGATTTTAGGGTGTCGCGCCACGACGTGTCGCGTTTCTGTCTCCTTCCTTCTTGAACTGTCGGATTTCCAGCAAACCTTACATAACTATTTCACTTCCGACATCCATTTTCTCAATCCAAATCACTTCTAACATATAGGAAACTTCATATAACACAGCAATAAACATATATATCTCATCAAATCCAATCAAAACTTATTATCCATCAAAACCCATTTAACACTTTTGAGCTCCAAGTTCCTATCATGGTAGTTCTTCATTCAATCATGTAATTTAGCACATAAACACATCAAAACAATCTGTAACATCATACAAACACATACTAACCTTCACTTTGAATTATGAATCACCAAATCCTTTACTTGAAATTCCAAGTTTCTTGTTCTTTCTAGCTAGGTTTCTTCAAAGGTGGTTTAACACACAACACACACTTTCACCTTTTACTATGAGCTGGTGAATATGAATCCCACGTATACATATTTTCACTTTTATTCAAGCAGGAGGTGTCCAACCAATTCTTTTATACAACATACATCCATGCAAACATACATACTTACTTTCATACATACATAAATTACTTAACTTTTCTTTCTTTTTATTCTATCAACTCCAGTAACACAAATATATATATTCTTCTCATTTAGTTAATTAAATTACTTAACTAACTTTTAAATTTCCACTTAACCAACAAAAGCACATTTAAACACAACATAGTGTGCCATTAACTCGTAAACCAAATAACCCGGATTTGCGGGTGTTATAGAGAGATACACGAGAGCGAGGGTGTTGTAATAAGTGACTCCGAGGCCTCCACCCATGCCGAATCAGAGAATAAGTCCTCCACAGAAAGGACTCAAATAGAATCCTCCTCCTCTGGGCAATCAATCTCATTTGGCCCACGACCTTCTCCGGTCCGTGCTGAATCCACTGGCACGCGACAAGTATTTGATCATCCCGAGGACATCCATCACGATCTATCTGACATATCTGCCACCTTTGGTGATGTACCGTTAATGGAAAGAGAAGATGAAGAAGTAGATGTTGTGGTGAGTGATAGTGCAAGTGAGAAAGAAAAAGATGAGGGTGAGAGTACCCCAGACCGAGAAAGCCGGGAAGCCTCATCCACTACCAGTCGGGACACTGTTCCGGCTGGTATTGAAATAGACGTTGGCATCCCACCAGTGCATGCACCTCACCCCACCAGCCACTTTGCTTCCACTCAAATGGAAGTAGTTTCATTGCACGGGGATTTATCACATACGAAGTCGGCAACTCGTTCGGAATTTGCTGGTTTTGAAATCAGTGGACCGCCTCCCCCGTCCACATCTTCTTTCCGAGCACAATTGAGTCTAGCACCATCGAGTCTAGCACCAACCTTGACTGGTTTCCAATCTTTTTCTAGGACATAATCAACACTAGCACGTCTTCATGACGTTGCCGGAACGCCCGTAGCGGCCTCTACTGCAGAGGTAACGCGAGGATCACGCGGAAGTCCCTCCAATGCTACAATTTTGCCAACACTGCGTGAGGGCCATGGGTCTGAAAGACCTGTGCTAACCGAGCCTCTTAGTGAGGCCGGGGTTACACCAGAGCTTAGATCTTTCCTGAATTTTAAGTTCTCCTCTCTTGACTCTTGCCTGAGGGAGTATGTCAACACACAACTCCATTCTGAAATCAACTCCCTCGGAGCCCAAATACGAGCCCTGGAAAACCGCCCACCTATTGTCATTGAGCGAGATTATTCAATCGATGAACTCAAGGACCTCCTCCATGCGAAACTAAACAATGTTACCAATCCTACACCCGAACAATCAACCATCCTTGCAGCACTGCAACAACAACCCCAGCCCTCCTCCTCCAGCTTCACCACCTTCCAAGATACTGTCCTACAAGCCTTGAATGCCTTAACCTCCACCGTCTCAAATATAAGCAAAAGGCCGGAAGTAGTGGAGGAGTCCTGTAAAGCTCAATCTGAATCTTGCAAGCGTAGGCATGATGATCCTGAGGATCCAGGACATCATGAGGGGGAGAAGCGGCAGCGGCGCTACATTGGGGCTCAAAGCACCGTACTCCGAATTGAAGCCACCCCAGTGTCAAGGCCGTTAGAGGGTCAAAGCGGCTGTGGGAGTGGGGGTAAACAACAACAAACTGAACCTGTAACTGAGCCTACCATGGTAGATTTTGAATTTGAAGCGGGTCAGGGGGCAGAGTCAGTGATGGAAAGACATGAAACCTCAACAATCCTCCCAACAATCCAAACTCCATCAATCCAAATCCCGTAAATCTAAGCACATTCAAAAGAACCAGAATCCTCTCTTCCTGAATCTTCAACTGAAAAATCCAAAGGCAAAAGGCCAATTACTGAGGAAGTAGAAGAGACTCCACTGATCAACATACGCAAGGTCTTTACAACGGTAAACAGGGAGCTGCTTGACATTTTTCCACCTGAACAGGGGCAATTCAACATCGCGCCCATCAATCTTATAAGTTAGCAGCAACCTCAAGAATCTGAGCAGAAAGAGGGTGAGTGGCCGGTACTTGTAACTTATCATGGAGGACCTATGCCCTTGGCCACTCACGAGAGAGTAATAGCAGAAAGGCCAAATATCAGAAACATCAGGCCTAGAGAAGCTCTGACAAAAGACCAACCTCGCTGGCCCACTCAATGGCTAAATACTCCGTATCTTGAAGAAAGAATTCCGGGTATCTTCTCAGAGACTGTCAGAGAGGTTGATGACTTGTATGTACTAAACTCAGAAGAGCATGAAAAGGCCGTCCGATTCGCCGCCACCTTCCATACAAGCGAGAAACAACAAGTGGCCTCCAAATATCCAATCGTCAAGATCGAGTTCGTGTACTTGCGTAACTTCCTCAACTACCAAATGGTTCACTTCCATGTAACTAGAGCAGATGGGAAAAGGTATACATTTTACGAGGTCGAGCTTAGGTTTTTGAATTTGGGAGATATAACACATATAGAAGATGAGCTGGCCTGTAAACTTGAAAAGAATCGTGAGGAACAAAGAGCTCTCCAAGTCATCAGAGACTTCATGCGAAAGAAGATCATTCTATGCAGAACCTACGATCTACAGCTTGGTGCTGAGGCTGATCATGCAAAGATAAATCTTCAAAGGCCTAACCAACAGCATTCCAAGCTAGACAGACACAGAAAATACACTATCATAGAAAAGTTTGATGAAGACTACGAAGGAGCCGATGGATTCGTCATGCCAAATCTTAACGGAGACAAAGCATTCCCTAGACTTTCAGAGCTCGGTGCATATTATGACGGAACGCTTCAAAGATGCATATCTAAATTCCACAGAACATGCTTCAGAAACCGTCACTTGCCTGATCAATCAGAATTGGTAAAAATGACCAGAATTGCAGATCAGTTGGAGGAAAAGATTCAAGAAAGAAAGGCTATCAGGAGCTAGGAAAGACTCCTAGGTCAGAGAAGCAAATGAAGAATACCTACTTTAGCACAAGGCAACAAAAGGGGGAGATTGTTAGATATTAATTAGTTTGTTTGCCTTGTGTTCTTCTGTGTGTAATATATATTTCTAGACTAGTTTATTGTATGGGCTTGACCCACTTTCTTTATGTATTGTCTAGTCTAGTTTAATTATTAGAATTGGGCCCATGAGTCTTTAAAGCCCATGTGTCTTATGTATTTATATTTTTGCAAACCTAGTTTGCAATGTAACTCTTTGTAATAGAGAATTCTCTGCACTTTACGTTCAAGTTATATTCAAGAGAGAATCTTCAAGTTCATGCAAAGTGTTCATACTAGTTCATACTAACTTCGTTATCGTTACTTCAAGTATTCATTGTTTACTCATCTTTTACACAACAAAGGACTTTCATTTTTGCACATTGGTTTTTTTTCACTTTTTTTCAAACATATGCTTATAAAAATTGAAAATACAACTCGGTCTATTTTTGTCAAGCTTAGACTCAAAAAGGGCTTAACCTTATATTTTATTGAAGCAATTCAAAAATTAAAACTTGGATACTATAAATAGAAATTTCTAAGGAATTGGCGAAAAGCCACGAATACTATGCATAACAGCTACGCATATATCCTATGAATTGTTTATAAATCAACAAACTTGACATTCTTAAATAATAGCTAACTTTTAACTCGAATGATATTAAAAAATTTAAATTTAGCGCTCAAATAAAATAATAATTTAACACGAGGACAAATGAAGTTCAAGCGAGGAAATATTTTCTAACCCCCTACCCCACACTTAAATCGTACAATGTCCCCATTGTACATAAAAATATCACAAGGTAGAAAAAGGTTAGAAAAACTCCCTGGGTATTATTAGGCGAACGGAGTAGATAGATGTTAGCATATATGCGTATACTCCATAAATTAAAAGCCCCCCCCCCCCACTGAAATATAAATCACTTAAAGCATAACGTCAAACTCATAGAAATATATATACATCAAAAGATAATAATGTCTGAATGTGATTTTATATGAAGGAGTCCAGAAGCATGTATGAAGAATTATCTAGGCTAGAACTCCCTAAAAACGAAAACAAAAAGAAAAACCTAACTCACTTTCGTAGGAATCACGGTTGCATTTAGCGTATGCAACAAGCCTTTAAACCCCTTGGTAGCCCAAGTGGACGAGTTATAGTCTTGTAAGGGTTTCTAGGCAACACACCCACAAAGTTGAACAAAAAGGAAATGAAATACATAAATAAAAAAGAAAGAAAAAACCTAAACTAAACACGGGTTGCCTCACAAGAAGCGCTTGTTTTTGTCCGAGTCTCTAGCTTGACTCCGAATTTATTTCTTGTGACTTCGAACGAATGACCCCACACTCACAATCAAGTGCGGGTAGTAATATTTATACATGTCGGGAGATTTATATTTGTTACCAATTCCGAATGCTGAAGCTAGTGCTGTGTCCCACCAACGCAGTCTTGATCTCCACAAACATCTCTCTTGCGTTTTGAATCATGGTTCCTCCCCGTGATTGTGAACTCAATTGTGACTCAAGCAAAGACTCCAACCGGCTCCCAATGTTGTCTAACTTATCTGCCTGATCCTTCTCCGTACACGAATTACTCCACAGAATTCCCGGCGCCAAATGGATTCCATAACGCGACTCTAACTCCTCACTCGATTCCGTGGTTACCTCCTTTTCTGATTTTGGAGCGTCCTCCTCGAATAGTAGAAATTCCAGATAGTCCAAGATTTCATCTGCACAATTCTCCACATCTTCTATCTCAAAAAGGGAGGGTCCCCATATGAGTTTTGGTTCTAAACCTAATGTGGGTATTGGTTAGACGAGGGTCGACAGTACATCCTCTGAATGTTCTTCCGGTTCCTCAAGCAGTTCAGCGAGACACTCCAGAACATCTTCATCAAACTGAGCATCTTCTCTCAACTCCACTTCCACACAAGCATCAAAATGTATACTGTCATCAGAATCGGAGTCGTCTAAATAGTACGGTTCAGGACTTAATTTTGGTTCATCAGGCGAGTCAATCGGGTGGTCATCCTCATCATCTTTTGGGATAAAATTGAAATCATCCCGTTCAATGCCATCGTCGTAAAATTCATTCAACAAATCTTTAAGGAAGGAATCGCAACAGATCGGATGATCCTCAGGCTAATACATAATCACAAAAGAGACATTGAAGACAGAACGACTAGGATAGGCACTAAATACTAAAATACGCAAAGTAACTTCCTTTTGAGCCTAAACTCACAGGAAGGATCGTTTAATAAAGAATTAGTCAAGTTGTACCAAAATAAAACCGTTCCTGGCAACGGCACCAAAAACTTGATGTGCGTGTAGCTTATCAGTTTTAAATTTATAAATCCGAGTTATTTCGCACGACTACAACACAAATAGGCAAGAGAACCTAATCATATCGTAGTATAGTAAATAAGTACGGGTGTTGAACACAAGGGGAACGGGTATGATTTTGAATATAACTGTACTAATTAAATATTAAACTAATAAAAAACAGCTAAAAGGGGAATTTTGAAATCTTATCAATAAAGATCCAAACTTTATTATCCAACTCACTAAATAATAGCAACAAGAACCAAGAACAAACCAAAAAAAGTGGAAAGCTACAAACTTTATGGATTAAACTTATCAATTCAAAGGTTTGCCTCCCTGACACGATCCAAAACTCTTTTAAAATTTGAAAATCCGATCTGATCGCGTCGTCGCGTCGCGATCTCATTTACGGTCACCCCGCGACCTTGATTTTTTAGAGTTTGACCATAAAAATGATTTTGTAGCCCTCTGAGTCTAGTTTTCGTGGCCTTTTGAATCACCTTAATCCAAGTTCGTATGTGTGAAATATGATCAAAACAGTGGAGGTGTGTAGGTGCGGACAACTTTTCCTATTTTCTTCAATTTTTCTGGTTTTTGCTCAAAAACTTTCATAACATGCCTTTTTAACCTGAAATTCACTAAATGATGATAATTAAGTATATTTTACTTATTTATAAAGAATAACGGGCTAAAATAAAATAGATATCGCTTAAAATACATATATCTAAATTTGACGATATCACAAATCAAACAAACAAAACGTCTAATCAAACCAATATTACCAAAATAGAACAAGTATACAACCCACAACTTCAATTATGCTTGATATAATGAACCCTAAATTTATGAAGTTAAACACCTAAATATGGGGACACACTCAAAACGCCTCGATATAAACACACACACACACATAGCGATTTAGAAACATAGATTTAAACATACATATCAATTTAAATTAACATAACAGAAAAAATGATTTGAAAACCTAGATCAACACATACACAAACATACAAACTGGTTTTTAAAAGGTATAGAGGAGAATACAACTTGAATCTACCTAGTAAGATGAGTCTACGGTGGTTGAAAGCCGGCGTCCACTAGGGTGGTAAGATGGAATCGACGACGATGGCAACATGGCATCGGAGGTGACATCGGGTGGATCGTGGATTCGTGTATGTGAGGTGCTTGAAAGACCGACCGATTATGGATATGAAGAAGACTCAATAGCCGAATTGTCTCCGAGTGTATTAGGGCTTTAGGCTGTTTTTAGGATAAATTTGGGTTTTGGGGGGAGTTTTATGCAGCATTGGTGGGAAATTAAAATTTTGTGAGGGAATGTTTTGGGTTTAACTTTTCCTCTTATACGTATCATATTTTAATATATGTATTATATATTTATGTTAATAATCTTTGTTGCAAATTAAGTTGCATATTAAAATTAATATCCATTTAGATTAATTCTTTTATTTTTTATAATTATAAATATTGTTAATTTGTTAAAAAAAATTCTTTAAATGAATTTATTTGTGATTTCCCTTACCCATCATTTAAATGAATAAAAGTTGAGATAATGGTAACTTAGTAATTTCAACTTGAGAGAGGGACAATGAGTGACAAAAAGTAGGGTTGGGAGAGACTAACCCGTAACTTGATTTTGATTTGAAGTTTGTTTGACTTTAATATAGCAAAGCTGACTTTGATCCCCTTATCCGGTCCAATTATAACATTCATTGACCAATGTTGACAATTAGTGATCATGGTTTGGTTACCAGTTAAAACCGAACTATTAATCAAAGCTTCGGTTATGGTTATAGGGTATGTGTGTGTGATCAACAATCAATTGAACATAAGTGTAATCCAATAGAAACCACTATCTCACATATTGGACATGATTGGCTTGTACGAACAAAGTAGGAACATTGTTGACCAAATTCTCGTATTAACCACCTATATGAATACTATACCACCTTCATTAATCACCGTTTATGATTGAAATATTTGAACAAATTTTGACATGTCTAAACAAAATATAACTTTGAATTACCTTGAAGAACCAAGTATGACCATGACATGTGTGACCAAGTTAATGTCGTATTCACCTATATGTATAAAATTACGATTAATAAAATTCCGTTTTACGATTCTCGACTAAAGGCAAATTGCGATTTGTTCAAAAACGGGGTTTTCGATTGAGGAATTCGATCCTTGACTTCATAGAATTCATGATTACCCATTTTCTGATTCCAATTTAAATCCTGGTTTTTGATTCACACTCCCTCATCGTTTTTGATTCATAATCATCCCTCTTAAGTTTTCGATCATCATTTGAGATGCAATTTGCGATTCGATTTCTATTGTTACCGACTTACAATTCATTTCCCTTGTACAAGGATTTGTGATTCAATTTGGGTTTATGGTTTTCGATTGTAATGCCATAGTTAGTTCTCGATTCTCATGGTTACGTATGATTTACAATTCACACCCTATAGCCTGTTTTCAATTCAAAATGTGATTCACAATAACATTGTTTGATCTAGGAAAATCTCACGAAGAGACTCAACCCTTGCTCTAATTTAGGATTCATAACCCACTTCTGCTTTTCGACTGCAGTTAGATTGAATCTCACACAAGACTCCGTTAATCTACAACAAATTAACTATATGCAAACACTCTTGATGATACATTGAATCATACCAATGCGATTTCTGATTCAATCCTAACAATTTGGCACCACCGGCGATCAAAGTTGATTCATGTTCCTTCTACACTAACCACGCGCACATAGATGTTAACTTGTCGCTAATGTATATGTGCCTAGGGTATTGTGCCCTAATTTTGTTTAAATACCTTTCCAATCTTTCTAATTTAGCATTATAAGTCCCACAAGTATTCAATAACACTTAATAAGATGATTAACACTTAATAACAACAGATACAATATCATTACTCATCATTTTTTTACATTTTGGAACTGGGTATTACACAGTGACAAGGTGTTGGCGGACTTCTATCTACGCCTACCATTAGAGACGGTTTCTCACTGTTACAAATATGCAATGGATTTTACTCTTTAAAACGACGCCACCTTGTTGCTAATTAGCTACATTTAGAGATGGATTATTTCTGTCGCTAATTTGACACGGATTTGCTATGAATGTAGTTAATTTTTAAATATAGAAAACAGTCGCTAAATTATCACTACTTAGCTACAGTTTAGAGACAAATTGTATATGTTGCTAATTTGTAGGGGATTAGTAACGAAATCGGCAAATGATCTCAAACCGTCACTAATCTGTCACTAGTTAGCTACGGGTTAGAGACAGATTCTATGTGTTGCTAATTTATGACGGATTAGTAACGAAAATGGCAAAAGATCTCAAACCGTCGCTAATCTGTCACTAGTTAGCTACGGTTTAGAGACAGATTCTATTTGTTGCTAATTTACGAAAGATTAGTAAAGAAAATGGCAAATGATCTCAAACTGTCGCTAATCTATTGCTAGTTAGCAACGGTGTAGAGACGGAATCTATTTGTTGCTAATTTGCAACGGATTAGTAACGAAAATGAAAAATGATCTCAAACCGTCGCTAATCTGTCGCTAGCAACGGTTTAGAGACGGAATCTATTTGTTGCTAATTTGCGACGGATTAGTAACGAAAATGGCAAATGATATCAAACCAACGCTAATCTGTCGCTACTTAGCAACGGTTTAGAGACGGAATCTACTTGTTGCTAATTTGCGACGGATTAGTAACGAAAATGGCAAATGATCTCAAACCGTTGCTAATCTGTCGCTAGTTAGCTATGGTTTAAAACCGATAATATTTGTTGCTAATTTGCGACGGATTAGTAACGAAAATGGCAAATGATCTCAAACCGTCGCTAATTTGTCGCTAGTTAGCTACGGTTTAGAGACGGAATATTTTTGTCGCTAATTTGCCACGGATTTGTGACGAAAGTAATATTATTTTTGAAATTTAATTTTTAAATCAAATTTGTTGCTAAATTGTTGCTAATCCGTCGCTAATTAGCCACAGATTTTAGGCGTTTCTAAAATTCGTTGCTAATAAGCAGTTTTCTTGTAGTGTTAGCATCTTCCGTGTAGAAGATTTTATAATTAAATGTTTGAACTAAGTTAAAATGTGTAGTTTTTGGTTAAATACTATTTTTGGAATGAATGATGTTTTATTAAATCAGTCATTGTTTCTAAAATCCTATAATTTTTAAAAAAAATAGATGTTATAGGCATCCTTCATTTTGAGCCGTGAAAGCGTGTTTGTCAAGTGTGTGCCAAGAGAGAGAGTTGGAGAAATAAAATATTTTGGTGTGGATTAGTGAAGATTATTGTTGGCAATCGAACCCAATTAGTTTTTCTATTCATCAAACTATCACGAGTTTTGATTCTTAATTTTTGGATTTAAGGGTTTGAAAATTTCCTATGTTGATTATCGATGGGTTCACACAGGTTTTGAAACAATTGGTCTCTAAAATGATGATGTTTGATGAAATTGATAACTAAGGGTTATTAGAAATGTGTTTATGAGGATTTTGGTATATGAAACTTGAATGATGATCTAATGTCAGATTGATGTGGAACTATTGTGGTTGCTCTACGCATACCTTCTTCTACACAGTAAACTTCTGCTTTACGCCATCTCTTCTACGTAGTCCAATCCTCTTTATTGCCATACTACGTAAACTACCCTGTGCATAGTCTTTTGTGAGTAGAGCTTAACTCTTTGACTTTTGGCTGTGTACTTGACCTGGTCTTGTTTATCTGATTAGGTTATTTCATGAGCTCGGTTATCAGCGCGAGGAATTGACTGAATCTTGCATTTAAACTAACGTGAGTTATGTAGTATGTTCTTGTTAATATCTTATTTGTTTACATTCCATCACTAAAGATGTACTTCGAAGAAAGCTTCTGAAGCTCCTTTGCTTATTCTTTGTAAAGCTCCTGAAGTCCTCCATCTGAAAAGATGGTCCTCTTGTTTATCTAAAGGAAAGCTCCGCTTTACTAAAGATGGACATCTTACTGAAGTATGTCTTCAGAAATGGAATGGTCCCCTCAACTGAATGCACACGTCACTGCCTACAAGATTAGAATGTGCGAAGTCAGCTGTAACACCGGAAAACTCAAGCCTGATACCAAACTGTAACACCGGAAAACTCAAACCATTTTTTTAAAACGCTGCGGAAGCTTTAATTTAAACAAACACATAATATACAAACCATCATTTACAAATGTACATCATTGTTCACAAACAACAGTATCGTTTTGGTGTTACAAAAACTACAGGCTCGTTTCATTTCAAAATCTAATATCAGAGTTAGGTCAACTTCTCCTTCAGCCAATCAAACAAACACGAACCAGCAAAAGCAACAACTGAGGGGAATTAGCACAAAGCTAAGTGAGTAGAGGCTAAACCCGAAAGCAAACATCCACAGTCAATATCAAAGCATGTAATCACATATCCCGAGAAGACCGGCGGTTTGGCGCATAACCTACAACCAATGCCGGCCAAAGCAAAGGTCTACCGATAGCTCTCTATTGAATTGGCACAGTGAAATCATCCTCTGAAGCAACATAGGCAATAGTAAGGCTACCACTGTTCAACCAACCAGTAAACGAGCCCAGCCCAAATCTACGTGTAGCTGACTTCCCAAACGCAACTCAAAATCATCCTAAGAGTGTGTATCGACCAAATAGTCATGCAGCAGATATCAGCAATTAATATCACAATCAACAGTTCAATCAATCCAATCCAATCTTAATCACATCACTCATCACATCAATAACATTAACCGCAGTCTTTACCATCCGCGATTAACGTCCACTCACTTCAAAATCAACACGAGCTCAGAGATCTAATTTTACTGAGTCTTTTGATTGCCTGAAAGCACAGCAACAATCAAATCAGTCTCGAATATATAAATATATCTTTCCATATAAATTTATATCTTAAATCCACATAAACAACTCAATAAAATCACATAAATAACATGCCAACTTATTCCATTCAAAACACAATAAAAATAAGAAACTTTCTAAAATAAGGCCTGTCGCGCTGCGACATAACCCGTGTCGCGCCACGACCGTATCAGATTTCAAATCCGTAAGTTAACAAGCTGATTTCGGTGGCGGATTTCACAAATATCGGATTTCAGTGGCGGATTTGATAATTCCCGGATTTCCAAGGGTCGGATTTGCAAAAGTTCTGGATTTCCTACAATCCGATTCAAAGTCTCAAATTTTATCAACGTCGCTCCGTGACCCCTAAGTGTAGCGCCGCGACAATCAAGCTGCAGGTTATCTTCTTCGTTTTGTCTCGGATTTCAACCAACTTAACTTTCATGTAAACCTTTCTAACATCATTTTTCTTCAAACAAAACACATATATAACATATAACATGCCTTTAAATCATCATAAACACCTTTTTACTCAATCATAACAACAAAATCTACAAATCCCATTAATCAAACTTTCTTTCAAACTCCATTAATGGTGAAACTACCTATACTCATGCCTTTCAACATATAAACACACCAATACGAATCATAACATGTCATAAACACTTTCTCACCTTCTTATTGAATTAAAACACACAAAGTCTTGATTCCACAAATTCAAGTTAGTAGCTTTTGCAAGGTTTCTTCACACAAGGTTTTCTCTTCAAAACACACAATACACCTTAACACTTTCAGCAATAATGAGCAGAGGATTTACCTTAAGCACGTATACATACATTTGAATTAAACCTAGCAGGAGGTGGAAACCTCATGGAAATCCTATTCTTTAATTCATGCATACTATTACATACTTACATAACTACTTAAATTTCTTTTCACCAGTAAACATGTACACATATATATTCACATTAAGTTAATTAATTCCATTAACTTTTAATAAACACATAGCAATTTAAAAACACAATTAATCACATATCGCCAACCGGCTAATCTCCTAGCCCATGTTTGCGGGTGTTACATCAGCGTTCCTAAATTTGCTCAACTGGCAGTTTAGATTTATGTTTTCTAATTTTATGTACAACGATACACGTGTAACATTTTTAGATGGTCAAGATTAGTTTAAGTAGCTTATAAATACTCAATTACACAGGCACGTAACATATCTTCGAGTGTCTGTATGGTTCGTTCAGTCTGACCGAAGCAGTACTCAAATTAATTCTCGTCCCCAACTCCCTCTGTAGACTCCTCCAGAAGTTAGAAACAAACCTAGAGTCTCTGTCAGATACTATCGACAATGGTATACCATGCCTCGCAACGATCTCATCAATATACAATTGAGCCAACTTGATCAGAGAAGCCGTCTCACATGTAGCCAGAAAATGGGCACTCTTCGTCAGTCGATCCACAATCACCCAAATCATATCATGATTCTTCTGAGTTCGCGGAAGTTTAGTCACGAAATCCATCTTTATATGTTCCCACTTCAACTCATGAATCTCCAATTGCTACAAGGATTCGTAAGGCTTCTGATGTCTGCCTTCACTTATGCACAAATATGGCACGATTCTACAAAATGTGCCACATTTGCCTTCATTGTAGGCCACTAGTAAAGCACTTTCAGATCGTTGTACATTTTAGTGCTTCCTGGGTGAACAGACAGTCTCGACTTGTGTGCTTCAGTTAGGATCAACTTTCTCAATTCTCCAAGCATAGGCACCCACACACGAGTCTTATACATCTTCAATCCACGTGTATCATCAGTAAGTTCATCCGTACGTTTGTTCATCAGTTCATTCTTCAAATTTTCTTCCTTCGGAGCTTCCAACTGTGCAGACTTTAGTCTATCCACTAGATCAGATACAATTTCCATACGCATGAATTGAATAGAACTTCCCGCTCCCTTGCGGCTCAAGGCGTCTGCTACCACATTCGCTTTCCCAGGGTGGTATCTGATATCACAATCATAGTCTTTTATCAACTCCACCTATCGTCTCTGTCTCATGTTCAGTTCTTTCTGTGTAAACACATACTGGAGACTCCTTTGATCAGTACAAATCACGCATTTGGTGCGATACAAATAGTGTCTCCACAGTTTAAGGGCAAATACGGTAGCTGCCAGTTCCAGATCATGAGTCGGGTAATTCTTTTCATGTGGTTTCAATTGTCTTGAAGCATACGCAATCACCCGATCCCTCTGCATAAGCACACATCCCAATCCAGCAAACGACGCATCGCAATAAAAAGTAAAATCATTTGATCCACTTGGCAATGCAAGAATGGGAGCCTGACATAACAACTGCTTTAATGTCTGGAAAGCCTTGTCTTGTTCACTATCCCAAACGAACTTCACGTCTTTCTGAGTTAACTTAGTCAACGGACCCGCAATCTTAGAGAAGTCTTTAATAAAACTGTGGTAGTATCCAGCCAAACCCAGAAAACTCTTTATCTCAGACGGTGTCTTTGGAGCATTCCAGTTCATCATAGCTTCCACTTTTGAAGGATCTACTTTCACTCCTTCATTACATATCACATGCCCCAAGAATTGAACTTCCCTCAGCCAAAATTCGCATTTTGAGAACTTAGCAAACAGATGTTCTGTAACACCCATTCTGAATTTAGTTGCTTTAATGTCAAAACAGATTTTAGCAGCGGAAAATTTTCTTTTAAAACAACAACTGTCATTTACATTATCAAAAGAACGTAGGTGTTACCAATGTACAGGAACCGACCATAGTATCTATTTACAATACATCACAAATTATAAGTGTTCCACCCACAAGGGGCATTATATTCCCATGAGCAACCCGCCTCGCAGGCCATCTAGTCTTTACCTGAAAAGGGAAACATAGTATCATTAGCTACACTAGCTAGTGAGCACATACAATCATAAGCATCAATATAGCAAGTCATGCGTCATATCATAAACAGTCATTGCGAGCTTAGCACATAGCGGTGCGCTGACAAGATCGGTAAGAGTCGTGTCTTGCAGGGTAATCAATCCCGCTCAACAACTCAGACCGGGGGATCAGACACGACCAATCCGCGCTGGTGGGGGAGCACAAGGCAGTCCACCAAGCATCGTTCTCAGAGCCAGAGGCTCTACAGGTAATCCAGCTACAATCAGCTCATCACCACTCACGTTAAGGCACGGTGGTTCTGCAGAACCTTGACCCGGGATGCACCCCGAGTCACCGTTAAATCCAGAAATGGCCGAAGTATTGTTACGATCCAGCTAACCGGCTGACCTTAACCATGCGTCAGATAGTCTGCAGACAGGTCACATACACATATACATACATTTGATCCCACAAGGATCCATCATATTACATATAACGTCACATAGTTATTCATATGGTCATATCATCATATATTAACTAAGTGGTTCCAAACTGGACCCACTGGCATGCTCCTGATACATATTCTACATCATATAAGTCATACAATTACCTCCTCGAGCGTACCTGCAAAAGCAAGTTAGTCATAGTACATTCACACAGTCACTTAGCAGGCAAGCCTTACTCTACTAAGTCTCATGATCATAGGCACCCACCTGAGCTATTACTGGGCACAGGTATTTGACTTGAGTCCTTTAACAAGTTCACCTAGCATATTATACTTACATCAATCATTCACATGTGCATTCAAGACTTCAAAAAACAACATTCAACTTTGGACATTACACAAATCTGCTAGAACTGTCGGATTTGGGGAAATCCGAAGGTTCTGTTGGATTCATGAAATCCGACACTTTCGACCATGAAATCCGATACTTAACATTCGGATTCCAACACTTATGAATTCCAACCATGCACACAAAATCCGACACTTGCGGATTCCGATACATAGAAGGAAATCCAATACTTCCATTGAAATCCGATACTTATTGGATTCCGACACTTAGAATCCGAAACTATGGAAATCCGACAGACTTGCGGATTCCACATTTAAAAGGACTACAAAACATGAAATCCGACAGAGTTGCAGAATCCGACACTTCTATCGGATTCCGACACTTCCTTCGGTTTTCATCACATTCGGATTCCGACAAATTCATAGTTGCGGAATCCGACAACTTCATCAACTGTAATTCCGATAACATCATTTGATCATCTAAACAACTTTATTTTGGCTTGCTTTAAGCCCAGAACATCATAACACCATCATCTAATCGTCATAAACACATGAAATCCCAAGAAGAACACCATTCATGCAAAATGTTAGTCCCAGATTGAGTACGCAACAACAAATGTTTGTAGAATGGGGGGTTGAATACAAACTTTATCTTTTAAAAATTAAAGACACACTTATATACTTTTATATAATTCTTATTGATATGAATCAAGAATTACATGTACTAGAAGCGGAAATTCTAAGTACAATAAAAGGTGGCAATCAATTTGTCTAACACATAGACAAGCTAACTCTAAAACAACTAATGTATTTAGAGTGTTCAACACATGAACAAGTTTGATTCTACACAATGCTTATACTCTACGAAATTTCTCAACTGATGAGATTTTCTTTTAGTGTAGTAGAGACTTCACCTTTTTTGTGTTGTATAGTATTCTCTATTTGCATGTCCACCATGCATGAGTATATATGGAAGTCTTGGTGGATCCGGTTGCATGAAGGTAAGAGACCAAGAGGATGTGGAAATATAATATTTTAATTGTAAAGGTAGTGGGTGAAAAGTAAAGTTACTTTAATCAAATGTATGATAAAAGTAATTGTACTTTTCTGCAAAAGTGCAACCCATTCACAATATAAAATATTAAAGTCCACATCTACTGTCGTGTAGAAGTATCTTTCCCTTTTCATGATTGTACTTTAATCAACACCATGCTTCTGATTGATTTGACTTTACCAAGTATGGGATTGCCAGCCATACTTAGTTGTTTGAACAAATCTTCAAGATCTTCGTCTGTTTGAGGTATCATTATCCCTTTTCAGAGGATAAGATCTTTTTGTCTCATACTTGATCCAAAAAGTGCATTTTACTTTTACAAACAAAGATCTAAGGCATAATAGAACAACACATGTTCTGCCTTTTACATATGACTTACAATCTGAAAAGATAGAGTAGATTTGACATTTTTCACGACTCAGCTAACAGATTGTACAAGGAACTCTGATATTCACTACTCAGTTGACAAATTATATCAGTTGATCACTTTTTGCTAGGACTCAGTTGACACATATTGCTCAGCTGATCATATAGATGCTCAGCTGATCAATAGTAAGCTTAAGAGGACATAATGCTCATGTATTTGTATGATCAGTTGATCAAGAATGCTCAGCTGATCAATCAAATACATAGTTTATAAGGGGAGATGACTTGTGTAAAGAAAGACTTACTTAGCTGATGCTCTGGGCCTCAGCTGATCCAATTGTTCACTCAGCTGATAGAGTAAGCACTCAGCTGATCAAATTCTTCACTCAGCTGATCAAACTGTTTACTCAGCTGATGGAATATTTTCATCAGCTGATCAACAATTTTGCTCAGCTGATAGACTGTTTTCCTCAGCTGATGGTCTTCTTTACTTGTTTTCTTCATCTGATGCTCCTTGGCTGATATCCTTTGGCTGATACTTTGAGTAGGATCTGATGCTCAGCTGATGGCTTATTTTCCTCAGCTGATGGTTCCATACTTGGCATATTTTTACATAAACTGATTCAAACAACACATGTTTGAATTCTTTCTAAGTCATACTGAATGTAGGGTTTGGTTATCATCAAATCCTATGTTTTAGGATAGGCAGATTTGATTATTAGGGTGAAGTGATTATCTCCCCAACAATCTCCCCCTATTTGATGATGACAAAACCTTTTTCTTTTTGAAGAATCAATTTGACTTCGAATTACTAAAGATTTAAACTTTTAAGTACATATGGCTACCTAGATATCTATTTTTGGTAGCTCTTTTTATTTGAACCTTGTTCTGTTTTTGGTTTCTTTTCTATTGTTCCATTTTGTTCTGTTTTTGTGGAATCTTTTTCTGTGTTGTACCATTTTGTCTGTTTTTTGTGGTATCTTTTCATTTTTCCATTTTTATATGCTTTTGATTTTCTGATATACATAAACATCACTTGAAATAACAGAATAAAGAAATGTACATAAGTGATTACATAGATTAACTACTAACTAACTATTCTATAATGTACAATCAACTAAATAACAACAAAATCTTCAGAGTTAGAATCAGTCTTCAATCATCCCACCATGGTTCTTCTTTAACTTCAAAATCTTTGGCATGGGGATCAACTTCAGCTAAGACTTCACATTGGGCTTCAACAAGGGCTTCAAAGTTTTCATTTCCAGTTCTGCCTCTTGTAGATATCCTCAGCCCAAACAGAAAATTCTTGCTAGCTTTAAGGATTTCAGACTGTCTAAAGAACCTCCATGTGCCAGCTCTGTCCAAAAAGAATATACCTTCAATACGCATAATTATAAACTTGTACAACTCAGGAGTGATGTTCAGTGGAAGAGATGTGTTGAGACCCTCAAAATCTGATAGGAATTCATGCTGGGGTAGTACCTCTCTTAGCTCAAATGATTTGAAGGGCTTGGAGCCTTTCTTATGAAGATTATCAATTGTGTGCACATGCCTGTAATAGTCATCTGGAGTGAAGGCCCTTTGTGACACAGCTAGAGCTATCCAATTCTGAATTTTCTGAATGAATTGAACTTTGAGCTTTGACTTGGATTTGAAGAAAAGGTATAGGATCTCAACTAACTCTGTGAACCCATATATGTGACACCTCTCATAGGATACAACTTCACAGCTGTTGAAGTTGTTCTGTCTTATTGCTTTGAGGTAGGGTTCACCATCACCTTTATGGACAATGGCTCTTGTTATTGGAGTTGGTTCTGTTCTGTTTCTCAGAATATTAATTCTTTCTCTGAAGCTTTGAAGTCTTTGTTGACTTAGGTTGATGGGAGCAGATAAATCAAGGTTGAAGAGGGTTTTGATGGCATCAGCATGGGATCTAGCTTTGAGTAGTTCAGCCTGAGATTTTTCACTTGCCAATGTGTGTTGAGCAGCAGCTTAATTTTGACTTTGTTCTTGCTCTTGCTGATATGCTAGCTCTTTGGCTTGGTAGATTTCCTCAACTGAAACACCCAATGCTTGAGCCATTTGAGCATTTTCCCTTTCTTCCTGTACTTTAAGAGAAAGCTCCCTTTTCATTTGAGCATCTGCTTCAACTTGCTCATCTGTCATCTTTTGTTTGCCTTTATCCTTAGGAGCAGAGGTTGAAGCCTTTTGGACTGATGGGGTTGATTGGACTGGTGGAGCAGATGGCTTAGGGCTCTGTCTTCTTCTTCTGAGGATGTCAGAAAGTGGAGTATCATCCTCATCATTAGAATCAGACTCTATATTGATTTGTGGAGAGCAACCTTCAGCAACTTTTCTTTTAGGCTTTGGCCTGTTTGCCATCTTTTTCAGCCTTTTGGGAAACCTTTGCTCCCCCTCAGAAGGTGCTTTTCTTTTGAGAGAAGGAGGAGCTGTTGTTGTGGGTGCTTCCTGCTGCAAGATTTTTGTGGCAGTTTCAGAATATGCAGCATCAATTTCCTCTGAGTCAGGATCATCCTCCCTTGAAGAACTTGATAATTTCTCCCCCTTTTTGGCATCATCAAAAGGAGGAGGGGAGTCACCTGCTGCAGGCTTATGGGATAGGGTAGGGGTAGGGGTATGGGTGGAGGAAGGAGTAGAGGTAATTTTAGAAAGCTGAAGGGAGAGGTCATCCTTGAGATCTTTGATAGCTTTCCACAATGAGAGATGACTCATTCTGGATTGTTCTGTTAAGGTTTCTATGTCATCAAGGATGCCTTTAAGAAAGGAAGGCATGTGAAGGAGTTGTTCAGGAATAGGTACATAAATGTTTGGATTGATTGGGCGTAGGGTTTGGAGTTGGGATAGGAGGTTGGATATGGTTTGGTTTAGGGTAGATATGGTAGATTGAGGTAGGCTGGGAATTTGTGGTTGAGAGGGAAGAAGGGTAGAAAGATTGTCTATTTTGGTTAGGAGGGGTGTAAGATCAATGGGTATAGGGGAGGGTTTGGGTGGGGTCTTGAGGAGCTCAATGTCTTTTGCAAGTTTAGACAGTTGAGTAAAGGTTTGGGTTTAGAAGGCTTGGAAGGTTTGGGTTAGGTGATCAATGTTCTGGTTTATGGTTTGTATAAGGGTAAGGTTTGTGGTTTGGGTAGATATGGATGGGGTAGAGGTGAAAGGAGTAGATAGAGGTTCAAAGAACTTAGGTAAGGTTTGTGTCCCCTCATTTGAGCCTTGGGGTATAAGCTCAAATTCATTGGGAAAGAGAGTTGAGCCCTGTGCAAGTGGTTGGTTTGTACCACTAGCATTGGCAGGCTGTGCAAGTGTAAGAATTGAATTAATAATAGGTGCAAGGTAAGTGGACTGAGTGTGGGATGCACTCAATAACAGGGAATCCCTTATTGGATCCACATTCTGTTGGGAGAATGTAGATGGTATAGGCTAACTCAATTGTGGGATAGACACAGTGTGACCTTGGGTTGAGGTTTGTCTTTCAATGAGATCAACCTTTTGGGAGGTTGTCTCAGCTAACAGTTTAAGTCCTATTTTTACAGATGTATCCTGTTGTGAGGATACATCCACTGGCTGAAAGGTTGCAACATCCAATTGCTCCCCCTCAACATGAGGAAGGGTAATTGGAGTTGAGGTCAGAGGTGTGGATTGCACTCCCTCAAAGTGCTCATAATGAGTCACTTCTGGTGACCTTGTATATATGGGGCTACGGATAGGAGTAGAACTAGTGACCACAGGAGGTTCACTAGAGCTTGGCTGTTGGAGTTGTGTTTGGACTGGAGATGAGGATGGGCTATCAAAGGTTGGGACGACCATTTGAATATCCTCAGAGGTGGAATCAGTACTATCCATACCTTGGGACATGATGTGCCTACTTCTGTCAATGAGCTCCAGAAGTTGCTCAGAGATCTCTTGTTCTTGTGCATCACCATCATCACCAAGAGGACTTAGTTCCATTGGACTGGGAGGAGCAAAATCACCAGCATCATCATCATCATCCTTAGAGCCAGTGTGGCTTTCATCAGCATCATCATCACCATCATTATCATCATCATTTTCATCACCATCATTATCATCTGCATTGTCGTTTGCAGCATCTATCAGCTCTTGCATTTGGGCAGTGATTGGAGGACCTCTGTTTGCCTTTAAGAAATGGAATATCTTTCCACCCATGGCAGGGACAGGTATATGCTCAAGATGTTATGTTAAGCCCACATAATCATCCTCTCCAATCTCCCTCATAGCTATCAGGCTCAATAGTCTAATGTAGGGTACCTGCGACCTTGATGATTTCTTGTTGGTGCTCTGGGTGATTTTATCAATAAGGTCCGAAAATATCACTTGAGCAAAGTCGATATTTACCCCGAAGACTAGGGCATAGAGCACCAGAAGCTCGGTTTGGTTGATGAGATGATGACTTCCAGATTTAGGACCGAAGCAACGTATAACCACGTTAGCCAAATACTTCCATGGATGAGCGAGAGCAGAGACCTTGACTTGACCATGCACTACAGGTTCATTGTAGCCGATGGTGTCTAAAACGGTTTGAACTTCTGCTCTGGAGGGAAAAGTGGTGTACGGTGGGAAGTTAGGAATGGCAGAGGCTTCACGAAGGGTTTTGGTGGTGATCTAGAGATGATAGTTTCCTTGGGCTAGGGTGCAGTGGATGGTGTTGGTGTTTAGGTTATAGGTTGCGGAGTACCATAGTTCACCGATAATGGTAGGGTAAATGTAGTGTGGATCAGCGGTGAGACTTTCAAACAGGGGATGGGCTTGAAGGAACTGAACCATTGGTTCATAACCTTGGTTTTCTCGCGAGGCAGGGATGGTGGTGCAGAGTAGAATGTTGTTGGGAGTTATATTCATCGGTTGATTGGGTGCAACATTCTCACCAGGGTTAACAGCTGGGTCTGGAATATAGGTGGCCATTTGGTAGGGATGATGAACAGTGAGTATCGAGAGAGAAGGTAGGGTAGTTCTTTGTAGAGAGAGAGAGGGGGAATTTGGAAAGTTTGAACAGGTAAAGGTGAATGAGAGAAATTGGGATATTTATGAAGATTAATTAACAGAGATCGTTAGATACTGCCAAAAGTTCTAACGGAAAACAAATTAAATAGCTATTAAATGAATGACAAAAGGAGTAAAAAACTAGGGTTAAAAAGCATTAAATGAGAGTAAAAAGTGAAAATTACTAAGTGTAGAATCATCAGCTGATCAAGGAGAGTATCAGCTGATGGGTATCAGCAGATGAAAAACTATTAGTTGAAGGGTATCAGCTGATGGAAAACTATCAGCTGAGGGGTATCAGCTGATGGAAAACTATCAGCTGATAGTGAGAATTTGGGTATCAGCTGAGTAAAGTACTTAGCTGAGCATGTCTTCCTTATCTTAAAGTGATCAGCTGAGTAAATTTAATCAGCTGATAGGCATCAGCTGAGCATAGTTACTCAGTTTACACAAATCAAGTAAGACTTAGATATGCTTAGATAAGTATCTTCTAATTTTCAACACTTATAAATTGACACAAACTAAATTACCATTATTCTAAACTAAAAATTTAGCATACCTAGTTTGGATATTAGGAAGTTGAACCTTGCTTCATCTAATGGCTTTGTGAATAAATCTGCAAGTTATAAATCAGTGTTAGTGTAGTGCAAAGTTACCTTCTTCTTTTGCACATTATCTCTAAGAAAATGATGTCTGATTTCAATATGCTTTGTTTTTGAATGCATGACTGGATTATTTGAGATGGAGATTGCACTTGTATTGTCACAAAGAATTGGGGTGTCTTCAAACTTCATATCATAATCAAGTAGTTGATTTTGTAACCACAAAATTTGAGCACAACAGCTTCCTGCAGCAATGTATTCTGCCTCTGCGGTAGATGTTGACACTGAATTCTGTTTCTTACTAGACCAACTAATCAATCTTCCTCCTAGAAGTTGACAACCACCTGAAGTAATTTTTCTGTCTAATGTGCATCCTGCAAAATTAGAATCACAATATCCAACTAACTCAAAATCTGAGTCTTTGGGATACCAAAGACCAAGATTAGGAGTTCCTTTGAGATATCTGAATATTCTCTTAACAGCAGCAAGATGTGATTCTTTAAGATCTGCTTGATATCTTGCACAGAGACATGTTGAAAACATTAAATCTGGTCTACTTGCAGTGAGGTATAAAAGTGACCCAATCATTCCTCTATAGGTAGTAATGTTCACTGATTTGCCATTAGTGTCCTTTCCTAACTTAATATAAGTAGACATAGGTGTTTTCATAGAAGAACAGTTTTCAAAATCAAACTTCTTGAGTAAATCCTTGACATACTTTGTTTGATGAATGAAAATACCATCAACCTCTTGTTTAATTTGCAAACCAAGAAAATAGTTTAACTCACCCATCATGCTCATTTGATAATTATCAGACATGAGTTTAGAAAACTTTTTGCATAGTTCCAAATTAGTAGACCCAAATATTATATCATCTACATATATCTGCACAAGTATCACATCACCTTTGTACTTCCTAATAAATAAAGTGCTATCTGTGCATCCTTTTGTAAAACCTTTATTAATGAGAAAAGAAGAGAGGGTATCATACCAGGCTCTTGGAGCTTGCTTAAGACCATATAAAGCTTTGTTTAGAAAGTAAACATGATCAGGTAAGCTTGACTCCTCAAAACCATGAGGTTGTTTGACATACACCTCTTCTTTCAAATCTCCATTCAGAAATGCACTCTTCACATCCATTTGGAACACTTTGAAGCTTTTGAAGGCAGCATAGGCTAGGAATAGTTTGATGGCTTCTAATCTTGGAACAGGGGCAAAGGTTTCATCAAAATCAATACCTTCATCTTGACAGTACCCCTGTGCCACTAGCCTTGCTTTGTTTCTGATGATTTGCCCATTTTCATCTAGCTTATTTCTGAACACCCACTTTGTTCCAATGATGGATTTATCCTTTGGTTTGGGTACCAAAGTCCATACATTATTTCTTTTGAATTCTGCCAGTTCCTCTTGCATGGCAGACACCCAGTGGGGATCATTGAGAGCTTCATCAACCTTTTTTGGTTTAATCATTGAGACAAATCCAAAATAAAAACAGATGTTGCAAACTTTTGATCTTGTTCTAACTGGATCATCTATGTTTCCTATCACTAAATTATGAGGATGGTGCTTGAGGTCTTTGAAGGCTTTTTGGATTTCTTGGGAATTGGGATTCATTTGGATTTGGGGAGAAGAAGTTACATGTTGACTATCAGCAGTAGAAATGAGTTCATTTTGAGTGGCTGATATAACTTCATTATTGCAATCTGTGGGTATCTCTACTGAAGAGGGAATGAGTGATATTGAATTGGAATCCAATGATGTTGAGTCATTTTCCACATGATTCAGTAGAGGTACAGGATTGGATGAGGATGGTTGTACATGGTTAAAAACTTGGATAGGAACAGGTTCATCTATATCATGAGCAGCTGGTGGAGAGGGATCTACTTGCTCTGAAGGAACTTCTCCAGTTTGCATAAGATCATTAAATTCTTCACCTGAAACATGATTAGAAGAACACGAAGCAACAAATTCATTTTCATTAAAACTTACATTGATGGATTCTTTTATGACTTTGGTTCTGAAATTGTATACTCTGTATGCTTTAGAAATCACTGAGTAACCTACAAACACTCCTTCATCAGCTTTAGGAGCAAACTTCTGCAATGGATCTTTTTGATTGAGTATGAAACATTGACAACCAAAGATATGCAGAAAGCTGATGCTTGGCTTCCTTCCTTTGAGCACTTCATATGGAGTTTTGTTGTGCCTCTTGATAATAAGGGACCTGTTCTGTGTGAAACATGCACAACTTACAACCTCAGCACAGAAATTAAATGTTAACCCACTTTCACACAACATGTTTCTGGCAGCTTCAATCAATGTTTTGTTTCTTCTTTCAGCTACACCATTTTGTTGTGGGGTTCTTGGAGCAGAAAAGTTTTGAGATATCCCTTTCTCATCACAGAAAGATTCCAGAGTTTGATTTCTGAATTCAGTTCCATGATCACTTCTAAGACTCCTCACCAGATTGCCATTCAACACTTCCATCTTCTTGATAAAACAGATAATTTCTTCAGCAGCCTCACTTTTTCCTTTAAGAAAGAAAACCCAAATATATCTTGAGAATTCATCAACCAATACAAGAGCGTACTTACTTCCACCAATACTAGCAGTTGCAACAGTACCAAAGAGATCCATGTGCAACATATAGAATGGTTCTGTAATTGAGAAGGCCTGCTTGGATGGAAATGATGTCTTATGCTGCTTTCCCTTCTCACAAGCAGTGCAAGGTTTAGGCTTAAGATAAGTTACTGAAGGTAGTCCTGACACTAGTTCACCCTTGCTCAACTTGTTGATGTTTTTAAAATTAAGGTGGGAAAGCCTCTTGTGCCACAGCCAGTTTGTATCCTCATTATTCTTGGAGTACAAACATGTTTCCTTTGAAGGGTCAGCAGAGGACATGTCAAGTGTATACACATCCTTGGTTCTCTTGGCACTGAACACTGTATTACCTTCTTTATTTATGATGGAGCCTCCTGTCTTTGTGAAGTGGACTTCATTATCTCCATCACACAATTGACTTATGCTTATGAGATTATATTTCAGCCCTTTGACAGCTTGAGGTTCCCATTATGAATCTCACCATAGCCTTTAGTTTGCCCATGGTTGTTGTCACCAAAAGTCACCCTTGGACATTTCTCTTTCTTGTAGTTACTGAGCAAAGCCTTGTTACCTGTCATGGTTCTTGAACATCCACTGTCAAGAAACCAAGAACCAACATCCTGCACAGATTTGAATGTAAGAAGAGTTAGTGACACACGTAGGAATCCACTACTCAGTGGATCCCTGTGGAATGCACCTAGCTTTCCACTTCATCTCAGGTTTCTTATGTATGAGAGGAGTGACTATGTTATCATCACAAGTCCGCTGTCTTGAATTCCCTTCTAAAGAACATTCAAATGCCTTATGCTCTTTGCTTCCACATTTATAACATTTTTGAGATTTTGTGGCCTTAGAGCATTGAACAACATGGTTTGAATGCCTATGAGATTTCTTATCAGTCATCATTTGACTAATTTGACCATTCAGCTTATGAAGCTTATCCTGTAAATTTCTTAGGTCTTTATTTACAGGCACCTTAGATTGATCTTTGTTTTTGGAAAGTTTTTGACCAATCTTTGGAGTGGCAGAAATGGGAACAATGTGAACATCATTCTTTTTACTCATAGTTTCTTCTATTAAACGAGAGTTGATTACTTCTAGATCAACTGATTGTTTAGAAGATGAGCTATGATCAGCTGACAGGTTATCAGCTAAGCATTTATCATCTACTAACCTATCAGCTGATGGAGTAGTATTAGCTAATGATTCTTCAGTTTGTGAAATGCTAAGAATTAAGTCATCTGTTTTCAAGGTTTGACAACATAATGTCTCTGAGGTCTCAACTAATGATTCCTTTCCTTTAATCACATCCTTTGACTTTGTGTTATTAGTATTTTTACATTCTGAAATCTTACTAGAGGATGATTCAACAGAAGGAATAATTGATTCTTTTGAGTGGCAACTCTTGCTTCTAACAAACTTATTTGTGAACACACTTTTGCCTTTAACAGTCTTGTGAAAGGTCTGTGGCAAGATGTCAGCTTTGTCTATGATATTAAGGTTCTTACTAGAATCAACATAGTTAGCAGCCTTAGAGTAATTTCCACCAATAATAGCTTGAACTTGTTTGGGTATCTGCTCCTTGACACACCGAGTGGTCTTTTCTGCAGATACACGCCAAGACTTTACTACTTTTTGGAGGTCATTAAACTTTTTGGTTGCTTCACTAGTTTCTAGGCTAACCAACCTCTTATCCTCATCTGTCCACAGATGCATGGGTTTGGTTATGATTCTTTCAATTGCAGAGGTTTGACCTTCAGATTCTGATGGGATAGATAACACTGATGTTGGAACATAAGGACCATCGGTGACTATTTCAAGTATTTGGATATCAAGAGTGGATAGGAAAAGATGTGATCTACTTTTCCACATGGAGAAATTTTCAGCGTCAAACATGGGACATCTTGTTAAGAACCCAGTGTTTGAGATATTCATATTGTTTGCGGATGAGGCCATATTGAGAAAGGTAGAAGCAGTTGTAGAGTAGGCAAAACAGATCAAGATATTGATTATCTAACCTGCTCTGATACCAGTTGTTAGTCCCAGATTGAGTACGCAACAACAAATGTTTGTAGAGGGGGGGTTGAATACAAACTTTAGCTTTTAAAAATTAAAAACACACTTATATACTTTTATATAATTCTTATTGATATGAATCAAGAATTACATGTACTAGAAGCGGAAATTCTAAGTACAATAAAAGGTGACAATCAATTTGTCTAACACATAGACAAGCTAACTCTAAAACAACTAATGTATTTAGAGTGTTCAACACATGAACAAGTTTGATTCTACACAATGCTTATACTCTACGAAATTTCTCAACTGATAAGATTTTCTTTTAGTGTAGTAGAGACTTCACCTTTTTTGTGTTGTGCAGTATTCTCTATTTGCATGTCCACCATGCATGAGTATATATAGAAGTCTTGGTGGATCCGGTTTCATGAAGGTAAGAGACCAAGAGGATGTGGAAATATAATATTTTAATTGTAAAGGTAGTGGGTGAAAAATAAAGTTACTTTAATCAAATGTATGATAAAAGTAATTGTACTTTTCTACAAAAGTGCAACCCATTCACAATATAAAATATTAAAGTCCACATCTACTGTCGTGTAGAAGTATCTTTCCCTTTTCATGATTGTACTTTAATCAACACCATGCTTCTGATTGATTTGACTTTACCAAGTATGGGATTGCCAGTCATACTTAGTTGTTTGAACAAATCTTCAAGATCTTCGTCTATTTGAGGTATCATTATCCCTTTCCAGAGGATAAGATCAAACCTTTTTGTCTCATACTTGATCCAAAAAGTGCATTTTAATTTTACAAACAAAGATCTAAGGCATAATAGAACAACACATGTTCTGCCTTTTACATATGACTTACAATCTGAAAAGATAGAGTAGATTTGACATTTTTCACGACTCAGCTAACAGATTGTACAAGGAACTCTGATATTCACTACTCAGTTGACAAAATATATCAGTTGATCACTTTTTGCTAGGACTCAGTTGACACATATTGCTCAGCTGATCATATAGATGCTCAGCTGATCAATAGTAAGCTTAGGAGGACATAATGCTCATGTATTTGTATGATCAGTTGATCAAGAATGCTCAGCTGATCAATCAAATACATAGTTTATAAGGGGAGATGACTTGTGTAAAGAAAGACTTACTTAGCTGATGCTCTGGGCCTCAGCTGATCCAATTGTTCACTCAGCTGATAGAGTAAGCACTCAGCTGATCAAATTCTTCACTCAGCTGATCAAACTGTTTACTCAGCTGATGGAATATTTTCATTAGCTGATCAACAATTTTGCTCAGCTGATAGACTGTTTTCCTCAGCTGATGGTCTTCTTTGCTTGTTTTCTTCATCTGATGCTCCTTGGCTGATATCCTTTAGCTGATACTTTGAGTAGGATCTGATGCTCAGTTGATGGCTTATTTTCCTCAGCTGATGGTTCCATACTTGGCATATTTTTACATAAACTGATTCAAACAACACATGTTTGAATTCTTTCTAAGTCATACTAAATGTAAGGTTTGGTTATCATCAAATCCTATGTTTTAGGATAGGCAGAGTTGATTATTAGGGTGAAGTGATTATCTCCCCAACACAAAACCCACTTAGAAAGCGAGTTTCCATATTCTTCAAGATGTTCTTGCATGGATTCATGTGTTCTTAACATGTTTTACATGCTTCTAATCTTCTAAACATATCAGAATCATGTTGCTCACCTTCGTAGATCAACAACCGATTCTTCTCTTTTCCTTTTCTAGAAATCTGAATGCAACAAGAGAGAGAGAGCAGCGAGAATCCGAGAGAGAAAAGTGTGTGTGTTTTCCTTTGCTATATTTGACTTGGAAAGTCAAATTACACACATCTATACTCTCACATATACAAGAGGCGGTTGCCTCATTCTTCGCACATGGGTTTTCTTAAATATCTATACTTGACATACATACATTTAACATGCATGCATACGTACATACATACATGCAAACACAAATACTTATTCATTTAATTCAACAAGTATACACATAATACGTCTTATTACAATAACTATACATACGTACACACTAATTACAACTAGGCCCAAGTTGAGGATGTTACATGTTCTTTCTTCAAAGTTTCTAAAACCTGTCTCAAATGCTGTTCATGCTCCTGTTCAGTCTTCGAATAAATCAGAATATCATCGATAAAAAATATCACAAAATCATCCAGAAATGGTCGACAAACCCTATTCATCAAATCCATAAAAATCGCAGGTGCATTGGTTAAGCCGAATGGCATAACAAAGAACTCATAATGCCCGTAGCGCATACAAAAAGTTGTCTTCGATACATCCTCCTCAGATACTCGTACCTGATGATAACCCGATCTCAAATCAATCTTAGAAAAGAACGAAGCTCCTTGCAGTTGATCAAACAAATCATAGATTCTCGGCAATGGATACTTGTTCTCTATCGTCCTCTTATTCAGTTCACGGTAATCGATACACATACGCAACGTACCATCTTTCTTCTTTACAAACAATACCGGTGCTCCCCACGGGGACGAACTCGGACGAATAAACCCTTTATCCAGCAGATCCGGAATCTGCGTCATCATTTCTCGGATCTCTGAAGGTGCCAACCTGTACGGAGCCTTCGCTACCGGTAACCAGGGATTAAATCTATTTTGAACTCCACCTCACAAACTGGAGGCAATCCTGGCAACTCTTCTGGAAACACTTCCGGGTATTCCGTTACCACCCGGATATTAGTCATTGCTTGTTTCTCTTTCTTTCCATCAATCACATAAGCCAGGTACGATTCACATCCTCTATCCAATGCCTTCTTAGCTTTTAGACATGAAATAATCGGGATCATAGACCCAGCCTTCTCACCCCTTGCTACTACCCGTGTACCATCCGCCAATGGAAAAGAAATCAACTTCTTGTGACACTTGATACTGGCTTGATTCAAACTCAGCCAATACATCCCAAGCACCACATCAAACCCAGACAATGGCATAACAAGAAAATAAACAGGAAAACACACGCCATTTAAATCAATTTTAGCTCCAGCCACAGCAGTCGTGACCGGAACCATCATGCCATCTTCTACTTTATCTCTAAAGCAGTATCAAGTCTAATTACAGGCATATTCAACTTTTCACAAAATTCCACAGAAACAAAGGAGCGATTTGCTCCAGAATCAAACAATACTCTAGCAGGAGTAGAGTTTATCAGAAACATACCCGTGATAACGTCGTCTATGGTGGTGGCATCATCCACCGTCATTTTGAACGCCCGACCCTCAGCAGTGGGTGGGTTCTTTCGCTTTTGACCCGCTGAAGACGATCCTCCAGCTCCTCCCCCTCCTAACCCTGACCCTGTCTTTTTGCTTATTGGGCAATCACCAACTCTGTGCCCCTCCCTCTGACAATTCCAACAAACACTTTTTGGGAACCTGCAGTTCTTCAAATCATGACCAAACTGGCCACATTTTACACATCTCATAGTCTGGGGCGTACACTGCCCATTATGATAAGATTTGCAACTACTACACCAAGGTGCCCATTGAGTATACCCACCTAAAGTAGGTCTCCTATTCTGCTCCCCTTGCCTGTTCCCACTGCTCTGCCCTCCCTGCCTTTGTTGAGCGTTGTAATGTTCAAATCTTGATTTGGCTAAAGTGAAAGCCTGGCACAGGGTAGTAGCCCACCTAGTGGTGCCACGGAGATCCGGATGCAGTGCCCCCACAAAATGGGCAATCTTCGATTCTTCGTCCGGTACCCAGTGTTTAGCAAACCTCATCTTTTCATTAAACTGTTTGATGAGTTGATCCACGGTCATATTCCCGGTCAATTTCAAATCCATGAATTCCTTCTTGATTTTGGCTATCTCAAAGGTACCACAATATTGTTCACACAGCTTTTCCTGGAATTGACTCCAGGTGATGCTCTCCTGTTGCTGTTCTGTAAAATGGCCGGTAATAGAGTCCCACCAGACCAACGCGTCTCCTCTCAACATTCGCGTTGCATACTTCACTTTTAATTCGTTTTCGCAATTACAGGCATCAAGTGCCTTTGCTATCTCTCTCAACCAGTTCAAGGTAGCATTGGGATCAGAACTCCCGTGATACTCAGAGGGTTTACAATCAAGAAATTGCTTGTAGGTGCACCGTTGTTTATATCCAGGGAACGCAAACGGATAGGCTCCTGGTTGTGGATATGGGTAATAAAATGGTGGTTGCATCATCTGTGTCATAGGTGGTAGAGGTGTTGTCACTGGTGTGGTTGTTACCTGTGTAGGAATCGCGGTCGGCACTGGGGTTGGTTCAGATTGCTGTTGTTGTTGTTGCTCCATTCATTGGATTTTATTTCTAAGTTCCACCAGTTCGTTCTCTAGTTGATACACATACTCACTTTGATCATCTTCACGGCCTTGACCCGACGTTCCAGCAGTCTCTGTATTTCCCAAGTGTTCGATTACTGGAGCTTCAGTTGTAGCTTAGGTCATAGGAGGAAGGGTAGGAGTATCTCTGTCAGCCATAATCTGTTACAATCACATCACCTCATAACTCATTAGCATAAACCGTTAGTATCAAAAGTACTAACTACTACAAACAACTCTAACTCACTCTAATTCCCCTGAAGGAAAGCTTGACCCGTCACGAGTCAAGATTTGGGAATGCAACACTCTAGTCGTACATGCATCGCCAAACCTAGGCTCTGATACCAAACTGTAACACCGGAAAACTCAAGCCTGATACCAAACTGTAACCCCAGAAAACTCAAGCCATTTTTTTTAAATGTTGCGGAAGCTTTAATTTAAACAAATACATAATATACAAACCATCATTTACAAATGTACATCATTGTTCATAAACAACAGTATCGTTTTGGTGTTACAAAAACTACAGGCTCGTTTCATTTCAAAATCTAATATCAGAGTCAGGTCAACTTCTCCTTCAGCCAACCTCACAAACACGAACCTTCAAAAGCAACCACTGAGGGGAATTAGCACAAAGCTAAGTGAGTAGAGGCTAAACCCAAAAGCAAACATCCACAGTCAATATCAAAGCATGTAATCACATATCCCGAGAAGACCGGCGGTTCGGCGCAGAACCTACAACCAATGCCGGCCAAAGCAAAGGTTTACCGATAGCTCTCTACTGAATTGGCACAGTGAAATCCTCCTCTGAAGTAACATATGCAACAGTAAGGCTACCACTGTTCAACTAACCAGTAAACGAGCCCAGCCCAATTCTACATATAGCTGACTTCCCAAATGCAACTCAAAATCATCCTAAGAGTGCGTATCGACCAAATAATCATGCAACAGATATCAGCAATCAATATCACAATCAACAGTTCATTCAATCAAATCCAATCTCAATCACATCATGCATCACATCAATAACATTAACCGAAGTCTTTACCATCCGCGATTAACGTCCACTCACCTCAAAATCAACACGAGCTCAGAGATCTAATTTTACTGAGTCTTTTGATTGCTTGAAAGCACAGCAACAATCAAATCAGTCTCGAATATATAAATATATCTTTCCATATACATTTATATCTTAAATCCACATAAACAACTCAATAAAATCACATAAATAACATGCCAACTTATTCCATTCAAAACACAATAAAAATAAGAAACTTTCTGCAATAAGGCTTGTCGTGCCGCGACATAACCCGCGTCGCGCCGCGACCGTATCAGATTTCAAATCCGTAAGTTAACAAGCGGATTTCGGTGGCGGATTTCACAAATATCGGATTTCAGTGGCGGATTTGATAATTCCCGGATTTCCAAGGGTCGGATTTTCAAAAGTTCCGGATTTCCTACACTCCGATTCAAAGTCTCGGATTTTATCAATGTCGCGCCGCGACCCCTAAGTGTAGCGCTGCGACAATCAAGCTGCAGGTCATCTTCTTCGTTTTGTCTCGGATTTCAGCCAACTTAACTTTCATGTAAACCTTTCTAACATCATTTTTCTTCAAACAAAACACATATATAACATATAACGTGCCTTCAAATCATCATAAACACCTTTTTACTCAATCATAACAACAAAATCTACAAAACCCATTAATCAAACTTTCTTTCAAACTCCATTAATGGTGAAACTACCTATACTCATGCTTTTCAACATATAAACACACCAATACGAATCATAACATGTCATAAACACTTTCTCACCTTCTTTTTGAATTAAAACACACAAAGTCTTGATTCCACAAATTCAAGTTAGTAGCTTTTGCAAGGTTTCTTCACACAAGGTTTTCTTTTCAAAACACACAATACACCTTAACACTTTCAGCAATAATGAGCAGAGGATTTACCTTAAACACGTATACATACATTTGAATTAAACCAAGCAGGAGGTGGAAACCTCATGGAAATCCTATTCTTTAATTCATGCATACTATTACATACTTACATAACTACTTAAATTTCTTTTGACCAGTAAACATGTACACATATATATTCACATTAAGTTAATTAATTCCATTAACTTTTAATAAACACATAGCAATTTAAAAACACAATTAATCACATATCGCTAACCTGCTAATCTCCTAGCCCATGTTTGCGGGTGTTACATCAGCGTTCCTAAATTTGCTCAACTGGAAGTTTAGATTTCTGTTTTCTAATTTTATGTACAACGCTACACGTGTAACATTTTTAGATGGTCAGGATTAGTTTAAGTAGCTTATAAATACTTTTTTCATTTGTTAGAGAAAAGTGTGTGTTTGTTCGCTATTCTATTTCAGTAAGTTCTTGAAATTGAAAGTTTGTACTCAGTTTGTTCTTGAGTACCTTTTTGAATTTTGGTTATTAATATAATCCTACTTTAAAAATTCCGCGTGTTCGATTTTTATACTATTTCCACACTTAGAAAATTGTTATCTTTGTTAGTATTACATCTTTATATCTTTCGAGAAAAACAGTTCTAAAACCAAGTACAAAGACAAAATCATTTTCTAAAAGAATTATAGTTCTTCACTTGTTTTGATTATGATGTATATGATGATATGATGTATGAAAGCGCTATAACCTATGAACAATTATTAGGTAGTAGATTTTAAAGATGTTGTTTTTGTCAATGATGATTACATGATGACTTAGAGTGCGGGTGCATTGTGTGCTCAACGTGTATAACATCACATGGGTGGAAGGAGGGTCTAAATACAGTGGCACCGGTTGTACTTTTACCTGAATGAATTCACGTAAGAGTAGGGAAAACGGAAGGACCATGGAGATGTGTATGGTGGTAGTCGCACCTTACTTGATACCTGATTTTATGGGCCTGCCTAGCAAATCATTACTAGTGTGGACGGACCTTTAGAACTTATGTGCAAGTTGGAGTCACACCTTGCTTTGTGTACATGGTTGCTACACACGCGTAACATACGATGAGTTACATATATCCCACTTAAGCTACGAAGTGAATGAGGTAAGATTACGGTTGGTGGTGAATGTTATGATTAATGATGTAATGATGCTTTATGATGTCACTTGACCATGCGAGGAGTTTAGTGATGCTGTATGGGTGAGTGAAGTTATGGGTTGTGAATTAATCATAATTGACTAAACTTGTTTTATGATTATTTTAAAAGACTGATTTATGATGTATACTTTGTTCACTCACAAGGTGTAAGGGGATTGAAATGTATCTTGTACTTGTGCAAGCTACTTAAGAGTTTTTTTGTCCTACTTGGTGAGCGTAAGTGCCGATGAGTAGAGATTTTTTTATTAAAATGATTACCTTCTTGTGGTTTTGAGGATTGTTTTTAATGATGAATTAATTGGGTTGTAATGTTGTGGTCCATTTAAGGACGTTAACTAACTGTTTCTAGCTGTTTATATTGAATGTTGAATATTCTGTTGCGATGTTTATAGAAAAGTAAATCATGAATTTTAAAATCGTTACGTTATTGTTGAACTGTCATTCCAACATGCTTGCAAGTCAAAATGTTCAACCAGTCAGATCAACTTGGGTTTTAAAACATTGCCCCATGACACACACCCAATAGTAGACATACACATAAATAGCAAACCTACGTATTTCAAAGTTTTGGCTCCGAGAACTTCATGGGTGTTCTGTCTCATTCTCTTTCTTTGACTTTTGACTCTCAATAAACATCACCCCTCTCCTTTTTCTTCTTCAATTCATTTATGTCATCAAATGGATGAATAGTGAAAAGTAAACCACATAAATGTCCATAGGTTTTATCTTTTTCTTTTTTTTAGTTTTTTTTATCAAATAACAACCCCTAACTTACGGTTCAATTACCTTTTATGTGACAATTATTATGTATGATGAAATTCATTTATTTGTCCAAAAACATATACATTGTTTCAATGATCTATTATAAGAATAGGAAAACTATCATCTATGCCCCTCTTAACTTGTAAAATATCTTATAAACCTAAAACACAAGTTTTTAATGTATAAAATACAATGGTCTTAAAAGCATGTTTTGAGTATATAAGATATTTTATATTTTAAAACGGGCATATATGAAATCGCCCCTTAAAAATATGTAGGAAAAATTATCGAGAAAGGTAATCTAAATATCGAAAATTACCGATAAAGGTAACGTCTAATTTTTTTGACCGAGAAAGAATTATAAATTTTAATTTGTAACAAAAAAGTGTATAATAACCTCTTAGACCTCATAAAAAAATACATTAAAGGGTAAAATTGGTGTAGACTTTCAAAAGAGTAAAATTGCCATTCATTAGAAGAAAATTGTACAAATTGAAAATACTCTTAAGCCTGAGGGGTCGTTATGAAAATATACACCAAAATAAAAGCCCTCTTTCAAGATCATTTTTCTCTCAACTGTCTTTCCGTGTTCAACTCGCGTTTCAGCAAAAACATTTGAGCGAGAATTTTCTACACCAGCAGCCATTCCCGAAATCGAAGTCGAAATTTATTTTACTTTTAAGATTAACAATTGGCACTATTCTTTTATCGGATCTTACTTCGATCGCAATTTTCAATTTCGTTTTTCATTGGAAAGCTCTGATTTGTAGCGTATTTCGCCTAATTCTTAAGGAATTTGGTGAGTGAATCGATTTGGTAATTCGGAAGCATTTGAAGAATCGATACGTTTGATTTTAGATATCTGAAGGAACAGGTTGATTTTCGTCGGTAACTGTAATTCGAGAGGAAGCGATGTCGACATTAACAGTTAGGTCCGAGATGTAATATGGCATTGGCTCTCACACGATCAAACTATGTCGCTTTACATTGGTCGCGAGACTTCCAAGGTATCCTAACTCCACTTTAACTGCTTCATAATCGCTCTATTTGAAAAAATTATAATATATAATAATAATTCCTTATTATCTTCTGTAATGATCGGTTTCCTTTTCTTCCTTTTTGTTTTCTTTTTCGACAGCTTTGGAAAAGAATTTGTGCAGAAACTACAACTGAAATCAATCTTCTTGCGGAAAACTGGAAGTATATTCTTGGTGGTTTAATTTGCCAGGTATTTTTCCTCTTAGAATTTCTATGGAAAAAGTATTAATCGATAGATGAATACGAGTGGGGTGATTGAATCAGTCTAACATGCCAGACGAAAGGCTTTTTTCGTCCTTAAGTGATGGCTTTATTAATTGAATGCTTCATAGATGATACATATTTTAACTTAAAAGTGTTCGGTCTCAAAAGATTTATTTGTACTCCACTAATTCGCTTTCTGTCAAGTAAATGATAAAGGTGTTTACCATATTCAACTGGATGTGTAGTATATGTATATATGATTTGCTCTTTGTAGTTTGAAATTTTTGCTAAATATCCATTCTGAAAAAAATTATTTGGGTGTTTTTTCTCTCATTATCTTTCCCCTTACAAGATGATTTATTACTGTATGTATTTTGTATCCTTCCTACAGTACATTCATGGGCTGGCAGCTCGAGGTGTTCACTATCTTCATCGACCAGGGCCAACTCTCCAGGACACTGGATTTTATCTACTTCCTGTATGTGTAACTGTTACTCTTTTAGTCATAATACAACTCCAAAGAAGTCTGTCTTTTCAATTTTATTAAGAATTCAGTACTTAAATATATAGTAATGATTATATAATAAATCTGTGAACATGTTTGTTTAGGAGCTCGGACAGGAGAGAGCATATGTCAGTGAGACTGTTTTCACTTTTGTCTTTTTATCCTTTGTTTTGGTGAGTATTTATTTAATCGCAGGTTTACTTTTTAAAAGAGTATTAAATTATATGTCAATTGTTTCTAAAAATGTTATTTTTTGTATCAAACTTTCAAAATATATGTTATTATATCTATTAAACGCCGTATTGTATATACTAAACTTATATATATATTTTTTACTTTTTTATGTAATCAAATGTGTATAATAGCAACAAATTAAAAGTTCAATATATATAATAACACTTTTGAAAGGTGGATACACACAATAACAATTGGGATATAGTTTGTTACATTTTGGAGAAGTAACAATATTATTGCTTTTAGTAGGGTCTTTGTTATAAAATCTCTTAATTTCTGATTCTTGCTTCCCATCTTCTGCACCAATATTTGTTTTTTCTTAACTTGCATATTTCTCTTTTTGTGTTTGACATGTCTTCTGCTACAGTGGACGTTCCATCCTTTTGTATTTAAGAGCAAAAAGATCTATACAGTTCTAATATGGTGCAGAGTTCTCGCATTTTTAACTGTAAGTGGCAATTTGTACTACTATACTCGCAGACAGTTACACAACTTAAGAAATTCATATGTTCACGTTTCGTTGGGTTAACATGAGGAGGGAGCTATTGTTTTGAAAGACATGTTCTAAAGTGGGCCTAGCACATCGACATGTATTCATGTTTACAGTTAATGTTGATACACAGGCACATACATGCATAGATACATACATACATACATACATCGTCAATTACTTGGTTTTGATACGGGATCGGTTTTGACAGTTTGGTTGGTTGTACTAGTCTAGGTTTGTTTTTCCGTTTTTGAATGATCACCAATTAGAACTCCGTTACATATTTTTTTCTTACGTTTTTCATAAATATTGTAACTTGTAAGTCAGTCTTTGGCATATGAACAACATTGTGGGGATCTTAGGTTGGAGAGTGAATGTCAATGTTAATACATTAGCATGGAATTGTAAGGAAACAAAACATTATAGTACTAGTACATTACTGATCCAACTGTTTTGGACCTGTCCAATGGGCCCAAGGATTGGATTGTTTACAAGAGAAAGGAGGGTAAAGGCACGTGAGTTTGTTATGGGGAGGAGGAGAGAATAAGTAGAGGAGAGAAGGTTGTTATGTCATGCTTGGTTCATTTCTGTTATTCAGTATCCTCGGCTACTGCTTGGGCAGAGAGTTTTCCATACTTGGATTCTCTTCTGATGTAATTTTGTTTTCTTTTTTCAGTTATCAATGATAAAATCCAGCCTCCTTCCCTGAAATTCCTTTGTTTTATCATTCCATAGTTTGTTCTTATCAGATCATGTCTTTGTGAAGCAGCATAATTAGTATAGTTAGATTTGAATGTTTAATGATTTTGAAACATGAAACCTAATATAGCAAGATAGTGGTTGTTGGAGGTAACAACTCAACGTAAAGGATTTGTTTATTTCAAGTATGTTATCGACTCTATTTATTGCATTACAGGCATGTCAATTTCTTCGTATCATTACATTCTATTCGACTCAACTGCCTGGTCCAAACTACCATTGCCGAGAGGTAAAATGACTTGGAAAATTTCTGCTTCTTTATTCTTTTTACGTATCAGTATGCATGTTTTTGATTGAAAAACATTCTCCATGTTATCTTATTGTCGAAATATTTGTGCGCAATTGCAGGGTTCTCGGCTTGCAACACTGCCCCGTCCAGATAATCCGCTGGAAGTTCTAGTAATCAGTAAACTTCATTTATCTTTGTTTTCATCAGTCTTTTGCCTTGTGATGAACTCCATTAAATTAAGTTCCTTATGTCATCATCATCATCATCTGCAGTTCCTCGTGGTGTGCTTTATGGATGTGGTGATTTGATATTCTCATCGCACATGATCTTCTCCCTAGTATTTGTGCGGACATATCAAAAATATGGTACAAGGAGGTAACGTTTGAACTTAATGGACTTGTATCAATAAGTAGATAAATTCTAATGAATCAACTAAAATAGGTTGCTGTAATGGCTAGCTATCTAATAATGCTGATCATAGAAGAGTTGCTTTTAGTTATATCATATATGATCTGGACATACAAAAGCTATCTAATTACAAATGCATAATAAATTTTAATATTGTGTGATTAAAAAAGTGTAGTCGATTACATCTTGAGACGGTTCTATTCCATGCACCCAGAATTTAATATTTTAAATAGAGAGACTCCTAGGTATTGTGTTTGAGGTGGTCTCATAGATGATGTATGATTTGGATGCAACAAGGATAACACTTGGACCCAGGATTCGGAATCACCAAGGCACTGCCATTTTTAAAACTTGTTTCTTGAGTTTATTTGCTATTAACTTGAAATTGAGTTGATGAATATTTTCTTCTACACTCTTCAGTTGCTTTTTGTAACTTCTTTTTCTCTCTCTTTAATCTTACCAAGTATTTCCTCTAAATATTAAATCCTTTAGATTAGCTTCCATAGTATAGTCAATCATTGGATTAAATCCTCAGTAGCGTGTAACGCAGGCGCATGTGTATATAAAACTGAATCTTTCATAAATTTTTATTCTATATTTCCTAGAACAAGCATTGCTGAGGAACACACCTTTGGAGTGATGATCTCCTTTTTTTAACGGGTCTGCTATACTTTTCGTACTGCATTAGTTTAAGACATCAAAGTTGTTGGCAATCAAAGAATATATATACTTAAAACATAACTTTTTAGGCTGACGGTCATCACAATGATCGACCGTTGGATGCTTTTGAGTCTAGATCTAATAACATGCCACTGTTGGAAATGAAACTGCACACTTAATACTAGTAAGTAAAATAATAATAATAATAGTAAAAAATCAATAAACTTAATACCTAACTGGACTTGGCTAACACGTTTTCTTTATTTTGTTGTTGTAGATTTATAAAGCAGTGTGCTTGGGTAATCATAGTGATTCAGAGTTTACTAATTATTGCTTCACGTAAGCATTACACAGTTGATGTGATCGTCGCCTGGTATATAATGAGAAGCTTCCAGTTATTGCATATACACACACACATACAGGGGAGGGTTCAAATGAGAATTGTTTTTTGTACATGAACTGCGTGAACCAGTTATTCGTATATGTTTGTTCTCGCAGTTCTCGTACGAAAAATAGTTTACATTTAAACCCTTCTCTATATATAAATATTAATATTTGTGAATATATAACAAAATGATGTATTTCAGGTACACTGTAAATTTGGTGGTTTTCTTTGTTGACCGCAAGTTAATAGGCGAGTGAAACTGTTACTAAAACGGTATCTACTCTACTAGTTCGATAACCATTATTGTTCTATTAACATAGCAGTATGAAATTTTGCAGAGATGCCTGATCGTAGTCTAGGTGCTGCAACTGTCTTACCTTTGACCAAAGACACCCGAATGAAAGAAGAAAATATTAAACTCATCAATGATCCACCTACAGATCGGGTATAATCTCATCAACACTTCTTTTTTCCTTAAAATTTTCTTTAATTTTCCGAGTCAATAATGCTTGTTTAAAACCTTTGGTACAGAGACTGCTGAGAAGCCCTGCAAATGGGAAACTTAACGAAGAAATCAGCAACAATGTACATGCTTCTGATGTGTTGGACAGTGTATAGTCGTCGACAAAACAAAAATCATATACATGCTACGACATCTAACCGAACCTGGTAAGATATAAGATACTTAGATCAAGGTTCTGATTTTTGTTTTTGAGCTCGCTTTTGATCTTTTCTATTCAGTGTATTATGGAATTAGCATTTGTTATTTGCTTTTTTTTTTTTGTTTTTTATTGGAAGATTATCATCATATAATGAGAAAATGTCAATTGTATATGATTCCCCTGCTGGTTTAAGTGTTTAACCTTACCTTTTACTGATCTGTTTCTGGTTTTGCTTTAGTATTCTTTAATTAAAAAAAAGATGAAATGACTGGAATTCATCATTGAAAGCAACATTCATGTACAATGTTATGTATACAATGAATATTGGAATAACTGTAGGGTATGAGTGAGGAGTCATAATGAGTATGTATCATGAAGGTATATTGAAGTGAAAAAGCCATGATATAACAAAAGCGAACACCAAACACGCCAGTATGAAGTTGAGTAGTCTATGACCGTTGATGCACCCATGCCCTCGTGTCGCTATTGATATGTGTGTTGTGGCTACGCTTGTTGCTGCGGGATTCATGTCTATTGTCCCATGTGTTGACGGCGTCTCATTTGGGACGACTAGGTTACTCACGATCGAATTACAGATTTCACATATTCTGAGAAACAAGAAAAGTTTTTTTGTTAGGAATTCATGGCGTGAAGGGTGCAATAATCATTACTTTTAATTAGAAAACGAAAATAAAAAATGAAAATAATAATAATATTGTCATAATTAAAGAAACAGAAAAAGTGTAGTTGAACAGAATCCAATCCAGATCACGTCGAGGGCTATTTACAGGCTGGAGTGATCCTTAAGTAATCTTACGTTAAAAAAAGGATACACTTTGGTACTTTTCTTAAGACTTGCACATATTACAGAAGAATCTTCATTATATTGGGAATAAAGATCTACATCAAATACTTCAAATAGTACTCTAAGGAGAAAGAATTATATAATTTTATACCCTTTATAATTATTAATGAAAGATGATCTGTACACAACAGATTTTTATGATACACAACAATTAGTTGTTGTTTGGATCATTATGCCCTTGAATATGAGGATGAGAATAAAGATAGTGAGATTCTAGGGGCATAAAAGTCACAATTGTTATGTGTGACAAAAACTTGTTGTATACAAATCATCTCCCATTACTTATACAATATTTGGTCACATCATTATTGATTCTCATTTAAGAGCAACCAAACTTTATTGCTTTATTTACTACTCAAGCATGCTTGGTAATTTATCAAAAATCTGTCTACATCATGGTATTCTTCGTTATGGTATTCTAGAGGATGAGGACATAAATCAAACCTGATATAGTGACCGTGGGATCGGTCAGTAAAGACCCCAAAGGATAGATTACCCTTTTTTTATAGTTTATCAAATATTTTTTTTCTTGTTCCAACTACTTGAACAAACCTAACTAAATTTTGGTACCCTATGATACATTTGGTCATGGAATCCATGTAATACATAAGCTACCTAATTTGGGCAACGTTGTAGGTATTTTTTTGATCCAGACTATGGCTAATTAGAGCTTAAACACGAGACGTAGGGTGTGTTCGGTAACGAGCTTAGAAGGGCTTGAGATTCTAGTTTTCATAATCTCTAGCCTTCTAACCGCGTTCAGTTATTAAATTTTGAGGGAATTATTAAAAACATAATCCCTCATAATGCCCCAAGATAAAAGTCTTCCCAAGTAGCTTATGGATTGGGCTTAGAATTATCAATTAATCAGCCACAACTCCAGCTAGTTTCGTCAAACACACCTGTAATCTCGAATTTTATACCTTTCAAAAAAAAAAAAAAAAAACTCGTTATAGCCTAAATTCTAAGGGGAAATAAGATGTGCAGTCAGCAATATTTAATATATAACATTTAAATGACGGACATTTTAGTTATTTGAGTATTTTAATAAGTTAAGTGTTATGTGATGTGCAACAATCATTTTCCTAAATTTTATTTTTCTAACCAAAAAAATACTGATGCAAATGAGCTGAGCTATTTGTGAACTACTCGAGCTCGGATCGTTAAAAGCCTGAAACGAGTCTAGCCTTAACGAGCCCGAGCTCGAGCTTAGACTAAAGCTAATTTAGTAAATGAGTTCAAGTTTGAGCTTCAAAGAGTGGGTTTAAAGGCTTGTTTAAGCTCGCGATCTTAAACGAGCTTCATATAAATAATTAATTTATTTCATTATTTATATTTTTATATATATTCTTGTAGTAAAAATTCAAAATAATACCCGAGCCTAATAGTGCCAAACTTAAACGAGCCGAACCGAGTTTCGTATATCTTAAATGAGCCGAGCTCGAGTTTGAGCTTCATATATCTTAAACGAGCCAAGCTCGACCTAAAAATCCTAAACGCGTCTGGCTCGATAAGTATCATGATCAGACTCGACTTGATTCGTTTACATCTCTACCAGAAAATATTAAACACGGGCACGTATAATTCACATTTTTTTTATTTTCATAACTTTTCTTTACATACTTATACTTGTCTATTGTTTATTAATAATAATTAATAAATACATAGCAACATTTTAGATCATTGATAGGTTGTTTACATAAGGGTATTTTAGTAATAGAACATAATAGATTTTTCAAAATTAATAAATTAAAAAATAATAAAAAAGAAATTGATGGAATCGTCGGTGTAATTTACAATTATCAACAATTATTCTTTGATTGCTTTAATTCAGCACTCTCTCTTTATTGCTTTAAATCCTCTTTAATTAAAACAACATTCTTTACTTTTCTCATCCACTAATTAAATTTTTAGGAGATTAATTTCTTTTAATACAAGCACTTACTCATATAATGGTATCAACCTACCACACAACATTTTCTCATCCCATTTGTCAAAAAATAAAAATATTAAATCAAGAATGTAAAAAAAATGAAAAATATAAACTTAAAAAAATAAACATTTCACAAGAATTAAGTGGAAATAAGTCAAGAAACAAAATATTGTTTTTACTTTAAACAAATAAATAGTTTGACCAGAAAAGTCAATGTAAAAGATTAAAAACTTTAAAAGTCAATATAACCACTAAACAAAAAAAAAAAAATGAGAAAATGATGTGTTGTTGAAATTACTTAAAACAATACGATATGAGAAAATTATATTTTTTATTTATTTATTAACTTGTGCAATACATTATTTTTCTTTCCTCATCTTATCACTTAATCTTATTTTATCTCTTTATTTTTTTATGCTTTCATTGATTAGAAGGATAAGCGGAAATATATAGCAAAAGGATATATATTCTTTATGCTTAAATCATTGAAACATGAAAATAACTTAAACACCACTAAAGCCTTGTGTAGCGGTAAAGCTGAAGGGCTTGGGTTGGGCTTCGGCTTCATCGAGTACCTTCGGAAACACCCTTACCCCTTCTTCGGGTTAGCTCATAGCCTCCCGAACCCGAGCTCACCCGTGATTTCTTTTTTTGTTTTTATTGTGAGGGCATAAGAGAGAATAAGGATTGAGAAAATATTGGGTTGGTTTGAGATAGGTGTTAAATGAGTTTCGGGTAAAATAGAGAAAATGAGAAAAGAATAATGTCACAGTAGACGTGGTATACCGGTTTCATAGTATGAGAAAGGACTTAAAGACCCTCAAAACACTAAACAACCTCTCAACTTGGAGGAAGGTTGCTACTAAATAAAAAAATTGGCAACATAGAAATGTTGATGTTAATATTGAAATCTATGGACATTTGAGGTCATATCATTATCATTTTATGAACAAAGTGATTATTACATGTTCAAAAATCAGTTGCTTAAGGAAAAGGTATGGAGAATTAGGCAATTTTAGAGAGACATCCATAAAGGAAATGATGTATTTTTTATGCTTGGATAGTTGGATTGAATTGTATGCGAGATTAGGGATGTAAACGAGTCAAGTCGAGTCGAGTCAGACACTTATCGAACCGGGCTCGTTTAGGCTTTTTTAAGCTCGAGCTTGAGCTCGGTTTGTTTAGAGCTTATGATGTTGAGCTCGAGCTTGGCTCGTTTAATATTTATAAAACTCGGGCTCAGCTCGTTTAAGCTCGAGTATTGTTTTGATATTTTATTAAAATGATATATATAATTATTAAAAATTAAATATGTAAAATATAAATTATATTATATATGGAGCTCGTTTATTAAATGAGTTTTAATCTAGGCTTGAGCTCGTTAAGACTCGTCTCGTTTCGAGGTTTTAACGATCCGAGCTCGAATAGCTCTCGAGTAGCTCGGCTCATTTACATTCCTATTCAAGATACAAACAAATAACTTCCCAAAGGATGATTATATTTATATAATTCCATTAAATTAAGGAAAAATAAAGAAAAAAAATTAAGAACTCACTTATTTCCCTTGATTTTGAACCAAGTCTCTGCACAATGTTTATGAGCAGCAGCAAGATCATCCTTACAGCAACAACCTAATTCAATAGCATCATCATCACCGTCATCATCCACAAGACTAAGGTGACAAATTCTGCAATCTCTGTCTACGACTTTCTTCTTCTCCAGATGTAAAATTACAACTTTACCCTCTTCTTCATCCGGCGTGACGACATCCACCGAACAATCGGAGGCGGCGGAAGAGATTCGCGTGGAAAGAGGTCCGATTTCAGGATCGTCGCCGCCGTAGGTGGAGTAGAATTGGGAGTAACAAGAACCCTCTTCTTCCGCATCGGAAAAACATGGGTTGTCGGAGATGGAGGAGCGGAGATGGTGGTGGCGGATTTCACCTCCGCCGCATTCGATATCAATGGCTGTTTGTTGAGAGTCGGGCATTGTTTACCAAATCCAGGGAAAATGAAAGGAAAAAGAAATATAGAAATTGGTTATATTAAAGTGAAGAAGGGGGAATGGAGAGGTGATCCATTAATCTTCTGAAAGGAATTGAAGGTGCTGCAGAAGCAGCAGAAGAAGAAAAATAATGGAGAGAGAGAGAGTTAGGATTGAAGGAGGCTTTATGGGAAAATATTGGGTGTCAAATGTGTGTGTTTGTGGGGTTTTGTAATTGGCAAGAAAACAAAAGAGATGGGGTGGGGTGTTGCTACTTGCAATTTGTTTCATTCCAATTCTATAGAACCTATATAGCCTACGAGCTTTAAATCGGGTGAGCTTTTGGGCTTACGAGTGTAATCGAGTCGAACTGAGCTGCTATAGTGTCAAGCTTAAGCTTGACTTAATTTCAAAGCTCGAGGCTTGAAACTCGATTTGAGCTCGGTTGAGTTTTAATTTTCAAGCTCGAGCTCGACTCGAGTATGTAATCGACACTCTCGAGCTCGGCTTGACTTGATTAAAATTAATTTGATAAAATTTTGTAGCAACAAATGTTAAAAAGCATTCCGGAATTCAAATTGCACATTTTTTAACAACAATTAACAACTAACTACTAAGGGTATAAAAGTAAATTGTGTATATGTAAATGGGTAAAATGGTAATTTAGTACAAGCTCGATTAGGCTTGCGAGCTAAGTAGTTCAAAGCTCGAACTCAACTCGAAACCCTACTCGAGTAGCTCGAGCTCGACTCGGTTCACCTCAAGTCGATTTCGGTTATTTTTCGAGTCGGTCTCGAGTAGCTCACGAGCTGTTTCGGCTCGATTACACCCCTAATCGGGCTCATCAAGTTATCATTTAACACTCGTACGCTTCTCCTTTTTGGATGCGTTGGCTTGGCTATTCGGTTCCTTACACCCGATCTATCTCCTCTCTTTCTTTTCTATCTCTCTCGTCTTTGTTTCCTCTTCTTTCTTTCTCTCTCTTACACACATATCTAATAATTAAAAATAGAAAAAAGATTAGGTTTGTTTGAATTAAACTATGCTAAGTAATTTGGTAAGAAAAAGAAAGAAAACGAAAAAGTAATGTAACATTTACTTAGAATTTAGGTAAAAAGGATAAAAAGGTGAGCCATAAGCCTTATATCAAACAAATATTTTCTTCAAAATTATACTTTAATACACGTGATATAACTGTTTCAAGATCTCATCTAAAATATTTATCTAACAAGAATTAAACTTCGGTCTTTTTTTTTATGATTTTTCAAATCACCTATCATTTCTTTATATGATTTCTTTCAATTTCAATTGCATATAAAAATGGGAAAATGATATCTGTAGTCAAAAACATCTACTTTAGATGCTTCTATACTCACAAACATTTAAATAAGTAGTTAATAAAATGACCTAATTATACCCCTTATTTTAATTATTTATAAATGTAAAAACATCTATCTTAGATGCAGTCTGAAATATATATTATATTCATTATAAGAATTTATGAGATGGGGATTAATATTTATTAATGTGTGAATGATATAATTGTGAAGAAGGGATATGATAAGTGAGATGGTTGGTGCTGCAAATGAGCAACAATTGTTACCTTTCTAACAAACTCACTCTCATCTATGTATGTCAATATCAATATCTTTTGCTCACTCTCATGCCACATATATTTTATATTTCACACCTCCACTCCATATTTAATTCAGATATGTCTCAAAACAAGCGCTTTCTTTAAGACCTTTTTTTTTATTAATTTGTATGAAGAAAATACCTATGGATGAAAATTGACAGTACTAAAATCTTAGTTAGTGAAAAATTTATTTGAGAATTGTTTTTATTGCGAGAATCGTGATAATCAATCTTAGTCATTTATTTTGGATAATGGAATTCATGGATGAAGAGCGCAGGGAATTGAGTGTGACAAGGTGCATGTAAGAAATTCATGGGTAGGTAATCCAATTGAAGGAGAGGAAATTAGACGACTAAGATTGGTTTTTACAATAAAAATAATTCACAAATAAACTTGTTATATCTTAGTTAAAGTATATATGATTTAAGTTAAAACTATGATAATATCAAAACATCAAAGAATCCACGTTATCCAAGAATAATATTAGTTTGAGTCGAAAACCTAAAACATGAAAAAATGTTGGGGAGATTCTTTTAAAGGGTCGTCGAATTTCAATGACCAAATGTCTCTTTGAATCGTGTTATCTCTTTCTGAAAACAACAATTCGACCCTAAATTGTTGTGTGTGAGGGTTACATGAATTTTTAGGGATAAGTTAAAAGAGCTAATCTTGATTTTGTTAGAAATCAAGAACCCGTTGTTAGAGAGTGTCTTGGGTTTCGTGTATCTCATCTCATGTGTGTCTATATATATGAATCAATTTATGATTGAAATTAATGGCATTAACTGACCAATAAATTTCTTCATAAGTTAAAATCGGTTGCGATTCTAGATATAATGAGACATAATGGGTCATTCAACAACATAAGTATATAGATAACGTCTTTAAAAAATAATAGCAAACGGAAATTTTCTTGGAACAATTGGGTACATGTCAAAATATGTATTAGTGCATGGAGGATTGTCCATAGAAGGATGGCTACCAAGATGAACCTGCAACAAAGAGGAGTAACTCTACTGTCAGTAGACTGCCCCTTATATAACGATGCTGACGAAACCGAAGAACACGTCTTTACTTGCTGCTCAAACTCGAAAAAAAATACTACAACAAATTGGAGCTTGGTTGGGGCATAAATAGCAATAAGATAAATGATCTGACACAACTTTTCGAGTAAGGAAACAACCTGGGCTTTAAAGGAAACAAGTTAAAGGCATTTACAGCTATGATATATATACATACGTATGGTTCATTTGGAAATATAGAAACGACAAGGTATTTTCAAAATATGGCAGGATAAAGGAGCACTTGGAAAGTAGCCAAATCTAAGCATTTTCGTTTTTTGGATTAAAAACATGGGAAAAAATTGTTAGAAAACAAATGGGGAGATTGATGTATGAATCCTCAATCTTGTTTTTAGACAAGAACAGTTAGTAGTGGATAAACACGGAAGTTTGTAATGTTAAATGTATTTCTAGCGCCTTGCTAGTTTCATGTTAATAAAATTGAGGTCGTTTTGATGTGAGTGATGGCCATGTCGAAGCTTAGTTCTTACGTTCTCCTTTGCCGTTAAAAAGAAAAACAACATAAGTAACTACCCACTCATGATATTCATTAAACCCACTAACGTTATCTAGAAAATCATTGTGGTTACAAGTTAGCAAATCCACATTTTAGCATAGTTTGCTTAAACGTCGGTAATCATAGAAATTCTGCTTGTTGGGTCTGGGATGTTTTTTACTTAATGGGAAAAGGTGAACCCACTTTGTAGTAATTGGGGTGTGTTGACCCACTAAACTTTTTATAATTACTATTATATAAATAAGACCACCTTAAAATATCAAGAACCCCTCGAATTCGCTGGCTTCACGTATGAGACCGAGAGAAAAAGAAAAATCCATGAAAAAAAGCTCTACCGATTGAACAATAACCATTCGTCGATTCCCAATCTCAGTCAAGTAAAAAATCACCGATCTCCTAATCGAGAAATCAGAAATCGTCCCTTGATTTCACTCCCTTGATGGTACTGTACAATCGCCATTCTTCGACAACGACTGACCACTTATTGAAGTCGTAGGTCATGTATCCAGCCTCCTTTGAACAATTGTCAACCTCAATGATCCGTGAACAAGTGATTGAAGTACCCAAGGGATTCAAGTGAGATCGAGGAAGTGAGAAATTATGCCTCTAGAACTATCGAACACTCAGACTTCCAAAACAAAGGCGTGAGGAAATAATGAAGGTGGAGTTTTTGAATTTGAATCCTTTGGGAGTGATTTAGTAAATTAGTCTACAACCCTATACTTTTTACTTTCTAGACTTTAGTGGAAAAGACAATAGAGTGAGATAGATAATTGTCTATTCTACCATTTATGTAATATTCCAAAATTTAATATGACTTCATTATTGGTTAAATGAGTGTTTCTATTGTTCAAAAGAATATGCGTTTCATATTTGTAAAAGAGTTAATGATATGTCAAAGTTAAAATGGAAAATAAATATTTTAAGTGTGATTTTAGTTACTTAATGATATTTGGCCATGTAGTGAAAATAGTAATGCACCAAGTACAATTAATTAAAGCTTCAATTAGTTATTGATTGTTAGTGGCAAGTATAGCCATTGAATTAAGGTATGATGTTTTGAACATCTAAGTTATGTGAAGTGCTATGATGTAATTGGTAATTAATTACCATTAGACATATCTGAAATAGAAGTTAGTTTATATACTTTTGGTTATGTGTCAAGGTTGTTAAGAACCTTGAGAGGAGATTATATGATTTGGGTCTTTGCGGACCAATTGATGAAAGAATGATTTCATTTTAGTGTTGCTTTCCTAATTATGTGAGCAAGATCTGTATGGTTATGATTGTGTCAAAGTATGGAATTATGATTTTCCTTATGAATAAACATTTTGTATTACTCCAAGTATTGGAGAAATGCTTATAAGGAACACTTATGTTCAGGTGTGGAGTATTTCCCATTGGGTTAATGAAAATGTAATGCAATTACAATTCGATGACTTAGATTTTCGACGAATAATTGGAAAATGAGATATACTATAAAGAACCTTTATGAGCTAGTTTGGTAATTGAAATTTGAAAGTGATTGGTGGATCGCTAATTAGTGTGATTGGTGGATCACTAATTAGTGTGATCAATAGCTAGCCAAGAGACTATATGACTTAAGAGTCATAAAGCTTGGGTTAACGATGTTAAATTTCTGGTAGTCCAGTTGGGAGTTATTTATGAACCATTTAGTGGTAAGATACGAAGCTATTTTAAAAGGTCCAGTCAAAGGAATTGATTTTTGAGTTTTGATTTAGAAAAGTTGTATGGACGGGTTATATTGGTGGTTAAGTGTCTTAATCGATGATTAAGAGCTTGAGTTTAGATAAGAGTAATGATTGCTGTTAGTCATATATTTGTATATATTTCATTCCTGAAGAAGCTTTCGAAGAAAGCGCCTGAAGGATTATTCTTTATTCTTTTGTAAATTGTTCTGACGCACCACATCTAAAGAAAGAAGCTTGAAGTTCATCTGAAGATTTGTTCTGAAGTGAACGACAACTAAAGTAAGTCTTCAGTTATCAAAAGGTCTTCATCATTGAAGACACTTCAAAGTACCAGCTTCTTCTTGTTATGTAAAGCGCAATTAGCGCATCTGAAGGAACTTGAAACGACAATCTTGTTTTCTGTTCCTAACTTTATGAAGAGCAGAACACGTGTAATTAAATTAGATGGTCAGGATTAATTTACTTAGCGTATAAATACCTTCTCATTGTTCGAGAAAAGGTTAAGCGTTTGTTCGCTAATTTGCATTCAAGTCTGTTCTTGTTTAGTTTGTACTCGGTGCTCAAGTTTGTTCTTGTGCACTCTTTGAAGTCTGGTTATTAATATAATCTTACTTTGAAAACTTTCGTGTGTTCGTTATTTAAAACTATTTTCGCACTTTGATAATTAATCGTTGTTAGTTTTTACTTCATTGGGAAAAAAATGCTCTTGTAAAAAGAAAGATTTAGAGATTAGGAAAAAGTTGATAACGTTAGTTAAGTTATGTGATACTATCTAGGATCTTAGCACAAGATGGGGTATTGTGTAAGTTCGCCGATTGATCCGATTTGAAGGACGGAATCACTGTAAGGAGGGAGGAAATGTAATACCCGTAATTTTGTTAAAATTATAAAATTTATATATATGTGAGTTTAGATGGATATTTAGTAAATCATGTGTTTTGTTTATATTTAATGGCTACTTATTGTGAAGGCATGTGTTATAAATTAAAATGGGTAACACATGAAAGGTGTATTATACTTGGAGGACCAATTGTGTAAATGTGTGTGTGTGTGTGTATATATATATATATGTATGTATGTATTAGACTTCAATAATTGAAGTCAAAAGTTTCATATGGCTGGATAAAACATGGAGAATGGAGAGAGAGTTCTCGAAGAGAGTTTACAAGAAAAGAAGGAAGAATTCAAGGGAAGCTGGGTGGTTTATGTGATTAAATCCAAGATTTGGGTGTTTGTTCATCTTTTTCATCTTTGAGCTTGAACTTGAACAAAGGAAGTAAATTAGTCAAGTGGGTTTGCAACTCAAGTAAGTTGTACTCCTAATTTGTGTTTGATTTTTGTTATGTTTGATGATTTATCGTTGTTTATGGTAATTTATAGTTAAAATTTGTGTATATGGTGTTAAAAGGGTCAAAGATTTGAAGAATGAAGAAGTTAGGGTTTTTGGTGATCAAAAGGTAACAAAAATGTGTTTATAAGTGTTGATAATTGTGTTATGAAGTTGTATTGGACAAGTCTTAAGTTATTTTGTGGGTTACAATCGATTTGAGTGGTAAAAGAATGAAATTTGGGTGCTGCAGCAAAAAAAAAAGATGGAACTGGTTGTTGGTTCTATATGCACAAGACACAATTTATAAACGATATTACTAATAATAAATAAACCCATAGGTTCACACATTTACAGTCAATGGACACCAAGTACATATTTGAATATGATTTAGATATGTTTCCAACTCATAATATATAAATATAACGATATTATTATTTAGTGTAAATAATAATATTATGTTTATATATATGTATATGTATGCATTGATCTATATTATTATTTATGTGAAATAATAATATGTTGGGGAGATAATCACTTCACCCTAATAATCAACTCTGCCTATCTTAAAACATAGAATTTGATGATAACCAAACCCTACATTCAGTATGACTTAGAAAGAATTCAAACATGTGTTGTTTGAATCAGTTTATGTAAAAATATGCTAAGTATGGAACCATCAGCTGAGCATCAGATCCTACTCAAAGTATCAGCCAAGGAGCATCAGATGAAGTAAACAAGTAAAGAAGACCATCAGCTGAGGAATACAGTCTATCAGCTGAGCAAAATGGTTGATCAGTTGATGAAAATATTCTATCAGCTGAGTGAACAGATTGATCAGCTGAGTGCCTATTCTATCAGCTGAGTGAACAAATAGATCAGCTGAGGCCCAGAGCATCAGCTAAGTAAGTCTTTCTTTACCCAAGTCATCTCCCCCTTATAAGCCAATGTATTTGATTGATCAGTTGAGCATTCTTGATCAACTGATCATACAAATACACAAGCTTATGTCCTCCTAAGCTTACTATTGAAGAACTGAGCATCTATATGATCAGCTGAGCAATATGTATCAACTGAGTCCTAGCAAAAAGTGATCAACTGATATATTTTGTCAACTGAGTAGTGAATATCAGAGTTCCTTGTACAATATGTTAGCTGAGTCGTGAAAAATGTCAAATCTACTCTATCTTTTCAGATTGTAAGTCATATGTAAAAGGCAGAACATGTGTTGTTCTATTATGCTTTAGATCTTTGTTTGTAAAAGTAAGAATGCACTTTTTGGATCAAGTATGAGACAAAAAGGTTTGATCTTATCCTCTGGAAAAGGATAATGATACCTCAAATAGACGAAGATCTTGAAGATTTGTTCAAACAACTAAGTATGGCTGGCAATCCCATACTTGGTAAAGTCAAAGCAATCAGAAGCATGGTGTTAATTAAAGTACAATCATGGAAAGGGAAAGAAACTTCTACACGACAGTAGATGTGGTCTTTAATATTTTATATTGTGAATGGGTTGCACTTTTGCAGAAAAGTACAATTACTTTTGTCATACTTTTGATTAAAGTAATTTTACTTTTCACCCACTACCTTTACAATTAAAAAATTATATTTCCACATCCTCTTTGTCTCTTACCTTCATGCAACCGGATCCACCAAGACTTCTATATATACTCATGCATGGTGGACATGCAAACACACAATACTACACAACACAACAAAGTGAAGTCTCTACTACACTAAAAGAAAATCTCATCAGTTGAGAAATTTCGTAGAGTATAAGCATTGTGTAGTTTCAAACTTGTTCATGTGTTGAACACTCTATATACATTAGTTGTTTTAGAGTTAGCTTGTCTATATGTTAGACAAATTGATGGCCACCTTTTATTGTACTTAGAATTTCCGCTTCTAGTACATGTAATTCTTGACTCATATCAATAAGAATTATATAAAAGTATATAAGTGTGTCTTTAATTTTTAAAAGCTAAAGTTTGTATTCAACCCCCCCTTCTACAAACATTTGTTGTTGAGTACTCAATCTGGGACTAACAACTGGTATAGAGCAGGTTAGATAATCAATATCTAGATCTGTTTTGCTTACTCTACAACTGCTTCTACCCATCACAATATGGCCTCATCCGCAAACAATATGAATATCTCAAACACTGGGTCCTTAACAAGATGTCCCATGTTTGATGCTGAAAATTTCTCCATGTGGAAAAGTAGAGCACATCTTTTCCTATCCACCCTTGATATCCAAATGCTTGAAATAGTTACTGATGGCCCTTCTGTTCCAACATCAGTGTTATCTATCCCATCAGAATCTGAAGGTCAAACCTCTACAACTGAAAGAATCATAACAAAACCCATGCATCTGTGGATGGATGAGGATAAGAGGTTGGTTAGCCTAGATGTTAAGGCTAGATCAGCTCTTGTCTCTGCACTACCCACTGAAATCTATCATCAAGTGCTTAACTGTTCTTCTGCAAAAGAGATGTTAGATACACTCACAGTTGTATATGAAGGGACTGAAGAGGTGAAGGAGAACAAGAAGCTCCTCCTCAACAGAGAGTTTGAATTCTTCTTTGCTCAGAAAGGTGAGAGTCTTACTCAGACATACACCAGGTTCAACTGCCTTGTTAATGACTTGAAAAGGGCAGACATAACCAAGAGCAACTTTGTCTTGGTGAACAAGTTTCTAGACTCCCTCCCTGAAACATGGGATCACTTTGTCACTGTTTTAAGACATAGTGAGAAAATTAAGGGAATGTCTCTGGTTGCTCTCTATGGTAACTTACTCAACCATGAGCAATCAGTCAAGCAAAGGAAGTTATCATCCAAGGAGATGAAGGAGGTAGTGAAAGCTGCACCAACTGCCCTTGTATCAAGAGATACAAAGATGAGAAGCTTTGCAGCTATTGATTCTGGTTCTGATGAAGAAGGAGATGGAGAGGAGAGTGCTGGAGAAAGTGGTGAGGAAGTTTGTGAGGAAAGTAATCTGGAGGAGTTGGTTGAAGGTGTAGCTATGCTGGTTAAGAAGTTCAAACCTTTCAAGAAGGGAAAGGGTGTAAAGAGGTTCAGCAAGAGGTCATCAAAGTTTGTCAAGCCCAAATCCACTTTTGATGCCTCCTCAGCAGAGTGTTATAAGTGTGGCAAGATTGGCCACATAGCCAGTGACTGTAAGTCCAAATATAACACTAGTTCTTCATCTGTGCAAAAGCAGGAGGGCAAGATTGATTATGAAGCCAAGTATAAGAAACTCCTTGCTGCTGTCCTTGACAAGAAGAAGAAGAAGAAAGCCCAGGGCCAAGTTCTTGTTGCTTAAGAAGAAGATTGGGCAGAAGAAGATCTCTCCTCAGATGAAGATGAGGTGATCTCTACTCAGTTCTGCATGATGGCCAACAACAAGGATGGTAGTTCCTTTGATGAAGATATGAAAAAGGCTACTAAAGCTTGTTCAACTACCAACTGGGATCCTTCTTCTATGTACCAGGTTGGAAAATTTATTAACTATGATGATAATGAGAAGAATGCTATGTTTGATTACTTGTGTATTGATTTCCAGTCTGCTATTTAAAGAGAGAAGAAGCTAAAACTAGAAGTAGAATCACTAAAGGAAAAGTTAATTCTTAAGGATGAGGAACTTAAGCAGATAACAATCTTAAATGTTGAACTAGCTAATCAAAAGATACTTAATGAGATCTTAGTAAAAGAAACTAGTGAAGCAACCAAAAAATTTAATGACCTCCAAAAAGTAGTAAAGTCTTGGTGTGTATTTGCAGGAAAGACCACTCGGTGTGTCAAGGAGCAGATACCCAAACAAGTTAGTAAGAACCTTAATATCTTAGACAAAGCTGACATTTTGCCACAGACCTTTCACAGGACTGTTAAAGGAAAAAGTGTATTCACAAATAAGTTTGTTAGAAGCAAAAGTTCCCACTTAAAAGAATCAATTATTCCTTCTGTTGAATCATCCTCTAGTAAGATTTCAGAATGTAAAAATACTAATAACACAAAGTCAAAGGATGTGATTAAAGGAAAGGAATCATTAGTTGAGACCTCAGAGACATTATGTTATCAAACCTTGAAAACAGATGACTTAATTCTTAGGATTTCACAAACTGAAGAATCATTAGCTAATACTACTCCATCAACTGATAGGTTAGTAGATGATAAATGCTCAGCTGATAACCTGTCAGCTGATCATAGCTCATCTTCTAAACAATCAGTTGATCTAGAAGTAATCAACTCTCTTTTAATAGAAGAAACTATGAGTAAAAAGAATGATGTTCACATTGTTCCCATTTTTGCCACTCCAAAGATTGGTCAAAAGCTTTCCAAAAAGAAAGATCAATCTAAGGTACCTGTGAATAAAGACCTAAGAAATTTACAGGATAAGCTTCATAAGTTGAATGGTCAAGTTAGTCAAATGATGACTGATAAGACAGCTCATAGGCATTCAAACCATGTTGCTCAATGCTCCAAGACCACAAAATCTCAAAAATGTTATAAATGTGGAAGCAAAGAGCATAAGGCATTTGAATGTTCTTTAGAAGGGAATTCAAGACAGCGGACTTGTAATGATGACATAGTCACTCCTCTCATTCATAAGAAACCTGAGATGAAGTGGAAAGCTAGGTGCATTCCACAGGGATCCACTGAGTAGTGGATTCCTACTTGTGTCACTAACTCTTCTTTCATTCATATCCATGCAGGGTGTTGGTTCTTGGTTTCTTGACAGTGGATGTTCAAGAACCATGACATGTAACAAGGCTTTGCTCAGTAACTACAAGAAAGAGAAAGGTCCAAGGGTGACTTTTGGTGACAACAACCATGGGCAAACAAAAGGCTATGGTGAGCTTCATAATGGGAATCTTAAGCTGTCAAAAGTTTCATATGTCAAAGAGCTGAAATATAATCTCATAAGCATAAGTCAATTGTGTGATGGAGATAATGAAGTCCACTTCACAAAGACAGGAGGCTTCATAATAAATAAAGAAGGTAATATAGTATTCAGTGCCAAGAGAACCAAGGATGTGTATACACTTGACATGTCCTCTGGTGACCCTTTAAAGGAAACATGTTTGTACTCCAAGAATAATGAGAATACAAACTGGCTGTGGCACAAGAGGCTTTCCCACCTTAATTTTAAAAACATCAACAAGTTGAGCAAGGGTGAACTAGTGTCAGGACTACCTTCACTGACTTATCTTAAGCCTAAACCTTGCACTGCTTGTGTGAAGGGAAAGCAGCATAAGGCATCATTTCCATCCAAGCAGGCCTTCTCAATTACAGAACCTTTCTATATGTTGCACATGGATCTCTTTGGTCCTGTTGCAACTGCTAGTATTGGTGGAAGTAAGTATGCTCTTGTATTGGTTGATGAATTCTCAAGATATATTTGGGTTTTCTTTCTTAAAGGAAAAAGTGAGGCTGCTGAAGAAATTATCTGTTTTATCAAGAAGATGGAAGTGTTGAATGGCAATCTGGTGAGGAGTCTTAGAAGTGATCATGGAACTGAATTCAGAAATCTAACTCTGGAATCTTTCTGTGATGAGAAAGGGATATCTCAAAACTTTTCTGCTCCAAGAACCCCACAACAAAATGGTGTAGCTGAAAGAAGAAAAAAAACATTGATTGAAGCTGCCAGAAACATGTTGTGTGAAAGTGGGTTAACATTTAATTTCTGTGCTGAGGCTGTAAGTTGTGCATGTTTCACACAGAACAGGTCCCTTATTATCAAGAGGCACAACAAAACTCCATATGAAGTGCTCAAAGGAAGGAAGCCAAGCATCAGCTTTCTGCATATCTTTGGTTGTCAATGTTTCATACTTAATCAAAAAGATCAATTGCAGAAGTTTGCTCCTAAAGCTGATGAAGGAGTGTTTGTAGGTTACTCTGTGATTTCTAAAGCATACAGAGTATACAACCTCAGAACCAAAGTCATAGAAGAATCTATCAATGTAAGTTTTAATGAAAAGGACTTTGTTGCTTCCTGTTCTTCTAATCATGTTTCAGGTGAAGAATTTAATGATCTTATGCAAACTAGAGAAGTTCCTTCAGAGCAAGTAGATCCCTCTCCACCAGATGCTCATGATTTAGATGAACCTGTTCCTATCTAAATTTTTAACCATGAACAACCATCCTCATCCAATCCTATACCTCTACTGAATCATGTGGAAAATGACTCAATATCATTGGATTCCAATTCCATATCACTCATTCCCTCTTCAGTAGAGATACCCACAGATTGTAATAATGAAGTTGTATCAGCCACTCAAAATGAACTCATCTCTACTGCTGATAGCCAACATATAACTTCTTCTCCCCAAATACAAATGAATCTCAATTCCCAAGAAATCCAAAAAGCCTTCAAAGACCTCAAGCACCATCCTCATAATTTGGTGATAGGAAACATAGATGATCCAGTTAGCACAAGATCAAAAGCTTGCAACATCTGTTTGTATTCTGGATTTGTCTCAATGATTGAACCAAAGAAGGTTGATGAAGCTCTCAATGATCCACACTGGGTGTTTGCCATGCAAGAGGAACTGGCAGAATTCAAAAGAAATAATGTATGGACTTTGGTACCCAAACCAAAGGATAAATCCATCATTGGAACAACGTGGGTGTTCAGAAATAAGCTAGATGAAAATGGGCAAATCATCAGAAACAAAGCAAGGCTAGTGGCACAGGGGTACTGTCAAGAAGAAGGTATTGATTTTGATGAAACCTTTGCCACTGTTGCAAGATTGGAAGCTATCAGATTATTCCTAGCCTATGCTGCCTTCAAAAGCTTCAAAGTGTTCCAAATGGATGTGAAGAGTGCATTTCTGAATGGAGATTTGAAAGAAGAGGTGTATGTCAAACAACCTCCTGGTTTTGAGGAGTCAAGCTTACCTAATCATGTTTACTTTCTAAACAAAGCATTATATGGTCTTAAGCAAGCTCCAAGAGCCTGGTATGATACCCTCTCTTCTTTTCTCATTAACAAAGGTTTTACAAGTGGATGCATTGATAGCACTTTATTTATTAGGAAGTACAAAGGTGATGTGATACTTGTGCAGATATATGTAGATGATATAATATTTGGGTCTACTAATTTGGAACTATGCAAAAAGTTTTCTAAACTCATGTCTGATAATTATCAAATGAGCATGATGGGTGAGTTAAACTATTTTCTTGGTTTGCAAATTAAACAAGAGGTTGATGGTATTTTCATTCATCAAACAAAGTATGTCAAAGATTTACTCAAGAAGTTTGATTTTGAAAACTGTTCTTTAATGGAAACACCTATGTCTACTTCTATTAAGTTAGGAAAGGACACTAATGGCAAATCAGTGAACATTACTACTTATAGAGGAATGATTGGATCACTTTTATACCTCACTGCAAGTAGACCAGATATAATGTTTTCAACATGTCTCTGTGCAAGATATCAAGCAGATCTTAAAGAATCACATCTTGCTGCTGTTAAGAGAATATTCAGATATCTCAAAGGAACTCCTAATCTTGGTCTTTGGTACCCCAAAGACTCAGATTTTGAGTTAGTTGGATATTCTGATTCTGATTTTGCAGGATGCACATCAGACAGAAAAAGTACTTCAGGTGGTTGTCAACTTCTAGGAGGAAGATTGATTAGTTGGTCTGGTAAGAAACAGAATTCAGTGTCAATATCTACTGCAGAAGTAGAATACATTGCTGAAGGAAGCTGTTGTGCTCAAATTTTGTGGTTACAAAATCAACTACTTGATTATGATATGAAGTTTGAAGACACCCCAATTCTTTGTGACAATACAAGTGCAATCTCCATCTCAAATAATCCAGTCATGCATTAAAAAACAAAGCATATTGAAATCAGACATCATTTTCTCAGAGATAATGTGCAAAAGAAGAATGTAACTTTGCACTACATCAACACTGATTTACAACTTCAAGACTTATTCACCAAGCCATTAGATGAAGCAAGGTTCAACTTCCTAATATCCAAACTAGGTATGCTAAATTTTTAGTTTAGAATAATAGTAAGTTAGTTATGTGTTAACTTATAAGTGTTGAAAATTAAAAGATACTTATCTAAGCATATCTCAGTGTTACTTGATTTGTGTAAACTGAGTAACTATGCTCAGCTGATGCCTATCAGCTGATCAAATTTACTCAACTGATCACTTTAAGATAAGGAAGACATGCTCAGCTAAGTACTTTACTCAGCTGATACCCAAATTCTCACTATCAGCTGATAGTTTTCCATCAGCTGATACCCCTTAACTAATAGTTTTTCATCAGCTGATACACCTCAGCTGATACTCTCCTTGATCAGCTGATGATTCTACACTTAGTAAATTTTCACTTTTTACTCTCATTTAATGCTTTTTAACCCTAGTTATTTACTCCGTTTGTCAGTTTCATTTAATAGCTAATTAATTTGTTTTCCGTTAGATCTTTTGTCAGTATCTAACGATCTCTATTAACTAAACTTCATAAATATCCAAATTTCTCTCTCATTCACCTTTACCTGTTCAAACTTTCTAAATTCCCTCTCTCTCTCTAAAAAGAATTACCCTACCTTCTCTCTCGATACTCACTGTTCATCGTCCCTACCAAATGGCCACCTATATTCCAGACTCAGCTGTTAACCCCGGTGAGAATGTTGCACCCAATCAACCGATGAATATAACTCCCAACAACATTCTGCTTTGCACCACCATCCCTGCCTCGCGAGAAAACCAAGGATATGAACCAATGGTCCAGTTCCTTCAAGCTCATCCACTGTTTGATAGTCTCACCGCTGATCCTCACTACATATTCCCTACCATTATTGGTGAACTATGATACTCCGCAACTTATAACCTAAACAACAACACCATTAACTGCACCCTTGCCCAAGGAAACTATAATCTCCAAATCACCGTTGATACACTTCGTGAAGCCACTGGTATTCCCCATTTCCAACCTTACACAGCTTTTCCATCCAGAGCCGAAGTTCAAACAGTTCTAGACACTATTGGCTACAATGAACCTGTAGTGCATGGTCAAGTCAAGGTCTCTACTCTTGCTCATCCATGGAAGTATCTGGCCAACGTGGTCATTCGTTGCTTCGGTCCTAAATCTGGAAGCCATCATCTCATGAACCAAACCGAGCTTCTTGTGCTCTATGCCCTAGTCTTCGGGGTAAATATTGACTTTGCTTAAGTCATATTTTCGGATCTTATTGAAAAAATCACCCAGAGCACAACTAAGAAATCATCAAGGTCACAGGTGCCCTACATTCGATTTTTGAGCCTGGTAGCCATGAGGGAGATTGGAGAGGATGATTATGTAGGCTTAATCGAACATCTTGAACATATTCCTGTCCCTGCCATGGGTGAGAAGATATTCCAATTCTTGAAGGCAAACAGAGGTCCTCCAATCACTGCCCAAATGCCGGAGCTCATAGATGCTGCCAATGACAATGCAAATGCTAGTGATGATGATGATAATGGTGATGATGATGTTGATGAAAGCCACACTGGCTCTAAGCATGATGATGATGATGCTGGTGATGGTGATGTTGGTGATTTTGCTCCTCTCAGTCCAATGGAGCGAAGTCCTCTTGGTGATGATGGTGATGCCCAAGAACAAGAGATCTCTGAGCAACTTCTGGAGCTCATTGACAGAAGTAGGCACATCATGTCCCAAGGTATGGATAGTACTGATTCCACCTCTGAGGATATTCAAATGGTAGTCCCAACCTTTGATAGCCCATCCTCATCTCTAGTCCATACACCTATCCAACAGCCAAGCTCTAGTGAACCTCATGTGGTCACTAGTTCTACTCCCATCCGCAGCCCCATATACACAAGGTCACCACAAGTGACTCATCATGAGCACTTTGAGGGAGTGCAATCCACACGTCTGACCTCAACTCCAATTACCCTTCCTCATGTTGAGGGGGAGCAATTGGATGTTGCAACCTTTGAGCCAGTGGAAGTATCCTCACAACAGGATACATTTGTAAAAATGGGACTTAAACCGCTAGCTGAGACAATCTCCCAATAGGTTGATCTCATTGAAAGACAGACCTCAACCCAATGTCACACTGTGTCTATCCCTCAATTGAGTCAGCCTATACCATCTACATTCTCTCAACAGAATGTGGATCCAATAAGGGATTCCATGTTATTGAGTGCATCTCACACTCTGTCCACTTACCTTGCACCTATCATTGATTCTATTCTTACACATGCACAGCCTGCCAATGCTAGTGGTACAAACCAACCACTTGCACAGGGCTCAACTCTCTTTCCCAATGAATTTGAGCTTATACACCAAGGCTCAAATGAGGAAACACACACCTTACCCAAATTCTTTGAACCTTTATCCACCCCTTCCACCTCTACCCCATCTATATCTGCCCAAACCCCAAACCTTACCCTTATCCATACTATTAACCAAAACCTTGATCAACTAGCCCAAACCTTCCAAACCCAAACCTCTGCTCAATTGTCTAAACTTACCAAAGACATTGAGTCTCTCAAAACCCCACCCCAACCCTCCGCTGCACCCATTAACCTTACCCCAATCCTTACCAAAATAGACCATCTTTCTACCCTTCTTCCCTCTCAACCACAAATTCCCAGCCTACCTCAATCTACTATCTCTACCCTAAACCAAACCATCTCCAACCTCCTATCCCAACTCCAAACCCTACGCCCAATCAACCCAATCATTTCTGTATCCATGCCTGAACAACTACTCCCTATGCCTTCTTTTCTCAAAGGCATCCTTGATGACATAGAAACCTTAATAGAACAATCCAGAATGAGTCATCTCTCATTATGGAAAGCCATTAAAGATCTCAAGGATGACCTCTCCCTTCAGCTCTCTAAAATTACCTCTACCCCTTCCTCCACCCATACCCCTACTCCTGCCCCTTCCCCATCCCATAAGCCTGCAGCAGGTGACTCCCCTCCTCCTTTTGATGATGCCAAAAAGGGGGAGAAATTCTCAAGTTCTTCCAGGAAGGATGATCCTAACTCAAAGGATATTGATGCTGCTTATGCTGAAACTGCCTCAAAAATCATGCAGCAGGAAGCACCCAAAGCAACAGCTCCCTTACCTATTAAAAGAAAAGCATCTTCTGAGGAGGAGCAAAGGTTTCTAAAAAGGTTGAAAAGGATGGCAAACAGGCCAAAACCTAAAAGAAAAATTGCTGAGGGTTGCTCTCCACCAATCACTATAGAGTCTGCTTCTGATGATGAGGATGATACTCCGCTTTCTGACATCCTCAGAAGAAGAAGACAAAGCCCTAAGCCATCCGCTCCACCAGTCTAATCAACCCCATCAGTCCAAAAGGCTTCAACCTCTGCTCCTAAGGATAAAGGCAAACAAAAGATGACAGATGAGCAAGTTGAAGCAAATGATCAAATGAAAAGGGAGCTTGCTCTTAAAGAAAAGGAAGAAAGGGAGAATGCTCAAATGGCTCAAGCATTGGGTGTTTTAGTTGAAGAAATCTACCAATCCAAAGAGCTAGTATATCAGCAAGAGCAAGAACAAAGTCAAAATCAAGCTGCTGCTCAACACAAATTGGCAAGGGAAAAATCTCAGGGTGAACTACTCAAAGCTAGATCCCATGCTGATGCCATTAAAACCCTCTTCAACCTTGATTTATCTGCTCCCATCAACCTAAGTCAACAAAGACTTCAAATCTTCAGAGAAAGAATTAATATTCTGAGAAACAGAACAGAACCAACTCCAATATCAAGAGCCACTGTCCATAAAGGTGATGGTGAACCCTACCTTAAAGCAATAAGACAGAATAACTTCAACAGCTGTGAAGTTGTATCCTATGAGAGGTGTCACATATATGGGTTCACAGAGTTAGTTGAGATCCTGTACCTTCTCTTCAAATCCAAATCAAAGCTCAAAGTTTAATTCATTCAGAAAATTCAGAATTGGATAGCTCTAGCTGTGTCACAAAGGACCTTCACTCCAGATTATTATTACAGGCATGTGCACACAGTTGATAATCTTCATATGAAAGGCTCCAAGCCCTTCAAACCATTTGAGATAAGAGAGGTACTACCCAGCATGAATTCTTATCAGATTTTGAGGGTCTCAACACTTCTCTTCCACTGAACATCACTCCTGAGTTGTACACGTTTATAATTATGCCTGTTGAAAGTATATTCTTTTTGGACAGAGCTGGCACATGGAGATTCTTTAGACAGTCTGAAATCCTTAAGGCTAGCAAAAAGTTTCTATTTGGGCTGAGGATATCTACAAGAGGCAGAACTGGAAATGAAAACTTTGAAGCCCTTGTTCAAGCCCAATGTGAAGTCTTAGCTGATGCTGATCCCCATGCCAAAGATTTTAAAGTTAAAGAAGAACCTTGGTGGGATGATTGAAGACTGATTCTAACTCTGAAGATTTTGTTGTTATTTAGTTGATTGTACATTATAGTTAGTTAGTAGTTTCTATGTAAACACTTATGTACATCTCTTTATTCTGTTATTTCAAGTGATGTTTATGTATATCAGAAAACCAAAAACATATAAAAATGGAAAAATGAAAAGATACCACAAAAACAGAACAAAATGGTACAACACAGAAAAAGATTCCACAAAAACATAACAAAATGGAACATTAGAAAAGAAACCAAAAACTGAACAAGGTTCAAATAAAAAGAGCTACCAAAAACAGATAGCTAGGTAGCCAAATGTACTTACAAGTTTAAATCTCTTGTAATTCGAATTCAAACTGATACTTCAAAAAGAAAAAGGTTTTGTCATCATCAAATAGGGGGAGATTGTTGGGGAGATAATCACTTCACCCTAATGATCAACTCTGCCTATCTTAAAATATAGAATTTGATGATAACCAAACCCTACATTCAGTATGACTTAGAAAGAATTCAAACATATGTTGTTTGAATCAGTTTATGTAAAAATATGCTAAGTATGGAACCATCAGCTGAGGAAAATAAGCCATCAGCTGAGCATCAGATCCTACTCAAAGTATCAGCCAAGGAGCATCAGATGAAGTAAACAAGTACACAGGCTTATGTCCTCCTAAGCTTACTATTGAACAGCTGAGCATCTATATGATCAGCTGAGCAATATGTATCAACTGAGTCCTAGCAAAAAGTGATCAACTGATATATTTTGTCAACTGAGTAGTGAATATCAGAGTTCCTTGTACAATCTGTTAGCTGAGTCGTGAAAAATGTCAAATCTACTCTATCTTTTCAGATTGTAAGTCATATGTAAAAGGCAGAACAAGTGTTGTTCTATTATGCCTTAGATCTTTGTTTGTAAAAGTAAGAATTCACTTTTTGGATCAAGTATGAGACAAAAAGGTTTGATCTTATCCTCTTGAAAAGGATAATGATACCTCAAACAGACGAAGATCTTGAAGATTTGTTCAAACAACTAAGTATGGCTGGCAATCCCATACTTGGTAAAGTCAAATCAATCAGAAGCATGATGTTGATTAAAGTACAATCATGGAAAGGGAAAGAAACTTCTACACGGCAGTAGATGTGGTCTTTAATATTTTATATTGTGAATGGGTTGCACTTTTGCAGAAAAGTACAATTACTTTTGTCATACTTTTGATTAAAGTAATTTTACTTTTCACCCACTACCTTTACAATTAAAATATTATATTTCCACATCATCTTTTTCTCTTACCTTCATGCAACCGGATCCAACAAGACTTCTATATATACTCATGCATGGTAGACATGCAAACACACAATACTACACAACACAACAAAGTGAAGTCTCTACTACACTAAAAGAAAATCTCATCAGTTGAGAAATTTCGTAGAGTATAAGCATTGTGTAGTTTCAAACTTGTTCATGTGTTGAACACTCTATATACATTAGTTGTTTTAGAGTTAGCTTGTCTATGTGTTAGACAAATTGATGGCCACCTTTTATTGTACTTAGAATTTCCGCTTCTAGTACATGTAATTGTTGACTCATATCAATAAGAATTATATAAAAGTATATAAGCGTGTCTTTAATTTTTAAAAGCTAAAGTTTGTATTCAACCCCCCTTCTACAAACATTTGTTGTTGAGTACTCAATCTGAGACTAACATAATATTACTTTTATATATTGATATAAAATAATGCATATGAAATACATAAATATAAATATATATAATTTATATATATATGTGTGTATATATATATATTTGTTACAAGTAAATTATTACTAGTAACAATTGTATATTTATGTATATATATATATATATATATATATGTTACAAGTAAATTGTTACTAGTAACAAACAAGTATGTACATAAAATATATATGGATGTATTTTATACATTATGTGGGGTATCTAGAATCCTTGTTTTTAATTTATTTGAAAGAGATCTAGAATGACCAACTTCTTCTCACAAAGTGGGCCCTTTTTGAAGGTTGCTTGAACATTGATCAACCAAGATATGCACCTACCTTGAACAAGTGAAGAAGAAAAGCAAAGGGGGCCTCCCCCTTCCCTCCATTTACGGCCAAGACAAGGCCAAAGGAGGGGCCTCCCTTTTACCTTGTTCATTGGTTCATTTAAGGTGATGTATGGTCCCTTTTTGAGGCTAAGAGAAATCTACCACCTTGGCTTGCATGTTCTAAGTATTTCTTGAACTTTGAAAACATCTCTACATTCTTGTATTGGTGTTTTTCAAGTAAGCTAAGTGCTGTACCACATAAACATACTCATATATATATATATATAGTTAGTTCAAGAAGAAGAACAAAGGTTGTTGCTTGCTTGAACTTTAAGGGTTGGAGAGACTAGCATCTTGAAGGTGTTGGAATCATTGGCTTGTGGATACCTTGGAGGAAGTCTTCTCTTGGCTTCTCATTGATCAACCACTTCACCAATGGTTTACTCACGCTACAAAGGTTGCAGTTATAAACACCCTATGGTTGTTTTGTTTCTTAAGGCTTGCATATGGATCATTGGTGGGGAGTTTTAAAAAGTTTAAAATTGTTGTTCATGCTTCCGTTGCTAAAATATATTTTGAAAAACCGAACAATCCCCAACAGTGGTATCAGAGCCACTTATGTATAGTTTTAAGAAACTTTATTTTGAGTATGTATTGTTTAGAAAATGGACAATTTTTATTTTGTTAGAAAAGTTGTGGATTTTCTTGTTGGCAACTTGTATATGTTTATATATTTATTTTGGGAAACAACCAAACCACATGCATGTTTGGTTGTAAAAGTTGCTTAAATATCAAGTGTTGATATATATGTTTGTTTGAGTGTATGTTGTGCATAACAAGCCATAGAACTTTTGTGATGTGTTGGAAATTCGATTTGGTTGTAAAATTATTCTTTCATTTGGTATGTAATAATAATTTTAGTTTTGTTTCATCTTGTTGTATTTTGTAAGTAGTAGAATAGTTTAGACTAGTTTACTTTTATAAAAATGTAACAAGATGAAGAAATGACCAAGTTGGAGTTTTCAAGTATGGTGGAGTCAACCATGAAGGCTTGGAATCATTTGCACTATAAGGAGTTGTTTTGGCAAGTGGGAGCTTCAAATTCATCACAAGAGGAATATTTGGTCCTTAGTTATAACTTGGTATTTTTGTATGGCTCACAAAAATACCACTTAGGATAAATGGCTTGGTTATGCACTTATACATGTTATTTGTGTGTGTTTATGTTTATATTATTATGCATGGTTGAAAATAGGATTTTTTGCATGCTAGATAATATTTTTGACATAATATAAATCACACAATGGGAGTTTGGTATTTTAAGTTGACATAACATAAGATGTAAAATGAATTTTATATAAAAAGGAGTTTTGTAAAGATTAAAATTCATTATGTCAATATATATATATATATATATATATGAGTTTTATAAAATAGAGATTTTAAAATTCAACCAAACTCCATTCAAGCTTAATAATAAAATGGTTTTAAAATTCGTAAAATATGGATTTTAAGAATACTCAAGACCAATATATATATATAAAATATGATTTTATCAAAACGTGGACTTATTATTGTATGCATGCAATACTAGTCACACGACTCGTTTTGTTTTATTTAATAAATATACAAAACGGTAAAAACCCTTTTTCAAAACGTAAGTCTATGCCATCCCATTTTAAGACACTCACTTGTTGCAACGACACTCACGTGGAGAGAGCATTAGCCAAACGCGTGGATTGTTTTTGTAACAACCGAGGTGTTTTTCTGCGAATTCCATGAACGTCTTGGACCGGAAATTCACCGTCTTGAAATAGGACGACTTAATCGGAATCTTATTACGGAGAGAGCATTAGCCAAACGTAAGGAAGCCCGAGGCATAGATGGGATCAAACATGCCAAAATTGACAATCGTTGTCTAGGATCCCATAAAGATCTAAGAATTACATACGAGATGTAATTGGTAAACGTTACCTACCAGTTGTTTTAACTTGATGGAGAGAGCATTAGCCAAACATTCAAGGTTAAGTTCAACTTGGATCCTAGCCTTTAAAAATTAAAGAATTTTATAAATTCTAAAGGGTATTAATTATTAAAGGATTAAATATCGAAAATACTAAATTGAACTTTGTTAATTTTGTAGATGGCCCTAACTCAACTACGCCCGTTAACAACTTATCTCTTCGTTCAATCTTAGAGAAATAAAAACTCAATGGTACAAATTTCTTAGACTGGTATCATAACTTGAGAATCGTTTTCTTAAGCACGAAAAGAAATTGTACGTACTTGAGGATCCCGTCCCTGAAGAACCTCGATTGACTGCGGCCAAAGCCGTTAGGGATGCTTGGGTGAAAAATTCCGATGACTCAGTCGAAGTTGCATGCCTCATGCTTGCTACCATGTCTCCGGATCTTCAAAAGAACCTTGAGGAGCATGGAGCATATGAGATGCTTCGCCAGCTTAAGGAAATGTTCCAAAAGCAAGCGAAGCAAGAACGCTTTGAGGTCACTTGAGCCTTCCATGCATGCAAGATGGAGGAAGGTCAATCCGTTAGCGACTATGTGCTAAAGATGAAAGGATACATTGACCAGCTTGCTAGGCTTGGATCTCCCATAACCAACGAGTTTGCACAGGATATGATCCTTATCGTTGACCAAAGCCTATGATCAATTTGTCATGAATTATAACATGAACAATTGAGAGAAATCTGTCTTAGAGTTGCATGGGATGCTTAAAACTGCTGAGAGTAAGATTCCAAGCAAAACACCTCAAGTCTTGATGATTCAAGAAGGGAAAATCAAGAAGAAAAAGAAAAACAACTCAAAAGGGAAAGGCAAAGCGAAGGCAAAGGGAAAGGACAAAGGCAAGCAAGTTGCCAAGGCTCCTACACCCAAGAATGACCCATGCTTTGAATGCGGGGTGGTAGGACATTGGAGGCGCAATTGTCCAACCTACCTTACGGAGTTGAAAAAGAAGAAGGCTGGCGAGGCTAGCACTTCAGGTATATATATGATTGAAATGTATACTTTTTCTATTAATTCCTAGGTATTTGATACCGGTTGTGGAACTCACATTTGTAACAATGTGCAGGGGTTGAGAAAAAGTAAGCTGCTGAAGCCAGGCGATTTGGATCTCCACGTGGGCAATGGAGCAAATGTTGCTGTTGAAGCCCTTGGAACTTTTGAATTATTATTACCAAATGGCCTGTACTTAATATTAAACAATTGTTGTTATGTACCTAGTTTAACTAGGAATATTATTTCAGTAGCTCGGTTAAGAGAATCTGGATTCACTTTTGGTTTCGTTGATGATGGCATTCGTGCCTTCAAAAACGACATTTTGTATTTTGAGGCTCGCCCTCTTAATGGAATATATGAAGTTAATCTTAAAAGATCTCTTGATGATAATTCTATATATACCACTAGCACCAAACGACCTAAGCATGACTTAAGTCAAACATACCTATGGCATTGTCGACTTGGTCATATAAACAAGAAACGCATTGCAAAACTTCAAAAGGATGGAATTTTAAAATCAAACGATTCTAGCTCATTTGAAGTTTGCAAATCATGTTTATATGGGAAGATGACTAAGGCTCCTTTCTCCGGTTCAAGTAAAAGAGCCAAGGATCTATTAGGAATCATACATACGGATGTATGCGGTCCTTTTAGATCAATGTCTAGGGATGGTGATAGATACTTCGTTACATTCACCGATGATTATAGTAGATTTGGTTATGTTTATTTGATGAAACATAAACATGAAACATTTGAAATGTTCAAGTTGTTTCAAAACGAAGTACAAAATCAACTCAACAAAACAATCAAGGCCCTTCGTTCCGATCGAGGTGGCGAATACTTAAGCCAAGAGTTTATGGATCATCTTAGTAATTGTGGGATTATCTCAAAACTTACTCCTCCTAGAACACCACAACATAATGGTGTATCTGAAAGGAGGAACCAAACTCTACTAGATATGGTTCGGTCTATGATGAGCCGAAGTACTCTACCCTCGTCCTTTTGGAGTTATGCTTTATTAACTGCTGCGCGCATATTGAATATGGTTCCAACCAAGAAGGTAGATAAGACACCATATGAGATGTGGTATGGAAAGGTTCCAAACTTATCTTACTTGAAAGTCAGGGGTTGTGAGGCTCATGTATGACAAGAAGCTTCAAGCAAAGTCGATCCTAGATCTATCAAATGTAATTTTGTGAGATATCCTAAAGATTCATTAGGATATTATTTCTAGAACCCAGCTGAGAACAAAGTGTTTGTTTCTAGGCATGGCACTTTTTTAGAAAAGGAGTTTCTTTCAAAAGAGGCAAGTGGGAGCAATGTAGACCTTGAAGAAATTCAAGAACCACAAAATACAAGTCAGGTTGGTACTAGCACTCAACAAACGGTTGTTGAACCTGAACAATTGGTTGTTCAAGAACCTAAACAAACGGTTGTTGAACCTGAACAATTGGTTGTTTCTAGGCATGCCACTTTCGTAGATCTGGTAGACCTCGTCAAGAACCCGAGAGATACGGATTTCTCGTGTCCAATGATGAGATTTCTTGGTAGACTCTTCTGAGCCTACTAACTACCAAGATGCTATATCGGATCCGGAATCCGATAAATGGCTTGATGCCATGAACACTGAGATGCAGTCCATGTATGAAAATCAAGTATGAGACTTGGTTGATCTTCCTCCCAATAGTAAGAGTGTAGGGAGCAAGTGGGTCTTCAAGAAGAAGACAGACATGGATGGAAATGTACACACATTTAAGGCAAGGCTAGTGGCGAAAGGTTTCACTCAAACACCTGGTATTGACTATGATGAAACTTTCTCTCCGGTAGCCATGATTAAATCTATTAGAATACTTATTGCCATAGCTGCATATTATGACTATGAGATATGGCAAATGGATGTCAAAATGACTTTTCTAAATGGACACTTAAGTGAAGATGTCTATATGGTTCAGCCCGAAGGTTTTGTAGATCCTAAGTATCCTAACAAGGTGTGCAAGCTTAAAAGATCCATTTATGGACTAAAGCAAGCATCTCGAAGTTGGAATCTTTGATTTGATGAGAAAATCAAAGAGTTTGGTTTTATCAAATCAGAAGATGAACCGTGTGTTTACAAGAAAACTAGTAGGAGATCAGTAGCATTCCTTGTCTTGTATGTTGATGACATACTACTCATTGGAAACGACATCCCGACCTTGCAAGACATAAAGTCTTGGCTTGGGAAGTGTTTCTCAATGAAAGACTTGGGAGAAGCCGCCTACATTCTTGGAATAAAGATCTATAGGGATAGATCTAGGTGTCTTATTGGTCTAAGTCAAAGTGCATATATTGACAAGATCTTGAAACGATTCAAGATGGAGAATTCTAAGAGAGGATTCTTGCCAATGGCACAAGGCACGGTTTTGAGTAAAGCTCAAAGCCCTAGCACAAGAGAAGAGCTAGATAGAATGAGTGAGATCCCATATGCTTCTGCAATTGGATCCATCTTAATGCCATGCTATGCACTAGGCCAGATGTCTCGTACGCTTTGAGCATGACAAGCAGATACCAGCAAAACCCAGGAGATAGCCATTGGATGGCAGTCAAGAACATTTTAAAATACTTGAGAAGAACCAAAGACATGTTCTTGATCTATGGGGGTTTGGAAGAAGATCTTTGTGTAAAGTGTTACACAGATGCTAGTTTCCAAACGGATCGAGATGATTCTCTATCACAATCGGGCTATGTCTTCGTTATGAATGGAGGCGCGGTTGCTTGGAAAAGTTCTAAGCAAAGTGTAGTTGCGCAATCCACTACAGAATCTGAATACATTGTTGCTTCTGAGGCTGGACAAGAAGTTGCATGGATGAAGAAGTTCATTGCTGACCTTGGGGTAGTAACAAGCATTCAAGACCCCATAGAGATATTTTGTGATAATGAAGGTGCTATTGCCCAGGCAAAAGAACCTAGATCACATCACAACACCAAACACATCCTCAGGCGTTTCCACTACATACGGGATATAGTGGATAGAGGAGATGTGTGTATTTGCAAAGTTCATACAGATCAGAATCTTGCAGATCCTTTTACGAAACCTCTTGCCTCGACTAAGCATGAATCTCATACTAGGGCAATAGGTCTTCGCTTTGCAAGGGATTGGATTTGAATTGTAATTTAGTATTTGGATATTTTGGAACATTATGACAATATCCATTTTATCTGAATGATGTATGGGATATGATCACTTCATTAATATTTATTGTGTTCTTTATTAGCATGTTTAAATCCATGAATAATTCTTTATTCTAAAACGTCCATAGTCGGTTATAACTATGGGAGTAGTTATGAATTAAGACTAATGTGAATCTGTTGGTTGACTTTCATTCGTGATGAAAGTAGGCAAAAGGGTTTGCAGCCAAATTCACTAATGTTTGTTAGGGTATGAACATTGGACATGACCCGCTCTTAAGATCGCTTCATGGATCAGTATCATAAGTAAATCTTGAGAAAAAGGTGGTATCTTTGTATCCTTAGACCTGAGACATATATTGGGACTCGAGTATGAGGAGTATCATGCTTTAATGTGGTTAAACGCTATCTTTAACCGGGTAGTTATAAAGGCCATTATTAGGTATGATATGAGTCTTATAAGAGACGTATGTGGTCAAGATGGAATTTGTTTCTCTCATTTAATTGGGAGTATAATATCTCTGGGCCCTAAAACAAGTTGAACACAATATGAGAATTGATGACTATCCATGTCTCATGTTCAACGAGATGTTAAAACAAAGGGATAATTGATGACTAACCTATAACAACGATTTGTAGCTAGTGAGTTAACTTGGTTAGTGAAAGTGTTTATCAACACACTTTGTTTATTATTAGGGGCAATGAGATGTTGCTAGACGTTCTTACCATTGTCTATATCGATTTAAGTTGTATCTTGTGCAAGTGGGAGATTGTTAGTTCTATGTGCACAAGACGCAATTTATAAACGATATTACTAATAATAAATAAACCCATACGGTCACACATTTACAGTCAATGGACACCAAGTACATATTTGAATATGATTTAGATATGTTTCCAACTCATAATATATAAATATAACGATATTATTATTTAGCGTAAATAATAATATTACGTTTATATATATGTATATGTATGCATTGATCTATATTATTATTTATGTGAAATAATAATATTACTTTTATATATTGATATAAAATAATGTATATGAAATACATAAATATAAATATATATAATTTTTATATATATGTGTGTGTATATATATATTTGTTACAAGTAAATTGTTACTAGTAACAAACAAGTATGTATATAAAATATATATGGATGTATTTTATACATTATGTGGGGTATCTAGAATCCTTGTTTTTAATTTATTTGAAAGAGATCTAGAATGACCAACTTTTTCTCACAAAGGGGGCCCTTTTTGAAGGTTGCTTGAACATTGATCAACCAAGATATGCACCTACCTTGAACAAGTGAAGAAGAAAAGCAAAGGGGGCCTCCCCCTTCCCTTCATTTACGGCCAAGACAAGGCCAAAGGAGGGGCCTCCCTTTTACCTTGTTCATTGGTTCATTTAAGGTGATGTATGGTCCCTTTTTGAGGCTAAGAGAAATCTACCACCTTGGCTTGCATGTTCTAAGTATTTCTTGAACTTTGAAAACATCTCTACATTCTTGTATTGGTGTTTTTCAAGTAAGCTAAGTGTTGTACCACATAAACATACTCATATATATATATATAGTTAGTTAGTTAGTTCAAGAAGAAGAACAAAGGTTGTTGCTTGCTTGCTTGAACTTCAAGGGTTGGAGAGACTAGCATCTTGAAGGTGTTGGAATCATTGGCTTGTGGATACCTTGGAGGAAGTCTTCTCTTGGCTTCTCATTGATCAACCACTTCACCAACGGTTTACTCACGCTACAAAGGTTGTAGTTCTAAACACCCTATGGTTGTTTTGTTTCTTAAGACTTGCATATGGATCATTGGTGGGGAGTTTTAAAAAGTTTAAAATTGTTGTTCATGCTTCCGTTGCTAAAATATATTTTGAAAAACCGAACAATCCCCAACACTGGTCTGTGCAGACCTGGTCACGAAGCAATGGGTCAGGGTATCGCGATGCGACGCGTCACGTGCAGCAAAATAATTTTCTTCCAGAGATTTTCTCGCGGCGCGAGACACCCTGAACCACCCAAAACTCATGATTTTGAGCCCATTTGACTATGTACTTGTTTGGGGATTGATTCTAAGGTTTTATTAGGGATATATGTTGGGTTTTGGTGGCATCTAGAAAATGCAGCGGAAACAAAAACGAGTAAAACAATTTAGATTTTATGCCACCAACCACACAACCCAATGGACCACACTCTAATCAGTAGCAATGAAACTAAAAGAAGGAGAACAAGGACAAGAAACTATACCATACAAAATGCTTACTCCTTGTTGCGTTCAAAGATTTGTACACAAAGTAGTATACCACTATCGGTATCCACACCAAGTGTTGATGATCCCCATGTGCTAGCTATGTTTAGACGCCGCCAAAAGCTCCACCAATAACTTACAACAACTTGAATATCAATAGTGCCTTGTTACTAATCTTCAAGTGTGTTTGCTTTGAGAGAGAGCATGAACTAACAAATAAGTTACAAGTTCATGTATCAAAAACAACTAGTAGAAACTAGTTGTAACCAACCATGTTCCATAAGCTCATTTGAACTTATATAGACTCCAAATTGAAGCCTAAAACGTTCATAACCGATCTAGGAGTAATGGCCATCAATAATCATGAATACCCCATTAATCTAGTCTTAAAAGGCTAGTATAATAGGCTGTTTCAGCATGAGGCACGGCCGTGCCTCACAGGGCACACCCGTGCCAGCCCACGGGCACACCCAAGTCACGCCTGACTTGGGCTCGTGCTTTCGCACTAGGCACGCCCATGCCGGCCCTAATGGGTAGCCCTAGGCACACCGGCCTTGGGCCCGTACCTGTCATAGGGCACGCCCATACCTTCACAAGGCACGACGTGCCTGGCCCAACCAAAACCCATTTTGGTATTTTTCTCTCTCTTGTTCAAAGGTGTTGCCGGAATCAATACTTGGCGTGTGACCCAATAGGCCTATGCCTCATCGGCAGTAATACCAACTCGTGTGTGTCAGTGGGCATATTCCAACAAACTCCCACTTGAACATGACACACCCACGAAAGGTAACACTGACATAGAGCGGCCTCTAGCAAGGCATCTATGCCCCCAAGTCAGCATAGGGTATGTCGCCCATGACAAGTACCAACCTGTAAAGAATGGCCCTACAGATAAGTGATTATTCATCCCTTCGTTCACGATATCCGTTGTGAATGTAGGTCATGGAACATCATCAACCCCAAAACATCCACGATTATGTTTCTTGATCTAGACTAACTATGACGAACAATACAAGTTGCAAAATTGATCCACTATCAATTCAACTTGAGCACGGCCATGCATTTTGATATCATCAATTCAGCTAACGAGGGGGCCCAGGGATATCTCTCTAAAGAGGAACGAATACCTTTGACTACATCGTTCAGTCATAATAATAAGTTCTTGCCTGAAAACTTCCCTTATAACAGCTAGTTACGAACCGCGTTAGAAAGCAATCTAAACAAGACCATATTATTAATCAAGAAACGCATGTATCTCTAGTAGAAGGACAAACAATATTATCATCCTGATTTACTTGTGATCATGCCCATGAAGTAAACTCAGGTGCAGGTCCTCCAATTACTTGATCACTATCAAGTACAGGCTAGTGTTGCGAAAACATGTATTCAATCCACTATGAATACTTTACCAACCACTTGCCTCGATCTTAATTCACTTCTTCCTTCCAATGAAGAACGACTGATCATGGAGAAATTAGAATAAATAAATTTATTCAAGGAAGTAGTTAAACATGCTAAGATGGAACACAATAAAGGCTTACGAAGGTATCCGCTCCGCGCGCATTATCAAATCTCCATTTGATAATCGATACAGTCAAAGAACATTATTGCTTTAATGTTCCCAACTCAAAACACATTAAATTCAACTAAAACAAACTCAAGCCAAAGCCACTTGTAAACCAAGTGTACACAAGCCTAGTACGAAAGTTCATCACTAGCTTGTGACTAGAGCTTAGTAAGCGGATTCACAAAGTGACATCCATGCGTACAATAGTTCTTGTCTATGAGCCATTGTACTCTCATTGTTTCACAGAACCCAATAAACTCACAATGCACAAGACTATGGTTTATATATATAAGCCATCATACTATTATTTTCTCAAAAGAACCCAAATAGAGTCAATGATGCTTAAATAAACCATTATAGTCGATAACGTTCCACTTAACAACACAACAGTAACAATTCACCAAGAGTAATATATTGCTCAAATTTTCTTGTTACCACCGAACATCAACTTGAAGAACAATGTACCAAGAGTTCTTCCAAGTATTTCAAAATTGAGAGAAAAGAAACTATGTGATAAACCAAGTTGCTAATTAAATTAACACACTAGTTCATCATGTTTCAATATCACTCTCTTAGTTTTGTCACTCCGAAAAGTTCAGTTTCGTATCTTTCAATTCTTCTTATGAAGCAATACTTCCTTAACCCCGTTTTTATGAACCGCCAAGTTAGGATATTATCCTCAATAAGAAGTATATCATGGATACACAATATTTGGAACATAAGCGCTCCCACTAGCTCTTGCATACATCCAAGTTTAATCTTCCTTTTTCGAAACTTAAATCTATGATTTTCTCATTAAAATAAAGATTACAACCTTGCGATATTTATCCAACTCTACGAGGATATTTTCAATGTACAAGACACTTTCGGATAGTGTTGAAACACTCTTCCTCAAAATTCCCATCAAGGAATACGATCTTTACATTGCAGTGATAAACACATGTATCCGAGTAACCTTCAGCATAACCACTAAGAAGATTTCCTTATTATACCATCCCCATGGTCAATCATAACGGAACATTTATCATTAGTTGGTATTTGAAGTTCAAGTCCATGAATAGACTTCTTGGGCTTGTAGACCATATGAGGATACTAATATTGTACAAGACTCTCAGAAAGTATTAAAGCACTTCCTCAAAATTCCTATAAAGGAATAGAATCTTTTTCATTTCACTATCATACCTTCGTGATCAAGAAAAGGCAGTGATACACCATAAGTCATCCAAGTAGACTTCAACATAACCATCAGGAAAAATCTCTTTTATGATACTGTCCTCATGGTCAATCATATTAGAATTTTTACCACCGGTCGGCATTTGAAGTTGTCTACATCTCAATCCATGCATACCCTTAGGTTTGCACCAAGGCATTGGATCAACCAAGCCTAATACTTGGATATCCTCATGGATTGCATCCCATTCTCATTACCTCTCTCCTTCTAGTAGACACTAGGCCTACCACGACTTCCGATAGTTGATGAATTCAACTAATCTATCATCGAGTTATTTTCCTTTAGATATAAAACATATATCTATCCGGCCTTACGAAAACTTTTATTAGAAATAGGAAGAGTAACGAATTATGCCAGGTACTCTAACATCGCCATGCTGAGTTCCAATCATTACAGATTGTATGCTAGTGCCAACATCAGGTTTTACTCCCACTAGCTCCCATAGATATTAGGATTTCACTTGCTATTGAGCGACAAAACTTGTCCTCAAAAGTTCGTGAAACATTGCCTAATGAAGTAGCATATTTAGTCCCCGGATTCTACCACCTCACATCTACATGTAGGCTGGATAATCTAGGTTTTGAGATAGACAAGCAAAGACACTCTTTCTAGTCTTTTGTTCCTAAGATGCGTACTAAACCATCTTTGTTGATTTTATATATAGAACATTGCCCGCCATACTTAAGCATCCCAACACATTGGGTATGAATTTGCGATCCATCAAGACCCGAACATATCCAAGAATATTCTGTTCCTCCTCTATGCGACCCATATGCCAATGTGTCCTAGGAGAAATAATTTATGAGATAAATCCCACAATTCTTATGATGATCACGAAATTCATAAATTAAGATACTCAACATCTTTACAAGATTTAAGTAACTTAACCTTTTCCAACAAACCTTGTTATGGTAATTATCGAACACCTCAAAGGTTTCAAAATATACCCATCCCTACTACCACTACGGGTATAGGTAATGAAGTGCATGTAGTTATCCCCATGGACTTGCTTGAACGTATTAAACACACAAGTGTAAACTAATTACAACAAGCTCTCAATCCTCTTACATAAGCCAATGAAAGATATACAAGTCATTTAGCCTGATAAACAATTCTCGCACTCAACATTTGATCAATTATCAAATGCATCCAAGATTCCAAACCACACGGAACTTGGTGAAGCAAGTCTTGTTTATATAGCTAAATAATGTTGTCACTGGGATAACTAATCCAAACCATTTTTGGATTTAAACACATTATTCATGATTACTTTATTAATTTTAAGCAAAAGCTTATAAATGCCATGACATGGATAAACTTTGAAATAAACCACTAATATATATATATATATATATATATATATATATATCAAATACAAAGTAATATCCATCATCAACCAATGCATAAATAGACTTAATATTTCTCTCGCCATGCAGTGCAGATAATATATATATATATATATATATTAATCTAATAAAGTAATAAAATAGCTAGATGAAATGGCGAGATCAAAACTCTCAATCCTCTAGATCGAGACAACGTCCAAGTTTCCCAATCTTGAGCTCTTGCTCTCCATGCCCTATCAGCTACTTCTTCCGTTTAACACCTACACTTTGTAACAAAACAATTTTGCAACAAACGTGAGTGTTATAGCCAGCATTTCAATAAATCTGGCTAAGAAGTAGAAAAGCAATGGAGCTAATCATGAATGTACCTGATGACGAGGAGCTATTCCCTTGCCTTATAGGAAGCTTCAACTCCTTCGAACCCTCAGGACAAGCGTGGCGGCGCCAATCTCCATATTTACCGCAGAAATAGCAAATTTCTCCCTTAGGAGTCGTATTCTCTTTCTCGGTTTTACGTTCTTCAATTAACCGGGTTGGAACAAACTTGCGTTTGGCCATGTTAGACTCGAAGGTCTTAAGCATGCCATGCAACTCGTCTAAGGATTCTACCATTTTGTCCTTTTGATAGTTTTTGATAAACTCATCATAAGACGCGGGCAGGGACTGGAGAATCAAATTCACCGCAAGCTCCCTCCCAATGGGAAATCCTAATATTTCCATTTGGTCAATGTATGCCTTCATACGAAGCACATGAACACTAACCTTCCCACCTTCCTGCATCCGGCAACCGACAAGGGCCTTGACACAAATAAAGTGTTCCTCTCTAATATGATGTTGGAACATGTCCTTCAACCGATTAATCATGTCATACGCACTCATATGCCTGATTTGCTTTCGTAGCTCGCAACTTATAGTTGATAACATGAAAGAAGAAACATCTTTTGCGTCCTCAATACGCTTTTCAAAGGCGTATCTAGTGGCCCAACTTGTGTTGGTAGCAGGTGGTTCCGGAAGAGGTTCCTCGAGGATTTGCAACTTAGATTCATGGCGAAGGACAATTCGCAATTGCCTATACCAATCCACAAAGTTCACGCCTTCGATTTTCTCCTTTTCTAGGAACGAATGGAGTGATAAATTCGGTGTTGCGTTGTTAACGTTTGTCATCTACAATTTTTAGAGTACACGTTTTAGTGAATTTAGATATAATCCTTGTAGAAATAATTATCCAAGTAGTTTTCAAAACCAATTATTTAAACAAGGATAGAAACCATATTTCTCTTAACCTTATGACGGGTTTACCGCGGATCACAAAGCAAAGCTATTTAGGCCGGTAACCATTTTACCGATTGCAAACACTTTGCAACTTATAGATCCTTGCGGGATCCATTGACAATCAAAATGTCTTTTGGCATGTTTGATCCCTTCCCGCACCAATTCTAACTTGATCCCCTTAAATGACTCGGCTAGAGCTCGACGCCACCTAAGTGTCACAAAAAGAATTGTAAACCGCCCGTCAAGACACACGGTGAAACTCTCGTCAATAATTGGCTCGTACTAAGCTCGAAAACCAATGTTGCAAGTTACCACACTCACCTTCCACATAGTTATACTCAGCATGACTCGTGCTAAAGCTCGACAATCATCCAAGTTTCACTAGATTCGGGTGGTGTCGTCTTACGGATGACGCGTGATTTTACATTTTAAAAATAGGATTTCGTTTTTCCGGTTAAAACAATTTTAACCCATTGAGCGAATTAACAAATCAAGTGATAAATACAATTTTTATCCACTTATAATATAATACAAATTTATATTATCTTGTTAATTCTATACGCGCGGAAAGAAATATAAACCAATTTTATAAATCTTTGTGTTTTTTTATATTTTGGAAAAATTATCTAGCATGCGATATCCTACACATCCATGCAAAATAATAAATATATAAAACACCCACGCATACACAATAGTTCGGTAACATGCCCAAATCCTATGCGTTTTCCCCGCGAGCCACACGGGGAAAACAAGGTCAACTAAGGAATCCAAGATCCAAAGTACCCAGTCGGGTGTGCTCCAACTGAAGCCGGCATCTCCAAAACGCAATCCGGACTCCACGTTGCCGAGACATCAACGCCGTGATTCCCGTTGGTTTATTACATACAAAATCAACTTCTATACTATTTTACAAATACATAGAAGAAGAAATGACATGCAAGCCACAATCCTATGCTACTAATACAAGTACAAATGAATAAATAAACGGCATGCAAGACACACCAAATAATAATAAAAAAAATTACAACAATACGGCACGCAGGCCACCAAAACCAAATAAACCAAACACCACAACACATAGGTCTAAAGGGCATCTAGTTACCGAACCACAACTAAACACAACTAAAGCAAAACCATGTTAAACATATTTTGATTAACATTGCCAACAAAACACCCAAGGCATAAAAGGCAATCCTTGTACATATGCATTAGTAATTTTAATACACCTTTAAATATATATATATTTTTATGTACTTCATGCCAAGCCATACAAAATATATAAATTCAAGAAATCAAAATATAGTGGGGAAAAAACTAGATCAAAGACTAGGCCAACTAACAAATCCGGAATTTAAATATAATTTCAATTTCAAACTTACTGTTTCAGAAACAAAATTCTGACCAAAAACTTGAAGGCACGGGCGTACCCCAAAGGGTACGGGCATGCCTGCCCTTTTGTCAGTGTACAGTTTAAACAGTTTTAAGCATACAAATATTCTGCTAGCACGGCCCGTACCCCCACTGGTACTGCCGTGCCTCGGCCGCCGGCACGCCCCGTACCCCAAGAGGTACGGCCGTGCTCGGTCACCGGAAAACCAGATTTTGACAGAAAACAAAAAATTCCGGTATCAATCCAAAAGTGCAAAGCCATGTTTAGAGATGGCTTTGATACCACTGTTGGGTTTTGGTGGCATCTAGAAAACGCAGCGGAAACAAAAACGAGTAAAAAATTTAGATTTTATGCCACCAACCACACCACCCAATGGACCACACTCTACTCAATAGCAATGCAACTAAAAGTAGGAGAACAAGGACAAGAAACTATACCATACAAAATGCTTTCTCCTTGTTGCCTTGGAAGATTTGTACACAAAGTAGTATACCACTATCGGTATCCACACCAAGTGTTGATGATCCCTACGTGCTAGCTATGTTTGGACGCCGCCAAAAGCTCCACCAATAACTTACAACAACTTGAATATCAATAGTGCATTGTTACTAATCTTCAAGTGTGTTTGCTTTGAGAGAGAGCATGAACTAACAAATAAGTTACAAGTTCATGTATTAAAAACAACTAATAGCAACTAGTTGTAACCAACCATGTTCCATAAGCTTATTTGAAATTATATAGACTCCAAATTGAAGCCTAAAACGTTCATAACCAATCTAGGAGTAATGGCCATCAATAATCATGAATACACCATTAATCTAGTCTTAAAAGGCTAGTTTAATAGGCTGTTTCAGCATGAGGCACGGCCGTGCCTCACAGGGCACGCCCGTGCCAGCCCACGGGCACACCCAAGTCATGTCTGACTTGGGCTCGTGCTTTCGCACTAGGCACGGCCGTACCTCCACTAGGCACGCCCGTGCCGGCCCCAATGGGTACGCCCTAGGCACACCGGCCTTGGGCCCGTACCTGGCATAGGACACGCCCGTACCTTCACAAGGCACGGCCGTGTCACGCCCAACCAAAACCCAGTTTGGAATTTTTCTCTCTCTTGTTCAAAGGTGTTGCCGGAATAAATACTTGGCGTGTGACCCAATAGGCCTATGCCTCATCGGCAGTAATACAAACTCGTGTGTGTCAGTGGGCATATTCCAACAATATATGTATTCTTTTAAGACCCGAAATGAGTGTTTAAGCATTGTTTGAGTCTATACTCTTGTAGAACCTCAATTTTGGGTTAACTTGACTAAGTTAAAATTATGTTTGTGATCATAGGAATCTTGTTCAAGTGTTATCACTTTGGTTCATGTGAGTACACCCTACGGATACTCAACTTTTGTTGAAGTTTACAAGTCATCATAATTGTGTTTTGACTGTTTGGCAAATGTTTTATGTAGGTTATTGAATTTAAAGGATGTAGAATTCGTGAACTTACTATATGACGTGTTTTAAAAATGGTTTTCAAATATGACCATTGTTCTATTTCGGAGAGGGTCTATGTTAATGTTATGTTTTACTTGATGAGTTCTTAAAAATGATAGTTCACTAAGGAGTGAGCTTTGATTTTGTAATAACAAATATGGTTTTGAGTTAATGGAAAACATGTTTAGACCAATGGTGTATTGTGGGCATTGTGATGCCAATTACGATATTGTTTGTTGAGCATTTATGCTGAAGAGCTATGTGATATGTGACACCTATGTGTTTATTGTTAAGCTGATATGCTTAGACTATTTGGCCTTTATGGCATGTGATATTTGTGACCCTTGTGGTATGTGCTTCGGTCCGGACCAGTGTTGAGATATCTACTTTGTACGATCATGGTTCCTAGCCATTGAGACGTGTACTGGTTCATTTGGCTTTGGCAATTGAGGAACCTCGATACACGGGTGGTTGAGGAATCGGTGCAAAGAGTGGAGGGGGACGATAGTACCCATCATGACCGTGTGGGTTCAATGGGCTGACAAGCCACCAAACCTAAGCAACACGAGTGGATTTGGGGAACAGGTCATTCACTCTAGATAACCCTTGTATGGTGGACTACTTCGTGCTTCCCCCACCTTGACGGGGAGATGTGGTTATCCCCCATTTGAGCACGTGGTGACCGTGGCTAGCTACCACGTGGAGATATTATGGCTCAATGGACTTACCCGCATCTTTATGTGCTTATGTGGATACTTTTAAAGTATGATTGTTGCCAAACTTGTATTTTCAGAAAGATGGTGACTTGGTTTTGATAAGATAAATGTTTTTGGTTGTACTCAGTAGCTACGTTTATAGCTAACCTTGTGTGTAAAATGTTTTGTATCCGCAGAATGTTTAGTGGCCTTGGTGAGGCGGGTAGATACCTTGGGCATAGCTTTGGTTTATTTGCATTTCTGGTAATCTTGGATTTCCTACTCTTTTGTCTATGGTCTTGAGATTGACTGTGGTAACACCAAAAAGTTTTGGGTTATATTTATTGATGAAGTTTATTGTTAAAATGTTACTGTATTTTATTGAAATACTTAAAGAGAATTACAATGCTTCCGCAATTAGTTAAGGAGTTTTGTATAAACTATGTTTTAAATGGAGATTTGGAAAAGTTTAAATTTGGACTAAAAACCAGGGTGTTACCTGCCAAAAGTAAAAATTGGATATAAATATCCTCATTTGACTCAAATTGAGTCAATTGCACAGCCTTAGGGCTGGAACCATCGAGAAGGGAGGAGCAAGCGAAGAGTTCTCAAAGCAAGGAAGAAATCAAGGGGAAACTTGGTGGTTTATGGTATCCTTAGTTCATATTGGGAGCTTTGACACCTAATCTACCATCAACGCTTGGGTTTTTGAGCAAAGAAAGAAATAACAAGTTTGAATCATTGATCAAGTAAGTTCTGACTTATAATTGTGTTTGATATTAGTTATAGATGTTGTATTTGATGGTTAATTGGTGAAAATTGTGAAAATGTTAGTAAATGGGTCAAAAATTGGGAAATTGGTGAAATTGGGGTTTGGTTAATCAAGGATATGTTAAGTGGTGATGTTATAATGTTTTATTGTGTTACTTGAGTCATTCAATGCTGCAAATAAGTTTTGGTTTTGAAAGAAATGGATTTTGGTCAAATTGGGTTTGAAAATCAAGCAGAATGTTACTAGTCACGCTAGCTCCCGGCGCGAGCTAGGAGGATCGCGGTGCGAGGTCGCGTTTCTGCACAAGGTGATTTTCCAAGGAAATCTTCGCGGTGCGAGGCACTCTGAAACCTCTAAAAAACTAAGTTTTGACCCCTTTTAGCCTTGTATTTGATTGGGGTTTGTTTCCATTGGTTATAGAAGGTTTATATGGAGTATTTTAAGACCCGAAAGAGTGTCTAAGTCTAGAATTGAGCTTATATTCTTAAGAGATCTTGTTTTTGGTAAACTTATGCAAGTTGACCTCGTGTTTTGTGATCATAGGCTAATGATCAAGTGTTTGAGCTTTGGTTTGGTTTGGGTTGTGATCCTCATCACATCCTCAGGTGAGTACACCATGCGGATACCCAATTTTTATTAAAAATTATAATTCATCATAAGTGTGCTTTATATGTTTGGAAAAATGTTTTATGAAACATACTGAATTTAAGGATGTGAAAATTGTGAATTCATTATATGATGTGTTTTAACAAAGGTTTTCAAAGTAAGACCAATGCTCCACTTAAGAGAAGATCTTTATTAATGTTGTGCTTTTACCTGATGGTTTCTTGAAACATGATACTCCATGTAGGAGTGAGTTTTGATATTGTAAAAACACATATGATTTTAAGTTAATGAAATTATGCTTACACCTAGGGTGTGTTTTGGGCATTGAGATGCCAAATGTGATATTGTTTGTGGACCATTTATGCTCAAGAGCTATGAGTTATGTGACACTTATGTGTTTATTGTTAAGCTTAATTGCTTGAGTTACTTGGCCTTTATGGCATGTGCTTTATGTGACCCTTGTGGTATGAGTTTTGGTCTAGACTAGTGTTTGAGATATAGTACTTTGTACCATGAGGGTTCCTAACCATTGGGTGATGTGTATTGGTTTATGTGGCTTTGGCAATTGGGAACCTAGATACACGGGTTATTAAGGAATTGGTGCAAAGAGTGGAGGGGGATGATAGTACCCATTATGACCGTGTGGTTCAATGGGTTGACGAGCCATCGAACCTAAGCAACACGAGTGGACTTGGGGAACAAGTCATTCACTCCAGATAACCGTTGTATGGTGGACTACTTCGTGCTTCCCCACCTTGACGGGGAGATATGGTTATCCCCCATGTGGGCGCATGTTGACCGTGGCTAGCTACCACGTGGAGATATTGTGGCTCAATGGACAGACGCATCCTTATGTGCTTATGTGGATACTATTATAAAACGTTTGTTGCCGAACTTGTATTTTCAAAAGATGATGACTTGGTTTTGAAAAATTAAAGTTTTTGGTTGTACTCATATCCGACACCTTCATCATCAACAAGGAAGTTGAAGAACTTGTATGGTATATTTCTTCTTGTTGTTACTTTTTTTTTGTGTTATATTGTCATTGTCTAGAGTATGGTCCATCAGGTGGTGTGTTGGTAGTATAAAATTGAAAATTGTTTCTACTCGTTTTTCTTCCGTTGCTTTTTCTAGATGCCACCAAAACCCAACAGAATGTTGGTGATTTTAATGTCATCAAGGCATTTAGTATAATCGCGATTGACTTGAGACTATCTGATTCTAGACTTAGCTATAATTCGGGTTTAGAGGTGCGGAGTGCACACTCGAATAAACTAAGTGAGTATTGGGAATATGGTACGGGGGTCCGTGGGCTGGCCCTTGAAGGGGTTCCAAGGGTAGGGCCCTTGGCGGGGTCCGAGGGGCAGACCGCCGCCAACCACTACCAACAACCGCCAACCACTACCAACAACCGCCAACCGCCGCCAACTGCCGCCTAGACACCGTCCCCTCAACCGCCGGTGTAACCGCCTTATGTGTGGCCTATATAAAGGCCATTCGGCCTTGGTGTTTGGTACAAAAAACGTGAAACACTAACGATATACGAGAGAAGAATATACGAATACTAGTCCATATTTTGATGAAATAGTCTCTCATAAACGAAAGACAAAGCAAAGATATTATGTGTTTGGATTTGAATAAAGCTTGTAATTCAAATCAAGTTTCTTGAATTATCCTATATCTGAATCCGTGATACCCCAGGCAAAAGGGTCGAATTACATATTACGGAAAGTGTATTTAACACGATCCTCGAAATTATCCAAGTTATATTATTGTTATTCTTTACCTTATATAAACCCTTTCCTCCAACAACATCATGACCCAATTTACTTATAAAAAGCAATTCAGGAAGAAAGGTGGAAAATAGCAATGGATGAAGAAATAGAATCTATTACCAAGAACAACACATGGGATCTGGTTGAGTTACCAAGAAATCAAGAAGCAATTGGAGCCAAATGGATATTTAAAACCAAACTTGATGAAAACGCAAATGTGGATAAGTATAAAGCATGTTTAGTTGCAAAGGGATACAAGCAAAAATTTGGTATTGATTATACCGAAATATTTGCACCATGAAATCATCAGACTTGTACTTGTTCCTGCTGCACATAAAAAATTGGCAAATTAATCAAATGGATATTACAATGGCTTTTTAAATGGATATCTAAATGTGGGAGTATATGTTGAACATCCACTTGGATATGTGAAGATTGGTGAGGAACATAAAGTATACAAGTTAAAGAAAGCAATATACGGACTAAACCAGGCCCTAAGGCCTGATATATATTAGAACTGATGCACACTATGTAGAGAATGGTTTCAAAAAGTGCTCATGTGAGGACACTCTCTACACAAAGTCGGTTCAAGGTAATATCCTTATTTTATGTATGTATATATGTTGATGATCTAGTTTTTACAAGTAATTCATAATATTAATCAAGAAGTTCAAGGACTGTACGAAGCATGAATTTGAGATGTTGTATTTGGGATTACTCACTATTTATTGGGAATTGCAGTTAAACAAGAAGAAAGCAAGATATCCATGCCATCTATGAACAAAACTATGCAAAAGAGCTTTTGGTCAAGTTTAGCATGGCTAATTGTAAACCAGTTTCCACTCCAATGGAATATGGTTTCAAACTCCCAAAAAATACTTTAGAAGCAGTAATTGTTCCTTGCAAATATCGTAGTCTTGTTAGTTTAAATGTTTAATGTACCTTACAACCACTCGTATGGATCAAATGTTTGCTGTGAGTGTTATAAGCCGTTTCATGGAGGAACCATGAAAGTGTCACTTGGAGGCAGGATTGAAAGCATATTCTAAAATTTGTGAAAGGAACAATTGATCATGGGATAGTGTATACATGTGCAAACAATATTCTGCATACAATGATAATGACTTTGGAGGTTGTCTCCATGATAGTAAAAGCACTTATGGTTATATCTTTAATATGGGTGATCAGGTGCAATTTTGTGGCAATCTAAGAAGCAATGGATTGTTGATTTATCATCTATGGAGGCTGAGTGTCAAGCTATTTGGTTAAGGAGCATACTTAAGGATTTTCTATGATAACAAGTCTTCAATAACACTTACCAAAAACCCAGTTTTTCATCGAAGAGTAAGCACATTATTCGAATTAAGTTTCATTTTATTCGAGTGTTGTTTATCTTTTTTGTAACATCCTTAAAACGGGCCTAAACGTGTGCGAACGTGGTACGTCGAATTTTTAATTAAATTAAATTATATATATATATATATATTAGAAAGTGATATAAAAAATATAAAAATAATAAATTAATGGGTTATTAAAATATTAATAAAATAGATAAAGATTATAAAATATCGAACAGTTTCAAACAAGGATTCCAAAAATATTCTCGTTAGTTGAAACGGTTAAACGAGAGACGAGTTGTAAGTTGAAAAGGGGAACAAAATACCCACATGTGGATGATAATAACCCACAAGTCGGTTTTAAGCTATCCTCCTTATACATACACATACACACATACGTTTACACATACATACACACACTCATTAGTTCTCTGCTCTTGCAAAGTGATGAAGAAAAACTCTAAGGAATCATCAAGAGATCATTTAAGGTTAATTCCATCTGCAAATTCAAGATTGAGTCAACTCTAATTCATCATCTTCATCATCTCCATCACTTTGTAAGCTTATTTCTTCATTCTTGATTTTTGGGTTTTGAAAGAAAACTCATAAACTCTTGTTCCAGCAGTGAATTGAGCTTCATAATAGTCCCACAAGTTGTTCTCCGTCATCATTTCATCCTTGTAAGTTCATATTCATCCTTGTTCTTGATGGTGTTCTTCAATTCTTGAATTTCTAGGTTTTCAAGTGGGTTCTTTGATTTAGCACTGAAATTTATGATTGAAATAAGTTCCTATATCATTTCTAAGTACATAGGAATGAATTGCATGAATTAAAGTAGTGATCTTGATGAGTTTTGAATTTTGGCTCAAATGGGTCAAAATTGGTCAAATATGGGTCAAACTGAATTTGACCTTCAAGAACTGAAATTTAGTGTTCTAATTGTTTTTATAACTTGTTAGGATTGATTAGAACTCATAAGTTGGATTATAAGTGGTGCTTTTGCACAAATTCAAGAAATAGCCTAAATGGGTCAAAATGGCCAAAATGAGCTTAGTCTGTTTTTACACATCAAGAATTGATTTTTAAGGTTCTAATAGATTCATATGACTTGTATGAAATGATTAGAACATTGGTTTTGAATTGAAATAGTGGTTTTGCTTGAAATGGCTAAAATAGTGAAAATTAGGCCATAAATAGGCAAGAAATTGGAAAATTGTACCAAACAATGACTTTAAAGGTTTTGGTCAGTTACAACACCTTCAATACATCATATTAGTGTAGATGATGTGTTGAAAGTGTTAGAATTGGTCCATTTCAAGTTTTGGCCAAAATGCACACTTCTTTGTCCATTTAATTGTGATTTTCATATCAATTAATTGGATAGGAGTTTTTGATGTAAGAAAGCTTCCACATATGTCAAATGGTGTTATGAAACAATAGAATTTTGCTAAAGTTGATTTGGAGTTGAAATGGGATCAAATTGCACTTGCTGTGCAAAACTGAAAAAAATTGCACTGCAGCATGGAACGCGTCGCGTCCAACATTGGCCGCGTCGCGTCAACCCTGTTTTTGCACAAGGTGTTGTTTTGCGTTGTTCGTTCGCGTGTTGATGCTTGGACTATTATAATAAGTTAATAAATAGTTAAATAGCACCATTAGAGTATTATTTCAAGTATCCTATATGTTCTTTGCGTGTTTAACTAATTAACGCGTAAGTATTGGTATTATAGGTCAAGTTGACAATCCGTGAGTGCCAAAGCAAGGTCGTTGCTTATTCTAGCTTATCAGGCGAGTGCCGGATAACATAACAATTAATATATCTATAACATATATTAACAAATGAACTAAACATGATAATGAAAGGTTGTATACCTTGTTGTATGTATGAGAAATGATTACCATGATATTATACACACTTGATTAAGTGTAGATTATAAAGCATGATGATGATAGGCTTAACATGTTGACACTATATGATATGCACTTGATTAAGTGTAGATTGAAAAGCATGATGATGCTTGGTATAGCTTGTTGATATAATATAATGTGCACTTGATTAGGTGTATGTTATGATGATATGTATGATTGCGTGTGCGCAATTAAGATCCGATTGGATCAGTTATGTGTTTTTGAAGGATCCGGACCTGAGGACTGACTAGGCCTACATCGGGTCCAGCGATGGCCTGGGATTGCTTGAGGTCTGTGGACCATTGATAGCATCAGCGGTACCTGTATAGGTATTTAGGGCCTTGCAAGCCCAATGCTCTCCGAACGGATGGGTACAACCTCCAGCTGTACTCAGAGGAATCGATAGATTTCAAAACGCAATGGTGGATAACTTCACAGCTCACCCACCGGAGTGGTTGATGTGTCTGGTACCCCAGTTTGGTGCATTGAGCCGGGTTCGCTACCCCACGAGATATGTCGCCTTCTAACTACGCCAGCTCATCGCGAGATGCTAGGATATCACTATTTGAGCATGCTTAATGATATGTGATATGTTTATATTGATTATTATGTTGTTCTATACTCACTAGCTATTGTAGCTAACAGATACTACCTCTTACATGTGCAGGTGATCCTTAGGTGGTGAGCTCGGGTGCCTGCGGGTAGATACTTGTTTAGGAGGAACACTGCTTTGTTTAAAACTCTGTTTATGTTATGTTTGTACTTATTTTGAGATAATGGTCGGCCAGTTTAGTAACAGTAACACCAAAGATATATGTGGCAACATTTTGACTGTATGTATAATTTGCCACGTGTTTTACTTCCGCTGCAGTTTTTAATTATGAGACAGGTGCAAATGTTTTAATTACAGACAAACCCACGCGGTTTGAAAACTTAAATTGTATTTTAAATAGAAAATTTTGGTTCTCAAAATCATGGTGTTACATTTTTACCACGGATTAAGCAGCAGATTTATTCACAAAGCTTTTTCAAGTTGGAAATTTCTGTCGCTTGAAAGAAAACTTGGAGTTATGCAGATCTAGCTTAAGGGTAAGAAGCAATGTTTTAAAACCTGGTTTTTTAGTTGACCCGGTCTCCTCACTTGGTCACGGTTCAACCGGCGGGTCAACTCAGTTTCAGAATTTTAAATTTTTTAAAAATATATATGCATATGTGTGTGTATATATATATATATATATGTATATAAACTTGGAAACAATTACTAACTTATTAAGAAACTAAATAATCTATCAAGTATAAAATGAAAATTCTATTACGAGGGCTACATGAACACAATGGAGGTTTCTACTCAAAGGATAGTCGTATGTCTGAGATAAACTGTCGTCTCACATCGGTCGGAGATGACAAAAGACTGGAGTCGCCATCGAATGTCGACAGGAGTTCACAACTCATTTTTAGGGTTTATGTCGAGTAAGAGTTTCAAAGTGTCGCTATCGAGGTGACTAAATCGCTAAAATTTTATGTTTTTAAAAAATATTAAAATGAAAAAATAAAAATGGGTCAAACCGGGCTGGTTTAACCTAAACCCGGGCGGGTTAATGGGTCAAACCGGACTGGTCTCCTCACTGGGTCATAGGTCAACCAGTCGGACCGGCAGGGTTAACCCAGGTTTTAAAACATTGGTAAGAAGTAAGCTACATCGCGTATTTGGTAGTTATTGATGGTTGTATTCAAGAGCAAGTGTCTGGTAGTTATTGACGGTTGTACTCATGATGTGTTGTGTAACACCGCTTTTGAATTCAGTTACTTTAATGATAAATCAGGTTTTAGCAGTGGAAAGTTTTCTTTTAAAACAACAATTGTCATTTACATTATCAACTTATCAAAAGAACATTGGTGTTACCAAGTACAGGAACCGACCATAGTATCTATTTACATTACATCATAAAATACAAGTGTTCCACCCACAAAGGGGCAATGTAATTCCCAAAAGCAACCCGCCTCGCAGGCCATCTAGTATTTACCTGAAAAGGGAAATCATAATATCATTAGCTACACTAGCTAGTGAGTACATACGATCATAAGCATCAATACAGTAAGTCATGAATCATATCATAAACAATCATTGCTAGCTTAGCATATAGCGGTGTGCTGACATGATCAGTAAGAGTCGTGTCTTGCAGGGTAATCAATCCTGCTCAACAACCCAAACCGGGGAATCAGACACGATCAATCCGCGCTGGTGGGGGAGCATAAAACAGTCCACCAAGCATCGTTCACAGAGCCAGAGGCTCCACAGGTAATCCAGCTACAACCGGCTGATCACCACTCACGTTAAGGCACGGCCGTTCTGCAGAACCTATGATCCAGGATGCCTCCTGAATCACCGTGAAATCCCGAAGGATCCATTTACAACCGACTGACCTTAACCATGCGTCAGATAGTCTGCAGACAGTGCACATACACATATACGTTCATTTGATCCCACAGGGATCCATCATTTCACATATAACATCATACAGTTATTCATACGTTCATATCATCATGTATTAACTAAATGGTTCCAATCTGGACCCACTGGCATACACCTGATACATATTCTAACATCATACAAGTCATACCCTTACCTCCTCGAGCATACCTGCAAAAGCAAGTTAGTCATACATAGTATATTCACATAGTCAATTAGCATGCAAGCCTTACTCTACTGAGTCTCGTGAAAGCATGCACTCACCTGAGCTGTTTATTAGGCACAGGTATTCGACCTTGACTTCACAAATACAACAAGTTCACCTAACACATCATATTTACTTCAATCATTCACATGTGCATTCAAGACTTGCCAAGTAATCATTTAACTTTGGACACAACACAAATCCGCTAGGACTGTCGGATTTGGGGAAATCCGATGGTCCTGTCGGATTCATGAAATCCGATATACAAACTTCAAATCCCGATACTTACTCAATCAATCGGATTCCAACACTTAGGAATTCCAACATGTATGTGAAATCCGACACTTGCGGATTCCAACACATGAAGGGAAATCTGATACATAGGAATCCGATACTTACAATGAAATCCGATACTTATCGGATTTCAACACTTAGCAAAATCCGAGACATTAAATCCGACAGATATGCCAAATCCGACACTTGCATCGGATTTTGACAAATCATGCGGTTTTCACCACATGCGGATTCCGACAACTTCATTGTTGCGGAATCTGACAGTTTCATAGCTTGGAATTCCGACAGTTATATTTGGTCATTTAAACAGCTTCCAATTCATTGGTTTTAAGCCCAGAACATGTTAGAACATCATATTCCACTTGTGGAAACATCTCCAACATACCAGTTCTTCACAAGAACACCAAACATGCAAAACCCATCAAAAGGTGAGTTTTCCATGTTCTTCATGGTGTCCATGCATGGAGTTGTGTTTCTATCAACACAAAACACAAATCTAATCTTCTAAACACACTAGTATTAGGTTGCTAACCTTCAAGATCAACAACCGAATTCCTCTTGTTCTTCCTTTGAAATCCGAGAGCAGCAGCAGCGAGAGAGAGAAGAGAAAAGTGTCTGTGGTTTTGTGTGTGTGTTTTGCTATGTTTGACTTTAGTCAACTAATCACACACATATACTTTCTAATATCACAGAGGCTGTTGCCTCTTTCTTCAAATGGGGTTTTCCCCATTAATTAGTCTTACACACATACTTAATACATATATTCATACATGCATACGTATATACATATAAACACACATACAATACATATAAACGTAATGTCATTTAACTCAACAAGTATATACACAAAAACTTCTTACTATAATAACTATACATACGTACGTACTAATTACAGCTAGGCCCCAAGTTGAGGATGTTACAAATCTACCCCCCTTAAGAAGATTCCGTCCTCGGAATCTACTCAGTGATAAACAGGCGAGGGTACCTTGTCTTCATCTCGTCCTCAACTTCCCACGTCAGGTTTGGAACCAGATTATGCTTCCACTTCACAAGGACTAGTTTGATCATCTTTTTGCGTAGCTTCTTGACCTTCGTGTCAAGAATTTCAATAGGTTCTTCCACTAGTTGCTTGGAAGAGTCGACTCTTAATTCCTGCAAAGGAATAATCTGTTCTTCCTCAACGTGGCGCTTATGTAAGTAGCACAGGTTAAAGGTGTCGTGTATTCCAGATAGCTCAGGCGGCAGCTCTAGAGTCACCGTCTGATCATTCACTTTACGTATAATCTTGAATGGGCCAATGAAACGTGGACTTAGCTTGCCCTTGCGCCCGAAACGAATGACACCCTTCCAAGGAGAAACCTTTAAGAACACACGGTCACCGACTTCAAATGTAGCGGGATGACGCTTTGGATCCGCATACATCTTCTGTCGATCCCGAGCTGCTTTTAGATTTTCAAGAGCCACATTCACTTTGTCAGAAGTCATCTGGACAATTTCAGGTCTAGCAAACTGCTTCTCGTCAGGCTCCAACCAACAGGTTGGAATGCGACATCGCCTTCCGTAAAGCATCTCGTATGGTGGCATTCCAATGCTGGAATGATATGAATTGTTATAAGCAAATTCAATCAGTGGGAGATGAGAATCCCACGATCCACCAAATTCGAGTACATAGGCATGAAGCGTATCTTCTAACGTCTGAATCGTACGTTCAGATTGGCCATCAGTCTGCGGATGATAGGCAGTGCTCAGATGAACACGAGTGCCAAGTTCACGTTGCAGAGTCTGCCAAAAATTTGATACAAACCGAGAGTCACGATCAGATACAATCGAACATGGAAGGCCGTGACGTGACACAATCTCATCGATATACAACTGGGCTAAACGGGTCAGCGAAGCAGACTCGTTTGTTGCCAAGAAATGAGCACTTTTCGTCAATCGATCAACGATAACCCAGATCATGTCATTCCCTCTAGACGTTCTCGGTAGCTTCGTCACGAAATCCATGGTAATATTATCCCATTTCCACTCCGGAATATCCAGTTGCTGCAGATTACCATAAGGTCTCTGGTGCTCCGTCTTCACTTGTGCGCAGATCTGACATCTCTCCACAAATGAAGTGATGTCTTTCTTCAAAGTTGGTCACCAATATAGCATCTTCAGGTCGTGGTACATCTTTGTGATTCCTGGATGGAAAGATAGTTTGGACTTATGGGCCTCCTGCAGAATCAGCTCACGGTTACCTCCGACAGAAGGTACCCAAATCCTGGATTGAAAAGTCTTCAACCCACGATTATCTTTGGCAAGCTGATCCTTTAACTTCTTCATCGTCTCAGTCTTTAGATTTTCTTCTTGCAATGCAGTCTGCTGAGCTTCTTTCAATTTAGCAATCAAGTCTGACACAATGGCGATTCTCATAAACTAAGCTTCTGCTGTCGGTCCTTTACGGCTTAAAGCATCCGCTGCAACCATTGGCCTTGCCAGGATGGTAACGGATCTCACAGTCATAGTCTTTTATTAACTCCAACCAACGGCGTTGCCGCATGTTGAGTTCTTTCTGAGAAAAGACATACTGAAGACTCTTGTGATCTGTGCAAATCACACACTTTGTGCCATAAAGATAATGTCTCCACAATTTCAGTGCAAAGACAACAACAGCAAGCTCAAGATCATGGGTTGGGTAGTTCCGCTCGTGTGATTTCAACTGCCTAGAAGCATAGGCAATCACTTTATCACGTTGCATCAGGACGCAACCCAAACCCGCGTAAGAGGCATCACAATATACTGTGAAGTCCTCCGAACCCTCAGTCAGAGTAAGGATTGTAGCTTCACACAACAATTGTTTCAAGGTCTGAAAAGCTTCCTCTTGAGCTTCCGACCAGATAAAAACAACATCCTTGCGAGTTAGTTTGGTCAACGGACCCGCAAGCTTCGAGAAATCGCGGATAAACCGCCGATAGTAGCCAGCCAAGCCAAGGAAGCTTTTAATTTCGGAAGGAGTCCGAGGAACTCCCCAATTCATCACAGCTTCCACTTTAGCTGGATCTACTTTGACACCATCTTGACATATAACATGACCCAGGAAATGAACTTCCCTAAGCCAGAATTCACATTTGGACAACTTAGCATACAATTGTTCTCGCTTTAGAGTCTCGAGAACCTGACAAAGATAAAGCTCGTGATCAGCTTCCGTCTTCGAGTACACAAGAATGTCATCAATAAACACAATCACGGATTTGTCAAGAAACGGACGACAAACCCGATTCATCAAATCCATGAAGACGGCAGGGGCATTGGTTAAGCCGAACGGCATAACCAGAAATTCGTAGTGACCATAACGAGTTCGGAATGCGGTCTTCGGCACGTCTTCTTCACAAACTCGTACTTGCAAATGATCAAAAAGATCATCTATACGAGGAAGCGGATACTTATTCTTTACAGTTCGCTTGTTAAGCTCCCTGTAATCTATGCACATTCGCATTGTTCACTCCTTTTTCATCACAAAAAATACAGGAGCTCCCCACGGCGAGGAACTCAAACGAATAAAACCTTTGTCGAGCAACTCCTGAATTTGAGTCATCATCTCTCTTATTTCAAAAGGTGCAAGACGATACGGAGAACGAGCCAGAGGTGTAGCTCCTGGAATAAGTTCTATTTTAAATTCAACATCACGAATCGGAGGCAAACCCGGAAGTTCTTCAGGGAATACCTCAGGGTAGTCAGACACCACCCGAATATCACGAACTGGTCGCTTCTCCATCGTAGCATCAATAACATATGCCAGATAAAAGTCACAACCTTTAGCAATCGACTTTTGAGCTTTAATCATGGAGACAATAGGAATATCAGAATCCCATCGTTCTCCACGTGCAACAGCATAAGATCCATCAGAGAGAGGGATCTTAATCATCTTTTTGGAATAGATAATCTCAGCATCACGCTTGCTGAGCCAATCCATCCCGATCACGACATCAAAGCCCGTAATAGGCATAACAAAGAAAGAAATAGGGATATTACTCCCGTCAATATAAATCGCGGCTATTGGGACTTTCTCTATAACAGAGACTACTTTGCCGTCAGCGACCTCTACTCTGAGCGGCTCACTTAAAGGGACAACAGGTAATTGCAATCTTCTACGACACACCACAGATACAAAGGAGTAGGTAGCTCCAGAATCAAATAAAACACTAGAAGGGATATAACTGATAAGAAAAGTACCCGTGACGACATCCCCTCCTGCTTTGGCCTCGTCGGCCGTCATCTTAAAAGCCCTGCCTTTCGCGCGGGGCGCATCATCTCTTCTCGGCCCTCTAGAAGAAGAAGACCCTTTAGCTCCAGCACTTTGTCTGTCTGGGCAATCAGTCAGTTTGTGCCCAGGCTTGTGGCACCGATAACACACATCTTCTTTAAAACCACACTCTGTCGTAGCGTGGCCCTTCTGCCTGCACCTCCAACAACGTCTGGTAGAGTTGGAACACTCACCAGAGTGGTATGTACGGCACTCAGAACACCAAGGAGAATTAGGCCTTGGTTTCTTAGAGGAATCAGTCTTCCCGCCTGTAGAGGATTGTCTTTTGGAAGGAATCGATTTATCAGACGGATTGAACTTCCTCTTTGACCCTGCACCGGCAGATTCGCCCTTGCAGTACAAACGGTCACCTTCTAATTGTCGGGCTATATCAAACGCCAGATCCAGTTCAACAGCTGCCCGCACATGTGGGCGAAATTCCAGTGGCAGAGTTGCCACAAACCGCCTTATCTTGGTGGTCTCGTCTGGGATTAGATGGGGAACAAACCGCATCTTATCAGTGAACGCGGTGATATGTTCTTCAATTGGCGTGTCCCCTTTCTTGAGATCATTAAAATCACTCTCCATTCTTTCCAAGTCATACTCGGTGCAATACTTCTTCAGCACCTTCTCAGAGAACTGCTCCCAAGTGAGAGCACTCAGTACTTCTTTTCGAACCAACGCTTTTACCGTATCCCACCAGAAGATGGCACGGCCCTTTAACATACGTATTGCGTATTTTACGCAATACTCCGATTCGCACTCGCATGATTCAAACACTTGCTCCATCTCCCAGAGCCATTGGATCGTAACAGTGGGGTTATCACTCCCCTGGAATGTTGGAGGATTGCAGGTTAAGAATTTCTTGTATGAACAAGTCTTGTGAGACTTGTTCAACGTCGCTTGCAATAAGATCTCCTTCGTCACACGAAGCTCCTCCTCCAATCGCCTAATAATTGCAGCCTGATCTGGCTCAGGTCTGCCTTCTCCGGCATTATGCTGAGATCTCTGATCTTCAGCCTGATGAGGCATATGAGAAGCCTCATCTTCTAATTCTTTAATAGCTTGTTCGGTATGGCCACGTTCGGTAGACATCTTAATTCAACTTTCTATATAACAGAGAAAGAGCAGTTAATACTCAATCTCACTGACTTAACTTACAAACAAGTCATCATATAATGCCAGCATACATATAACACTCTTATTCAGACTCCCCCCTTAGGAACACTTCTATATGGTCGGGCCCGAGCTTGAGATCGAATACTCTTACAAGTACTCAATTCACTCAAACTTAGGCTCTGATACCTAATTGTAACACCGCTTCTGAATTCTGTTACGTTAATGACAAATCAGGTTTTAGCAGCGGAAATTTTTCTTTTAAAACAACAATTGTCATTTACATTATCAACTTATCAAAAGAACGTTGGTGTTACCAAGTACAGGAACCGACTATAGTATCTATTTACATTACATCATAAAATACAAGTGTTCCACCCACAAAGGGGCAATGTAATTCCAAGTCATAGTATCTGCAGACAGTGCACATACACATATACGTTCATTTGATCCCACAGGGATCCATCATTTCACATATAACATGATACAGTTATTCATACGTTCATATCATCATGTATTAACTAAGTGGTTCCAATCTGGACCCACTAGCATGCACCTGATACATATTCTAACATCATACAAGTCATACACTTACCTCCTCGAGCGTACCTGCAAAAGCAAGTTAGTCATACATAGTACATTCACATAGTCACTTAGCATGCAAGCCTTACTCTACTGAGTCTCGGGAAAGCATGCACTCACCTGAGCTGTTTATTAGGCACAGGTATTCGACCTTGACTTCACAAATACAACAAGTTCACCTAACACATCATATTTACTTCAATCATTCACATGTGCATTCAAGACTTACCAAGTAATCATTTAACTTTGGACACAACACAAATCCGCTAGGACTGTCGGATTTGGGGAAATCCGATGGTGCTGTCGGATTCATGAAATCCGATACACAAACTTCAAATCCCGATACTTACTCAATCAATTGGATTCCAACACTTAGGAATTCCATAATGTATGTGAAATCCGACACTTGTGGATTCCAACACATGAAGGGAAATCTGATACATAGGAATCCGATACTTACAATGAAATCCGATACTTATCGGATTTCAACACTTAGCAAAATCTAAGACATTAATTCCGACAGATATGTCAAATCCGACACTTGCATCAGATTTTGACAAATCATGCGGTTTTCACCACATGCGGATTCCGACAACTTCATAGTTGCGGAATCCGACAGTTTCATAGCTTGGAATTCTGACAGTTATATTTGGTCATTTAAACAACTTCCAATTCATTGGTTTTAATCCCAGAACATGTTAGAACATCATATTCCACTTGTGGAAACGTCTTAAACATACCAATTCTTGACAAGAACACCAAACATGCAAAACCCATCAAAAGGTGAGTTTTCCATGTTCTTCAAGGTGTCCATGCATGGAGTTATGTTTCTATCAACACAACACACAAATCTAATCTTCTAAACACACTAGTATTAGGTTTCTAACCTTCAAGATGAACAACCGAATTCCTCTTGTTCTTCCTTTGAAATCCGAGAGCAGCAGCAGCGAGAGAGAGAGAAAAGAGAAAAGTGTCTGCGGTTTTGTGCGTGTGTTTTGCTATGTTTGACTTTAGTCAACTAATCACACACATATACTTTCTAATATCACAGAGGCGGTTGCCTCTTTCTTCAGATGGGGTTTTCCCCATTAATTAGTCTTACACACATACTTAATACATATATTCATACATGCATACGCACATACATATAAACACACATACAATACATATAAACATAATGTCATTTAACTCAACAAGTATATACACAAAAACTTCTTACTACAATAACTATACATACATACGTACTAATTACAAGTAGGCCCCAAGTTGAGGATGTTACATGTTGGAAATGTAATCATAAGTATGGAATAATATTATTCCAAGTTTCTTAGTGTGGGTTTTGTGTGTTTGTAGGTGTGTGCAGGTTCAAGTGGAAAACTGGTTGTATCTTGGAGGGCTAAAGTGGAGCTTGTTGTTTGGAGGGCTAAAGTGGAGCTTGTTGTTTGGTTCGGGGGCTGAAGTGAAACTTTTGGTGGAAGGATCGTGATAAAGCTGTGTGTTGCTTCTCTGGGTCTCCAGTTGTGAAAAAAATCAGTTTTTAGTCTTCTTCAAGATACTTAAGGTTTCAGTTGTAAGTTGTTGAGTTTTCAAGTATCAATTGTCTCACAAATAATAAAGTTTTGGTTTCTGTTCTTGGGTCATGTTTTCGAACATGGTATCAGAGCAGGTTTGTGTGAAATCTGTTCATCTATCGATTGGAGATTTGGTGTTGCTGCTAGTATTGTTCTAGGGTTCCAAACTTTTGAAGTTGTTTCTCAAGAAAATTCATTCAAATAATCTCTCGAATTGGGATTTGGTGTGATAGTCTTTCTTCCGATCGTTCTAGGGTTCCAAATAATCCGCCGATTGCTCAAAAAAACCCCAATTATTCAAATAAGATTAAATCAAAGATTAGTTCTCAAGATCTACATCGAAACTTAGTGAAGTTCATCTCAAACGAATTGTGGGCTTCTCATTCATATCTAACTCTGTCTTTGTGTGTCTTTGTTTGTCTCAAACGAATTGGTGGTATCTTGAAGAGTTTCTGCTGCAGTATTAAAGCCCTAGGAGTCTAATCTTCGAAGTATAGCACTGTAAGTTGGTCTAACCTACCTTGTTCAATTGCAAGTACCTTTCTCAGTGAGCTTCTGTGTCGGACAGAGGTTAACTGCCCACTGCGTGAAACAATTGGCCTATAGGCAAGGATCTTTTGTGTTTAAGTGTCGTTTTATGCTTTACGTGGTTCCGGTGACACACTTCTTGTGATATAGATGTTGTATGTTGGTTTATAGATAGTATTTGTATTTGGTTCTGTGTCTTTGGTGGTTGTCTGAGAAAAACAACCTGCTATCAAAATGTCTATCAGGTTTAGGTTCAACTGAACCTGAAGTAGAAAATGTGTTTGGAACTCAAATTAGTAAATTGGATTTTGGAAATCCTCTATATCTTCATGCTAGTGACACTATTAACACACCACTAGTTAGTTTTAAATTGAAAGGCATTGAAAATTACAAAGTGTAGGCTTGTGCAATGGAACTTGCGTTAGAAAGTAAAAACAAAATGGGGTTTATAAATGGTACTTGTATCAGGTCTGAAACCAATAATATTCTTTCCAAACAATGGGACAGATGTAACTCCGTTGTTTTGACTTGGATTTTAAGTTCGGTCACATAGGAACTTTATCTAGGTCAAATTTTTTCAAAAAATGCTTCTGTTGTTTGGAAAGAATTAAAAGAGACCTCTGATAAGGTGGATAGGCCAGTAACATTCAATTTACATCACAATATAAATTCATTGGTTCAAGGTGGTGAATCCGTTTCTGAATATTATCATAAGTTGAATTCATATTGAAGACAGTTTGATGCATTAGTCAAACAGCCAACATGTATATCAACCAATCAGAACATAATCAACTTATAAAATTAATGCAGTTTTTAAGGGGATTAGATGATGTATATCAACCAATCAGGAGTAATATTTTGACCCAGGAGCCTCTTCCTAATGTTAAAACAGCTTTCTCAATTATATCCAGGGAAGAGTCCCATAGAACTTTAAATGTAGTCGGGAATTCAAAAAATTAGTCTTCTTCTTTTGCAACAAAGTTTAATGACAATAAGAAGAAGATAACTAGAAATACAAATCTGGTTTGTAAGAAATCTGTTTTGAAATTATAGGTTATCCCGAAAACTTCAAAAGAAATTTAAATTCAAACCTTATTTGTAAAAAATGTGGTATGAATGGACACACCATAGATAGGTATTTTGAAGTTATTGGCTATCCACCAGGGTTTAGGAAGAGACAAGAAAAAGTTGGAAATAAACGTTTAAGTAGTCATAACGTGAGTGAAAGTGATTCATCTTCAGGGTTGTCTCATGACGTTGGTTGTTCTAGTGATTTTCCTTTACTTCTGAACAGATTGCTAAGTTGATGAACTTGGTAGACGAAAAGAGTTTTTCCAGACATACTCAAAATATTATGGCAGGTAGATTCTATAATTCAAATAGTTTTTTTTAATTCAAAGTTTGAGAAGTGTTTCAATTCGAATGGGTCTTTGGATTCATTCAATTGTAATCATGGCTGGATTGTTGATTCAGGAGCAAATCAACACTTGATTAACTCAGATTTTTTAATGTCTAATGTGGTAAATGTGACAATTTTGAACCTTTCTGTAAGTCACACTAATGGAACATAAGCTAAACTAACTAAAATTGGGAACTTAAAGTTGTCAAATAATATAACGTTGTTTAATGTCTTGGTTGTTCCTAATTATTGTGTGAGTCTTTTGTATGTTCATAATCTTACAAAAGATAGCAATGTGAGTGTTGGTTTTGATCATAATAAATGTTGTGTTAAGGATTTTGATTCAAAGAATGTCCTGGGGACTGGTAGAGTGAAAAATAGGCTGCATTTCTTTGATGTTGATAGGTGTGTAGGTAATTGTAATTCCTCTTGTTGTGTGTCTAAATCTATCTAGTATAATAGGCTTGGTCATCCTACACAACAAGTCTTGTCTATTTTAAAGGAAAAACTAAATCTAAAAAAAATCATGAGTTGGCTATATGTGAAACGTGTCATAAGGCCAAACAAACAAGGGAACCATTTCCGTTAAGTGAACATAAAACAAGTTTGTTGGGTGAGTTAGTTCATCTTGATGTGTGGGGTCCATATAGAGTTCAAAGTAGGGAAGGATATAATACTTTCTTACTATTGTTGATGATTTTACTAGAGCCGTATGGGTATATTTGCTGAAGTCTAAGTGTGAGGTTTATGAACACGTGGTTATATTTTATAATATTTTGAAGAATCAATTTGGTAAAAGTGTTAAGGTTTTCAAAAGTGACAATGGGAGAGAGTTTATAAACAATATAATGGAGTTATTTGTAAACAAAATGGCATAATTCATCAGACTTCATGTACTTATACTCCACAGCAAAATGGTGTGCCTGAAAGGAAACATAGGCACTTGCTTAATATAGCGAGGGTGCTTATGTTTCAAGGGGGTTGCCTCTCGATATGTGGACAGATTGTGTTCTAACTGCAACTTATTAATAGGTTACCTACTTCTTTGTTGGCCGTCAAATCTCCTTATAATCTAGTTTTTGGTTTTGAACCTGGTCTCTCCTATTTAAGAGTTTTTGGATGTCTTTGTTTTGCCGCTGTTTTGAATAATCATGATAAATTTAGTCATAGGTCTAAAAAGTGTGTTATGTTGGGATATTCAAACGATAAAAAGGCTTATAAACTTTAGTCTGATAGCCATACTATAGTTTTTTCTAGAGATGTGGTGTTTTATGAAACAGTGTTCCCTTTTAAGAATGATTTCAAGAATGCAATTTTTAATGATAATGGTGTAAACCATTAAAAAAATTTCAGTTTTGATTGTGATAACCAAAACTCTTCAAGTCCCAATGATGAGGGGAGAGGATCTTCTGTAGGTGATGGTAGTAACACTCGTTTTTATAGTGGTGCAGACGGTACTACCGAAAATGAGTCTGTTACAGCAACAAAAATGTTGAGAACAACTCCCATGAGGGCATTTTTCCAAATAATGAACATGAATTGAGTAGTATGGAGAGGCTAGCAGAGTTTGTGTTTAGGAGGTCAAATAGGATAAGTAATATGCCAAGAAAATTCGATGATTTTGTTGTTGAAGGAAAGGTCAAATATGGGATTGAAAAATTCGTGAATTCTTCTTTATTAAATCATGAAAATCATGTTTCTGTTTCAAGTCTGAATAAGAGTGTTGAACCATCTTCCTTTTCAGAGCTTGCAAGGATCCTAATTGGGTCGATGCAATGAATTCTGAGATGTAGGCTTTAAATAGAAATGAGACGTGGGAATTTGCTGATTTGCGTTAGATAGAAAACCAATAGGGGGTTTACAAGATAAAGTATAAATCAATATGTGAAATAGATAAATATAAGGCTAGGTTAGTTGCAAAATGTTATAATCAAAGGGAATGGATTGATTTTGACGAGACTTTTTCTCCGGTGGTTAAAATGGTTACTGTTCGTTGTTTAGTTGATATTGTTGTTAATAAAGGTTGGAGTTTGTTTTCAGTTAGATATTAATTATGCCTTTTTGTATGGAGATTTAAAAGAAGTCTATATGTCCTTGGCTCAAGGTTATTTTGATGTAACAGATAAACGTGTGTGTAAACTTAAAAGGTCTTTGTATGGGTTAAAACAAGCTCCGAGAATGTGGAATGAGAAGCTAACTTCTTCTCTTCTTGAAAATGGGTTTATGCAAAGTAAGAATGACTATTCGTTGTTTATAAAATCTAAAAGTGAGATATTTGTTGCTCTTTTGGTTTATGTTGATAATATTGTGACAACCGGCAGTGATGTAGAAGAAATAAAAAAGTGTAAACAGTTTTTGAGTTCAAAGTTCTTAATCAAAGATTCGGGAAAGTTAAAATATATTTTAGGAATAGAAGTTTTAGACACTAGCTCTGGTTTGTGTCTATCTAAAAGGAAGTATTGTTTAGATTTGCTTGTTGAGTTTGGGTTGTTAGGGTGTAAACCGGCAAAAAATCCTCTAGAGAGTCAAATCTTGTTTTTGAGAGTCATGAGTTAACATGGTTGTGATTTACCTCTTTCAAATGTTACCGAGTATCAAAGATTAGTTGGTAAATTGATTTATCTTACTTTAACGAGGTCTGATATTGCGTATACAGTTCATGTGTTAATCACTTTATGCATGCTCCAAAACATTCTCATTTGAAGTTAGCAATGAGAGTTTTGCGTTATCTGAAGGGTAGTCTAGGTAAGGGAGTGTTGTTTACAAAAGGTAATTGTTTGTCCTTGTCTGCGTTTGTTGATTTAGATTGGGTTAAAAGTTTTACTTCTAGAAAGTCTATAACTGGTTTTTGTTTGTTTCATGGTGGTTCTTTGGTTTCTTGGAAAAGTAAAAAACAGGCCACTGTCTCTAGGTCTTCTGCAGATGCAGAATATGTAACACCCGCAAACCCGGGCTAGGAGATTAGCGGGTTGACGGTATGTGATTAATTGCGCTTAATTTGTTATGTGTTTAATAAAAGTTAATTGAATTAAATTAACTTAAAATTAGTTTAATATAAGTTATTAGAGAAATTTAGAAAAAAAAAGAAAGAAAAGGTAGTATGTATGTATGTATGTAAGGTATGTATGCATGTTAGTATGATATTTTATGCCACCACCACCTTAGAATTGTGTGTAAATTATGTATACGTGTGTGTCTATGGCTTTTTGGAGAATTATCTGCTCATTTGATAGAAAGTGAAAGTGTGTAGTGTGTGTAAAGTGAGAGAAAATCTCTTGTGAAGAAAGCTAGAAAGTGTCAACTTGAAGATTTAAAGTATAGATTTTGAAGTTGTTAATTCAAAGTAAAGGTTAGTTTATGATCCTATCAAGTTATTATGCATCTTGGTATGTTTTCTTGTTGATTTCCATAGTCATATGAAAAACCACCATTAATGGAGTTTTGTAAGTAAACTTGGGAAGTGGGTTTTGATTATTTGAGTGTTTTAATTGTTTTTGATTTGTTCATGATGTTTGTTTATGTGTTATATGAAGTTTGTGTATAGTTTGGATGTATTTTTTTAGTGATTTGTAGAATTTCAGATTGTATGTATGTATATATATTTTACTGAAAAAGAATAGGAAAGAAGATGATGAAGTTGTTATATGCTGAAAGGGGTCCGACTTTGGCCCCGGGTTTGCTGAAAGGGGTCCGACTTAGGCCCCGGGAAAGCTAAAGTCATCCGACTTTAGGCCCCGGTTCCATCCGACTCTTGTGAAAGTCACCCGACTTTAGGCCCTGGTTCCATCCGACTCTTGTGAAAGTCGCCCGACTTTATGCCCCGGGTCATCAGACTTTCGGCCCCAGCTCCGGGTCATCCGACTTTTAGGCCCCGGCCCCGGGTCATCCGACTTTTAGGCCCCGGGCAAGCTAAGAAGGGTCCGGGTTAGGCCCCGTACGACCTGAACGGGCCCGACTTTTTATGTTTCTTTTCAAAAGTGAAATTTAGCATATTGGTTATGGTTTTATTGGATATAAATATATGTGAATATATATATATTTATAAATTCGAGACTGATTTGATTGTTGCTATGTTTTCAAGCAATCAAAAGACTCAGTAAAATTAGATTTATGAGCTCGTGCTGGTTTTGAGGTGAGTGGACGTTAATCGCGGATGGTAAAGATTTCGGTTAATGTTATTGATGTGATGCATGATTGTGATTGAGATTGGATTGGATTGATTGAACTGTTGATTGTGATTATTGATGATTGATATCTGCTGCATGTTTATTTAGTCGATACGCACTCTTAGGATGATTTTGAGTTGCGTTGGGAAGTCAGCTATACGTAGGATTGGGCTGGGCTCGTTCACTGGTTGGTTGAACAATGTTAGCCTTACTGGTGCATATGTTGCATCAGAGGGGGATTTTTACTGTGCCAATTCAGTGGGGGGCTATCGGTAAACCTTTGCTTTGGCCGGCATTGGTTGTAGGTTCTGCGCCGAACCGCCGGTCTTCTTGGAATATGTGATTATATGCTTTGATATTGACTGTGGATGTTTGCTTTTGGTGTTTAGCCTCTACTCGATCACTTAGCTTTGTGCTAATTCCCCTCAGTTGTTGCTTTTGCAGGTTCGTGTTTGTGAGGTTAGCTGAAGGAGAAGTTGACCTGACTCTGATATTAATTTTTGAAAAGAGACGAGCCTATAGTTATTGTAACACAACAATGACATTTTGTTTGAACAATTATGTATATTTGTTAATATTGGTTTGTATGCAAATGGTTTGTTTACTTAAAGCTTCCGCAGCGTATTTAAAAAAAATGGCTTGAGTTTTCCGGTGTTACAAAATATAGAGAATTGGCTGCTGTAACTTGTGAAGTAATTTGGGTTTTGAAATTACTAGATGATTTTGGTATAAATAATATGTAGTTCCGGTAAAAGTGTTTTGTGATAACAATTCTACAATTCAAATTGCGGCTAACCCTGTTTTTCACGAGAGAACTAAATATTTTGAGATTGATTTACATTTTGTAAGAGAGAAAGTAAGCCTAGGTGTGGTACAAGTTTTGAAAGTAAAGTCTACTAAAAATGTAGTAGACTTGTTTACCAAGGGTTTAACTGTCTCTCAACATGAACAGTTGAGTAATAGGTTGGGTTTGGTTGACTTGTTCTATACTTAGATTAAGGGGGAATGTTGGAAATATAATCATAAGTATGGAACAATATTATTCCAAGTTTCTTAGTGTGGGTTTTGTGTGTTTGTAGGTGTGTGCAAGTTCAAGTGGAAAACTGGTTGTATCTTGGAGGGCTAAAGTGGAGCTTGCTGTTTGGTTCAGGGGCTCAAGTGAAACTTTGGTGGAAGGATCGTGATAAAGCCCTGTTGCTTCTTTGGGTCTCCAGTTGTGAAAAAAACAGTTTTTAGTCTTCTTCAAGATACATAAGGTTTCAGTTGTAAGTTGTTGAGTTTTCAAGTATCAATTGTCTCTCAGATAATAAAGTTTTGGTTTCTCTTCTTGGGTCATATATGTTTTCGAACATGATGGTTCATTATGTATATATATAGATATGTGTCTGTAAACTTTGGTTTGTTGTTGATCAATTCAGTAATACAATAAAGTCGGTTTCTATACGTATTCTAAATCAACCAACATCATTAAGTTACTATCCCAAACATCACAGCTGTATTATCCAATGTTGACGTGTCAGCATATATACATGTTACAACTGATTCATACACAATGAAAACAATAAAAAGAAATTATTCTATCTGATCTGTCAATTTACACTAAATTCGAAAATCCTTTGTTTAACCAATTTCATGTTTGTGCATGTATTACATATTATGGCGTATCCATTTGTTTCTTTTTTTTTAGCTACAATGAATTGTCCAGCTAGTGTAATTAGATTTCGTGTATGTAACTTTGATTTTATGACGTTAGTAGTTAAGATGGTTTCTTAATTGTTCATTTGATTTTGGTACTTTATTTCCTTTTACAAAACAAAATATGCTCGAAGAACTCTAATTCAAGCATTATCTGTATATATTCATCAAAATTGTATATTTAACTAGGTTTTTTATATCCGCGCGTTGAGACGGAGATTTTTAATATACGTTTTTACACATGAATTTGATTCGAATTTTGTTTGTTAAATTTTATACGCATAACTTTGAGTTATAATCATATTCACGTTTATACGTTAATTTCTTCGTAATTATTATTATTGCATGTTATTATATATTTTAGTAAAAGTATATTATAATTTAAATAATATCTTTGGGATTTGATTTAAACGAAGCCATAATATTGAGTCACTTGTATTGAAATGAAACAATCTGGTGGCTTTTGAAATATATTGCAACTTTAGATTCAAAATGAAAGCAAGAGAAAAAGTGGAGAAAGGAAATAGAAAGAAGCAATCAAGCAGCAAGAAAGTTGCTTCATTTAGCTTTAAATACAATTAATCTAACAACTTCAAGTATATGTCCACACTTAATAAATTTTCGTTTAAGAATAGATAGTATGAAAATATTATAGAAGACAAACCTCTTATAGTTAAATCACTTAGTAATTACTTCATACGTTAGTTTTTCATTCTTATTGCTTAACTTACCATTCAGTCCTATAGTAATTACTTTTAATCACGTCAAATTTTATGATTTACATAATACTATAATTAATCCATTAAAATTTTTAAAAAGAAATAAAAGACAGAAAGATTGTTCACTCCTTAGGCTAACAATCTTCCCCCACCTCCACCACCAACATTTGTAGTTTGCAGTAGGGGTGTCAAAAATAACCAATATCCGAAATAACTGACCGACCCGTTTAAGTTTCGGGTAGTTCAGGTCGGTTATTTCGGTTAACGGGTAAAGAGGTTTAGTTAACCAGGTAACCCGTAACCATTGTGATTCAGTTGTCGGTTAAATAAAAAAGGGTTCGGGTATACCCGAAATACGTTAATTGTTAAAAAAAGATTTTTTTTCATATTTACCTAGCCCAAATTTAATAATCAAAATTTGAAACTGAAACATCCACAAAACCCAAAATACCTAAATTGGTATTCGTTGCACATCAGCGTACATGTGTGGATATATATATATATATATATATATATATATATATATATATATATATATATATATGTGTGTGTGTGTGTGCGCGCGCGCGCGTTGAAACTCAGTCGCTGAAACATATTGTTTTTATGTGTTATATATATATATATAACATGTTTTTAAGGTGTTTTGAAACTTGAAACATGTTTGTTTGGGATATATTTTGTGAAGCTCGATAAATTTTTATTTTTAGAGTTTGAAACTTGACGTGGTGGAAATACATTACTTATTTTGGTATAATGATTCATTATAAAGAGATATATACATCATTTTAATAAAGATAACTCAATTACATATGACATCATTTAATGAAAATAGCCCAAATGCCTAATTACATACGTGGGCTAAAAAAAAATTTATAATGCAAAAACCCAAATAGCCAAATTCGGTTATACCCGAAAATATATTAACTGAACCGTACCCGATTTCAACCGTTACCAGATATCCGAATATTAAAACGGTTCGATTATCGGTTATTTTTTCAAAAGTAAAATAACCGAAATACCCGACTCGAAAACTGATACCCAAAATATTTACCCGAAAACCACTCCTAGTTTGCAGTGGCACGTGCTTCACCCCACAACTACTCCTTTCACTTTAAAATTATAATATTAAAATATACATTATGTTATGATAAAATTTATACTAAAATGTAGATAAAATTAAGACGGTCACAAAAACATATGTATATCTATACTGACTACTATATTTTAAAAGTTATAAAAGAAATTTAAGTAACATATAAAATTAATTAGTTGTTTGAATATAATAATTAATAAAATTATAAGCATAAAATAGTGTGTCGCCATGGCAAGGAAACAAAAAAAAAGAGAAAATTGATAGTCCACATTGAAAGACTGTACAACGTCCCACACTATATTTATTCCTTGTTATGAGCGGTACAAAACGACATCTAATTTTCTAAAACGACATCAACCGCTTGACAAATGTATATATGTATAATTAACAAATTTGGTTTGTGTGATTCTATTTTCTAGGGCAAATTGTCGAGCGGTAATTTTTTTTTGTCCAGGAAGGAGTATCAATTTGAATTTGATGTAAAAAGGAAATCTTAGACGTGTTAAGATTTGTTTTTTAGCATGTAATAATACTGGTTTTAATAAAAAATAAAATTTTATCATTTTTTATGCAAAATTGAAATTTAATGATTCTTTTTTTTTTGTAACAAATTAAATTTATAATCGATTCAGAGCACAAAAAAATTTACATGTTATCTTTATTGTCATATTTTGATGCATATTATCTTTCTCGGCAATTTACCATATTTTGTAATACGGTTTACTCTTCAATTTATGAAACTATTTGTATATCTTTTATTTATTTACTAGATTAAATTCTCGTGTGATATAAGGTTTGATTTAATAAAATAGTTAAGTTTCTAAAAGTATATTAAAGTTGTCATTTTTTGCTATTGTGTATAGTTGTATACCTAACTTTAAAAACTAACAGTTTGCGTATCAACATACCTCTTGTTCAACTTGCTAGCTTTTTTTTATCATTTTTAATTTATTTTTATCTCTCTAAAATCCATGTTAGATGCCATGTCATTTATTATTGGGGAAGATAAATTTTAAAATATGAGCATGAAGAATACCATGAAGAACACACGAACAGATGTTGCCAAACCGATCTGAAATTCCAAGCCATTAACATGTACAAATCTTGAATTTGAACCAAAAACTCTAAAAATGAAAACCATAAAATTGAAATCTGAACTAAGAACAAAGAAAACGAAAACCCTAAAATCGAACCAAAATCTGAAAACCAAGAAACATGTCTAAACCAATAACAAGAACAAGAACAAAAACTAGATGGAATCCTTTGTACCATAATCGAAACTTACTTGGAATCCCTTGGGTAGATTGAATCGGCACATGAAGAAGACAAACCAGATATGTGATAATCGACACATGAAGAAGACGATCCGGATCTATTGAAGTAGAAGAAACCCTCGATTTTAATATGAAATCGCAAATGAAACCGCATCTGAACCCTCGATTTGAAGAAGATCTTAAAGAAACTAAAAATGCATATCGGACCCAAGGATTGTAAAGCAACACCCAAATACTAATTTTTACCCAAAACCATGGTCGTCATCATTGTTAGGAGGTTCAAGCGTATGGGTTTGGTGAGATAGCTATGGTGATTCTGTAATACCCGAACTTTCGAAATTAATAAAAGAACATTTCATGAGTGTCGATTACTATTATCATGGTTGTTGAAATAAATTTGCAGTTTTATAGTGGACTAGTTGATCATTGGGCTTGAGTAACTAGTTACGTAAATGGGCAAAAGTAAATGATTAATTGAGTTAATTACTTGGTGGGCTTGAATGGTTATGATGGGCCCAAGCCTTGTAAGGAAGGTGTATATATATGGAATTAGGGTGCAGCCCCCTAGGAGTTGCTTTTACTATTTCATTACCTTCAAACTGGTGTGTGTTTGTGTGTGTAATACTCTCGAGAAAAACAGAGAAGAAAGGGATCAGAATCAGCTTGGAGCATAAAGAATTGCTAAGAAATCATCAGGTGATGTTCCTTACCCCATTATGATGTTATAGGTATCAATCTTTCCTTGCTTATGTGATGTTTCCATAGTTAATGATTTGGGTTCTAGGGGTGCTTGTAGTGGTCGAATAAACCAGGAAAAAGGGGTGAGATTAGACCCCCTAATACTCGATGAAACACAAATCTGTTTTAAAGGAATTGTTAAAAATGAATGGAGAAATGGTTTGCAACAAAAATAAGATTATTTGGTTAAGTTTTGGGAAGGTTGGATTTTTGGTAATGGAGTCTGGGAGTTGCAGGCCTTGGTCCAACCAAGATGATGCTTGATCCGACTTTTGGGTTTTAAGTCATCCGACCTTTATGTTTTGAGTCATCCGACTTTCGTATGAAGTGGTCCGTCTGAACTTCGTATATGATCTGACCTTCAGACATGCTCCGACTTTGGTGGACCTTCATCCGACTTACGCATGTAACTAAGTGATCTGACTTATGTGTTTGATCCGACTCTTGGAACTAGGTTGGTCCGACCTTGGGGCCTCATCCGACCCTTGTAACTTTGACGTGGTCCTACTCATGAGTTTAAGAGGGTCCGACTTGGAACCTAGTAACAAGGACCTCTAACGATTTTATTAACGAGTAAGGAATTTATACACGGTATTAACTCAATTAGGCCTGTGTCAGGTGACGGCCGTTTCACAGATAACCCCAAGTGAAATTCTGAAATTTAGAACCATGTTACTAAGACCTTAAACAGGTGAGTACTCTTACTTACAATCTAAACTGATGTTATATGTGGCTCTGACTTACGCTATGTGTTATCTGATACGATGTGCTTTGTTTAATGATGAGACCGTTCACTTCGGTGAGGGGAATAATGTGTTAGTCCCAGATTGAGTACGTAACAACAAATGTTTGTAGAAGGGGGGGTTGAATACAAACTTTAGCTTTTAAAAATTAAAGACACACCATTATACTTTTATATAATTCTTATTAAATGTGAATCAAGAATTACATGTACTAGAAGCGGAAATTCTAAGTACAATAAAAGGTGGCAATCAATTTGTCTAACACATAGACAAGCTAACTCTAAAACAACTAATGTATAAAGAGTGTTCAACACATGAACAAGTTAGGTTCTACACAATGCTTAAACTCTACGAATTTATCTCAACTAATGAGATTGCTTTGTGTTGTGTAGAAGCTTCACTCTTTTGCATGTCCACCATGCATGTATATTTATAGAAGTCTTGGTGTATCTGGTTGTATGAAGGAAGGAGACAAGGAGTATGTGGAAATACAATATTTTAATTGTAAAGGTAGTGGGTGAAAAGTAAAGTTACATTAATTAACTATTTGATAAAAGTAATTGTACTTTTCTAAAAAAGTGCAACCTGCTCACAATATAAAATATTAAAAGCCACATCTTCTGTTGTGTATAACTTTCTTTCCCTTTCCATGCTTGTACTTTAAACAACAGTCATGCTTCTATTTGATTTGACTTTACCAAGTATGGGATTGCTAGCCATACTTAGTTGTTGAAACAAATCTTCAAGATCTTCGTCTGTTTGAGGTATCTTTCTCCTTTTCCAGAGGATAAGATCAAACCTTTTTGTCTCATACATGATCCAAAAAGTTCTTTATACTTTTACAAACGAAAATCTAAGGCATAAAAGAACAACACATGTTCTGCCTTTTGCATATGACTTTTACAATCTGAAAGATAGAGCAGATTTGACATTTTTCTTGACTCAGCTAACAAAAAGTACTGGGAGCTTTAAATTTCACTACTCAGTTGACAATATATATCAGTTGATCAATTTTTGCTAGGACTCAGTTGATACATATTGCTCAGCTGATAATATAGATGCTCAGTTGATCAATAGTTATCTTAGGAGGATATAAGCTCATGTATTGATATGATCAGTTGATCAAGAATGCTCAGCTGATCATTTAAATACATTAGTTTATGTAAAGAGATGACTTGTGTTAGAAAAGACTTACTTAGCTGATGCTCTGGGCCTTAGCTTATCCAATGTTCACTTAGTTGATGGTGTAGCTGAGGAAAGTCCTTGCTCAGCTGATGGTGTAGGCACTCAGCTGATCGAATTTCTTCACTCAGCTGATAGATCACTTTCCTCAGCTGATGGTCTTCTTCACTTGTTTTCTTCATCTGATACTCCTTAGCTGATGTCCCTTGGCTGATACTTTGAGTAGGAGCTGATACTCAGCTGATGGTTCCATACTTAGCATATTTTCCAGAATCTGATCCAAACAACACATGTTTGAATTCTTTCTAAGTCATACTGAATGTAGGGTTTGGTTATCATCAAATTCTATGTTTTAGGATAGGCAGAGTTAATTATTAGGGTGAAGTGATTATCTCCCCAACAATCTCCCCCTATTTGATGATGACAAAACCTTTTTCTTTTTAAAGAATCAGTTCGACTTCGAATACAAAATGTTTAAACTTTTAAGTTGTTGGTCCCAAAGAGGGTAAACAAGCAACCGATACAGTGTAGAGGGGGGGGGGGGTTGAATACACTTTAAACAAATAATCAAATTAATCAAACATATATTCAATAATCAAATAGAACAGTAACTATTATCACTCTCTAATCAAATCAACAAGATGATTTGATATTACACTGATTATAAACCCAACTCTCTCTAAACACTCTTGAATCACAAACTAATTGATGATCGAACTTCTTGTTAAAACTGATTAACAAGAACTCTTGAAAACTCTCTTGAACTTTCAACTCACAAAGTTATCGCAACACACGCATATTAAGTATGACAAACACACGTACGTTTTGCAACTTATGCAGTCTTCTTATGTTCTTCGGTATATTGTGTTCTATATATATATATTACAACCCATAAGAAGGTTTATACTCATACTTGATATATCTACGAATAAATCGCAGTTTAAAGATAGAACTTATCTTTTCTTTAAAACCATAACAAACTCCTTAATTAGAACATATCTAACTAATTCCGTTTGAGATCTCTATCTAACTAATAGAGAGTTTAAATTAGGTTCAGATATCCTAATTTAAATGTCGTAGATATGGAGAGTTTATAACAGAATTTAGAACTTACTTAAATTCTTGAACTGACTTCTGACTCTGAGCTGACTCACTCAGTCTTGACCTCGTCAAGCTGAGTTCTTGAAACTTCAATTCTTCAAGTCTTCAAGTCTTCACTCTTAAAACCTATCTCAGCTTAGAAGTCATTGAGCTATCTAGTACTTACATAGAAAACTCTATATCTGTTTATACGCTGACTACTCAGCCTAAGCTGACTAGTCAGTCTATAACAGAGTTACATAATTCCTAACTCTTAACCTATCATCTATACATATCTATAGTTTGTCTCATCAAATCTAACTATTCTAAACATGGGACTAACAATCTCCCCTAATTTGATGATGACAAAATATCGAATCAAAGTAGGTATAGGTTAACAGAATTATGTTGAACTACTCTCGAACTTACCAAAGTTAGTTCTTGAAATAAGTATTCAACTGATCCGTACTTATTTACCATATCTTGAAATTACAAGATGTTTATATTACAAATCTATTATAAGACTTGTATTCTAAGTATTTGGATATACAACTACTTAGATACTGAACTTATCAGAATTAATTTAAGTTCTGAACTTACAAAACTCATACTACTGAACTTATCAGTTTATGATTGAACATATCAATCCTCAACTTGAACTTACAAAGCTGTTTATTCGAACACATCAAACAGAATATTGAACATATCAAATAATAAAACAGTTGAACATATCAAACTTGAATTTGTATTAATGAACATATCATTTACATTGTAGCTTGATCATTATGATCAGCTTATGCACACTTAGTGCTTACAAAATTATAGAACTTATCTATTTAATCAACAGGATCTCCAACTTCCAACCACATATCTAAACATTTTAGTTCCCAGATGGCAGCTTCCTTGATAGCATCATTCATAATCTCTTCACCTTCTGGCAGCTCTCTCATTTTAGTTTTCCTTGACCTTACTTCTTTGTTGAGATGGTATCTGAATACTGAATTCTGAGTTGAGTCATCACATAGAATTCTCAAGTACAGAATCAACTCCAGATTTGCCAAATGAAGATCCGCTATTCTCAAGAAGCACTGATTACCTTCCACATCCAAGTACATAAATCCTTCCAAAGGCTGAGTGATAAACGTATTTTCTGTGAATTCAACTCCCTCTGGAACTTGTATACTTATCTTTCTTTTGGCTCGCTGGCTTGCTGCTCTAACTCTTGCAACTTTATTTCTATTGAGGAAGGTATCAATCTCATCAGCTGGAATCTCTCCTAATTTATCAATTCTTAAGAAGAGAGTCTTGAGCACATCAACTATTTCTTGTCTGATTTGACTCTTTTTCATCAGTTTGATAGTTGTGGCTACATTTTTCAACTCTGAGAACCCCAACTTGTATAGACACCTCATATCTAGACCAATTTCTTGTTTCTTGATTAAAATGTGTTCTTTTATAGCAATGCCTTAAATCAGCATTTGAGTAGGGAATTGGGGCAGCTCTGGGTCCAGAATAGTCAGCTTCAGCTTCAGCTCTGGCAGCCTCAACTTTAGCCTTTTCTCTTTGAAGCTCAGCTTGTTTTTGCTGCTCTTTCATCTCCTCCATAGTCAGACCTAGTTCTTTAGCCATCTCTTGTAACATTTGCTCAGCAAGCATGTCACTGGCTTTCTGTGCTGCATCAGCTTCATCACTTGAGTCAGATTCATATGTAACTAGTTGATGTTGACCTTGTTGTTCTAGCTCAGGCTCAGCAATGATGACCTTTCTTCTCTTTGCTAGAGGCATATCATTTCTTTTCTTTCTTTTTACCATCTCAAACACCCTACTCTTCCCTTTATCTATTTGTGAAGTTGGAACAGACTCAGCTTCAACAAATTTTGACAATCCAGCTTGAGGAAGGTTGGTGTGAGCAGTTTGAGATGTTTCTTCATGTGGAGTTTCTGGTTGAGCTTGTGAAGTTGTGATAATTTGGACTGTTGGAGCCTGTGGCTGTTGTTGGGAAGGCTGATCTATAGTGCTCATAAACTGACCATGAGCTTCTTCTTCAATTTGTACTTCCTCTGTATGCTCCCCCTCAACCTTATCATCATCTTTATTTGATTCTTCCTCCCCTTTTTGTCATCATCAATAGGGGAGGGTCTGAATTTGAGCACGAAGCTTCCCAAGTTGGCTACTAAAGTTGAAGTATCATGAAGTTTGCGCATCAACTTGGCTTTATCATTTTTCCTCTTCTTGTGCAGGAGCTCAAACTGCGTGTGTAAGTAATCCATAATGGCTTGGGCATCAGTGGCCATCAGCTTGGGCTCCTCAGGTCGTCTCCGTACCTCAAAGTCCTCCTGTCCAGTGGAGGAGTGTATTTCCACTGTAGGAGTGGCTGTTGAGTGTTCCTCAATTGGTGAGAATGTAGGTCCCATATCCAAAGGTTGGTGCTGACCTATGGAATCAAGGGAGCCAGATTGGGGACCTTATAAACCTTCTTGGTGTATGAAAAGTTCATTGACAGGTCGTGCTAGAATGTGTAAGAATGGAAGAGAAGAATGACCAATGTCGTGAGGTATGGTAGTGGGGTGAGCTAGGCTTAGTGGTGAGGAGGGGGATATTTGACCCTGGGAATTGGTCAGTATTTCAATGTTACCTTCATGGGGCTGTGAAGGTATAGAAGTAGTCTCTCCCATGGCACTAGTAGGTATGGGCTGAGTAGACACCATACCCGGTATAGGCTGAATGGCTGAACTGAGCCTTGAGGTTGGCACCTTAAGAGAAGGTGTCTCCCCCTCAGCTCCTGCCGGTGGAGGTATCAATGTGATATCAGCTCCAGAGTCCTTGTGAGGTGAAGGACCACCTTTGGCAGTTTTTCTTGTATAGGTGCATGATATATCCTTGGTAGCAGTGGGTTGATAAAGGTTGGCTGTAGATTGTAAGATAGATGGAGATGTTTGAGGTGGGGGAGAGGGGTTAGACTGAGATGGGCTTGACTCAGTCTTATCTCCCTGCAAAGGAGATGGAAAAATGTGAGAGAAAGAAGGAGATGAAGGAAGAGAAGTTATACCTGCGCCAATCAGTGGTGACTCTGAGCTAGGGAACATACTCTCCTACCCAGAGCTTGAGGTGGAACATATCCTTTGGATGCATGATCGGAGCTGAGTCCTTTGAGGTTCAGCTTTGGAGGACTCAGCCTCAGAATCATCTACACCATCTTCAGCTTCACTTGACTCTGAGGTCGGAAGCTGTGTATACACCCTCATCTGAGCACTCATTGTAGGGTGCTCAGGGAAAATATCATGGGCGAACATTCTTGAGCTGAGAATAGGAGTAGGGATTGAATCATATTGGGCAGTGTATCTTCTACCCAACCTGTCCTCGATCACCATAGATAAGAATCGTACAAAGGGCACAATTGGGTCCCTCACAATTTTGGTCACCAGAGACTTGAGTGCCTCAAAGATCAACTCAGCATAGTCCATGTGTCGATCATAGAATATGTTATATAGCAGTTGCATTTCGAAATCATTAACATTATCCAGTCCACCCACCTTTTATCTAAGTGAACGGACCAATGTGGACACCATGAATCCCCATGCAGTCTGGAAAACGGATTTCCTTATAACTCCAATAACTCGAGGATGACCCATTAAGGGTAAGACACTTCATGATGTTTCCCTAGAAACCGTCGCCTCATACTGATTATGACCGGCTGATTCGCATCCAGTTTGCACGTATACCAGAACTCCGTGAGAAGTTGAGGAATGAGCACCGTAGGACCACGAAGAAATGCCTGTGCCAGGGGTCCCTTTCGAATGTATGAGACCCAGTCCTCATAACCCCTGCCAATTTTCGATTTTGGAATGTCGATACAGGCAACGACATTATTTTGTTTGTAGACGGGGAGCGTATTGTTCTTGAAATTTCCACCACGGATCATCTGTTCATTCAGATTAAGAGTGTAACCCTCCATTGAAATCGAACTTATCGTATTGGATTGCACGTAGCAGTAGTAGGGTTTAGCACTGAGCAATGACCTCTGCACACATCAAGGTTAGGGTTTAATAGATAATATTTTGGAAGAGTAAACGAAATATGATGAGGAGTCTCTCTTATTTATACCTTTTCAATGTGAGAGAAAATTTACCGTTATCGGAGAGTAATAAATATGACCGTTACAGTAACAACCGGTTACGCAGTTTGTTATAACGGCTATATTTAATGTAACTTAATTTGACTAACACTGTTACATTGATCCGAATTCATTCAAGATGAACTAAATTATCATCAAGATTCTCTTAAAAAAATTAAGTTGTAAACGACTTACGATTATTTGAAACATAACATACCGAAAATATGTTAACCATGTTGTTGGATTTGCCATTTGTTAGGACTGACCTAGATATGTAGAACTGACCACACTTTAGAACGGAGTACTCAGCTTATCCTGAGTGCTCAGCTTAGATGGAGCACTCAGCTCAGATGACACTTCGTCGAGGTCAGCACTAAGCATATGGTAACCAGAGATAAGGAATGGACCATACCAATTAAGGGTTGAGCATGCCAAGCTTGCCAAGTAGAGTCGTAAATCTTGTGCCTTCAATTGGTTTAGTGAAGATATCTGCAAGCTGATCTTCAGTCTCAATGAAGACTAACTCTATCTTTCCCTTTTCGACAATGTCTCTGATGAAGTAATGTCTTATCTCAATGTGCTTGGTTCTTGAGTGAAACATTGGGTTGTGTGTAATGGAAATAGCACTCTGATTGTCACAAAATATGGGAGTCTTTGAATAATACAAAACAAAGTCTTTAAGCTGATGTTGCATCCATAGTATTTGAGCACAACAGCTCCCTGCAGCTACATATTCAACTTCAGCTGTGGAAATTACCACTGAGTTTTGTTTCTTGCTTGTCCAGCTAACTAATTTTCCACCCAAAAGTTGACATCCTCCAGTAGTACTCTTTCTATCTAGACCACATCCTGTGAAGTCTGAATCTGAGTACCCTATTAGCTCAAACCCTGATCCTTTGGGATACCACAAACCTAAGTTTGGTGTTCCCTTCAGGTATTTGAGTATTCTTTTGACAGCTAGCAAGTGGGATTCCTTTGGATCAGCCTGATATCGTGCACAAATACATGTAGCAAACATTATATCAGGTCTGCTTGCTGTTAAATAGAGTAATGAACCTATCATTCCTCTATATGTAGTCTGACATACAGATTTTCTATCAAAGTCCTTGTGTAGCTTGACATTGTGTAACATTGGGGACTTTGCGGGATGGCTTGAGTCTAATCCATATTTCTTAATCAGGTCAAAAACATACTTGCTCTGATTAATAAATATACCATCTTCTTTTTGATAGATTTGAAGTCCCAAAAAGTAAGTCATCTCACCCGTCATGCTCATTCTGTATTGATTGGACATTATCTTAGAGAACCAATCACACAGACCTTGGTTTGTTGAACCAAAGATAATGTCATCCACATAGATTTGAACCAGAATGACATGTCCTCTGCTCTTTCTTATGAATATAGTTTTGTCAATACTTCCTTTAACAAAATCATTTGAGAGCAAATAGGTGGACAGTGTATCATACCAGGCTCTTGGAGCTTGCTTGAGTCCATACAGAGCCTTGTCTAACTTATAGACATAATCTGGATGTTTAGAATCAATAAAACCAGGGGGTTGTTTCACATAGACCTCCTCCTGTAGTGCTCCATTTAGGAATGCACTTTTAACATCCATTTGATACACTTTAAAGTTTGTAAAGGCTGCATAGGCTAGAAACAACCTTATAGCTTCAATCCTTGCAACAGGGGCAAAGGTCTCATCATAATCAATACCTTCTTCTTGTCGATACCCCTGAGCTACTAGCCTTTCCTTGTTTCTAATCACTACTCCATCCTTGTCCATTTTATTTCTATAGACCCACTTAGTGCCTATAATTGTTTTTCCTTTGGGGGCAGGGACAAGGGTCCAGACCTTATTTCTTTGAAATCTTGTCAGCTCCTCTTGCATAGCCTCAATCCAATCTTCATCTTTTAGAGCCTCTTCAGTCTTCTTTGGTTCCATTTGAGATAGAAAACTAGAGTAGGCAACATAGTTTGCATTTTCCTTAGATCTAGTTGACACACCATCTTCAATGTTCCCAATGATATCATCAAGAGGATGATCTTTTAATACTTTGATGGTTGTAGTAGGAGACTGAGGTTCTGGGTCTGAGTCTGAGCAGTGTCTCTCAGCCTGAATAGGACTTACTTCTTCAGTCTGAGTAGGGATTGAAAGATCACTTATATTTTCAATCTGACATGTACCTGATGATTCACCGAGACTCTCAGGCTGATTCTCTTCAATATTGATAGTTTCTTTTGATGATGCACATTTGTCAGATTTACCACCATCATCATCATCAGAATCATCCATAACATACATGGGATTTGATGTGAGATCTTCTTTGCTCCTCTCAAGCTCACTCACACTAACTGGGTCAGCTTGAGCTCTATCGAATTCGTCAATACTTGTCTCATCAAACGTAACATGTACTGACTCTTCAATTACCTTTCTTTTAAGATTAAAAACTCTGTAAGCTTTGGAGATTGAATAATATCCAACAAATATACCTTGATCAGCTTTGGGTTCCAACTTATGGAGCTGATCTCTTTGGTTTAGCACGTAGCATGTTGAACCAAAAATGTGGAAGTATCCAATGTTGGGTTTTCTGCCATGATACATCTCATAAAGTGTTTTGCCATGTCTTTTAACTATTATTGATCTATTCTGGGTATAGCAGGCTGTACTTTCAGTTTCTGCCCAGAAGCTCAGCTTGAGCTTTGCCTCACATAGCATGGTTCTAGCAGCTTCAATTAACGTTCTATTTCTCCTTTCAGCGACTCCATTTTGTTGTGGAGTTCTTACAGATGAGAAATTTAGAATAATTCACTTTTCTTCACAAAAGCCTTCAAGAGTTGAGTTCCTAAACTCAGTCCCATGATCACTTCTGAGCTGTTTAAGCGACTTACCCTTTTGCAACTCTTCTTGTCTTATGAAGCTGATTAACTCATATGCAGCTTCACTTTTGGCTTTTAAGAAGACCACCCAAGTAAATCTTGTGAACTCATCAACAATCACTAGAGTATACTTTTTACCACTTAGGCTTGGGGTGCTTATAGGTCCAAATAGGTCCAAATGCAACATATGCAATGGTTCCGTAATTGAAAAATTCTGTTTGGACTTGAAAGACCCCTTATGATGTTTTCTCATTTCACAAGTTGAGCAGAGTTTGTCTTTAGCAAATGTGATCTTAGGCAGACCAGAGACTAACTCTTTGCTAGACAATTTGTTAATATATTTGAAATTTAGATGAGATAGTCTCTTGTGCCATAACCAACTCAACTTGGGAGTTGAGTCAGAATACAAACATGTTTCTGTTCAAAGATCTGCGGAGCTGAGATCTAAGAAATAGATATCTCTCTCTCTTTTTGCCATTAGTATTGGTTTTCCCTTCTTATCATAAATTGTTCCTGCATGCTTTCTGAAGGTGACTTCATAATCCTCATCACACAATTGACTGATACTTATCAGATTGTGTTTAAGGCCTTCAACATATGCTACCTTCTTGAAAGTAACTGTTCCAGCAGTTATCTTTCCATAACCTTTAGTCCTTTCTTGAGAATTATCCCCAAATGTCACCTTGGGTCCTTCATTGTTTTTGAATTCACTTAGAATCCCTTTGCTTCCTGTCATGTGCCTTGAGCATCCACCGTCTAGGTACCACTTGTAGGAGCCCTGCACATGATCAACTAAACATATTAGTTTCTTTTTGGAACCCACTGTTTGGTGGGTTCTGAGGATGAGCACTTAGCTAATCCTTTAGAGTCTAACTGATCTGCTTGAACAGATTCTGAGTCTATTTTGAACTGATCATCCTTTACTTTTTTAGGTCTAAGATTGGTACTTACACAATCTTTGGCCTCATGACCTCTATCACCACACTTATAACATTTTCTTCTAAAGATGGGTGTTTGGGTGATTTCTTTGAGTTTTCTAACATTAAATTTGGATTCAGTTTTAGGGTCATAAGATGTGGATAACCTTTCAATCCTTTTAGACAGTTTGTCTACTTGATTTTCTCTGACTTTGGACTTATCTTTGTCTTCTTTGCTCCTTTCAAGCTCACTCAGACTAACTGGGTTAGCTTGAGCTCTGACAGATTCGTTAATACTTGTGTCATCAAATGTAACATGTACTGACTCTTCAATTACCTTTCTTTTAAGATTATATACCCTGTAAGCTTTGGAGATTGAAGAATATCCAACAAATAAACCTTGATCAGCTTTAGGTTCCAGCTTATGGAGCTGATCTCTTTGGTTTAGCACATAGTATGTTGAACCAATGATATGGAAGTATCCAATATTAGGTTTTCTGCCATGATACATCTTATAAGGTGTTTTTAACTATCATTGATCTGTTCTGTGTGTAGCAAGCTGTACTTACAGCTTCTGCCCAAAAGTTCAGCTTGAGCTTTGCTTCACATAGCATGGTTCTGGCAGCTTCAATTAAGGTTCTATTTTTCCTTTCAGCAACTCCATTTTGTTGTGGAGTTCTTTCAGATGAGAAATTCTGGATAATTCCCTTCTCTTCACAAAAGCCTTCAAGGGTTGAGTTTCTAAACTCAGTCCCATGATCACTTCTTAGCTGCTTAGTTGATTTACCCTTCTGCAACTCTTCTTGTCTTATGAAGCTGATTAACTCATATGCAGCTTTACTTTTGCCTTTTAAGAAGACCACCCAAGTGAAGCTTGTGAACTCATCAATAATAACTACAGTATACTTTTTACCACTTAGGCTTGGGGTGCTTATAGGTCCAAATAAGTCCAAATGCAACATATGCAATGGTTCTGTAATTAAAAAATTATGTTTGGACTTGAAGGATCCCTTATGATGTTTTCCCATTTCACAAGCTGAGCAGAGTTTGTCTTTTGCAAATGTGATCTTTGGCAGACCAGAGACTAACTCTTTGCTAGACAATTTGTTAATGTATTTGAAATTTAGGTGTGACAGTTTTTTATGCCACAACCAACTCAGCTTGGGAGTTGAGTTAGAATACAAACAGGTTTCAGTTGAAGGGTCTGCAGAGCTGAGATCTAACAAATAGATATCTCTCTCTCTTTTTGCCATTAGTATAGGCTTTCCCTTGTTATCATAAATTGTTCCTACATGCTTTCTGAAGGTGACTTCATAATCCTCATCACACACTTGACTGATACTGATCAGATTTTGTTTAAGGCCTTCAACATATGCTACCTTTTTGAAAGTGACTATTCCAGCAATTATCTTTCCATAACCTTTAGTCCTTCCTTGAGAGTTATCCCCAAATGTCACCTTGGGTCCTTCATTGTTTTGGAATTCACTTAGAATCCCTATGCTTCCTGTCATGTGCCTTGAGCAGCCACTATCTAGGTACCACTTGTAGGAGCCCTGCACATGATCAACTAAACACATTAGTTTCTTTTAGGAACCTACTGTTTGGTGGGTTCTGAGGATGAGCACTTAGCTAATCCTTTAGAGGTTGACTGATCAGCTTCAACAGACTCTTTAGACTGATCATCATTTACTTTTTTAGTCCTAAGATTGGTACTTACACAATCTTTGGCTTCATGACCTCTGTCACCACACTTATAGCATTTTCTTCTAAAGATAGATGTTTGGGTGACTTCTTTGAGTTTCCCAACATTAAATTTGGATTCAGTTTTAAGGTCATAAGATGTGGATAACCTTTCATTCCTTTTAGACAGTTTGTCTACTTGATTTTCTCTAACTTTGGACTTACCATTGTCAGCTTTATGGTTACCCTTATTTGGTGAAGTCTGACTTACAGACAACTTCTTGTTTTTAGACATCCTTTCATATTTGGCTTAAGAGTTATTTCTTTTTGAGTTGATGTGAGTTATTCTGTCAAAGACAGTTGTTCTCACAGGATTGTAATCCAATCTTTTGAAAACTGACTTACAGTTTCTGTTGGATTTGAAACATTCAGCTTGATGGTTTGTATGAATAACCTGGGGACTTTGGGTTGGTCTCACAAACTTATTGGTTTTGACCTGTTTTCCATCTTTGTTCCTTAAAAATGTTTTTGGGAGTATATCATCTGATTTCATAGTTTTGTCTTCAAGACTGACTTGTTCTTTGATGATTTCATCAGCAGCAGCACTATAATCTCCCCTAGCACTGCTTTTACTTGATTTGGTATCTGCTGGTTGATACATTTTTCTGCGTCCCTTGATGACTTACACCAAGATTCACAGATCTTTCTTAGATTATCAGCTTGTTCTTTTGATTCTTGTAGTTCTTCACTTAGAAGTTTGTTTATGTGAAACTGACATTCATAATCACTTTGAGTCTTTTTTACCAGCATTTATGAGAGTTTCAGAGTGTTTAAGTTCATTTTTTAATTTTGAAATTTTAGTTTTCAAACTAGATTGATCTGTGAGAGAGGTTTTGAAGTCATTCAACAAATAGTTGAACATTAAACATTTTTGTTCATCGGTGTAAGAGCTAAAGTTATTTACCTTATACATGGAGGCAGGATCCCAGTTGCTGGTTTGCTTACTCAACTTAGCCGCTTCTGCTAGATCCTCATCAAAGGAACTATCTTCTAACTCATAGTCAACTTGTTCATCTTCATCCTCAATGGCCATCAGACACCTATTTGGCTCATCATCATCTGAGGTAGATGATTTAGTATCCCAAGTCCGAGCAAGAAGAACTTTGGTGTTTTCATCTGGCTTGGCTTTGAGTCTTTGATATTTCTTTTTATATTTATCAGCTCTGTAGGCATTTTTGTCAGCCACTGAAGCTGATTCTTTCTTCTTAACTCTGCACTCAGCAACTATGTGTCCTATCCTTTGACAGTTATAGCACTTAGATTTCTTAGGATCAAAAGTAGACTTACCACTTTTGCTTCTGTCAGGTTGACCCCTTCCTCTTCTGAACTTTCTAAAGTTTCTTGCTAACATTGTCATTTGTTCAGTAAGAGCATCCATTTCTTCATCATCTGAACCTGAGTTAGGGCTTACTTCCCCAGATTCATATTTAGAGTCAGTCTCAGCTTGAGACTTTTTCGATCCCTTCTTCTTCTTTTCTGCAATTAATGTAGATCCAGTGATAATCCTTTAATTCTTCAAGTATCAAGCTAATCTTCAATTGCATGTGTAGAACTATGAGAGAATACTAATTACACCTTGATTAACACATAGTTCATATCATTGATTATGGCAATTGATACATGATTAGCCTTAATCATAGGCTTATATACCCCATGAGTATATTTACAATTAAGACCCTCTAGTTTGTAATTAATAGAAACTTCACTCAAAATATAATATTCTATTTTATACAATTAATAAACCTAACAATCTCCCCCTTTGTATAGAAATAGAAGATGTTATGTCTTTTTGTCATCTGACACAAACTTTAACAATCTCCCCTTTTGAATCATGCAAATATTCTTTTTCGGTTAATATTCTTTTGAAGCTTTGGGGAATCTTCAAACCTTTTTTTTCTGATCTTGAGCTCTCTTGTTTTAAAATAAGCTTTGCTTTTGCATGAGGAATATTTTGTTCTCTCCCCCTTGAATGTAGCTCTTGATCTTGTTTATCCTGATCATAATGTCTTGATCACACAATTATCTTTTCTTTTGAATCTCCTGATCTTTTTCAAATTTGATAGATATCTCTTTTCTTTGCTCCCCCTTGACTTGACATATATTGATTTTTCAGAATTAAACTTTTCTTTGTCTCCCTCTTAACACATGAATCTAGTTTTCTTTAGCTGCACAATTTTGATGATAAGAACTCATCATCATCTTCAACTTAGTAAGAATCAGCTAATATTTTTGTTTCCTTCTATCAAGATCAACTAAATTTCAATTTCTTTAAACTTTCTCCCCCTCATGATGATCAGGATTCTTCATGAACATCATGCAATTGTAATTTATATTCAGCTTGATTTGTGCATGAATACTTCAACATTTATAGATTAGAATCCTCCTCATGACATTCAGTTGAATTTATCAAATATGTATCTCTTTGATATTGTGACCACAATGATATTACAATGAAAGTATCCGAGACAGTCTTTAGGGCACCATCTCAAAGTTCCCGTTGGAAAATGTTAACACCAAGATCACATAGATTGCTCGTTAACACTACAGTTTGAATAAACTGTGTGACCTACATTCAGTGTTGGAATAATGATAGCACTGGTAGGATTTCCATCTATCATCGTGAATATCACAAAGATAACACTCAAAATGTTCCGGTATCAGTTACGAAAACTAGATACTTGTGACATTTTCATCATGTGTCCTAAGAAATGAAATGATATAGCAATAAACTCTAGACTCTATAAGTGCATGAAAGAAGTCGGGGACCGGAGTAACTGTCCTCTTTGCTTCAATATTATTAACAATCTCCGAGTGAGATGTCAATAGAAATGTGTTAATTCTCCGTGTGAAATTGAAACAATCATCTTTTAAGAGATAATTGAGTTGCTGGGTGGGGTTAGTGCATTGCATCATTGGGTTCATGATGTCTTCTTCAATACCAAATTTCAACACATGAAATCTAGTAGTATATGTGATTACCCAGATTGACATTGTTTAGAGAGGATCTTTCTTTTCTTTTGATCCTATCTCTCACCCTCAGCTCTCTAAATATTTTTCACCTTCTCCCTCAAACTCTCTTTCTAGAATGAATGCATGTATCTGTGTTTGGATACATTTGGACACTTGTTACAAATTTGAAACGATTTGAGCAATCATATGGATGTCAACAAGAATGATTTGCAAGAAAGATTCTGTTGAGATTGATTGTCAAGAATGATTTGATCAATCAAAGAATACGAACAATCAAAGAAATATGAAGTATGAAATGACAAAATGATTTGACATGTATGCTCAAAGTGATTTGTTGATCATATGCACCCCCATCTCCTGTTCCACCCCTCTCATTTTCATTTTATCTCTGCCCACCAATCAGTATCACATGATAACTGATTCTGCTCAACTATTTGGCCTATTAAACCCTTACTTTGTTTTTTTAAAGCTTAAGGTGAACTCCTGGGGCAGGTCCGTCCGGTTTTGGATTGACCGTAGGAGTAGAACTATCCTACACTCCCTCACTCTTTGGTGCCTTATTGATCACTTGAAAAGTATGTGTCACATAAAAAATGATTGACACAAGAATGAACGGTTTTCAAGAAAGAATAGAATATTCAACAATAGAGGATGGATTTCCAGAATTATTATCAGGATAGAATTCAAGAAATGAAAGATGAGCGTTCAGAAGATCAACAATCAAATGAATCAGGAAAGACAACAGAATGAATCGACGAATGAATGTCTTTTCGATGGGAAAAATGATAAAATTTGAAATTTGAAAATCTTTTTGAATTTTAAAATTTTGTATTGTTTTTGAGATTTTCATTTTTAAAATGATTTGAAAGAAAAAAAAATAAACTCTTCCTATGTTGATGCATTGAAATTCGAAAATGATTTTTCATTAACTAGGTTAGAAAAAAAATTTCTCCCCATACAAGAATGCACAAAAATAGTTTTCATTTTAAAACAAAATTGCAATCTTGTAGGTTCTCGACAAAAATAATTTGTCTGTTAGAGAATCTATGTCGTTCTTGCTCCCCCTACAAATAATGAACCATTATCACACAAGTTATATTAAGGAATGATAAACTACAAACATTAAGTTTCTCAGATCATTAGACTTGGGCTAATGCTGAACACAATGACATGTGAAATGGACTGCAAGGAACTTCAAGTCAGGATGTTAAACTTGTTAGCATATTGAACACAATGTGCTTTTCAATGCATTCTGAATGATCTTCATTGTGTTCCAACAATGTCTCTGACTAATCTGCAAAACAAATTAAGCACACTTTGGTACCCACTTGAAGTTGGGTCCAGCTATGTTAGGTTTATGAACCTTTCTATGCATTGGGCCTGTGTGCCATTGAGGAATACCATTTTGAACAACAAATTTATGATTAGTTCTTGAAGTTTTACAAATCTTCTCTTTTGAAAGTCTGACTAAGTGCTTGACTGAGTATACCACAAAAGGATATTTGACATCAGTTTTGAGCATAAAATTTCCATTATGCTTTGTTTTAGAAAAGAATTTGGTATTTAGATGTTTAAATGAATGATATTGCATATCAGCATGATTGTCCTTACCAGAATGATGTTTTCTATGCATTCTTCTTTGTGGGACAACATTGGACTTAAAACCATCATTGATGACATTCTTCATTCGAAACTCAGATACTCTAGGTTTAGTTCTTGAAGATGTCCTCGTAGGTATTGCATTGGATGAGAATTCATCAGTTATGACATTTTTGATACGGAATTCTGATGATGAAACATGCATTTGAATGCACATGATTGATTGAACCAAATGGTGAATTAAATATTGAGGTTTCTGTGGTTTTCTTCTTTTCAGTCCAGAATGATGATATCTTTACAAACATGTCACTTAGATTCTTCTTTGGAATCCAAGCTTGTTTAGTCTTTGGTAAAGAATCATTTAAGCTTACTGAAAATTCAGAATCAATATAACGTGAATAAGATGAATTCTGTTGACTTCTGAATTCAGTTTCTTTTGGCTTTTGAGAAAAAGTGGTTGCTTTGGGACTAGAAGCATCAATGAAATCGTCATCTGATTTTCTACTTTCAGCATCTGCAATAGAAAAATAAGAGTCAGTATCACTACCACAATGTGTTTCTGAATCAAAATTGATATTGTCAGCGGAAGTTTTGGTAGATTCAGAAGCTTTTTCAGCAAGAAGCATTGCGAACTTGAGTTTAGCCAAAAACTGAAGTCTCTTTTTCTCCAATGTTTTCTTCTCTATGTCCAGAGTCTCCTGAAGCTAAGATATTTTGTTTTTCAGAACTGAGCTGGGAATATATAGTTTAGAAGAAGCAAGAAGCTGTTGCTCAAGTTCTGTGACTTTTGTTTGCAATTCAGCCTTTTCAGTACCTAAACTCGCTATCAACTTATCATCATTCTGCAACATCCTTTGAAAATCTTGACGTTTAACAGAAAATTCAGATGTGAGGTCTTTAAACTTGGCATTCTCTTCTGACAAAATCTCTGCTTTCTTTTTCTCCTTTTTAGAATGTACTTCAAGTTGTGAAATTTTCTCCACAAACTGACTTCTTTCTTCTTCAAACATTTTCTTTTCACTTTCCAAACTCTTTTCTAGGTCTAATACCTTTGTTTCTTTCTGTAACTCAACTTTTTCAACAAGTAGTTGTTGCTCAAGTTGTTTCAACTTAACATGCAATTCAGCTTTTTCAACTTGTAATTCACTTGCTCTTTTCGTTTCAAATTCAACCTGTTATTTTAGTAATGAACTTTCTCCACTCAGAATTTGCATCTATTTCTCCTTTTTGATTATATCATCTGATATACGTTCAATCCGTACATCATAAATTGTATTTCTCTGTGTCAATGTGTGAATCTCTTTGTTCAGTAAAGAAATCTTCTCTTTGAGCTGGATATTCTCATTAACCAATCCGTCTACCTTCTTTTTCTCAAAATTTACTCCAACATGTGGAATCTTCGTTGACATCTTGATATTTATCTTAATACCTGAAAACTAGGAATGATTTGATTTGATCACAAATTAAATCAATAATAATGATTTGAAAGTGTAGTATGAGAATCAATAAAAGTGACTATGAGTTGAGAAAGATTGATTCTAATTCAGTCACAACGACAATGGGGGTTCGGGGGCAGCGCCCCTGACACCTACCAAGAGCAGATCATTTATCAAGCATTGAAATCTGGTAACCAAATCTGCCAGAGTTTCATTCTTTTTGGCAAAGAAAGTCTCATAAGAACGACTCAGATTTGTCTTCTTATGTTGCTTAACCAAGTCAGTGCCTTCATACGTAACACTGAGAGTATCCCACATCTCTTTTGCAGTTTGGCACCCAGCCACAGTATGCAGAAGAGGATTTGTCAAAGCATTTTCTATAATGCTATGTGCCTTGTCATCAAGGTTGAACAATTTATGATCTTCCTCACTCCAAGATGCTTCAGGCTTGGGAGTTTCTCCAGAGGGAACAATTTTGTCAGTGGTAGTAATATGGATCATGGGTATGATTGGGCCATCTTCAATCACGGTACTCATCCTGTGATCCACGGACTTCAGATATAGCATAGCTCTAAACTTCCACATAGGATAGTCAGTGCCATAAAAAATAGGACACCCTTTTGCCTCCATTGTTAGGATATGACTTGATTGCTTGCTAGTTAACATCTTAACCTCTTGACAACGGATCTTGATCTTCAACTTACGAAGAAACTTTCTCTGATACCAGTTGTTGGTCCCAAAGAAGGTAAACAAGCAACCGATACAGTGTAGAAGGGGGGGGTTGAATACACTTTAAACAAATAATCAAATTAATCAAACGTATATTCAATAATCAAATAGAACAGTAACTATTATCACTCTCTAATCAAATCAACAGGATGATTTGATATTACACTGATTATAAACTCAACTTTCTCTAAACACTCTTGAATCACAAACTAATTGATGATCGAACTTCTTGTTAAAACTGATTAACAAGAACTCTTAAAAACTCTCTTGAACTTTGAACTCACAAAGTTATCGCAACACACGCGTTTTAAGTATGACAAACACACGTACGTTTTGCAACTTATGCAGTCTTCTTATGTTCTTCGTATATTGTGTTCTATATATATATTACAACCCGTAAGAAAGTTTATACTCATACTTGATATATCTACGAATAAATCGCAGTTTAAAGATAGAACTTATCTTTTCTTTAAAACCGTAACAAACTCCTTAATTAGAACATATCTAACTAATTCCGTTTGAGATCTCTATCCAACTAATAGATAGTTTAAATTAGGTTCAGATATCCTAATTTAAATGTCGTAGATATGGAGAGTTTATAACAGAATTTAGAACTTACTTAAATTCTTGAACTGACTTCTGACGCTGAGCTGACTCACTCAGTCTTGACCTCGTCAAGCTGAGTTCTTGAATCTTGGATTCTTGAAACTTCAAGTATTCAAGTCTTCACTCTTAAAACCTATCTTAGCTTAGAAGTCACTGAGCTATCTAGTACTTACATAGAAAACTCTATATCTGTTTATACGCTGACTACTCAGCCTAAGCTGACTAGTCAGTCTATAACAGACTTACATAATTCCTAACTCTTAACCTATCATCTATACATATCTATAGTTTGTCTCATCAAATCTAACTATTCTAAACATGAGACTAACATAAGTGCATTTGGCTACTTAGCTATCTGTTTTTGGTAGCTCTTTTTATTATGAACCTTGTTCTGTTTTTGGTTTCTTTTTTAGTGTTCCATTTTGTTCTGTTTTTGTGGAATCTTTTTCTTTGTTGTACCATTTTGTTCTGTTTTTGTGGTATCTTTTCATTTTTCCATTTTTATATATTTTTGATTTTCTGATTTACATAAACATCACTTGAATAACATAATAAAGGAAAGTACATAAGTAATTACAAAAGATCTAGTTTGAACTAGTCTAAACAGAATTTACAATGTATATACAATCAACTAGAGTGATTAACAATTCCTTAGAGATAGATCAGTCTTCAATCCCACCATTCTTTTTCTTTGATTTCAAAGGCTTTGGCACGAGGATCTGCTTTAGCTAAGACTTCACATTTGTAACACCATAAAATCTAAGCCATTTTTTTAATTGCATTGCGGAAGCTTAATTAATCAAACATTTATTTCATTCACACAAACATTTACAAGACAAAATATCTGTTTTCAATACCCATAAACATAACTATGTGTTACAAAATAAACTGGCTCATTTTATTTTTAAATCTGGACAACAGAGTTAGGTCAACTTCTCCTTCAACGAACCCTCACAAACACAAACCTGCAAAAAACAACAACTGTGGGGAATTAGCACAAAGCTAAGTGAGTAGAGGCTAAACCCAAAAGCAAACATCAAGCCAATACTAAACATGTAATCACAAATCCAAGAAGACCGGTGGTTTGACACAGAACCTACAACCAATGCCGGCCAAAGCAAAGGTTTACCGATAGCCCTCTACTGAATTGGCACAGTGAAATCCCACTCTGATGCAACATATGCACCAGTAAGGCTACCACTGTTCCACCAACCAGTAAACGAGCCCAGCCCAATTCTACGTGTAGCTGAGTTCCCAAATGCAACTCAAAATCATACTAAGAGTGCGTATCGATCAAATAGTCATGCAGCAGACATCAATAAATAATATTTACAATCAACAGTTCTAATAACAATCCTTCAATCACATTATGCATCACATCAGTAACATTAACCATAATCTTTACCATTCACGTTCAACATCCACTCACCTTTCAATCACCGATGAAGTACTCAGAATTCTAATGTTACGGAGCCTTTGGATTGCGTGAAAATACAATAACAACCAATCAGTCTCAATCTCGTAAACATATCTGACCACATATATATATAATTCATTCATTCATAATATAGAATCAAACAATAATTAATTACAAGTTCAATTACAAAATGTCGGATTTAAGGGTTGTCGGATTCCAAACTGTCGGATTTCCAGACTATCGTATTTCCAAGAATCCGCAATTCACAAGTATCGGATTTCACCATTTGTCGGATTCTATCAATCACATTTGACTTTAATCGGATTTCATAACTTCCGGTATTAGGAGTTCCAGATTTTGGTTTCCGGATTCAAGAGTGTCGGATTTCATCATTCCCGGATTTCAAGTTCCGGATTTGGGTACCGGTTTCTCAAAGTGTCGGATTTTAAGAGAAGGTATTCTAGTCTCGGATTTAGGATTGTATCGGTTTTCAAGTTTCCGGATTTCTAGTATAGGATTTTTGGTTCCATCAGATTTGGTGTTCCGGATTTCAATCCCGGATTTAAACAATCGGATTTATAAGTGTCGGTTTTAGCTTTCATCGAATTCAATCCCTCGGTTTTCCTACATTCGGAATTCACCTCCTTCCCCAACAAAATCTGATAACTTCAAATCACCATCATAACTCAAGAACCTAGAATTTAACAAGTTCTTCAAAACATTCCAAAAAAATATGTTTTAACATCTTTAAACATGTATTCATGCATTAAAACATCCTTTAAACACATAAATCATAAGAACACATAAAACCCGTAAGATCAAGTTCTAAGAACCGATTCTATAGTTCTTCATAATTTTCATGTTTAATCACTAACAATCCTACCCAAATTAACATGCAAACATAACAAAGTATATATATATATATATATATCTAACCTTGAACTTGAATTAAAATCACACAAATAGAGAATCCGATTGTTGTTCTTTCTTCTTGTTCTTCGGTTTCTTGGAAGAGTAATAGCACACACACACACACACTTTTCTTTTTGGAGATCATGAGCAGGTGAAAGACACACTCATATGTTAACATGCAAAGTTAGGTGTCAATTTTCTTTTTAAATTACACCACACACCCACACGTGTGACCCACTAATCATGCATGCATACATACTTACGGTTATACATACATACTATTAAATTTCTATCTTAATTAATTTATCATTTAATCAATTTAAATAACTCATAAAATCAAATAATCATTTAAAACACAATTAAACACATACCGTAAACCCACTAATCTACTAGCCTAGGTTTGCGGGTGTTACAACATTGGGCTTGTACAAGGGCTTCAAATTGATCATTTCTGGTTCTGCCTCTTGTAGATATCCTTAGTCCAAAGAGAAAATTTTTGCTAGCCTTGGGGATCTCAGACTGTCTAAAGAACCTCCAAGTGCCTCCTCTTTCCAGAAAGAATATACCCTCAACAAGCATAGATATAAACTTGAAAAGCTCAGGAGTAATGTTGAGTGGCAAGGCTGTGTTGAGACCCTGAAAATCATACAGATATTCATGTTGGGGTAGTACCTCTCTTAGCTCAAAAGGTTTAAAGGGCTTTGAGCCTTTCTTGTATAGATTATCAACTGTATGAACATGCCTATAGTAATCATCTGGAGTGAAGGCCTTTTATGACACAGCAAAGAGCTATCCAATTTTGAATATTTTGAATAAACTGCACTTTGAGATTACTTTTGGATTTGTAGAGAAGGTAGAGGATCTCAACCAATTCTGTGAACCCGTAGATGTGACACCTCTCATATGATACAACTTCACAACTGTTGAAGTTGTTTTGCCTTATAGCTTTGAGGTAGGGTTCACCATCACCTATATGGACAGTGACTCTTGTGATAGGAGTTGGCTCGGTTCTGTTTCTCAAAATATTTATTCTTTCTCTGAAGCTTTGTATCCTCTGTTGACTTAGATTGTAAGGAACAGATAGATCAAGACTAAACAGGGTTTTGATTGCATCCGCATGGGATCTTGCTTTGAGCATCTCAGCTTGAGACTTCTCCTTTCCAATTTTGTTTGAGCAACAACTTGAACTTGTTGTTGTTTTTGCTCTTGTGCATATGCTAGCTCCTTGGCTTGGTAGATTTCCTCGACTGGAACACCCAAGGCTTGAGCCATTTGGATGTTTTCTCTTTCCTCTTGCTCTTTGAGGTCAAGCTCCTTTTTCCTTTTCACTTCCTCTTCAACTTGCTCACTTGTCATTTTTATTTTCCCTTTATCTTTGGGAGCAGAGGTTGAAGGCTTTTGGACTGATGAAGTTGATTGGACTGGTGGAGCAGATGGTTTTGGGCTTTGTCTTCTTCTTCTTCTGAGGATGTCAGATAGTGGAGTATCATCCTCATCATTAGAATCAAACTCTACATTTATTAGAGGAGAGCAACCCTCAACAACCTTTCTTTTTGTCTTTGGCCTGTTTGCCACTCTTTTCATTCTTTTAGGAAATCTTTGCTCCCCCTCAGAAGGTGATTTTCTTTCGAGAGTAGGAGGAGCTGTTGCTTTGGGTGCTTCCTACTGCAAGATTTTTCTTGCTATTTCAGAATAGGCAACATCTATCTCCTCTGAATCAGGATCATCCTCCCTTGTTGAACTTGAAAATTTCTCCCCCTTTTTGGCATCATCAAAAGGAGGAGGGGAGTCACCTGTGGTTGGTTTTGGGGATGGGGTTGGGGTGGGTCTAGTGGTTGAGGAAGGGGTAGGTGTAAGTTTAGAGAGTTGGAGGGAGAGGTCATCCTTGAGATCCCTTAGAGCTTTCCAAAGAGAAAGATGACTCATTCTGCTTTGTTAAGAAAGGGCTTCAATATCATCAAGGACGCCTTTTAGGAAAGAAGGCATGGGAAGAAGTTGTTCTGGTATAGGGATAGAAATGTTAGGGTTGATGGGTCGTAGGGTTTGAAGTTGGGTTAGAAGGTTTGAGATGGTTTGGTTGAGGGAAGAGATAGTGGATTGCGGTAGGATGGGAGTTTGTGCTTGAGATGAGGGAAGGGTAGATAAATGGTCTATTTTGGCTACAATAGGAGAGAGGTCAGATTAAGTGTGGAGAGGGGAAGGGGAGGGTGGGGAATGGGTTTTAAGTGACTCTATGTCTTGAGCAAGTCTAGATAGTCGAGTATTAGTTTAGGTTTGGAATGTTTGGAAGGTTTGGGTAAGATTTTCAAGGTTTTGGTCTATGGTTTGGAAAAGGGTAAGGTTTTGTGTTTAGGTTGAGGTAGAGGGTTGAGAAGTGGAAGGGGTTGAGATTGGTTCAAAGAATTTGGGTAAGGTTTGTGTTCCCTCATCTGAGCCTTGGTGTATAAGCTCAAATTCATTGGGAAAGACGGTTGAGCCCTGTACAAGTGGTTGGTTCGTACCACTAGCATTGACAGGCTGTGCATGTGTAAGAATAGAACCAATTATAGGGGCAAGATAAGTGGAGTGAGTGTGGGATGCACTCAATACTAGGGAATCCCTTATTGGATCCACATTCTGTTAGGAGAATGTGAATGGTATATGCTGACTCAATGGGGGTACACACAGTGTGACCTTGGGATGGGGTCTGTCTTTCAATGAGATCAACCTTTTGGGAGGTTTCTCAGATAGCGGTTTTAGTCCCATTTTTACAGATGTATCCTGTTGGGAGGATACATCCACTGGCTCAGGGTTAGCAACATCCAATTGCTCCCCTCAACATGAGGAAGGGTAATTGGAGTTGAGGTCAGAGGTTTGGATGTCACTACCTCAAAGGACTCAAGATGAGTAACCTCTATTGACCTTGTATATAGGGGGCTACAAGGAGGAGTAGAGCTAGTGAACACGAAATTACTAGGCCCAAAAATAGGATGTTAACAAATCCTCCCTCCTTAAATTGGATTCCGTCCTCGGAATCTATTCACTTCCAAACAAATGAGGGTAACGAGCTCTCATATCGGCCTAGTTTTCCCACGTTAAATCTGAACCCAAACTGTGCCTCCATTTAACTAGAACCATCGGAATCTATTTCTTACGCAGTTTTGTCACCTTCCGAACTAATAGTTCAATGGGTTCTTCCACTAGTTTCTTGCTGGAATCCGCTTTAAGATCATGTAGAGGAAGAATCTGACTCTCATCCTCCACTCTACATTTCTGCAAGTAACAAACGTTGAAGGTATTTAGAATAGCTGACAATTCCACCGGAAGATCAAGTGTAACCATCTGATCATTAACCAACCGTTGGACACGAAACGGCCCAATATAACGAGGAGCCAGCTTTCCCCGTTTTCCGAAACGGATAACCCCCTTCCAAGGCGAAACTTTCAAATAAACCAATTCACCCTCAACTAAAGTAACAGACCTACGACGTGGATCATCATACATCTTTTGTCGATCCCTCGCAGCTTTCAACTTTTCTCGCGCTATAGCCACTTTATCTGCGGTGATCTTCACAATATCAGGCCCTGCATATTGTTTCTCACCGGCCTCTAACCAACACGTAGGAGTAGGGCAGCGACGCCCATATAGCATCTCATACGGTGGCATATCGATACTCGAATGATAAGAATTGTTATACGCGAATTCAATTAGTGGTAGATAAGAATCCCAAGAACCTCCATATTCTAACACACATGCACGCAGCATATCCTCAAGTGTCTAAATAGTTCGTTCGGATTGCCCGTCTGTCTGAGGATGGTAAGCTGTACTCAGATTAACACGTGTACCCAACTCCCGTTGTAAACTGTTCCGAAAATTAGACACAAACCTGGAATCTCTATCCGATACGATCGATAGCGGTATACCATGTCGGGAAACAACTTCATCAATATACAACTGAGCCAACTTACTGAGTGATGCCTGTTGGATATATGCCCACTGATACACGTATATTGGATCACTGCCGATGAGGCACGGGCCTATTGGGTCACACGCCAAGCGTTGAATCCGACAACATTAATCAAGAGAGAGAATTAGGGTTTCAGTTGACCTTCACGGGTCCTCACGGGTCGTGACGTGAAGGCCTTCACGAGGCTTCATGGGCCGGTCGGGGATCGTGGGGGGTGATGCCTTCACGACTTCCTCACGGGCCGTGAGAGCCCGTGAAGGCAGAAGTTAAAGCGACACTTTAATCTTATTGGACCCTTTTGTTTAGTCCAATGAGAGCCACGCCTTTTTGGCCGAGTCCGGTGTCACTTAAGCTCCCTATCAGCTTATATATACCCCTCTTATTTCTCTCTTATGGACCTTTTGCCAAATTGAAGAACAATACACTTGAGAGAGCTTGTGAGTGATATTAGAAGCTTTCAGTGTTAGTGTTGGCTAGTACAAAGGTTTCCCCTGCTGTTCTTGAAGCATAGCTCACGTGGGTGCAAGGTTTATGCTTTAAGATTTAGCAAAGGCAGTTCACGGAAGGCTTGGTGTGGATATCAATAGAGGAACTCGTCTTGGTGTTCAAGCATTGTTTCTACAGCAACACAACCACCAGAGACATCAAGGGTATGGTCTCATTTTCTGGTTTTGTTTGTTCTTCTTGTTGCTATCATGTTTTGTAGCTAGATCCCACTATGTGTTTCTTGTGCATGTGTTTGAAAACCCGAAATTAACTTGTTTTATATTCATGCTTCCGTCGTGCTTGGGTTTTATTGTGCATGAGAAACCTTCAGTGGTATCAAATCCATTGCTACAAGATGATAGCACAAAATGACTCGAAAAATCGATTTTTGGAAGTTTTGGCTTTCTGTCCAGTAAGCCTTCACGAGCCGTGAAGTTCTCTTCACGGGTCGTGAAGGCCATACGACCAGTCTAGTTTGGGGTCTAGTCGTGAAATGGTTTTTTGGTGCTTCACGAGTTCTTCCGAGCCGTGAGCGGTCGTGAAGCCCTCGGGCTTCACGAGCCGTGAAGGGTCGTGAAGGAGCTCGTGAACAATGTTTTTGACCTTAAAAGAATTTTTTTCGGTTTTTCGAGTCATTGCTATGTTTCTGTTTTTGTTCAGATGATTCTGGAAATCCCCAAATAATATTTTGGTACCACTATGGGCATGCATGGTATGGTCATGGCATTAGATGCATACATGCATACACATATGTGTGTGTATATATGAATATAGGTTTTAAAAATTGGTTTTATGCCTTAATGCATATGTACACGAATTTCCATTGTGCCTTGAGTGTTTGTTTGGAAATTCTTATTAAAATATTTGCTTGTTGCGGAATCTGGCACACCGTTTATTTTGTGGTTGTTTGCTTTGTTCTTTGTTGGTAACCTTGGCCTTAGACCTTGTGGTTGTTTGTGGTTGCTCCTTTTATTTGGTGACCTAGAGTCACATGGTTTGTAATAATTATTTATTTATTGATTAATTGTAATTGTTATTGCGGTTTGCATACCATTTCATTTATCTGTGTACTTGTAATAGATGATAGAATTTTCATGGCTTAGATGCCATTTCATTTATATTTTATGTACTTATAGTCATGGAGCATGGAGACCACAATCAAGAATCAAGGATGATGTCTTGAAGATAGAAGATCCAGTGATACCCGTTGGAAGTGGCGGATCAAGTGGGAGCTATGACTATTTGTATTGTGTCCCTAGTTGACCACGTTCTTACCGTAGGCTCACGGGTAGAATGCATAGGTTTTGGCTTGGTTACCAACCCCTTGCTATGCGTGTGTTGTGATTTATTTCGTGCATGATTGTTTTAGGTTTTCGCATGCTAGAAATTTTTTTTCATTAAAATAAATCACAAGAGTTTTATAAAAAATGGTTTATATTTCTCTCGCGCGCGCTCACGATTAACAAACCAACTAAAGTGAAAATCGGTTTTTGTCATTTAAATATGTTAATCAAAATTAATCGGAAACAAAAGCCCGTTTTTCCATAAAACATAAATCATGCACCATCCGTAAGACGATGCCACCCAAATCTAACAACACAATGATTGGTTGTCGAGCTTAGTACGAGCCAATCTTTGTGAAGTTGTGTGGAAGGTGAGAGCAGTAACTCGCAAACTTGGTTGTCGAGCTTAGCACTAGCCAATTCTTGTGGAGTGTACTTACCGCATGTCTTGACGGACGATTTATAATTTTAAATTAGAATTCTTGAAAGATTGTCGAGCTTAGCACGAGTCAATCAACAATTCTAAATTGGGATTGGTGTAAGAAGGGATCAAACATGCCAAATGACCGGTGCTTGTCATAGGATCCAACAAAGACCAAAGAGTTGCAATAATGGATTTCAATTGGCAATATGGTTGCCAACCCGAAATAACTTCCTTGTATGATCCACGGTAAACCCGTCATATATGGAAATGAAATAAGGTTCCTGGCTTTGTTAAAATAATTAAAATTTGTTCTTTGGGTAATTTGTTTTAACAAACTTAAATATCAAACTAACCAAATCTACTTTGCTATTTTAGATGGCATCTTCAAGTACCACCACGAGCAACATTTCTCTACGAGTTTTCCTTGAGTAGGAGAAACTCGACGGTAGCAACTTTATGGATTGGCATAGGCAACTTCGGATTGTCCTATTCCATGAAGGGAAATTGCATATCGTTGAGGAAGCCTTGCCCGAAGCCCCTGCGACTACGGCACCTAGGGCCGCCCGAGAGGCGCATGAAAAGCGCCTCAAGGACACGGAGGAAATTACGTTCCTTATTCTTAGCACAATGAGCTCCGATTTGTAAAAGCAAATGGATCATTTAAGTGCTTTCGACTTGCTTGTACAGCTCAAGGACATGTTCCAACAGCAAGCGAGGCAAGAAAGGTACGAATGCCTCAAGTCCGTCCTAGGTTGCAAGCTCCAGGATGGCGGGAACGTAAGTGCTCATGTGTTGCGTATGAAAGTAAACATGGAGCGCATGGAGAGGTTAGGGTTCACCATAGGGAGGGAGATGGCGGTTGATCTCATCCTCCAATACTTGCCCAATGCATATGATCAATTCATCGTGAGTTATCATATGCATATATGGACAAAACCCTCATGGAGCTTCATGGGATGCTCTAGACCGCGGAGTCAAGCATCTTGAAGCCTAAGGCCACCTCATCCAATCCCATCTTGGCTATCTGGGAGGGCTGCATCCAAAAGAAGAAGCCGAATCCTTCCCATAAGGGAAAGGGTAAGGGCAAGGTTGGTGCCACCAAGCCTACCCCTACCATGGTGGCAAAGGGCAAAGGGAAGATTCCCCAAGCCAAGGCCCCAGAGGATGCGCAATGCTTCTTGTTCGGGGACAAGGGGCATTATTGCCGAAGCTGCCCAAAGTACCAAGATGGCCTTAAGAAGCTCAAGGCAATGAGCATCTCGGGACCTTCGAACCAAGGTATGTTCATGATTGAGCTCCATCAAACTTCTATTTCAAAGGGCTGGGTTTTAGATACTGGCTGCGGCACTCACATTTGTAATATGGTGCAAGTGCTAAGGGAAAGTAGAGGCTTGGAGCGTGGAGAGCTGGATCTAATTATGGGGAACCGAGAGGTTGTGCCCGTAAAAGCAAAAGGGAGTGTCGAACTCTCTTTTAGAACCGGACTTTCCATTGTTCTTATTAATGTATGTTATTCGCCCTACGTTGCAAGAAGCATTTTATCATTACATGCTTTATATGACGATGGTTTTTCTTTTAAATTTATGGATGGATCTATTTTGTGTTATAAAAATGATGTTTGTTATTTTAAAACTTTACCATGTCATGGCATATATGAAGTTGATGCATACATTGAAAATAAGAGACCTATCATGATAATTGATTCTCAATCCAAAAATTGTTTGGATAAACATTCCTTATGGCACGGTCGTCTTGCTCATGTAAATAAGACTCACATCACCAAGCTCCAAGCGGACGGGATCTTGGAATTGTTTGACCTTGGGTCAAAAGATGTATGCGAATCTTGTTTACTAGGCAAAATGACTAAAGAACCCTTCACCGGAGTTAGTGAGAGGGGAAAGGATCTTTTGGAAATCATTCACACCGATGTGTGTGGTCCTTTCAAAAATATCACAAGGAACAATACTAGATATTTCGTTACCTTCATGGATGATTATAGTAGGTATGGATACATCTACTTGATTAGAAAAAAGTCTGAAACCTTTGAGGTGTTCAGGACATTTCAAAGTGGAGTAGAGAATCAATCGGGCAAGAAGATTAAGATACTACGCTCGGATAGAGGCGGTGAGTATCTTACTTCGGAGTTTCTAGACCATCTTAGAAAATGTGGGATTATCTCACAATTGACGCCTCCTAGGACTACATAATTAAATGGAGTTGCGGAAAGGAGAAATCGGACATTATTAGATATGGTCCATTCTATGATGAGTCAAACTAAGGTACCCATTAGTTTTTGGGGTTACGCTCTAGAAACGGCGGTAAGAATCCTTAACCTCGTACCAACAAAGAAAGTTGAAACAACACCATATGAGTTGTGGCAAAAGAAAAAGCCCACTCTCTCATATCTTTGTGTATGGGGATGTCTAGCCTACGTGAGACGTGAGGCAAATGACAAACTAGAACCCCGTTCCGAAAGGTGTTACTTTATCGGATATCCTCCTGCCGGTATTGGATATATTTTCTACAAACCTTCTGAGAACAAAGTTTTTGTTGCTCGAAGAGCCATTTTTCTTGAAAGGGAACTTATATTCAATATACCGAGGCAAAAGGAAATCGATCTTGAAGAAATTCAAGAATCACCCGATAAAGAACTTGTGTTGGCACTAGCAATCAACCATCAATGGTTGATACCGAGCAAGGTGAAACTGCGGTACCTAACACACTTCCATTTCCTACCCCACGTAGATCCGGTAAAGCTCATCATGAGCCAGAGAGATAGATATGGATTTCTCATATCTGAGGGCAATGAGCTATTGGTGGATCAAGATGAACCCATCAACTACCGAGAAGCAATGGCGGGCCTTGAGTCTGCCAAGTGGAGGAAGGCAATGGAAAGCGAGATAGATTCCATGTCGGATAACCAGGTTTGGGAACTGGTTGATCCAACACCCGGGTTTCGACCCGTTGGGTGTAAATGGGTTTTCAAGAAGAAAACCAACATGGACAATACCTTGGACACTTTCAAAGTCCGATTGCTGGCAAAAGGTTTCACGCAAACACCGGGTGTTGACTATGATGAAACTTTTTCACCAGTGGCGATGTTGAAGTCCATTAGGATCCTCCTTGCCATAGCTGCTTTTCATGATTATGAGATATGGCAAATGGATGTAAAAACCACCTTCCTTAACGGGAAGCTTTCTGAAGAGGTGTATATGACACAACCTGAATGTTTTATGCATCCTAAGTATCCTAACAAGGTATGTAGGCTTAAGAAGTCCAATTATGGACTTAAGCAAGCCTCTCGTAGTTAGGATCTTTGTTTTGATGAAAAGATCAAAGAATTTGGTTTTTTGAAAAACGAAGATGAACCGTGTGTATATGTCAGGGCTAGTGGGAGCTCTATAGTTTTCCTAGTTTTATATGTAGATGATATTCTACTCATAGGAAATCATATCCCAATCTTGCGAAGTGTCAAGGCTTGGCTTGGGAATTGTTTTTCTATGAAAGACTTAGGAAATGCGGGATGCATTCTCGGAATCAAGATCTATAGGGATAGATCTAGGAGGCTTATTGGTTTAAGCCAAAGTGAATATGTGGATAAAGTCATTAAACGATTTAAGATGGAGGATTCTATGAAAGGGAATCTCCCCACGATGCATGGGTTGGCATTAAGCAAGGCTCAATGCCCCAACTCCCAAAAGGAGTTGAACATAATGAAGCGAGTCCCATACGCTTCGGCTGTGGGATCGATCATGTATGCCATGTTATGCACACGCCCTGATGTCTCATGTGCCTTGAGCATGACTAGTAGATATCAAGCAAATCCGGGAGAGGCTCACTGGAGGGCTGTAAAGAACATTCTAAAGTATCTTAGGCGTACAAAGGAAATGTTCTTAGTATACGGTGGTAAGGAAGAGCTTAGAGTAAAGGATTACTCTGATGCTAGCTTCTAAACCGATAGGGACGACTGCCGATCTCAATCGGGGTTCGTATTCCTGTTGAATGGTGGTGCAGTAAGCTGGAGGAGCTCAAAGCAAGACATAGTTGTTGATTCAACAACCGAGTTAGAATATATAGCATCAAGTGAAGCTGCTAAGGAAGCTGTGTGGATGACGAAATTCATCCAAGATCTAGGAGTGGTTCCAAGCATCACCGACCCCATTGAGATTTTTTGTGACAATGAGGCTGCGGTGGCTTTGGCAAAGGAACCAAGAGCTCACAAGAGGACAAGACACTTTCTTCGAAAATATCACTTCATTAGAGAAGTAATCGAGAATGGCGACGTTGCCATAAGCAGAGTACCGACGGATGGGAACCTTGCGGACCCATTCACTAAGCCATTATCACAAGCTGCTCATGATTCTCACGCTAAAACTATGGGTTTAGATTTGCTAGTGATTTGGCTTGATCTATGTATTTGGTTTTTTTGATTTGTATTTGTATTTATGGGAACATTTAAACGGTATTGTAACTTATGTTTGTTTCGATATATGAATGGAGATTATATATACGCTTGTCGCGGTCACAATCATCAAGTCCATACTATGTTCCATCTTAGCATGTTTAAACACTTCCTTGAATGTTTATAATTCTAAAACCTTCTGCAATCGGTTATTCTTCATATGGGAGGAAGAATGAAATAAGATTGAAGTAAGTGGTTGGCCCGGTATTCAAAATGGTTGAATAAGGGTGCAAGACTTACTTGTGCTTGAAAGGTGTTTCAAGTGACCAGAAGACCCACACCTGAGTTTACTTCATGGATCTATAGTCATAAGTATCTCGGGATGATAATATCATTTCATCCTTAGACTTGAGACGCATAGGTTGCCAGAGTTTGAATCTACCTTACTCTAGTTATCATCAAACGCAGTTCGTAACTGGCTGTTATAAAGGAAATAATTGGGTAAAGTATGAAACATATGATGGGACTATGTGGTCGAAAGGATTTGTTCCTCTAATAAGAGAGATATCCCTAGGCCCCTCGATGATTGGGAGCTGACATCAAATATGCATGGCCGTGCTCAAGTTACATTGATTCTAGATCAGATGCAACTTGTCTATTTGGTCACCACCAATCTGTAATCGAGAAACATAATAGTGAACGATCTGGAGATTGACATATTCCATGTCTCCTGTTCACAAGGATATCGCGAACAAAAGGATGAACATGATCACTTATCTATAGAACCTCGTAAGCCTTTAAGGCTATTAGGTTTTTGTCGAAGATGACAACTCGCGCCGACTTGGGGGCATTAATGTTTGGCTAGAGCCACTCTTTGTCTGTGATTAATATGTGACGATGCATCATGTGCAAGTGAGAGTCTGTTGGATATATGCCCACTGATACACGTATATTGGATCACCGCCGATGAGGCACGGGCCTATTGGGTCACACACCAGGTGTTGAATCCGACAACATGAATCAAGAGAGAGAATTAGGGTTTCAGTTGACCTTCACGGGCCCTCACGGGCCGTGAAGAGGTCGTGACGTGAAGGCCTTCACGAGGCTTCATGGGCCGGTCGGGGATCGTGGGGGTGATGCCTTCACGACTTCCTCACGGGCCGTGATAGCCCGTGAAGGCAGAAGTCAAAGTGACACTTTAATCTTATTGGACCCTTTTGTTTGGTCCAATGATAGCCACGCCTTTTTGGCCGAGTCTGGTGTCACTTAAGCTCCCTATCAGCTTATATATACCCCTCTTATTTCTCTCTTATGGACCTTTTGCAAAATTGAAGAACATATACATTAGAGAGAGCTTGTGAGTGATATTAGAAGCTTTGAGTGTTAGTGTTGGCTAGTACAAAGGTTTCTCCTGCTGTTCTTGAAGCATAGCTCACGTGGGTGCAAGGTTTGTGCTTCAAGTTTTAGCAAAGGCGGTTCACGGAAGGCTTGGTGTGGATATCAATAGAGGAACTCGTCTTGGAGTTCAAGCATTGTTTCTACAACAACACAACCACCAGAGACATCAAGGGTATGGTCTCATTTTCTGGTTTTGTTTGTTCTTCTTGTTGCTATCATGTTTTTGTAGCTAGATCCCATTATGTGTTTCTTGTGCATGTGTTTGAAAACCCGAAATTAACTTGTTTTATTTTCATGCTTCCGTTGTGCTTGGGTTTTGTTGTGCATGAGAAACCTTCAATGCCATCTCACTGGTAGCAAAGAAACGAGCACTCTTGGTCAATCTATCAACGATCACCCAAATCATCTCATGATTCCTCTGCGTACGTGGAAGTTTAGTTACGAAATCCATCGTTATGTGCTCCCACTCCCACTCTGGAATCTGCAACTGTTTCAGTGATCTATAGGCCACCAACTGTGCAACATCTGTCTTCATTATAGGCCACCAATGTAGCACCTTCAGATTGTTATACATTTTTGTGCTACCTGGATGAACAGATAGTCTAGATTTATGCGCCACAATCAAAATCAAACTCCGGAGACCTCCAAGCAAAGGCACCCAAACACGAGATTGATAAATATTCAATCCCCTAGAATCATCGGTCAGATCATTCTTTTTTTAACATAATCTCAGACTTTAGATTTTCACCCCTCAAGGCTTCTAACTGAGCTGCCTTCAATCTATCGATCAAGTCGGAGACTATTTCAATTCGCATAAACTTGATATGTTCACTAACTCCCTTGCGACGCAAAGCATCGGCTACCACGTTGGCTTTCCCTAGATGATAGCAAATCTCGCAATCATAATCTTTAACAAGCTCCAGCCATCGTCTCTGTCGCATATTGAGTTCTTTATGTGAAAACACATACTCTAGGTTTTTGTGGTCCGTACAAATAACGCATTTTGTACCACACAAGTAATGTCTCCATAACTTTAATGCAAAAACCACAACATCCAGTTCTAAATCATGGGTTGGATAGTTCTTCTCATTAGGTTTCAACTGACGAGAAGCATACGCAATAACTCTATCCCGCTGCATCAACACACAACCCAACCCTGCCAGAGAAGCATCACAATAAACTATGGAGTCATCTGACCCATCCGGTAAAGCAAGAATAGGAGCCTGACATAAGAGTCGTTTCAGCGTCTGAAATGCCCTCTCCTGTTCATCATTCCATTTAAATGGAACCTCCTTGCGAGTCAACTTAGTCATGGGATTCGCAATTTTAGAAAAATCTTTTATAAACCGTCTGTAATAACCTGCCAATCCCAATAAGCTTTTAATCTCAGAAGGCGACTTTGGAGCCTCCCAATTCATCATTGCTTCTATCTTTGCCGGGTCAACTTTGACTCTATCACTACAAATGACATGCCCCAGAAAGTGAACTTCCCGCATCTAGAATTCACACTTTGAATACTTGGCATACAATTGCTCCCGCTTCAGAGTTTCAAGAACTTGTCTCAAATGAATCTCATGATCAGCTTCAGACTTAGAATAAACCAGAATGTCGTCAATAAATACTATCACAGATTTATACAGAAACGGTCGACAAACTCGGTTCATCAAATCCATAAACACTGTAGGTGCATTAGTCAAACTGAACGGCATGACTAAGAATTCATAAGGGCCATACCGGGTACGGAAAGAAGTTTTGGCAACATCTTCGTCAGAAACTCGTACCTGGTGACAACCCGATCTCAGATTAATCTTTGATAAATACGAAGCATACTGTAACTGATCAAATAAATCATCAATCCTGGACAGAGGGTATTTATTCTTTAACGTCCTCTTATTAAGTTCCTTGTAGTCAATATACATCCGTAGCGTGACATCTTTCTTTTTCACAAACAAGACCGGTGCACCCCATGGTGAAGAATGTTGGATTATGCTCACTGACACACACACACGAGTTGGTATCATGGCTGATGAAGCAAGGGCTTATTAGGTCACACGCCAAGTATCGATTCCGACATCACGGATGGTATAATGAGAGAGAAAACCAGAAACTGGTTCTGGTGGGCCAAGGCACGCCCGTGCCTCTATGAGGTACGGCCGTTCCCTACGGGCAGGCACGAGCCCAAGTCGGGCGTGACTTAGGTGTGGCCTGTGGCTAGGTACGCCCGTGCCTTTGGGAGGCACGCTCGTGCCCTGTGCCCAGTGGACAGGCACGAGCCCAAGTCGGGCGTGACTTGGGCGTGGCCTTTTGGGCTGGTACGCCCGTGCCTTGTGAGGCATGGCCGTGCCCCGTGCAGTTACAGTCTTCTTAAACAGCTTTCAAAGCTGTTTATGGTGGAGATTATGGTGTTTTTATTGCTAATTGATGGATTATCAATGCATGCACGTTTTTATTCTCCTTTGAAGAGTCTATATAATGTGGTGCTTGATTTCTTTGTTTGGTTACTAGCTCTTGAAATGCAAAAACACATATTGCACACTTCTCTCTCTCAAACACACAAAATACTTCCAAGGCTTTGGTTATTTTCTCTAGACTATATTTGTGGTGTTTAGGTTGGCATACCTAACACTCTAGCAAGTGGGAAAAGATCAAGACTTGGTGTGGACTTCAATAGAGGTGTACACGTTAGTACACAAGACTTCTGAACTCCAAACTTGCGCGTACAAAGAAGATAGCATCGAGGGTATACTTCTAGTTGTTTGTATGTTTTATTTTGTTGCTTAGCTATGTCTAGAGTTTTGGTCCATATGGTGGGCACATTCGTGGTCAATTTTGAAAATATTTTCTACTCGTTTTGCTTCCGTTGCGATTTTAGACCACGAAAACCCAACAGTGGTATCAGAGCCATCTCTAACATGGCTTTGCACTTTTGGAGTTAAACCGGATTTTTTGAGTTTTCTGTCAAATTTGGTTTTCCGGTGACCGGGCACGGTCGTACCTCTAGGGTACGGGCCGTGCCGGTGGCCGGGGCACGGGCGTACCAGTGGGGGTACTGGCCGTGCCGGCAGAATTCGTAAGTTGTTTAAAATTGTTTAAACTATACACTGACAAAATTGGCAAGCACGCCCGTACCCTCTGGGGTACGCCCGTGCCTTATGATTTTTTGGTCATAATTGGTTTTGAAACAATGTGTTTAAATATATATTAAAATCCGGGTTCTAGACTAGTCTTGATTCTGTTGATCCCCACTATATTTTGATTCCTAATTTTATATGTTTTGTGTGACTTGGCATGAAGTTTACAAAAACATATATCTTTAGGTGTATATATGAATATGCAATTTTAAAGGTGTATTAAAATTGTTAATGCATATGTACAAGGATTGCTTGTTGTGCCTTAAGTGTTTTTTGCAATCTTGATCAAAATATATATATCTTAGTTGGTCATGGTTTTGTGGCACACCATTGTTTTCGTTTGGTTGTGTTTATTGTGGTAGCCCGGTAACTTGATATGCCCATAGACTTTGTGATGTTTGTGGTTGGTTTTGGTTTTGGCCTGCGTGCAGTAATGTTGTAATATTTATATTTTGTGCGACTTGCATGTCGTTTATTTAAATCTTTGTACTCGTAACAGATTATTAGGATTGTGACTTGCATGTCGTTTTCTTATTATTATGTACTCGTACTTAGATTATTTCAAATATGTAATATTGCATCAAAACCGACCTGGAGACACGGTGTTGGCGTCTTGATGAACCAAGTCCGGGAGATTCGCCGGAGTGGAGATCGTGACGGAGCATCCATTGGTGTTGTCCCTAGGTTGACTATGTTTTCCCCGTTTTGGCTCACGGGGAAAGCACTTAGGATTTGGGCATGTTACCGGGTCTTTATTTATGTTTATGCGTGGTTGTTTTATATTTGAATTCTTTAGGATTTGCATGCTAGAGAATTTTTGAAAATATATAAAACAAAAGAGATTTATAAATGAGTTTATATTTCTACGCGCATAAGAATTGGCAAATATTAATATAAAAGTGTTTATATTAAACGGTGAATAAAAAGGAGTTTTTGTCACTTAAATTGCTAATTCGTCAAAATTGTTAAAATATTATTTTAACCGGAGAAACAAAAACCCGTTTTTCGAAAAGTAAGTCACGCGCCACCCGTGAGACGACACCACCCAAATCTAACGAAACTTGGATGATTGTCGAGCATTAGCACGAGTCATGCCTTATGGAGTTGTGTGGAAGGTGAGTGTGGCAACCTGCAATATTGGTAGTCGAGGTTAACCACGAACCAATGATTGGGCTAGGGTACCAACGTGTGTCTTGACGGTCGATTTACAAATTCTTTAATGTTGCTTAAATGATGTCGATCTCTAGCCAAGTCATTTAAGAAATAATAAAAGGATTGGTGTATGAAGGGATCAAACATGCCTTAGAAATTTGATGTCGAAAGGATCTCGCAAGGATCTAAGAGTTGCAATGGTTGCAATTGGTAATTTGTCTACCGACCTAAATAACTTATTTCATGATCCGCGGTAAACCCGTCATGAGATAGAGTGAAATATGGTTCTTAGCCTTGTTCAAATAATTAAGTTTTATAACTATTGGGTAATTATTTCTACAAGGATTCACAACTAAAATTGGTACTCTAATTTTGTAGATGGCATCCAACAACGCTTCTACATCTTCATCGAACTCTATTTCCCTAAAATTGTTCCTCGAAAAGGCTAAACTCGATGGCCAAAACTTCATGGATTGGTTCATGCAACTAAGGATAGCCCTTAGGTATGAACAAAAGGTGTGGGCCATTGAGGAGCCTTTGCCGAAGGCACCTGCGGCTAATGCGACTAGGGCGGTCCGAGACGCGTATGACAAGCGCGTTAAGGAAATGAACGAAGTGGCTTGCATTATGCTCTCGTCAATGATTCCTGAGCTTCAAAAGCAAATGGAACATTTAGGAGCATATGATATGCTTAACCAGCTGAAGGAAATGTTCCAACAGCAGTCTACGCTAGAGCGCTTCGAGTGCCTAAAGTCCCTTTTCGATTGCCATATGCAGGAGGGCGGAAATGTGAGCGTTCACGTGCTTAAGATGAAAGCATTGGTTGATCGCTTGGAGAGGTTAGGATTCCCGTTAGGGAGGGAGTTGGCGGTGGATGTGATCCTCCGTTCTCTTCCTAGTTCCTTTTCACAATTTGTGTGGAACTATCATGTCCATGGCATGGACAAGTCCCTAATGGAACTTCACGGAATGTTAAAGACCGTCGAGTCCGACATGTCCAAGAAGCCCTCTTCGTCTAAATCCGTCCTAGCCATCCAGGGAGGCGGAACCAAAAGAAAAGGCGCTCGCCCCTCTAAGGGAAAGGGTAAGGGGAAGGTTGCAAAACCTAACCCGAGTCCGGCCCCGAAGGGTAAGGGGAAAGCCGTGATGGTTCCACTGGCCGGGACCCTGCGGAAGCCGAGTGCTTCCACTACAAGGAAAAGGGGCATTGGCGGCGTTCTTGCCCAAAGTACCTTCAGGAGCTCAAGCGGGTAAAACCGAAGGGAGCGGGTAACTCAGGTACGTTTATGATTGAGCTCCACAATACCGCTACTTCTAATGGCTGGGTACTTGATACCAGTTGTGGCACTCATATTTGTAATAATGTGCAGGTGCTAAAAAGAAGTAGGGCGCTGGGTGCTGGAGATCTTGACCTAATCATGGGAAACAAGGATGTGGTTCCCGTGGAGCGGATAGGGAGTGTTGATCTCGCCTTTCCTTCAGGACTTTCTATTACCTTATTGAATGTTTGCTTTTCGCCCTGTGTGGCACGAAACATTATTTCCTTTCACGCTTTGTATGACGATGGATATGAGTTTTGTTTTAATAATGGAATTATCTCTTGTTTGAGAAATGATGTTCATTACTTTAAAGCTTATCCATGTCGTGGGATTTATGAAACAAGTGTGTGTTTGGATGGTAATAAATCAATCATGAACATTGATTCTAAGTCCAAAGGTGTATTGGACAAGTTGTCTTCGTGGCATAGTCGTCTTGGCCATATAAGCAAGAAATGTATCGCCAAACTCCAAGTGGATGGGATTTTGGAATCGTTTGACCATGGGTCAAGCGAAGTATGTGATTCTTGTTTATTAGGAAAAATGACTAAAGCGCCCTTCACCGGCGTTAGTGAATGGGGCAAAGACTTGTTGGACATTGTTCACACGGATGTGTGTGGTCCGTTCAGGTCTGATACAAGAAACAACTGTAAGTACTTCGTTACTTTTACTGATGATTTCAGTAGGTATGCTTATGTTTATTTAATTAAGCATAAGTCTGAAACCTTTGAGGTGTTTAAGACGTACCAAAACGAAGTGCAGAATCAATTGGGCAAACGGATTAAGATTCTCAGATCCGATAGGGGTGGTGAGTATCTTAGTACCGAGTTTCTTGATCATCTTAGGGGTTGTGGAATTATTTCACAACTTACTCCACCCAGGACACCATAATTAAATGGGGTCGCTGAGAGGAGGAACCGAACTTTATTGGATATGGTTCGGCCCATGATGAGTCGTACAAAGCTACCCGCAAGTTTTTGGGGTTATGCTTTGGAAACCGCTGTTAGGACCTTAAACCTTGTACCAACAAAGAAGGTTGCAAGTACACCATTTGAGATGTGGCATGGAAGGGTTCCTTCGCTAGCCTATCTCAAGGTCTGGGTTGTGAGGCTTACGTGAAACGTGAATCTCAAGACAAACTTGAACCCAGAGCCGAGAAGTGTATTTTCATTGGCTACCCAGCTGGTTCTATGTGATATTTGTTTTACAAACCTTCAGAGAACAAGGTGTTTGTTGCTCGAAGGGCGGTCTTCCTTGAAAGGGAGCTGATATCTGTAGAAGCCAGTGGGAGGCAAGTCGATCTAGAAGAAATTCTAGATGACACCGATGATTAACCTGATGTTGGCACTAGTATCGCTTCTGAGGTCAGCGCACCGGAAGAAGTGGAACCTCAACCAATGGTGGATGAGGTGCCTGATACACAACCATTAGAGCTCCGTAGATCTGGTAGAGTTCGTAATGAGTCGGAAAGATATGGGTTTCTCATATCCGAGGGTGACGAACTATTATTGGATCATAGTGAACCGACCAACTACCGGGAAGCCGTAGTGGGCCCTGAGTCTGCTAGGTGGAAGGAGGCAATGGATAGTGAGATGCAATCCATGGCGGATAATCAAGTCTGGACTTGGTTGATCCGGTACCCGGCCACAAGCCAGTAGGGTGCAAATGGGTCTTCAGGAAGAAGACTAACATGGATGGAAAAGTAGACACCTTCAAAGCCCAACTGGTAGCAAAGGGTTTCACTCAAACTCATGGTGTAGACTATGATGAAACCTTTTCTCCGGTGGCTATGTGGAAGTCTATTAGGATACTAATGGCTATCGCTGCATATTACGATTACGAAATATGGCAGATGGATGTCAAGACTGCCTTCCTTAATGGGAAGTTGGCAGAGGAGGTTTACATGGCACAACCTGATGGTTACGTAAACCCCAGATATCCTAATAAAGTCTGCACGCTTAAGAGGTCCATTTATGGACTTAAGCAAGCATCTCAGAGTTGGAACATTTGCTTTGATGAAAAGGTCAAAGAGTTTGGCTTTTCTAAAAGCAAGGATGAACCTTGTGTGTATGTCAGGGCTAGTGGAGTGCTGTAGTTTTTCTAGTCTTGTATGTAGATGACATACTACTCATAGGAAGTGACGTGACTACCTTGCAGAAAGTAAAAACCTGGCTTGGGAGTTGCTTCTCTATGAACGACATGGGAGAAGCAGCATATATTTTGGGGATAAAGATCTATAGAGATAGATCTTAGAGATTCATTGGTTTGAGCCAGAGTACGTACATAGATAAAGTCTTAAAGATGTTCAAGATGCAAGATTCCAAGAACAGGAATTTGCCTATGTTGCATGGTATGGCGTTGACCATGTCTCAATGTCCTAGTTCTCAAAAGGAACTAGCGGAAATGAGTCGAGTCCCGTATGCTTCGGCAGTGGGATCGATCATGTATGCTATGCTATGTACTCGGCCTGATGTGTCGTATGCCTTGAGCATGACAAGCCGATATCAAGCTAACCCTGGTCAAAGTCATTGGGTTGCAGTTAAAAACATCGTTAAATATCTTCGGAGAACTAAGGAAATGTTTTTAGTGTTCGGTGGATCGGAGGAGCTCAGAGTTACTGGATATTCTGATGCTAGCTTCCAAACGGACAAGGATGATTGCCAGTCTTAATCGGGATTTGTATTCTTGTTAAATGGTGTAGCAATAAGTTGGAGGAGTTCCAAGCAAGATACCGTGGCCGGTTCAACCACGGAGTCAGAGTATATTGCTGCAAGCGAGGCTGCTAAGGAAGCCGTCTGGATGAAGAAATTCATTCAAGACCTTGGAGTTGTTCCTAGCATCGCTAACCCTATTGAGATCTTCTGTGACAATGAGGGTGCAGTAGCTCTAGCTAAGGAACCAAGAGCGCATCGATGTACGAGACGCATTGCTCGAAAATATAATTTTATTCGTGATACATCAAGAATGGTGACATTGTGGTTAGTAGAGTACCGACTGAGGGGAACTTGGCAGATCCACTCACCAAACCTTTGTCGCAAGTTAAGCATGATTCTCATGCTAAGTCTATTGGTATTAGATTTGCTAGTGACTTGGTTTAATTATTTTAGTTGTATTTGTTATTGAGAACATTAAAGCAATAATGTATTTCTTATTGTAATGACTATTACATGGGGATTTAATATACGCATGGTGCGATTACTCTATGAAACATTATTGTGTTCTATCTTTGCATGTTTAATACTTCCATGAATAAACTTGTTTATTCTAAATACTCCACGATTGGTCGTTCTTCATTGGGAGGAAGAAGTGAATTAAGATTTAGGCGAGTGGTTGGTAAAGTTTTCATCTTGGATTGAATACTTGTTTACGCAACACTAGCCTGTACTTAATGGTGATTAAGTAATTAGAGGACCCGTACCTGAGTTTACTTCATGGATATTATCACGAGTAAATCAGGATGATAATATTATCTATCCTTCTACTAGAGATGCACGCATTGCTTGATTATTAACTTGGACTTGTTTAGATTGCTTTCTAACGCAGTTCGTAACTGGGTGTTATAAGGGATGTTTTTATGCAAGAACTTGTTATTATGATAGGACGGTGTAGTCAAAGGTATTCGTTCCTCTTTTGACAGATATCCTTGGGCCCCTCGTTGACTAAGCTGATGACAAATCAAAATGCATGGCCGTGCTCAAGTTGAATTGATAATGGATCAATTGTGCAACTTGTTTGTGTTAGTCATAGTTAGTCTATATCGAGAAACATAATTGTGAATGATTTGGGGTTGATCATGTTCCATGACCTGCATTCACAACGGATATCGTGAACGAAGGGGTATATAATCACTTATCTATAGGACCTTTCCTTTTGGTTAGGTATTTGTTTTGGGAAGACAAACCCTGTGCTGACTTGGGGGCATAGATGCCTTGCTAGAGGCCGCTCTATGTCGGTGACACCTTTCGTGAGTTTGTCATGTGCAAGTGGGAGTCTGTTGGATTATGCCCACTGACACACACACGAGTTGGTATCATGGCTGATGAAGCAAGGGCCTATTGGGTCACACGCCAAGTATCGATTCCGGCATCACGGATGGTCTAATGAGAGAGAAAACCAGAATCTGGTTCTGGTGGGCCAAGGCACGCCCGTGCCTCTATGAGGTACGGCCGTGCCCTACGGGCAGGCACGAGCCCAAGTCGGGCGTGACTTGGGCGTGGCCTGTGGCTAGGTACGCCCGTGCCTCTTGGAGGCACGCCCGTGCCCTGTGCCCAGTAGACAGGCACGAGCCCAAGTCGGGCGTGACTTGGGCGTGGCCTTTTGGGCTGGTACACCCGTGCCTTGTGAGGCACGGCCATCTCCCGTGCAGTTACAGTCTTCTTAAAAAGCTTTCAAAGCTGTTTATGAAGGAGATTATGGTGTTTTTATTGCTAATTGATGGATTATCAATGCATGCATGTTTTTATTCTCTTTTGAAGAGTCTATATAATGTGGTGCTTGATTCCTTTGTTTGGTTACTAGCTCTTGAAAGGCAAAAACACATATTGCACACTTCTCTCTCTCAAACACACAAAATACTTCCAAGGCTTTGGTTATTTTCTCTAGACTATATTTGTAGTGTTTAGGTTGGCATACCTAACACTCTAGCAAGTGGGAAAAGATCAAGACTTGGTGTGGACTTCTATAGAGGTGTACATGTTAGTGCACAAGACTTCCGAACTCCAAACTTGCGCGTACAAAGAAGATAGCATCGAGGGTATACTTCTAGTTCTTTGTATGTTTTATTTTGTTGCTTAGCTATGTCTAGAGTTTTGGTCCATATGGTGGGCACATTCGTGGTCAATTTTGAAAATATTTTCTACTCGTTTTGCTTCCGTTGCGATTTTAGACCATGAAAACCCAACAAAGAAATCGGACGAATAAATCCCCGATCCAATAAATCCTGAATCTGTGTCATCATCTCCCTAATTTCAGAAGGGGCCAATCTATAAGGAGATCTAGCCACTGGATTAGAACCTGGTATCAAGTCAATCTTATACTCCACCTCTCAAACGGGAGGTAGCCCAGGTAACTCATCCGGAAACACTTCAGGAAAATCTGATACGACTCGCACATCAGTAACTGCCCGCTTCTCCTTTCTAGCATCAATAGCATATGCCAGAAAACACTCGCATCCCTTACTCAAGGATTTCTTAGCCTTCAACATAGAAATGATAGGAAACACAGACTTGTTTCTTTCCCCTTGAGCCACCAAGTGCGACCCATCAGACAATGGAAAAGAAATCAATTTCCTATGACATTTAATGCTCGCCCTGTGCTTACTCAACCAATCATTCCCAAAACCACATCAAAACCGCAAGAGGCATTAAAAGGAATGATACCGGGAAACACTTACCATCAATATCTATTTCAGCCCCAGTCACAGAAGTTGTAACTGGAACTATCTTACCATCAGCTACTTCTATCTCAATCGGTACAGAAATAACAGTAGTAGGCAAATTCAACTTTTCACAAAAAGCCATAGAAATAAAAGAGTGATTCGCTCCAGAATCAAATAACACAGGAGCAGGTAGGGAGTTTATAAAAAAACGTACCGGTGATAACATCATCAGTGGCAGTAGCATCGTCTACTGTCATCCGGAACGCCCTACCCTCCGGTGTCGGAGGATTCTTTCATTTCTGCGCCCCTAACGATGATCCCCTAACATCCCCTACCCCTGTCCCCGTCCCAGTTCTCCTCCCTATGGGGCAATCACCAACCCCGTGCCCTTCTTTCAAACAGTTCCAACAGACATTACGAGGGAACCTGTAATCTTTCACCTCGTACCCATGTGTTCCACAACGCACACAACGCGTGGTCTGAGCAGTACACTGCCCAGTGTGAGTGGATCTACATCGGGTACACCATTGGGATTTTACATTTGTACCCCCGTGGTCTGCTTTCGACTCTTGTTTCCCTGGGATGGACTACTCTGCCATTTCTTCTTTTGTTGACCACCAGTCTGGTCATACTTCGGCTTCTACAAAGCCGCCTCATCTTTACTCTGTTTATCTCTGGCTTGAATGTCCCCCTCAGTAGATTTTGCCAAGGTGAAGGCCTGGGATAGTGATCCAGCCAAACGCGTAGTACTCCTGTACTCCGGTAATAAAGCTCCAATGAAATGCTGATCCTAGGAAGGTTCATTAGGCACCCACTGAGTTACAAACCTCAGTTTAGCATTAAACTGCTCAATTCACTCATCCACTGACATCTTCCTTGTCATCTTCAATTCCATGAACTCCTGCCTTATCTTATTCAATTCAAAGGCATTGTAGTACTGCTCGCACAATTTATCTATAAATTGATTCCACGTGATTGAATCCATCTGGGCTCTCGATAAATGGGTGGTAATGGAATCCCACCAAACCATCGCCTTGCCCTTCAACATCCTCGTAGAAAAGCATACTCTCATTTCCTCTTCACAGTTAAAAGCATCTAAAATCCTCGCGGTATCTCTCAACCAGTTTAAAGTGACGTTAGGATCCATGCTGCCATGGTATTCTTCAGGTTTGCAGTCCTGAAACTGCTTGTATGTACATGGCTGTCTGTATCCCATACTGGGTGGAAATCCCATATACGGATAAGAATACGATCCTTGAGGCATAGACCCCATGAGGAAATAACAGGTAGAAGAAAGGTTGAGATGTAGGTTGAGACATCGGTGGTAACGGTACAGATACTGGTGGAATCTCAGCCAAAGTAGTGATTGGTGGAAAGATCGGTGGTATCTCGGGTGTAGTTGAAATCACAATAGTAACAGGGGGTTGAATTACAGGAACTTGTCTTTATTGCTCTAGTTCCTTTCTCAAGTCTTGTAGTTGGCCCTCCAACTGAAAGATGTACTCGTCTCTTTCATCCCCAATGGTACCAGATGTACCCGCATTTTTTAGAGTTTCCACTATTGTAGTAGGGACTTCAGCAGTAGACGGGACAGTAGGGGCACCAGTTGAGTAACCATGATCATCCATTGTTTTCTTTAACAATCACATCACCTCACGATTTATTAGATAAATCTGTCAGTACACAACATACTAAACTCCACCACACTCTAATTCACCCTAATCCCACACCCAAGGAGTAATCGACCTACCACGAGCCAAGATTTGGGAATATAACACTTCCATTGTGCCTACATCGCCAAACCAAGGCTCTGATACCAAACTTGTAACACCGTATTTTCAACCCAAAATTTCATTTTAAACAACACTGCGGAAGGGAATTAAATACCAAAAGTATTTACAACTGTACATAAACCAGGGTTTACAAAACTAATCCTGTTTAAATATCAGTATTACAAAACACGGCTCGTCACAAATAACATATTAGAGTCTTAGGTGATTACTCCCCAAGCTAACCACTCTCAGCCGAGCCGCTGACTTACCAGAACCTGTAAAAAGTGTGAGAGGTGGGGGATTAGCACAAATCTAAGTGAATGGAGTAAAGCCACAACAGATATATCAGCCAGAACCGCATGATATCAACAAAAACAGATAACAGATAATCCTATCCCGAGAAGACCGGCTGTTCTACAGGAACCTATAACCAACGCTGGCCAAAGCAAAGGTTTACCGATAGTTCATTTGCTATTCTCACATAGTATTACCTTAAGTTGTAACAAATGCATCTAAAGATCCCAATACTGATTAGCCGATAGCAAACAAACCCAGCCCATGGCCAAGCCGAGACTGACTTCACAAATCATGTATACACATCACCGCCTCAATAATTAATTAACAATCAACCAGTAAATCAATTAATCAGATATACAATCTATCCATGCGTCAAACCCATAACAGTTGCAACCAAACCAGTTACAAATAATACTATTCGTGAGTAAACATCAACTCACCTCGAGTTCTTGAACTCCCACTCAGTTATCTAATGATACTGAGCCTTGTCTGTTCCTGAGAACACAACAAACTAAAATCAGTATCCAGTTTATAAATATATATCAACACATATATATTTATATCCATTCTAACTTATGCATAACAAGTTAGAAACACCCAGCATGCAATCACATAAAGCATCACACCAAATAAAGCATCAAAAGCTTTAAAACACAAAATAGCCGGGGACACGTCGCGTCCAACAACTCGACGCGTCGCATTGGCCTTCGAACCAAGAAGACTTCAAACAGCCTCCATTCGAAGAAGAAGGCTTCGAGTGGGTCCTTCTTCGCACCAAGAAGGCTTCGAGTGTGCCTCCTTCGAGCCCAGAAGACTTCGAGCGCCCCCCTTCAAGCCAAGACTTCGAATTCGAAGTCAAAGGATTCGAACTCGAAGCCGAAGCCGAGAACACGTCGCGTTGTCTTCCAGAATCAAACCTTCAACTTTTTCATCTTCCAGCTCCATATAATATTTCAAATAATTATATACTTCTGGAAATCATGTTTTAATACATCTAAACTTCATATAACATCATTTAGCATATCAAGAAACATCAAGAACATGTTAAAAACACCAAGATCCTCAAGAATAACAAAACCCACTTAAGGTGGTTTCCATCATACTCATCCATGGTGATTTTTATGAAAACCCAGCAATTCATAATAACAAATATAGCATGATGGACATGATTCATAGTTCAAAACACATAAAGAATCATGCTAACCTTTCTCTTGTTTCTAATAATTCAAAATCACCAAATTCCAATTCTTTAGTTCTTCCTTGCTTTCTCTCTCAATACACACTCAGAACACACACTTAGCAATCTTCAAAGTGAAGATATGTTTATAAAGAATTAGACTATCAATTAGCCACATAGTCATGCTTTGAATATTGAAGCAAGAGGTGGCATGTTAAAACAACTTTAATCAAATGCGCACACACAAACTCACATCCGTACACATAATATATATACTAACACATATATATAACACTTAAATAAAAGTTAATGAATTAATAATTAATCAAGCTTATCAACTAATAATTCACGTATTAACTTACCGAAGCCTACGAAATTACTAGGCCCAAAATTAGGATGTTACATAAGACCATATAAAGCTTTGTTTAGAAAGAATACATCATCAGGTAAGCTTGACTCCTTAAAACCAGGAGGTTGTTTTACATACACTTCTTCTTTCAGATCTCCATTAAGAAATGCAATCTTCACATCCATTTGGAATACTTTGAAGTTCTTCAAGGCAGCATAGGCTAGGAACAATCCGATAGCTTCCAATCTTGCAACAGGGGCAAAGGTTTCATCAAAATCAATACCTTCTTCTTGACAATACCCATGTGCCACTAGCCTTGCTTTGTTCATGATGATTTGCCCATTTTCATCTAGCTTGTTTCTGAACACCCACTTTGTTCCAATGATGGTTTTATCCTTTGGTTTAGGTACCAAAGTTCATACATTATTTCTTTTGAATTCTGCCAGTTATTCTTACATGGCAGTCACCCAGTAGGGATCATTAAGAGCTTCATCAACCTTCTTTGGTTCAATCATTAAGACAAATCCAGAGTACAAACAGATGTTGCAAGCTTTTGGTCTTGTTCTAACTGGATCTTCTATATTGCCTATCACCAGATCATGAGGATGATACTTGTGGTCTTTGAAGGCTTTTTGGATTTCTTGGGAATTGGGATTCATTTGGATTTGGGAAGAAGAAGTTATATGTCGACTATCAACAGTAGAGATGACTTTATTTTGAGTGGCTGATATAACTTCATTGTCACAATCTGTGGGTATCTCTACTGAAGAGGGAATGTGTGATATGGAATTAGAATCCAATGATGTTGAGTCATTTCCCACATGATTCAGTAGAGGTATAGGATTGGATGAGAATGGTTACACATGGTTAAAGATTTGAATAGGAACAGGTTCATTTAAATCATGAGAAGTAGGTGGAGAGGGATCAACTTGCTTTGGAGTGGCTTCTCAAGTTTGCATGAGATCATTGAATTCTTCACCTAAAACATGATTAAAGGAACAAGAAGCAACAAAGTCATTTTTATTAAAACTTACAATGATGGATTCATCTATGACTTTGGTTCTGAGGTTGTATACTCTGTATGCTTTGGAAATCATTGAGTAACCTACAAACACTCCTTCATCAGCTTTTAGAGCAAACTTCTACAATTGATACTTTTGATTAAGGATGAAGCATTGACATCCAAAAATGTGCAGAAAGCTGATGCTTGGCTTCCTTCCCTTGAGCACTTCATATGGAGTTTTGTTGTGCCTCTTGATAATAAGGGATTTGTTCTGTGTGAAACTGTAACATCCTCAAAACGGGCCTAAACGTGTGCGAATATGGTACGTCAATTATTTAATTTAATTAAATAATATATATACTTTAGAAATTGATATAATATATGAAAAAATAATAATTAAATGGGTTATTAAAAATATTAATAAAAATAGATAAAGATTATAAAATATCGAACGGTTTCAAATGAGAATTCCAAAATTTTCCTAGTTAGTTGACACGGTTAAATGAGAGATGACTTGTAAGTTGAAAAAGGGGAACAAAATACCTACTTGTGGATAATAATACCCACAAGTCGGTCCAGCCCTCTTTTGAATACACAGACTCTTACACACACGTTTACACACATACACCCTCATTTTTGTTCGCTACCTTTGTAAATCCAAGAAGAAGAATTCAAGGGAGATCACTCAAGATTAATTACAGCTATAAATTTAGACTCACATCAGTTCTAAATCATCATCTTTATCATCTTCATTATCTCCATCTCTAGGTAAGCTCTATCTCCATGGGTGTTCTTATTCTTGATTTTTGGGTTTTGGAAGAAAACTCATAAACTCTTGTTCCAGTAGCTAAATAAGGATCATAATAGTCCTACAAGTTGTTCTTAATCATTCTTTGATCATTGTAAGTTCCAATTCATCCTTGTTCTTGCTAGTGCTCTTCATGTTCTTGAAATTCTAGGTTTTGATGGGTAATTATGATTTTGCAATCAAGAACTGAAATTGATGATTGAAATAGGTTCTAATATCATTTATAAGTACATAGGAATCAATTCCATGAATTAAAGTAGTGTTCTTGATAAGTTTTGAATTTTGGCTCAAATGGGTCAAAATTGGTCAAATACGGGTCAAACTGATTTTGACTTTCAAGAACTGAAATATAGTGTTTTAATTGATCCTATAACTTGTTAGGATTGATTACAACTCACTTGGTGGATTAGAAGTGGTGTTTTTGCACAAGTCCAATATTTAGCCTAAATGGGTTAAAATGGCCAAAATGAGCTAAATCTATTTTTACACATCAAGAACTGATTTTTAAGGTTCTAATAGGTTCATATGACTTGTATGAATTGATTAGAACATTGGTTTTGGATTGAAATGGTAGTTTTGCTTGAATTGGCTAAAATAGTGAAAAATAGGCTATAAATAGGCAAGAAATTAGAAAATGGTATCAAACAAAGACTTTAAAGGTATTGGTCAGTTGAAACACCTTCAATACATCATATTAGGTGTATATGGTGTGTTGCAAGTGTTGGAATTGGTCTATACCAAGTTTTGGCCATTATGCGAACATCTTTGTCCATTTAATTGTGATTTTTGTACGAATTAATTGGATAGGAGTTTTTGATGTTAGAAAGCTTCCATAAGTGTCAAATGGTCTTATGAAACACTAGAATTTTACTAAAATTGATTTGGAGTTGAAATGAGCAAAAATGGCATTGCTGTGCACAAAACAGCAAGCTGTTTGTGCACTGTAGGTGCCTCGCGGCGCGACCACCCTGCATACAACTTACAATGTTGTTTTATGCTATGTATTCACGTGTTGCTGCTTGGAATTTTATATTTAGTTAATAAATGGTTAAATAACATCATTAGGGTATTGTTTCAAGTATCCTAGATGTTCCTTGCGTGTTCTAGTGATTAATGCGTAAGCCTTGGTATTATAGGTCGAGTTGACAATCCGTGAGTGCCCAAAGCAAGGTCTTTGATTATTCTAGCCTATCAGGTGAGTTTTGAATGACATAACAATTAATATATCTATAACATATATTAACAATGATTACGGAACTGTTTACCATGATTTGTACACGCACTTGTATAAGTGTAGGTTGCATGATGATGCTAGAATTTAACATGTTGACACAATGTAGTATGCACTTGATTAGGTGTATGCTATGATGATAATTGAATATATGCACGCATTGATGATCCGATTGGATCAGATTATTTGTTTGTGAATGGTTCGGATCTTTATGGACAAAGTTGTCCTACAACAAGAACAAAGTTGTTCTACTTAAGGACAAAGTTTTCCTCTTCGGGTATGGCTTATGTTGTACAACAGAGGAATCGTTTCAATGGTGTACCGCTTTACAGCTCACCCACCGGAGCCGTTGATCTGTCTTGTACCCCCAGCTTGGTGCATTGAGCTGGGTTAGCTCCCCTGCGAGATATGCTACCTTCTGACTACGCCAGCTCATCGTGAGATGCTAGGATAGAACTATCTAAGCATGATTGATGATATGTGATGTACTTATATTTATTGCATGCTATTTGGTACTCACTAGCTATTATAGCTAACAGATACTACAGTCCACATGTGCAGGTGATCCTTAGTGAGCTCGGGAGCCTGCGGGTAGTTTAAATGCGTTGGGAGGAACACTACTATTATGTTTAAAACTCTGTTGAATTATGTGTACGTTTGTTTAAGATAATGGTCAGCCGGTTATGTATCCGTAACACTAACTGTTATTTGTGACATCATTTTCACTGTTTATATAGTTTGCCATGTGTTTTTACTTCCGCTGCATTTTTAAATTATAAGACAGGTTTGATTGTTCTATTTACAGTCAAACCCACGCAGTTTGAAAACTTAAATTGTATTTTAAAAAGAAAAATTTGGTTCTCAAAAGCACGGTGTTACAAGCTGGTATCAGAGCCTAAGTTTGAGTGAATTGGGTATTTGAAAGAGTACTCAGTCTCAAATTCAGGCTCGACCATTATTTAAAGTGTTCCTCAGGAGGTATTTGGGTGTGAGAGAGATTGATATGATTCACAAGACTAACACTGTTGTTGATTATTTGCTTATTTGATTAACATGATTAATCAAGTATGGAAAAGTATACTAAGTATATCTGACTTTAATGATATAACAGAATTTAGAGACTAACGATGTCGGGAAGCGACGATAGAGAGGCTTACATTCGTGACTTAGAGGCTCGTCTCAAAGCTTCCGAGGAACGAGCTCCAGAGAAAAAGATGGCCATGGATTTAAAGGCCTTTATGATGTGCCAACCACCTACCTTCGATGGTAGTATGGATCTGGTAGTCACGGAGAGGTGGATCCGTGATATAGAGTTGGCATTTGAGACTAGTGAAGCTGAGGATGCCAAGAAAGTGGCCTATGCAAGGAAGATGTTGCGGGGTCGCGTGGTTTCTTTGTTTGATACTGTGATTGCATCTACATCAGCTGCAATCCTAAATGCTATGACTTGGTCAGATTTCTGAGGATTCTTCAGGCTAAATACTGTTCAGCTCGAGCACTGGAAGCTGTGGATAATGAGTTCAGGGCCTTGTCTAAAGGCAACAGATCAGTTGAAGAGCTCACTACCAGGTATACCGAGCTGATATGTTTTGTACAGGGTTCCTTGCCTGATGAGGAGGCAAAGATCAACCGCGTTGTACTCGCTCTACCACCTGAATATCGATCATCTATCCGGTTTGCAACTACTTTGGATAAGGCATTTGACTTTGCTCGCCCGTATGAGAGTGAACATGCACAGCAGGTTAGGGGAACTTCCTAAAGGAAGTTTGAACAATCTTTGGGGTCGAAGGGCACAGGTGGAGGGTCATGGCAGAGGCCGCAACAGCACCACCAGCAACAGGGGAGTTCGAGGTACAGTCCCGCAGACGATTTATGGTGTGCTCAGTGTTGAACTAAGAACACAGGGCATTGCACTAAGGACACTGCAAGGTATCCTAAATGCGGGCAGAAGGGGCATACAATGGATAAATATGGGTTTAAAGATAATGTGTGCTACAAGTGCCTCAAGCCGGGACATCGATCGGTTGACTGTAGATCGGGTCCTAACCCTGGATCAGGAGGAGCTGGAGGATCTTCCTCAGGATGGGGGAAGAATGTTGCGCCCCGTGCACCGGGTAGGGCATTCCAGGTGACTGCCGATGAGGCAAAGACAACAGGTGATGTGATCACTAGCACCTTACTTATTAATAATTCTCCTGTCTGTGTTTTATTTGATTTAGGAGCAACATATTCTTTCATCTCTACATTCTTATGTGCTAAACTGCAACTGCCTATCTGTACACTGAGTGATCCATTAGGCGTTGAAGTTGCTAGTGGTAGGATAGTCTCTGTTGTTCATAGAGTTCCTATTGCATTGATTGATGTTGACGGGACCAGTTTTCCTGTCTCATTTCTGGTTATGCCGATTGCCGGGTTTGATGTAGTAATGGGGATGGATTGGCTTAGCAAACATAATGATGAGATTATTTGTTCTAAAAATATCATCAAAATTCCTTGCACTGATGGGTCATATGCTACGGCTCGTGGTGAGGGAAGAACTTCTGAAACTCCATCGATTTCTCTGATGAAAGCTCGCAAGTTTGTAGCCAGGGGATGTGAGTCTTATTTGGCTTATGTTATTGATGAACACATGGAGAAGAAAGCTGTAAATGACATTCGGGTAGTTTCTGAATACTCGGGTGTTTTCCCTGATGAATTACCGGGTTTGCCACCGGTAAGAGATGATGAATATCATATAGATCTTGTACCAGGTGCTACGCCTGTAGCAAGATCTCCTTATCGTCTTCCACCATCTAAGGTTCGTGAAATGATGACTCAGATACAGGAACTTCTTGATAGGGGTTTCATTCGTCCCAGCTCTTCGCCTTGGGGAGCTCTAGTCTTGTTTGTTAAAAAGAAAGACGGGACGATGCGGATGTGCATTGATTACAGGGAGCTGAATAAGCGAACTGTAAAGAACAAGTACCCTCTTCCTCGTATTGATGATCTGTTTGATCAACTTGAGGGTGCTACTTGCTTTTCAAAGATAGATCTTCGTTCTGGTTATCATCAAGTCCGTGTACGCGATGACGATATTCCAAAGACGGCTTTCAAGAGGAGATATGGGCATTATGAGTTTCTTGTGACGCCTTTCGGTTTGACGAACGCACCGGCAATATTTATGGACCTTATGTATCGGGTCTGTCGTGCCTTTCTTGACAAATTTTTCATTGTATTCATCGATGATATTCTTATTTATTCCAAATCTGAAGAAAAACACGAGGCACATCTTCGCATAGTTCTTGACACTCTGATGCGAGAACAATTATATGCTAAATTCTCTAAATGCGAGTTTTGGCTCGAAAAGATACACTTCCTTGGGAATGTGATAAGCAAGGATGGTGTAATGGTTGATCCAGCCAAAGTTGAGGTGGTGATGAATTGGGGAATTCCCAAAACCCCATCTGATATTAGTAGCTTCTTAGGACTTGCCGGTTATTATCGGCGATTCATTCAGAATTTTTCAAAGATTGCGGGTACTCTGACAAAGCTTACACGAAAGGATGTTCCCTATTCGTGGTCTGATGAACAAGATAAGGCCTTCCAGACATTGAAGCAATTATAATGTCAAGCTCCGATTCTGACTCTGCCAAATGGGTCACAAGATTTTGTTGTTTACTGTGATGCTTCTTACGCAGGTTTTGGAAGTGTCCTTATGCAGAAGGACAAAGTGATAGCTTATGCTTCCCTCTAACTGAAGCCACATGAGAAGAGCTATCCGACTCATGATCTAGAGTTGGCAGCTGTTGTCTTTGCTCTGAAACTATGGCGCCACTACTTGTATGGAACCAAATGTGTGGTATTCACTGATTATAAGAGCCTCCAGTATGTCTCTACACAGAAGGAACTCAATATGAGGCAACGCAGGTGGATAGAGTTGATTAATGATTATGATTGTGAAATCAAATACCACCCGGGCAAGGCTAATGTGGTGGCTGATGCATTAAGCCGAAAGGGCTCTATTGATAGCATTAAATTCATGAATATCACCATTGTCTCAGATCTTATTAATCGACTAAAGGAGCACACCAAGAAGCCTTATTAGAAGCTAATCTAAAGGCAGAAGTTATGTAAATTGAAGGAGAAGCTACAAGATGACAGTAGGGGATTGAAGACATACATGTCCAGAATCTGGGTACCTAGCATCGGAGGAAACCGGGATCTTATCTTGAAGGAGGCGCACAGTTCTCGTCTATCTGTTCATCTTGGGTGCACTAAAATGTACCATGATCTTAAGGCACTATACTGGTGGCCTACATTGAAACATGACATTGCCTCATATGTGGAGAAATGTCAGATGTGTGCATAGGTAAAGACCGAGCACCAAAGACCCTATGGTAATTTGCAACAATTACCAATTCCAGAATGGAAATAGGACAACATCACTATGGATTTTGTTACTAAATTGCCCAAGACTTCAAAAGGGCATGACATGATCTGGGTGATTGTTGATAGACTCACCAAGAGTGCACACTTCCTAGCTGTAAATGAATCATCTTCTATGTCTCGTCTTGCTCAGCTATATATTAATGAAATTGTCGCCCGACACGGTGTTCCTCTATCTATTGTCTCTGATAGGGATACACGGTTTGTTTCACATTTCTTGAGCAGTCTTCAGCGGGAGCTCGGTACTCATGTTCATTTGAGTACCACATACCATCCACAGACAGATGGACAGTCCGAAAGGACTATCCAAACTCTTGAAGACATGCTACGTGCATGTGTACTTGAATACGGTGGCTCGTGGGATTCTCATTTACCTTTGATTGAGTTTGCTTATAACAACTCATATCATTCTAGTATTGGTATGCCACCGTATGAGATGCTTTATGGTAGGCGTTGTCGCACACCGACCTGTTGGCTTGAACCATCGGAGAAACAGTATGTTGGACCTGATCTGGTCCAGATTACTGCTAATAAAGTTAAGTTTGCACGGGAGAAGCTTAAAGCAGCCTGAGACATACAAAAGATGTATGCAGATCTAAAACACTGGCCGATTACCTTTGAAATAGGTGATCGGGTATTCTTGAAAGTTTCTTCGTGGAAGGGTGTTATCAGATTTTGAAAAAAGGGCAAGTTGAGCCCGCGATACATTGGACCTTTCAGAATCATTCAGAAAGTCAACGAGCAGACGGTATCTTTGGAACTACCTCCAGAGTTATCAGGTATTCATAATACCTTTAATGTTTGCTATCTTCGCAAGTGCAAGGTAGATGAAGATCAGATTCTACCTCTGCAAGATCTAAAAGTGGATTTTTCTACACGGTTCGGGGAAGAACCAATTGAAATTCTGAACACAAAGACTAAGCGACTGACGAAGAAGACAATTCAGCTAGTCTTGGTTAAATGGAAGCACAATCTTGGGTGAAACCTTACATGGGAGACCGAGGAGGATATGAAAGCACGCTATCCACATTTGTTTTCTGAAAAGCAGATTCCGAGGACGAAATCTTCTTAAGGGGGGTAGATTTGTAACATCCTCAAAGCGGGCCTAAACGTGTGCGAATATGGTGCGTCAATTATTTAATTTAATTAAATAATATATATTTTAGAAAATGATATAATATATGAAAAAATAATAAATAAATGGGTTATTAAAAATATTAATAAAAATAGATAAAGATTATAAAATATCAAACGGTTTCAAACGAGGATTCCAAAAATATCTTCGTTAGTTGACACGGTTAAACGAGAGATGACTTGTAAGTTGAAAAAGGGGAACAAAATACCCACTTGTGGATAAATAATACCCACAAGTCAGTCCAGCCCTCTTTTGAATACATAGACTCTTACACACACACGTTTACACACATACACCCTCATTTTTGTTCTCTGCCTTTGTAAATCCAAGAAGAAGAATTCAAGGGAGATCACTCAAGATTGATTCCAGCTGTAAATTTAGACGCACATCAGTTCTAAATCATCATCTTTATCATTTTCATCATCTCCATCTCTAGGTAAGCTCCATCTTCATGGGTGTTCTTATTCTTGATTTTTGTGTTTTGGAAGAAAACTTATAAACTCTTGTTCCAGTAGCTAAATAAGGATAGTAATAGTCCTACAAGTTGTTCTTAATCATTCTTTGATCATTGTAAGTTCCAATTCATCCTTGTTCTTGCTAATGCTCTTCATGTTCTTTAAATTCTAGGTTTTGATGGGTAATTGTGATTTTGCAATCAAGAACTGAAATTGATGATTGAAATAGGTTCTAATATCATTTATAAGTAGATAGGAATCAATTCCATGAATTAAAGTAGTGTTCTTCATGAGTTTTGAATTTTGGCTCAAATGAGTCAAAATTGGTCAAATACGGGTCAAACTGATTTTGACTTTAAAGAACTAAAATATAGTGTTTTAATTGATCCTAAAACTTGTTAGGATTGATTAGAACTCACTTGGTGGATTAAAAGTGGTGTTTTTGCACAAGTCCAATATTTAGCCTAAATGGGTCAAAATGGCCAAAATGAGCTAAATCTGTTTTTACACATCAAGAACTAATTTTTAAGGTTCTAATAGGTTCAACTGACTTGTATGAATTGATTAGAACATTGGTTTTGAATTGAAATGGTAATTTTACTTGAATTGGCTAAAATAGTGAAAAATAGGCCATAAATAGGCAAGGAATTAGAAAATGGTATCAAACAAAGACTTTAAAGGTTTTGGTAAGTTGCAACACCTTCAATACATCATATTAGGTGTATATGGTGTGTTGCAAGTGTTGGAATTGGTCTATACCAAATTTTGGCCATTATGCACACATCTTTGTTGTGATTTTCGTATGAATTAATTGGATAGGAGTTTTTGATGTTAGAAAGCTTCCAAAAGTGTCAAATGGTCTTATGAAACACTAGAGTTTTACTAAAATTGATTTGGAGTTGAAATGAGCAAAAATGGCATTGCTGTGCACAAAACAGCAAGCTGTTTGTGCACTACAGGTGCCTCGCGGCGCGACCCAGAGTGGTGTCGCGGCGCGACAACCTTGCACACAGCTTACAATACTGTTTTGTGCTATGTATTCGCGTGTTGTTGCTTGGACTATTATAGTTAGTGTAACATCCTGATTTCGGGCCTAGTGGTTACGTAGGCCAAGGTACGTTTTTATGTGATTAAGGTTTGATTATTTGCTTGTTAGCATTTAGTTAAATGATTTTAATTAATGGTGTTAATTAGAGTTAGTAAATTAAATATTAGATATTTACTTATATATATATATGTGCATGTGTACGAATATATATATATATATATATATATATATATATAAGGATTTGAGTATGTGTGTTGCATGTGTATGTGTACGTTGTACATGGACACCTCCTGCTTGGTTTTATGAGATTGAATACGTGGGTTTATAGTGAGTTAACTTCTGAAATTGGTTTCTCATTTGAAAACAGACAGTTTGTGTTTTGTGTGTTCTTGAGAGAAAACAAGGAAAGAACATAAACTTGAAAAGGTGGGAGATTGGATTTGTGGGTGTTAATCCAAAACAAAGGTATGATGATGGTTCTTGCTTGATGCTGATCATTTTGTCATGTTTTGTTGTTAAACTTGTATTGGTTTCATGAAGATGCCATGGATGGAGTTTATGTATAAACTTGACAAATGGGTTTTGGTTGAATTGGTGTTTTAATTGGTTATGATGTGTTCTTGATGTTGATTACATGTTATAATATGTTTATACATGTTTTAGAAGTGTTTTTATGGGATTTCAAGTGTTTAATCGGATTGTGGAAAATTGTAAGTTGGCTGCAAATCCGACAGTTTAAAGGAAGAAGGAGGGCTGGAAATCCAACGTCGCAGCGCTACGCTTAGGGTCGCGGCGCGATAAGGGTGAAATCCGAAGGTTTGGATTCGGATTGTTGGAATCCGATTAATTTTGCAAACCGACCTTTGATAATCCGAGACTTGGGAAAATCCATCACTTAAATCTGGGTTACTGGAAATCCGACTTGAAATCCGATTGTTGGGTTTCGGATTTTGAAATCCGACAGGGGTCGCGGCGCGACGGGCACTGTTTCAGAAAGTTGTTTGTTTTTAATATGTTTTACTTGGTTTAAGTTAACATATTAACTATGTGAATCATATGTGCTTATGTTTTATTTAAAAGGATATAAATATATGTGTTTGATATATATTTATGAATTGGTTACTGATTTCAGTTTATTCTGATCTCAGGAAAGGTCATGGCTCGGTAATATTAGACCACTGAGTGGGAGTTCGATAACTCGAGGTGAGTGGATGTTTACTCACGGGTGATATTAGTTGTAACTGGTTTGGTTACAACTGTTTATTGATTGATTGACGCATGGGTAGATTGTATATCTGAATTGATTAACTGGTGGTTCACTTTCATTCACTTAGATTTATGCTAATCCCCCACCTCTCACTACTTTTACAGGTGGCTGGTGAGTTCTGCGGTTTAGTCGTGAGGGGGTGTAGCCTGGGGAATAATTGACAGGCACTTTGATTGGAATTGTGACTAGCCGTAGTTTTTGTAATACTGTATTTTAAACTGAGTGGTTTTGTTAAACTGTGGTTTAACTTCAGTTGTAAATACTTTTATGTTTTGGTAAACGCTTCTGCAGTGTTAATTTAAATGAAAATTTTATGGGTGAAAATACGGTGTTACAAGTTTGGTATCAGAGCCTTGGTTTGGCAATGTAGGCACAGTGGAAGTGTTGCATTCCCAAATCATGACTCGAGTTAGGGGTCAATTATTCCTTGAGTGTGGGGATTAGAGTGAATGTGAGTATTGCTTGGATGGTTAGTATGTGTTATACTAACGGTTTTGAACTAATCACTTGGTGAGATGTTGTGATTGTTACAGATGGCTGATAATGAGAACTCAACTGGCGTGCCTATTGTCCCAGCAATAGTGGAAACTTTACAGAATATTGGTACATCAGGTACAGCTGGAGATGAGAGGGATGAGTACATCTTGCAGCTGGAGGGTCGGTTACAAGATTTAAGAAAGGAATTGGATCAACAGAGACAAGATTGTGCGAGTCAACCATGGGTTCTTACCGTGGCTGCTACTACATTTGAGATACCACCAATTTACCCGACTAGTATTGTGTATAATGGGATGCCTTCTCCATCGATACCATTTCCACTAGTGTCTCAACCGATGTCTCAACCATTCTACTATCCGATGATTTCGCAAGGATCGATGCCATATCCTTTCATGGGATTTCCACCTGGTATGGGATTTAAACAACCGTGCACATATAAACAGTTCTTGGAATGTAAACCCGGTGAGTATCATGGTAGCACAGATCCAAATGTTACCTTGAATTGGTTGCGAGATATTTCGAGGATGTTGGATGCTTGCAATTGTGAGGAAGAAATGAGGGTTTGTTTTGCCACCAGGATGTTGAAAGGAAAAGCGATGGTTTGGTGGGATTCTATCACTACACATTTATCGAGAGCTCAGCTGGATGCAATTGCTTGGGATCAATTTCGAAATAAATTGTGTGAACAGTATTGCAATTCTTTTGAGTTGAACAAAATAAGGCAAGAATTCATAGAACTGCAAATGACGAAAAAGATGTCTGTGGATGAATTGATTGAGTAGTTCAATTCGAAACTGAGATTTGTGACTCAGTGGGTGCCTGATGAACCTTCCCAGGTTCAACATTTCATTGGAGCATTACTTCCTGAGTACAAGAGCACAACTCGATTAGCTGGATCGTTGTCCCAGGCTTTCACCTTGGCAAAGTCTGCTGAGGGGGACATACAGGCAAGAGATAAGCAAAATAAAGATGAGGCAGCTTTGCAGAAGTCGAAGTATGATCAGACTGGTAGTCAGCCAAAGAGGAGTTGGCAAGGAAATCAGTCACAGGGAAGTCAGAACAGTGGGGTAACCACTGGAAGTTCTGGTCAGAAACCGGAATGGTGTATTCGGTGTAGATCTACTCATTCTGGGCAGTGTACTGCTCAGACCATGCGATGTATACATTGTGGAACATTAGGGCATGAAGCTAGGGAATGCAGTTTTCCCTGAAGTGTGTGTTGGAACTGTCAGAATGAGGGACACAGGGCTGGTGAGTGTCCTTCTGGGAGGAAGACTGGGACGGAGACTGGGGCTAAAGTGGTTGGGGGATCATCATCAGCAGGGCAAAAGAGAAAGAACCTTCCTGTGCTAGAGGGTGGGGTGTTCAATATGATGGCTAGTGATGATGCCACCGTTCATAAAGATGAAACGGGTATGTTTTGATAAAACTTTATACCTATATGTGTGTGTTAATTAACTTTAAAGTTAATTGTGGATATTTTATGCATAGTATGTGCTAAAATGTATGAGTTTATTTCAGATGAGATTGATTCTCTAGAAATAGAACTAAGTGATAAGAAATGATTTTCTATTATGAGTTGTGTGTTATATATATTAAGATATGGTATGATGATAAGTATGTGTGATACTTGATTAAATGCTAAGTGAGCATGATATAACATAGAGATATATGCTGTGATTAATTGAGTTGCATGATATAATGTGTATTGTTAGATTTATATACATTATGTGTTTATGTGAATTCAATTGTGTAAAGAGAGAAGACAAAGATGAATTACTGCATATTGGACGAGTCTGGAGTGTGCAGTATTGTGCAGGTATAAGGAGTACTAAAGATTATAAGTGGATGTATAATCTAATGAGTACAGTTGATTCATGAGGATGAATGATGGTTTTAAACGAATTTTGTGATATGACGGGAAATCGCATTTGTTGGTTTGAAATGTGAAGCTATGCCTTGAGATTGGATGTATAGTGGATATCTTATGTTATTTGAGATATCACGAGACGAAATTTTACCATGACTTGGAAGTTGCAGCTGATATAAGTGCAGTGATGTTATATTAACTGTAAGGGAAGACATGTGTGATTGACGCGGTCAATGAGAAATATATTAAATGATTAACTAGAAGAAGTTATCCGAACGATTGAGACAGTGATTGGACTGAATCAGAGGAAGTGATAGTAGAATGTAATGTTATCTTGAAAGATGACGTGATGACAGATGTGTTGATCTGTGAAAGAGTTAGTGATGATAACATTTTGTATATGTGAGTTAGAAGTATCTCTGACTTAGTGGATGAATCAAGATTTCCTTTGTGAGAAAGTCTTGAAGAATGAAAAGATTGGAACCTTTGAGATGGAGAAAGAAAGAAGAGGATTGTAATGGCTTGAACTTTTGGAGTAAAAAACTTGTGAATTTTGAGCAAGGAGATGCCTTTGCTTGGAGATGCCTTTGCTTGGGATGCCTTTGCTAGAGATGCCCATGCTTGGAGATTTCCTTTGCTAGGAACTGCTTTTGCTAATTTTGGAGTTGAACTGTTACCTAGATTTATAAATTTTAATGCCAATACTATATTGTGGAGTTATAACCTGAGGGTTGAGTACTGATGGTGTATTATGTGAACAGAGATAGAATGTGATATGAGATATGACATATGGAGTGCAAATTGAAGTGTTATACTAAAAACTTATGTAACCTTGAGATATTTAAGATATCTGAGGAATGATGATGACAAGACGTGATGGAAATTTTATTTGACTTGATGAAATAAAGGGAAACCTGGATATGTTTTGAGTGGTCATTGACTATTCAGTAGTTTACTATCAGTGAGACGGTGTCTGTTGGACAGATGGATTTAATTGAGTGTTTTTAAGGGATGATTTAAAGATATGAAGATTCATATTTGATGGCTTGTGACAGAAAATGGAGATTTTTTTTAAACTTATGAAGAGTTTACAAACGCGGATTGAAACAAAAGTTGAACAGTCTGACAGGATTATCCTCATGGATAATTGAGTGTGTGATTGTAACACGACTATTTGAGAAACACAATTATTGTGTGGGTGAACTAAATTCTGACAGTGGAATATCAAAATACCGTGTGTATAGTTGTGAGAATGTGGTGATGATACTTCAACCTGTTGATTTGAAGTAAGTGATAAAGTGCATGTGAATGATGTGGCATGACTTATGATAAACGATTGAAAGCTATTGGGATTTATGACTAAGTTAGACATAAATTCAGGGAATGCTTCAAAACAAGAGTTATGAACTAATTGTTGGTTGATGATAAGCTGTGAGGCTTGTATGTTTATATGTTAACAGTTGAAAGTGCGATGGAGTTTATCTAGTTCAACTACCAGAAGAAGATAAGAGTTAACATTGTGATTGATGTGTGTACAGTGAGATTCCGAGGACGGAATCCTTTTAAGGAGGGAGGATTTTTAACATCCTGATTTCGGGACTAGTGGTTACGTAGGCCAAGGTACGTTTTTACGTGACTAAGGTTTGATTATTTGCTTGTTAGCATTTAGTTAAATGATTTTAATTAATGGTAATAATTAGAGTTAGTAAATTAAATATTAGATATTTACTTATATATATATATATGTGCATTTGTACGAATATATATATATATATATATATATATATATATATATATATATATAAGGATTTGAGTATGTGTGTTGCATGTGTAAGTGTATGTAGTACATGGACACCTCCTCCTTGGTTTTATGAGATTGAATACGTGGGTTTAGAGTGAGTTAACTTCTGAAATTGGTTTCTCATTTGAAAACCGACAGTGTGTGTTTTGTGTGTTCTTGAGAGAAAACAAGGAAAGAACATAAACTTGAAAAGGTGGGAGATTGGATTTGTGGGTGTTAATCCAAAACAAAGGTATGATGATGGTTCTTGCTTGATGCTGATCATTTTGTCATGTTTTGTTGTTAAACTTGTATTGGTTTCATGAAGATGCCATGGATAGAGTATATGTGTAAACTTGACAAATGGGTTTGGTTGAATTGGTGTTTTAATTGGTTATGATGTGTTCTTGATGTTGATTACATGTTATAATATGTTTATACATGTTTTAGAAGTGTTGTTATGGGATTTCAAGTGTTTAATCGGATTGTGGAAAATTGTAAGTTGGCTGCAAATCCGACAATTTAAAGGAAGAAGGAGAGCTGGAAATCCGACGTTGCGGCGCTACGCTAAGGGTCGCAGCGTGACAAGGGTGAAATCCGAAGGTTTGGATTCGGATTGTTGGAATCCAATTAATTTTGCAAACCGACCATTGGAAATCCGAGACATGGCAAAATCCGACACTTAAAGCCGGGTTACTAGAAATCCAACTTGAAATCCGATTGTTGGGTTTCGGATTTTGAAATCCGACAGGGGTCGCGGCGCGACGGGCACTGTTTCAGAAAGTTGTTTGTTTTTAATATGTTTTACTTGGTTTAAGTTAACATATTAACTATGTGAATCATATGTGCTTACGTTTGATTTAAAAGGGTATAACTATATGTGTTTGATATATATTTATGAATTGGTTACTGATTTCAGTTTATTCTGATCTCAGGAAAGGACAAGGCTCAGTAATATTAGACCACTGAGTGGGAGTTCGATAACTCGAGGTGAGTGGATGTTTACTCACGGGTGATATTAGTTGTAACTAGTTTGGTTGCAACTGTTTATTGATTGATTGACGCATGGGTAGATTGTATATCTGAATTGATTAACTGGTGATATGTTAATTAATTGTTACGACAGTGATATGTATACATGTTAGTTGGGGGGGTCAGCTTGGCAAGGCTAAAGGCTGGGCTGGTTTGCTATCGGCTAATCAGTATTGGGATCATTGGATGCATTTGTTGCAACCTAAGATAATACTGTGTGAGAATAGCAAATAAGCTAATGGTAAACCTTTGTTTTGGCCGGTATTGGTTGAAGGATCTGCAGATCCGCCGTTCTTCCCAGGGTGATTATGTGATTCCGGTTGTTGATATTTGCGGTTATTTGCTGGTATATCTGTGGTGGTTCACTTTTATTCACTTAGCTTTGTGCTAATCCCCCACCTCTCACTACTTTTACAGGTGGCTGGTGAGTTCTGCGGTTTAGTCGTGAGGGGGTGTAGCCTGGGGAATAATTGACAGGCACTCTGATTGGAATTGTGACGAGCCGTAGTTTTTGTAATACTGTATTTTAAACTGAGTGGTTTTGTTAAACAGTGGTTTAACTTCAGTTGTAAATACTTTTATGTTTTGGTAAACGCTTCCACATTGTTAATTTAAATGAAAATTTTATGGGTGAAAATACGGTGTTACAGTTACTTAATAAATGGTTAAAGAACATCATTAGGGTATTGTTTCAAGTATCCTAGATGTTCCTTGCATGTTCAAGTGATTAATGCGTAAGCCTTGGTATTTTAGGTCGAGTTGACAATCCATGAGTGCCCAAAGCAAGGTCTTTGCTTATTCTAGCCTATCAGGTGAGTGTCGAATGATATAACAATTAATATATCTATAACATATATTAACAATGATTAAGGAACTGTTTACCATGATTTGTACACGCACTTGTATAAGTGTAGGTTGCATGATGACGCTAGAATTCAACATGTTGACACAGTGTAGTATGCACTTGATTAGGTGTATGCTATGATGATAATTGAATATATGTGCGCATTGATGATCCGATTGGATCAGATTATTTTTTTGTGAATGGTCCGGATCATTATGGACAAAGCTATCGTGGACAAAGCTGTCCTACAACAAGAACAAAGTTGTTCTAGTTAAGGACAAACAGTCCTATTCGGGTATGGCTTATGTTGTACAATAGAGGAATCGATTGATTCCAAAACGCAATGGTGGACCGCTTTACAGCTCACCCACCAGAGCCGTTGATGTGTCTGGTACCCCAGCTTGGTGCGTTGAGCCGGGTTAGCTATTTGGTATGTGATGTACTTATATTGATTTCATGCTATTTGGTACTCATTAGCTATTACAGCTAACAGATACTACACTCCACATGTGCAGGTGATCCTCAGTGAGCTCGGGAGCCTGCGGATTGTTTAAATGCTTTTGGAGGAACACTACTATTATGTTTAAAACTCTGTTGAATTATGTTTATGTTTGTTTAAGATAATGGTCAGCCGGTTATGTATCCGTAACACCAGCTGTTGTTTTTGGCATCATTTTGACTGTTTATATAGTTTGCCACGTGTTTTTACTTACGCTGCATTTTTAAATTATAAGACAGGTTTGATTGTTCTATTTACAGTCAAACCCATGCAGTTTGAAAACTTAAATTGTATTTAAAAAAGAAAAATTTGGTTCTCAAAAGCACGGTGTTACAAAAACATGCACAACTTACAGCCTCAGCCCAGAAATTAAAAGATAACCCACTTTCACACAATATGGTTCTGGTAGCTTCAATCAATGTTCTATTTCTTCTTTCAGCTACACCATTCAGGTGTGGGGTTCTTGGAGCAGCGAAGTTTTGAGATATCCCTTTATCATCACAAAAGGATTCCAGAGTTTGATTTCTGAATTCAGTTCCATGATCACTTCTAAGAATCCTCACCAAATTGTCATTCAACACTTCCATCTTTTTGATAAAGCATATAATTTCTTCAGCAGCCTCACTCTTTGCTTTAAGAAAGAAAACCCAAGTGTATCTTGAGAATTCATCAACTAAAACAAGAGCATACTTACTTCCACCAATACTAGCAGTAGCAACAGGACCAAAGAGATCCATGTGCAACATATAGAAAGGTTCTGTAATAGAGAAGGCCAACTTGGATGGAAATGGTGTCTTATGCCGCTTTCCCTCTCACAAGCAGTGCAAGGTTTAAGCTAAAGATAAGTTAGAGAAGGTAATCCTGACACTAGTTCACCCTTGCCCAACTTGTTGATATTTTTGAAATTAAGGTGGGAAAGCCTCTTGTACCATAGATAATTTGTATCCTCATTATTTTTGGAGTACAAACATGTTTCCTTTAAAGGGTCACCAGAGGACATGTCAAGAGTATACACATCCTTGGTTCTTTTGGCACTTAACACTGTATTACCTTCCTTATTTATTATGGAGCCTCCTGTCTTTATGAAGTACACTTCATTATCTCCATCACACAATTGACTTATGCTTAGGAGATTATATTTCAGCCCTTTGACATATGATACTTTGGACAGTTTAAGGTTCCCATTATGAAGTTCAACATAGCCTTTTGTTTGCCCATGATTGTTGTCACCAAAGTCACCCTTGGACCTTTCTCTTTATTATACTTACTGAGCAAAGCCTTGTTACCTGTCATAATTCTTGAACATCCACTGTCAAGAAATTATGAACCAACACCCTGCACAGATTGAATGAAGGAAGAGTTAGTGACAAAAGTAGGAATCCACTATTTAGTGGATCCTTGTGGAATGCACCTAGATTTCCACTTCATTTCAAGTTTCTTATGTATGAAAGGAATGACTATGTTATCATTACAAGTCCGCTGTCTTGAATTCTCTTCTAAAGAACATTCAAATGCCTTATGCTCTTTACTTTCACGCTTATAACATTTTTTAGATTTTGTGGCCTTGGAGCATTAAACAACATTATTTGAATGCCTATGAGTTTTCTTATTAGTCCTCTAACAATTATCAGTTATCATTTGACTAACTTGACCATTTAGCTTATGAAGCTTATCCTGTAAATTTCTTAGGTCTTTATTTACAGGCACCTTAGATTGATCTTTGGATTTAGAAAGTTTTTGACCAATCTTTTGAGTGACAGAAATGGGAACAATGTGAACATCATTCTTTTTACTCATAGTTTCTTCTATTGAAAGAGAGTTGATTACTTCTCGATCAACTGATTGTTTAAAAGATGAGCTATGATCAGCTGACAGGCCATCAACTTAGCATTTATCATCTACTAACATATCAGTTGATAATATAGTATTAGCTAATGATTTTTTAGTTTGAGAATTACTAAGATTTAAGTCATCTATTTTCAAGGTTTGACAACATAATATCTCTATGGTCTCAACTAATGATTCCTTTCCTTTACTCACATCCTTTGACTTTGTGTTCTTAGTAATTTTACATTCTGAAATCTTACCAGACGATGATTCAACTAAAGGAATAATTGATTCTTTTAGATGGGTACTTTTGCTTCTAACAAATTTATTTGTGAACACACTTTTGCCCTTAACAGTTTTGTGAAAAGTTTGTGACAAATATTAAGGTTCTTATTAGAATCAACATAGTTAGCACCCTTAGAGTAATTTCCACCAATAATAGCTTGAACTTGTTTGGGTATCTGCTCCTTGTGTAACACCGGAAAATCATAAGCCATTTTTTTTAAATGCACTACGGAAGCTCAAAGTAAACAAACTCGTTTACATACAAACCAATATTAACAAATGTACATTCACTGTTCACAAACAAAAGTATCATTCGTTTTGGTGTTACAGAATAAACAGGCTCGTTTCTTTTCAAAATGAAATTTCAGAGTCAGGTCAACTTGTCCTTCAACCAACCTCACAAACACGAACCTTCAAAAGCCACAACTGAGGGGAATTAGCACAAAGCTAAGTGAGTAGAGGCTAAACCCAAAAGCAAGCATCTACAGTCAATATCAAAGCATGTAATCACATATCCCGAGAAGACCGGCGGTTTGGCGTAGAACCTACAACCAATGCCGGCCAAAGAAAAGGATTACCGATAGCTCTCTACTGAATTGGCACAGTGAAATCTTCATCTGAAGCAACATATGCAACAGTAAGGCTACCACTTCTCAACCAACAAGTAAACGAGCCCAGCCCAATTCAACGTATAGCTGACTTCTCAGTGGCGGATTTCTAAAGTATCGGATTTCAGGGGCGGATTTGGAGTTTCTCGGATTTCCAAGGGTCGGTTTTTCAAACTTCTCGGATTCTTACAATCTGAAACCCATATGTCGGATTTCCTCGACGTCGCACCGCGACCCTAAGGTGTAGCGCCGTGACGTTCAATGTTGCAGGTTGTCTTCTTCATTTTCGCGGATTTCAGCCAACAAAACTTTCTTATAATCATAACCAACATCAATTTTCTTCAAACAAAACACATATATAACATATAACATGCCTACAAATCATCATAAACACCTTTTTACTCAATTATAACAACAAAATCTACAAAACCCATTAATCAAGCTTTCTTCCAAACTCCATTAACGGTGAAACCTCATATACTCATGCTTTTCAACATATAAACACATCAATATGAATCATAGCATGCCATAAACACTTTCTCACCTTCTTTTTGAATTAAAACACACAAGATCTTTGCTTTCAAATTTCAAGTTGCAACTTTTCTTCACTTGAAGGTTTTCTCTTCAAAACACACAATACACCTTCTTCACTTTTGATAAAAATGATCAGATTGTTTACCATGTATACATGTAATTATTTCAAAGTAGGAGGTGGCTAATTTTACTTTCCATGCATACATACATACATTCTAACCTACATGCATACATACTTGTACTTTCTTTTCTTTTTCTTTTTAGAATTTCACCAGTAACATATATATATTTTAAATTTAGTTAGTTAATTCCATTAACTTTTAATAAACACATAGTAATTTAAAAACACAATTAATCACATATCGCCAACTTGCTAATCTCCTAGCCCAGGTTTGTGGGTGTTACAAATCTCCCCTCCTTAAGAGGATTCCGTCCTCGGAATCCCTTCTCGCTCAAACAAATGAGGGTATCTATCTTTCATCTCTGCCTCAGTCTCCCACGCCAAATCAGAACCTAAACTGTGTTTCCACTTGACCAAAACCATTAGTATCTGCTTCTTTCGGAGCTTAGTCACTTTACAATCTAATAGTTCAATAGGTTCCTCAATCAGTCTCTTCCTTGAATCAACTTTCAATTCGTGTACTGGGAGAATCTGGATTTCGTCTTCAACTTTGCATTTTCTCAGATAACAGACATTGAACGTATCGTGAATACCTGCAAGCTCTGCTGGAAGATCCAGTGTAACTGTCTGGTCATTTACTATCTGGCGAATTCTAAAAGGACGAATGTAACGGGGAGCCAACTTTCGCGTTTACCAAAACGAATTACGCCCTTCCACGGAGAGACCTATAGATACACCAACTCCCCCACATTAAACGATACTAGAGGACGTCGTGGATCCGCATACATCTTCTGTCTATCTCTAGCCGCTTTCAACTTCTCTTTTGCTATAGCAACCTTGTCAGGAGTCAACTGAACAATCTCGGGCCCTGCAAATTGTTTCTCACCGGCCTCTAACCAACACGTCGGAGTACGGAAACGATGACTGTACAACATCTCATATGGAGGCATTCCAATACTGGAGTGGTAAGAATTATTATAAGCAAACTCTATCAATGGCAGGTGCGAATCCCAATATCAACCATAATCAATTACACAGGCACGTAACATATCTTCGAGTGTCTGTATAGTTCGTTCAGTGTGACCGTCAGTCTTGGGATGATAAGTAGTATTCAAATTAATTCTCGTCCCCAACTCTCTCTGTAGACTACTCCAAAAGTTAGAAACAAACCTGGAGTCTCTGTCAGATATTATCGACAATGGTATACCATGCCTCGCAACGATCTCAACAATGTACAATTGAGCCAACTTGCTCAGAGAAGCCGTCTCACACGTAGCTAGAAAATGGGCACTTTTCGTTAGTCGATCCACAATCACCCAAATCATATCGTGATTCTTCTGAGTTCGCGGAAGTTTAGTCACAAAATCCATTGTTATATGTTCCCACTTCCACTCAGGAATCTCCAACTGCTTCAAGGATCCGTAAGGCTTCTGATGTTCTGCCTTCACTTGTGCACAAATATGGCACAATTCTACAACATGTGCCACATCTGCCTTCATTGTAGGCCACCAGTAAAGCACTTTCAAATCGTTGTACATTTTAGTGCTTCCAGGGTGAACAGACAGTCTCGACTTGTGTGCGTCAGTTAGAATCAACTTTCTCAATTCTCCAAGCATGGGCACCCACACACCAGTCTTATACATCTTCAATCCACGTGTATCATCAGTACGCTCGTCCTTACGTTTCTTTATCAATTCATTCTTCAAGTTTTCTTCCTTGAGGGCTTCCAACTGAGCAGACTTCAGTCTATCTACTTGATCGGATACAATTTCCATACGCATGAATTGAATAGAACTTCCCGCTCCCTTGCGCCTCAGGGCATCTGCTACCATATTTGCTTTCCCAGGGTGGTATCTGTTCCCACAATCATAATCTTTTATCAACTCCACCCATTGTCTCTGTCTCATGTTCAATTCTTTCTATGTAAACACATACTGAAGACTTTTATGATCAGTACAAATCACGCACTCGGTGCCTTATAAATAGTGTCTCCACACTTTAAGGGCAAATACGACAACTGCTAGTTCTAGATCATTAGTCGGGTAATTCTTTTCATGAGGTTTCAACTGTCTTGAAACATACGCAATCACCCGATCCCTCTACATAAGCACACATCCCAATCCAGCAAACGATGCATCACAATAAACAGTAAAATCATCTGATCCACTTGGCAATGCAAGAATGGGAGCCTAACATAACAACTGCTTTAAAGTCTGGAAATCTTTGTCTTGTTCACTACCCCAAACAAACTTCACATCTTTCCGAGTTAACTTAGTCAACGCACCCACAATCTTAGAAAAGTCTTTAATAAATCTGCGGTAGTATCCAGCTAAACCCAGAAAACTCTTTTGCTCAGACGATGTCTTTGGAGTATTCCAGTTCATCACAGCTTCCACTTTCGAAGGATCCACTTTCACTCCTTAATTACATATCACGTGCCCCAAGAACTAAACTTCCATTAACCAAAATTCGTACTTTGAGAACTTAGCGAACATGTGTTCTTTTTTCAGAGTTTCCAAAACCTGTCTCAAATGCTGTTCATGCTCCTGTTCAGTCTTTGAATAAATCAGGATATTATCGATGAAAACTATCAAAAAATCATCCAAAAATGGTCGACAAACCCTGTTCATCAAATCCATAAAAATCGCAGGTGCGTTGGTTAAGCCAAACGGCATAACCAAGAACTCATAGTGTCCGTAACGGGTACGAAAGGCCATTTTCGACACATCTTCCTCATAAACATGCACTTGATGATAACCCGATCTTAAATCAATCTTAGAAAAGTACGAAGCTACCTACAACTGATCAAACAAATCATCGATTCTCAGTAACGGATGCTTGTTCTTTATTTTTCTCTAATTCAGTTCACGGTAGTCGATACACATACGCAACGTACCGTCTTTCTTCTTTACAACAATACCGGTGCTCCCCATGGGGACGAATTCGGACGAATAAACCATTTATCTAGCAGATCCTGAATCTGCGTCATCATCTCCCGAATCTCTGAAGGTAGCAACCTGTATGGAGCCTTTGCTACTGGTTTAGAACCAGGTATCAGATCAATCTTGAACTCTACCTCACGAACTGGAGGTAGTCCTGGTAATTCCTCTGGAAACACTTCTGGATATTCCGTTACCACCTGGATATTAGTCATTGCTTGCTTCTCTTTCTTTCCATCAATCACATATGCCAAGTAGGATTCACATCCCTTATCCAACGCTTTCTTTACTTTCAAACACGAGATAATAGGAATTACAGACCCAACCTTCTCACCCCTTGCTACCACTCTTGTACAATCCGCCAACGGAAAAGAGATTAACTTCTTGTCACACTTGATACTGGCTTGATTTAGACTCAGCCAATCCATCTCAAGCACCACATCAAATCCAGACAATGGCATAACAAGAAAATAAACAGGAAAACACATGCCATCTATATCAAATTTAGCTCCAGCCATAGCAGTCGTGACCGGAACCATCATACCATCTGCTACTTCTATCTCTAAAGCAGTATCAAGTCTAATTATAGGCATATTCAACTTTTCCCAAAATTCCACAGAAACAAAGAAGCGATTTGCTCCAGAATCAAACAATACTCTAACAGGAGTAGAGTTTATCAGAAATATATCCGTGATAACGTCGTCTGTGGTGGTGGCATCATCCACCGTCATTTTGAACGCCCGACCCTCAGCAGTGGGTGGGTTCTTTCGCTTCTGACCTGCTGAAGACGATCCTCCTGTTCCTCCCCCTCCTGACCCTGATCCTGTCTTTTAACTCATCGGGCAATCACCAACTCTGTGTCCCTCCCTCTAACAATTCCAACAAACACTTCTTAGGAACCTGCAGTTCTTCAAATCATTACCAAACTGTCCACATTTCACACATCTCATAGTCTTGGGCGTACAGTGCCCAATGTGATAAGATTTTCACCTACCACACCAAGGTGCCCGTTGAGTAGACCCACCTGAAGTAGGCCTCCTATTCTGCTCCCCCTGCCTGCTCCCACTGCTCTGTCCTCCTTGTCTCCGCTGAGCGTTATAATGTTCAAATCGTGATTTTTGTTGGGAGATTCTCTCCCCGCTCAACCTATTTCTCGCAATAATATCACCTTCAGCTGATTTGGCTAAAGTGAAAGCCTGGGACAGGGTGGTAGCCCACCGAGTGGCACCCCGGTCATTTGTAAATCCATGAATTCCTTCTTGATTTTGGCTATCTCGAAGGTACTGCAGTATTGTTCACACAACTTTTCCTAGAATTGACTCCAGGTGATGCTCTCCTGTTGTTGCTCTGTAAAATGGCCGGTAATAGAATCCCACCGGACCAATGCATCTCCTCTCAACATCCGTGTTGCATACTTCACCTTCAATTCATTTTCACAATTACAGGCATCAAGTGCCTTTTCCATCTCTCTCAACTAGTTCAATGTAGCATTGGAATCAGAACTCCCGTGACACTAAGAAGATTTACAATCAAGAAATTGCTTGTAGGTGCATGGTTGTTTATATCCACGGAACAAAAACAGATAGACTCCTGGTTGTGGATATGGGTAATAAAATGGTAGTTGCATCATCTGTGTCATAGGTGGTAAAGGTGCTATCACTGGTGCTGTAGTTGCATGTGTAGGAATCGCAGTCGGCACTGGAGTTGGTTCAGGTTGATGTTGTTGTTGTTGCTCCATTCTTTGGACTTTATTTCTGAGTTCAACCAACTCATTTTCCAATTGGTACACATAATCTCTGTGATCCTCTTCCCGGGCTTGACCCGATGTTCCCGCAGTTTCTGTATTTCCCAAGTGTTCGGTTATTGGAGCTTCAGTTGTAGCTTGGGTCATAGGAGGAAGGATAGGAGTCTCTCTGTCAGCCATAATCTGTTACAATCACATCACCTCATAATTCATTAGCATAAACCGTTAGTATTCAAAATACTAACTACTACAAACAACTCTAACTCACTTTAATTCCCCCGAAGGAAAGCTTGACCCGTCACGAGCCAAGATTTGGGAATTCAACACTCTAGCCGTGCATGCATCGCCAAACCTAGGCTCTGATACCATACTGCAACACCGGAAAATCACAAGCCATTTTTTTTAAATGCACTGCGGAAGCTCAAAGTAAACAAACTCGTTTACATACAAACCAATATTAACAAATGTACATTCACTATTCACAAACAAAAGTATCATTCATTTTGGTGTTACAAAATAAACAAGCTCGTTTCTTTTCAAAATGAAATATCAGAGTCAGGTCAACTTCTTCTTCAATCAACCTCACAAACACGAACCTGCAAAAGCAACAACTGAGGGGAATTAGCACAAAGCTAAGTGAGTAGAGGCTAAACCCAAAAGCAAACATCCACAGTCAATATCAAAGCATGTAATCACATATCGCGAGATGACCGGCGGTTCGGCGCATAACCTACAACCAATGCCGGCTAAAGCAAAGGTTTACAGATAGCTCTCTACTGAATTGGCACAGTGAAATCCTCCTCTGAAGCAACATATGCAACAGTAAGGCTACCACTGCTCAATCAACCAGTAAACGAGCCCAGCCAAATTCTATGTATAGCTGACTTCTAAAATGCAACTCAAAATCATCCTAAGAGCGCGTATCGACCAAATAGTCATGCATCAGATATCAACAATCAATATCACAATCAAAAGTTCAACCAATCCAATCCAATCTCAATCACATCATGCATCACATCAATAACATTAACCGAAATCTTTACCATCCGCGATTAACGTCCACTCACCTCAAAATCAAAACGAGCTTAGAGATCTAATAGTACTGAGTCTTTTGATTGCCTAAAAACACAGCAACAATCCAATCAGTCTCGAATATATAAATATATCTTCTCATTTATATTTATATCTTAAATTCATATAAACAACTCAATAAAGTCATATAAATAACATGCCAACTCATTCTAGTTAAAACACCATGAAAATAAGAAAACTTTCTGAAATAAGCCCTGTCGCGCCGCGACATAGCATGCGTCGCACCGCGACGATGTCGGATTTCAAATCCGAGAGTCATTTGTCGGATTTCAGTGGCGGATTTCTAAAGTATCGGATTTCAGGGGCGGATATGGAGTTTCTCGGTTTTCCAAGGGTCTGTTATGCAAACTTCTCGGATTCTTACAATCCGAAACCCATATGTCGGATTTCGTCGACGTCGCGCCGCGACGTTCAATGTTGCAGGTTGTCTTCTTCATTTTCTCGGATTTTAGCCAACATAACTTTCTTATAATCATAACCAACATCAATTTTCATCAAACAAAACACATATATAACATATAACATGCCTACAAATCATCATAAACACCTTTTTACTCAATTATAACAACAAAATCTACAAACCCATTAATTAAGCTTTCTTCCAAACTCCATTAATGGTGAAACCTCAGATACTCATGCTTTTCAACATATAAATTTTTGATATTTGCCCACTGTTATTAGTGAATCAGAAACACGGCCGGTGACGCGAGGGCCTTCTGGTCACACAGCAAGAACATCCGCGATCACCTCGCAGGAACAAGGGATTAAACCAAATAAGGTTACACGGCCGTGCCCTGTGTGGCACGGGGCGTGTATGTCTGGGAGACACGGGCGTGTTGTTCTACACGGGCCGTGTTGACCCACCGGACTCCTCTTATTGGGCTAACTTATGTCCTGGCCCAAAGCGCCAACACGGGCATGTATCCTGAGCTACACGGGCCGTGTTCGGCGCCTAATTAAGAGATTTACCCTAATTGGTTTCCTAATTGAACTTTAACTCCTTCTCTTATATATAGGGGTCATTAGGCTCCGGTTTTGGTACACATAAAAAACTCATAAGGAGACTCTAGATAAACATATTGGTGGTTTGTTCAAGGGAGGAAGTTCTGCTCAAATTCCCGGAGGCTTACGGCTAGCACCCGATCGCACTAAGATTCTTGCAGTGTCAAAAGAAGGACTAGTCTACAAGCTCTGATTTCTAAAGGTAATATTTTTTCTTCCTTTCCCCTTTTGTTTGTTGCTAATTTGATTGTGCAAATCGTACCCTCGTTCTACATTGTGGTGATAAAACCTTTATTCCGCTGCCAAAACTTTTCTTTTAAGATCATCATAATGTTCCAACAGTGGTATCAAAGGCAGGTTGCACAATAATTGAGCACAAGATCAAGAAAAATCGAATCTTTAACAATTTGGTCACTGACACGGCCTCGGACACGCCTGTGTTCAATGCCGTGTTAGCGTCTGATCGATTCCAGATATGGACATGGGCTTTGGGCCTACAGGCCCACTGCAATGTGCTGGAACACGGGCGTGTAGGTTTTGACACGGCCCGTGTCTATTCAAAACACACGGGCGTGTTTCTTTACACGGCCGTGTTGATTTAATTTTTAATTTCTATTCTGGAATATCGACACAGCCCGTTTTGAAGGACATGTACGTGAACATGGGCCGTGTCACTTAGATACGGCCGTGTTGCACTCATAGTTTCTTCTATTGAAAGAGAGTTGATTACTTCTCGATCAACTGATTGTTTAAAAGATGAGCTATGATCAGCTGACAGGCCATCAACTGAGCATTTATCATCTACTAACATATCAGTTGATAATATAGTATTAGCTAATGATTTTTTAGTTTGAGAATTACTAAGATTTAAGTCATCTATTTTCAAGGTTTGACAACATAATATCTCTATGGTCTCAACTAATGATTCCTTTCCTTTACTCACATCCTTTGACTTTGTGTTCTTAGTAATTTTACATTCTAAAATCTTACCAGACGATGATTCAACTAAAGGAATAATTGATTCTTTTAGATGGGTACTTTTGCTTCTAACAAATTTATTTGTGAACACACTTTTGCCCTTAACAGTTTTGTGAAAAGTTTGTGGCAAATATTAAGGTTCTTATTAGAATCAACATAGTTAGCACCCTTAGAGTAATTTCCACCAATAATAGCTTGAACTTGTTTGGGTATCTGCTCCTTGTGTAACACCGGAAAATCATAAGCCATTTTTTTTAAATGCACTGCGGAAGCTCAAAGTAAACAAACTCGTTTACATACAAACCAATATTAACAAATGTACATTCACTGTTCACAAACAAAAGTATCATTCGTTTTGGTGTTACAGAATAAACAGGCTCGTTTCTTTTCAAAATGAAATTTCAGAGTCAGGTCAACTTGTCCTTCAACCAACCTCACAAACACGAACCTTCAAAAGCAACAACTGAGGGGAATTAGCACAAAGCTAAGTGAGTAGAGGCTAAACCCAAAAGCAAGCATCTACAGTCAATATCAAAGCATGTAATCACATATCCCGAGAAGACCGACGGTTTGGCGTAGAACCTACAACCAATGCCGGCCAAAGAAAAGGATTACCGATAGCTCTCTACTGAATTGGCACAGTGAAATCTTCATCTGAAGCAACATATGCAACAGTAAGGCTACCACTTCTCAACCAACAAGTAAACGAGCCCAGCCCAATTCAACGTATAGCTGACTTCTCAGTGGCGGATTTCTAAAGTATCGGATTTCAGGGGCGGATTTGGAGTTTCTCGGATTTCCAAGGGTCGGTTTTTCAAACTTCTCGGATTCTTACAATCTGAAACCCATATGTCGGATTTCCTCGACGTCGCACCGCGACCCTAAGGTGTAGCGCCGTGACGTTCAATGTTGCAGGTTGTCTTCTTCATTTTCGCGGATTTCAGCCAACAAAACTTTCTTATAATCATAACCAACATCAATTTTCTTCAAACAAAACACATATATAACATATAACATGCCTACAAATCATCATAAACACCTTTTTACTCAATTATAACAACAAAATCTACAAAACCCATTAATCAAGCTTTCTTCCAAACTCCATTAACGGTGAAACCTCATATACTCATGCTTTTCAACATATAAACACATCAATATGAATCATAGCATGCCATAAACACTTTCTCACCTTCTTTTTGAATTAAAACACACAAGATCTTTGCTTTCAAATTTCAAGTTGCAACTTTTCTTCACTTGAAGGTTTTCTCTTCAAAACACACAATACACCTTCTTCACTTTTGATAAAAATGATCAGATTGTTTACCATGTATACATGTAATTATTTCAAAGTAGGAGGTGGCTAATTTTACTTTCCATGCATACATACATACATTCTAACCTACATGCATACATACTTGTACTTTCTTTTCTTTTTCTTTTTAGAATTTCACCAGTAACATATATATATTTTAAATTTAGTTAGTTAATTCCATTAACTTTTAATAAACACATAGTAATTTAAAAACACAATTAATCACATATCGCCAACTTGCTAATCTCCTAGCCCAGGTTTGTGGGTGTTACAAATCTCCCCTCCTTAAGAGGATTCCGTCCTCGGAATCCCTTCTCGCTCAAACAAATGAGGGTATCTATCTTTCATCTCTGCCTCAGTCTCCCACGCCAAATCAGAACCTAAACTGTGTTTCCACTTGACCAAAACCATTAGTATCTGCTTCTTTCGGAGCTTAGTCACTTTACAATCTAATAGTTCAATAGGTTCCTCAATCAGTCTCTTCCTTGAATCAACTTTCAATTCGTGTACTGGGAGAATCTGGATTTCGTCTTCAACTTTGCATTTTCTCAGATAACAGACATTGAACGTATCGTGAATACCTGCAAGCTCTGCTGGAAGATCCAGTGTAACTGTCTGGTCATTTACTATCTGGCGAATTCTAAAAGGACGAATGTAACGGGGAGCCAACTTTCGCGTTTACCAAAACGAATTACGCCCTTCCACGGAGAGACCTTTAGATACACCAACTCCCCCACATTAAACGATACTAGAGGACGTCGTGGATCCGCATACATCTTCTGTCCATCTCTAGCCGCTTTCAACTTCTCTTTTGCTATAGCAACCTTGTCAGGAGTCAACTGAACAATCTCGGGCCCTGCAAATTGTTTCTCACCGGCCTCTAACCAACACGTCGGAGTACGGAAACGACGACCGTACAACATCTCATATGGAGGCATTCCAATACTGGAGTGGTAAGAATTATTATAAGCAAACTCTATCAATGGCAGGTGCGAATCCCAATATCAACCATAATCAATTACACAGGCACGTAACATATCTTCGAGTGTTTGTATAGTTCGTTCAGTGTGACCGTCAGTCTTGGGATGATAAGTAGTATTCAAATTAATTCTCGTCCCCAACTCTCTCTGTAGACTACTCCAAAAGTTAGAAACAAACCTGGAGTCTCTGTCAGATATTATCGACAATGGTATACCATGCCTCGCAACGATCTCAACAATGTACAATTGAGCCAACTTGCTCAGAGAAGCCGTCTCACACGTAGCTAGAAAATGGGCACTTTTCGTTAGTCGATCCACAATCACCCAAATCATATCGTGATTCTTCTGAGTTCGCGGAAGTTTAGTCACAAAATCCATTGTTATATGTTCCCACTTCCACTCAGGAATCTCCAACTGCTTCAAGGATCCGTAAGGCTTCTGATGTTCTGCCTTCACTTGTGCACAAATATGGCACAATTCTACAACATGTGCCACATCTGCCTTCATTGTAGGCCACTAGTAAAGCACTTTCAAATCGTTGTACATTTTAGTGCTTCCAGGGTGAACAGACAGTCTCGAATTGTGTGCGTCAGTTAGAATCAACTTTCTCAATTCTCCAAGCATGGGCACCCACACACCAGTCTTATACATCTTCAATCCATGTGTATCATCAGTACGCTCGTCCTTACGTTTCTTCATCAATTCATTCTTCAAGTTTTCTTCCTTGAGGGCTTCCAACTGAGCAGACTTCAGTCTATCTACTAGATCGGATACAATTTCCATACGCATGAATTGAATAGAACTTCCCGCTCCCTTGCGCCTCAGGGCATCTGCTACCATATTTGCTTTCCCAGGGTGGTATCTGTTCCCACAATCATAATCTTTTATCAACTCCACCCATTGTCTCTGTCTCATGTTCAATTCTTTCTATGTAAACACATACTGAAGACTTTTATGATCAGTACAAATCACGCACTCGGTGCCATATAAATAGTGTCTCCACACTTTAAGGGCAAATACGACAACTGCTAGTTCTAGATCATTAGTCGGGTAATTCTTTTCATGAGGTTTCAACTGTCTTGAAACATACGCAATCACCCGATCCCTCTACATAAACACACATCCCAATCCAGCAAACGACGCATCACAATAAACAGTAAAATCATCTGATCCACTTGGCAATGCAAGAATGGGAGCCTAACATAACAACTGCTTTAAAGTCTGGAAATCTTTGTCTTGTTCACTACCCCAAACAAACTTCACATCTTTCCGAGTTAACTTAGTCAACGGACCCACAATCTTAGAAAAGTCTTTAATAAATCTGCGGTAGTATCCAGCTAAACCCAGAAAACTCTTTTGCTCAGACGATGTCTTTGGAGTATTCCAGTTCATCACAGCTTCCACTTTCGAAGGATCCACTTTCACTCCTTAATTACATATCACGTGCCCCAAGAACTAAACTTCCATTAACCAAAATTCGTACTTTGAGAACTTAGCGAACAGGTGTTCTTATTTCAGAGTTTCCAAAACCTGTCTCAAATGCTGTTCATGCTCCTGTTCAGTCTTTGAATAAATCAGGATATTATCGATGAAAACTATCAAAAAATCATCCAAAAATGGTCGACAATCCCTGTTCATCAAATCCATAAAAATCGCAGGTGCGTTGGTTAAGCCAAACGGCATAACCAAGAACTCATAGTGCCCGTAACGGGTACGAAAGGCCGTTTTCGACACATCTTCCTCATAAACATGCACTTGATGATAACCCGATCTTAAATCAATCTTAGAAAAGTACGAAGCTACCTACAACTGATCAAACAAATCATCGATTCTCAGTAACGGATGCTTGTTCTTTATTTTTCTCTAATTCAGTTCACGGTAGTCGATACACATACGCAACGTACCGTCTTTCTTCTTTACAACAATACCGGTGCTCCCCATGGGGACGAATTCGGACGAATAAACCATTTATCTAGCAGATCCTGAATCTGCGTCATCATCTCCGGAATCTCTGAAGGTGGCAACCTGTATGGAGCCTTTGCTACTGGTTTAGAACCAGGTATCAGATCAATCTTGAACTCTACCTCACGAACTGGAGGTAGTCCTGGTAATTCTTCTGGAAACACTTCTGGATATTCCGTTACCACCTGGATATTAGTCATTGCTTGCTTCTCTTTCTTTCCATCAATCACATATGCCAAGTAGGATTCACATCCCTTATCCAACGCTTTCTTTACTTTCAAACACGAGATAATAGGAATTACAGACCCAACCTTCTCACCCCTTGCTACCACTCTTGTACCATCCACCAACGGAAAAGAGTTTAACTTCTTGTCACACTTGATACTGGCTTGATTCAGACTCAGCCAATCCATCTCAAGCACCACATCAAATCCAGACAATGGCATAACAAGAAAATAAACAGGAAAACACATGCCATCTATATCAAATTTAGCTCCAGCCATAGCAGTCGTGACCGGAACCATCATACCATCTGCTACTTCTATCTCTAAAGCAGTATCAAGTCTAATTATAGGCATATTCAACTTTTCCCAAAATTCCACAGAAACAAAGAAGCGATTTGCTCCAGAATCAAACAATACTCTAACAGGAGTAGAGTTTATCAGAAATATACCCGTGATAACGTCGTCTGTGGTGGTGGCATCATCCACCGTCATTTTGAACGCCCGACCCTCAGCAGTGGGTGGGTTCTTTCGCTTCTGACCTGCTGAAGACGATCCTCCTGTTCCTCCCCCTCCTGACCCTGATCCTGTCTTTTAACTCATCGGGCAATCACCAACTCTGTGTCCCTCCCTCTAACAATTCCAACAAACACTTCTTAGGAACCTGCAGTTCTTCAAATCATTACCAAACTGTCCACATTTCACACATCTCATAGTCTTGGGCGTACAGTGCCCATTGTGATAAGATTTTCACCTACCACACCAAGGTGCCCGTTGAGTAGACCCACCTGAAGTAGGCCTCCTATTCTGCTCCCCCTGCCTGCTCCCACTGCTCTGTCCTCCTTGTCTCCGCTGAGCGTTATAATGTTCAAATCGTGATTTTTGTTGGGAGATTCTCTCCCCACTCAACCTATTTCTCGCAATAATATCACCTTCAGCTGATTTGGCTAAAGTGAAAGCCTGGGACAGGGTGGTAGCCCACCGAGTGGCACCCCGGTCATTTGTAAATCCATGAATTCCTTCTTGATTTTGGCTATCTCGAAGGTACTGCAGTATTGTTCACACAACTTTTCCTAGAATTGACTCCAGGTGATGCTCTCCTGTTGTTGCTCTGTAAAATGGCCGGTAATAGAATCCCACCGGACCAATGCATCTCCTCTCAACATCCGTGTTGCATACTTCACCTTCAATTCATTTTCACAATTACAGGCATCAAGTGCCTTTTCCATCTCTCTCAACTAGTTCAATGTAGCATTGGAATCAGAACTCCCGTGACACTAAGAAGATTTACAATCAAGAAATTGCTTGTAGGTGCATGGTTGTTTATATCCACGGAACACAAACAGATAGACTCCTGGTTGTGGATATGGGTAATAAAATGGTAGTTGCATCATCTGTGTCATAGGTGGTAAAGGTGCTATCACTGGTGCTGTAGTTGCATGTGTAGGAATCGCAGTCGGCACTGGAGTTGGTTCAGGTTGATGTTGTTGTTGTTGCTCCATTCTTTGGACTTTATTTCTGAGTTCAACCAACTCATTTTCCAATTGGTACACATAATCTCTGTGATCCTCTTCCCGGGCTTGACCCGATGTTCCCGCAGTTTCTGTATTTCCCAAGTGTTCGGTTATTGGAGCTTCAGTTGTAGCTTGGGTCATAGGAGGAAGGATAGGAGTCTCTCTGTCAGCCATAATCTGTTACAATCACATCACCTCATAATTCATTAGCATAAACCGTTAGTATTCAAAATACTAACTACTACAAACAACTCTAACTCACTTTAATTCCCCCGAAGGAAAGCTTGACCCGTCACGAGCCAAGATTTGGGAATTCAACACTCTAGCCGTGCATGCATCGCCAAACCTAGGCTCTGATACCAAACTGCAACACCGGAAAATCACAAGCCATTTTTTTTAAATGCACTGCGGAAGCTCAAAGTAAACAAACTCGTTTACATACAAACCAATATTAACAAATGTACATTCACTGTTCACAAACAAAAGTATCATTCATTTTGGTGTTACAAAATAAACAAGCTCGTTTCTTTTCAAAATGAAATATCAGAGTCAGGTCAACTTCTTCTTCAATCAACCTCACAAACACGAACCTGCAAAAGCAACAACTGAGGGGAATTAGCACAAAGCTAAGTGAGTAGAGGCTAAACCCAAAAGCAAACATCCACAGTCAATATCAAAGCATGTAATCACATATCGCGAGACGACCGGCGGTTGGGCGCATAACCTACAACCAATGCCGGCTAAAGCAAAGGTTTACAGATAGCTCTCTACTGAATTGGCACAGTGAAATCCTCCTCTGAAGCAACATATGCAACAGTAAGGCTACCACTGCTCAATCAACCAGTAAACGAGCCCAGCCAAATTCTATGTATAGCTGACTTCTAAAATGCAACTCAAAATCATCCTAAGAGCGCGTATCGACCAAATAGTCATGCATCAGATATCAACAATCAATATCACAATCAAAAGTTCAACCAATCCAATCCAATCTCAATCACATCATGCATCACATCAATAACATTAACCGAAATCTTTACCATCCGCGATTAACGTCCACTCACCTCAAAATCAAAACGAGCTTAGAGATCTAATAGTACTGAGTCTTTTGATTGCCTAAAAACACAGCAACAATCCAATCAGTCTCGAATATATAAATATATCTTCTCATTTATATTTATATCTTAAATTCATATAAACAACTCAATAAAGTCATATAAATAACATGCCAACTCATTCTAGTTAAAACACCATGAAAATAAGAAAACTTTCTGAAATAAGCCCTGTCGCGCCGCGACATAGCATGCGTCGCACCGCGACGATGTCGGATTTCAAATCCGAGAGTCATTTGTCGGATTTCAGTGGCGGATTTCTAAAGTATCGGATTTCAGGGGCGGATATGGAGTTTCTCGGTTTTCCAAGGGTCTGTTATGCAAACTTCTCGGATTCTTACAATCCGAAACCCATATGTCGGATTTCGTCGACGTCGCGCCGCGACGTTCAATGTTGCAGGTTGTCTTCTTCATTTTCTCGGATTTTAGCCAACATAACTTTCTTATAATCATAACCAACATCAATTTTCATCAAACAAAACACATATATAACATATAACATGCCTACAAATCATCATAAACACCTTTTTACTCAATTATAACAACAAAATCTACAAACCCATTAATTAAGCTTTCTTCCAAACTCCATTAATGGTGAAACCTCAGATACTCATGCTTTTCAACATATAAATTTTTGATATTTGCCCACTGTTATTAGTGAATCAGAAACACGACCGGTGACGCGAGGGCCTTCTGGTCACACGGCAAGAACATCCGCGATCACCTCGCAGGAACAAGGGATTAAACCAAATAAGGTTACACGGCCGTGCCCTGTGTGGCACGGGGCGTGTATGTCTGGGAGACACGGGCGTGTTGTTCTACACGGGCCGTGTTGACCCACCGGACTCCTCTTATTGGGCTAACTTATGTCCTGGCCCAAAGCGCCAACACGGGCATGTACCCTGAGCTACACGGGCCGTGTTCGGCGCCTAATTAAGAGATTTACCCTAATTGGTTTCCTAATTGAACTTTAACTCCTTCTCTTATATATAGGGGTCATTAGGCTCCGGTTTTGGTACACATAAAAAACTCATAAGGAGACTCTAGATAAACATATTGGTGGTTTGTTCAAGGGAGGAAGTTCTGCTCAAATTCCCGGAGGCTTACGGCTAGCACCCGATCGCACTAAGATTCTTGCAGTGTCAAAAGAAGGACTAGTCTACAAGCTCTTTTCTAAAGGTAATATTTTTTCTTCCTTTCCCCTTTTGTTTGTTGCTAATTTGATTGTGCAAATCGTACCCTCGTTCTACATTGTGGTGATAAAACCTTTATTCCGCTGCCAAAACTTTTCTTTTAAGATCATCATAATGTTCCAACAGTGGTATCAAAGGCAGGTTGCACAATAATTGAGCACAAGACTTTTCTTTTAACAATTTGGTCACTGACACGGCCTCGGACACGCCTGTGTTCAATGCCGTGTTAGCGTCTGATCGATTCCAGATCTGGACATGGGCTTTGGGCTTACAGGCCCACTGCAATGTGCTGGAACACGGGCGTGTAGGTTTTGACACGGCCCGTGTCTATTCAAAACACACAGGCGTGTTTCTTTACACGGCCGTGTTGATTTAATTTTTAATTTCTATTCTGGAATATCGACACAGCCTGTTTTGAAGGACATGTACGTGAACATGGGCCGTGTCACTTAGATACGGCCGTGTTGCACTATTCACAGTCCAGAAAATTTGTTTTTCTTTTTAACTCCTTTCTCTTTTTTTATGTATTATTCTGTTTTGCCCTAGTATTCTATTATACACGTGAGATGTATCTGGATGATTTTGGCATGAAATTCATACGGGTACATACACGGTGTACGTTTATACAAAATACCGTTTTTTTGTTTGGTATTTTAATAGAATAATTGTTGTGCATGTTTGGTTGGTAACCCCTATGCCTTTACATATAGACCTTTGTTGTGGTGTGCTTGCTTTATTATGGTTTTGGTTTTGTGCGGCCTGCGTGCCGTTTCTTTTGGATATTTGTAATTGTAACCGCGACTTGCATGTCGTTTCCTTAATTCTATGTAACGTATATTAGTATAGGATAGGATAGGTTATTTATTTACAATTATTCAAATGTAATTAACCAAAGACCGGAGCAATGGAATCAAAAGATGATGTCCCGGTGAGGCGTGAAGTCAAGGACCAAGAATGGTGCCAAGATTCAGTGGGAGCCGACCGGCGCCACGATGGTTTACTCTTGTCCCTAGAATTGACCATGTCTTCTCGTTGGCTCGCGAGAAGACGCATAGGTTTATATGGCATGGTTACCAATCTTTATTATTGTTTACGTGGTTGTGTTTATTTTATATGCTTGTTGATCTCGTATGATGCTTAAATATAAAAACGTTTTATAAAGAACACTTCACAAGTAGATATAACCAAGAAAGTGGTGTCTAGAATAGTCGCATTCGGCTTGGTTGTTGGATTTTCCGAAAGGTCTTTTGACTGAAAGGATCCTGCCTCCCGATCGACCTGCCTGGCTACTTGTCTTTGGTAATCAAACATGTATGTGTTATAAAATCAGTACAACTCGCGTAAACAAAGCAATTTCTAAAACTATATGGTTTGATATGATTTTGCCTAAAAGTTAAAATCTTTTAACTTGGAAAACAAAAACCCGCTTTTCATAAATGTAAGTCTCACGCCGTCCATTTTAAGACACACATCGGTTCTAGGTTCGGGATACCTGGGAGTCTTGGGCCGAATCTATGATTGGTGAGTATTCGCGATTCCCGGGAGTCCAGGGCCGGATGACTACTTGTTTTATTAGGGATGACTTGCGATCCATACCCGTTGTTAGGTAAACCATCTTCAGGAAAGGATCGGCGTGGAAGGGGTTAAACATGCCATTTGACACGCTTGTCGTATGGAACCCCGCAAGGATCTAATAATCGGACATATGGTCTCGATTGGTAATTCGTTACCTACCTGAATAGTTTCACTTTTGTGGGCACGACAAACCTCCACGGACTTGAAATAAAATATGGATCTTAGCCTTGTTAAAAGAATTTTTTGGGTAATTATTTTAACGAGGATATTTATTCAGTGGAAACTAAAAACTATTGAACTTTTTCTTTTGTAGATGTCTTCATCATCCCATTCGAATTTAACACTGCGATCCTTCCTTGAGAAGGATAAACTTACTAGGATCAACTACCTTGATTGGTTGTGTAACTTAAGGATCGTCCTTAGGTACGAACACAAGGAGTATGTCCTAGATGATCTAAGAATCAGACATATGGTCGCGATTGGTAATTCGTTACCTACCTAAATAGTTTCACTTTTGTGGGCACGACAAACCTCCACGGACTTGAAATAAAATATGGATCATAGCCTTGTTAAAACTATATTTTGGGTAATTATTTTAACGAGGATATTTATTCAGTGGAATAAAAACTATTGAACTTTTTCTTTTGTAGATGTCTTCATCATCCCATTCGAATTTAACACTGCGATCCTTCCTTGAGAAGGATAAACTTACTAGGATCAACTACCTTGATTGGTTGCATAACTTAAGGATCTTCCTTAGGTACGAACACAAGGAGTATGTCCTAGATGAGCCTGTTCCTCAGGCACCAAGGGCTAACGCTGCGCAGAATGTGAGGGATGCTTTCGCAAAGCATAAGAAAGAGTCTCTCGAGGTTACCTGTTTAATGCTTACCACTATGACACCGGAGCTCCAAAAGGGCTTCGATGGTCGTAGCGCGTATGACATGATTGTGCAGTTGAAGGAAATGTTCCAACAGCAAGCACATCAGGATCGGTTTGAGACGATGAGATCTCTCCTCACGATAAAGTTGCAAGAGGGTACTAGTGTCAGCAAACACGTCTTGAAAATCAAGTCATATGTTGACCAGCTTTAGAGGTTGGGTTTTGAAGTTTAGAAGGAGATGGTTGCTGACATCGTCCTTAATTCATTGACCAGGGCATATGAGCAGTTCGTTACGAACTACATCATGCATAACATGAACAAAACCCTAATGGAGTTGCATGGCATGCTCAAAAATGTTGAGGAGAACATGGCCAAGCACAAAACTCCTACCTCTAGTGCCACTCCTATGTTAGCCATCCGTGAGGGTGGAGTCAAGAAGAAGAAGGGGTCTTCCAGGGCCAAGGGTAAAGGTAAAGCAATTGCTGAGCCTAAGCCTGCAACCAAAGGGAATACCTCCAAAGCTCCTGCTCCTAAGGCCACGACGCTCGAAGATGCGACCTGCTACCAATGCGGTCTGAAGGGTCATATGAGTCGTACTTGTCCTATATATCTAGATGAGCTAAAGAAGCTTAAGGGCAAAGGTATTGGGCCTTCAGGTATATACATGATTGAACTTAATTCAACTTCTTTTTCTAACTCCTGGGTACTAGATACGGGATGTGGATCTCACATTTGTACAAATGTGCAGGGTCTAAAGGAAAGTAGAAAGTTGAAGAAAGGAGAGCTGGACCTGATCATGGGCAACAAGCAAGTTGTTGCTGTGGAGAGGATTGGAAGCTATGAGTTGTCTTTTCCTTCTGGCTCCTCTATTTTATTATTAGATTGTTGTTATTCTCCTAGTATATGTAGAAACATTATTTCTTTCCACGCCTTATTCAAGGATAATTTTGATTTTAGTTTTAATAAAGGAGTTATATCCGTATTTAAAGATTCCATCTTAATATTCAATACTTATCCTTGTCATGGTGTTTATGAAACTGATGTTTGCAACAATAATAATAGATATTCAATCATGAATGTTGGCACTAGCAAATCCAATACTTTGGATAAAATGTCTTTGTGGCATAATCGTCTTGGCCACATAAGCAAAACCCGCATCACCAAACTCCAAGTGGATGGGAGTTTGGAATCATTTGATCTTGGATCTAATGAAGAATGCGAGTCTTGCTTATTAGGCAAGATGACGAAGGCACCGTTCACCGGTTGAAATGAACGGGGCAAAGATCTATTGGATATCGTACACACGGATGTGTGTGGACCTTTTAGATCGTGCACAAGAGACAATGCTAAATACTTCGTGTCGTTTATTGATGATATCAGTAGATATGGTTATGTTTATCTTGTTAGACATAAACATGAAACGTTTGAAGTGTATAAAACGTTTCAAAACGAAGTAGAAAATCAACTAGGCAAGAAGATTAAGATACTCAGATATGATAGAAGTGGTGAGTATGTTAGTGTTGAGTTCCGCGAACATCTTAGGAATTGTGGGATTATCTCACAATTGACACCTCCAAGGACACCACAACATAATGGGGTTGCCGAAAGGAGGAACCGAACATTACTTGATATGGTTCGGTCCATGATGAGACGGACTACGCTACCAATAAGTTTCTGGGGTTATGCCTTAGAAACTGCGGTTAGGATCCTTAACAGCGTTCCAACTAAAAAGGTTTCAAAGACACCTTATGAGATGTGGTTTGGTAAAATGCCATCTCTTCAGTATCTAAGAATCTGGGGCTGCGAGGCTTACGTTAGACGTGAGACTCAAGACAAGCTAGAATCTAGATCTGAGAAATGTCTATTCATCGGATACCCGACATCCTCATATGGATACATATTCTATAAGCCTTCCGAGAACAAAGTATTTGTGTCTCGAGGGGCTGTCTTTTTAGAAAGGAACATGTTATCCAAAGGGGATAGTGGGAACTGAGTTGACCTTGAAGAAATTCAAGAGACAACTAACATGGAACCTGAAGTTGACACTAGCAAGCCTCAGCCAAAGGAAGTTGAGGAATCTGACATTGTACCATCTGCTCCAAGCAGGTCTGGTAGGATTCGTCAAGAACCGGAGAGATATGGGTTATTCGTCTCTGGAAATGATGAATTAGTAGATTCTGATGAACCTACAAACTACCGGGAAGCGATGGCGGGCCCAAAGTCCGCTAAATGGAAGGAGGCAATGGACAACAAAATGCAATCCATGCAGGATAACCAAGTCTGGGACTTAGTTGATCCTACACCAGGTTGTAAAACCGTTGGGTGTAAATGGATCTTCAAGAAGAAGACCGACATGCATGGAAATGTGCACACCTTTAAGGCACGACTGGTGGCTAAGGGTTTCACTCAAACTCATGGTGTTGACTATGAGGAAACCTTCTCCCCAGTGGCCATGATAAAGTCTATTAGGATTCTCTTAGCAATAGTTGCGTACTATGACTATGAGATCTGGCAGATGGATGTTAAAACTGCATTCCTCAATGGAAAGCTTAATGAGGATGTGTATATGGCATAACCTGAAGGTTTTAAGCACCCACAACATCCTGATAAAGTGTGCAAGCTATAGAAGTCCATCTATGGACTAAAGCAAGCATCTCGTAGCTGGAATCTATGCTTTGATGAGAAGGTTAAAACCTTTGGTTTTAACAAAAGCGAAGATGAACCATGCGTATATGTCAAGGCTAGTGGGAGCAACACTACATTCCTAGTCTTATATGTCAATGACATACTACTCATAGGAAACGATGTTCCAACACTTAAAAGTGTTAAGGATTGGTTGGGAACATGTTTCTCTATGAAGGACATTCGAGAGGTGTCGTATATATTGGGCATAAAGATCTATCAAGATAGGTCCAAGCGCCTAATAGGGCTCAGCCAAAGCACGTACATAGACAAGGTCCTGAAAAAGTTTAGGATGGAAGAATCCAAGAAAGGATTTGTTCCTATGCAACATGGCATAACACTAAGCAGGGCTCAATGTCCTAGTTCTTCTAAGAACTAGAAGAAATGAATAGGATCCCATATGCCTCAGCTGTAGGATCAATTATGTATGCCATGCTATGTACGAGACCTGATGTATCGTGTGCTTTAAGCATGACGAGCATATATCAGTCTAGCCCTGGTAAAGCTCATTAGATAGCAATGCAGAACATTCTGAAGTATCTTAGAAGGACTAAAGAAATGTTCTTAGTATTTCGGGGAGAGAAAGAGCTTCGGGTGACCAGTTATACCGATGCTGGCTTCCAAACAGATAGGGATGACTCATGTTCTCAATCGGGATTTGTATTCCTACTGAACGGGGGAGCGGTAAGTTGGAAAAGCTCCAAGCAAGAGACCGTAGTTGACTCTACAACTGAATCTAAGTATATTGCGGCAAGCGATGCTGGGAAAGAGGCGGTCTGGATGAAGAAATTCATCAAAGATCTGGGTGCCGTTCCAAGTATTGAAACACCTGCTGAGATCTTTTGTGATAATGAAGGGGCCGTTTTTCTTGCAAAAGAGCCCAGGTCACATAGACGTACAAGACACATACTCAGAAAATATCACTACATCAGCGACTCCGTTGCTAGTGGTGAAGTGATAATAAGCAAAGTTCACACGGATGCAAATTTGGCGGATCCTTTCACCAAGCCACTATCTTAGGCCAAGCATGAGTCCTATTCTAGGTCTTACGGTCTTAGATTAGACATGCCATTAGCTTGATGTAATAGTTTTAATATTTTCCTGAGTATTTTGGTTTTAATTATTGTCGGACTTAATGTAATTATTATTTGATTAATGGATGCTTAGAGCAAATTACATTAATTAACAATAGATTGAAAAACCTTTTGCATGTTTAAAACACTTCCATGAGTTATATTGATAAACTCTAAACTCTCCACAATCAATCATTCTTTGCTTGGGAAGGAAGAATTGAATTAAGATTGTTGTGATGGTGTTAGTTGATTAAGTTGCAACTAAACTCACGAATACTTGAGCCAGTACTAAGTATTGGAGGTGACCACACTTGTATATTGTATCATGGATATGTCACAAACAAATCCAAGTATTTGTCCTCTGACCTGAGATACACACCTACTTACTATGATTCTATCACTCTTTGATATCTCTCAAACGTTGTCCGTAAATAGCTGCTATAAAGGGAATGTTGGGAGTGATATGATGAAACAGATAAGTATGATGTAGTCAATGGAATTTGTTTCTCTTATCATTGATAAGAGTGATGTCCGTAGGCCACTCGATGATTCTGTGCTAATGATAAATGCATGGCCATGCTCATACCAGATTTGATCGTAGTTTGTTATAGTTGGTTACCACGAATCTTGATCGAGAAATACAATTGAACGATCTGGAGTTGACTTTGCCATGACTCATGTTCAAATGGACGTCGGTAACAATAGGGCAATATGGGACTGTTACACAAATTATGTGGTTTCGGCTATCGTCTGCATAAGAGATACCCTATGCTTAACTGGGGGCAATGATGCATTGCTAGATGCCGCTCATTGTCAGTGTCACTGGATTGCCCCATACCATGTGCAAGTGGGAGTTTGTTGGATATTTGCCCATTGTTATTGGTGAATCCAAAACACGGCCGGTGACGCGAGGGCCTTCTAGTCACACGGCTAGAACATCCGCGATCACCTCGTAGAAACAAGGGATTAAACCAAATAAGGTTACACGGCTGTGCCCTGTGTGGCACGGGGCGTGTATGTCTGGGAGACACGGGCGTGTTGTTCTACACGGGCCGTGTTGACCCACCGGACTCCTCTTATTGGGCTAACTTATGTCCAGGCCCAAAGGACCAACACGGGCGTGTACCCTGAGCTACACGGGCCGTGTTCGGCGCCTAATTAAGAGATTTACCCTAATTGGTTTCCTAATTGAACTCTAACTCCTTCTTTTATATACAGGGGTCATTAGGCTCCGGTTTTGGTACACATAAAAAACTCATAAGGAGACTCTAGATAAACACATTGGTGGTTTGTTCCAGGGAGGAAGTTCTGCCCGAATTCCCGGAGGCTTACAGCTAGCACCCGATCGCACTAAGATTCTTGCGGTGTCAAAAGAAGGACTAGTCTACAAGCTCTGATTTCTAAAGGTAATCTTTTTTTCTTCCTTTCCCCTTTTGTTTGTTGCTAATTCGATTGTGCAAATCGTACCCTGGTTGTACATTGTGGTGATAAAACCTTTATTCCGCTGCCAAAACTTTTATGTTAAGATCACCATAATGTTCCAACAATAAACACATCAATACAAATCATAACATGCCATACACACTTTCTCACCTTCTTTTGGAATTAGAACACACAATATCTTTGCATTCAAATTTCAAGTTGCAACTTTTCTTCACTTGAAGGTTTTCTCTTCAAAACACACAATACACCTTCTTCACTTTTGATAAAAATGATCAGATTGTTTACCACGTATACATGTAATTAGTTCAAAGCAGGAGGTGGCTAATTTTACTTTCCATGCATACATACATACATACATTCTAACCTACATGCATACATACTTGTACTTTCTTTTCTTTTTCTTTTTAGAATTTCACCAGTAACATATATATATTGTAAATTTAGTTAATTAATTCCATTAACTTTTAATAAACACATAGTAATTTAAAAACACAATTAATCACATATCGCCAACCTACTAATCTCCTAGCCCAGGTTTGCGGATGTTACACCTTGACACACTGAGTGGTCTTTTCTGCAGATACACACCAAGACTTTACTACTTTTTGGAGGTCATTGAACTTTTTGGTTGTTTCAATAGTTTTGTTTACTAAGATCTCATTAAGTATCTTTTGATTTGCTAGTTCATCATTTAACATTTTTATCTACTTAAGTTCCTCATCTTTAAGAATTAATTTTTCTTTGAGTGATTCTACTTCTAGTTTTAGCTTCTTCTCTCTTTGAATAGCAAACTGGAAATCAATACACAAGTAATCAAACATAGCATTCTTTTTATTATCATCATAATTAATAAACTTTCTAACCTGATACATTGAAGAAGGATCCTAGTTGGTAGTTGAACAAGCTTTTGCAGCCTTCTTCATATCTTCATCAAAGGAACTACCATCATTGTTGTTGGCCATCATGCAGAACTAAGCAGAGATCACCTCATCTTCATCTGAGGAAAGATCTTCTTCTGCTCAATCTTCTTCTTCTGTTACAAGAACTTGGCCCTTGGCTTTCTTCTTCTTCTTCTTCTTGTCAAGGACAACAGCAAGGAGTTTCTTATACTTGTCTTCATAATCAATTTTGCCCTCTTGCTTTGGCACAGATGAAGAACAAGTGTTACTTTTGACTTATAGTCACTAGCTATGTGGCCAATCTTGCCACATTTGTAACACTCTACTCTGGAGGCATCAAAACTAGATTTGGACTTGACAAATTTTGATGGCCTCTTGCTGAACCTTTTGACACCCTTTCCCTTCTTGAAAGGTTTTAACTTCTTAACCAGCATGGCTACTCCTTCAACTAGCTCCTCCAAACTATTCTCCTCACAACCGGTCTCCTCATCACTTTCTTCAGCACTCTCCTCTTCATCAGAACCAGAATCAATAGCTGCAAAGCTTCTCATCTTTGTATTTCTTGATACAAGGGCAGTTGGTGCAGCTTTCACAACCTCTTTCATCTCCTTCGATGACAACTTCCTTTTCTTGACTGATTGCTCATGGTTGAGTAAGTTACCATAGAGAGCAACCAGAGACATTCCCTTAATATTTTCACAATGCCTTAGCACAGTGACAAAGTGATCCCATGTTTTAGGGAAGGAGTCTAGAAACTTGTTCACCCAGACAAAGTTGCTCCTGGATATGTCTGCCCTCTTCAAATCATTTACTAGGTAGTTGAACCAGGTCCATGTATGTGTAAGACTCTCACCTTTCTGAAAAAAGAAGAATTCATACTCTCTGTTGAGGAGGAGCTTCTTGTTCTCCTTCACCTCCTCAGTCCCTTCATATGAAACTGTGAGTGTATCTAACATCTCTTTAGCAGATTTACAGTTAAGCACTTGATGATAGATCTCATTGGGTAGTGTAGAGACAAGAGCTGATCTAGCCTTAACATCTAGGCTAACCAACCTCTTATCTTCATCTGTCCAAAGATGGATGGGTTTGGTAATGGTTCTTTCTGTTCTGGAGGTTTGACCTTCATATTCTGATAGAATGGATAACACATATGTAGGAACATAAGGACCCTCAGTAACTATTTCAAGCATTTAGATATCAAGGGTGGATAAGAAAAGATGTGCTCTACTTTTCCACATGGAGAATTTTTCTGCATCAAACATGGGACATCTTGTTAAAGACCCAGTGTTTGAGATGTTCATGTTGTTTGAGGATGAGGCCATTTTGAGAGGGGTAGAAGCAGTTGTAGAGTAAGCAAAACATATCTAGATATTGATTATCTAACCTGCTCTGATACCAGTTGTTAGTCTCAGATTGAGTACGCAACAACAAATGTTTGTAGAAGGGGGGTTGAATACAAACTTTATCTTTTAAAAATTAAAGACACACCATTATACTTTTATATAATTCTTATTGATTGTGAATCAAGAATTACATTTACTAGAAGCGGAAATTCTAAGTACAATAAAAGGTGGAAATCAATTTGTCTAACACATATACAAGCTAACTCTAAAACAACTAATGTATAAAGAGTGTTCAACACATGAACAAGTTAGGTTCTACACAATGCTTAAACTCTACGAATTTATCTCAACTAATGAGATTGCTTTGTGTTGTGTAGAAGCTTCACTCTTTTGCATGTCCACCATGCATGTATATTTATAGAAGTTTTGGCGTATCCGGTTGCATGAAGGAAGAAGACAAGGAGTATGTGAAAATATAATATTTTAATTGTAAAGGTAGTGGGTGAAAAGTAAAGTTACTTTAATCAACTGTTTGATAAAAGTAATTGTACTTTTTTGAAAAAGTGCGACCCACTCACAATATAAAATATTAAAATCCACATCTTCTGTTGTGTAGAACTTTCTTTCACTTTCCATGATGGTACTTTACACAATAGTCATGCTTCTGTTTGATTTGACTTTACCAAGTATGGGATTGCCAGCCATACTTAGTTGTTGAAATAAATCTTCAAGATCTTCGTTTGTTTGAGGTATCTTTCTCATTTTCCAAAGGATAAGATCAAACCTTTTCGTCTCATACATGATCCAAAAAGATCTTTATACTTTTACAAAAGAATATCTAAGGCATAAAAGAACAACACATGTTCTGCCTTTTACATATGACTTTTACAATATGAATGATAGAGCAGATTTGACATTTTGCTTGACTCAGCTAACAGAAAGTACTAGGAACTTTAAATTTCACTACTCAGTTGACAAGATATATCAGTTGGTCAATTTTTGCTAGGACTCAGTTGATACATATTGCTCAGCTGATCATATGGATGCTCAGTTGATCAATAGTTATCTTAGGAGGATACAAACTCATGTATTGATATGATCAGTTGATCAAGAATGCTCAGCTGATCATTTAAATACATCAGTTTATGTAAAGAGATGACTTGTATTAGAAAAGACTTACTTAGCTGATGCTCTGGGCCTTAGCTTATCCACTGTTCACTTAGCTGATGGTGTAGCTGAGCAAAGTCCTTGCTCAGCTGATGGTGTAGGCACTCAGCTGATCGAATTTCTTCACTCAGCTGATAGATCACTTTCCTCAGCTGATGGTCTTCTTCACTTGTTTTCTTCATCTGATACTCCTTAGCTGATGTCCCTTGGCTGATACTTTGAGTAGGAGCTGATACTCAGCTGATGGTTCCATACTTAGCATATTTTCCAGAATCTGATCCATACTGATAGTTCCATACTTAGCATATTTTCCAGAATCTGAATTAAACAACACATGTTTGAATTCTTTCTAAGTCATACTGAATGTAGGGTTTGGTTATCATCAAATTATATGTTTTAGGATAGGTAGAGTTAATTATTAGGGTGAAGTGATTGTCTCCCCAACATGATGAGACCGTTCACTTCGGTGACAGGAATGATGGGATCGTCTACTACGGTAGCGGGAATGATTGATGTTGTTTGTGTGATGATTGGTATTGGTTGTAAGTAACGTTCTCACTAAGCCTTGTGCTTACGGTTGTTGTTTAACTATCTTTTCAAGTGGTGACCACGGCGGGGCTTCAGCTCGTGCTTGATAGCTCCTTTTTAACAAGCTTCCGCAAGCTTCCTAAACTACTTTAATTTCCATTGTATTTAAACAATTATTGTTATTCGAATCCAAGACTTTAGACTAAAGTTCTACTTGGTTGTAATTAACTTTTAAAGTATTTACTTCCATCATGACTTTTAAATTTGTACAAAAAAATCTTTTTGGGACGTTACAACTTGGTATCAGAGTCTCGGTTTAAGAGATTCGAATATGTTTCGACGTATTTGAACTTAAACCTTGGTTCATAAAGGATTTTCAAACAACATTTTTTTAAACTTTTCAGTGTCAAAGAAATATGATGAGCTATCTGCTAGAGCTAGTCCGAGTAGTCACATGCGAGTCACAAGGTTTGCGGATACTATATGATGATTATGCTACTTGAGATTTGATACTGAGCTACCTTAATTAGAATGATGACACAATGACACGATTATTGCTTACATGATGACTATATGTAACCTCATATGCTTGATGAAATGATTGATACATGGCCTAAGCCAGTGAATCGGGATTCCTAGTGGCAATGACCAGATCCAATACGTGTAGCCTGTCGGTAATAATAGGGCCCATATTTTTATATGCACACGACACTTGTTGAAACTTGTCAGAGTCTGGGGAATCTTGTGAATCCGGTGAGGGGTACTTGTAGAGATAGGATGCCTGATAGCTATGCCTATGACTTGAAATACATGAAACATGAACTGATATAGTGAAGAGAACTATGTGGCAATGCCGCCTATTAATTAAGTGCATTGTCTATACATCCAGTATGGTGACTACAAGAAATCGATCTATGATACCAACGGGTTAGGGAAACCCACCTGACAGGGAGAACGCTAGTGTAACAGGGGAGACTGACCCTCGCGCGCAACAAATACTGAATCAACCTAAGAACGTGGCTCCGGAGAATGTAGTACCGAAAAACATACTGAATGATGAGGAATACAGGGATGCGGCTATGACTGAGTTGGTGACCACAGTGATAACCAACACACTGAACGAACTGCTACCTAAGATTGTGGAGGATCAGAAACAGGATATGGGGATCATGATCGACCAAAAACTAGGAGCCTTTTGGGCTACAAAGAAAGCAACTGCAGCAGTTGTTGTCGCTCCACAGGTAACTTCAGACACTAACCAGGTGGCTCCAGGAGGAACCTTTCGGGATTTCTCGGCTTGTCAGCCACCCGTTTTTTATGGAGTGCCAGACCTTGTGCGAAGCACTAGATGGGTCTTAGCGATAGAGGGAGTCTTCTTTACTAGTCGTTATGCTGAAGACTCAAAGGTTTGGTTTGCTTCTAATTTCCTAAGGGGAGCGGCCAAGGATTGGTGGAATCTACCGAGGAAGATGAACGGTGAGGCAATCGCGAGAATAACTTGGGAAGAATTCACTACGCTATTCTATGAAGAGTATGGTCCCAAAGTGGAGGTGGAGCGTGTGATGCAAGAATTTATGAAGCTGAAATAGACCACGGAGACAGTCAATCAAATCACTACGGTATTCAAGGAGAAACTACTGTATTGACCAGCATATGCAGGTGACGAGACATTACAGATTCATAGGTATACGCAAATGCTGAGGGAGGACATCCAAGTGTTTATATCGAATGGCTAGTATGCTACTCTGGATCAACTGATAGAGGGAGCACGAAAGAGGGAGTTGTGCTTGATGAAGAGAAAGATTATAAGGTCAGCAGAACGAGCGGCCTTGGGTAATAATGTTGGGAGAGAACCGTTCAAGATGACTAATGTTGGGGGTTCTATGCCTATCGAGAGGAACTCAGGGGAAAAATCTGGAAAGGGGCACGCTGGGGAATGCCGGATGGGAACCGTGAATTGCTTTGTGTGTGGGAAAAGTGGACATTATGGGAAGGATTGCAAGGCTTACCTGAACGTGTGTTTAAGGTGCAACAAACTAGGGCATCGCATGGCTGAATGCCCGGAAGCAGCGGGAGGCAGTGGGAGACCTGCTTGGAAACCATCGCTCCGGATCACAGACGGGGAGAAGAGAAAGAAACCCGAAGTTCCAAAGCCCTAGTGACGTGCGTTTCAAATGACCGTAGAAGAGGCCAAGAAAGAGCCTGGTGTGATCGCATGTACATTCATTTTTAACTCTCTGCCTGCACTTGTATTATTTGATTCCGGGGCAAGTAAGTCCTTTGTATCTTCTTCATTTTGAAATAAATTTCTAATAGAACCGGTGAAGTTAGAGACACCGTTAGAGGTAGAAATAGCTGATGATAAGGCCTTGTGTGTTACCACTGTTTATAGAGGTAATGTGTTAGTGATAGACGATGTAAAGTTTACTATAGACCTTCTATAAACCACCATGAGAGAATTTCAAGTGATAGTGGGAATGGATTGGCTGATTTGTTATCAGGCCAACATCCTGTGCAAGCAAGGAATCATACGGATTCAGAATCCATGTAAGGGAGAAATCACTATCTACGGTATACGACAGAAGGGATTGACAGCGTGCTGTATCGTAATAAAGGCTTCAAAGTATCTACGCAAGGGTTGCACGGCCTTTATAGCTCATGTGGTGGACTCGAGAATGGAAAAGAAGAAATTGACAATTTCAGACGTACCTGTGGTATGCAACTATCCAGAGGTGTTTCTTGAAGATTTACCCGGGATACAGCCGGATAGGCAAGTGGAGTTTCGTATAGACTTGGTACTGGGGGTTGCACCTATCGCCAAGGCACCATACTAACTAGCACCGCCAGAGATGCAAGAGTTAATGTCCCAACCGCAGAAATTGCTCGATAAGGGTTTTATCCGTTCAAGTAGTGTTGGTCCCAATATTTAATGATGATTAATGACGTTGGAGCAAATCCATAATGATGATGTATGAATTGAATTGTGTTTGACGTGTGCATGGGGTTCACGTGAAGCTTGCATGGGATTTTAATAGGGCTTCGAATTTGTGCATGGGGTTTATATTAGTTGCTCGAAGTGTGAGTGTGAGCTGCTCAAAGTGTATGGTAATTGATTGGGCTTCGAATGGAAAAGAAATTATGGGCCTTCGAATTAAAAAAATGTATCAGCTCGAAGTGTGAAGTGAACATGGACTTCGAATACAATTAAAAATAGGCAACTTCGAATGGAGCATGTGATTTAATTGGGACTTCGAATTGCATGGACTTTAAATGGGTTTCAAATGGAAAGGGGTTTTAATTGGGCTTCGAAGTGTATGTGGGATGATGTGTTTGAAATGAATTCTAAATTTCATGCATGGACTTCGAATTTAGAAAAAATATCAGCCCGAAGTGTATGGCTAATTATGAAAAGGAATTCGAAGTGTGAATGGAATTAAATTGGCGCTCGAAGTGTTCTTTCAAATGTAAAACTTTCAGACTTCGAAGTCTTCTTGAAAAATTATGGCGCTCGAAGTGACTACTAAAATTCAAACTTGGACTTCGAATTCGAAGGAATTTAATCTGCTCGAAGTCTTCACATAAAACACTTTCTTGATTTTCAGGGATTTTGTTTGTAACAAACAAATTCAAAGTGTATAGGCGCGTGACTAACAAGCTCAAAGTTGTCTAGCAAACCCCTTTCATTTGTTTTTCAGAAGAATTATAGATCAAAATAATATTTCTTCACTGTTCTTCAACTTTTTCCACCGTTCTTCAATAAAATTTGAATATTGACGAAAACTTTGAATAATTGCCTCGAAATTTATCCCTTTGGATTCGCAAATCTCTGATCTCAAATAATAACCAACCAATTTAATTATCCAGTTCTTTTAAAATGGATTTTAAAGGCAAAAATCGTAGGAACAGATTACGAGAAACCTTTAAAATTCAAATCTAAACAGCTTCAAATTAAAGATGGAGAACAATCAAACCTTAATCTTCGAATTCTTATCTTTGATGATGAATACACAATCACGAGCCTTACTTTTATCAAGCTTGGCTCTGATACCATTTGTTGGTCCCAATATTTAATGATGATTAATAATGTTGGAGCAAATCCATAATGATGATGTATGAACTGATGAGAGAGAATAGAGAATTCACACACACACACACCTTTTCAGAATAATGAAATGCTCAATTGATTTGGGGTAGGTAGACAAGTATATATACCCATAAGGTATTTACTAAACCTACCCTCTACAATGAAAAATGACAAACATAACTAAACTACTATAATGAACACAATATTTAGTCTAACAAGTAGCTCGCCGTGGGGAGCACCGATCCTTTTTATAAAAAAGAAAGACGAAACTTTCAGAATGTGCATAGACTACCGCGAACTCAACAAGTTGACAGTAAAGAACAGATATCCGTTGCCAAGGATTGTCAACTTGTTTGGTCAACTTCAAGGAGTGGCTTGCTTCTCAAAGATAGACTTACGATCAGGTTATCATCAACTCAAGGTGGAGAGGAGGATATAGCCAAGATAGCTTTTCGCACGCGCTATGGGCACTTCAAGTTTGTCGTTATGCCTTTCGGTCTCACTAACGCGCCGGCAGCATTCATGGATCTAATGAACCGCATCTGCAGACCTATGCTCAATAAGTCAGTAATAGTATTCATCAACGACATTTTAATTTATTCCAAGACTGAGGCCGAGCATGAGAAACATCTACGGGAAGTACTGGAGACCATAAAAAGGGAAAAGCTTTACGCAAAGTTTTCCAAATGTGAATTCTGGTTACAGGAGGTTCAGTTTCTCTGGCATTTGGTTAATCAAGAAGGGATTAAGGTTGACCCCGCAAAGATAGAGGCCGTGATGAAATGGGAAACGCCAAAGAGTCCTACAGAAATCAGAAGCTTCCTAGGGTTAGCAGCTTACTACCGAAGGTTTATCAAGGATTTCTCAAAGATAGTGGTTCCTTTGACCAAATTGACAAAGAAGAGTGTTCGTTTTGATTGGGGAGAGGAGCAACAAAAAGCATTCGAAACCCTCCGAGGCAAATTGTGCGAAGCCCCGATAATGACTTTACTGGAGCGGATGGAGGATTTGGTAGTTTATTGCGATGCGTTACATGTGGGACTTGGTTGTGTTCTGATGCAAAGAGGAAAAGTAATTGCCTATGCCTCAAGACAACTAAAACCGCACGAGTGCAACTACCCGACTCATGACTTGGAGCTAGCAGCCATGGTACTTGCGCTCAAATTGTGGAGACATTATATTTATACCGATTCAAGTGCACCATCTACACGGATGATTAAAGTTTAAAGTATTTCGCCAATCAAAAGAATCTGAATATATGCGCCAACGGAGATGGCTAGACTTAGTAAAAAATTATGATTGTGAAATCTTGTATCATCCGGGAAAAGCTAACGTTGTAGTAGACACACTCGGTCGCAAGATGAACCATATAGAGTTGAATGTGAAATGTTTATGGATGACGGTTGCAACTTCCCTATTCAAATCGATCTTAGCAGCAAGGAGGAAAACCAGAAAACCGAACGGGTTAAGGGCCAAATGGCATTGATGGTCAAGGACAGTCGCGGGTTATGGACCCGATACAGGCGAATTTGGGTACCAAAGACTACAGATGTTTGACATCTCATTCTTGACGAAGCACAAAAGTCAAAATTCTCAATACATCCGCGAACCACAAAAATGTACCGGGAATTAAAAATGGATTATTGGTGGCTAGGGATGAAGAGAGACGTGACCCGATATGTAGAAAAGTGCCTCACGTGTTTACGAGTGAAAGCCGAACACCAGCGACCACATGGTAAACTACAACCTTTGGAAGTACCGGTGTAGAAATGGGAGCACATAACTATGGATTTGATAACGAAACTACCTAAAACACCGAGGAGCTACGACCCAATCTTGTAACATCCTACATTCGGGCCTAGTAGTTACGTAGGCTTTGGTAAGTTAATACGTGTTTACTATTTGATTATTGGTTATTTAATTATTAGAAAATTATACTTTTAATTAAGTGTTATATATATACATATTGGTTTATATATATGTACGGTTGTGTGTGTGCATTTAATTGCAATTGTGAGGTTGCCACCTCCTACTTGACATGTTGGGGATGTGTACTCATGGTTACATAGGATTAACATCAGAAATTATATCTCACTATGAAAGTTGTATGTGTATTGTGTGTATGTGCCGAGAGAAACAAAAAGAACAAGTAATCGGATTTGATTTCTTGAAGTGGTTGGATTCAAGTTTAGGTTGGTAAACTTCTTTTATATATTTATATGATTGATACATGTTAACATGCTATGGTTTTGATTAACAACATGCTGGATTTTTGTATATGAACACCATGTATGAACTTTTATGTGAACTTGACAAGTGGGTTTGATTGACTTGGTTTTGTTCTTGAGTTTTTATGGTATTTTTGTTGATTATAAGCATGTTTTAGATAGTTTTAACATGATTAGACGTGATTTCTAGTAAGCTTATGTTGCTGGATATTTGATTCATTATTGGTTGAAGTTGGCGGATTGTTGCTTGAAGAAGATGATGAAATCCGGGTACTGTAATCAGGTAGTTAAATTCGAAAGGGGTTAAATCCGACAAGGGGAATCCGATGGTGGATTTTGATATATTGAAATCCAGTGGCTTTGAATCCGATAGAGGAATCCGATGGTGGATTCCTACAAGATTGAATTCCGTTAGTTGAAATCCGATGGGAGTATTGGATTTCCTTAAAACCGGCAGTTGTTGCTGATTTCCTTGAAATCCGACATTAAGGTATCGAGATTCCCATAAATCCGATGATGCTGGTGGATTTCCTTGAAATCCGATGATTTTGGTTGGTTGTTGATATAAATATATGTCTAATATATATTTATGAATCAGATATTGATGTTTGGTTGTTGTGTTCTCAGGAACAAACAAGGCTCGGTAAAATTAGATCACTGAGTGGAGAAGCTGAGAACATGAGGTGAGTGGATGTTTACTCACAGATGAAATTAGTTGTAACTGGTTTGGTTGCAACTGTTTATGGTTTGACGCATGGATAGATTTTATATCTGATAATTGATTAACTGGTTGATTATTAATTAATTGGTACATCAGTGATATGTATACATGATGGTTGGGAAGTCAGTTTCGGCTGGGCATATGGGCTGGGTTTGTTTGCTATCCGCTAATCAGTATTGGGATCTTTTGATGCATTTGTTGCAACTTAAGGTAATACTGTGTGAGAATAGCAAATGAACTATCGGTAAACCTTTGCTTTGGCCGGCATTGTTTATAGGTTCCTGCAGAACCGCCGGTCTTCCCAGGAAACGATTATCTATTATTTGTTGTTGTTGATATCATGCGGTTATGGCTGATATATATGTTGTGGTTTTACTCCATTCACTTAGCTTTGTGCTAATCCCCCACCTCTCACTCTTTTTACAGGTTTTGGTAAGTCAGCGGCTCCGCTGAGAGTGGTTTGCTTGGGGAGTAATTGCCTAGGCCTCTGATGTGTTTATTTGTAACGAGCCGTGTTTTTGTAATACTAATATGTAAACTAGATGGTTTTGTAAACAGTTGTTTATATACAGTTGTAAATACTTTTAGTATTTTAAATCGCTTCCGCAGTGTAATTTAAAATGGAAATTTTTGGGTTAATAATACGGTGTTTAAAATCTGGGTAGTGGTTGACCGATTAATTAAGAGTGCTCACTTCATACCAATTCGAGAAGCCAGTTCAGCTGAGAAATTGGCCGATATATACGTAAAAGAAACGGTCTCGAGGCACCGAGTGACGGTGTCCATTATATCTGACCGGGATGTGCGGTTCACATCTAGATTCGGGGGTAAATTTCACGAGGATTGGGAACAAGAGTTAACCTAAGTACAGCATATCACCCCTAAACCGACCGGCAAAGTGAACGAACGATCCAAACCTAGAGGATATGCTGGGAGCTTGTGTGATCGACTTCGGGGGAAGTTGGGATTTGTATTTGCCCCTAGCCGAGTTTTCATACAACAACAGTTATCATGCAAACATCGGTATGCCACCATACGAGATGCTGTATGGAAGGAAGTGTAGGACCCCGATCTGTTGGGGTGAAGCCGGGCAGAACGAACTTGGTAGCACGGACATAGTTCAGAAAACCTCGAATACATCCAACAGGTTCGCGAACGACTCAAAGAGGCTCAAAGCCGACAGAAAAGCTATGCGGATAAAAGAAAGTCATTCCTGGAATTTCAAGTAGGGGATTTTGTATTGCTCAAAGTATCCCGTGGAAGGGAATAATACAGTTCCGACAAGGATAACTGACCCCGAGGTTTATTGGGCCGTTCAAAGTTATTACATAAGTTGGTAAGGTGGCTTATCGATTAGAGCCGCCCGAGGAGTTATCAAGGATACACAACACCTTTCATGTATCCCATTGAGAAAACGCTTAGTCGATGAGTAGGCGTTTGTGCAATTGGAGGACATCACCATAGATGAGAAATTAAACTACGTCGAGAGGCTAGTTGTAATCATCGAGAGGAAGTTCAAACAACTACGCAACAAACAGGTAGGATTGGTTATGGTTTAATGGGAGCAGCATAAGGGCTCAGAGTGGATTTTGGGAAGCAGAGGAAGAGATAAGGAGGAACTACCCCGCACTATTCGAGTAAAGATTTCGAGGACGAAATCGTGTGTAAGTGGGGAATAGTTATAATACCCAAAGTTCCGAAATTAATAAAAGAACATTTCATGAGTGTCGATTACTATTATCATGGTTGTTGAAATAAATTTGCAGTTTTATAGTGGACTAGTTGATCGTTGGGCTTGAGTAACTAGTTAAGTAAATGGGCAAGAGTAAATGATTAATTGAGTTAATTACTTGGTGGGCTTGAGTGGTTATGTTGGGCCCAAGCCTTGTAAGAAAGGTGTATATATATGGAATTAGGGCGCAGCCCCCAAGGAGTTGCTTCTATTGTTTCATTACCTTCAAATTGGTGTATGCTTGTATGTGTAATACTCTCAAGAAAAACAGAGAAGGAAGGGATCAGAGTCAGCTTGAAGCATAAGAAATTTGTAAGAAATCATCGGGTGATGTTCCTTACCCCATTATGATGTTATAGGTATCAATCTTTCCTTGTTTATGTGATGATTCCATAGTTAATGATTTGGGTTCTGGGGTTCTTGTAATGGTCGAATAAACTAGAAAAAAGGGGTGAGATCAGACCCCCTAATACTGGATGAAACACAAATCTGTTTTAAGGAACTGTTAAAAATGAATAGAGAAATGGTTTGCAACAAAAATAAGATTATTTGGTTAAGTTTTGGGAAGTTTGGATTTTTGGTAATGGAGTCTGGGAGTTGCAGACCTTGGTCCGACCAAGACGATGCTTTGTGAGACTTTTGGGTTTTAAGTCATCCGACCTTTGAGTTTTGAGTCATCCGACTTTCCCATGAAGTGTTCCATCCGACCTTCGGACATGGTCCGACTTTGGTGGACCTTCATCCGACTTACGCATGCAACTAAGTGATGTGACTCTTGGAACTTGGTTAGTCCGACCTTGCGGCCTCATCCGACCCTTGTAACTTTGACTTGCGACTCATGAGTTTAAGAGGGTCTGACTTTGGAACCTAGTAACAAGGACCTCTAAAGATTTTATTAACGAGCAAGGAATTTATACAATGTATTAACTCAATTAGGCTTGTGTCAGGTGACGGCCATTTGACAGATAACCACAAGTGAAATTTTGAAATTTAGAACCGTGTTACTGAGACCGCAAACAGGTGAGTACTCTTACTTACAATCTAAACTGATCTTGCGTTATGTGTTATCTGATACTATGTGCTTTGTTTAATGATGAGACCGTTCACTTCGGTGACGGGAATAATGAGACCGTCTACTACGGTAGCGGGAATGATTGGTGTTGTTTGTGTGATGACTGGTATTGGTTGTAAGTAACGTTCTCGCTAAGCCTTGTGCTTACGGTTGTTGTTTAACTTTCTTTTCAGGTGGTGACGACGGCGGGGCTCCGGCTCGTGCTTGATAGCTCCTCTTCAACAAGCTTCCGCGACTTCCTAAACTACTTTAATTTCCATTCTATTTAAACAATTATTGTGATACGGATCCAAGACTTTATACTAAAGTTCTACATGTGTTGTAATTAACTTTTACAGTATTTACTTCCGTGATGACTTTTAAATTTGTACAATTTTTTTTGGGACGTTACAGATTCAAGAACTTATGGAAGGGAAATTGCAATTAAGATTTATCATTATATTTTATACTCTATTACAATTTCTCATCCCAGATCTATTTACAACTTCATTGCACAAAATTGTATAATAAGATTCCAAATTGTGACTTATTACTTAAAAATTCTCCCACAAAAACTACTTTACAGACTACAAACCATGTTTATAACATTCGATTCACAAAAATTAATCGAATTATAATTTATGGGATAGTTTGGCATGAATATATTAAAGATTATTCAATTACTACCAAACAATACTTCATTTCCAAATAACCAATTCATTCAAACTTAATATGGTTGAATATCATATGGAAGACGAACAATCACACACACACATATATATACATATATATATATATATATATATATATATCTTACAATATAATGCATTTACCACCTAAAAAACTCTTAATTTTAAGAAGAGTAAATTTACTAAAATACCGCTCCTTTATATCTCTCCTTTACCCCATCTTTAAATCCACAATTAATGAATTTAAACAAATAAATATTGAAAACATAACCGATAATTAATGGATTTAAACCAATACTTATAACTGAATTATTTTTAACCATATATTTTTAGTATTAACTTTTGATTCATGAGATCACCGTACTTATAACTGAATTAAGTCTAATCATATATTTTTAATATTAACTTTTGATTCATGAGATGACCTAAATTCCTGTTTTTAATAAATCAAGTTCAAGAGATTTCACACACATATACATACATATATATAATCAGCAACTTCATGATTCAGCCATGCGACAAAACTCTTCCAACAAACTGAACGACAAATAACTCAGATTTAGCAATTTAATTCTTAATTTCAAAGTGACTCTCGCAAAGAATCTTCACAAACTCATATTATCTTCATCTCGCAAAGAATATTCAAAAACTCATATTAGCTCTTTGTGATTATTCTGTACAAAATTCAACACAACCTCCTCTTTATTCGCCGTTGTCTCATTGCGCGGGTAACCCACTAGTGTATATATATATATATATATATATATATATATATATATACATAACATGACAACAATACCTTGAGACACCAAAATACTTTACCATATAAACTACAATATATCAGATATGTACAAATTATAGCCTTATTCTATGTTCAAGAAATATATTGTGATTTCACAAAAGATAACATGTCAACAACCTCAAATGTAGGACTTAAGCAATTCATTTCTACAATCAATCTACTTTGACACCACCACAAACATTCAATATATACTCACTTACGAGTGTCAGAGGTTGATGTGGCGTTTGTTGAAGCTCTACCAGTTGGTTTATGTGGATCAAAATGGCAAAAGTTATGTAAAGATCTTAAAATCACTCAAGGACAGTATCTCATGTTTGATCATATAATGGAAGGAATGATAAGCTTTACACACTTTGACATATCTGACAAAGAAATTATCCCTAAACATGAGGAGGTGAATAAGGCTACATAATAAGATATTAAAACAATGAATGATGAAAGAACTAATGAAGGGATTTCAAAAAAACCTTTAAGTTAAGACAACGTACTAAGTTGCTTTCTACAGTTGATGTGAATGCCTTGCAAAACAATCATTAAGTGGTGTTTACGGTTACATTACCTTGTCGCTGCTAGCATACTTAAAGTAACTATGATTGTTTTGGGTGCCTTACTTTAAAAAAAATACAAATAAACAGTTTTAAGGTAGCACAATAATAACCATAACCATATGTACCAAACATTGCATAATTTAGAATATATTCTGGTAGTATAATTACTTTGCAAATTAAAGAAATAAGATATTTGTATGATAGTGCATTATACTTTGAGAAAAACTTTCTTCTTTTTTCATATACCAATGAATGGATATGAACTTACTTAGAGCAACATAACAAACTAAAAAACGAATATCAAAACAAAGCAAGACAATTTAACAATTTGTGTAGAATGAAATGTATGGTCGGTAATGTACTTTAAAGAAACATTAATATTAAACAAAATTAACAAATACATTATAACATGTCACGTGTTTACATGGGCTTGAGATCTAGTATAAAATAAACTTGTAAGTTAAAACACTAGGGCCAACCGGTACATAACTTGAAATACATAAGAAGTTTGCACGAACCCAAGTATATCGGGGGCGGACCTAAGTGTGATATGGTGGTGGTACGGGCTACTAGTTAATTTGCAGACGATGTGGAAAATTTCTATTTTTTCAAGCCAATGTCACCGGTCAAATTTTTTTGTGCTGCCGGTAGTTTTTTGTTGTCATCAAAATCAAATAAAAAATAGTAAGGTATAGTTCAATATTGGATTTATACCCTTTAAAATACTTTAGTTTAGCCTAAAAATAACAATTTAAATAACATAGGTTTATATAAATTATGTTTTGTTTTAGATTTTAGCTATAAAATACTGAAACCTCGTTAACTCGATCCGATTAACCGAAAACCCAGAATAAACCTGAACAACACCTCAATCTTAATTAATTTTATTTTTGTCATTAATAGAGCCACTTATCATCTAAACTTATGGATCCACCCCTCATACATCCACCGGGTCATTGATCGAATCTTGAATCAGAAATGCATTGTCACACCCCGCTAAAGCGGAAACACGAGGTGTCACAGCAAGAGGTCTCATAGCACAAGGTAATAGGTAATTTCCAATCATAACTCATAAACTTGAAATTTAAAAGTAGGTTCGAGAATCCATTACATATTACATAAATATAAATTGTTTTTGAAATAAAACATTTCGATTGGAAATTTTGTAAATGTCCACACGTGGCATGCTTTCTATGTGTTGTAAGACCTACCGATGATTTCCTGAAAGGCATGAGTAAAGAAAAGGTCAACTACGAGAGTTGGTGAGGACACAGGTTTTATAAAAATAAAGCTTTAATGCAATAATATTTGTGATGGGGACTTTTGCCCATCGAAATTTATGAAGAAGGAAACTTTTGTCCAACCTACATTTTTGTAAAATTTATTGTGTGCGTAAGGTATTTAAATATACTATGATGTTTTTCTTTGCTTGAGCCATTACCAATCCTATGACACCTGTGCCCAATTTAGACCTAACGCCTCGTTAGACGTTAGCGGATGGTAAAGTACACCTATAGTTCGTCAACCATAAGTGGGGGGTGTCTACCCCAAATAGCGCTACCTACAATTACCACAGGCTCCCTTGGTGGAGTTAATGGATAATGTCTAGTTTTTGCGGGACTTTCTTGGAAACTCAAGTACATGAAGCATACTACCATACGGTACAATATTTTGAATAACATTTGTCATAACAATCAATATTTGTAAACAAATTTGTATTCATGCTTTCACCCCAAATATTTGAGTAAACATATTTAAAAATGGGGTTGTGAATACTCACTTTGATTAGTAGCACGAAGAGTGAGAAAGTCTTAGTGATCCTCTAGTTCCTTGACGCGCTCTTAACCTATTACATTCACGTCTACCGTAAGGTTCCTTTATTGTTTTCTTTGAAGTCGTCATGATGGTGATTGTATTTTTATACATAGTTTTTAATAAAAATAATATTATGTTATATTATGCTTTACTATAAATGTGGACTCGCACTTATGTATTTTATTTATGTCATGAAAAGTAGACACTCTTTTATGTGTATAAGTATAGTATTTAAAGGATATATGTATATATATACGTATATATTGCTATTTTTAAATAAATAAGTAAATGAATGCGTGTATATGATTGTTCAAAAATAATTGGGCATATATGCAATATATTATACTTATATATTCATTTTTAAGAAAATTATACATTTGCTCAACGCATATATATATATATATATATATTATGTGAGAAAATAAGTTTTGTATGTATATATGGTATTTAAGTAAACATACACGTTCGTGTGTAATTTATAATTTTTAAATAATTTTTGCACACATATATAATATGAAATTTTTAAATAGAGTTTTTCAAGTGATCATGAACCCACATGTGTGTGTGTGTATATATATATATATATTTATTTATTTATATTTATATATTAAAAATAGGTAAGTTTACATGCATGTAGTATATCTCTATAAATAAGAATGCATATTTTGTAACACCCTGAATTTCAGAACAAATTTAAACTTTTTCTATTTTAACAAAATATCATCATAAGTGTGTTTGTTTACATCAAAAGGCGGAAGCTTGTCAAATTTACAAAAGATGGTATTACTTGTTGACCCGAATACACGACCATTAAATAAACAAAATAAGAATAATCATGTATTCCAAACATATCCCAAGGCAACAAGTGCTCCCCAAAAGCTTCTACCCGCCTCACTAGCATCATACTATTGCTTATCGGCGGATACAAAACATAAACACAAATTTTGTTAGCCGAAGCTAGTGAGTGTGCCAAAATCATTTAGACAGGTAAACAAGTCATCATATATCATAAAACAGTTATGGCATCATAAAACAGTTCACACAAGATGTAGGGGACAAGTCCACTTATACTTGTATGTTCCATAGGGGCCAACCATGGTCAACAAGTCCTCGTGGGGGTATGTCCACATCTCCTGTCAAGGTGGGGGAAGCACAAAGCAGCCCACCATACAACGGTTCTCTGGAGTGTAAGCCCTGTTCACCAAATCACACAATGGGTACTATAAAGATAATGCCGCCAGAGTTTCAAAGCAAAGATCACGACAGCCATCTCTAAATCATGAGTAGGATAGTTGGCTTCATGAGGCTTCAATTGCCGGGAAGCATAGGCAATCATCTTGCCTCGCTGCATCAACACACATCCCAAGCCAGACTTGGATGCATCACTATAAACCACAAAATCCTGTGATCCCTCGGGAAGAGATAAAACAGGAGCTTGGCACAACAACTTCTTAAGAGTTTGAAAAGCAGCTTCCTGAACATCAGTCCAAGAATAGAGAACATTCTTACGGGTCAGCTTAGTTAGCGGCCCCGCTATCTTGGAGAAATCACATATGAATCGGCGGTAGTAACCCGCAAGACCAAGAAAACTTTTGATTTCAGAAGGGGACTTCGGAGACTCCCACTTCATAACCGCTTCGATCTTAGAAGGATCAACTTTAACTCCTTCCTCACAGATAACATGGCCAAGGAACTGGACTTCCCGTAGCCAGAATTCGCATTTGGAAAACTTGGCATAAAGCTTCTCATGCCGAAGGACTTCAAGAACTTCCCGCAAATGAACTTCATGATCTTTCTTGGTTTTAGAATAAACCAAGATATCATCAATGAACACAATAACAAACTTATCCAAGAAACGACGGCACACTTGATTCATAAGATCCATGAACACCGCCGGAGCATTGGTTAGACCAAAAGGCATCACAAGAAATTCATAATGCCCATAGCGGGTTCTGAAAGCAGTTTTGGGAACATCATCTTCTTTAACTCGAACTTGATGATAACCCGAACGAAGGTCGATCTTGGAAAAGTAACTAGCTCCTTGAAGCTGATCAAACAAATCATCAATGCGAGGGAGCGGATATTTATTCTTGATGGTTCTTTTATTCAACTCCCGGTAATCAATGCACATCCGGAGAGTACCATCCTTTTTCTTCACAAATAGAACCGGTGTTCCCCAAGGTGAGGAACTTGGTCTAACAAATCCCTTATCCAAAAGATCTTGGATTTGGGTCATCATTTCCCGTATCTCCAATGGTGCTAGACGGTAAGGAGCTTTGGCAACCGGAGTTGCCCCGGGAACAATATCAATTTGAAACTCAACCTCCCGAACCGGAGGTAAGCCGGGAAGATCATCAGGAAACACATCAGGAAATTCACTAACCACTTTGACATTTGCAATGCTTTGCTTCTCCTTTTTGGCATCAAGGACATATGCCAAGAAGGATTCACAACCTTTACGGATACATTTTTTAGCTTTGATAACAGACAAAATCTCCATCCCAGATTTGCGTTTCTCGCCTCGAGCTATAACACATTCACCATTGGGCAAAGGGATTTTGATCAATTTCTTAGAACACAGAATATCTGCATTATTAGCACTAAGCCAATCCATCCCGATGACCGCATCGAAAGAAGATATGTCAACCGGTAACAAACAAATTGGGAAAGAACTCCCATCAAGATCAACAATACAATTATCACAGATATCGGTCACAGAAATGATCTTGCCATCAGCAATTTCTACATCAAGAGGTTTGGCAAGCTTGCTAAAAGGCAATTTCAATTTCTCACAAAAAGCATATGATATAAATGATCTATTGGCTCCGGAATCAAATAACACATAGGCAGGGATAGAGTTCAATTGGAACATACCAGATACTACATCCTCCGCCTCCCGAGCCTCCTCCGTTGTCATCTGGAATGCTCGCCCTTTTGCTTTCGGTGGGTCTTTGCCCTTTGAGGATGAACCACCCGCTCCTCCCTCCTTACGCTGAGGGCAATCCGCTATTTTATGACCCAGTTTGCGACAGGCAAAACAAACATCCACTTTATACTTGCAATCAGACGGGATGTGGCCAGGTTTACCGCAACGATTGCAAGCTCTGGTATCTTTGGTGCAGTCTCCTTTGTGGTGAGACCTGCACATTCTGCACCACTGTGGTTTGGATTCGTCTGTTTTGGGCTTAGAGAAGGAGGATGAGGTTGCTTTCTTCTTTGGTTGACCATCAGAGGGCTCAGCCTTCCTCTTTTCACCAACTAACTTCTTGTCTTGCTTTGAAGCCTTGAAGTCATCGAACAAGAACTTGGCCTTTTGTGTGGCCGAAAGAAGGGTAGAACAATCACGAATGTGAATTTTGTATTCTGGAGGGACGGTCTCCACAAACCGCTTCACTTTGGCTTTTTCGTCGGGGACCCAGGTGGTCACAAAACTCAGACGCTCATTAAACTTACGGACATGTTCGTCCATGGAAGAATCACTAAATTTCATATTCAAGAACTCCCTTTCGAGGCGTTCCAGATCCCTCTGAGTACAGAATTCCTATTGAAACAGCTCAAGGAATTCATCCTAACCTAGCTTGTCAGCTTCACCTTTAGGCATTGCTGCCTTGATAGTATTCCACCATACAAGAGCCCTCCCTTTCAATTGTCTCACAGAGTAAAAAGCTAATGGGTACATCCGTACGACTCATCATACACCAAACCATATCCAATAATGTTCGGTTCCTCCTCTCGGCGACACCATTTAATTGTGGTGTCCTAGGAGGTGTCAATTGCGAAACAATTCCACAATCTTTTAGATAGTCACGGAATTCCGAACTTAGATACTCACCACCACGATCCGATCTGAGCATCTTAATTCGTTTACCCAATTGGTTCTCAACTTCGTTTTTGAAAGTCTTGAAAACCTCAAAGGTTTCCGACTTTTGTCTCACCAAGTAGACATACCCATACCTACTAAAATCATCGGTAAAGGTTACGAAGTACCTTGAGTTATCTCTAGTGACATGCTAGAACGGACCACACACATTCGTGTGAACGATATCCAACAAGTCTTTGCCTCTCTCACAAACGCCGGTGAAGGGTGCTTTGGTCATTTTGCCCAACAAGCAAGATTCGCATACATCATCCAACCCATGGTCAAATGATTCCAAGATCCCATCCGCTTGGAGCTTGGCGATGCGTTTCTTGTTTATGTGGCCCAAACGACCATGCCATAAAGATAACTTATCCAAATCACATTTGGATTTAGAACCAACATTCATGATTGATCTATCACTTTGCAAGCATACGCTTGTCTCATATATGCCACGACATGGATGTGCTTTAAAATAAAATAAATCATTCTTAAAGCATGAAATAATTCCATTAGAGAAATTAAAGTCAAATCCATCGTCAACAAGTGCATAAAATGATAAAATGTTTCTTGCCACGCAGGGCGAATAAGATACATTTAATAAAGTAATAAATAAACCGGATGGAAAGGCGAGGTCCACGCTCCCTATCTTCTCAACTGGGACAAGCACCTTGTTTCCCATGATGAGATCCAGCTCCCCATCAACCAAGTCCCTACTTCTTCTTAGTACCTGAACATTGTTAACTATGTGAGTACCACACCCGGTGTCCAAGACCCAAGCGTTAGAAGTAGAAGTGTTATGGAGTTCAATCATGTACATACCGGAGGCGCCTTGTCCCTTGGCGCGAAGACTCTTGAGCTCCTCCGTGTACTTGGGGCAACTACGCCGGTAGTGTCCCTTCTCCCTGCAGAAGAAGCAGGTGGCCTCTTCCGATGAGGGGGCTATAGGAGCGGGTTCCTTCCCCTTCGGCTCCGGCGCCAGGAGTGGCTTGGGCTTGGGTGTTGCCACCTTCGCCTTCCCCTTTCCCTTGCCCTTGGAGTTTGAAGCGGGCCGCTTCCTCTTAGCACCACCCTCATGGATGGCTAGGACGGGTGCGGAGGTCGATGGCTTTGCCTTGGCCATGTTAGACTCGGCGGTCTTCAACATGCCGTGCAACTCCATCAAGGGATTATCCATATTATGCATATGGTAGTTCACAATGAACGGACCATATGCTTGAGGCAAAGATTGGAGGATAATTTCCGTAGCCAACTCTTTCCCCATAGGAAAGCCCAACCTCTCGAGCTGGTCCACGTATTGCTTCATACGAAGCACGTGGGAGCTCACGTTCCCGCCCTCCTGCATCCGACACCCCACAAAGGCCTTGACACACTCGTAGAGTTCTTGCCTCGCTTGCTGCTGGAACATTTCCTTTAGCTGCGAGATCATGTCAAACGCACCAACGTCCTCGAATTGCCTTTGCAATTCAGAACTCATGGTCGTCAACATGAGGCAAGTCACCTCATTAGTGTCTTTAAGGCGTTTCTCATAAGCATCTTTAATGGCCCGCGTAGCGGTGGTAGCAGGAGCCTCCGGAAGAGGTTCATCTAGGACGTACAACTTACTTTCATGGCGCAAGACAATTCTCAATTGCCTAAGCCAATCCATGAAGTTTACGCCTATGAGTTTCTCTTTCTCCAAAAATGGACGGAGTGAAATGTGTGTCGCGGTGTTGCTTGTAGATGCCATCTAAAAGAAGGCAAAGCACACAAAAAGGTTAGTTCGATGTATTTTAATCCTTGTTAAATAATTACCCAATAGTTTAACACTTAAATTTAACAAGGGCTAAGAACCCAACATAACTTCACTACATGACGGGTTTACCGCGGATCACTTCGTGAAGGTATTTAGGCCGGTAAACGCTTTACCAATTGCAATCCGTGATTACAACTCTTAGGCACTTGCGGGATCCTTCGGTACTCATACACCGGTTTGGCATGTTTGATCCCTTCCCACACCGATTCCTCAATAAGCCGCTTTGATAACTCGGTATAGGCACGACAATTATCAAGGAGTATTAAATCGGAATTGCAAATCGTCCAACAAGATACACGATGACGCCCTTGATAATAATTGGCTCGTGCTAAGCTCGACAACCAAAGATTTCAAGACGCCACTCGCACCTTCCACCCAAGTCCACATGGAACAACTCGTGCTAAGCTCGACAATTGTCCCATGCTTCATTAGATTCGGGTGGTGTCATCTTTTGGATGGCGTGTGATTTACGTTTTCCAAAAAACGGGACTTTTGTTTTTTTGGTTAAAAACCTTTTTTCGTTTTGATTAACAAATAAGTGACAAAACGCATTTTTCACAAATTGAACATAAACACTTTATATTCGTTTGTTAATCATGTGAGTGAGCGGGGTTTGTTAACCAATTAAGGAAAACTATATAGTTTTATTATTTTCAAAAGATTTTCTAGCATGTGAAGATCCTACAACCACGCAAGAAAAACAAATAAATAAAACTACACGACCACGCATACAAAACCGATTTGAGCCAACCTAAGTGTTCCCCGGTGAGCCAACCGAGGAACTAAATCTACTAAGGACAAACAAACCAAGACTTCGTGGTGTGCTCCCACTCGATCCCGCGCCTCCGGATCCGAGGTAGCCAAGACGTCTCCCAAGACTCCCGTTGGTGCCTCCGGTCTTCTCTTCTCATTACATACATAATTTAAAGAGAAATGACATGCAAGCCACACAATCTATTCTATGCTAATATACAATTACAAAGAATAAATACTTTGGTGTGCAAGCCACAAATAAATAAATTATTACAAATCGGATTAAATAAATTATTACAAACCAAATGTGGTACAAACCACCAAATGAATGAACAACAAATAAAGCAACCAAACAACCACACAAAGGTCTAGGCTCAAACCGGTGCTCACAAAAACGAAACAACCACAAAGCATGGTGTGCCACACCAAACCATGCACAAAACAATATCCCAATTAAGTTTATTCAAAAACTAAAGGCACAAGAATAAACCTTGTACATATGCATTAGGATTCTAAACACTTTGAAATCCATATTCATATATACACAATTTACATGTATGCATGTGTGCATTTTATGCCAAAACCACCCAATACATACAAATAAAAGAATTAGGATATTATGGGGCTTAAACTACAAGGCTAAACAGCCTAAAAGGATTCTGGAAACACCAAAATCAAATGCTAAAATCCATATCAAGTTTTCTTTTCAAAAAGGCCAAAATCAGCCTGATCACGACGCCTTCACGAGCTACTGCTCTTCACGGGCCCTCACGGGCCGTGAAGGCAGTACGCTCCACGACTCGTGAAACTGATTAAAAACCTTTCACGACCACCAACCCACGAGATTGGTCGTCTGGCCTTCATGACCCGTGAAGCAAGCTCCACAGCCCGTGAAGACCTTCTGGACAAAATGTCCAAAATCGAAGATATGGATTTTCAAGCCACAAAGGTGCATGCATCTTACAAGTATGGCTCTGATACCACTGTTGGGAATCCATGGGGATCAAAGCACGCAACGGAAGCAACAAAACACACAAAACCGATCCCATGATTTCCCAATGGTGGTGAAAACTTGTAAGAACATGCATGCAACCAAAAACAAGAACAAAGAGAAGAAGAAGAACAAATCATACCCTCGAAGACTTTGATACTTGGCTGGAACAATTCGGATTTGGGATGTAAGCTTGAAACAAAAGGCTCCAAGCCCTAATGCAAGTCCACACCAAGAAACCTTCAACCTCTTTGTACTAGAAAACCGAAGCACCACCAACACTTGATGGATATCTTCTGGAACAGCCTTGAAACACTTGTGCACAAATCACCAACACTTGATCTTGCTCTCTCTCTTAATGGAAGAACTCACAAGTATATGTATTGCACAAGATGGACCAAGAGTGTGAAATGAACAAAGAGACCCTCTTTTAAAGGCCTCTAGTCAATTCAAAAGTGCCAGAGTCGGACCCCAATGGCACCATATCATTGGACCAACTCAAATGGTCCAATGAAACACAAGTGTCACTTGGAATTCTGCCTTAACGACTTCTTCACGGGCTCTCATGGGCCATGAAGGATAAATGCGCCACGACCGGCCATTTATCCTCCACGAGTCGTGCCGCGCCGTGTAAGAATTGTGAGGGTTCGTGCCTTCACGACCTCCTTCACGGGCCGTGTAGGGTCGTGAAGCCCTAGGGTTTCACGAACCATGCGGCCCACGACAGGACTCGTGGACACGAGCTACTTCATGACCCGTGGAGCATCCTTCACGGTCGTGAAGCCTAGGTCAACTGGAATTTGACCATTTTGACTCTTTCTTCTTATAGTAGGCTGTCGAGATTGAAACTTAGCGTGTGACCCAATAGGCCCGCGCTTCATTGGCAGTGATGCTGGCCTACGTGTGTCGGTGGGCAGATTCCAACACTTAGAAGGGCTAAATAGTATAATGCCATACAAAATAATTGATTGATGACTTATAAAGAAGAGTGAATATGATAGATATACTTCTCGTGGAATATGATATGATTGTATATGAGTTAAAGAAGAATATCCGAAATTTATAATTATTGAGATAATTTGAGATATCAGAATGCTGGTAATGACAAGATATGATTGAGTTGATGTTTAATGTGCTGCGTGAAAAGGAATTTGGTATGTCACCGGTGATTGTCGACTGATTAGTAAGAAGCGTTGGTATTAAAACCACCAGTGAAACAAGATTTTGAGGAGAGTTATATTAATGAGAATCGAAGGAATTGACTAAAATTCTAGAAGAGTTTGCCACAGGGAATGAGATGTGAAATGAGCAGTACAACTGAATTTTATGAGATAGTCGAAATAGAAAGAATTGCACAGATATATATGAGGATGAATTTGTACTTTGCATTGGATCTTGATGATTTATGGAATCTATAATTAAACTGATTTGTCAAATGTGATATGATTTCTATTTGATGGTTGTTCAGATATCAGTGGTGAGATGAATATGTACTTATCATGGAAATGTTCAGACATGTTAATTGGAAATAAGAGAAAGATGATATGAAGATACCCATGTATGGTAGACAATGAGTGACTTATATATGAAGCTATTAATTGAGATAAACAGATTGATGTGAACAAGTATTCAAGAGACGTGTTGATATTGTTTAAAAGTGTAAATGTGAAGGAAAATGATTGAAAGATAGGTCTCTCGGGTTTAAGAGTTATATGATTAAACAAAAGAAGAGTTGTTAAACTCTGATGACTACTAGATGACAGAGATAAGTAGAAATGAATGTCGGTGAATGATAGTAAGATAAATATGTGTATACATTACCAAGAACTTGACAACTAGAAAGGGATGAACAATTTGATATGTACTATAGGATTCTGAGGACGGAATCCTCTGAAGGAGGGAAGATTTGTAACATCCGAAAACCCGGCCTAGTAGTAGGCAGGCTAATGGTAAATTGAAATGTGTTTAATTATGTATATTTAAAAGATTTGTTATCTGACTAAACAAGTATTTGATATTGTATGTTAAAATATTTGGTTGAGAAAGACGAATTGTTGGGAAGTATTTAGAGAATATAAATGGTACCGTATTAGTTGGATAACTAAATGAGTGTGTATAGAAATATATAAATGTGCTAGAAGTGATGATATGGCATCATGTATGTATGTATGTATGTATGTATGCATGTATGTATGTATGTATGTTAGTATGTATGCATGTGGGTATGTGAGTTTAAAAAATGTGGCACCACCTAGGAATTGTGGAATTTGGAAGAAACACGTGTGGGTGTATGTGGATAT